>OY978006.1:33267521-34715496 GCA_963854515.1 Pandemis heparana
ATCGATTTATTTTTTCCGTAACCGATTATTAATAGTCTGTGGACAATATGAAAAAATCGTTATGCGTTCGCTGAGTGATACCCATCAATGAAAAGTGCAATTACCTTCAGAACATTTCGATCGGTAAAAAATTTAGAACTTCATGGGCGTGAACTGTCAAAACGGGCCTATTAAATTGCGACGACTATAGTGGGGCCTGGAATAGTGTTAGAGATAATATGAAGATTAAAATAATGAAAAAATCTTAGAAATTTACGTGTTTTAATAAACTGTACTATATTTTTGTACGGAACAGAATAACAAGTCAGATCAGTTCAAAAGTGACGGGAAGCGAAAGGCATTAACTTCCAAGGTAAAAGAGGGCGTTACAGCTCAAAAGGCTAATTATATGTATTCTATATATGTACGTTATTAATAATGTATTGTTTTGTTTATATATTTAACGAGGGCAGCCAGCCTATGACAAATGAGGGGGACGTAACGTTTCTAGCTGCGCTTGTCTCTGCTATCCATTATTTTACATATATATGTGTATATGTGACTAGTGAGATGATCGTACAAAGCGGTGGTAATCACAAGTTTGGTGTACGGTCGAGTGCAAAAATAAGTGTCGATACGAACCTCTCAAAAATATGTCCCGCGACCTTATTACGCTGGTGTGGTACTTATTTTTGAAACTTTTGACTAGATACATATTATTACACTTGACTTTACCTATAAAATTCTATGTAAAAAATATACAAATTAAATAATTGAGGATGAAAATCATTGGGTTTTGGATTATATGTGAAATAATTACTAAAGATAGCATAAAGATTACTTTTTTATTAGGGAATCCATTTTGATGAAATTTATTTGAGTATTTGAGACATAAAAGAATCTTCCAATTGGTTTAGAGCGACACAAAAAATCACATATTTTCAAAGTCAGTTAGAGAGACTTTTTCAAATGTAATATCTCTCTCTGAACTCTCAAAAATCTTGATTGTGATACCCACAAGCACAATCCTCAACACATATCCTTGATGTCAAAAATGTCAACGCGCGTACAGTCATTTCACAATGTCACCTACCTGTCATTACACGGTCCCTCATGTAAATACGGTGTGGTTCGTTCACCTCTAGCGCTCCGACCGCTACCCCCACTCTTGCACTAGCACTATTAAGTAGCCCTCTGGATAGTCGGCTATAAGTAAGCTTTGACCACCCTTATATGTATATTTATTTTACAGTTTTACTAAGGTCATCTATTTTTGGTAGAAGACCATTCTACTAATCTCCCACTTAAATGTATCGTACTACATACGGGGTTTTAGGCGACTAATGTCGGTAAGGAAAAATGACGAGGTATAAAAATGTCGGATGACAATAAATAAAAATGATGATAAATGTAAAAAAGTCGAAGAATAAAAAGTACAGTAAAGTACCATGTATACGGTATCTGGCAACGTCATCACAGCGTCTTATCGGGATACGGTCCGCCATTGTTTTCATAGTTTCTGGTCGCTGATGATGTATTATTGTGCGGTGTGAAACTGTAGGTTGTAGCGGTTGGAACGCGCGGGGCGAGCGCCCAGTTTGTGTCAAAAGCAGTTGGCTTCCGAATCGTACACGCTTTCGGGTGATCCGCGTACTTTTTTCCACGATAATCGACTGTAGTTAAAGCTGCATCGCGACATAATATCATCCTGTTACCTTCTAATATTATAAATGCGAAAGCTTGTAAGGATGTGTGTATGTTGGTTCCTTCTTCCCGCTGAAACGACTGGATTTGGATCAAATTTATACCGGCGATAGCTGGTACCCTAGATTAAAACATATGCCACGTTTTATCCCGGGAAATTGCATAGTTCCCGCGGGATAGCGATAAACATGTCAAAGGTCGTAGCTGACTAGAGTCGCGACGTAAATAATTGTAAAATATACTCTCAACATCAGGTCTTAAATCTAATTCAACGTGGATGTAGTCGTGGGCAGCTATATAGGCCGACCGCTTATATATGTCCTCGCCCGCGCGGCACAGGGGCGCGGGGTACACGACAAAGGGGGCCGAGAGGTGCGGGCGGCAGGCGCACTATCCGCCCGCACGTCTCTCGGTCCCTTTTGTCGTCCTTTTCGTTCGATTGTCGTGGAAGATAGCGTTTTAATAATCGTAGAATATTTTATTATACGTTTGGTAATCTGGTAATGTTTATATTGCATATGTATATGTTCGGTTGGCATATGACAGACGGACGGACGAACTGCTATTAGTCCCGCCCTACGGTCATTCTAGACCGAGCCTAGTTGTAACCTTCTCACCGACGAGCAGGTAGCTTATTACTTAACTCGCTCGCGGTCACCATAGTGTTCATTTTGACAGTTCATGTATGGGCTGACAATTGGCATCGGAATCAGCTAGCTGTCACATTCATACAAGAACTGTCAAAATGAACACGATGGCGATTGCGAGCGAGTTAAGTAATAAGCCTGCTGCTCTAATGTTCCTCGCAAATGTCAACTTTATCTTGTCAAGCGAAGGTGCATTTTACACTGCATGTACTGGCTTCGTATCAAGTCAGTGCCGGCGAAAAGGTTAAAACATGTTTTTAGAATATGACTGGGCTTTTTCAGATCCAAAAATAAACAAATAGGACCACAGGCTCATTTATACCATCTAGTTTTAAACAAACTGTTATAAAACATTTGTATAATACACATTTATTTTGTTCAACGTTTCATTAGCCCCGCGTTTGACTGTCGCACTCATAAACGCCAATTAAGATCCCTTTCTCCATTAAACGTATTCCCCTGTTGTCTCATTGGATAGTCACATTAAAAACAAATGTTGACTGGACTTTGTCTTCATTTTATTTGGCAAAAAGCACGGGATTAGAGGTACCAGACGTTTCTTAGTGCGGTAGTAAGATTCAGAAATGGCATCGGGCTGTGTTTAGTAGTAGTTGAATATTTGTACAGGTAACACTCACGCAGACAGGTTGTAATTACGCCAAAGCCACAGGAGTGCACAACCTTTTTATAGGGGTCACAAACTGGCAATTTATAAAAAAATAAACACTGGAAACTTTCGTATGGCAATATTCGTGTCTGCGTGAGTTGAAATCAGCTAGCTCTCACTAATCTGAGCTTGTGTGTTATTGTTTCACACATAACTAATAATAAGAGGAATTTGAATGTCACGCGAGCTAAAAAGAGACGCCTGTATGCCTAAACCTTAGATTCTAAAGAGACAGCTATGTATTGTCTCAGCTCTGTTTAAGATATGACTCAAAAAGGATTAAACTTCACTGGGATGAAGTTACATCCACACTAGGCTTTTTGGTTACTGTAACGTGCGACTGTTGGAGCTCGCACATGTGTTTCTGGTTTTAATAGCAGATAAAAAAAAGCGTCATCGATTCTGAAAAGAAAAACGACATTTCTCTTATTATTTGTTTTGTGGTTTCACAATGTTAGTATTTGCAATGATTATATACTCGGGAGCAAAAGAAACCGGGTCAATTTTCATACAACTTTCTACGGGAAGTGACACGGTTACTTTGCTACCGAGTATAGTTTGAACGGGTGTAGGTTTATGTTCAGATCACCCAACTTAGTTATAATTATAGCGTAGTAACAGCTAATAGTGAGGTAACTCGACAGTTCTGGCCACGCGGTGCGATGCGAAGCTGCGCTTCCTTCGCTTAATTGCTGGCCCTAGTCCCGGCTTCTAATGGCATGGATTAGACCAGGGTTTCTTAAAGTGGGTTCCATGGATCCCTTAGGCGTCCGTAATATGTTAACAAAGTGAAGCCTTAAGGCGCTGTCAACAGCAAATGACCTTGAGCAGCGCCACTCTTCACACATACGGTTCGCGTGCCTGTGAGTGAAAGAGAAGAAACTATTCCGGCTACTTGGCGCGCGTCTAAAATCTTGCAAATAAGACACAAATAAGAAGAAATAAAAAAAAATATGGATTATTTGTGAAATATGACTCGTTAGCCGTGTAGGTATGAATATGTTGACTTCATGTTTTTAATTGCAGACCCATACGTCGAAAAAATAAAGACATAGAACCGTTTAATGATGATTTTAAGACCAATCTTTGCAATTATTTTCTATCGAGCCGATTTTGTTCAATTATGTATCGAGTCCGTCTAGCGTGTTAAAAATTAACATTGTATTTTTTTTGTATTTTTTTTGGTGTGTAGTTTTTCTTAAAAAAGTGCTTAAATAACATCAATTTCAACAAAATTAGGTGTTGTCAGCCTCTTAACATATGTGTTTAGTGTTTTTTTTATATTAGGCTTTGTTTTATTTTCCTATAATCTTAGACAGTCAATAGACTTTTTAAAAGTCTGTAATTGGTCTGTTACAGCGAAAAGTTTAAGAAACTGGATTGGACGGTCAGTGTTATCATAGAAGGTATGGGCGAAAATCTTGGGAATGGTTATAGGCGATGTCGATGTGGCTAGCAATGCATCACTATTTTGATTCCTATTTCCACCTATATCCACAATGATGCTAAACGTGGCCTTTAGGTTGTTACCTTACCTTCTGTCTATCCCGCAAGCGATAAAGACGTAATTTATATATGTACTAGCTGTTGCCAGCGACTTCGTCTGCAAAGAATTCGTTTATCGCTATCCCGCGGGATCTACGCAATTTTCCGGGATAAAAAGTAGCCTATGTGCTATTCCAGACTTTTCTCTATCTATGTGCCGAATTTCATCCAGATCCGTTGGGCCGTTCTGGCGTGATTGAGTAACAAACAAACATCCACCCATCCATACTTTCGCATTTATAATATTAGTTAGATGTATGTATTATCGTGATAATGTTGGCCACTGAGCCATGGCCCTTTTGCGCTACTGTAGCGCACACAAAGATAATGTTCGAGTTTTAAGTTTTGGATTATGTTTATATTTTATGCAATCTTGACTGTGTGTTGGCAGTGCCAAATAAACGTTTTATATATCTATCTAATATGCGTGGACACGATATTATTGGCGGTCTAACCCATGTCATTAGGACGAACAACGAAACGAAGTTGACTTACTATTAGTATTATTACGCTAGGATTTCTAGTGAGCTCATTGCAAACACTTATCGTTGCTTGTATTTTAATGTATTACAGAACATGTGTATAGTGTATTTCTCTGTTGGCGCGTTTGTACCAACGTTGGCCGGAGTATACCATGTACTTATACAGGGTCTCTCCAAATCGTTCCGGAATATTTATTTCCTATTCGACAATTGTCGGTGACAAGTGACAGTTCGAATTGCAATTCGCGGTCATGAAGCCGACCGGCGTAGATTCTGGTCGAGTTTGTAATATTCCGGAATAATTCTGAGTGTTTGTATAATGTTGGCCAAACATTGGTTCAAACGTTCCTTGCTTTGCTCTCACGCGCCCCACATCGCCTGCCCATTTGTTGCTCTTCACCCGCCTTGCCACACTAAACTAGATCCTAACACCTTGCTAGTACGGGCTATAATCGAAAGATGCAGATTAAGAGTTTTCGTTGAAGACAATCTTAGGCTACGAAACAAATTGCTTTGGCGATTCGAATCTCTAAATGGAAATTTAAGATAGAAATTTAGTTTGTATATTATGTCAAAAGACTAATTTGGCCGTATCATTGATCACAAAGAGAAGCGAATAATAACTTTGTTTTTAATTAAATTCCGTTATAAATTAATCAGTATTTCTGACTGACACAGATAGAGATATTTAGCTTGTAATCTTTTAATCTTGTGTCAAAATATTGAATTACTATTTCAATATTTTATCCGCGCATTTCCAATACTAAACTCGCAGCTCAAAATTTATATACCTATTACAACTTTATTCAGCTGTCATTTGCGTAAAGTTTCAAGCGTCCTAGCTTACAAAATGTGTCACAATGACAGCTGTCAGAAGGTACAAATACGCGAACTCACAATCGTTTACGCGTTTACAATAAAAATGTTAACTTAGTCTGTATTCTATCGATTAGTTTGCTTGCGGGCTGCGTTACATCGGCTTCTAGAGAAGTTGCAACGTTAGAGGGGGACGCACAGAGTTCACACTTAGGATTCAATGCGATCACGATATTATTACTGAAGCGCGCGCCATTGCAATCGCTGTCGTTTCCCGTCAGAGGATATGGCGAAGTGAATTTGACGCGAGCTTTAGACAATCGAACCTTAAAAAGTTACTGGAGTAACGTAACACGCAATAAAAAGATATGGAGCGTAGTTTTAGCCATCTTACGTATTGCGAACAACTGGTAATTTTTCTTAGTTGTCCACAGTGCGAACGGATGGGGAAATACGTTCCCTTGTTCGCATCCGCGGCGTTGGGGACTTTTTTGTTCGCATCGCGGATATAGCCGGAACTATCATTTTAGCTACGGTAAACCTTTGAAAGTTTAAGCAATATGATTCGTGTTACGTAACTCTAGTTATGAATGGGTGTGAACTGTGAGTCGGACCTCGGGCCTGCTTCTAGCCTGGTGTAGGTTCATTCCTGTCCATCATCACCCTTCCATCGCTAACAACGGGCATATGACAATAAGCGGAGCTCTTTGGTACAGAAAAATACTATGTTTTAAAGGTATTTCAACATATAATATGGAGTGATTTGGTTCAGTTGTTGACATGTAATACAAGGTGTGTTGGAATTAATCAAGAACATTTCAATAGATGGTTGGGTTAATTTTGTTGAACATTCCTGTAAAGGCTTTTCATTCTACAGTCGAATTTATAAATATATTAACATTCCCAAGGATTCAAAAATATATGTACGGTTCTCCCATAATTCATCTGAGCAAGCCTTACAATAATATGTGAGCAAATGAATATTCAAAATTATTTGAACCAGTGGAAGAACATTAATATCTACACACGGGATTTACTCTTCTGTGTAGCCTTGTAGGTATGAAGCCTTGGGAATGATCATATATTTATGAACTTAACTGTACACTGAACATCCACCAATGAATGTAACAATTGTCAACAACATTTGAAAAATCCTGAAAAACCCCAACCCCCTGGCGAAGTATTCTAGATTCATTTTTAGACACTGTACACATGTCAATCTATGTACATAGCTGTATGGCTTACATCCCTTTGCCTTTCACACATGGAAAAAGTCGATCTGCCAAATCGCTAGAGCCACAGATACTGCGAAAGCAGGTTTAAGTTAGTACCAAAGAGCTCGGTGTGTCGCGACGGGGCGTGACGCTCTGTCACGTCGCAGGCTGGCTCCACTCGCTGGCCGGGCTTCTCAAGCGGAGGCTTAGCGGTTACGTCAAGTGGCACAACGTTGCAGGCAGGCGGGACGCGCGCGCGCAGCACTCCACCAGGTCAGTATAAGGGGCGGGGGGGCATTAACCCCTCATATGTGGGAGTTAAAATAAGTTCTGCAGCTAGTTTCGGGGCTGGTTCGCTTTAAAACTGCAGCCAATGTCTCAGAAAAAAAAGTAGCGTTGCCAAGAGACCTGTAAGTTTTTCATTACAATAAATAGAGCCGGAGATTTTCGCGGCGAAATAAAACGCTGGTGTTAGAAATTTTTTTTATCGATATCGATTATTGAGCCTAGTTTCTTGCGGCGCATTCATCTTGGCAATGATGGTATTTCCGAATGCGCTGGTAATTTCAAAAAGAGACGTGTGAAAGAGCCCTTGGCGGCCAATTTGCAAAATAAACTTATGAATTTTGAATTTCAGGAAAATTACACAGACTACTGTACTCATTTGCGGTCATTTCTTCAGTATTTTATTTCTTAATGTCCAAAGTATCTTGCCAAATTTCATCAACATCGTTAACATGAACGTTTTTGAAATTAACTGTTTCCGGTCAATGTCCGAAACTGGAACGGATTACAGTTTCCAGTTTGGTTAACAGTTTTTTTAACCGGTTACCTTGGGTTAAAACGCCAGCTCTTGTACCTCTCTCGAAACATTCACGGTTCCGTAGCGGTGAGCGCGAGCTCCAAAATGACGTTTTTCGTATTAACCAATCACCGGAATTAATTTCATACTTTTAATTTAGTTCCCTCCGTTAACCGGTTAATCCAATGAACTTAACTATACCGGTATTACAAAACCACTTCCGATCCCAGATTCTGAGAGACCTTGTAGTATTAGTAAGAATTTAGTTTAACATCAAACGTGCAGATGGGGTAGCCAGAGCCTAAGGCAACAGGACCTACTAGTCACGTTTAGCAAGATTGTGGACGTAGTCTGTAGGTCCTGTTACCTTAGGCTCTGTCTACCCCGTAAGGGATAAAGATGTGATTTGTGTATGTATGTGTAGATGGGCGCAAGTTGAGAGTTGGAGCGTGCCGGCGTCCCCGCTCCCGCCGCGGGCGCCGCCGCCGCGGCCTACTGACTAGCGGCGGGACACCTGGTACGTTGACACGTGGCTGCGCCGCGTCGCGTACTGCAGGCGTTGACACAGACCCCGGACACGAACCCCTCGGCACAGGAACCCCTGCACAGGAACCCCTTGGCACAGAAACCCCATTGACGCAGATATGTACATAAACTTTGTTTAAGGGTAGTTTTGATTTTGTTTAGTAACTCATACGTAAGTACTTACAGTTGATCTTCCCATTGTGCGATGGACATTACTTTGACGCTAACTGTCAGTTGTGTTATGGAGAATGAGCTGATGTTTAATTCAGTGACAAACCCATAACACAGAAACCCCTTGATATAGGAACCCCGTGACACAGAAACCCCTCGACACGATACCTCATATTGCAAAAACCCTACACAAACCCCCTGGTACAGAAATAGTTAGATAGTTATTTTTTAATTGTGTTTATTACTGTACGAACTGTATAAAATAAATTTTGAAAAGCTGGAACTGGACCGGGGCGAAGCCGCGGACAGCAGCTAGTGTTCGTTATGAAATAAACCTAACCAAAATCGCATTATATATTTTAAACCATTGTAAATTATGAACCCATCACTATTTTGATTCCCCTTCCCATCACGCCCACAATCAAGCTAAACGTGGCCTTTAGCTCTTGTTCCCTTTGGCCCTGTATGTATGTATAAACCGTTATGTATGTTGACCCGTTATGCATTACATAATTTATGTATGTATACTTTTTAGAGACGTGTTGAGGTTTTCAAGTGTCATATGATGTGTTTCGTTAGTTGTTGTAACATATTGTAAAACCTAAATGGTTATGTCAAGTTATTTGGGTATTACGGATGTACATAAGACTTGTGTGGACATATATATCGCAATGCTAGAGTTAACGGTACGGAGAAGCCATCTGTCGTATAGGGTGATTGCACTAGTGTTGGACACTGACATGCACCAGTATTGGACACTTAACCTTGACGCCACGTCAAATACAAGAGACGGCACCCGTACGCCAGATTTCTTTATTGCGATGGCTTAAGTTGAACCTAAATCCCATTGAACGAAGGTTGCTTGTAAGGGACGTATATATAGGTCGTTGGCGTCGGAAAGGTTAATTTAAAGATAAAATTGTTGTCCATTATTGGGTCATTGTCCAATACTAGTGCCGTCGCCCTAGGGGCTTATATATCGCTGGTCGTGTCAAGTTTAAGCTTATTAAGCTTTCGTCGCTATGAGCCTTGAGCTATGTCGAGTTGTGGCTTTTATAAACTTAAGGGAATAAAACTATTTAAAAAAAAACGGTTTTTATCGCGTTTATTGTAAGTAGTATAAGTGCCGAGGTTTTTATGCTGCTTGTAAACAGATTTCGCTATCGACGGTGTGGACAGGTGTAATGTGGAAAACCGGGTAGTAGTGACTAATGTGACTATGACGATTGAGTTCCAGGGTTAGTTCCCCGGTCGGGGCAGGTACATATATATAACTATGTTTATCCGTTGTCTAGTTCCCATATTACAAGATTTTGTGGACAGGTGTAATGCGGGCAACCGGTTAGCCTAGTGACTATGAAGTTTGAGGTCCAGGGTTAGATCCCCGGTCGGGGCAGGTATATATACTATACATACATACATACCGTCACGCCTCTTTCCCACAGGGGTAGGCAGAGACTAAAGATTTTGTGGACAGGTGTAATGTGGACAACCGGGTAGCCTAGTGACTATGAAGATTGAGGTCCAGGGTTAGATCCCCGGTCGGGGCAAGTATATTTTTTTGCAGAAATGCTGCTAGTTTTATCACTTTTCACAATATTATCTCCGAAACTATAGCACAGAAACGTGAGATAGACCAAAAAAACACGTTTATTTTCTGATTATTTCTAAATTAAAACACACAAGGGTACAAGTCCAGTTACATCACTGTCACATGAGGCACAGATATAACTATGTTTATCCGTTGTCTAGTACCCATATTACAAGATTTGCCAAGTTTGGGGCTAGGTCAATTGGTGTCAATTGTCCCAAGATATTACCTTATTTATTTATTTGTATGGTGGAAGAATTTCATTTATTGCCATATTGTGCAATGTCATTTGTATGACTTAAATTTCATCAAAAAAATTCACATTCTGTGAGTTGAAAGGGAGAGAGAGAGAGAGAGGGAGAGTGGCTTCTCTTCCCGCGCAGATGGTAAAAGCCCATCGAAAGAATTGGCGAAAATAGAAATCATGTTAGCAACCCATCACTAGTTTGATTCCCCTTTCCACCTATACGACCACAATCATGCTAATCGTAGGCTCTGTCTACCCCGTAAGGGATAAACGATTGATGTATGTGTATGTATGTAATGTCGTTTCGTTCATACATCGTAGATAGCGATCTCTGTTTCAATATTAGGCTATTTAAAAGAAGCAATAACTAGCTATTGCTATTTGACTTAGAAAATTATCACATACAATAATGAATATAACAGCAATAAACTTGAGGTTTAACAATCGAGGTCGGCTAATCTTGTTCCTGGGCCATAGAACCATGTCATAGAAGGGTTATGGCACCAGTGTTGGACACTACTGACAAGGACCAGTAATGGACACATCATTCTTAATTTAATAAATAATGGTTATATTATTAAATTAATGCTGTAAAATGAATTAATGTCCAATCGTTTCTTTTAAATGAGAGTTACTGTACATGATTGAGTACATCTCCATTACTGGTGTCGCTACCCTAGATAATTAATAATTAGATTGTCTATGACAATGTTTATCGAATGACGTGGATGTCATTGTGACAAGGTTCTGTCTAGGAGTCTAGGTTGGCAATACGCCGGTCTTATGATGTTATAGTGGACGCTTTGGATCATATCATAAACGCGTGGTTAAGGCGGTTCGAATTTAATACATAACCGATATAAAGGTGTTACAAAAATACCCGTTTTTAAAGGAGGTTAAATGTTACCTTATAACAAGTCCATTTACAATATTTAGAGAACCCCAGTATGGTTTAGTGATATGACAGTTTACTAGTGTTGACAACATTAATATTTTTTTTTTTATTTTTTTTTTTATAAGCCTTTTTATTCCGAATTCGCTTCAATTTCAGTAAATACATGTTTATTTTTGTTGTTGTTGTTGTTATTGTCGTTTATTTTTGTATTTATTTATTAAACTGTCGCGAAATTCGGCGTGCCTCATGGCATAGGCCTCCTCCGTGTATTGGAGGGTTTGGGCTATAGTTCCCACGCGCGCCCAGTGCGGATTGGGAACTTAACACACACCATTGAATTTCTTCGCAGATGTGTGCAGGTTTCCTCACGATGTTTTCCTTCACCGAAAAGCTCATAGCAAATTACAAATGTAATTTTCGCACATAAATTCCGAAAAACTCAGAGGTGCGAGCCCGGGATTTGAACCCACGACACTCTGCTTGAGAGGCCACAGATCATACCACTAGGCTACCACGGATTTTTTTAATATTTTATATTTATTGATATTTATCTGTTAGCAAAGAAAAATCATAGTATGTGCCAGCTATTCCCGCGTATGGTGAAAGCCCATCGAGGGACGCGGAAATCTAAGGAATCATGTTATAGGCGAGCAACCACTATTTTGATTCCATTTTCCACTTATACGCTTTCGTCTTGTTACCCAAGGCTCTATGTACAAAGTCGTGATTAATATGTTATTTAATTCAGTGCCCCTAGGCGAGATATCGACACGCTCGGCGACTGTCTATCCTACTCTAACGAGCGAGCCTGTGGAATAAGAGAAAGAGCGCGGCACATACATATACAACTGTGTACAATGGGGGCTGTCGCGTGTGAATTTGCCGCTAGAGGCGCTAGTGTCGCTTGAGGTCCAATAACATTCATTTTTCGCTGGTTTTGCCGGGCTTCGCGACATAAATTGTAATTTCTTTCATTTACCTGTTGAAAAGTGATCTCCTTGGTGAAATTATCGCTAATATGGATTACTAGCTGTTGCCAGCGACTTCGTCTGCAAAGAATTCGTTTATCGCTATCCCGCGGGAACTAAGCAATTTTTCGGGATAAAAAGTAGCCTATGTGCAATTCCAGACTTTTCTCTATGTATGTGCCGAATTTCATCCAGATCCGTTGGGCCGTTCTGGCGTGATTGAGTAACAAACAAACATCCATCCATCCATCCATACTTTCGCATTTATAATATTAGTTAGATTTTGCGATGAATGTGAACGCTTTGAAAGCGGATTTTTTTTCCGGACAAAACGAAACTGCACAAGACTGCGGCTTAGCTACGCGATATGATGATAGTTATTTGTAATTAATTAACTTAATGAGATTCAAGATTTAAAATTTTGTTTCGGCGCCGATCTTATAGAGTCGCCTTTGACAGCTATACCTCTGGTCCTTAGTCAACAGTGGCGCCAACTGGTGAGCAAAAAACGATAGTCCCCATTGTCTGTAGACATTTGGTCCAGAAACGGATAAAACAGATTAATAAGTGTATAAGGATGGCTTAATTTCGAACCGCCCTAAGCATTATTAGTTAGCAATTTTCCAGGCGAATTTTCTTATGACGATGTTGCGAATGTGTATAGTGTGTTACGTGGGTACCATGATGATGGTACTGATGCTCCTTTATGTTGGTTTGTTGGTAAGATTGATTTTATGAATGACATAAGCTATTAAGAGATATTGAAAATAAATACACCGTGATTTCTTTATGCTTCCGTAAACCTCGACATATTGCTTTGAACATTAAGGCCCACTTGCAAAGTCCAGAGTAAAAAAAATAAATCGCTCACTCGTGGTTAGGTTTGACAGTTCAATACATTTTGACACTACTTAGCCCCGGGTTAGCGTCTAACATGGGGTTAGGTCGTTAACCCTGGCCCGTGCAAGTGGCCCTAAGTGATATATAAATTGATCACTACTAATTAATGAAAAAATATAATGTACCAGTTGTTTCGCTACCTGCGGAGATGGTAAAAGGCGATCGAAGGAATAGGCGAAAATGGGGTTATAAGCGATGTGGTTAGCAACCCATCACTATTTTGATTCCCCTTTCCACCTATACGTCCACAATCATGCTAAATGCCTTTAGGTCTTGTTGCCTTAGGCTCTGTTTTCCCCGTAAGGGATATAAACGTGATTGCTGTATGTGTTAAGAGAAATATGAATTTAACTCCATAATCGCCTACGAAACGGGAATTCTTTAGTCCTAATCCAATCTCTTTGCCCTATTGTTTTTTAATCTTAAAAGAAATCTGGCTACGAGATGGGAAAATCGATCCCATATGGTAGCTATCTACAAGATGGGAAAAGACATTTTCCATTTCGTAGTTAGCTACCAAATCTGGCTACGAGATGGGAAATTCGTTCCCTTTTGGTAGCTATCTACAAGATGGGAAAAGACATTTTCCATTTCGTAGTTAGCTACCAAATCTGGCTACGAGATGGGAAATTCGTTCCCTTTTGGTAGCTATCTACAAGATGGGAAAAGACATTTTCCATTTCGTAGTTAGCTACCAAATCTGGCTACGAGATGGGAAATTCGTTCCCTTTTGGTAGCTATCTACAAGATGGGAAAAGACATTTTCCATTTCGTAGTTAGCTACCAAATCTGGCTACGAGATGGGAAATTCGTTCCCTTTTGGTAGCTATCTACAAGATGGGAAAAGACATTTTCCATTTCGTAGTTAGCTACCATATCTGGCTAAAGGATTTTTTTAACCATTTCGCCGCCATTGACTTGACATGAAGTCAGTTCAGTCACTAGAATGCACCTTCAAATGACGAAATAAAGTTGACAGTTGCAAGTGACATTAGAGCTGCTTGGCGACGAAAAGGTTCAGGTTTATGATATCGCGGGATAGTGTTTGTGTAAGCAGTATGAATTTGAGGGTTGGCTTTTTGGTTCTTTTTGAGGTTTACGGGAGTTTGTATGGACTATATGAATAGTAGAATTTGTAAAATCAATTTGTATCAACTTGCGATAACGACGTGATTTTATTAGTGCAAAACTCGTTTTTTTATTATTATTTTGTACATATTATAATATAAACATAGGCATATATTTAATGTTCTATAGATGTCATATTTAATTATTATTTTTTAATTCAGTGCATTGTAATTTAATTGTAGAGAATAATTTTACAGCTTATTATTGTAAAATTGTAATTATTAATTTGAATTATTACGACCAAATGTATTAGTGTTAAGTACGAGTCATACTGCTCTGAAGTGCAGGTTTCATGTTGTTGTATTATCACGCCGATATTTACAGGGAGTACACAGAAACTATGGTTTTATTTTTATGACGCTCCTATTCGGATTATTAACAAATTATGTTTAACTTGTTGCTCGCAGCTTTTTGTATCCCGCGGGAACTTCACATTTTCATCAGAGTTAATAAGCCTTGTTTAAGTGAAATATTATTTTAATTGGGAGGAAAACTGACTTTTTATCCCGTCAGATGGCGCATAAGCGACTGTACCTTGTTATGACATAAGAACTGTCAAATCCAGTACATTTTTTATGAATAGTTTTAAACTTTTGCATTTTATTCAAAGATGCCTCAATGTAGCGCGCTAAACTGTAAAAACAGGGGAGTTCATCTATCTCCTAATGACTCAAAGTGCAAAAAACAATGGGAAAATGCTTTACGTATTAAAAACTTTCAAGCAAGTGATACAGCACGTTTGTGTTCACTGCATTTCAAAGACGATTCTTGTATTTCTTGTTTGCTGATGTTTGGAATAGGTGAATCGGCGTTCACGTCTTTCAAAGAATCCAAGTGTGGACAATTATATGAAAGGTCTTCTTGGATATCTAAGTCAGCACCAAAGTTTTGATTCCGATCATACACCTCTAACCTAAAAGGAAGAACTGCACATAAGCCTCCAGAATTAAAATTAAAATAGAAATACGGAACATAACCTTAAATATTTGAAGTGGTTACTTTTTTATCAAATCAGCCTTTTTACCAGCCATCTATGCATGTCTCCTCCAAAGCTCAGCTTGAAGTTCA
Organism: Pandemis heparana; assembly: GCA_963854515.1. NCBI lineage: Eukaryota > Metazoa > Arthropoda > Insecta > Lepidoptera > Tortricidae > Pandemis > Pandemis heparana. The sequence continues at coordinate 33,282,871 of OY978006.1, forward strand.
CGCACAGCCATAACAGAGTACATTTTGTCAGTTAAATCGCAGAAATAACTCAGAAAATCGCAACCAGACATTTGACACGAAACGTAAACAAGGTACAGTCGCTTGTGGCGACATCTGCCTCAAGCTTCTAGTTTAAGTTTCCTTTTTACAAAAAAATAAACAAATGAAATCAGGAAATATGATTTCAGTCAGTTTCAATCATTGACATGTTTTATAAAATATTTGTTTTCGATATTGACGTGTTTTATAAATTATTTATTGATTATTTTTATTATATAATTTGTAATTTAAGAATATATTTGTATATCTATGCAACATGAACCTGATATTTGTAACAGACGTGTAAAACTGTCACGCAACCCGATACTATGTTGAATTAAGCAAATGTTTCACGATTGTCTGAAGTTATAAGTATATCCGGAACGTGGCAGAAATGCCAATCGGACCAATACTAATGCCATCTACCGGTATTTTGTCGGTCTGTGTATGTATAATTTTATAAAACATGTTTGTCACAATTTGCTTATAACTTTACAAGTTGTAACAATAACAAAGTGTCAATGATTTATCATGTTTTTGTATTGTTATACGACATTTTGTAACACTGTATTGGCCATTGATATAACGGCGAATTGACGACCGGATAGTCTAGTGGTTAGTGACCCTGACTATGAAGCTAGAGGTCCCGGGTTCGGGTCGGGTTTGTGCCCGAGTCATGGATATTGTATGTATTAATCTACATTATATATGTATGTTTATCCGTTGCCTCTTACCCATAGTAAAAGCTTTGCTTAGTTTGGGACTGGGTCAATTGGTGTAATTTGTCTCATGATATTTATTATTTATTTATAATTTTGAACGTTTGTAGAAGCGATTTGTTGAGAACGCGATGGCTTTACATTACACGTCTGTTTGAGCATGTTTGTATCGAAGTTTGGCGTACAGGTTCGAGTGACGGTGAAAGAAAAGTGGTTGATTTAGTATTGCTACAGTATGCAATTTCGATTAACCGGTTAACGAATTTTCAGTAGGTACAGTCACCAGCATAAATAAGTGATCACTTTTGTACCTTTGTCACTTTAAAGTCATGTTTGAAAAACTACGAAATCATGTAACGACTGAAAGCGACAAGGTACAAAAATGATCACTTATTTGTGCTGGTGACTGTACCTATCGCGGAAAAACAAAAGAATCCGTCAAAATGAACGGCCAAGGTCTTGAAATCTTCATGGTGTCACTCGAACCCACGGGTCCATTTTATGATGCTAGCAGCTACAATTCTATTACGAAATTGGTCAAGTTTTCAACTTAGAGATCCCAAGGATAAGTTTAACTTTGAGCTGTTTTATCCTGTAATATTAATTTTTCACATGGTTTATGTAAATACAATAATATACACATAATAAACATGTTTTAACCTTTTCAACGTCAATGCTTAACCGTTATGAGCTGTGTACTAAATACGTCTAAGCTGTACATCGATTATGAATATCAACTACATAAAATCATTTTTAAAAGTTTTCTAATGTATTTTAATGCATTAATTCATGGTGCTTGGCATGTGACTTGATCAGTGATCGTGATCACTTCAATCAATTATGAAATCGTTCAAAAGGTTAAACTCAAATGACAAAACACGCTAAAGAATTATTCTATCATAGTAATTAGTATGAGTGAGAAGGACGGTATTATACGAAGCACCCCCCCCCCCTCCCAGGTAACTAAAGTTGCGTTGCTGATTGTGTAGTAGAATTGTAACGTTAGTTTTGTCCAATGCGCCCGCCAGGGGCTTGATTTTTGAAAACATAAACTACCATTTGGAAGTGGTAAAAGTTGTGATGCGACACAAGTACAGTTCAAACAAATTATTGACTAGTCGACTGAATAATTAGAGTTATAATTTTCTTCTATACTAAACGCTGACTCGCGGCAGTCCGGGTCATAAGTCATTGTGTCATTTTGTAGAGATTTAGGGCCTGTCTCACCACACCTTAACTGCCATTGACGTCTCTGTCTGTTTCGTAGTAATAAATAGAGACGGACGCGCAAAACTGGACTGTTAATAAAATGCGCGTGATTATAATCCTATTTTTAACCTTTTCGCCACCATTGACTTGATGTGAAGTCAGTACATGTAGTGTATAATGCGCCTACATTTGACTATAAAGTTGACAGTTGCGAGTGACACTGCAGTTGTTTGACGGTCAAAAGGTTTAACAGAGCCTTTAGTGTAAGTTTTCGCATATAAACAACGTCTCGAACGCGTTCACGTAAACGTCTCAATTACTATGGAAAAATTGGCAGCGCCACTTGCAGATCGAAACGGCAACAAACTGTCTAATAGTATTTGACATTTTAACGCAAACGCGGTCGAGACGTGTTCTGTGACAGAAAACCTACACTAACCATACTGTGTCTAATAATTTACAGTGACACTGACTGCCGCGCGCTACTGCGTCTTAACTTTGAAATTTAACAGAATTTTTCATCATTTACGAGTGGTATTTTTGTTTTCAAAAATGGGGCCCCAGAGCGTCTCTAGTCCCAGCGCCGCGATGCCGCGAGCTAGTGAGTAAGACGTTATTTAAATTATATTTAATAAACAACGATTAACTTGTTTTCTATTAAGGTAATTATTATTTCAAAGTGTACTGTAATAAATGCGGATCAAACTTTACTTGTGTTTTTCTTTCGTCAGAAGAAATTGGGGACGTTTTGACAAAAGGTCAGGTCAAGACACTTTTTATATAGATTAATGTGGATGAAGCGAAAAAGGTAGGTATTCAAGATCGTAACAAGTGAAACGAGTCGTATTCGGAGCCTAGAGCCCTGTATAAGAACCCCCTGTGTAAGAACTTTCATTTTTTTGATTATTATATATGTAATTAAATTAATTAAACACAATGTCTAAATAAAATAGCTTTAATCAAAATAATAATCTTTGTACAGTCATTTGTGTTAGGGTTGCCCACCAGCGAATATTTGAAAGCGAACTTTTCATAATGCACCAAATAGTCGCGGAAATGCTTTACGAATATTCGCGGTGTGGCCAGTGCTAAAATATATTTGAAATCAACTTAACTACTACAATGAGTAAATAATTTATATAGATTAACGTGGGAATATAAAACGAAATTAACAATGCGACGGGTTAGTAATTTATCAGCTGCATTACAAGCACGTCAGATAAACCATAGATTACGCAAATGCGTTTACTTTCGCGAACCCCGAAGCACGAGAGCGCACAAGAGTTGCGTCGCGCGCGAAATAGATTACCCGTCTTGTTCTTACTGTTCGTTCTAGAAAGAGACGGCTAGCCGGCCAGAGCCCCGATTTTTTAAAGCACATCACTCGAAAGTGGTATTTATAAATCTGTTCATATCTTCAAAACTACGGCTCTAATCAAATTTTTGCCTAGTCCACATGATTAATGAGAGCCGTGAGTATCTTCTAAGCTACTCGTATTTCAAATTCAGCCCAATTTTTCACCAATTTAGAATGGTATTTTCACACACGTGCTTTCAAAAATCGGGCCTCGGCGTCGAGGTTTGTTCTATACATTTTGGGCGGGTACCAGTTGATTCGTTTCTATCGTAGTTGGGCGGCATCGGTATTTTGTATCGGTTTGCATTTCCCGCCACTAAGTGCTGTGGCGCCACAGTAAGTCGGCGTGCTTGGTTTCAGTACAAATGGTGATATTTACGTAATCTATGGTTATATTTGATTACAAATCTTTTCATTATCCGTTACCAAAAGTTCAAATCTCGTAAGTTCAAGTACCTACAAGTTGTTTCCAATTCTCGTAAACGAATATTGTTTCGTTTCAGCGAGAACCTAATATTTTGCAGTATTTTCCTAGGTATCGTTAGTTTCACAACCTGCAGCCTACAAAAGATGGATATTTTTTAAACCGATTTCACTAGTTTATCAAACTTTTGTCTATTCTATACGGCTTAGTGGTCTTATAAAATTACATATATAGCTTATTTGTTATTCGCCAATCACGGCGCGCCTATAAACAAATGACAGCGTAAACTATGAAATAGAAAATAAATAATTATTGACACAAAACTAGAAAAATAAATTAATGACAAACAATTCTTTGGTATGACACCACAAGGTGTACGAAAGAAACTAACATAGTAATAGAATCAAATCTGTCATCTCTGAACAAATAAAATGGATTGCAACAAATCTGGAGAACGGACGAAATTATAACATTTAACTACCAGGTACTTAATCAACATATAAACATGGGCGAATAAATAGCAAATTCAATACAAAAATAACTAAAGCAATAATAATCTGCAAATAAAGATATCTGCAACTTAACAGTTCCCACTACGTCCGATCCGAATCCGTGAAAATATGGTCCGTAGTACCCGTAGAACTATTTCTATGGTAATTTACGCACTATCGGATCGTAGTGCGAAACCGCTCTTAAAGCCGGCTACTCACACACCTGCCGCAGGGGCAATATTGGAAGCACGACCAGTATTGCCACCTTAAGAGGGTGGTGTAGTATATGTATGAGAAGTTGTAAGTGGGTAGGTTTATTTTTACATTAAGATATGTGGGTAGATATATGTTTCTTCTTTTAATACACCACCGTAGCGAGTGCACGTCTTTTATTTGGCTCCGCTGAAACTCCTGAACTCCTGGTATGCGAAGGTCGAAGAGCATACATAATAGGTGGAACCCTACTGAGCTGGCAACGTCGCATTTTTGGTCATTCTTAGCGATTATTTCACAGAAAATGAATGAAAGTTTCAAGTATCCGTCTGTAGTGCACTTCGTTTTGAGTGTATTAATGTGTCCAATGCAATGATTATTCGTGATGGACTCTTATTTTCGTACTAAAGGGATAAAATACTATATCTCGTTTTATAAGCAAATAAAAGTCCATCACGATCAATGATTGCATTAGACACATTAATACACTAAAAACGAAGTGCACTATACAGACGGACATTTGAAACTTTCATTCACTTTCTATGAAATAATCGCAAAAAATCACCAAAAATGCGACGTTGCCAGCTCAGTAGGGATGCACGCTCTTAATTGTGATGTGTATAGGCAAGCAGGGGCAATTTTTAGAACAGCCGAAATTGCCCCGACCGCCGTGCGACCGGTATTGCCCCTGCGGCAGGCGTGTGAGTAGCCGGCTTAAAACAGCCGCATTTCGTTTGACACAAGACTCAAAGTCGAACCAAAACTGGCTGCCTCGCGACGCTCACAGGCCCTATTTCACAAACTCGACTATTGTCGGTGACCATTGACAATCCGAATTACAATGCGTATTCAATATGAAGCCAACCGACGTAGATTCTCGTCGAGTTTGTAATGTAAACAGAATTGTCACTTGTCACTGACAATTGTCGAATAACTAAACAAAATATGTCGGTGACCATTGACAATTCGAAATGCAATGCGTATTCAATATGGAGCCAACCGACGTAGATTCTCGTCGAGTTTGTAATGTAAACAGAATTGTCACTTGTCGCCGACAATTGTCGTATTGGTGGAATAGGCACACCTATTCACATAAAAAAAAAAAAAAATAGGGGCCAGGATTCGGCGAGCGTCATGACAATACAGTTGTTTGCAAATATTTTTGAACATACACAGCTTCCATGTTGTTGGCGGCTATCAATATTTCTCACAAACGCTCAAACAGGAAACCTACATACCGTGAGACTCACACATAATTACAACACACCGGATAACTCACGTATAAAAGCCCGAAGGAGCGCTTTCTGATGAAGGACTACGGAATAGTCCGAAACAATTGTCGGAGCATTCCTTCGGCTTTTATGCGTGAGTTATCCGGTGTGTAGTAATCATACATACAACTAATTTAACACCACATCACAAATATTACAATTAAGCATTTAAAAGTCAACGTCAATTATGATTATGGCATACGTCAATTAAAAAAACAACAACACTTTAATAATTATTAAATGTGCAACTGTTATACTTAATTTACATTGAAAGTAATCATTAATTTGTGTCACCAATCCACTAGCGACATCTCGTACCAAATAACTTTAGAAAATTTTCAAATAATAGTCAATAAGTGTTACACTTTAATATTAACAAAAGAACAGAACAACACGAACCATTATAGAGCTCTTACAATGCTCTTAATTAAGCCTTTTTAGAAACGAATACACAACCGTTGGCATTGCTTGAAGAAATGAGACAACAATAATAATGTACACGAATGACTGTTTTTTTGGCTTCTTCGTATGTTTTAATAATCTTTTAAACATATTGTTTTTCTAATAAAGGATAATATAACAATAAAAATAATTTCTTTGGCTAATGAATAAGTACTTATGCCTTTGAGCAGCATAGTAGCAATTTTATTTTTAAATTTGACTAGTTTCTCTTTTAACTAGGTAACCGTACTGAAGATATGTTTTGAGAGGTTTTTTGGTATGTAAAATAAATACATAAAGCTGAAATGCATAATTATTTTTATCAAAATACGTAAGCGATTTTTTCACAAAAGGGCAACTTAACAGGATTGTTATAAAAATAAACAGAACCTAACCTCAAATAATCTGTAGAATAATTACGCGATCAAAATATTTTGTCTAGCCAATCGTTTCACCGCAAATCGCATGATATATTTTGAACCATTAAGTAAATAATTTGAGTTTTTGACCCTATGCATTTCAAAATTTATGTATTTAACACGCTCCCAATTTTTTCATGTTAAAATTTGTGTACGCTACAACAATCAACTTTGCGTTGTTGTCGGTCTACTTTCTTGCATTAACTATGAAGATATTTTGTCTATTAAAACTCGTGAGATACAATTTACAAAAACAACAAAATAAACGATTAAACTCACCAAAGTCGAGGATCATTCGACTAGTATCGATCATATTGATAGATCTTTTTCTAATACGCTATCACATTATAGAAACCATGACTACCCTACTCACCTCAACAATAAGCGACTCACAGGATGTTGTTCTAAGTCGTTTTTTACGTTTAGGGGATAAAATGTTTTAGCGGATTCTTTAGTTAAAAAAAATATTTATTTGATTTTGATTTTATATGGATTTTTGAATAAGTACAGAAATGATATTTTAATTATCTTTGGGTTAAATTTGTGTGTTTTTTTTAATAAAATTTCGCAAGTTAGGTTATTCAAAGGCAGAGGACGGCAACACAGCCGCGCCGCGCCTTTGTAAACGCAGACGTCCTTGAAAAACAGTTCCCGACACGGACATAACTAATCGGATCATTCTTCATTTGAAATTGTGAGTTATACCGTCTATTTTGTAGTTTTCTAGATAATTGTATTTAATTCATGAACTATGGTTAGGTTAACATTAAAAATGGCTATACTGACTTACAATAACATTGTCTACCAGATAAAAATAAATAAGACAAACTACACAAGTTGACATGTGCAGGTGATATTGTGTCAATGGGTACTTATACCTACTTAAGTAGTATAGTAATAGTACCCCCAATAATAAGATGACAAATAATGTCATTATACTATCTCTCTCTGATAGTTTACAGATGATCAAGAATCCCACATTGACACAACCAATACAAGCTAACTACTATCTTATATCTATGTTTTGTCCATGTGAATGAGATAAAACTACTGTGTTCCTAAAAACGGTTAAATTATTAATTAAAAACGTAACATTACCTAACTACATAAATAGGCGTTTTTAGTTTAGCTAAAATCTAATAAAATCTTATACTATTGGCAACATTTGCTAGCCTCCAAAAAATTACCGTCAATAAATTAGTTTTTAAACAGACGTCGGAGAAATCAGCGATCAACGCTAACAACTACTTTGTGAAATTTGTTTTTCACACAAACCCTCGGAAATATCTGTGCGCGTGACGAAGAGGAATTAACTGGTAGAGTAAATGACACACAATACTGCCGTGCCAAGCGCAAAACTTCTCAAAAAAAGTCGTAAATCGAATTATATATAAATTTAGCGAATTTGCCATTATTTATTTATTTATAAGCCTTTTTATTCCGAATTCGCTACAATTTCAGTAAGTACATGTTGTTGTTGTTGTTATTGTAGTTTTTTTTTTAATTAAATTGTCGCGTAATTCGGCGTGCCTCATGGCATAGGACTCCTCCGTGTATTGGAGGGTTTGGGCTATAGTTCCCACGCGCGCCCAGTACGGATTGGGAACTTAACACACGCCATTGAATTTCTTCGCAGATGTGTGCAGGTTTCCTCACGATGTTTTCCTTCACCGAAAAGCTCATGGCAAATTACAAATGCAATTTTCGCACATAAATTCCGAAAAACTCAAGAGGTACGAGCCCGGGATTTGAACCCACGACGCTCTGCTTGAGAGGCCACAGGTCAAACCACTAGGCTTTTTTTTTTACGAAGACGATTTGCCATTACGAAGGCAGAATTAGTTTAGAATAAAAAACATACAATCTTGTTGTAACACCTTCACAGTCCAGTGGCCCTTATATGGGTCACCATCACCACGAACTAGCTCAACAAGTCTTACATATGGGTCAACTTGAAACATAATTTAAACAAATAAAAGTATCCATTCCATATAGGGATTGTACGAGAAAAAGAAAAAACTAGTGCTAGTTTGGTTTAAGAGACAAACAAGTAATGTGCTGTAGAGTTAAATAACACGTATTCCTCTTCATTACAGCATACAACCACAACGAAAAGATCGTAGGTGATAATAATCATTTTAGCTGGATTTTCTTGTGTTGTCATACCAAATTTGAATCAAATCCTATCACTAGAAGTGTGTTGAATTAGACTTTGCAAGATTTGACCCTCATATATGTAGCTACTTAAAACGGCAAGTTGAATAAGCTTATAATTGTTAACACGCACGCGTTCTCGCTCGCACAGATATTCCCGACATAACTCAACTCTTCTAACCAATGAGAAACATCAAACCTAGTATGCTTAGTGTAAAATTTTCACCACAAAATACGTCTCGAACGCGTTTATGTTAAACCGTCAAATACTGAACTGAACTGTTGCCGTTTCGATACGCAAGTGGCGCTGCCTATTTCATAGTAATCGAGACGTTTAGAGACGTTTTTCGTGTGAAAACTTAACACTAGAGGCTCGGAACCTCTGAATACTTCACAAATCGTGAATAAGGTTTGCAATTCCGCATTCCGTTCTTCGCCAATCACGCTGTTGTTGTAAAAGGAGCTAAATTAGGAATATATTCGCTTTTGTCATAACATTAGCAATTGTCAGTTTTATTTTTATAATTAAAGTACCATTCGAAGGGTTAAATAAAAAAAAATTAAATACGACCAGACTGGAAGAAAATAACAGCTCCAATTAATCTTATCAACTAGTCTCTTATGTAGCTGTTTTTAAGCAGTCATTGTAACCACTTTCGAAAGTAATTTTTGGGCTGTTGTGTAAAATACATGCTTTGTCTCAAGAAATAAAATGCGTGATTGCAAACCCTACTCGATAACTAATAAATTAGATTGAGAGTCGCACAACTTTAAAGGCAAAGGCTAAAGTGGAACCGAGTCGATTCCACCAAAATGGCACCGCCTAATAAGCGTTTTCATTTAAATAAGACACGAAAAACCAAACAATTCTACGTATAGAAGCGGACGCCCGAAAATTCATCTTTCGTGGCAAATACAAAAACTTTTTTAACACCTTCACAGTCCGTGACCCACATATGGGTCACTAAAGAACGACCAACGTACTCAGATTGGTACATAGTGAGCAAGATTTAGTGACTGACGCAATTTTCTGGACTTACTATGAAATTGAATTTTGTATAAAAAATATATAAGACTGTACGTACCGTCAGCAAGTGTCCAAATATAGAGCGTGTAAGATTGCTGCTGACCGTATGTAAAAAAAAACAATAGCCATTACGTAATAAAGACATAGACAGTCAATATCGCGCGATCCATCCACATCGCGATCCATATCACATCTAAACCATGTCAATATTTCAATCGCGAGCGCTCCGCTTCCACGCGCGACGATAACACTCCAACCCGTAGGCTTATCGTCTAACTCGCTCGCAATCGCCATCGTCTTCATTTTGACATTTCATGTGTGTACTGACAATTGGCATCGGAATCAGCCAGCTGTCACATTCATACAAGAACTGTCAAAATGAACACGATGGCGATTGCGAGCGAGTTAGACAATAAGCCTACAGAATGTGGGAACCGCTACGTCGATTTGGTGTATTTATAGTTTAGTGAGGCCGGCCGCTCTTGCCGGTGCGCTGGGGGCTCCCGGGGACCGAGGCGAGCCCCGGGTAGTCGAGGCAGAGCCCCGCCGTCCTCCCCCGGATGTTCCGCTTCAGATACTCTGATATGTGCTGAACTATAAGATCGATCGCCACTGGAATCAATAAAATGATATGATTAATAATCTGCACAAGGGAATATGCATAAAAAAATTTATCACGTTTCTTAATAAAATATAAAAAAATCGTAAAGATGACAAAAAGTGAAAGTAAAGTGATATCGGTCAAAAAATACGGAAAATATAAGAGTTTAAGGGCCTGTTTCACCACTCCTTAACTGTCAGTTATCTATGATTCCGTCTCTATTTATTACGTAAGGGCGTAAGGGGGGGGGGGTTGTAAGTAGCGGAGTATATAGTCAGCAATTAGAAAGAGAGATCCGATATGACATGTGACGTCATTTGTCACAACGCCCATATAAACTCCATAGAATTTAATTATTTTACAGTCAAGGGCATAAATAATTGTACGTCACAAGCCGTCAAACGTTTATGGCACAGACACAAACAACCGGCGACACATATTTGACATATTGGCTGTATAGATATTTATGCTCGCGACTGTACATGTATTTGTTTTTAACAAATAACTGTCACGTTTCTTGCGGCGCATTCTTCTTGGCAATGACGGTATTTCTGAATGAGCTGATACTTAAAAAAAATATCTATTCGCAAAATAAACTTTAGTATTTTTAATTCAAGGTGGATGCAAGCCGCTTCCAACCGAGGCAACTGGAGGTCTATGGGGCCTCCATATCCAACAGTGGACGCATTACGGCTGACATGATGATGATGACTATGCATGAGATTGGTGACACAACGTCTTAACTGTCGTAAAAAATTGTGTGCGTGTGTGTGTGAATTAATGACTTCGGATTTCGTATACTCGCTTATTGCACTTGTCTGATATGTTAAAGAAGTTCAACGTGAAGGGTGCAATTGACAACATTTCATATTTCTGAGCCTATAATTTTAATGGTTCTCTGTATTTTGTTTGAAAAGACGAACATGCTGACAGTTTAATTTTTTCGCTAGGGCTTGTATTTAATTTATTAATTTGTGCTTATTCTAAAAGGGCGTAACTCCGATACTATCACAGAATACACACTTATCCTTTTGTTTTCTCTCTATAGAAAAAAAAACCCGACGTTAATTTCAAATTGTCAATGTCAGGCCCTATTCTCCAATATTCGATTTTCGAGGTTCGCTTCGTGCTGTTCCGCTCATACTAATAGTCATTATCTTGAGAGTGAGAGAGAAGGTATGCAACGAAATTCGAAAATAGAATTTCAGAGTTGCCCCCCTTGTACTTTGAAGTTGTCAAAAATATAAAGTTATGATCGCTTATTTTTTCTCGTGAAAAAAGCAAAGGCGTTTCACCTATCACGTGGTAGTTTTGATAAAATTAGGAAATATTTTTAATTATTTTTTTATTTTATATAATAAGCGATATTAAAATTATATAAACATTATTGCAGTGATCAGGAGGCAAAATGATTTCGAATCATATATACATTTTCAGGTGTTATAAAAATGAAATGTTGTCAATATTCTAACATTACAAAAACAAATATTCGAAAGGGAAAAAAACATTTATTGATATGTTTTAAAACAAGCACTGCCTTATGTTAAAATAAACTGAGCTGGCGTCGATACATTTTGAAACAAAGTTACAATTACAGTTCCATTTTACTTTCTTCCGGTAACAATATCAATTAGCCTTGAGGTCTTTAAGAGCGTGCATCCGTGCTGAGCTCGCAACGTCACATTTTTGTTAATTTTTTGCGATTATTTCACAGAAATTGAATGAAAGTATCAAATATCCGTCTGTAGTGCACTTCGTTTTTAGTATATTAATGTGTCTAATGCAATAATTGACCGTGATGGACTTTTATTTTCTTATTAAACGAGATGTAGTATTTTATCCCTTTAATACGAAAATAAAAGTCCATCACCATTAATCATTGCATTGGACACATTAATACACTAAAAACGAAGTGCACTACAGACGGATATTTGATACTTTCATTCAATTTCTGTGAAATAATCGCAAAAAATTAACAAAAATGCGACGTTGCGAGCTCAGCACGGATGCACCCTCTTAACGTTAAAATTCAAAGCTCTCGGCAAGCAATCAGTAGACTTATTGTCTAACCCGCTCGCAATCGCCATCGTGTTCATTTTGACAGTTCACGTATGGGCTGACAATTGGCATCGGAATCAGCTAGCTGTCACATTCATACGTGAACTGTCAAAATGAACACGATGGCGATTGCGAGCGAGTTAGACAATAAGCCTACTGGGGCCTTACCATGACGTCCTAATTCCGACGCAGTTCAAGTTTTAGCTGTCACTTTTAGTATGAATCTGACAGCGAGCGAACCTGAACTGAAACGCATTAAGACGTCATGGTACGACCCCTGGTCGCCTCTGCCAGAGGCAGGGGGGACCAAATTCGGGTCTGCCACCCAAAGAGATTATCAAATAAAATTATTTTTATTGTCTTTTTTGGATCGAAATATGATACTTGTGTTATTCTAGAGTACATAAACGTGACCACGAGGATCAAATAAGATTCAATCTATCGGATGGTGAAACAGACACAGAAAAGTCATTCTATGTATTTGTTCTATTTGAGTAATAAAATACGGGTTGGTACTCATTAAAATACACAAAGTTTCAATGCATAATATATTTTGCATTTCAAACTTGATGTGTCCTCTGCGGCATAGTTTGGCCCTCACGTTATGCGTGAGGACACGTTATATATAAGGAGACTGGACCAAATTTTGTGCTAATAAGTATATTTTGACCTGTTCCCATAAAATACATTGCAGTTTTAACCTTTTAACCTTTTCGACGCCAACGACTCATATATATATATATACGTCCATTACTTCAATGAAAAAGCAACCTTCTTCCATTGGGTTTAAGTTCGACTTGAGCCATGGCAATAAAAAAGTCTGGCGTATGGGTGACGTTTCTTGTATTTGATGTGGCGTCCAAAAGGTTAAATGCATTTTAGAGAATCTGATAAAATCAAAGTAAAATAAACCATCAAGCCAGTAATCCGTAACCTAAATTACGACACACAACATTAAGAGTATAATATTCAAAGATAAAATGGTTTTAAATTTGCAAAAGTACCAAGTAAAAATTGCACAGCTTAAATTTTCAAGTATTTCATAATACTAAATTCACCTTATACCAATAATTCGTTACTATCTCATAGCTGTAGGTAGGACGCTGTAATTTCAGAATACTACCCAACTATAGTCCAGTGCTTCAAAACAACTTTAAAGTATCCATACTAATATTATTTTTGTTTTGTCCAAGTTTTTCCTTCCGTTAATGAACGTAAACCATCGAACTTCCTCGTTCCAAGTCACACCTAAACGAAAATATTTGAGTCAGATTTGGATCACAGGTGGGAGCTTTGGGACTATAATCGAGTAGCTAGTTTCACGGTACTCCTACCATAGCTCTACGGGGCTAACTGGCTTGGTCTAGAATTTGCAACAGTGTGTTGATTTTCTTTACTCCTCACACGTAAAGAAAAAGACAAAGGCAGAAGGCGCTAGTCCCCTTAATTATGTTTTCATTATTTTAAAAGTATAAGATCAGAAGGGTTCAGACTAGGGATGATGTGAGTAAAACATTAATTTTGCATACCAATTTGAAATCAGCTTAGGCATTTAATAAAATACAGTTTCTAATAGTTATGATTATGAGTTATGAGCTAGCAACGATTATCAGTCCACAAATATTTTTCAAGTCATTACACAAATTTTATCAATATCACATCAACTCCAATTTCCAACACAATTAAAGTAAAGAAAAATTCAATACAAACATATCCATATATTCATACATATCCACACACAGCAGTGCATTACACTGTAAAGGAACTAAACACTTAACATAATAAACATAGGTGTTGCAAAAACTTAGGAAACCTTAAAATTATTCAGATGTTTAGACACATGCATGAATAGCATGCAAGTTTCATCAGTTCACCCCCAGCTGCTTAAATTTGTCTCCCGCGCGGCACAGGGGATCGAGAGAGGTGCGGGCGGGTAGTGCGCCTGCCGCCCGCACCTCTCTCGGTCCCCTTTGCCGCCAACCCCGCGCCCCTGCGCCGCGAAGACTCTTTTAAGCGGTCGCTCTATAGACTGCGTGTTGTCGAGGCACTATCAGCCGTATAGGTAGTCTAACCACACTAAAACTGAAAATCCTCTGCACGTCATATAATATAGGAATACAGGTTGTTGGATTATCGTTACTAAATAGCCCTGCAAATGTTTTTCAACATTTTTGAACCTTGACAAATGTTTCTACACTTCGATCGTCGTTCAAAATGAACCGCGTCAAATTTTGAATGTAAAATTTTAACGAATAAACTTTGTAAGCGTGTTCAGCCGAATTAATCCAACCACTTTGTATATTAACCTTTTCGACGTCAGCGACTCGTATATACGTCCATTACTTCAATGCTAAAACAACCTTCGTTCAATCGGGTTTAGGTTCAACTTTAGGCATCGCAATAAAGAAGTCTGGCGTATGAGTGACGTCGTTGTATTTGACGTGACGGCGAAAAGGTTAAATGAAAAATCTTTGCAGGGATGTTCAGTCGAACTGACCCAACCACCTGGTGAAATATTCCGGAATATTCTGACAAACCTTACATTTGGATGCAATTCTTACATGTTTCCAAATAAGCCTTCACAGTAGGGGCTCCCATAGGCTTTGCCACCTTCCCCACTTTATTTACTCCCTTACAACGGCCCCAGGCACACAGATATGCCACATAAAAGTAACATACAATCTCATGTTTGTGATGCGCTGAACACATCTAGGGCATGTCATATAACCTTATTTATTATAAAGAAACTAACACTGCAATTTTATAGTCAGCGTCATATAATATGGAACATCCAAGGTGGCCAAAAAGTTCGACACACCATACTATTTCTATGGTATAACGAACTTTTTGGCCGACTCGAATGCTTCAAACTATACGATGCTGACTGTATGTCGCATCACCACTATCTTCATAAGGGTTAAGCACAGATGTCAGATATACCATAGAATGGGCAAATATCACGATTTGTGAAACCAAGCGTGCCCAGATTTTACCTGCTGACGCCACAGCTGATACAGGGCCTGTTTCACCATGCTCTGTTAAGTGCCAGTTATCTTAAGTGTCAGTTATCTATGATTCCGTCTCAAGCTTTTAGTGAGGGAAAATCCAAACCGATTTAAAAACCGATGCCTCCGCCCCGGTACGATTAAAGGGGTAATTCACTTGGCTAAATTTAGTCATCCTAATTAGAATGCGCTTCTGAATTAGAACGCTTTTGATTGCACTATTCTGAATTTAGTCACTGAATCAGACGCGTCCCCCGGCGTCAGGCAGGTGTGCGTGGTGAGGGCGACTAACTGCACTAAATATTATTACACGTTCCTAACTAGGACGCTAACTAGGATGCTAAACCATTCAGCTTGTCAGAAACCATCATTGTTCCTAATTAGGATACTTTTTAGGATCCTTATTTCTTAAACGCGATTACACTACTAAATTAACCTCGACGCCTGGTCGGGGTTCGGACAAGCGAAGTAGACACATTTGCGTAATCTAAGGTATATCTGGTATCGGTGAAATTAAGGGTAGGGATTGATAAAAAATCTACTACTTTGTGCGTGAAAGAGGTTTCGGTAACAAAAAGGTTTGAGTACTTCGTATGTTTTTTTTTTAATTGTATTTCCGGCTATTCAGCCAGCTAAAAAAAAACACGAAACTAAACTAACTACTATACATCAATTTCTAAATTCGAATTATTCATTTTATTGGGGCCAATAGGGCGTTAGTGAACTTTGTTTACGGTTTAGAATTGCAAAGGCAGCATACTCCATTGTATCATTGTATGTATATTGCAACACTGAAATGCATATAACTTAGCCTATGTAAATACCCAAATATACATTGTAACACTTGATATAGTCACTTAGTCTTACGACAATCTTAAGAATATTCAGATAGAATTTATGGCAAATGTGAACAAACCGCCGATTTCATGATTGACAGTATGGCGAACACTAGGTCAGGAATCCCTACTAATATTATAAATGCGAAAGTATGTCTGTCTGTTGCTTTTTGACGCTTAAACCTCTGGACAGATCGAGTTGGAATTTGGTTTAAAGATAGTTTCAGTCCCGGGAATCACTCGCAACTGTCAAATTTATCTCGTCAAATGAAGGTGCATTTTACACTACATGCACTAACTTCATATAAAGTCGATGGCGGCGAAAAGGTAAAAAAAAACGCGGCTCGCCAATATTTTTTAAATGTCGGTGTAGTTTTATACTTCAAACAAATGCATGTTTTGTGAATAATAAACTATTTGAGATTATAAAGATGACCAATAAACATTTCATATCAAGAAATATCGGCTAAAAGGTTCGTCTACATAGTTCACACGTTCTATCTGAGTGTTCAGCGGTCATAGGGAAAATATTAACACCAAATAAAGCAAATTAAAAATACTTCTTAACCGATAGCAGTTCCAAAATGACATCAAAACAAAATCCTATATTGATCTAATAATTTCTAGATTCGAAATGACTTATTAAACAAATTACCACAGTCACCTAGCGATATAAGAATTAACTGACTTTTATTTGGGTACTGACTGATTGTCATGACTATCAGTGTGGAACCATTTCGCTGTAAACTAAGTCGCCTGCCGGCGTAGCCGTCCTAGTGTGTACAGTGATATAGTCGGCGGGAAATGGCGACTTTAAGATGTCTTAAGACATCGCAATCATTGTCATAAAAAACAACGGGAAATTTAAGATAGTTCTGTAGATACAGGTAGGTACTTAAAGCAACGCGGGCTTCCTACGGAAGGGAGTCGGCATTCGCTGCATTCCCCTCTGCCAAAGTACAAGCCCAAGTGGGCATACACATTTTATAAAACTAGGCGCGCTCGGATTTCAAACTAGACCGAATCGAGACGCGAGGGTGAACGCAGCTGTGCTGAAAATGCCGAATTGTTCAGTTTTCTGCTGTAAAAAGAGATCTGGGACATCAAGCTTGCAAAAAGATGGTGTTACATTTCACATGTAAGAAAATTGTTATCGTATTATTATCGTATTATTGCTATTTAATTACATTTGAACATGAAATTCTTACATTTTATCATAATATTGTTGTCAGATTCGTTTACCAACACCGAGTCCGCTCACCCGTCAGAATTTCGGATCGGTCAAGCGATAAATCCGACTTCTCGCCGATGAAAAACTTAGTGATGTTACCTTAACATAATATGTGTCGATAAATTTAAGTAGCGATTGGCAGCGCAATATTAGGTAAAGTTGCGACCACACCGCCGCTTAAAAAACGGTGACGTTACGGAATCGCAACAAAATGTATAAAGAAACGGTGAGAAAACGTGACGCATACGACACGTCACTGCGTATACCACCTGCGTGTCGCACCCTAAAGCCACAACATTGCTTTGCGATATCGAATAAATAGTAAAATTCTAGGACGCATCGTATTTATTACAAGATTTTCACACGTCACCTTGCAATTAAATTGCAATTTAAATTTGACCCACTTCCCAGTGTTCGATGGAGCTGGAATTTTGCTTTGAGTCGGTTAAATATAAAACAATTATTTGATTATTACATAATACCAAAAAGTTAAAAATAAATATAAGTACGGAAAAAATAACACTAAGTAGAATTAGGCTTGTACTATATTGTAAAGAACTAAAAAGTAAAAAAAAAAAAACATGGATTAAATTTAGATATTTTATTATGATTCGAGTACAATAAATCAAACGGAGCAAAAATAATATATATCAACGTGTATGCTGTTGAATTTATAAAATTTATTAAAGCAATAATTAAAGAATAATATAAAAATAATATACTACGTACGGTCCTCGAATTAAATTTGAGCGTTGTGTTGTGGCTTGGCCCTTATTCTAATTCAAGAAGTTGATGTTAAGTAACTACTTATTCTATATAATAATACGACTGTTTGATGTTGTTGTATTTATACACCGTGGGAACGAGTTATGCGAAAAATGTCAACTATGGATTCCTGGTGGTATTACGAGTAAATAATGTTATATCAAATCAACATAAGTCCAAAACTGTCACATTAACTTTCTTAATTTCTCTAACAAAAAAATCAATAAACGATGGTACTTTCTTGTGAACGAAACCTTAGAAACGAGTAGCGCTATTCAACTTGACTTAGGTGACAATCGTTTATAATTTTTTTGTAATTTCTAGTGACATTTTAAATCTGATTTACGGCCAGTACGTTTTCAACAAGAAAAAGTGGTAAAAAAGTACAAAGAACTTTTTGGTGTTGAAACTTAACTTTTAATAAAAAGTTTTTTCGAGTATTCAAAATAATGGCAGATGTCAGGTAAGTTTGTTATTAGACCCATATTGCGTGTGTGTGCGTGCGTGTGATTACGTCACATTACAAAGACTTGTTAACCTTGAGATTTATCAACTTGTGAAATACTGAAACAATTAAGTTAAGTTCGCCTTTGTGCATTTATTATTGTTATTTGTATTATTTTGTGAATTGTATCTGTTTCTTTATATTTGTAAAATAAAGCATTACTTACTTACTTACTTACAATTTAATACCTCGAAAATTAGGCTTTATCCAGCAATGTTTATATTACTTTTTTTTACCAAATAGGCACTTAATCTTTGGTAAAAAAAAAACGCATAACTCGTTTCCACGGTGTATATGTATAATAAGTTTTGGTAAAACTTTACGTAACGTGTATTACATAAAGCAAGTTAAAGAAAAATAAATGTATTTTTCACACCTCTCATTCAGAAAAGTTAATATTGCTCCCTGACGAGAGGGATCAAAGTCCAACTTTTCTGTTCAAGGCTTGTCTAAGTGTTTTTATGCGAATGAAACTTTTTGAAGTTGATAATTGTAAAACCACGCCATTTTCTATGCTGATAGCTCTTTAATAATATTAAGAATTCTTTTTGCAAGTTTTTTTAATGCTCAGTGTGAAAAGTTGTATGAGCCACTAGGGAGCAAAATTATTTTTCATCTCTCATACTCTGAAAGTAGGTCATTGATTATCTGGATATAGGGTTGAAAGTGACTCATCGCGACTCTTGGGTTGAAAGTATTTTTTTTTTCTAGCTAATCCAAATGAGGTACATAGCAATGGAAATACGTTGTATACAGCCATGTAATCTATGTTTAAAATAATAATCTATACTAATAGTTCCTTTTTAATTGTAAAAGGCAAAATAATCTTAAAATAACATTCCCGCTATATATATAAGCTTATTATGCAAGCGTATACAACGAGAATTAGTAGAAATTATTACGTTCGGTAATTTTTTTAGCTTGAAATATTTAAGTCGACAATTAATTGATAGCGACCTCCGTGTCTGCAAATTTTAAAAAAAACTAGCCGGCCTCCATTGGTGCGCAGAAGAAATGCGCAATGCGCGCAAATCGCGCAATAGAAAAAAGAGCGGGAAGAGAATGACAAACGTAACAAATATTAAATGCGACCATGCGACGTTGGTGAAATTTTAATTTCCTCATAATATTCGAAATGAAAAGTAGAGTGTTCAACTCGGATGAAATTACCCATTTCACCCTCGAACTATTGGCACACGAAATATCTCAGGTGAAATGGGTATATTTCAACCCTAGATTATCAATCTACGATTACATCATTTAGCTCCTTTGTGACACAAATTACATAAATTTCGACGATAAAATTTTTATTTATACAATTAATCATCCAATTAATAAAGACGATATTTAATACTCGTAATGTTTCTGTTCGTCACCCATAATCCTTCCTACTTAATACGATAAATTCCAAAATTTATCGATATGGCTGTATCGACAATTGGAGTACCCCTATAGACGTCGAAAACGTGTCAATGCGTGAGTTTTGAGTCATCTGTACACGAATTATTAGTGTATTGTTGGATTTTTTATGTGTGAACGTCGTCATTACAGTCAGTTGCTGTCAGTTGGCAGTTTTGTTTTAGCATGTAAGTGTGCGGAACTGCACTTGTGTGCACATTTCCCCCCGCAGAAAACGCCAGAAATATTTTAATAGTAAACCATCGCTAAGGCGACTCCCTTCCGTAGGAAGCCCGCGTTGCTTTAAGAGGTAGGTACAATCATAGCGTAATAATGTCAACTAGTGAGACGACTCATCACTATTCTTACTTAGCAATTTATCATGATTTAGTTTTTTCATTACACATGGACCCGTGTAAATATTTTTCAGGCTTTTTGAAAATGACATACGGTAGGTGTAGGTTAGATTGGATTCCAAAAATAAAATACCATGCACAACGATAACCATGAGTAATGACTAACAACAACAGTTTTATGTGAGTCATATGGACCCACTACGCCGTTTAGACAGGGACATAACTGATTCGCTGGCCTCTGATTTTTTCTATAGCTCTGAGACAAGTGTGCCCACTATTAGAGATTATTACACTATGGCACAGTCTTATTTTCTAAGTTTTAATAGGCAGTATTCTATCTAGAAGTTATTAGTTACGTTGTAACATCAATACTAACAAACTTATTGCATGTTTAGAATATTATTGTCGACTCCAAAAAATGCTTACACTTGGCAGTTTACGGAACATATTTTTGTGCACATATGTTTGGACGAGAAAGGTTTATAAACTTTTAACCTTTTCAACGCCTATCAATTTTATGTACGTCAAAGAAGAAAGCGTAAAATTAAACCTTTTGACGTGACAACGTCTTATAAATTGGTTTGCCGGGTGACACTTCAAGAAACTGCGTTACGCTCCGCTCACGTTATGCGCTCACAATGAGAGCGAGTGAGAGGCACGCGGGCATGGTTAGCCCGCCTAAGAGCGAGAGAGACAGACATAAAAAGTGAAAGGCACGCGTCCCTTCCACTCGAGCACAGTTAGCCCGCCTAAGAGCGAGAGAGACAGAGCGAGAGAGAGAGAGTGAGAGAGATAGGCATACACACCGGTTCATGTCTTGCGCTTCTATTTCGATTTAGATTCTTTGTATAAATTAATGTTTTAAATATAATTCTTTGTATAAATAAATGTTTTAAATTGTTACTATTATTTCATCCTTCTTCCTACTATACGAATGAATATTCACATTAAAATTATTTTACCACTCAAAGTCGTTGTCACGTAAAACTTTCGCCCGTATACCGACTTTACAGGCAACCAATTTTTTGCGATGGCATAAGTTTTAAATTCACTTAAATATTTTGCCAGGTTTGGCGTGGAAAAGGTTAACATATTTAATATAGTTCATTGACGTGAGAATTATTATACATCGAAGAGCTTCCCAAGCAAAGCTTTCAATCATAACTCAGTCCTTCACACGCTTATGGTGTCAATATAGCCGTCCCTTTTTTGGACCATACAAAGCACTTTGCGTGGAAAAGGACGGTGTGCTTTTTAACGTGTATTGCTTAGAGTAAAGTAAATATGATGCTCATCTCCATACACATAAGCCGTGTCGTTTATCAGAATAAATTGCAATGTTCAAGACTTATTCTCTACTCGTATCTCTTTCTAACCAATAAAGTTGGAGAGAGACGCATTGAATGACAAGAAAGAACGATAGTTATTTACAGGGTCTCCTAAAATTGTACCAGAATATTTCAGCAGGTTGTGTTAGTTTGACCAAATAGCTCTGCAAATGTTTTTCAGGATTATTGAACCATAGTTGACAAATGTTTTCATACATTAATGGATGTTCAAAGTGAACCGCTTCAAGGGCGGGACTAAATTAATTAAAAAATTTAATGATAAACCTCTGTAGAGGAGTTCAGTCGAACTAACCCAACAACCAGCTGATATAATTCAGATTAATTCCGAAAATCCTTGTATATTTATGTCTAATGAACGACAGGCCTAATTTCTAGAACATATTTATTATTATTACAACATAAATGTAAACACATGAATATATAAGTCTTAAACACCGGAACGTTTCATTCTTAAACTAAATAAATGAATCAGCCTTAAATATAGTTCGAGGGAAGTATGCGAAAAAGAACACCCTGACCTTGCGGAATCTAAACTTTAAAAGAAATATGGATAAGTTTGCACAATTTCATGGCTTATTTGTTTTTTTTTTTTTTATTAAATTGCATTGTCATACAAGCTTCATATTACGGTTTTTTTCACATCAGAAAGGGGGTAAACAATCTTGATAGTAGTTTTAACGAAAAACACTTTTTAACCTTTTCACCGTCAAGTCACTCGCCACTATCAACTTTATCTTGTCAAGCGAAGGTGCATTTTACACTGCACATACTGGCTTCATATTGAGTCAATGACGGCGAAAAGGTTAAAATCTAACTGTAACATACTAACCTATTGCTGTTTTTTATTTTTTGTAAACGATTTTCCGTTAAGATTGGTCAAGACTATTTATATTCTTTCTAATGTGAAAAAATATATATAGAGGTCAGACTAGTAAGATTTACAGCCCGTGAACAATTAGAATGCCATTCGGTTTGTCTTGCTACCTCCCTGACTCGTTTGATTCAAGCATCAAACCCATAAGAGTGAGTACGACAGCAAGACAAACCAGAATGTCGTTTCAGGTCCTAGACTCTACGAGTGGACTGTACAGGTTTGAACAATATGATATTACTCACGTTTTGTTATAAAAAGAAAATTTCATCCTATATTTTTTGCTTACACCGTTCCTTCAGTTGTCAGGGTGTTAATTTTTTAACAGTAAACACTGTTGACGTATGCACATTAAAACTATTGGGGCATCTGAACACAATAGCAAATGAGAAAATTCATGAATTTATAATTGCACTTTCAAAATTGCCTAAAATATTGCATGTAGCATATTATGACATATATTGCAGTTATATGGAAATATTAAAAATGTAACTGAAATAAAACTAGTTCTATTTTTTAAAGCCACTCCTTTTTCTGTTAAAGTGGCTTCCTTAGCGTTACTTAAAATTGGAGCTTATTTAATAATAACAATAAAACTAACACAAGAATACACTTCAGTAACACGTGACATTTTCAACAAAAAAAATAATAATATAAATCTCAGTACGCCCCTGTGTTATCAGCTTGTCACTCGTTAAACCATAGGTTTATAGGGTCGAAAATGTCTAACACGCATTTCGTGGTAGTTTTAAGACTTCCGTACAATACGGAATATGCATATAGAGTCGCTAGTGCTATTGATTCCGAGTAGATCCATGCAAAAAAATCTAAGAATTAACCTGGTTGTCTGTAAAGACGGTTTAAGGACGATAGTTTTACGCGATAACGTCATAAAGAAACATTGATGTAAACTGCCAGCTCTGACGTCACGCGGAACGCGACACTTTTTCGTGCGTGCAGCCGGTGTTCATCGAGTTATAAGACGTTATCACGTCAAAGGAAAAAGAATGACCCTATTTCTGAAATTCCCCATTTACTGTGACAACTCTACAACGGGTTAGAAATCTACAAAAGGCATATAAAACACTTTTTTACGTTTGAAAACATCACGCGAAGCTGAAGTTAACCCTTTGAACGCTTTCATATTTCGATGAACTGATCACTCACACGCCAAGCACCAATTAATTGATGTAACGTTTAAACCAATAAAAACAATTTACAACATTTCATTTTTATAACACCTGAAAATGTATATATGGTTCAAAAGCATTTTGCCTCCTGATCACTGCAATATGTTTAATATAATTTTAATATCGCTTATTATAAAAAATAAAAATTAATTAAAAATATGTCCTAATTTTACCAAAACTACCACAGGATGGGTGAAATGGCTTTGCCTTTTTCACGAGAAAAAGTAAGCGACCATAATATTGTATTTGACAACTTCAAAGTACAAGGGGGGCAACTCTGTAATTCAATTTTTGAAGTTCGTTGCATACCTTCTCTCTCACTCTCAAGTTAATGACTATATTAGTATGAGCGGAACAGCACGAAGCGAATATCGAAAATCGAATATCGGAGAATAAAGCCTGACATTGTCAATTTGAAATTGACGTCGGTTTTTTTTCTATACAGAAAAGACAAAAGGATAAGTGTCTATTCTGTGATAGTTTCGGAGTTACGCCCTTTTAGAATAAGCAAAAATTAATAAATTAATTATATATTAAATACAAACCCTAGCAAAAAAATTAAACTTCCAGCATGTTCATCTTTTCAAACAAAATACAGAGAACCATTAAAACTATAGGCTCAGAAATATGAAATGTTGTCAATTCATAATAGATTTTATTCATGATCAAAGTACACCTTCACTGCGACCTTTTTAGTGGTTGTTGGCGACACTACCACTTTATAGGTTCTTGGCGTTCAAAAGGTTAATTACGAATACATAAGGTTGTGTAAAAAATTGAGGTATCTATAAGGAAAACAAAACAAGACGAAGAGCCTGTCTCACCACTCCTTAACTGTAGGTTATCTATGACGATGTCTCTGTCTGTTTCGTAGTAATAAATAGAGACGTCATCATAGCTAGCTGACAGTTAAGGAGTGGTTAAACAAGCTCTAAGACTACCGAGATGCGACTAAGTCCTTCAAACGTTTCATAAGATTATTCTACCGTCATTAGCTGCGCGGGCATCCAATCATAACATGACCCGTTCTCTACCCATCCATTATACAGAGCCATGTGTCTGGCCAACTGGTCGACGCACGACCAATAACACAAGAGCCCTGACTCCGTATAGTGCCTGCCAGAGAGCGAGTGAAGTTACGATTATACAAGGGATCAAGTTATTAACGCAGATATGACGCGTGACGTATATTGCTACCGAAAAGTTACACTAAACATAGGGAACAGACAGACACCAGATTCAGCCCGGTACCTATAGTTAGTGTTGCCATCATTGAATTACAATAAACAACTAGACTTAAAATCGCAAATAAAAGTGCCTCAAGAAACGTCCGAGCGGCGTTGTCTATGTATTGTGTGTGTCAACACATCAACTTACACAGATAACATTGACATATTCGTTCAAATTAACACCTTATTTCGTGGCAATAATGTTTAATGTCAATTGCATAACGATCGTGAGAAGTAATGACACGACGCCACGCGCTGGAAACCTGTGTCTCTTGTTCTCAAGCGTTTGAGATTACGGTGCGAAAGAGACATGTACATTGTTATCGAAGCGCGGTCGAAACACGACTGAACCAAAACTCTGCACAATAGACGCGTCGTGCAGACTTTTGCTTCCGACAGTTTTTGAGCGTGATTGGGAGTCTAGTTGTTTATTGTAAGTCAATGGTTCCGTAAATTAAAAAATTGATGACCGTAACATCCGTGACCCTATACTTCGTTTTTTTTTTAATTAGAATATATTGCGGCTCGTGAACTGTAATCTCTTTACAATTTGTGCTATAATAACAATTGATGACACGCAAATAAAGTGACATTAAAACAATTTTATTGTGCGGCTGCCAAACTATTGCACTGTACTATTTGCTAAGTAAGTAATAGTTGACCGGACGCAATATAATGTTACTGTGGTTTCTAATTCTAAAAAAATCAAAGTATACAGTCCAAGGGTAACGGAACACAAAAGTTTAGGAAGCACCGAGAGGCTATGTGTGCGCGATATAACATTGTTATGTCGTCCGCAGGTAATATTAATATTAAACGACGGTGATCGAATGTTATGTTACGGACGTAGGTTAATACATAACCTGTCGCATCTTAGCAGTCAGCCAGTCAACACTATCGACTGAGCGTATCTTCAGAACTCCCCGAGAGCCGCCTCGCGTTCGCAGTTTCGTCCGTCTCGCTGTGGGGCTTGCATGTCCCATTGGTAACTTTGACTGCGGGCGCCGGGCGTTTCTTATACATAATGTCCCATATGTGGTGCACTATTAGGTCAATAGCCACTGCAACAGAAACGGACTATGTTTTAACTATTATAGAGTCCGGTGTAGCAGCAAACCATAGCCGCTGCAAGTTTGAATACCGATCGTTCCTAAATAATCCAACTATGGCAATGTTTACGAATTTATATGTATATTTC
This sequence comes from Pandemis heparana, assembly GCA_963854515.1. Classification (NCBI taxonomy): domain Eukaryota; kingdom Metazoa; phylum Arthropoda; class Insecta; order Lepidoptera; family Tortricidae; genus Pandemis; species Pandemis heparana. Next base: position 33,309,227 of record OY978006.1, read on the forward strand.
AATGATATTAGAAACCCTAGGTTTCACTACGAGCGCTCAAAACTCGTCCCGAGCAGAGAGTGCTTAGAATCTGTCATTAAGCACTCTCTGGCGCAATGGAGCTGTCAATATGACTTACGACGTGATGTAAGTTTACATTTTAATAATGTCGTATATTCCGCACACGTGCATTTGAAATAAAACTGTAACGTTTGTGTTATACAGTCGTATTTCGAATATTTTAAAATGTGGTTGAAATATCATTTGGCATTTGCGACTTTCATATTTTTGGGACAAGTTTTGGCAGTGATTTTATACGTGGCGGTGCATCTAGGGTTTATAATATCATTGGTATATTTATATAACGCAAAGTAAGCCTATCTTGGGAACGGTTCAATATCGTATGATTCATCTTATATGCGATGCGGCTAACAAACTGTTTTTTAAGCCCTGACCGTGTTTACGTTCTTTGTCGACCGACCGGATAGCCTAGTGGTTAGTGACCCTGACTATGAAGCTAGAGGTCCCGGGTTCGAATCCCGGTAGGGGCAGACATTTGTATGATGAATACGAATGTTTGTGCCCGAGTCATGGATGTTGTATGTATTTATCTACATTATATATGTATGTTTATCCGTTGCCTGGTACCCATAGTACAAGCTTTGCTTAGTATGGGACTGGGTCAATTGGTGTAATTTGTCCCATGATATTTATTTATTTATTATTTATTTATTTATTATCTTGTGTCCTTGGCCCTATTTATACTCAAACCGTTGACGAAAACAAATAACGGACTACGGAATAGTCCGAAACATATTATTATTATTATTATTTAAAATAATACACAAGCAGCTCTTTGAGCTGATGCGTGTATATCACTGCACTTGTGTTCTTTGAGTTTTTAAATGAATGTCTATTCTATTTTTAAAACTGTTCACTGACGGTGCACTTATCACAAGTTCAGGGAGTGCATTCCACGAGTTCACAACACGGTTAGATAGGAAATGTTTTCTGGGGTTACTTGCGCTTGGCTGCCTGATCAGTTTTAAAGAATGCCCTCTCAAACGTGTATTTTTACTAATCTTGAACAGGTTTCTGATGTCAGGGACGTTGTAGTGGTCATGTAAAATCTTATATGTCTCGATAAGATCACCTATTCATTATGTCGATCATTATTCGGCTTTTATACGTGAATTATCCGTTTTCGTAATTATGAACACAAATAAATAAAAAACAATCAAAACAGTGATGGTTTGCTAACCGCTTCGCCTATAACATGATTTCTACGACTTTCACAGATTCCCTCTATCGGCTTATACCAGCGCGAGAAGAGAAGCAACTGGTGCATTCTATGTTTTTTCTTAGCTCCCACACCAGTGCCACATAGCATAGAATACCGCATGCGCCAGTAATCTCACCGGCTGTCTTAATATAAGGTCTGAGTGGCGAGCGTCTAGCGGAGCGGGTAGCGTGGCAGGCAGCGGCACTCAGGACGCTCACATACATTTGCTTGTGTTAAACATAAACGCCGCACGACCCGCTGCACGCTCGCGTAAACGTCTCAATTACTATGGAAAGTTTGGCAGCGCCACTTGCGGATCGAAACGGCAACAAACTGTTCTCATAGTATTTGACATTTTAACGCAAACGCGTTCGAAACGTATTTTGTGACAGAACCCCTACACTAAGCTGCAGGCTTATTACGTAACTCACTCGCGATCATCATCGTCTTCATTTTGACAGTTCAAATATGGGCTGGCTGACAATTGGCATCGGAATCAGCTAGCTGTCACATTCATACAAGAACTGTCAAAATGAACACGTAGGCGATTGCGAGCGAATTACGTAATAAGCTAGCTGCTCAGCGGCAGGATTAGCAAGTCCTACTCAGAATGATTGCAATTTTAATGACAAAGTTATGTTACGTTAGGTTTGAACAGTATTTATTGCCAAAGACAGGATACGATGGTTAACTCAAATATAAACATTACATGGTATATTCATTAAGATATATAATATTGCAGTGGCTATGACTCTGTGCTACTTATAAATAGAAAAAAACACCTTATATACCTATAATCTGTAAATAATCTGTACTTAATACTACAAAGAAAGATTTGTTTTTTGTATGTGTTAACGAAACTCAATAAACTACAGGACAGATTTTAAAAATTCTTTCAACATTGGCTGTATTTTTTACAACGAAGAGGCGGGCAGCTATAATTGAATAAAGAGGTGAACTTTTTGTTAGTTCGTGTTCGTGTTCGTTTTGGATAATTATAGTATCGTCTTAAGTAATTCGATTCATTAGTATGAGTATAACTGAAGATTTTGATGTATATTTGCCAGAAAACCTAGGAAACATCTAAATTGCTGGTTATAATTAATGTTAAGTCCACGATTCGTTGATAGTGCCTATCATTAAAAAACAGCGCCATCTCTCGTCCCTTGTAAACATAATAATAGTCAAAAATATGGAACACTCACCAAAATTGTCGGCGCCTCTTGGTATGATGACGTCAGCGAACTTCTTTGTCTGAAATGGCAATCGTTTACTCTTTTTTACTTCTACTTATTTAACATCAATGCATGATGTACTTCATGTTAATTATTTTCCGTCTACATTTTACCAAGGTAACTAACTTTATCTACACACAAGCAAACAAAAATGATATAACGTTATGAAGAAATATAGAATTTGTTTAAACGAAATTTTAAACACAAACGATATATACCGGTATTATAACATTTTTTTCATAACGTTCTAAAGTTCTGGACTAAGATCGGTCTATATAAGATGACATGGCACTGACCGGCAAGCAGAACTCCTCGAAGGCTGGCTTGACGAAGTTCATATACTGGTTCAGCACCTGCTCCAGGTCCCTGCCGCGTTCCATAATATCCCTTGGCACTGTTAAAAAGTGTCAAATTTAATAAGTTTGTCAAAAAAATATATAAAAACCGCTGTCAAAACGTTCACATTCATCGCTAAATAATCCATATTTGCGATAATTTCATACTCATAATCATAATCATTTATTTGCATAAAACATGGTACATAATGTTGGGATATGAAGGAAAGAGAGTTTCACATGTTTTGTCACTATATATGACATACAAATTTCACGAAAGAGATCACTTTTCAACAGGTAAATGAAAGAAATTATAATTTATGACACGAAACCCGCTAAAACCAGTTGTTATTGGACCTCACGCGACACTAGCTCCATATTTCTATTTTTTAAGAGCTACTATTTATTGTCTGGCTGGAAAGAGCGCACAAATTTAAGACACCCATATTCGTGAAAATCTTGTATTTTCGTGGAAAAATCCATTTAAACCGTTGCTCAAGCAGAAAGGACGTAAGTAACAAACGTCAAGTATTAGCGAAATGACGTCACTGCTTTGTTTCGTACACTTAAAAAAAACGTTGAAATAATTACATTAATTGACCGCCAAAACCTGTGCTTAAATACTTTGACAGTGAATGCAGTTGTCACTGTCGATGAACGTCAAAACGAGCTGACAAACTCAAAACAGAATACTTCACAAAAATATGATTTTAAATGAAAACTTGCAAAGACATTATCATTATTGCCCGGCAAACAGTTATCTGGTGTTCTCCCGATGGCAACAAAGCCGAGTGGTGTGCGAATGAATTAACCGTCAGCTGTCAGTAGTGTTGTGTTGTGAAAGTTGTAAATGTCAAAGGGAAACCCGGAAGACAAGGTTTTTTATAATAGCAGTATTGGACCGGCCGCTGGACGTCATTTCCTGTTTTACATATTTTGCTCATTTTCCCAAAAAATACTGTATGAATAAATATTTTTATTGTGTTCTACTCGAAATGGTTTTTGATTTATGAATATAAAGAAATTTGAAATATTGTCAATTCACACACGATACCATTGTGCGACTTTAACACAAGCGAGAAGACCCCTACATGCTTACCTCGCCTGGCCAGTCTTGTGTCGGAGTCAGTGTCCACAAACAGTTTCATGTGGAACAGATCCCGCACCTCCGGGAAGTAGAAGACCAGGATACCCTCAATGAGGACCACATCAGCTGGATAGATTGTGTGCGAACGGTTTGAACTGTGAAAAAAGGTAATATTATAAAGTTTTGTCTTCAACGGTACCAATGGATAGCTGGTTGTCTGGAATAACATATACGCTACTATTTAATTGGAAAATCCCAAAATGTGTAAAGATATAGTGAATTTAGCATAGAGATAGTTCCAGCCCTAGGGAAGGATGGTGTGATAGTTTTAAAAAGACCTCTGCATTCATCTTATGGCTTTGATATTTGAATCAGCCTATAGTACCCAAACCCTAACATTGTAGTAGGAAAAAAAAATCTTAGAAACACTGAAAATTCCGAAAAGTAAACCTATGGCCAGGTATCGAACCCGGATCCTCATCATTCGGTGATGCGTGCACACAACACAACCCATAGCATATTCTAGGAACTCACAAACTGTGTTAGTCACAAAAACCGAGCAATTAATTACCTTATCGAATTGGTGATATAATCATACTCCGGAATCTCCACTTTCTTCCCCAGCAGTATATCTTTCAGTGTTGCCAGGAGCTTCTTATCATCGAAGGCATCGGGATGGTCAAAGTTGAACTGGCCCCGTTCGGCCCGCAGCCTCTCCGAGGGGGTTAGGGTACGGTAGAAGGAGTCCTGGCTGATGCAGACAACGCGCCTCTCAGTCTGCTCTTTGTGCTGTTGACCTAACTTTTCCACTATGCGCTGGCATACTGTCGACTGAAAACAGTAAGTTTTTGTTAGTGTCCAACCTGTTATGTGTGACAGATGTGGGTACATGGAAATAAATGAGTTTTGATTCTTGAATCAACATTGTGGTATCTTTTACAACCAAAGGTTACATACATTTTTTTTATCTAAAATTTTAGGGAGGCTTGAGTACACCAAAGGCGAGTATGTCAGCCTCATGGGAAACCACAGGTACCTATTTCAGACTCTGCGTTGCCCAGTCCGAGGTTCTAGAGCCAATCGATTCTCGATTTTGGCTTAAAAATGTCCTGGCCTAAGGTTTTTTAAGGCCAAAATCAGCCGAACCATACAATCTTACGAATCATCTTATTCTATCAGTAATCTTACGAAGATAACTTTATTAACTGTATTTCAAGGTTCAGTTTTAATTGAATATTCATTTAAGATACAAGATTTTTTCAAAGTAGTTACAATATTCAATACATATGTTCAACACAAATCACTGATAACATCCCTAATTGGAACTAACTTAATGCGGGTGGTAGGGCCTTGTGCAAGGTCCGTCCGGATCGCTACCACCATCTTGCTCGCTAATCCTGCCGCTAAGCAGCAGTGCTTGCTCTGCTGTGTTCCGGTGTGGAGAGTAAGACAGCCGGGGAAATTACGGGCACAAGAGGCATTTCATCTAAGTCTTCTAGGTTGGCAATGCATCTGCAATCCTTCCGGGGTTGCGGGTGTCTATGGGCAGTGGTGATCGCTTACCATCAGGTGACCCACTTGCTCGTTTGCCTTCCTATTCACATAAAAAAAAACTAACAAAGTAGATAAAGATAATAGTGACCAAATCTTGCGACTAGAATTTTACCCATTTCCAATGAACAAAGAAGGTGCATTAAAAATGTACCTATTTTGTCACAAAACTCGTAATTTGTTTTGCATCAACTTTAAAAAGGACATTCACGTTTCAAACAGCACATGCAGGAGCACATGCTGTTAGTGACATAAAAACTTTTTTGTTTTTTATTGTACAAATTGTTACTGGCCACTAAATTGCCACATTATATTTTTTATGAATAAACTCCGTCTTCTGCTGTCATAAGCCAAAGCAATGAGTTTTATTTTATGAAACTAATAATTATTAATGTTGTTATAAACATTAATTGGTCCTTCGTTGAGTTAATTATTAATAAAAACCAGTGCGTAAGTAAGTCAACGTGGCGTTATAGCTCGTTGTGCTTTTTCTGAGTGTGCAGTGCCGGCGTTATAGTTGAGCAAAATGTCGCTCACCAATTTGAAGCGTAGCAAATCCTATTATAAAGGAATTATTACAAGGATTGCAAATTACATAGCAGATGTCAAGTACGAAGAGCCGACAGATCTCGAGGTGCGTATACACCAAATAAATAAAGCTTATAGTAAATATTCCGATCTTAAGGCGCAGATCCTCGCACTGGACGATAGCGCTCCGGAAGACGGCGCCAAGGAGCTCATTGATAATGACGAGACTGAGGAGCTTTACTTGGATGTCCTCTCGCAGATGAAAACAGCGCTAAATACCATGCGAGAGTCAATAAATATTCAGTCGTCTACGAGATTTGTGTCCGCTGAAAATGTAAATAATGTTGTAAATAAATTACCTGCGATTGATATACCCATATTTAACGGCAAAAATATTTGCAAATATCGGGGTTTTATCGATATATTTAAAGCCGTAATAGGCAACGACTCCAACCTATTGGATATCCAGAAATTGTTTTATCTGCGCAAATATTTATCAGCTGAAGCTCTTGATTTAGTTGACGGGCTGCCTACAGTCAGCGAATCTTATTCGAAGTCACTAGATCTGTTAGACAAAAGATATAACAATACCTGCATTACAATAACGACCCATGTACACAACATCTTGGACATCCCACCGTTATCTCGTGGGACGGCGGCGGGCCTGCGTGCATTAGTCTCCGCGGTTCGTCAGAACGTCGGTGCATTGGAGAGCTTGTCGCAGCCGGTAGAATCATGGGACATGATGCTGGTTCCCGTGCTCTCGCGCAAGCTGGACCAGTACACGTGCCGCGCGTACTTCGCCGATCGGAACCAGAATAAGTTACCTACTTTGCAAGACTTTCTAGACTTTTTAGAGCGCCGAGCTTGTAGTATGGAGGAGAGCAGCAAGGTAGAGAACAAACTAAATGTACATAAGGTCAGTTCTAAATATGTGTGTTCTAATTTAGTTCATAATACCGAACCTGTGTGTAAATATTGCTCATTGTCAGGTCACAAATTGTACAAATGTCAACGCTTCATTATGCAAGCCGTTGAAGATAGATTAGATTTTGTAAATAAAAATGATATCTGTAAAATATGTTTGAACAAGCACGCTAATAAGTGTAAATTTATATTTAAATGTTCTCAATGCAATAGCAAGGAGCACAACTCGCTCTTACACTTGGAAGAACAAGCGAAAATAACCGCAAGTACTGCGGCGGTGGGCGCTGCGTGCGGCGGCGTCCTGGGCGCGACCGTGCTGCTGCCTACGGTCATTGTGAATGTAAGGGCGAGTGATGGAAGAACACACAAGGTAAGGGCGTTACTTGATAGTGGCAGCCAAACATCCTTCGTAACAGCTGATCTAGCTAAATCGTTGGGTCTTCCATCATTCAAACACGAATTTAAGATCGTGACCGTAGGACAACACTCGCAGCAAGTTGAACGTGCTGTCACTGTAAATATTAATTCATTGTACTCGGATTATTCCGCAGAAGTAAATTGTTCTGTTGTAAAAAATATTACAATGCCCATTCCTCAAGCAAAAGTCGATACTGGCGACATTCATATTCCCAGTCACATTAAACTCGCTGATAGCACATTTAATATTCCTGGACCAATATGTATGTTATTGGCTGCTGATATTTTTTTTGACGTCTTGCTGCCTGAAAGAATCAGAGTAGGCTCCGGTAGGTGCGTGCTGCAAAACACTACCTTAGGCTACATTGTCTCTGGCGAAGTTCACGGGCAGCTAGCCAGTGATGTATCATGTTCAATGCACTGTAGTAGCCAATCTGTTGATACGATCATTAAAAGGTTTTTAGAATCAGAATCGGTACCTGATCCGACTTCAAAAATGACTGCAGAGCACAGCATTAGTGAGGAAATGTTCCAAAACTCTGTCACTTTGAATGACCATAGATTTCAAGTGCAGTTGTCAGTTAAAGCGCCGGTCGATGAACTCGACTTGGGCGATTCATTCTCAAAAGCATTGCAGAGATTAAATACTCTGCACAAACGTTTTGCTAAAGACGAGTTTGTAAAAATCGAATATGAAAAATTTATTAAGGAATATCTCGATCAAGGTCACGCTGTAATCTATAATTTACGCGATAATGAGTCAATAAACTCACTTTTTTTCTTGCCCCATCATCCTGTTATAAGGATTGATAGTAAGACAACAAAACTGCGTGTCGTGTTTGACGGTAGCGCCAAGTCTAGTAGCGGCAAGAGTTTAAATGATTTTCTCTATAACGGTCCGGTTGTACAAAAAGAGCTATTCGATGTCTTGATATCATTTCGGACTTTTGAATATGTTATACTGACAGATGTTCGTCAGATGTATAGGCAAATTTTAGTGTGCCCTGAGCACAGACGGTTGCAGAATATTTTGTGGAAAAGTGAGCCTAATGATGAGGTTAAAATTTTGCAACTACAAACTGTAACTTACGGCCTAAAGAGTTCAAGCTACCTAGCGACTCGGTGTCTTATAGAGTTAGCTAATAAATTCGGCGATAAATATCCACTTGCGTCGCATGCACTGCTTCATAATTGCTATGTTGATGATATCATTTCAGGAAGCATGACGTTAGAGGGCGCCACTGAGCTCAAAAAGCAATTAATTGAGCCGTTGTCTTTAGGTGGTTTTAGCCTTCATAAGTGGAGTGCAAACGATATGCAATTATTAACAGATGTACCTTCAAATAAACAGTATTTTGATGACGTTGATTTCGATAGAGTCTCTTGTTATGAAGGCTTTAAGTTTAGTTTACGACGTCAAAGTTGATAAATTCAAACTGTCCTTTCCGACAGCAATGACAACAGAGAATGTAAGTACCAAAGCTGGTGTCTTGTCATGTATAGGAAGGTTTTATGATCCGTTAGGTTTGATTGCACCAATTTTGATTGTTGCTAAGCTTTTTCTTCAAAAAGTCTGGCAATCCAAATTAGACTGGAATCAGTTGTTGTGTTGAATCGGCTGTTGTATATATTTACGTTGTGTATATTTAAATGAAAACGTTGTTGTAAATTTACTTTGTGCAAAATCTCGTGTTGCGGCATTAAAAAACAAGCTCACGATTCCTAAGCTGGAGCTTAGCAGTGCGTTTCTGCATGCTCAGCTCTATGATAGAGTCAAATCAATTTTGCTATGTTTGTTATGTTATTCACGGATTCTCAGGTAGCGTTAGCTTAGATTAAAAATTTGGATGCTACGAAGTTGGGTGTCTTTGTCCATAATAGACATCAAAAGATAAATAATCTTACTGAAGCAAGCATGTGGCATTATGTGCCTAGCGCATTAAACCCAGCAGATTGTCTGTCGCGCGGGGCTAGTCCTCAGATTTTAGCTGAGAGTGACATGTGGTGGCTTGGGCCACATTTTATTCGAAAGCCTATTATGGATGAAAGCTTCGAACGTCAAACCGTTGACTAGAATTCATTAATAATTTTACAAGATGCTATAGTATTGATGATAATGATCATCCCTGTGTAAACATTAGTTGAGCATTTATTACCAATTTTAAAGAACTATTCTAATTTGACATATTCTTTAATACCTACAATGATATTTCAAGTTTAGGCAATATTTTATTCAAGACATTTTATGATTAACTTACTCTGTTTAAAATGTCAAGTAAATAAGCGTTATTTTTATTTTGAAAAGAAGATAAGTGTAATTTATTTGTTTTTGTTTTATTATTAATTTGTCTACTTTGTAGTGGGGATATTTATGTTAGTGACATAAAAACTTTTTTGTTTTTTATTGTACAAATTGTTACTGGCCACTAAATTGCCACATTATATTTTTTATGAATAAACTCCGTCTTCTGCTGTCATAAGCCAAAGCAATGAGTTTTATTTTATGAAACTAATAATTATTAATGTTGTTATAAACACATGCGTTGCACAATATTTGCCCATTTTAGGGTAAACATGTGTGGAATCTGCTCGAATCTGCTATAAGGAAGGGGTCACTATATCTATGCCCTTCCTTTACTTACTGTTCGTTATAGAAAGAGACGGGTAGTCTCATAGCGCGTGCTAGGCAAGAGAGCAAGAGTAACAGATATCTGCGTCGTAGGTTTATATTGATACAAGTTTATTGACAAACAAACCCAATTATCTATTGCTGATAATAAACTGATTCTGCTTAGCTTCTTTGTCTGTTTCAGTGCTATACTTCATTTAATTTAGGATGAGAAACCACAACAATGTTATATTGCGGTTCGTGAACTGTAATCTCTTAACAATTCGTACTAGAGTAACAATTGACGACACGCAAATAAAGTGGCATTATAACAATTTTATTTAGCAGCTGCCAAACTATTGCACCGTACTATTTGCTATGTAAGAAATAGTTGACAGAATAGTCACTCGCCACGGGCAATTGTCGGATGTTTGTGTTTCATATCCACAACTCCATTAACACATTCCAAAAGGTTATGTACATTTTTCCAACACTTCCGGTGTTTTGTAAAGCGAAAATGGCTGCCAAGAGAATCATTTTTGCCAATTATAATGTTACGTAACCTTATTTGATCGAGAATTCGAAGGTATATCAATAATAAAGCAATGCGGTGTGCGCTTACCTTGCCGCTGGCCGTGCCGCCCGCGACGCCAATTAAGAACGGTGTTTTACTCTCGATCCCGTTTGTGGTGGAATAATCTAGCGTTTTGTCAGTCATTTTCTTAAATGTGTAAAAGTTTCTAACAGATTTTGTTGAAATAATACCACAATGCGCAGCTGCACGACACCTTAGCAAGAATGATGACATGACACTTGGTTGGTGTTGCCAGGTAACATTTAAAAAAGCCGAGAAATATCACATTCGCGTACAATAAACGAAAACTGTAAAAAAATATAAAGGTATACCATTAATATGTTGACCATGCGGCAAAGTTGTGAAATTTCTTTTAAACTCCTTACGAGATAAATATCAAAGCGCTCAAATAGGCAAAAAAATGGATTCGCGCAAAGTTGCAAAAATATCAGTAAAAATCAACCTTAACGCCACTATAAAATTGGTTGCCTGTAAAGTCGGTATACGGGCGAAAGTTTTACGTGACAACGACTTTGAGTGGCCTTTCACTTTTTATGTCTGTCTCTCTCGCTCTTAGGCGGGCTAACCATGCCCGAGTGGAAGGGACGCGTGCCTCTCACTCGCTCTCATTGTGAGCGCATAACGTGAGCGGAGCGTAACGCAGTTTCTTGAAGTGTCACCCGGCAAACCAATTTATAAGACGTTGTCACGTCAATAAGGTAAAGTAAAGTAAGGTATACCCCAAAGTGACAAAAATACACACGTATACGTATAAATACGTATATATAATACATATTTTGTCACTTCATAATACACCCCGTATTTACATATTTTAGTAAGTAAACCAAACTTACATGAACAAGTCAATAATTTAGCCAATTTGAAAAACATCGCAGTTCTAGGTAATTCAATATGACTCAAACTCATCTAAAACAAGCGAGTGGTATGAAAATCTAGGCAACCCGAATACCTAAAGATGTAAAATTAGCTCTGAAAAATTAATGCTAGTAGGCTCAAACTTTGTGGGCTTTGTTACTTAAACCTTAGTTGATTGTGAAACACCTATTCAAATACAACAGCATTAAGGTGGAAACACATTATTAACACGCGACGCGACCCGACGCAACGAATGTATGCGCATGGCGTCGCGTCGGATGTTCATAGTGTGGTTCTGGTCATAGAAAATAATACAATTTGATTCGACTCAACACGCGTCGCGTTGCATCGGGTCGCGTCGCGTGTTAACAATGTGTTTCCACCTTTAAGAACCAACCAGCTATTAAGAATTTTCTATTCATTGAGTTGGTAAATAGCGAAGAGGTAGTCATTAGTTAACGAGAGACATTATTTGTTTATTAAAGAATGTTTCATAGATAGACATTTAGAAAATATCATTCAAGCATAATGTACCCTTGGAATTGTGCTTGGCCAATTGGCTTACAAAGCCTGTCTATGGCAATAGGTTATAAAAGTTAAGCTCAACTATAGGCTTAACCAATTTATTATGTAAAGAAATTCTTCAACAAAATTACCAGAGATGTGAAGGTGTGCTACGAGGCATTAATTATTAATAAGTATACTGTATTGTCTGTACAAAACATAGTAATAAATTTTATTTGTCTCTGCTCTAATGTATATTATTACATTAAATAACATTTCGATCCCTTCATTTTGCCCGTTTATAAATTAACTTTAACTTCACAAGTTAAAGAGGCTTCTTTTGGAACGGTTCATGTGGATACAAAAATACCTAACCATGTATTGTCTTTGTTTTGGAACCAAGTTAAAAAATCTGTGGATTTTAAAACATTCAACGACGTTATGGAACTTCCGTAAAAACAAAACATGTGGCAATACCCCTCTCGTAAGATTGTTGCCAGTATACACGAAAATAAAAGTGACAAAGAAAGTACGTAGATCAGCCGAAGTACAGGTAATTAGATTTAAAAATTAAGCTATTTATAAAAGACACTAATATACTTTATATACTTTGAAGATAATTTTATTTATTGATTTTTATGTTTGACGGACAAGTGATGGCAACACTGTGATCCGCTTTATACGCGGTTTAATTTTAAATCGTGTGCCAACTGCCGCTAGATAGGAGCTGTCCCGTCTCATTCCAGTTCGAACTGCCCGTCCGAGCACACGAGCACCAAGAACCATGAAACGTACGAAGACTTCTAGTAGTGACAGTGACGAATCATCTGACGACACAGCCGAAATGCAAGTAGTTGTGCCGGTGAAGACCCGCCGCCGTTCCAAAGGGACATGCAGAGATGCAGCCAGGTCAGATTCCACCAGCCCCGTATTGGGAGCTTCTTCTTCAGTGCGACCTGTTAGAAGTCCCTTGAGAAGCAGGGCTCTACCACAAATATCGTTGATGGATTGCATAGTAAAGTACATCAAGTATTTACTTCAGCAGCACGAGGTACACGACAGAACCAACCTTAATTTCTTATCGCTCTGGCATAGCAGATTCGGCCGCCTGTCTGAAAACTGTAATGGATATGACTCACACCAACTCTCCCAAGACGGCCAAGATCCAACAGCAACCGCTTCCACGGCAGTAGCCCCAACATCCACTCGCGGGAGCCCTCGCCCAACTAGAATGTCATCATCGGGTGAGGAGTCTTCGGACACGGACCCATACGTGCGTGTACCTGAACCGTCATCAGAAGAACTAGATTCTTCGAACGGTTGTGATGATTTTGTCGGTTGCACTGATGGCGAAACTCCGGAAAAGGAACGCAGTGACCCAAATGCTGGAGTTATGGATGAGGGCGACAAGGCTGCCGGATTGATAAGCAGCGTTCACTTACATGACGAAGCTAGTGACGACAGTTTGTTGTACAACTTTTCGGAGCTAATAACTTCAACATCCCAGAACAACGCTCAAGATGCTCCTATCCCAGCATCGGAACAACGCATGGAACAACGTGAGGAAAAGAATCGAAAACGTCGCCTGCGAGCTGGAGAAGCTAAGATCCTCAACAACGTCCAGCGTATATACGTGCCAACGGACAAGGTTGGCCGCATCGTCGGAAAGCGGGGAAGGCAGATCAAGGAGATAGAGCAGGAAACCGGCGCCACCATCAAACTCGACAACAAATCTAAAAAACCATCGACGGAGGTGGAGCTATCGGGCTCCCCCGACCAAATCAGAGCGGCCAGCCAAAAAATCCGGGACATGATCAGGAGCTACAAGAAGCAAGACACAGGTAAGGAATAAAGCGCATCGCGACTGCTGCATTCCAGCCATCGTTGCGGATTGATCTTCATTTGTTTATCGCTTTTTTGGTGGACCGTTACTTTTGTTATTTAATAGGTTATTTGCGCGCGTTTTGAGTTCCGAGAAAGGAGTACCAACATCTCAGGAGTGGATGCACTGGATGCATCAAGGCATACAAACAACGGAATGGGATTTCTTTTTCAGTTTTCTTTCGCCAATTTTATCTTTATTAGTAACAGAGCAGAGTACGTCGTCATCCATGATACACTACATATATGTACTGCTAAACCCTTGCCAAACCTATTTAAATGCAAATATTTGTGAGTGTGACGGACGGATGATCACAGGAACGACTTTTTATCCTACAAAATTGGTAGTTGCCAGCTGAAAATTGACACACGATTTTTTTTTATTAAATTGCAGGCAACAGCGAGTTTTATAATAGAGAATTTGTATATTTTTGTCCTCCTCGTTTTTGTAGAACCAGATCGCAGCGCCACCTACCGGGTCTAGTTGTAAATCTAAATAAACGATCATCAGCAAATAATAGGTAAGAGGAAAATATGAATTCGTATTTAAAAGATCTAGCAAACTCTGGCTCTGCTGCGAATTTTATCCCTTCGGAAAACTGGATGAATTATCGGTATAATACTTGAAAAAAAAAGTTACTCAATGCAAAAGCCTGTAATATATACTCTAAGGCAAAAGCATTTCATGATTTGCTCAAAAAATGGAAACAAAATTGAGAATAAAACGTACCAACAACAAGTTAAAACTGTTGACGTCTTCGCTCTATGTATTTAAGTACCTTACCCTCACTAACATGGACCTAAAATATGTATAAGTAAGGGCCTTTTGCGAATTCTTTAAATATTTTTATATAATAGAAACATTCAAACACATTCCTTTTTAGAAGATTACAGATAGATCTTACTTTGTACTTACTTAGTACCTACCTTTAAAGTTCTCGAGAAGACTAATAACTTAGTTATTATTTATATTATGTATAGCCAAACTATTACGACCGATATCTATATAAAAATAAATGCCTAAATTTGTTACTAAGCAGCACCCAACTCTAGGACCGCCGGACCATTTGTATAAATGTATCAATTTAAAAAAAATGTTTTCTTCACCAGGTGATGTGTCAGATTAACTGACCTCGCACGTTAACGTTTTCCAGCATTTTAAAATTGTGGCTGACAAAAAAAACAATGGTCGAAGGTCAAAGTTCGATCAAATCGGAAGGCGACGCGCGAACCGAATCAGGGGGGCTACTACGAAATTCGATTTTCGAAGTTCGTATCGCACCGTCCCTCTCACTCTCAAATTAGTAACTATTAGTGAAAGCGGAACGGCACGACACGAACTTCGAAAATCGAATTTCGGAGTATAAGGCCAATATCAGACTATATTGTCGAACGGGGAAATGGACGAAGGGTGCAGAATTGATAATTTGAATGGGATATTGCGATGAAATTTTTAACAGGAGTGTAGTTAGACTACCCAAACTGCTTGGGACCCGTTCCTCGAAGCTACAAGTATACAATTGAACTAACAACATGCAAGAAACACATGATTGGTTGATTGGACTAATGTTATGTATACTTGTGACATTGTTATTTGTACAGTAGGCGGCAAATAAGTAAATCATGAAAGGGATAAGCGCCGTATGAAAAACAACATCATTTTCATACTGCGCATATCCCCTCCATGATTTACTTATTTGCCGCCTATTATATCTTCGAGAAAGTGGTCGCTGCTGAAACATTCGAAAGTAACCTGTAGGCTTATTGTCTAACTCGCTCGCAATCGCCATCGTGTTCATTTTGACAGTTCATGTATGGGCTGACAATTGACATCGGAATCAGCTAGATGTCACATTCATACAAGAACTTTCAAAATGAACACGATGGCGATTGCGAGCGAGTTACGTAATAAGCCTACAGGTGGCGGCAAATAAGTAAACCGTGGAGGGATCAATGCGCAGTATGAAAAACAACATCATTTTCATACTGTGCATATCCCCTCCACGTTTTACTTATTTGCCGCCACTTGTACTGTATTCGTCGAAACCCGCGGAAGGTTGCCTTGTGCAGCATAATTTTTATTCGGCCATAGGCAAAGCCGCGGGAATAAGCTAATCTAATTAAAATCGTCTAAATTTTTAAAACAAAAAGGCTAGTATTATAATAGTATTGAATCAGAATTAGTAATTGGTAAGAGGTTTTAACTGCGCGTGTGTCATGATATTTGGGGACACACCGTCGCAGGCGTTAGAAGTAAAAACGTTGGTAAAAGGGTAAATGCTAAATGTATGAGTCTGAATTCTGGAACGATCCGTCTGATTGGTAAGAAGGGCTTCATGGGTATAGGTAATAATAGTGAGCTGGGTGTAATTCTCTAAATTAACCTCGTCCGCGATGTGAATCTCTAGTAATTTTACGTTTATTTTTACGTTGGAATTTTCACTTCCTGGCCAGCTTATTACGTAATTCGCTCGCAATCGCCATCGTGTTCACTTTGACAGTTCTTGTATGAATGTGACAGCTAGCTGATTCCGATGCCAATTGTCAGCCCATACATGAACTGTCAAAATGAACACGATGGTGATCGCGAGCGAGTTACGTAATAAGCCTGCAGAGGAGACGTAAAATTAAAATCGTGTACACACCTCGGGCGGTGATAAAGAACTCGGGTCGCATGTTTATTGCCCTCGCGTTTGGCTCGTGCTACAAGTTCCTGCGATCTGAGACATTCTTTATTTCACCACCCTCGGGGTGTAATGTAAGTAATGTATTATTGTTTCTCCCGAGAGCAGGCAGCCTGCTCCAAAATTCGATTTTCAAAGTTCGTTTTGCGCCGCTTCGCTCTTACTATATGTAAGTTGGTCTGTACTTAGTCTGGCAGATAGATCACTGCTTCAGGCTATAAAATATAAAAAAAAAATAGATCACTGCAGTATAATTAATGAACAAAAACGACTTTTCCACTCCGCACTGCGACCAAACTCAAACCGTATTTGCCAAAATATTTGCGAGAGCGAAAGTGATGCACTACTAACTAGAAAACATATAACACACGCTTTGAAAATTCTTTATTTAGTCATATAAATGACGCAAATTCATTTTATGACATCGTTCATTCTTTCATTCACTAAGTTACATCACTATTTAATATTCGGCAAAAACTAACAGCACTGAAAGTGTCGTTTTACTGCAGAGTTCTGTCTGCCAGGCTATAATAGTCATTAATTTCAGTGAAAGGAACTGTAGGTATGATATGAACTTTGAAGATCGATTTCATAGTATTAACCCCCCGTGATCCCTTCACAGGCGAGAACTTAGTAGGGAATCGCACCCCAGGTTAAGGCGAAGCCTATTGTGATAAAAGGTTAAAAACCATTGTTAGAAAAGGAAGTAAATAAGCACAAGCTAGCAAAGCTGTCTTTATTGACGTAGTGTAACAAATAAAAATCTAATTTTTGAGCGTTTTAGTAAAAAAACCACAGCACTATTCAATATTTTTAAAAAAAGTTAAAAAAAATGCGTCCGTTTTGTGAAGACCCTTATAAATCGAAGGAAAAAGTCACAAAACTACAGTAAAATTAGGTAATTTTTTCTTTATAAAATATGCTAGTAATTCTGATTCAGAAAAACCCAAAAATTACATAAGTAGCTACACTTTTTTTTTAAAACACGCTTACAACATTTTTTTTAACATTTCGTTTTATTTGTTACCTTATGTTACAAAATTAAGTAGGTATAATGACTTAACCGCGCAATTCGACTTGTTTATTACCTATATTATAATGTAACTTCTAATCAATGTTACTGCATGTTAGCGTTAAGATCTTGTATTGTAGCTTCACATTTCTTCCACTTTAATATTATATAATACTATACATAGATTATCAAAATTAAGCTTTAGACATCATCACCAGCCGTGGTGAACTTGAAAACGCTGCATGATTAGCCGTATCATGCAGCGTTTTCAAGTTCTACAATGAGTTAAAATGTGCGGCTTTGAAATGTTGATAATGACATTCCAGCCCGTGCATTGAAAAACGATTGGACACTTTATTTAATTTATTGACACAAATACACTTCTAAATTTGTTTTTAACCGAGGCGGCGCCGGTGACAACAACGTATTTGATACTTTCGATTTCACGAATCACTAATGTCCGGTTTACAGTGCTGCATACACTGCGCCGTTTGTTGGATCACTTGAAAAAGGTTAGCTCGTCGGTCGCACAATGTAGAACTAGTCGCACGAAATCATTATCTACCTGTATTTAAAGTAGTACTTAGCGTTCGTTTTAAGCATAATGCTCGAGGTAATTATAGTATAGTTAGTAAGTACTATGTCTTCGACTTTAAAGGATCTTAGGTACAGGTGTTAAGTGTTAGGTGTTAGTATTTAAGAATGGTTATTCTATTGGTGTACTGTACTATCCTATTGTTCTTCTATGATGTGTTTTATTCAGATCAAGCTAATAAATTTTATTTGTATCAATTACGTAGGTATGTTGAATTAAAAGTAAAATTGTTTTAAAGGCAGTCAAAACTAACAAAAAAAAACATATATTTACAAACAAAAAATAGTTATATTAAAATACCTAATTAAGCAAAAATAAAACATACATAGACAAAAATTTCTTATACATTATACATACGTATGTAA
This sequence comes from Pandemis heparana, assembly GCA_963854515.1. Taxonomy (NCBI): domain Eukaryota; kingdom Metazoa; phylum Arthropoda; class Insecta; order Lepidoptera; family Tortricidae; genus Pandemis; species Pandemis heparana. The sequence goes on from OY978006.1 coordinate 33,327,667, forward strand.
TAAACATAAAACTCTTTGACGATATTAGTAGTATGTACTTACCTACTTGAAGGTTGTGAATACATATATGTTTCTGGTAAATCAATTAAAAGATTGTGAAATGGGTGAAATGAGATGTTCCGTGTTTCTTGATTTGTCAGAGTTTAAAATTTTCAAACGTCATTTGTCAGTTTTAAGACTTGTATTTAATTTTAATCAAACGATTCTTTTTTCAGTATGTATCCTATTTGTTTATTATAGTGGTATCATTTGTCAGGATTAGGTTAAGTTTTTTTATAGCTTCGCGCTCTTGGCGCATTTAGCCCCGTGTTATATTATCAATTAGTGATGTAACGAATGTCATATTTTGGACATTGGAATGCGAATATCTGCTGCCAACATACGCGAATGCGAATGCGAATGCTAATATTCAGTTTTTGTTAAAATTTGGCGCCATTTCTCTATGGCTTGGTGAGGTGACCTTAGTGGCAGTCCCGTTCGAACGAAGTGCGTTCCGTTTGTTTTTTGTTCGAAAATAGCAGAGTTGATACGAACGCATCCGATTGAGGTGTCATTCCGCTCAGTGTTGCCAGATGGGGCTATTTAATTTAGCACCAAGCCAATCTAGGGGCTATCTAACCTTACCGGGCTGCGATAATTATATAATTAAACAACTATTAGGTACCTTCAATTTTTTTTTGATATTCGCAAAACATTCGCCTTAATTTTGCGAATGCGGATGCGAATGCGAATATGCAGAATATATGCGAATATTCGCGAATGCGAAATTTCGTTACATCACTATTATCAATACGTCACACAATATCCACTATCAACTTCGGAATTCATATCATACCGTTCCTCTCACACCCCTATAAAAACTAATGTGTGAGCAGGACGGCACGATGCGAAGATATAATACCTGGGCAAATATACCCTTTATTTTAACTTTTTAAGCTATGATTTTAAGACTGCGGTTAAAACTTACCCTTAACTATACATGTTCTTCCTGTGATGGTAACGTATTTATTGTTCGTTGTTAAAGTGTCTACTTAGTCTAATCATAGATCGTAAGTTACATGTTATCTTTGTCTACTATCTTTTTCTAACTATTAAGATTATGAATGGTACTATTTTTGAATTATATATCGTAACTCTAAATCGAATTTTACTTGTTGGACGCTGAGGTATTTTATTATAATAGTTCCGGAAACACAGTGTCATCTTTTTGAAGACTTCTTTATGCAAATTTATGCAGAATCTTAATTCTATGTCAATTAATGTTAGGCACTCTTTAACGCTGTGTAATTTAAATATCTTGTTGTAATAGAAATATATGTTTAGCGACAAGTTTGCATTTTTATTTTATCCTTTTAAATTAACGCAAGGTTTCACGCTACGAGTATGTTTCTAACCTTTTAGCCGCCGAAAAGAATAATACATACATACATACATGCATATCGTCATGCCTCTTTCCCACAGGGGTAGGCAGAGACTACTTTGTTCCACTTGCTACGATCCTGACATACCTCTTTCGCTTCATCCACATTCATCAATCTCTTCATACATGCTCGTCGGCTTCGGGTACTCTTGACCTGGCCTTTTTCCAAAATGATTATACCAATGCTAGTATCGCAGTGTCAAAAAATATACGGCGAAATGAGCTGGATAGTTTGTGCCTTGTATAAAGGTACGTTTAGACGAAGACACTATACACCGAACACTCAATGTATACATCGAGTGTCTCTGTATGAACGCGAGTGTCTCCAATTGCAAAATTTATTGTGACACGTTAATTAGTGTCGCATCAGTCGCTGTGTAAACACGTTGTGTCCAAGTGTCTAGTGTACTCGAAAAGTTTTCGAACAGGTTTGTTATTTTCAATACACCGCACCGTGTTGGTGTACACAAAATGAGTTTTACGTGGAGCAAGGTGGCCACAAAAAACCTTATATTTTTTGTAGAAGGGCTCAACCAGAGCTTTGGAATGTTTTATCTAGTGATTATAAAAATAAAGTAAAAAAGCAGGCGGCGTTGGAAAGTTTAGCAGAAGAATTTAAAACTACCTCCACAGAAATAAGCAGAAAACTTCATAACTTAAGAGGGTGCATCCGTGCTGAGCTCGCAACGTCGCATTTTTGGCGATTTTTTGCGATTATTTCACAGAAATTGAATGAAAGTATTAAATGTCCGTCTGTAGTGCACTTCGTTTTTAGTGTATTAATGTGTCCAATGCAATAATTCATCGTGATGGACTTTTATTTTCTTATTAAACGAAATATAGTATTTTATCCCTTTAATACGAAAATAAAAGTCCATCACCATTAATCATTGCATTGGACACATTAATACACTAAAAAAGAAGTGCACTACAGACGGACATTTGATACTTTCATTCAATTTCTGTGAAATAATCGCAAAAAATCGCCAAAAATGCGACGTTGCGAGCTCAGCACGGATGCACCCTCTTAAGGACACAACTCAATAATGAAATAAGAAAAATAAGAAAAAAAAACTGCACGACGTTTATCCATGATGACCGAGTAATCACTAACTGGTTAGCGTGTGAACAGCTCGGACACTACTTCCGTACACTTGCGAATAGACACTACTCAGACACCAAAAATACGTTCAAGTGTAAACAATACAGACATTTATGTCGGAATTTCTGTCGTAGTCTAAAGTAGCTTTAAGATTAAGACCACAGCTGTTAAAGTATGCCAACGCAATACCTAATCGATGCATTCCGATGCCTTTCTTCTTCGTCTTACTTAACTATTACAATAACTCTTAGGGCCACTTGCTCGTACCAGGGTTAACGACCTAACCCCGTGTTAGATGCAAACCCGAGGCTAAGTAGTGTCAAAATTTATGGAACTGTCAAACCTAACCCTGTAACCCTGAATTAGCGATTTAATTTTTTAACTCTGGCACAGAATATATAATAGTACTAACGTACAGAATGGCCACGCTCCGCCCCGCACCTATTCGAGTTACCCCAACCCTCAAGCGCAGTCTGCCGGAAAGCTGCTGGCAACTAGTAGGGCTCGCGACGCGATGTATGTCGGCCGCACGTCACAAGTTCGGGAACCTATCCTACCTACTTCATTTCACAAAACATTAGAAAATTAAATGCTTTCTGAAATTATCGCGATTAATACATGAAATAACTACAGAATCATTTGCTTAAGTTTGTTGTCGTACATCTATTGTAATTGAAAATAATAATGCTTAAATACACAGACAGACACATTTTAAGTAAGTTTAAATAAATAGATAACGATTAAGTACATTTATTTGCACACATCTAAGCCATATCTTTAGTATATTTATGTCATTGGTAGTACTTATAGTACTAGGTTTTTGCGATAGACAGCCCTGTGTATCTTACGCACACATTGACGCGTGTACAGACGACGTCGTGCCTGTATTCATTTCAGAACGCGGATTTTGTACGTCGTGGCCGCCGTGTGACTCTGGACTGTGCAAGTGGGCCTTAGAGAGTTTAGGCCAAAAACTATTATTTAAAATGGACTGCAACAAACAGGCATCAAATGTGCAACAATCTTATTGAGTTTCTACTTTTATCAAACATTTACCAAAGAGGTAGGCAGGGCCGGATTTCATCAAACCCGTACGTGTGGGGTATCAATGGATAGGTCTTCAAAAATGATATTGAGGTTTTTAATATATATTTTTCTCTAAACTGAATGGTTTGCGCTAGAGACACTTCCAAAGCGTACACTTTTAACATCTTTGATGCACCTAAACTTGGAAACTATAAATCGTATCAAAATAAATGTCAGTACTTATTTGTAGGTAATTTAATGACAAATAATTCAGTCTTTGATTATTTTGTCCTAGCTTATATAGTTTTCCTGAAAACAGAAAATCTCTAAAACGGGACACTTTTCATGGGGGGAGGGGTGAAGCGGCTTGCGGAGGGGGCGGGAGAGTCGTGTATTTTAATGTACTCGTATATAGGTATAATACAGCGGCAATAAATTAAAATTATAAATTTTGCCGTTTGCCCATACATTCAAATCTGGAATGAATACACTACACCGCGTGCCACCCATGCTATCTACGCCAAGGTAACCTGTTTTTTTTAATTAAAATTCAAAAAGCTGATCAAGTGTTTATTACGGAATGTAGTATGAAAAAAAAAGCTTAATAAACGCACTCAAACAATACTGTGCACCAAACATTTCATCTTTTAAAGCTGGAGGTTCCTCAGTTTCTTGTCAGCCTGTCTCAGGCCTGCCGCCATGTCTAGCTGCTTGGCCCGCAGTCGGCCCCAGACCAGATAGTCTTGCAGGCCTATTATCTGAGCCGCCATGAGGGCTGCGCTGTCAGGGTACAACACTGTGGCACACCCAAGCCCAGAAGGCACTGATAGAGAAGACCAGATATCCTGAAACAAGTTAAATCGGCTAAGTACACAGCGGTATCTTAGAGCTAGGGTTACCATTAGGGTTTGCGAAATCCGGTTTTTTCTCAAATCCGGATTTTAAAACGATCAACTTGTACGAATCCGGATTATCCGTTTTTTCGGATTGTCATATATTTTTGTATTTTTTATTAATATTTTGAAATTTTCATGTAATTATATGTCTTTTTGAATAGGTACCTAATGGTGTTCATTGTGGATTTTTGAAAGCACATGTGTGAAAATACCACTCGAAAGTGGTGAAAAATTGTGCTGAATTTGAAATACGAGTAGCTTAGAAGATACTTACGGCTCTCATTAATCATGTGGACTTTAAAAACTTGATTAGAGCCGTAGTTTTGAAGATACAAACAGATTTATACCACTTTCGAGTGATGTGCTTTCAAAAATCGGTCCCCTATTCTCGAAATTTCAGCAAGTCGCACCCTTGATGCATTGCGTCTGATTAAATACATATATTTTCGTCGCCTTCTTGGTAAAATATCGCAAAAAAAAAAACAAAACATGAGATTTTAAAGTTAGACCTTCAGCAATACAATAAAGAAAACCGCATTCAGTTTGGTGCAGTAGTTTTTACGTGGCGCGGTAACAAACATCCAGATCCAGACAGACAGACAAAAAGTATAAAAATGGTATTTTTGGCTTCTACGGCGCTTATAGAGGCCCCTCAATTAATTTTTTCTTAGTATCTCCAATGTACACACATCGACGTGTTACAATTTTATTATAATAGACTACATAGGTAGTATATAAAACAAAGTCGCTTTCCGCTGTCTGTTTTAAAAGCACACAACAGATCTTGATGCGGTTTTATTTAATAGATATTATACCTACAATTCTACGCAGACGAAGTAGCTAGTAACATATAGACTAAAATAATTATTTACACAAAGACGTAACCGTAGGCGGCGACTTAAAAACTTTACAAAATTTTTGATCCTATTGTAACGAGGCTGTTTTGGCTCGCTACAAACTTTTCCTTTTTGTTAGGTACTTAACTTTAAAAAAAAAACATATTTAGTATTCGGCTCTTTTTTCAAATTTAATGTTTTTCGATCTATCGGAGCTTCGACTCATTCGCTCTCCAGGAGACCAATTTTTGTATCTCACCGATGGTCATAGACAATCTTTCAGTTACGTCCAATTTTACGCACTCGGGGGCAACCGACCGATGTCATAGGGATGTAGCGGAATAACACGCCACTGACACTGACAGCGACTGAGCGACACTACGTTTCGTATTACGTTTAACTCAGTTGATTTACCTAACTATTCAAAGTTTTAGTATGAGAAACAAAAACCGGTATTAAGGTCGACACTACATATAATCATCTGCGTAAAATTGGACGTAACTGAAAGATTGTCTATGATTAACACTGCGAACAACTGCGAGATATCTGCATGTTGGTACACAGTGTGAGATTTTGATAAACACTGACCAAAAGTCACCAGTGATATAATATGTCACGGGTGAGTTCAAGAGTCATCTGTGAGATTCAAAAATCGCTCTCCAGATCTGCTAGCGCGCAGTCGTGTCGGCTTGCTTTTACCTATTTATTCAGATTACTCATTCAAGCTTGAAGTTTCATTACCCACGACGGAAAGGAGAAGGTGTATACGTTTAGGGTGATAGGTTGTTTGTTTGTGTGTTTGTCCGCAAACGTATGTCACAGTACATATAAGCACAAGCAGTAGGGAATCTACGAACAAATCGGTCGAAACGAACGCACACATAGACACGCGCTTTTACACGGCCCCTAAGCGGATCTCGCGGTGCCGTCAGTCGCGAGTGGCGCATTGAGACGAGCGGCCGTGTTCGTTTTAAACATGCCAAGAGCGTATTGCGCAGTGTACGGCTGCTTGAACTCGGCTTCTTCAAAACCGGAGCTTTCGTTTTTTAAACTCCCTGCTGATGTTGAAAGGTAAGAATGATACTATATTATTATGAAATAAAATGTATATATTATTTTTATAACGAGAAATGTCAGATGTCACTTCTCCGACAAATGCTTTTTCTGTTAAATAAAACGTTTGGCTGTTTAGATGATAAGTAAGTAGTTGCCGTATATTATAGACCGTGTTTTTGGTGAAAAAAATTTCCACTTACGGACTTTCATTGTTATCATCTTGCATCTATAGTATATGTACTAATATATTATAGAAAACAACACTTGAAGGATAACTTGTCAAATAACAATGTCAGGGCAAACCTTGGTTAAAAAAAACTATTCAATTTAACAAAAATTAAATCGACAACCCTAACGCTTTATTGGAGCGTAGGTACTTATTTCAAAAAGTAGGCCTATCTTCCCTACTGCTTTAGCTTATATATATACTGTGCGTATGTTCCCATTTATTTTAAAGTGTAACAGTTTGTGATTTGTGTTTTTATATTTAACTGCTTACCTATGTTTTAGGTGCCTTCATTTAAAAAAAAAATAAAAAATTACGTACACCATCATCGTTGTATTACTCATCCTTGCAACGTGACACTATACACACTCCCAAGACAGTGCGACTACTGAAAAATAGTCAAAGTTTCATCACTACCTGGACAAGTTTATCCGAGGGTGGTGGGCAGTTTATGACCGGGTAGGATGTGTTGCCGGAGAGCACAGGGCCGAGACCGTTGGAGCGGCCAGCGACGGCAATGAACACCAGCGCGCCATGGGTGTCTTCGTACTGTTGCATGATGCGCAGAGTCTCCTCTGTGGCCTTGTGGGCTGACGTGACCCGGAGATCCACGTCCAGGCCTAAGTCGCGGGCAGCTGCAAAATTAGACGTTTTAATATATGGGCGTTTTAAAAAAAATGACCAAATTTATTTTGAAGAATGAAGTAATTTTAGGGAGTTGAAAAATGCTGTTACAATTATTTTTTTCCAGATTTTGGAAATTTTGGGTTATCTCTGTTCAGGAGCGAGAGTACTGTCGTTTTTAATAAGTACTTACAACAAAAGTGATCCCGACTTTGTACAGCAATTTTCGCTGTCCGTTTTATAAATAAATAAATATACCTATTGGGACAATTATTGACACCAATTGACCTAGTCCCAAACTAAGCAAAGCTCGTAATATGGGTACTAGACAACGGATAAACATACTTATATAGATAAATATAAATACTTAAATACATATTAAACATCCAAGACTCGAGAACAAATATTCTTATTTTTATATAAATATCTGCCCCGAACGGGGATCGAACCCGGGACCTCAAGCTTCTTAGTCAGGTTCTCTAACCACTAGGCCATCCGGTCGTCCGGTTGTTACCAAGTAGATAGATAGATAGGTAATGCTTTAAGGTCAAAGTCAAACCACATACTTAGATGGAAAATGAATATATACAACACAACATACTATTACAACAACTCGAGAACAAAGGGGCATTATAGAAAATTAATTATTATTAACTATAGACCGACCGCTTAACTGAGTCCTCGCCCGCGCGGGTACAGGCGCGCGGGGTGGGACGACCGCGGGGAGCTCTCGGTGCGGGCGGGTAGTGCGCCTGCCAGTTCTCTATTGATTTGCCGAAAATTTTATTGCCGAATTTCACTTCCCTAGCAACGGTTGGCCGAATTTCGTTTTGCCGAATCATCATTATGGCAAAATGATTAGTTTCATTTTCCAAACTCACGATTGCCAACTCAACGTTCCTTTTTTTTTATTGGTCACTTATTAAAATGTAATTTTTTATATAGCCAAATAGTACTACATAACCATTAATGAAAAATAAGACATTCCAAGGTAAATAAAGACTGTTTAAAAATTAACACAAACATGTTCGCGGCTAAGGGGTGCCCAAGGGCCACCCCGCCGCACCTAAACCTAAATTAATCCAAATTAATCATAAGAGTTTTTCGGCCTAGTGTAACATTTGCCATGTGAAAGATATTCCAAAAGTTTAAAATCAAAATGATATTCGTCTTCATGGAAAATTCGGCCAAATGAGAGGTTGTCAAAGTGAACATTCGGTGAAATGTTGGTTGCCAAATGAAATTCGATCAAATAAAATTCGGCGAAAAGGTTGAACACCGCGCCTGCCGCCCGCACAGTGAGAGGCCCGAGCAAGCCTACCCCGCGCCCCGCAGCCGCGCCCAAGAGGACGAGGTTAAGCGGTCGGTCTATACATATTTAAGTTGAAAGTAATTGCGGATGCCATGTGTTATGAAAAGGAAGGTGTTGACTCAGCATAAAACTGCGGAAACCGCAGCACTAATATTCTGCTAGGACCGTACGAGCTAAAACCAACATAAGTACGTACTAATATTTACATATATACAAACAAAACTTACATGGGGGCACAACTTTTCTCATATGAAATGTAGTGTTGATTCTAACTAGAAATAACCAGGGATCGTAAAATGAGCAAAATTCATTGAAGTACTAATGTTTGTCAGTTATATGGAGAAATGTGTCTATTTGGTAAACAAAATTCTAACCTCAATGTACACATTTTTGTAAAGAATAAGGTGTATTATGTTATCAAATAAACGTGAGGCAATATTTTGTACATAATTTTGCTGATATTTTATCTCCAGCTCCTTTATTTACGATGAAATAGTTAAAAAAATTACAAAAATGAGACGTTTTGAGTTTAGAATTTTGTTTACCAAATAGGACAGTTAAGAATAGTATAAACGACACTGAAAATTAGAACACAGTATCCGAAACATAAAGCTACGTCGAAATGAATCCGTCGCTTTTTTTATTTGTGTTGCGAACCTTTGGCTATTTTGACACAGTGGTCCTGGTCTGCCGGGGAGCCCATGAAGACGACCACTTTGTGGTGGATGGTTGGCTTGAGGAAGTCCAGTTGATCTTTGATCCAGGTGAAGTTACGCTTGACGGTTTCAAGGTCGGCATCAGTCACAGTCTGCAGGTTTCTGTACACCTGTAAAAATAAACACTGTGTTCATCTCCAGTCTATATACGTCCCACTGCTGGGCACAGGCCTCCTCTCAGAACGAGAGGGCTTGGGCTATAGTTCCCACGCGGGCCCAGAGCTGATTGGTAAATTAACAGTGCACTTCAGGGCCCTATTTCTCAAAACTAATTAGTTGACTAAATGAGTTTTCAATTCACGGTTAAGTTCATTCGAAATATTATAGACGGGATATGAACCGCATGATATCGCGAGCTCAATAAAGGTAATCGCGGTTCAAGGCACAACTGACACACAGGGACTCCTAGCTCAGGATCCAGAGTCGAAGATACACTGATTGTAATATTTTTATATAATAAACTTTTTCATTTTCATGTCCCGTCTATAATATTTCGAATGTATTAGTTAGCTAGTATGTTAGTTACCTTCCTCTTGAATCACTCTATCTATTAAAAAAACCGCATCAAAATCCCTTGCGCAGTTTTAAAGATCTAAGCATACATAGGGACAGACAGACAGCGGAAAGCGACTGTTTTATACTATGTAGTGATTAACTATTAGTGAAAATTTTACGAATTCTAATATTTTATGTTTCTTAATAATTATGACAGACCGGTAACTAAGTAATACCTAGTAGAAATTGATATATACATATATGTAGGTATATTAGTCTGGCTAGGCTGAATTCACTAGCACTCCATGACTTCTGAACTAAAGCGAGAAAAGTTCCCGACAATTTGTATTAGTTTCCTTTTAACGATTGCACAATGACGGTGAAAGCGATTTGTTGCTTTAATTTATAGAACGACCGCTTAAGGGTGCGACCAAACCGCCGCGTATACGCAGTGACGTGTCGTATGCGTCACGTTTTCTCACCGTTTCTTCATACATTTTGTTGCGATTCCGTAACGTCAACGTTTTTTAAGCGGCGGTGTGGTCGCACCTTTAATACTGGATTGTGGACTAACTCACCTGTTTGTCTACCATCAACCTCTTATCGCCGGACGGCCACAACCTCCAAGAGTCCGAGTCGATGACGTCAGCCAACACAATGTTGCCTGCGAGATAAACTCATGTCAATATCCGTTAAATGTGTTGCCAGTATAATGACTTCATAAACAATAATTACTTAATCTAAGTGGGGATGCAAGGTTGTTGTAATATCGATAATTATATCGAGGTAATGAAATTATCGATATTCGATAATATCGAATTTATTTAAATTTAAATAAAACATCTGCAGTTCACTGAATAAGTACTTCATTATTTTACATATATACAATGTCCAGATAAAATCATTATAGCTGCCAGTACTTGGCGTCAATCGATCCTAAAAATATAAGCTTGGCTAACCTTTTCCCATGAAGCGTATTGCGTGCTTGGGTAACAGTGGCCCCTGCCTTCGAAAAAAGTCTCTCGGATGGCACTGATGTGGCCACAACTAAAGTTAATCTAAGGTCGTGAATTATCGATATTTTCTTAGGATATAATATCGACATTATCGTATCGTTATAGCGCAAATATCGATAAAAATATCGATATTTTACCTTCGATATTATCGGTTTTCCCATATATCTTTGCAACCCTAGATCTAAGTTCTTTATTTAAACAAGGTCCCTCCGCTTAAATGAGTCCACAGGGGCGCGGGGTACGCCTGCCGCCCGCACCTCTCTCAGTCCCCTTTGTAGTCCTACCCCGCATCCCTGTGCCGCGCGGGCGAGGACTTATTAAAGCGGTCGGTCTATAGTAGAGTTAGTTTCATGTTTCTTCCATGCTGGTCTGCAAAAACATAGAATGTACAGTTGCTTCTCTTCACGCGCAGATAGTAAAAGTCCATCGAGGGAATGGCGAAAAATCTTAGGGATCGTGCGAGAGGTGATGCGGCTAGCAACCCATCACTATATTGATTCCGATTTCCACCTATACGCCCACCATCACTTTAGGCCCTGTCTACCCTGTCTAACCCTCCAGTACACGGAGGAGGCCTATGCCATGAGGCACGCCGAATTACGCGACAATTTAATAAATAAAACGACAATAACAACAACAACAACATGTACCTACTGAAATTTGAGCGAGTTCGGAATAAATAGGCTTATAAATAAATAAATAAATACCCTGGGCGTAAGGGATATACAGACGTCATTTGTGTATGTATAAAAGTTATAGTTTCTGTTTTGTTATATTGGTGGTACTTCGTACGCGTAGACAATAACTCAAGTAGTTAATACAAATGAAATATGTAATTTTTAAAAACAGCCCCGAAGTTGTATGCACTTATATCTGTCCCGCGGGAATTCCGCATTTTCCCGGATAACATGTTTTAGTGTTACAATCATCTACAGGTGTGCCGAATTTGAAGTCTAGTTACAGTTACTGAGAAATATTTAAGCCTCATTGAAGGTGGAAACACATTATGAACACGCGACGCGACCCGATGCAACGAATGTATGCGCATGGCGTCGCGTCGGATGTTCATAGTGTGGTTCTGGTCATAGAAAATAATACAATTTGATTCGACTGAACACGCGTCGCGTTGCGTCGGGTCGCGTCGCGTGTTAATAATGTGTTTCCACCTTTATTCCATATCCCGTGGGAATTTCATAAAATCCCTTCTTAGTGCTCCTCTGGGATACTCAAGATTTACGTCTGCCAGTATTCAAGTTTCTAGGTCCAGTGGCTTAGGCTGTGCATTGTTAGTCATAAAGTCACGGTGCTGTTGTATTATGTATAGATAAGTAGTTACATTACCGTCTAAGTCGACACCAAACTCGATTTTCATGTCTATGAGTGCGCAGTCTCGAAGGGCCCAGGCCTTCTCCAGAATCTCGAATACCAGAATGGTTGCTCGTCTCATATAATCCACCTCGTCCTGACCTGTTCATCAAATCATTTTAGTAAGTTTGTACCTCCTTGTAATTTTGCAATGTAGACACTTTGAAATGTAGTCATTTTGAAAGCTTGTCATTATAAACCGGACACATTTTTTTCACTGATGATCTATTTTTCATGTCTGTATTTTTTGTTTCTTTTCTATAAAATTGTGTGTACCATGCTCTTATATTTGGCTTGCAAAAAGGAATAAATTATAGAATCTCTTTTTTCTTTCTTTTTCTCAAACTTTAGAAATTTTGGGTTATTTCTTTCTGAGGATCAAGAATACTATAGTTTCTCATACAAGAAAAAAGTGTCCCCAATTTTACGTATCAATAATTTTCGCTGTCCGTTTCGTTACTGCATACTTGTACGTACACACAGCAAAGCTATTCGGTAAGCACCTTTGCATGCACGCGCCGCTTTAAACCTGCTTACCGAATAGCTTTGCTGTGTGTACAGTAACAAAACCACCAATACGACAATTGTCGGTGACAAGTGACAATTCTCTTTACATTAAAAACTCGACGAGTGTAGAGTACGCTGGTCGGCTTCATATTGAAATACGCATTGCATTTAGAATTGCCAATGGTCGCCATTGTCGAGTTGGTGGAATAGGGGCTCGGGAGACACATTATTTTTCATACGAGAAGGGGCCTTACAATGACGTGTTAATGCGATTCAGTTTTGGTTCGCTCGCTGTCAGATTCATACTAAAAGTGACAGCTGAAAAACTTGAACTGAGTCGGAATTAGGACGTCATGGTATTAAAGCCCCAGTAGTGTCTAGGCTGTATGGACGGAGTTTCCTTTGCCTTCTCCCCCGAAAATGAAAGGAGAATTAACCAAAAAAAAAAAGATTATGGGTAGAAAAACAAAAAATCTCCAATCAAAGAAAAAAAAACATATTTTTTAAAAGTTCTCCAACAGGCCAGTAGTGGTGGTCGTTATTACAACAGCAGATAACGTAATGCATTATTTGCACGCAACGAACAACACATTATCGAATCGTCAACTATCCTGTTATCATTATTCGTTGTCTGTTGTCAACGTTGTTATTAGCTGTTGCTGTTTGTTGTCAGTCAGTACAATAACAAACAAGGTAACAGAGCGTTGTTTTGCTTTTGTTCCCGTACGTTTTTATTACGCTGCGATCGCGCGCGTTGTATCGTAACATTCGTAACGTAACGAAATAAGTATAACAATTATTTAATAATAAGTTCATTATCGTTTTGTAAAACAGCAATATAACAGGATAACAGACAACAGTTTACAATAACAGCTATTTAAGAATAACACAACACTGTTATTCATTATTGCAAAACAGCTCTTTTTGCCACCACTACTGGCCAGTAAACACTTACCAATAACAAGCCCGTTGAATTTAAACTTGGCCGAAACGATTTGTTCCTCCGACCACTGCGGGTCGTGGTTCGCGTCATCCTTGAAGAAGGTCTCTTGCTTCGGCGGCGTGAATCTGAAGCCCTCGGGCACCCCAGGGTTCCGCTTCAGGAACGAGCCGGTTGCGAGACGGCGGCACACCCACTCGATAGGCACCATGTCGCATTTCTTGGAGAGGAAGGCCGTGGGCGATACGAGCTTTTCGAAGGCCGTTTTGATGCCTGCAAAAATGGCAGTGTTACACGGTTGGTTGTTAGAGCGGGTGCGAGATAGACTGCCCGTCTCTTTCTATACTTCGATTTTTTTAGCATAAAAGCTGTTTTAAAAAATAAATAACAGCAAGTTTAAATATAAGAGGGTGCATCCCTACTGAGCTGGCAACGTCGCATTTATGGTGATTTTTGCGATTATTTCACAGAAAATGAATGAAAGTTTCAAATGTGCGTACAGACGCACTACAGCAGGGTTTCTTAAAGTGTGGTCCACGGACCCCTTAGGAGTCCGTGGCATGTCTATCAGGGGTCCGCAGTAGGTCAGTTAAATGTAATCATATTTATTAGGAAATTGTGTCGTAAACTTGACGAGACGCATCGTCGTCGTCGGGCGGCGAGGCCGGTCTATTCTGTGAAGCACTGTAAGCGCAAATAGCGCGCGGGCCGCAGCGATCTCTTCCAGACAACCTTTGGGTAGTGAAATTATCGAATGTTAAACTAAATAGGTACATAAATAACAACAGAAAACAAAAAGGTAACTATATATATAAGCGAAACTAGCAATTAAAGGTTTTTTTTATTTAAATAAGGTTTTTATTATTTCCCTAAAATATTTTTTGAGAGGGGTCCGTGAAGTTGTTTAAATTGTGAAAGTGGTCCGTGACTGCAAAAAGTTTAAGAAACCCTGCACTACAGAGTACACTTCGACAACATTTCATTTTTATAACACTTGAAAATGTATATGTGGTTCGAAAGCATTTTGCCTCCTGATCACTGTAATATGTTTATATAATTTTAATATCGCTTATTATAAAAATAAAAATTATTTTAAATATGTCCTAATTTTACCAAAACTACCACAGGATAGGTGTAACGCCTTTGCTTTTTTCACGAGAAAAAATAAGCGATCATAATTTTGTATTTTTGACAACTTCAAAGTACAAGGGGGCAACTCTGAAATTCTATTTTCGAAGTTCGTTGCATACCTTCTCTCTCACTCTCAATGTAATGACTATTAGTATGAGCGGAACAGCACGAAGCGAACCTCGAAAATCGAATATTGGAGAATAGGGCCTGACATTGACAATTTGAAATTAACGTCAGTTTTTTTTTCTATAGAGAAAAGACAAAGGGATAAGTGTGTATTCTGTGATAGTATCGGAGTTACGCCCTTTTAGAATAAGCACAAATTAATAAATTAATTATAAATTAAATAAAAGCCCTAGCGAAAAAATTAAACTGTCAGCATGTTCATCTTTTCAAACAAAATACAGAGAACCATTAAAATTATAGGCTCAGAAATATGAAATGTTGTCAATAATACACTAAAAACGAAGTGCACTACAGAACAAACGGACATTTGAAACTTTCATTCAATTTCTGTGAAATAATCGCAAAAAATCACCAAAATGCGACGTTGCCAGCTCAATAGGGATGCACCCTCTTAAAATCTCTGGAATATTGCCATTGTTTTGATATGGTTTTAAATTTTCCAGTTACCGATTTTTAAAAACTGGTTTTCAATAAAAAAGACGTGCCAAAATTATACTTTCTTTCTAATGCTAAAAAAATCGAAGTATAGTAGAACGAATATGGAGTAAGAATGCTGCCATGCTGGTTCGAGAGAGAGGAGAGTTTGAAACATAGAATGTACCAGTTGCTTCTCTTCCCGCGCAGGTAAACGCCCATCGAGGGAACGGGCGAAAATCTTAGGAATCATGTTATAGGCGATGCGACTAGCAACCCAACAAACAATTAAGCGTTGGTTGCCGCTTATTTTAAATCTTAGAGTGCTACTAATGATATACAATGGATTCCATTGCCACTAAAGGTGATACAAAATAGTTACGAAATACTTTTAGCTCCTCAGGTTGTATTAGAACTGTTAATGACGAAGCAGTATTTTCTTTACAGTTAGTGTAGTGGCAGTGGCTGCTTATATACTTAAACGTTAAAGCTTGTTTCGGCCTGCAACGTCAAAAGCTCTTTAAAGATCTTCATAAACTCCCTGTAATTCTTATTGCTGTAAATCTGGTATTTTAGAGTAGCTTATATACCATAAGGCTGTATATCAATTTTAGTGAAGTTATTGGTTCTACAAAAGAGTTAATTGAGAGTCTAGTAACACCAAACTCTACATGCGTTGAATAACTCTTATATACAGCTTACGCCTGTTATACTAAAGGCAATTATAGGTTAAATAGTTACAGCAGTTTTGTACGATCCTGATATAAAGGTTTAAGTGTAAGATAAATTAGTTGTAACGTTTTAAGCTTTTGAGTATAATTTAACCTCAAATTATGAAAACGTTTATCGAAATCTGCTCGTGAAAATATTTAGTGTATGTGCATTGTTGTGTGGATTTTATATTGTGCATTTTCTTTAAGACGAATGAGACGGGACTGTCACCGTATTTAAGTGTCACGTCCCATACTGTTTCTTGTCCCGTATTTGTCCCGTTTTATCAATATTTCAATATACACGAACGAACTAAGGGCTCGAATCCAAGGGGAATTTCATAAAAAAACCCGGAATTTCGAGCACAAAGATGGCGGATGACATTTAGACACTATGACACTAAAAATGTTTATGGGTGTCGTTTTCGAGTAATTTGGTGGCTCTGACTGAGACCGATTTTGGCATAATTTTTTGGATCCAAGATGGCGGACGACATTTTGACACTGACATTAAAAATGTTTATGCGTGTCGTTTTTGGGTAATTTGGTGGCTCTGAGCCCGATTTTGGCATAATTTTTTTGATCCAAGACGGCGGATGACATTTTGACACTATGACACTAAAAATGTTTTTGGGTGTCGTTTTCGAGTAATTTGGTCGTTCTCAGCCCGGTTTTGGCAAAACTTTTTGGATCCAAGGTGGCGGATGAGATGACATTTTGACACTACTGACACAAAAAACACAAAAAAGTGTAAAATGTTACTCGAAAACGACCCCCATAAACATTTTTAGTGTCAATAGTGTTAAAATGTCATCCGCCATCTTGAGTACAAAAAATTATGCCAAAATCAGGTTCAGAAGCACCAAATTACTCAAAAACGATACCCATAAACATTTTAGTGTCAACAGTGTCAAAATTTCATCCGCCATCTTGGATCCAAAAAAGTATGTCAAAATCAGGCTCAGAAGCACCAAATTACTCGAAAACGACACCCATCAATATTTTAGTGTCAAAGTGTCAATAGTGTCAAAATATCATCCGCCATCTTGGATCTAAAAAGTTACCTATGCCAAAATCGGGCTCAGAGCCACCAAATTACTCGAAAACGACCCCCATAAACATTTTTAGTGTCAATAGTGTCAAAATGTCATCCGCCATCTTGGCTCCAGAAAAGTATGTCAAAATCAGGCTCAGAAGCACCAAATTACTCGAAAACGACACCCATCAATATTTTAGTGTCAAAGTGTCAATAGTGTCAAAATATCATCCGCCATCGTGGATCTAAAAAGTTACCTATGCCAAAATCGGGCTCAGAGCCACCAAATTACTCGAAAATGACCCCCATAAACATTTTTAGTGTCAATAGTGTCAAAATGTCATCCGCCATCTTGGATCCAAAAAAGTATGTCAAAATTAGGCTCAGAAGCACCAAATTACTCGAAAACGACACCCATCGATATTTTAGTGTCAAAGTGTCAATAGTGTCAAAATATCATCCGCCATCTTGGATCTAAAAAATTAGGTACCTATTCCAAAATCGGGCTGTCTTACTCTCCTCACCCGGAACACACCAGCGCAAGCATTGCTGCTTGGCGGCAGGATTATTGAGTAAGATGCTGGTAGCGATCCCGACGGACCTAGAAAAAGGCTCTTACACCCACAAAAATTCCCATTGCATTCCCAAATATACCTATAATACAGTCCCACGGGACTATAAAAAAAACTAGGAATATCATCCACAAAATCTAGCCATTATGATTTACGTACGGCCGAAGAAACTGAATCACGTAACCAACTTCTAATACAATTTAGCAATAATTTCTCCAGCAGGGTGTAAGTATGATAAAATTCCACAGTGGTAAGCGATTCAGTATCTTTCACCGTACTTACTTTATTAAGTGAAATCAGGTCCAGTAAAATCAACCCAGTTCACATCAGAAACATTATCAGGATTAAGCTTTTATTCTACCTACACATGACTAAAATAAAAATTTACTTGCTATCAGGTGATACGCGTGCTCGTTTGCCACCTTATTTCATAAAAAATATATATATATATCTTGAAGCTAACAATTTAAGATTATTAAATGATTAAAAGATCACCGAATTGGGGATTTCATCACTTCGCAAAGATCCCTAATTTAAACCTATAGGTAAAGCTAAAGCCGGTATTTTACTCTCTGCTGCAGGTAAATGTCTCCGCTAACTGCGTAGTTCCTCTCTTATGCCAACCAAAGACTGCACAATACTCTTGACAAACGGCGTTGTACTTCATTGAGTGTCATCTTCTAAATATATAAAAGAAGAAACTGACTGACTGACTGACTGACTGACTGACTGACATATCAGCGCACAGCCCAAATTGCTGGTTCCAGAGATTCCAAATTTGGCACGTAGATTCCTTATAAGGTCTAGGGGTGCACTAAGAAAGGATTTTTCAAAATTCGACCCCTAAAGGGGTTAAATGGGGGTCCAAAGTTTGTATGGGGAAACAAGATTAGTTAGACTATTTTATTCAAAACTTCTTAGGAGTATTCCTGACAATGAATGAGTAAACACCTGTTTCAGGTTTTTTGAAAATTCAACCCCTAAAAGGGGACAGCGGGTGACAAAGCCTGAAAATCAACGTGGGTATTATTATTATTATTATATTATAGTGGGTAGTATTGTTTGTACGGTTTATCGGGTAGCTGATTATGAAAACAATAACACACATACCTACCTGACACACACACACACACACACACACACACACACACACACACATTTCCACGGGAACGGGAAAAACCGGGATTTTTCGTTTTACTGGTCGTAGAAAGCTGAAATTTGGCATGTAGGTTGCTTGAAGAGTGTAGAGAAGCTATAAAAGATAATTTTCCAAAATCCCCACGGGAACGGGAAAACGGGACTTTTCGTTTTACTGGTTGTAGAACGCTGAAATTCGGCATTTAGGTTGTTTGGAGAGAGTAGAGGAGTATTAAGAGAGGAATTTCCAAAATTCCCACGGGAACGGGAAAAAACGGGATTTTTCGTTTTACTGGTCGTAGAAAGCTGAAATTTGGCAAGTGAGTTTCTTGGGGAGTGTA
The DNA here is from genome assembly GCA_963854515.1 of Pandemis heparana. Taxonomy (NCBI): domain Eukaryota; kingdom Metazoa; phylum Arthropoda; class Insecta; order Lepidoptera; family Tortricidae; genus Pandemis; species Pandemis heparana. The sequence goes on from OY978006.1 coordinate 33,346,731, forward strand.
TGGAGCATTAAAAGATAATTTCTCGAAATTCTTACGGGAACGGGAAAAAAAAGGGGATTGAAATACTCCTGGTACACGCGAGCGAAGCCGCGGGCAAAAGCTATTTGTCAATAAATGAAGTCTACGCGGACGAAGTCGCGGGAAAAAGCTAGTAATAAACATAAGAGAAGACTGTGCCGTTAAGAAAAAAACACCATGTTTGATTACTTTTTGTCAACATAACCTAAAAAATATTTACACAAAATCACTTTTAAATGACAAAGTACCTAAATTTTCCTAATTATATGACATACATTACTTACACAATCGCTCAAACTAACGAATATTTTGAAAATTAATGTCTAAAAACTGATTTAGGTTATTACCACTTTTAATTGATTTCCTCTTTTTTGTATAAAATCATTGTTTTTTGAAGGCGCGTCAAAATTGAGATGAAAACCTGATACATATTCACATCAAACTTGCAATCGCACTAATAATTAACCACGCACTTTAAGAAACCTGTTAATCAAAACAATACTCTTTACTCGGGATGAAAATGTTGCAATGGCCGCTCGCTGATAAACTGAAGCACATTCGATACACAAGTAACTCAATAAACTGTATAATTTGAAGACTTTAAAGCTTTAAATATCTGTTTGTCACCGAAAACGCTACAAACGAGTTATAAGGTTTCAAGATACCACTCTTAGTTCTATCTAACACCGTTATAGATATCTTATATTACTAAAGGTTTCAAGAAACTCTATTATAAGGATGCAATAAAGTTTCAAGCGAAATCTGACGATCTTATAGCACCCTTGTACACTTCTAGTAAACGTTAAATAGAACCACTATAGAGGGTTTATAGAGGCTTTACCTGCAAAATTTTGTGCCAAAATCGAAGGTATAAGGGAGTTATAGCATGCTATAACGCTCTTATAACGCTCTTACAAACTCTTATATATCTAAGCAGAACCTAAATACAGGTCCTCTACCGCTTGTCTTAACGCTTAATTGTTTGTTGGGAACCCATCATTATTTTGATTTATTTCCACCTATACGTCCACAATCATGCTAAATGTGGCTGTTAGGTCTTGTTACCTTCGGCTATGTCTACTTTGTCAGGGATAAAGAAGTGAAATATAATATATTATTTATATACGAGTCGCGGACAACAGCTAGTTGAATATAGGTCGTATCTCGAGGTAAGACACTGTTTTTAGTTATGAAACAAACATCCAATAAAACAATAAAATAAAGCTCTGGTCCCACCGCCGACAAGCGAGAAACGAGTATATAAACCAACCAAATAGTCCTCACCCGCGTGGCACAGGGCCGCGAGGAAGGACGACAAAGGGGACCAAGAGAGGTGCGGGCGGGTAGTGCCGCCGCCCGCACCTCTCTCGGTCCCCTTTGTCGTCGTTTTTGTAGTTGTTCAACTGTGGGGAATGTCACAGTACTTTTAGACATCTCTCTCCAGGCAGATGTTACGCCTGGATTGTCATCCGACTTACTCAAGTAGTCAAGTATGCAAAATTTCAGCTCAATCTGTTGAAGATATCTTCTAAATTGAGTCGCAAGATTCCACCCGGACAAAATAAGTACCTACATAACATACATACATTGCATGTTAATAAAAAGCTTGAAATAAAAAGACGATATCTAATCGCCTCGCCCTCGTTGAGACCAACGCCTGGCGTTATCAGAGACAAACATCGTTACAGTATCTTAAGCTTATGCAATTCGGAGCAACCTTTCGTTGGGACATTATCTGTTTAATACGTCACTCCGGTCAATGGAGGTCAACAAAATAGGTATGGACCAACTTGCGAATAATAAACGATAGCAGAGGCTGTTTACGTAACACCGTTAGACCACCAATCGAGGGTAAACCTTGACTTAAGATTAAATATTTTACCGATGCTATTCCGCGCTGGCGGCTACTCCGAAATTCGATTTTCGAAGTTCATATCATACCGTCCCTCTCGCTCGCAAGTTAATAACTATCAGTGAGAGCGGAACGGCACGAAACGAACTTCGAAAATCGAATTTCGGAGTATAATGCCTGTAGGCTTATTGTCAAACTCGCTCGCAATCACCATCGTGTTCATTTTGACAGTTCTTGTATGAATGTGACAGCTAGCTGATTCTGATGCCAATTGTCAGCCCATACATGGACTGTCAAAATGAACACGATGGCGATTGCGAGCGAGTTAGACAATAAGCCTACTGGTCTGGGAGTAAAAAAAATGTACTAATTGCTTCTCGTCCCGCGCAGGCGCCCGATTTTTGAAAGCACACACTCGAAAGTGGTATAAATCTGTTTATATCTCCAAAACTACAGCTCAAATCAAAGTTTTTACTAGTTCACTAGATTAATGAGAGCTGTGATCGTCTTCTAAGCTACTCGTGTTTCGAATACAGCACAATTTTTCACCACTTTCGAGTGGCATTTCGACACATGTGCTTTCAAAAATCGGGCCCCAGATGGTGAAAGCCTTAATCCCATCTAGGGTACCGGCGAAAATCTTAGGAATAATGTTAAAGGCGATGCGAGCAACCCATCACTATTTTGATTACCCATACCACCTATACGCCTACAATCATGCTAAATGCGGCCTAAGTCTTGTTACCCTAGGCTCTGTATAACCCGTAAAGGATAAAGACGTGACTTATGTATGTATGTATGTATGAGCTACGAGAAAGTCTCTAATTTTTTATACCGACAACGAAGGCTAACGAACAAGTGAGTCTATAGACTAGAGGTGCTGCATGGGTGTGGGGTGGGACGACCGCAGGGACCGAGCGAGGTCCCCTTTGTCTTCCTACCCCCCAGTGCCGCACGAGCGAGGAATCAAGCGGTCGGTCTATCTATAGTGCATCGGTCTGCAACAGGCGGACCATGAAAGGCCGAAACAAACAATTATAACGTACAAAGAGACAATAGGGAAGCATTCTAGTGTTGCCCGTCCAAAACGGACAGAGACTACCACTAGAGATAGGGTTGCCATAATTGTTGTGGATACGGGACTTATTGAATTGATAGAGACCAGCGGGTGAGAGCGCCCCGCACCGCCTCTCCTCGCAACCGCGCGCCCTCGCACGCCTCTCGCCTGCCGTTGGCTTCGAGCCTTTAGTACGTGTAAATTGAAACATTGATAATACGGGACAAGTAACAATACGGGACGTGATACTCAAATACGGTGACAGTACGTATGGCAACCCTAACTAGAGAGCTGAGGCAGCACCCTTCAATTAGAATTTCTCTAAAATTGGAATGCACGCATGCATAACTCTGTATAGAGAACTCTGCAGTGCTCTATTCTAGAACATTGCAAGCTTTGACAACAAGTCAATTTTATTTAGTTACTGTTTGCTGGGAGAATACTGACACCTCGCTACCAAATGATCGATTTGATTTTACATAATTATAATACGTTGGTATATCTATAAATAAACATGAATCCATATTTCCCTTGTTCACGGGTGATTTGGCTGGACATATTTCGCTAAGTCTTGTTTTTATTTGTTATTGCCAGAAGTTTTTATGCTATATTTTGAAAAAAATATAGAGAATCCAACGAACAGGGGCGAAGCCGCGGATAACAGCCAGTATGTTCTCTTCTTTTTTTTTTTATTGCGGTTTGCGTTGTCCCATGCCCCATGCATCGTGTCTTTATCGTTTAATTTTAAATTCGGCAAAAAAGCCGTGGTAGCCTATTGGTTTGGCCTATATGTATATATAATATCCTGCAGGCTCATTTCGTTACTCGCTCGCCCTCGCAATCGCCATCGTGTTCATTTTGACAGTTCTTGTATAACTGTGACAGCTAGTTGATTCTTATGCCAATTTTCAGCCCATACATGAACTGTCAAAATGAAGACGATGGTGATCGCGAGCGAGTTACGTAATAAGCCTGCTGTATCTTATATTTACTTTCCTTATTAGTCTAAACATTTAAATTCAACTCACTCACTGTCACCTTTGGTCGTTTTCCTTGTCGTAAAAAAGTCTTACCTGCAGCTTTTAAAATTTCGAAGACTTTAGCGTTGGTTTGATTTGAAATGGCTGCCTTTCCCTCAAGGTCATGTGCTTTGACTCCATCTCCGGCGGTAATCCTGTCTTTGTTCAGAAGCAGACAATGCTTGGGATGATCAGGAAGGTTGAATACTTGCTTCGTCTTGCCTTCTATGACCAGGCTGCCTAGCTTGTAGCCACCGACTGAAAAAAGTAAAAAATTAACATTAAAAAAAAATTGTTTTCAGAAGCATTAAAAGATACTGGCCAGTATAAACCCACTAAAAAGTTTAGATACTTAACTTACAAAACAAATAAAATCAGAGTAGGTAACTACCGAATGAATTTAAAAATAGATAACTTTTTTTCTCGGCAGGATTAAGGATGCTGGCCAGTACTTAAGAGGCCGACCAAAAAGTCTAGATACTTACCAGCTAAAAGGGAAGTTAAATCCGTCATAAAAAAAACTGTAATGAAATTTAATGATTATCGTACCCAACCGTTATTTAATTTCTATTCTTTTAAGTCGAATCGAACGTACGCCTGTACCTTGTACGCCATACGAACTAATTGACCAATCAAATGACAACGGTCAACAATTGATTTGATCTCAATGTACTGTTCAGTTTAAATACCTTAATTGAGAGTGATAATATCAATTGTAACCGTCGCGAACCTAGTACTGTGCACAAGCTCTAGTCCGCGCACTATAGGTACCATCTAACTAATTGATACCTGGGGGTTTTTGTCTAACTGGCTCGCAATCGCCATCGTCTTCATTTTGACAGTTCATGTATGGGCTGACAATTGGCATCGGAATCAGCTAGCTGTCACATCCATATATGAACTGTCAAAATGAACACCATGGCGATTGCGAGCGAGTTAGACAATAAGCCTACTGAACCACTGTGGAAACCTCTCACTACAATTTCATACCAAAAAAGTTTTGTTAAACCGTCACTACTTTGAAAAAGTCGTATCTCATGTAATATAACTGTGCGGAACCTTGAAGCGCACCTGAGTTCACTTAGCAACTTGGAAGAATAAGATTCCTCCAAGCTAGCAACCGTCGATTTTGAGATAGGAACTTACAAACTTTATAAAAGTGGTGACGATATCCTATAAATAATATGGTCACTGGTTGTGCTTGTTGTCTTTGACTTAATTTCATAAAAAATGAGAGAAATATTAAATTTTATCAATTTTTTGTTTACTTACAAACCCGCATCAAAGTTATTTAAAGTAGCTAAGGCTGATACATAAAACAACAAAGTAGGTATTCTAAGTTTACGATTATGTTTATTAATAGATATGCAAACAAGCAAATCTCTAACAGTGGCAGAATTTAATATAATCGATAGGTAGCATAAATCCAAGTGCCTCGGATAATAATAATACAACATAGTACATATTTGGAATGTGAGTTACACTAGTAATTTAATCTCTATGTAGGTAGGTACCTAATTAAGATTATTAAGCAAACAATCGTAAACTCTAACTAGCCACTAAATGTTGATAACAGTACAACTAAATGAGTGCCATAAAAAATGTCGTCATTTTTGCCAGGCTAGATGGCCGAGGTCGGACCTGACGTAAAATTTTAAAATCAAATAGGTACATCAACGAAAAATCAACCAAGGCCGTACTCCGCGTAGCGTAACCCGGCAAAATTGAGTGGGCCATTTTACAACAGTGGCTGCCTTTGTTTGTGGGGATTGGATTTGGGCGGTTAATGGAGTTGTTATTGTTAGTCGGCAAAAGAAAAAAATTACCTTCTTTTGGATGCGACATTTTTTCAGCTGGGCGAAGCGGGTTGTGCTTGATTGAGCGATGGGAGCTGGCCTGAGTGTGTTCCTTTTATAAAGTTCTGGGGCCACCATACACCACGTGCTCCCGCGCAGCAAGCCGACAGTCTGATAAGGATGTGTTAGCGACGGACAATACTTGGTACTGGCAAAGTGGTCATAAATATTTATAATGACGCACTCTTAGAAAGGCATACATACAGCGGAGCTCCAAGAAACGATTAAAACTTTAAATTGTAGTTATGTAGTTAGGTATTGTGTCATATTTCTGGCTCTTTGTAGTGTATACATATTAGTAACTTTGACATACTGGCATACTGTAGTCAAGACAAGTCAATCCACGTGTTTAATTAAATCGGGCTTGATGGTAATCCATCAAGCCCGATTTAATTAACCTCTCGAAAGCCACTCAAAGGAAAATGCTTTGGCAACCAAATTCGGAGAAAGAAGAATTGAAGGGAGAGGTACTCACCAGAGGGACTCTTGGTGATGGAAATTGATGGGAACTAGGAAGTAATTTGGAAGCCATAACACCACGGAATGCCCATTTAGCGTAGTACTTTTACATTTCACTAGGTAGGTATGTATATTTTTTAAGCTCTGGTGACAAAATTTGGATAAAATCTATAAAAAGTGCTGAAATATACTTCTCTTCTTTTCTAAAGAAGTAGGTAGGTAAACAAGTACGTAGGTAACTACTCCTTCAAATAATTATGAAAATCAATCAAAATATTTTCACAGTAAGTAAATAGTTTTTTGAGATTGCTGATATGAGTAAAAATCATAAATGTAGTAAAATTATTATTAATTAGAAAATTAGTAAATATTCTTGTTATTCTCGATGACAAGAATAATTTAATTAGCACATTAGTATCAAGACTGTTTCGTCAGCGTAACGTATTGCTGTTTCATTCTTTCAAAACGCTTATCTCCGTCGCACGTTAACTTCAAATACAACTATTGAATCAATTAATTTCAAGATACACTTACACAAGTCGCCCTGACGCAACCAACTTCTTTATAAGTTTTTAATACAACTTCTACGCAGTTTTTAAACAGGTAAGTGCACTATTTTACTGTTACTAAAAACAATTTGTGTTAAAATTCCTTAAATCAGTGGAGTAAAAATTAGATAGTAAATGATTTTGTTATTATTCGGCATTTTTGCGTTGTCTATGGTAGTGGAAGTTTACTACAACATCCATTGACTTTTGAATTTACTACGGTAACATCAAGTGACAGTTTTTATTCTAACTTGTCTTGTTATTTTCGTACCACATGGTCTTAACTATGCACCAAATAATTAGTGAATTAAATAATTAAAATTAGAGCATTTTGTATTTGTCATTGTGAAAATAACTTTCTTGACTATCTTTGAAGTTTGAAAGACGTTCCGTGGTGCTTTTTGTGGTTAACAACACAAAAGTTTTTGAGCAGCATTTGGTAACTATTTTTAAGACTTGTTTACTTATTATTTCACTTTAATATTTTTAATCGTAATTTGTAACTTTTGTCCTGTACTGTTGCCAGTTACAGTTAAGTATTTATTTTTAATAACAAAATCAAAGACAAATCATTGCTTATCTTTTTTTATACTATTTTGGATTTATAATAGGCATGTGTACTTATAACATTCTGCCGGCCAAGCGAGGGTTTTATTATGAAATTACATGTCTTAAGAGTTTATCATACTTACTTAATATTTCAATTATACTTGCTACTGTGTGATGAATTCTACAAACCTGATCCACAGACCTCTCCTTTTTGGTTAATTGTTTTTTTTTTAATCAGAATTTTAGTTGTATCTTAGCTTTGTGCCTCATGGCAAAGGCTTCTTCCAACATTCCTGCGGTTACTCTAGTGTGAAGGTTCCCAAAGAGGGGGACAGAAGACCAGACAGAGACCATGTTAGCACCTTACAATACGGAGCTCTAAAAATCTTGTTGCTTACACCAATAATAATTAGCCTTCTTATTAGTTTCATACCGTTTTAAAACAACACTGTTGGTATTACTATAGGTATCTAGTTTTTGTCTGTCTTTGTGTATATGATTCCATCTTATGTAGCTTACATAATTTTATCTCCTAAAGATAGCTTGACTATATCAGAATGAGGTTATTACCATTTATATTTTCATATTACTCTTTGTAAACATTATTTTATTAAGTACAATGCTTTCTAACTCTACGTATCATGAGGCTGACATGATCACCTGGAGTGACCAAAGCCTCATCAAAAATCAGAACTTAAAAAAAACTTATTTCATGCAGTAGTTCCTAACCTTTACAGTTCCGTTACCCTTAGACCTAACTAGGGTCACAAATTTAACCATCACAAACAAGCTTATTCGTTGTTAAGGCAAGGAAATGACCCCTGCGAAAAACCGATTTTACCCCCGTGGAGGTAATTACCCCCAAGTTAGGAACCCAGGGTCTGACCATATTGACCATCAACGTCAGTATGTTGGACCAACCGTTGAAGAGTTTCCTCTTGCGGAGACGGTCCTGGCTGGGTCACAAGAACTCTACTACCAGATTATTGTATAGTTATCCGAGTTATTCAAGTATGCGAAATTTCAGCTGAATTGGTTGAAGATATACTTAAAAATTGAGTCGCTAGATTCCACCTGGACCAACTTTCATACATACAGGGGGGCTACTCCGACATTCGATTTTCGAAGTTCGTATCACACCGTCCCTCTCACTCTCAAATTAATAACTATTAGTGAGAACGGAACGGCACGAAACGAACTTCGAAAATCGGATTTCGGAGTATAAGGCCAGTACACTATATACATATCATACCTAACAATAAACAATGATAATAGCCTTTATTCAAAGTATTCAAACAGTATTTTAATGACATAGTTTTGACTTTTTTAATCAATTAATTTGTTGTCCCCCCTTTCTGTTTGGCAAAGGCCTCCGCCTACTGTGTCCACTTCTCTCTATCATTGGCTACTCGTGTTCAAGAGTCCCTGCTATGGCCTTGATGTCATCAATTTATTGGAAAATTCATTAAGCCTGCAATTATACAGTGAATAATTACACAGTGAAAACGTGCTCGGAATTACGTCTGCATTTCATGTAACATATTAATTTTGAATCAATCATTAGGGAGCGTTCAAGTATTACGTAACGCAATTTTTGAAGATTTTTGACCCCCCCTCCCCACACTGTAACGCTCCGTAACGTTTTTCTGTACCCCCCACCCCCTATCTCTAAACGTTACGTAACTCTCAAGTGATCATTTTGAATAACCGTTTGGTTCGGTTTTCACTTGCAATAAGTGAATTTTCACTTATTCATGTTAAGAGAGTATATAAAAAAAGAAATAATGTTACGTAACGTGTTGTAAGAAAGACCCCCTCCCGCCCCTGTAACGCATCGTAACGTTTTACGAGACCTCTCCGCCCCCCCAAATTGCGTTACGTACTCGTAATACTTGAACGCTCCCTTAATTCCTGTCAATTGCTAAATTTCAAATCGCTACATACCTATTAAATGTCCATGTTGGTCTGGGGGCCCGATTTTTGAAATCACATGTGTGAAAATACCATTCGAAAGTGGTGAAAAATTGTGCTGAATTTGAAATACGAGTAGCTTAGAAAATACTTACGGCTCTCATTAATCATGTGGACTAGTCAAAAATTAGTTTAGAGCCGTGGTTTTGAAGATATAAACAGATTTATTCCACTTTCGAGTGATGTGCTTTCAAAAATCGGGTCTCTGGGAGCTCAGAAAAATCATAGAATGTGCCAGTTGCTTCCCTTCCCGCGCACGTAAAAGCCCATCGACGTTTTTTACTCCCACACCAGCGTGGAAGAATAAAGAATCGTTAAATAAATTATTTTCGTCAAATATTTCCCACGTTTCATAAGTCATGATCGATTTATTTGATCTGTGTTATCTAACATTTATCAGGTCACGGTATTGACCTATTTAGTATTATTACTAACTGATAACTTGGATTCACACAAATCGATGTATACATGTCAATTGTTTCGCTTTGACCAGTAGAGACTTTATACATCTCTACTAAAGACAAATGTAATTTAAAGTACGGACTTAACTTAGGGACCTTTTACATCCCTTTTATAAAATGTATTAATTGTATTATAGGTAAGTTAAGTAGAATTTAAGTACTATTGTAAATCTATTTTATTTTGAAAAAATGACTTTCTGCCAAGTTTCTTGCGGCGCATTCTTCTTGGCAATGATGGTCTTTCCGAATGCGCTGGTAGATTCAAAAAAAGACATGTAAAAGAGCCCTCGGCGGCCTATTTGCAAAATAAACTTTTGACTTTTGACTTTTTGACAATTTAAAGCTTGTACAATACAAATACCCCTGTGGGAAAGAGGCGTGACGATATGTATGTATGTATGTACAATACAAATACTCTATATTGAACACCACAAATCAGTACAAAACAATACAGTAACAAAGAACAAAGTATACAATAGGCGGTATTATCGCTTAGTAGCATAAATTAATTACAATTGTAATTAGGTATACATATTTATAACTTCAACGCAGGTCTGGGAGCAAAGAAAAAACATAGAATGTACCAGCCGCTTTTCCCGCGCGCAGATGGTAAAAACCCATCGAGGGAACGGGCGAAAATCTTAGGAAGCATGTTATAGGCGATGCTAGCAACATCAGTATTTTGATTCCCCTTCCACTTCCACCTTTGCGCCGACAATCACGCTAAGCGTGGTTAGGCTCTGTCTACACCGTAAATATTCCATAAACGCACTCGTACTGTTGCAATGTTCTAGTATTATTATATGAATCCTTGTAGCTGTACACAGGAGGGGAAAAAATAAAGAGCCAGGCGGGTTAATTAATTAATTAATTATTAAAAACATACTTTTATTTTTAAATTAACAAAGGTGCTGTAGAGCTGCCTTGACGAGGCTCTTTGTAATAGAACGGCACGTCATAGCTCATGTATACAGCGTTATAAACTTTAAAATTAATAAAGAAAATGCTCTTTATACTATAACTTCGGTATACTTTTTTTTTTACCGACTTCATTATCTTTGGGCCTACCTAAATTATCCAAATTAATCATCCTACATTGGTTTTACCAGTGCCGGTTATTTAACATTGTTATCGTGCAGGAAAAAATCTTTCCCGTTAAAAAAACAGCTGTCGTAAAATTAATACATAATTATTTTTCTTTCTCCTTGTTTTGCATTATATTTCTTTTTAATTCTAATTTTTTAAATATTCAAAAGTCAAAAGTTTATTTTATTTTGCAAATAGGCCGCCAAGGGCTCTTTTACATGTCTTTTTTTGAATCTACCAGCGCATTCGGAAATACCATCATTGCCAAGAAGAATGCGCCGCAAGAAACTTGGCAGAAAGTCATTTTTTCAAAATGAAATAGATTTGCAATAGTACTTAAATTCTACTTAACTTACCTATAATACAATTGATACATTTTATAGGGATGTAAAATAAGAATTCAATAAGGAGTAGTCTTCTTAAAATCTTTTATTATTATTTTTTATTACGTACAAAAAGCGCGTCTTTATACCTTACGGGGTAGACGCCTGAGGTAACAAGACCTAAAGGCTACGTTTAGCAGAATGGTGGGCGTACAGGTGAATGAAATAGCGATGGGTTGCTAGCCGCACGCTTATACATCCCTCGGATTTATTATGTTAGAGCTTGTCAAGTGACGCCGGCGGCGCGGCGCCGGCTCACGCCTGCCGGTTGCCATGGGTCCTGTCTCGTTGCCTCTGACAACCCCGAACCCATGACCCTGTGCTGGGCAATAATCGATCGTGTATGTCCTAAAGGCGGTCTAGAGTTGCAAATACACGCGCGTTAAAATAAAATACAATGACAAAAGTAATATTTCAGATTCAGTTTAGGTTCGCTCGCTGTCAGATCCATACTAAAAATGACAGCTAAAACCTTAACTGAGTCGCATTAAGATTAAGACGTCATGTTAATGCCCTTGTTTCCCGCGCTCTTGTCCTAGAAGAATTAAATTTAGGTTTTCTTAACATAGTGTCGTTATTTTTAATACGAGTCAGCATGATTCGCCAAACATCGGTGACCTTAACATCCTATAAAACAAGTTTAATAATGACCCATTTTCAAAATTCAAAAGTTTATTTCATAAGATCATAAGCCTACCTATTAGGTACCTAGCTTAGTGCAACATACGACATAAACAAATTTCAAAACAACATGTTTCATTAAGCCCCTGTTTTTGCATATTTCTGCGACGGCACGCGTTGTGATCTTTTTCTATACCCCCACCATACTGTAGGGATAGGTTATATCTACAAACTGGCTGGTTTACGGACTGGCTGGTTTGTGGGTGTGCTCCAGTTTTATAAATCGAACACTCATTCGATTTATTCGTTTGTTTTGTTTTAGAACTCGAGGGCAGCCCTCAGATCTTTAAAATAATTGTAACAATTTTCTAAACATAAAATAAAGCAGAATAATAACGTGATATTTGCATATCTATACAGTATGTATATAGGCCTTAAGCAACCGCAGTTTATTTCACGGTTCCCGTACTAGAAAGTGCTCATAATAGTAGCTCTACAATACCTATACTTCGCACGTTTCCAATACAGATAACGCATGAATATTTCCTCGCAACGGCGCTCGATCGTCTCCGCGTCACATATTGTTTTCAGTCTACTTTGCATCATCTCAGACAATAATTAACGCCAGCTAAATATAACTTATCAGTTTATTGGTGATGTTAATGTCCAATAACACGCTATCATTGTTTGTTACTTTGAAAATGTACTCGAATGTCAATTCGATAAGGACCCCCCGGTGTATGATGACATAGCGGTAACTCTTGCGATGGACGCAAGACGCAACACGTAAACAGAATGATATCCCTATTTGGTATGAAACAGATACGTATCTGGGGTCTCGAAGCCCGCCATTTGAGGCCATAACCTGCTGTAGTTTAGTGCTGGCTAAAGTTAGAAATGAATTTTCAGTGACGTAAGGCCCAACATGAAATAAATACTAAACTAGCTGCTGTCCGCGACTCTGCCCGCGCTGCGTTAAATATAGCATCACTCACAAATAATGTGGCTTTCTATTTGTAAAAGAATTTTAAAAGTCGGTTCAGTAGATCGAGAGATTAACTCTTACAACGTCTCAAACTTTGTTTCTTTATAAGGGTCGGGAGCCCGGGCTCGCACCTCTCGAGTTTTTCGGAATTCGTGTGCGATATTACATTTAAATTTTATCTTGAGCTTTTCGGCGAAGGAAATCGTGAGGAACTGCACACATCTGCGAAGCAATTCAATGGTGTGTGAAGTCCCCAATCCGCACTGGGTCCGCGGGAGCCCGCCCTAGCCCTCTCGTTCTGAGAGGCCTGTGCCCAGCAGTGGGACGTATATAGGCTGGTGATGATGATGAATCCTTGCACGTGCACTTCGTTGTTTATTATCTCGGCCATCAGCACTTATCCCAGTTTTTGCGTATAGGATAGGATAGCGAGAAGTGGAGTGGATTTACAGGAATAATTATATTAACCCCAATTTCACAATTTAAAAACTAAAATTAACAAATCACTTCCTAATTTAAGAGGGTGCATCCGTGCTGAGCTCGCAACGTCGCATTTTTGGTGATTTTTTGCGATTATTTCACAGAAATTGAATGAAAGTATCAAATATCCGTCTGTAGTGCACTTCCTTTTTAGTGTATTAATGTGTCCAATGCAGTGATTAATGGTGATGGACTTTTATTTTAGTATTAAAGGGATAAAATACTATATCTCGTTTAATAAGAAAATAAAAGTCCGTCACGATGAATTATTGCATTAGACACATTAATACACTAAAAACGAAGTGCACTACAGACGGATATTTGATACTTTCATTCAATTTCTGTGAAATAATCGCAAAAAATCACCAAAAATGCGACGTTGCGAGCTCAGCACCGATGCACCCTCTTGTGCTCACGACTGGCATTAGTATAGTAAACATTGTGTATAAATGAGTATTTTAGCCTGGGTACTCTATTAGTGTTAAAGATTATATAGAGTACCTACATGACATAAAATAAAAATTAAAATATCAGGGAACAATTCACAAAAATTGACCTAGTTGCAAAGTAAGCGCTACTTAGGCTAGGCTTGTATTATTATGAATACCTACTAGACAACGATATAAAATACTTATATAGAGATATACATATGTACTTAAATAGATAGAAACATCCATGACTCAGGAACAAATGTTCGTGCTCATCACACAAATATGCTCTTCAGGATTCGAACCCGGGACGCTTGCTTCGCAGGCAGGGTCTACCAACTGTACTACCAACGTACACACAGCAAAAATATTCGGTAAGCAGGTTTAAAGCGGTGCGTGCATGCAAAGGTGCTTACCGAATAGCTTTGCTGTGTGTACGTGACAATACTCTATTTTAGAGTACGGTTGGCAACCCTATATTTGTATGCTTAGTGTAAGTTTTCGGTCACATAATACGCCTCTAACGCGTTTGCGTTAAAATGTCAATGTTCTTGCGTAGCAAGTGGAGCTGCCAATTTTTCCATAGTAATTGAGACGTTTACGCGGACGCATTAGGGTGCGACCACACCGCCGCTTTAAAAACGGTGACGTTACGGAATCGCAACAAAATGTATGAAGAAACGGTGAGAAAACGTGACGCATACGACACGTCACTGCGTATACGCGGCGGTTTGGTCGCACCCTTAGAGACGTTATGTATGTCAAAACTTACACTAGAGGCTCTGATATCTGTGTGTTTATTTGGCGTGGTCTCAAAAGTGCTCTCACAAGTCGATCGTCGGAAGTTTCCGTTTGCCAGCTGAGTTTGATAGCTTCCGACCCTCCAGCAATTATCTGTATTGTAAACACTTCGCGGGTGTCGTTTATCATTTCGACGAGGCGTGACGAGCAGTGACCTCAACTACCTCAAGCTCATATGATCGTACATAGCTAGACCGCACCTGTTAAAGTTTAAACCCCTGTGAAGAAAATGGGCGCTTTTATTTAGATTTTTAGGAAATTACTCGTTTTGACAAAAAAAAAATCTGAACGACACTGAAAATTAGAACACAGAAAAATCCGAAATTAAAGATGGCCGCGGGAATCGGACCCAGTCCTCATCGTTCCGTGATGCGTGCTATACCGCTACACCAATAGCAGGTGAGGTTCTTTAAAAAAATATAGTGACTTCAATTGACTTTCTCTTTTGTTCAGTAAAAGTTACAAACAAATTAAAAAATAATATCGAGTGATGGCCTCTGTACGCTCTAGAGTCTAAACGGCTTGATGCATTTGAGCTTGAAACGTATCATTTATACTTCTATTTTTTTAGCATTAGAATGAGGGTAACAATTTTAGCATATCTTTTTTATTGAAAAACAGTTTAAAAAAATACATAACAGCAAGTTTAAATTTAAAATCTCTGGAATATTGTCATTGTTTTGATATGGTTTTATGTTTTCCGGTTACCGATTTTTAAAAAAGTGGTTTTCAATAAAAAGACATGCCAAAATTGTTTACCTTGTTTCTAATGCTAAAAAAATCGAAGTATAGATTCGTCTTAATCGTGAAAGTGGCACTGGGTACATCAATTATAAAATTAGGATTTTTGGCGCCAAATTATATTCTGAAAAGAATAAACAGTTTTAAAATACATTGTGTGTCGTGTAACTCGTGTAATATCAAAGTAAAGGATTTTCCACGGTGATTATTTGCAAATAGCTTCATTAAGTTTCTAAATGCAAAGTCCCTTTCGACATGAAACTAACGTGAGACTCGAACATAATTCCACAAACGGACGGGTATGTATTAAAATACATACACAAAGTTTAAAATTGAATTTATTCAGTTTTCGTGCTGCTTTTGGGTTGAGTTGCTCAGGCTGTATTTTTTGTGTCGTTTAATGGATCCGCTGAAAAAGAGCGTCGTTGCACACACGCTGAGTTGGAATCCCATTATGAAGCAACTAACAATTTTGCTATCTATAGAAATGAAGCTCTTTTGAATACAAACTGTACTTATTATTATTGCTGTTGAGAAGTAAATGTTTCTTTGTTTCTTATAACATAATGGGTTAAAATACATATAAATTATTTAAAGTGACTCTATCACTAGAGCTCTTCGTCGAGAAAACGAGAAATATAGCTAATGACTTTTTTATATACTTGGAAATTGTTTAGTTAATTGAAGATAGAAGTCTACGTGGACGAAGTCGCTGGTAAAAGCTAGTAACTAAATAAACGTTAAAATTAAACTACGCGATGGAGTTACACAAAGGGCTCAGCGAAAGATTGAGAGAGGCAACAGGCGACCCTCCCGCCGGCAGCCTTCTCGCGCTAAGAATCGCAATCGCAGTTCAGCGCGGGAATGCTGTTTGCGTGATGGGCACCCTGCCAAGAGGCCCACCTCTTTTGTAATTAATTATGAAAACTAATTTCAGGATTAAAAAAAAATCCCGTGGGATCAGAAATAAGAAAGAGATTATTCTATGTAACTGACGTTGATAATACGGTTGCTTTGTATCTGGCAGACATGCTCTTTGAGGATCAAAGAGAAGTACTACGAAGAGATTTATGCAAGTTTCCTAAGGAATAAAGGGACGGAATAGGAAAAATAGACTTAGTATTTACTAAACATGTTCTTTGAGGATCACGCAGCAGGTGCAGCAGGTGTTTAGAAAGGGTTTTTAGAATTTACGACGGTACAAAAAGATCATATTTTGATTTCACTTTCCACCTACGCCCACATTGTCTTGCTAAACGTGGTCTTGTTACCTTAGGCTCTGTCTACCCCGTAAGGGATAAAGACGTGATTTGTGTATGTACAAAAGGACGGGATAAGAAATAATGCAAGTAGGTGTCATGGACGCCAACGCGAGAAACGAAGAAACACGTTTATTTCGTTCAGGTATATATAAGTGCCGGCATGTTAGTCTAATCTGGCCCTATTATGCGCAGAAGTATAAATAAAATACGGTATCCGTGAGTGCGCAGATCCCCTCCACGTGACTCTTCATCGTTAGACTTACGTGCCGGCACGTATAATACGAATCTCCTCGTGCTAAAGTACCGGCTTTGGTGCTTTTTCGAAGTTTTAGCGCAAATTTTGATTCTGTCTGACGAAGTCGCGGGTAAAAGCTGGTACACTAATAAAGCTATGTCTCGGAAGGCTTGTAAAAGGTACCTAAGTCGAAACTATTAGTATCATATTTTACGAAAACAAATCATAAAATGTGGACCGATTCGGACGCTTTCAACGGTGAAGAAAATTAATAATAATTCGCCGTCGCGTCGAGTCATTTTGAACAGATATACGAACTATATGAGTATATGTCTACGTACCAGTTAGTTTAGTGATAGATTTCGTTTGACAAGCACTAAAATGGAATAGTTGATTGAAGTTATCGGGCCAAGGTTGCAACGGTTGACCGAGAGCAGCACAGGCCTTTTGCCAAAACTAATCAAAATCACTCTAGTTGCTCCATATTGGATGGGTACGGGAGCACAGTACTGTACCACGCAGTACATTGCAGTAACTGATATGCATGGTGTGTCAAAAGCAAGTGCGTATCGACTTAATCAAGTTATTCGGCAGTGCAAGACATGTTCCGGGAATAGAATCTTCAGTCAAGTGGCCAGAGAATGTGGCACGTGTTGTCGAATCATTCAGCGGGGATGACTCTGGTTGCTGGATGTTTAGATGGCACATTAGTGCTTATTAGATTAGATTAATTGATTTCTATTTGTAAATTAGGTGCATTATATTCTTATGTCAAAACATAAGAAAGCCACAAAAAGATCGTCAACTGTAAATAAAATAAAAACAATAAGGTACAGTAGAATAATTCTTACAAAAAATAAAAATCAGAAATCCGATAATACAATCAAGAAATAAATGTCAAATTCAATGTCAAAGTGGTTAAAAATAAAAAATAAAAATATAATAAAATTTGCCTGGCCTGTAGCTTTAATTTCCCCAACATTCGTTTTTGTGGTAGTTTCAAGCCTTATGCTTCAAATTCTAAAACAATAACAAAAGAAACTAAACACAACCTTGTTACTTTGAAAGCGCTTAGTGACGTTTGAATCAACAACGAAGCATTTCATTTGACTCCGTAACAATCTTCGGTAACAATAAAACTTGGCATGGCATATTCCACTTTTCTTTCTGTTATTGATCATCAACTAAGATATAATGTACAACTGACGGAACACAATAACATTATAAATTTATCCACCCATTTTATAGAAACTGATTTGTATTACGTTTTCTTACTGTTCTATATGAGTTGAGTTGTTGGTGCTTCCGGTCTTATGTTCCATTCAGGATAACGTTAGACTTTAAAATCTGTGATTGTAAAACTTTTGTCGTGAAGTCTTTGTGCTTATTAACTTGACACTATTTCTTATTTAGTTAATCTCTGCCTCTTTAGGTGTTTTATAGAGATATGTACTACTTTAGATATGCGCCTGGCTAAAATATGTCGAAAGCCGTAAAAAAGCATAGCTGTCGTAACAATAGGTTTTTGTATTAAATACAAATTATGAAAGTAGCTGATATGATTGGTTGTTAATCGATGAAAGTATTTTAAAATTTGATATTTATTGGACTAGATTTGAAGACTCTGAACTGAAAATTTTCACAGAATGACGTTTTAATTTTTTTTATTATTGTAATGTAGTTAAGGCGTCAGTTTGCATGTTGCTTTAAAGAAAAACAATATAAAATAAATCTAAATATAGCTTGTAAAAGAGCTCCCCCGCGGCATAGGATCAAAGATGCTAAAAGCATTTCCCCGCTAATTAAAAATTGCACTACTAAGGAACCTTTTTTTCCATCCGTCTAATTCTATCCTGAATGAGGTTTAAGAAACATTGTAAAACGTAAAGAACTAGCTTCCCCGCTTTAAACGGAGTTATAAAAATGCGTAAGTATTGTAATAAAATGGACTGGTATTGTATTCGCAACAATCGAACAAGCTTTATTAAATTGTTTTCAGACTACGCCATTATTTTTCCGAGTTCTTTATTTGAAAAGCAACTAGTGGCTCGTTTCTCGAAGCTGCCAGTTACAATTTTACAGGACTAAACTGGCAACATTGTCCAGTAAAGTCGACCAATCAGTGGTCGGGATTTAAATAATGTTGCCAGTTAAAACTTGCAAAATTGTAATTATAGCTTCCGAGAGACTGGAGATGGTATCACTTGTGTAACTATCTGCTTATGCGCATATAGATACATCACGAAAATGTACTAAAAATAAGGATTTACGTATAGAAATATCAGAATAGCATGCTTAATTTCTTAATATTGGGCGTATAATAGGAAACATCAGTGAACAATTCGTCGACCATTGCACCAACGCGACAAATGTCGCTGTCAAGTGACAATTCAGTTTACATTATACTCGACAAGAATTCGCGTCGGTTGGCTTCATGACCCTTGCGGTTCGTATGTAGACAAGAAAACCGTTCTCTTACGGGGTAGACAGAGCCTATGGTCACAAGACCTAAAGGCCACGGTTAGCATTGTTGTGAGCATATAGGTGGAAAGGGGAATCATAATAGTGATGGGTTGCTAGCATCGCCTATAACATGATTCCTAAGATTATCGCCCAATTCCCTTGATGGGCTTTTACCATCTGCGCTGGCAAAGAAGCAACTGGTACAATCTGTGTTATTTCTATACTCCTAGACCAGTATTGAAGTAACTCTACAGGTCAATTTAATAACCGTATTTGAGACCAGTAGTCATTTCATCAGATTTCATCGTAAATATTCTGTTAAATAAAATGTCTAAAACATTAGAACAATAAAATCTGTTGGAACCCCAAACACGGCCTGCGTGCTTACACCTCTTGTTTCGAGGTATTATGTTATAAATACAATTTGTATCTCTAGTTATTTCGATAAAGGAAATTGTCCTGTTTATTTAACATTTGTTAAAATTCCCGTAACATACAAAGTTTGTCCTGTAATCTTCGAGACGGCCTGTTATGTGTTCGAGTTATATTTTTCTGTTCATTGACATTTATGTACTGCGCAATCTGTATTTCTTCTATTTATTTGCTCTGCTATACGCAATGACGCAAGGGCATGACACGGTCAGTCACACTCACATGTAATATCTTTATGTATAAAAAACACCCCAGAAACATTTATCAGTGACGTCGCAGCCATCGTATAAATAAGTCCCTGATCAACTTATAAAACAATCGACACACGATCTTTGTTTTCACTGGCCATCTTGACGTCAAGGCGCCATATTGGATTTTTAAATTTGGAAGTTGTCTATGCTTCAGTTTTTTTTTATTGTGTCACTGGACTGGACTTGAGGACTAGTGATTGACTTGTGCGCTCGTGGGTTTCGACTTGTAGGAGTTTTTCTGGTTTTAAACGCTAGAGTTCGTTGAAAGGTATTTTTTGTTTATTTTTAATTAGTGTAATGTTCATTCGTGTAGTTACATTTCGTTATAAATATATTCCAATGTATACTACAGTGTTAACAATGACCTCCGGGCCTGTGTTGCTGTCTCACAGTGTCTCACTTCACTCTTGTGGATTTGATACTTAATTGGCCGATGGTACCTGAATCCCGAATGTTGTTCTAGAAGCACTTGGGCACTGGACTAGTGTACAATTTAAATGACTATTATACTTAGAACGGTGAAAAATTAACATTGGTCGAAACTTCACTAACTTCATATTACGTTACATACAGGGTGATTTCGGGAACCATATTTTTCGACTCGGTAAACGATTGCGCTTACCTATCTATATTTCAATTGAAACAGATGGTTCGTTATTTATGTATTTTAATTAAAACACATTTAGTAACTTAAAATGCGTGGTCATCCTACTTTTCCAATTACATCCTTTTTGAAAACGAACTCTCTGATCAAATACTTAATAATTGACGCAACATACCTACACTCAGCGGCATATTTAGCGGAACACAAAAAAAAGTGTAGGTCTGCAAATATTTTTATTTTTTCACGTCAATCATTAAGTATACGTTTAGCTAACTTTTTGTGTTCTGATAAATATGCCGCTGAGTATATAGGTACTTATTAGGCGTCTGTTTACTTAATGTTCGATTACCTTCGTGTTTGGTCTGTTATCGGGTTGTAATCAACACAGGTTGCTAGTGACCGCATATAAGAACATGACCGTACAGTTTTCCGATTGCCACATGTACCATTCGGATTCAAAAACAATTGAAAACATTTGGAAGTCCAAATATGCTGCAGACATTAAGAAAACAGATGTAGGTAGTGTATATGTTCTGTAATAGACAATACATATATATACATGTATCACGTCTTTATAATATACGAGGACAAAGCGTTAGATAACAAGACCTAATGGCCATGTGGGCGTAATGTGGAAAGGGGAATCAAAATAGTCATTGTTGCTAGCCGCGTCGCCTATAACATGATTCCTAAGATTTTCGTCAATAACAGACAATTGGACAATATTCAATTGGAACTTTTACTTAATCTGACCTTTTATAGTGCAACTCGTTGAGGCAGAGTCCAGCAGATGTATGCAAAAGCGACCAATCACATTAGTTGAAATCCTTTTTTGGCCCCGCCCCTTTTTTAATACGACTATGTGAGGGTGCGTCCCACGAGATATAACTACAAAATATCTAATTTCATAATAATAACGTTCACAAGATATAATGAACGTTAGCTATAACAGCAAAAAGTATAATTTTTTAACGTATAAGGGTTAAATTATATAACGTTATTTTTATATAACTTCAATTTGTATAAGATTTATATGGCCTAATTTCTTTTAACATAACAAACATTTAACCTAACCTAACTGAAACAGCTGCAAGACATTGTTTAATTTTCGGCGAGCGAGCGAAGCGAGCGAGCAAGACGGCACGGCGCGGAAGCGACTCGGATAGGTTAGGTTCAATAAAATTTGGTGTTAGTTATTTTTTATATAACCACCTAGAAAACCCCCTAACCACATAACAAATTCAATAAACAACTGTGCATTATGCTTTTTGATGTTAGCTGTTATGAACATTATATGCTTTGATCATTATTTCAATTGATATTATATATAAACAACGTTATACCTTACAAAATTAGATATTTTAAGATTATAATTTTCGTTCATTATAACCAGTAAACGTTATACTAAACGAGTTTATATAAAGTGAGCGTATATATTATGAACATTAGATAATAAGTTGTTATGTCTCGTATTAATTACCCACTATGTGATTGGTTGATTCGGCAAGGTTCCGCTCCGCTTCAAAGGCGCGAATTAAACAGGGCTAAAGTCAGTGTTAATGCAGTGCAATTAGTAAAAAATGAAAAAGCTCGCGTCAAAAATATTTTTTAAACAAAAACCTATTTGGGTCGATCAATGTTTTCTTGACAATCGTTGCTATATTAACGTTCTCATGTGATATTTTTTAAATCGTAGATTTATAGGATTATATGCCCAACATTTATTTTTGAGATAGTTTATAAAAATATAATCAATGTGACACATTTTCTTCTATTACACTGGGGCCTTACCATGAAGACTTAATGCGATTCAATTCTGATTCAGTTTAGGTTCGCTCGCTGTCAGATCCACACTCAAAATGACGGCTAAAAACTGAACTGAGTCGGAATGGAATCACATAAAGATGTCATGGTAAGGCCCCTGTGTCCTTTGTTCCCTTGCTGACGGAACAAAGCAAAAAGAAATATGATCCACCTATTTTATTTTTATTTATAAACCTTTTTATTCCGAATTCGCTACAATTTCAATAAGTACATGTTGTTGTTGTTGTTATTGTCGTTTATTTATTAAATTGTCGCGTAATTCGGCGTGCCTCATGGGAAAGGCCTCCTACGTGTATTGGAGGGTTTGGGCTATAGTTCATTGAATTTCTTCGCAGATCTGTGCAGGTTTCCTCACGATGTTTTCCTTCACCGAAAAGCTCATGGCAAATTACAAATGTAATTTTCGCACATAAATTCCGGAAAACTCAGAGGTGCGAGCCCGGGATTTGAATCCACGACGCTCTGCTTGAGAGGCCACAGGTCAAACCACTAGGCTACCACGGCTTACCTGTTACAATTACAAGCTTTAATTAAATTAACCTGCAGTTGCAGTAGGTATTGGGTTGCGATGTTTAATTTGAAAGCCCCATTCGTTTCAAATGCAAAAGCGTTGCGAATTCATAAAATCAATATTAACCTCTGCTCGCGATTTCATTTAGTTACTAGCTGTTGCCAGCGACTTCGTCTGCAAAGAATTCGTTTATGGCTATCCCGCGGGAACTACGCAATTTTCCGGGATAAAAAGTAGCCTATGTGCTATTCCAGACTTTTCTCTATCTATGTGCCGAATTTCATCCAGATCCGTTGGGCCGTTCTGGCGTTATTGAGTAACAAACAAACAAACATCCATCCATCCATCCATCCATACTTTCGCATTTATAATATTAGTTAGATTAGTAACTAGCTTCTGCCCGCGACTTCGTCCGCGTAGAATTAGATTTAAGAACTGATGTTGATAGTAATATGCTGCAATAAGTATTTGACGTTGCAACTCTAGGCAGCTAAGACCTTTAACATGTTTATCGTTATCCCGCGGGAACTATGCAATTTTCCGGGATAAAAAGTAGCCTATGTTTTAATCTAGAGTATCAACTAACTTCGTTCCAAATTTTATCCAAATCGGTCCAGTCGTTTTAGCGTAAAGAAGGAACAAACATACACACTCACTCACTCACATCGTCACATCATCACATCGTCACAAACTCTCGCATTTATAATATTAGTAGGAAGTAGGATATTCAATGTTTTGTTAAAATGTATGTGTAATATTCCGGCAAGCTCATTACGTAACTCGCTCGCGATCACCATCAATACCATCATCTTCGTATTGACAGTTCATGTATGGGCTGACAATTGGCATCGGAATAAGCTAGCTGTCACATTCATGAACTGTCAAAATAAACGCGATGGCTAGTAGTGGTCGTTATTACAATAGCAGATAACGTAATGCATTATTTGCACGCAACGAACAACACATTATCGAATCGTCAACTATCCTGTTATCATTATTCGTTGTCTGTTGTCAACGTTGTTCATACGCGCACTGTTGCCGCACTTGGCATAGAAGCGCAAGCGAGTGCGCAACAAATCAAGTAGCTGTGTGCGTGAGATAGCGTTATACGCGCGAGCTCGCATCGCAATCGCAATTCAAATAACTGAGTTTTGGTATCATTATTAGCTGTTGCTGTTTGTTGTCAGTCAGTACAATAACAAACAAGGTAACAGAGCGTTGTTTGGCTTTGTTCTCGTACGTTTTATTACGCTGCGATCGCGACGAAATAAGTATAACAATTATTTAATAATAAGTTCATTATCGTTTTGTAAAACAGACAACAGTTTACAATAACAGCTATTTAAGAATAACACAACACTGTTATTCATTATTGCAAAACAGCCGTTATTGCCACCACTAACGATGGCGATCGCGAGCGAGTTACGTAATAAGCTAGCGGAACTGATACGCCTAACTACCTCTACTTTCTATTTGGCACTGAGATAGTGAGATAGTGTCGCTACAAACAGCTTACATACATTATTATAAGAAAACGGGACTTAATCACGTAAACAATAAGTATTTTTGTAAATACCTCGACGTTTTGGACGCGACTTTGAATCCATGGTCGATGGTACATGGATGGTGGATGGTGATGGTGGTGGTATGTCGAGGTATTAACAAAAATACTTATTATTTACGTGATTAAGTCCCGTTTTCTTATAATAATGTGTGAAAATCGCGAAAGTTTGAATCAATACATTAGCTTACATACATATATCACCTCTATATTCTTTACGGGGATAGACAGCCTATGGTAACAAGACCTAGCTACGGTTAGCATAGTTGTGGAAATATAGGTGGAAAGAAAGAAAGAAAGAAAAAAAGTTTATTTATGACAATCACATATTAAATAAATAAACACATTATACATTCAGATACATAAATTGTCACAAAATGGTCCCAACTCAGCATGTGCTGGCCTTGCAGCCAGCGCTGGTCTTCCGTTGGGACCATAGGGTGATACATACATAGATACATTGAAAATAATGATTAATTACAAATAATATAACAGCTAAAAATAAACACTAAACATAATACAACATAATTAGACTTGGTTGCCTGGACCCAAAACCCTTTGTCTTTGAAAAGGAAAAATAAAATAAAAATTGAACAAAAATAAGCATAGACAAGGAAAGGGGAATCACAATTAGTGATCGGTTGATAGCCGCATCGCCTATAACAGGGTTTCCCAAACTATGGGTCGCGACCCACTGGTGGGTCGCGAGCGAATACTGAGTGGGCCCTGCCTATAGTACCAACCGTCCGAGCCGAGTCCTTTATTAATATTGCTAACGCTTAAATTTCCTAGAGGTGGGTCCCGAGTTTGTAAACTTAAATCAGATGAGTCGTAGCCCAGTCAACTTTGGGAACCACTGGCCTATAACATGATTGCTAAGCTTTCGGCCCGATTCCCTCGATGGGCTTTTACCTGCGCGGGCAGAGAAGCAACTGGTCCATTCTATGTTATTTCTTTGCTCCCAGACCGGTATGGATAAACAAACAAACAGCTTACATATGGCAATAATATGCGCATACGCACTATAAAATGTCAGCATTGGTCATGTCCTCATATCAACGACTGATTGAACACATTTTTTATTGTGTAATGTTATGCAACTCTCAGTCTTATTTTGATAGTGCAAGTACAATGTATCGATTTAAACTTTCGCGATTATCACACATTATTATATAATAAAACGGAACTTAATCACGTAAACAAAAACAAAAAGTATTTTTGTAAATACTTCGACGTTTCGGACGCGACTTTGCATCCATGGTCTCGAGAGGACTGAAGCGTCTTGAGACTGATGAGTAACTGGTGGTGGACTGAGGTGTGAGCGAGAAACGTCGAGGTATTTACAAAAATACTTTTTGTTTTTGTTTACGTGATTAAGTCCCGTTTTATTATATAATAAAGTGCAAGTACAGTCCACCAAAAGCAGGGTCAGCGAAAAATCTCGTTTTTTTTTTTTAACACAAGCTTATTTCTTTGTAGATACCATGGACGGTCCACAAGGACCCTCGTGTGAGGAGAGGCTGGGGGACTGCAAGTGCGAGTCGGGGGAGGTCAAGATTAAGAGCAAGCGACACGGTCGAGGCGCTGTTGAGTCAGGTAAGTAGCTGCGCCTGAGTGGCTGAAACACAGAGGCAAGAAAACAACTCCGGTTGCACTCCGGGAGTGGCAGAAGTAAAAACTTGAACCGCGCGGTACAAGTGCCGGCACGTAAGTCTAGCGATGACCGTTGATGCGCAGTAGTCGAAAATAAGGTATCGCGGGGGAGTGCAGGGGCCGCGGGCGGGATACTCCACGTTAGACTTACGTGCCGCTACCTGAGTGGATATTACTTCCTCTCCTACGTCGCGCCGGCGGTCTACTGTCCCTTAGTGGTGGTCGTTATTACAACAGCAGATAACGTAATGCATTATTTGCACGCAACGAACAACACATTATCGAATCGTCAACTATCCTGTTATCATTATTCGTTGTCTGTTGTCAACGGTGTTCATACGCGCACTGTTGCCGCACTTGGCATAGAAGCGCAAGCGAGTGCGCAACAAATCAAGTAGTAACTGACTTTTGGTATTATTATTAGCTGTTGCTGTTTGTTGTCAGTCAGTACAATAACAAACAAGGTAATAGAGCGTTGTTTTGCTTTTGTTCCCGTACGTTTTTATTACGCTGCGATCGCGACAAAATAAGTATAACAATTATTTAATAATAAGTTCATTATCGTTTTTAAAACAGCAATATAACAGAATAACAGACAACAGTTTACAATAACAGCTATTTAAGAATAACACAACACTGTTATTCATTATTGCAAAACAGCCGTTATTGCCACCACTACTGTCCCTCCGTGTTACGAATTTTCGATCGGGTCACGTGTCCTGACGCGAGTATAATTTTTTACCCATCCCAAAAAAGCACGACGCCGCTAAAGAAGTTATCACTTCAAAAAACTGATGGATTTAAGTGGATCTAAAAAAGTGTGTATAGGGAAATAAAAAAAGAATGGTGTTCGGTACGAAGGCTTTAACGTGAGACGAGTTGACAGTGACAATAACTTGATAAACACATATTATAAAACAGTTCGCTTAAGTCTAAAGAGGTTGCGTTCACAACAACAATAACAACATACATAGATACACAAATCACGTCTAAAGCAGTAGGGAATCTACGAACAAAACGGTCAAAACGAACGCACACATAGACGCGCGCTTCTTTCTACACGGCCCTTAAGCGGATCTCGCGGTGCTGTCAGTCGCGCGTGGCGCATTGAGACGAGCGGCCATTTTTTCGTTTTAAATATGCCAAGAGCGTATTGCGCAGTGTACGGCTGCTTGAAATCGGCTTCTTTAAAACCGGAGCTTCCCAATAGTTTATTTTAAGAAAGCTATTCATTTGGATGAGAATTTTGTATACAATAAAATTTAATAACAGAGCTTTCCGATCGTGTCTTAGCAGGCGAAAGTATTTATTAGTAAGTAATATGTAATACTTAAAAAATCTTAAACTGTTTAAGTTTTTTTTAAATACCCTATTTTATTTAAAAAATAGTTACTTCATTCGATTATTTAATTAATATAGCATCCAAATAAACGTTTGTTTCTCTTTTATACAAATTATGGGTGCCAACCTTAATACTCGTAATTAAGTGTAGATAGTTACTCTAAAACAGGCTTTACCAGCTGAGATTATAGCGCTAACTAGACAAAAAACTTTTCAATCTGATAAAAATTAAATCGACAACCCTAACGATTTATTGGAGCGTAGGTACTTATTTCAAATAGTAGGCCTAGCTTCCCTACTGCTTTAGCTTATATATACTGTGTCTATACCCCTTACGGAAAAGCTACGTTTAGCATGGTATATAAAAAAAAAAAAAAACATTCAACTAAGTAATTATACAATTATTCATTAAACTCCCGCCGCGATCACCTTTTGACCTTCCCCATTCCAAAACTAAGCATTTTTAGAAAAGGACCGTATTATTGCTCAATTAAAATATTTAATAAAATTCCAATTGGTTTCAAAAACGAATTAAAAGATAGTTGTTTCTATAATAAAATTAAAAAAATGCTAATAGAGAAATACTACTCCGTATCTGATTTTTAGACGATAAATTGTAACATGTACCTATTATACCTATTACCTACCTGTTGGTTGTTATTCTACTACCTACTTATTATATTGCTATAGCCCACCGGGGTCCATGTGCAACTTTAAAATTAGTTACCATCTTTGTAATACCATGGCTGTAATACTTAAATAAATAAATGAGTAAATATTTTTTACGTCGCCCCAGGCCGTATTTCCTGGCCAGGGGAAAACGTAAAATTGTGTACAGTACACGCCTCGGGCGGTGATAAAGAATGCCTCAGGTCGCATGTTTATCGCTCTCGCCTTCCGCTCGTGCGACAAGTTCCTGCAATCTGAGACGTTCTTCATTTCACCTATGTAATATCAGCGTCGAGCCACTTTAAGAGGCCCAACAAGTGCTGAGTGGACTCCTTTTTCGCATTTGCACTTTACTTCCACTCTTATGCATTGTGCAGCAGGCTTATTGTCTAACTCGCTCGCAATCGCCATCGTGTTCATTTTGACAGTTCATGTATGGGCTGACAATTGGCATCGGAATCAGCTAGCTGTCACATTCATACAAGAACTGTCAAAATGAACACGATGGCGATTGCGAGCGAGTTACGTAATAAGCCTGCAGGATCGTCTCAGGAGGGAAGTCATCAACTGTTAGTCATTGACTTGAAATTGGTACATGTATTTTTATTTATTTATTTATTTATAAGCCTTTTTATTCCGAATTCGCTACAATTTCAGTAAGTACATGTTGTTGTTGTTGTTGTTATTGTCGTTTATTTTTTATTTATTTATTAAATTGTCGCGTTATTCGGCGTGCCTCATGGCAAAGGCCTCCTCCGTGTATTGGAGGGAAGGCTATAGTTCCCACGCGCGCCCAGTGCGGATTGGGAACTTAACACACACCATTGAATTTCTTCGCAGATGTGTGCAGGTTTCCTCACGATGTTTTCCTTCACCGAAAAGCTCATGGCAAATTACAAATGTAATTTTCGCACATAAATTCCGAAAAACTCAAGGTGCGAGCCCGGGATTTGAACCCACGACGCTCTGCTTGAGAGGCCACAGGTCAAACCACTAGGCTACCACGGCTTTTTTACACATAATATAAGAAGGATGACAATGCAAGTACAGTCAGCAAATTTAAGCCTTCCATTCTGGTCTGGGAGTAAAAAAAAAACATAGAATGTGCCAGTTACTTCTCTCCTCGCGATGATGGTAAAAGCATTGTAAAAGCCCATCGAGGGCATGGGCGAAAATCTTAGAAATCATGTTATATAGTCTATTTATTTTACACTCGGTTTCAATAAGGAAGGGTTGTATGTGACATTAACATTGACAAAACTAGAGGTGAGGCTACTTTGTGACATCTTTCACATAAAACGATTATCGATTATATTTTAGTACTAATAACAATCGATTCCATAAAAAATAACGACTGCATATTAATTTATTACATAAATGCTATTTCGATATAATGATACTCAAGTCAATCTCCTAAGATTAATAATTATAATTTCTATTTTACGCTTTTTGCCAAGTTGTGTTTTTTCAACAAAATAGGTTGTGTAAAATATTATTGAACTTCATAATGTAATTGAAGTTCTAAGGAATCTATTTATTACCAATAAAATCGATTGGTATTGTGTAGTGAGTGTGAAATAATGTAAAATACTCACTTCGTGTTTTTGTATGTTGTCTTTGGATTTTCGATTATACGCGATTTTAACCGATTACCCAATTATACATAGTCACCTCTCTAGTTTTAATGACCATAGAACGTAACCTAGCAACGTCTCGTCAATTCAATAATAACATATATTGAAAATTTGTACGTGAAAATTAAGTAAACGCAAAAAACATCGCCGTGATTCTTTTTAGAACGTTATTAATATACAGTACCAAGGATTGGTTTATTTCTAAGTAATTCAATTTAGTATTTATTTTGCTATCAAAACTTTCGTGAACACTAACAGTTACATTCTATGGATCTGTCACACAACCCTTCCTTATTGAAACCGACCGTAGCTACATACTAAATTGACAATTGCAAATGTCAAATTCTGAAATAATGATACCAGCTTTTATTGTTTAGTGGTGTACTCGAAACCATCGACAATGTTTGTGGTCTGGATACAAGAGGTTTGGTCATGTTATATTTTAAGAAAAAAAATCGATTGTATCATAATCAAGCAAATGTAAAGGTTTATTAGTTTATTACACTAGCTTATACATACAAAAATATATGCTAAATTTAATTTATCGTTAACTTTCGATAGTGGTGGTGCAACACTATTTTTCAATTGCATAAAACAGGCAACACGGGTAATGTCATTTTAGTATATAGCTAAAATAAATAGACTATAGGCGACACTAGCAACCTTCGCTATTTTCATTGCCCTTTCCACCTATACACCCAAAATCAAGCTAAACGCCTTTAGGTCTTGTTTCCTTGGGCCCTGTCTACCCCATAAGGGATAAAGATGTGATGTATGTTCATATGTATGTATATATGTATGTATGCGCAAACGGAGTCGCGGGAAACGCAACAGCTAGTATGCAAATCAAGATATTCAAATTGAAATTCAAAATGATCAGTGAACTGTTAATGTCATATCAGCGGTATGTCAAGGTATTGTTGTTTACTGAAACTACGCACTCGTGCGATGTTCCCAGTTATCGCCCAGCCAAGTCAGGCGTGAGATGTTTGCTCCAGAGATCGGTAAACGGTTTTTAAAATTAACCTGTTTGGGGTCAATGATTGAAACAGAAATTGATTGCGGTTTACGGTTAGGTTACCGGTTTTTTAACCGGTAAAGAAACCGGTTTTCGCATCATTTTTCGCGGTTCTCTTAGGACAATCTATGGAATAAATTCAAAAATTCTAAAAACTCAAAAGCTTATTTTGCAAGTAGGACATGTCTTTTTTGAAACTATTGTAACGAGGCTGTCTCGGCTTGTTACGAACTTTTTCCTTTTGGTTTAACTTTTTAAAAGAATCATTTAGTGTTCGGCTCCTATTTTAAATTCAAAATGGTTTCCTGTCTTTTGGATCCATCAGTTTTTGATTCATTCGCTTTCCTGATCTACCAGCGCGTAGTCGCTCTGCTTGATTTATTGTCAAGTTCAAGTTTAGTTTCAAGTTAACAGTTCTAAGTTACCAAGTTTCCAAAATTCAATTATATTTAACAGTGTGAATTGTTTCCTGAAGGCACGTTTGTGCCTTCATTTATAACCTAGTAAAAACCGTACACCATCAAAATGGTCTAATTCATTCACAACGTGACACTACCAACGCATTCGGAAAGCTTATCATTGCCAAGAAGAATGCGTCGCAAGAGACTTGGCAGAAAATATATTTTTCATAATAAAATTAGGTTACAACAATATTTAAATTCTAGTTAACTACTTACTAAAAAAATGCATTACCATAGACAGACGGTACGAAAATAGGATTTTTATATTTCTTTCATTAGTTGTTGCTTTGAGCTATCATACCAAATTTCTAAGGCAGCTACGATTTTTTTAACAAATCTTTTTGTTTTGAGAATGTAAAATAATTTCAATTGTTATGTTCTTATACTGAATATTCACATGTTTTAAGATAATTATTTGCCGAACCAAAACGTGAAACAATAAACATATTTTCTTTGTAATATTCGTGCTTGTGAAAGGAAAACCTAGTTGGAAATACAATGGAAATTTTCCTTTGTTGACGGCGTAAATACGATCAAACTTTGTCCTGCAATCGTTTTGTCCGATGTACAGCTACATAAACATATTGTCCGTAAGAGTTTTCAATGATTCACGGTTAAGTTCATTCGAAATATTATAAACGGGATATGAACCGCGATTACCTTTATTGAGCTCCCGATATTTCGCCGCAGTTGCATGCATCATGATCATGGGCAGACTGAATCTCAATAAAGGTAATCGCGGTTCATATCCCGTTTATAATATTTCATATTGTCCGTAGTCTTGAATTGAAAACTTTTTTTTTTATAACTCTTTAGGTGTCTGCCTTCAATATGCTTTTGTGCCACTACTGTTTCATCCCTTACTTTTGCATCCAGAATAAAATTGCACGAAACAAATGAAAAATGAACAGGAAAGGTATTTCGTAAAATATTTTAGCGTACAAATGTGAGCTGCGTAAAAAGAGGCTGCAGCAATTTGCAATACGTTAATACACGTAGAATTTTCCCTTATGAACCAAACACTATGAAATAAAATATGCTCGTACACCGGAACAGTAATTATTTTATAAAATAAATAACCACGGACATTGTTAGCGTTGCTAAAAGGTAAGTTTGGGATTGGTGGTACGATAAATGGGGTTTGTTATCTGATCTGGGTTAAACTAATACAATACAAAATAGAGCCATAATTAAGAAGGGGTGCATGAGCTTTTAGAATTTAGAAAAACAATCTCAATGCATGCAAATACAGTCTTTAAAACACAACTAAAACAACAGTAGTAAGTAAGCAAGTCCAATATCAGAAACTTAAAATAAGGCAGGTAAGTTCAACAATAATAAGTAAATTTATATAAATATCAAAAAGTATGTCAAACAAAATAACAATAAGTTTAAATCGGATGTCACGTGAAACAGATTTCAGGTCCATTGGTCGAAGAACTTTTGATAATATTAATTTATAAAAGGGACGGCTCAAAAATATTCTTTAACGGTTTTATCAAAAGTTCTATAATCTGCTATACTTTTTATTTTATTTCGTCGGTCAAAAGATTGTATACTCTTATGGTGGTATTATTTAAACTTTTATCAAAATTGACATAATGTGCTTCATTTAAGAGTAACGTATTTCTATTTCGCAATTTATAGTTTTTGATGGTCGCACCCTGTCCGAGGACAAGTGCTTGTTGGTGAACACATAAACACAATGTACTATATACATAGGTAAATCGATGATTTACACGTCGTGGTGTGGATCTCCCGTCACAAGATCCACACACGGTAAAAACCCATCGAAGGAACGGACAAAAATCTAAGGAACCATGTTATAGGCGATGCGGCTAGCAACCCATCAATATTTTGATTTCCCTAAACGCGGCCTTTAAGTTTTGTTACTTTAGGCTCTGTCTAGACGCGACGCGATTTGTGTGTATGTATGTATTATTTAGCTGACTCTACCAAATGTATAAAATTTCAAGGCCATCACCATTAAAAGCGGGCCAAATAGATTTGACTGCAAATGAAAAGCAATAAACAGGTCAAATTGATAAAATGCTTATAAAAAACTGTGACCCAAAGTGCGTAGGCGCATGAAGGGATCATATTTAGCGTGTGTGATCATTGGTCAATGATCAGTAGACCACGTTGCGGTTCTATCGTGGTTAGTGTCCTGTTACATTCACACGTATCAGACGATCACTATTTTGTACTTGTGGGTGATATAGAAGCGGCGCGCAAGACATATTTATCGCCTGTTGTATGAGTATTTGTTTACAGACTGAGTTCCCAAAAGGTACATTTTCACTATTCACTCATCAACATCATCATCATGCTGACTGAATAAGGTACTCGCACTCTTTCGCAATGAACGTGAGAGAGTTGTTTTACGTTCCGATACATGCAGCATTCATTTTTGGCGGCGATGTTACACGTAATTTTGGATGAGAACAAAAGTTATGTAAACTGGACCCTGTTACTAGTGTCCGACCGAAACACGATTTTTAGCCGAAACCGAAACCAAATATTCGGTTTTTTCTGATTTCGGCCGAAACCGAAATTTTTGAAGACGTATCATATCAAACAATATATTCAAAATTAAAGTACAAATCGTAATTAAAAGGTTATTGCAAGGATTTCTTATATGAGAACAGTTACTTTTTTGTTAAACATAATAAAAAAACTGCATGCATACTACTGTCGCTGGTCCCAGCTGGGCCGGCCGCCGATGCATTACCTATACCTACCCGGCCGAGCGTGCCCGAATTAAGTCAATTAAGCCGAGCGCTCCCGATGCGAGAGCCGCGAGAGGCCGCGAAGTAATTTCGGCCCGGCCGAAATCACTTTTTTGGCCGAAATTGGCCGAAACCGAAACCGAAACTTCGGTCGGACACTACCTGTTACACATAACACATTGAAGGCTACAAAGTTACGTCAAATGTGTAAAGTGTGCGATAGCGGCGACGCTGTTACAAACCCAGTCAGTGGCATGCATTTTAAGCTACATGGCAAGCGTTGACGAATAAGGGGAGTTTTTAAAAGTATCTGGCATCGCGTAAAGCGCTGCGGGTGTCTATGGAAGTATGGACAGTGGTGATCATTTAACATCACTACCCACTAGTTCGTTTGTCTGGCCTCTCTAACATAAAAAAACCGGCCAAGTGCGAGTCGGACTCGCGCACCGAGGGTTCCGTATCATTATCTATAAATATTTATAAACCAGTGTAAGCAGAGCCCTGCCCAATGTACGCAGTGTGGGGTCACTTTATATTGGTCACTGATATATACAGGCATACATAGTATTTACGGTTTTCGCAATTATTCCTTAATCTGTGCTATAAGACCTATCTTCATGCCAAATTTCAAGATTCTGAGTTCACGGGAGGGAAGTACCCTTTAGGTTTTGATTCCCTTGCGAGTTTCGAAAATTTGCGGTATAAACGACTTTTGCTTTTGATTGCGTTGGCTTAGAAGTTTCATTTTTTCACAGATCCAAGGGGCAGTAGTCTTGAGTATTTTATATAAATTTCAGCTTGATACCTTCACGCGTTCTTGAGACAAAGGGTCTTGACAGACGGACGGACGGACAACAAAGTGATCCTATAAGGGTTCCGTTTTTTCCTTTTGAGGTACGGAACCCTAAAAAGTATTAATTTTAACGTGTCATGTTTCTTTTGAATTGCCTTGAAATTTGGTGCACATTGGGCAGGACGGTAGGTACACAAGTAGTCAGTAAAGGAATTTGAAAATCAAACATCGAATCGACTTGTTTCTCTATGTCTCGCTTTTTTTTGCATCGAAATGAGAGTGACTGAATGAAGGGAAATTCAAACGTTTCGGATTTTGTGAATAGACCCAGCATGGAATTTTAAAAAAAATAATTAAATATTTACTTTGTCTCACGCACAAAACAATATTGAGTTTTGCTCACTCTCTGGAATGAACAAAACCTGCCTGTTTGAGGTACTGAGGTGTTAACTAAGGGTGCGACCACACCGCCCCTTAAAAAACGGTGACGCTACGGAATCGCAACAAAATGTATGAAGAAACGGTGAGAAAACGTGACGCATACGACACGTCACTGCGTATACGCGGCGGTTCTGTCGCACCCTAAATTGTTTAAAAAAACAACGAGCTGGCATATTGTGCAAAGTTCTGGAGGACTATTTTAAGGATTTGTGGAGCGTCAATAAATGATTCTTTAGCTTGCGCTTGAAGGTGTAACTACTTGACGCTCCTTGGATAGGGAATGCTGTAGGCTTATTGTCTAACTCGCTCGCAATCGCCATCGTGTTCATTTTGACAGTTGTTGTATGAATGTGACAGCTAGCTGATTCCGATGCCAATTGTCAGCCCATACATGAACTGTCAAAATGAACACGATGGCGATTGCGAGCGGGTTAGACAATAAGCCTACTGGTTTAAGAGTGAGTACTTAAGTGCGCCGCTCATTCCGAATAGGCTGTCTCGTATTACGCTAGTGGTACCTACAACGGGAACGGGATAGGCGCTTCGTATAACTAGGGTTGCAACGATATATCGGAAAACCGATAATATCGATAATATCGATATCATATCCTAAGAAAATATCGATAATTCACGACCTTAGATATGGCTGTATGGGCTTTGAATATTAGCCTTTTCTTATAATATAAACATATAAAAACATCCTGGACTTGTTTCTCTATTTGTGTTTTTATTCTTTCTGGTTGTATGGGCTTAGACCCTTTGCCTGTCCGTAATGTCCAAATTACTTTACTTACTTTTATTGTATTGTATTTTCGATCACTGCGTTGCGTATTATTTTAAATTAAGATGAAAAGAAGTAAGCTATGGAGTTACTTCCAAAAAGAAGGAAGTATTGCTGTGTGTACGATATGTAAAAAATAAGTGAAAACTTCCGGTAACACAAGTAACCTTGCTGCTCACATGAAACATCATAGAATTTAAATAAATTTGACGACCGGATGGCCTAGTGGTTAGAGAACCTGACTATGAAGCTTGAGGTCCCGGGTTCGATCCCGGTCGGGGCAGATATTTGTATGAAAAATACGAATGTTTGTTCTCGAGTCTTGGATGTTTAAATATTGTATTTATCTATATAAGTATGTTTATCCGTTGTCTAGTGCCCATATTACAAGCTTTGCTTAGTTTGGGACTAGGTCAATTTGGTGTCAATTGTCCCAAGAAAAAAATTAAAAAATAAAATTCGATATTATCGATATTATCGACCAAAATCATCGATATTATCGAATATCGATATATTCATTACCTCGATATAATTATCGATATTGCAACAACCTTGCATCCCTGCGTATAACGTAATGCAAATATGGCGTTGACCCCGTTGACCAGATTGTGATTGGTCAGGGTAGCCGATCGGACGATCGCGACTAGATTATACTAGATTCATTTTTTTTATTTTTATTTGATGATGACTACGTACGAGTCGCAATCCTCACAAGAGGTACGGTGGCGTTTCTATGAACATATTGGACTGGACATGGATTTTAGTGCTTTAATTGAATGTGTTGTGTGTGTTTAATTGAATTTAATTGTATGTGTTTATTTATTTAATATGTTGTGATTGTCATAATTTTTTTTTCTTTCTTTTTTTAAACGAAAATGATTTTTGACAACGACGTTATGAGATAGTTTTGAATGGTTACGTGTTAATTTTGTAATTTTTATTTTGATTTCACAACATAATAAAGACACGAAAGGATCAATACAATACAATACAAATACTCTTTATTGAACACCACAAATCAGTACAAAACAATACAGAAACAAAGAACAAAGTTTACAATAGGCGGGGTTATCAACTAGATCGAGGATCGTCAATAAGTAAAAGAATAAAAAAAATTACAATATGCAAAAAAATAAATCATAAATCTAAATACCTTTACGCAAGCTTTACGCGTTCCTTAGAAAAAGTGTCTTGACAGACGGACGGACGGACATCAAACGTCATACACACACAAATCACGTCTTTATCCCTTACGGGGTAGGCAGAGCCTGATTTAACAAGACCAGGGGCCGTACCATGACGTCTTAATGCGTTTCAGTTTAGGTTCGCTCGCTGTCAGATTCATACTAAAAGTGACAGCTAAAACTTGAACTGAGTCGGAATTAGGACGTCATGGTAAGGCCCCTGCATGATTGTGGGAGTATAGGTGGAAAGTGGAATCGAAATATGGATGGCTAGACTTTCGACCATTCTCGATGGGCTTTTACCATCAGCGCGGGAAGAGAAGCAACTGGTACATTCTATGTTATTTTAACCCAGCAAAGCAAGTAAGGACATCAAAGTAATCCTATAAGTGTTCCGTTCTTTCTTTTCGAAATACGGATCCCTAAAAACATGTACATTTTTTTTAAAGAGTTCAGGGGCCTTACCATGACTTCCTAATTCCGACGCAGTTCAAGTTTT
This sequence comes from Pandemis heparana, assembly GCA_963854515.1. NCBI lineage: Eukaryota > Metazoa > Arthropoda > Insecta > Lepidoptera > Tortricidae > Pandemis > Pandemis heparana. The sequence goes on from OY978006.1 coordinate 33,384,392, forward strand.
AGCTGTCACTTTTAGTATGAATCTGACAGCGAGCGGACCTAAACTGAATCGCATTAAGACGTCATGGTACGGCCCCAGGTTTTAGCTGTCAGTTTTAGCATGAATCTGACAGCGAGCGTGCCTAAACTGAAACGCATTAAGACGTCATGGTACGGCCCCAGGTTTTAGCTGCCAGTTTTAGCATGAATCTGACAGCGAGCGTGCCTAAACTGAAACGCATTAAGACGTCATGGTACGGCCCCAGGTTTTAGCTGTCAGTTTTAGCATGAATCTGACAGCGAGCGAACCTACACTGAAACGGCATTGAATCGCATTAAGATGTGCAGTCTGTATGGGTGTATTTGATTTGTATGCGAGCTGTTGTCTTCAGTAATTGTTAATCGGAAACTGAAACATGAAACGAAATGTGTTGTTTAATGTTTTATGGTTTTTGTGCTTTGTTCTGTCCCATATTTCCGGTCTGCGACGGGATTAATATACATATGTGTCATTGTTTCTAGGAATATATGTTGATACTTTACAATGTTGTCCATAAGAGCTATCAAAGTGTTTGGCAAGCCATAAAGTGATAAAGAAGCGGCCGATTAAATAATTTAACTGACACAAACATAAATCACGTTTTTATACCTTACGGGATAGACAGAGCCTAAGGTAACGACATAAAGGCAATAATTTAAATAACAAGTAACTTAATTATTAAAAAAAAAACCGACTGCGTCAAAATTTATAATTTTCCTTCACCGAAAAACTCATGGTAAATGTCGCACATAAATTCCGAAAAACTTAGAGGTGCGAGCCCGGGCCGTGGTAGCCTAGTGGTTTGACCTATGGCCTTTCAAGCGGAGGGTCGTGGATTCGAATCTGGGCTCGAAATCTGCTGATGTATCTTGTTTTTTTATATTATTAATTTTTAGATCTTATAAGTTTGTTTTAATAAACAATTTTGTAATTTCCGGCACAATTTTATAAGACGTTGCAATTTATTGAACGCTGCATGACGCCATTAGACGTGCTTTGAAAGTCATGTTTCTAAGTCTAGCCTTCTTTGCACATGGCACCAACTAATAGATACGAAATATTATAAACGGGATGTGAACCGCGATTACCTTTATCGAGCACCCTTTATTTTTAACCGTGAATCATTGAAAACTCTTAACTAATAGATAATTTTGCTTTGTTAGCAGAGAAATCGTTTCTGCGTAAAAACAAAGGGGTTGCGATGGAAATATGATCAAGAGCCTGTTTCAACACTCTGATACGTTCCAGTTGTGAGTGTCAGTTATCTATGATTCCGTCTCTATTTATTACTACGAAACAGACAGAGACGTCATAATAGTTAACTGTCACATTCGGTGCTACGCTTGGCTACGCGCTACGCTTGTGGCCGGTAGCAGTATTTTTCCGCTTTGTAGCGAAAACTGTCTACGAACAGAGAACTCCCGGAGTTCGCGGCACTGAATGTGTTAACTGGAACTTAAAAGGCAATGGTGATACAGGCCCTAAAACTCATTATTTTATAAGAGAGTGTTACCTTTGATGAAAGTAAAATGGCGGGAAATTGCATTATTGCAATGGGCTTTGGCTTTGACAAAGGATCCAGGCTTTTAAATTAAAAGTCGGTAACTGGCTCATACAAAACAAATCACAATATTCCAGGGGGGTTAGGTTTACCGTGGCGTCTTAAGGCAACTAGCTAAACTAAGTAACTACACGTAAACGTAACTAGTTGTTATTCGTGATGAGAAAGTCTATTGATTTACAAATTCTATGTTTTTAAATTACATTCGGTTTTTTTTTTTTTTTTATATTTTCATAGGTCGTTACCGTTTAGGAGCAGTAGGGAATGCAAGCCAAAAAACACCTTCCGGTTGAACTTTATTTAAATTTCTAATTTTTGCTAATACCTAAACGATCTACGTATAATTCTATGCAGACGAAGTCGCGGGCAGAAGCTAGTTTAGTTAGCATTGACTGTTTGTTTTCTGTTCATTTTATTTTTCTCGAATGAACGAGTTCAACGTACATTGTGGAAAATCAGCAAGTTACACGTTGACTTCCGATTTCCGGATACTAATAATTAATGTATTTTGTCAATCAGTAAACAATGTGCCGTCAAGAACGCCGCGCGTAACTCATTATTCACCCTTCATTAGAATTCAATTACTTTATCAAGTCAAGTACGAAAAATAAAGTTAGTTCTATCTTATCGGTTTTAGTAATCACTAGCTTCTGCCCGCGATTTCATCTGCGTATTATAAATATAAACCTTTCTCTCGAATCACTATTAGATACGTATTTCAGAACTCACTGGAAACCTGGAAACAGTTTGATTCGAATCTCGATTTTTGTTAACTGTAAAGGGTCTCTTAAAGTTAGTGTCTCTTAAAACAACGGTGTAAGATGATTATTATTATTATATTAGCCTAATTAAGTGTCCCACTGCTGGGCAAAGGCTTCCTTTTTCCCGCCACTCATCCCGGTCGGGGGCATGTTCCTGCTACTCTGCTTAATATGCGACCAAGTCATCCCGCCATCTTCTAAGAAGTCTTGTAAGATGATGAGAGGGAATAATGTTACCGGGTTTATATTGTTGTGAATTAGTCATTTCATTAGTAAGTTTTGCATTACGTTTCAACCAGTAGAATAATCAGTTTAAAACTAACCTAACCTAGTTTATAAAAGTTCAGTAAAACTTTGCTTAAAACCTTTCATATTCATATTGCGGTTATTGGAAATTTTGAGGCTCTAATGCCTAAAAATCTGAAAAACCATAGGTGCCCGATTTTTTTTGCGAGGGGGTATACATCAAATATAGATTCACTAGAAATCAAATCACCACAGGAGTACATTTTCAAACGAATTTTCTCACAAAAAACCGGCCAAGTGCGAGTTGGACTCGTGCACCGAGGGTTCCGTATCATTATCTATAAATATCTATAAACCAGTGTAAGCAGAGCCCTGCTCCAAAGCAAAATGTACGCAGTGTGGGGTCACTTTATATTGGTCACTGATATATACAGACATACATAAATATTTACGTTTTTCGCAATTATTCCTTAATCTGTGCTATAAGACCTACCTTCATACCAAATTTCAAGATTCTGCGTTCACGGGAAGTACCCTGTAGGTTTTGATTCTCTTGAGTCGAAAATTTGCGGAAATTTGCGGCATAAACGGCTGTATCTTTTGATTGCGTTGGCTTAGAAGTTTAATTTTTTCACAGCTCCAAGGGGCAATAGACTTGAGTATTTTATATAAATTTCAGCTTGATACCTTCACGCGTTCCTGAGAAAAAGGGTCTTGACAGACGGACGGACGGACGGACAACAAAGTGATTCTATAAGGGTTCCGTTTTTTCCTTTTGAGGTACGAAACCCTATAAACAGCTAACACAGTACGAATAGCAACGCCGATAAATCCAATTTTGTGACATCTGACTTCACATTTCGTTTTGACCAATGTTGACGTTGACGAATTACGTAAGTTTGAATTTGCCTCCTTATTTTTCACTTTTTATACAGTCGCCATCAGATATATCGAAGCGGGCGAGGTCCTCAAATACTTCGGAGCAGCCTTAAATTTCAATAAATTCATTACAACTGTAAGGTTAATAACATCAGAACACGCAATTAGTCATAAATATAATAGCAGCGACTTTTCAATAAAATTGGGACGTCACAGATCGTCAAAGATATCGATACAGACAGGCTGACCATAAAGATCGGAACATTTTTGGAAAATATACCTTAACTTTGTGACAAACAGTTTAAATTACGTTTTATAAAATAGAACTACATGTTTTGACTTATAACAGCAGAAGAAGAAAAATTTTATTCTTAAAAAAAGTATAATGGCAATTTAGTGGCCAGTAACAATTTACACTTTATACAACAAAAAAGGTTTTATGTTACTAACATAGTGAATTATGCATGCAGACGCGTACACTATATAGGTGACGTATCTTTCATTTTGGCATGACGTTTGAGCCTTATTTGTATTTTGTTTGGAATTCGAATCTATCATCATATACGTAAGGTTTATTTTCCACATATGTTCCGATATATAAGATCAGCCTGACTGCGTCGATACCTTTGACGGTATGTGCTTCCTGATATTTTTAGCTCATTGAACGTCCCGAATTTATTGAAAAGTCGCTGCTCTTATATTTATGACGGATTGCGTGTTCCGATGTTATTAACCATATTTAGTGTAACGAATTTATTGAAATTTAATGCTGCTCCGAAATATTTGAGGACCTCGCCCGCTACGATATATCTGATGGCGACTGTACAATACTAGCTTCTGCCCGTGACTTCGTCTGCGTAGAAAATATACATATAAATCTTCCTCTTGACTTTCCTTTTGATTCACTATTACAAAAAAATACTTAAAAAAAAGATATAAACATAGCGTACACGACTTTCTTTTATACTATGTAGTGATTTTATGTGTTTAAGTAATAACTAAATAAAAAAAACCTTTTAATTATTATTATGACGATAATAAAGATTCGAGCAAAAAATATTTAACACATTCAAATTTCATGAATACTTATTACAAGTTAACTTGGAAAAGAACTGACTGACAGCCTAGTACTCAAATGCATCCAAACATTCGTTAATAATTAGGGTCAACTGATTAACCACGAGCCCCAATGAAGGGGGTTTCAGAGTAACTAACACGACAAACTTATGGACAAATCGTCATCCCATTTGACACCCTGTATGAATCAGGGGGGGTGTCTGTGGGCGGTGGGTGGCGTAACACGCAGTATGCAACACTGGGGCCGTACCATGACGTATTAATGCGTTTCAGTTTAGGTTCGCTCGCTGTCAGATTCATACTAAAAGTGACAGCTAAAACTTGAACTGCGTCGGAATTAGGACGTCATGGTAAGGCCCATCTGCGTACTGCGTTCTAAAATTAGCCCGAAAACAGCCGGTGCTTGAGTTGTGTTGATTGGACTCCGATGATGGTAATGATATACATGGTATTTTTTTTAATAGACACTCAATAAACATTTATCATTTAATTTAACGCCTTCGGCGGACAGCTGCCAAGCCCACATGTGCGTTCAATTGTCAGTGAAATTATGACAGCGGCATCGAGCGGAAGTCATGAAAACGCATTTATGCGTCGGTACTCGGTAGCAGTGATTGCGTTATATGTATTATATATTAACTTTTTCAATATTTTTTTCAGTGTACCTTGAGCTCGGTATATATATGTACATAATCTTATGATAATCATAATCTTATCTTTTAAACGTAAAAAGTAAACATTAAAAATCAAGAAGTAAAATTTCTTGATTCATTTGATATTTCCTATCATTTGAAAAACAGCGCCTTCTCTCGTCCCTGGTGAGCAGTACCATATTCCAGGGTAATTTGTAATTGTGTCGTACAGGCACATCATTCAAACAGGACGCTTAGCGACAAATATTCGCATAGTAACAAGGTCACGTGACAGTTGGTAACAGATAGAAAAATTCGAAAGCTTACTCACCTGCTATGGGTGGTGTAGGGGAATAGCACGCGTCACGGAATGACGAGGACCCGGGTACGATTCCCGGCCATAGCTTTAGTTTTCGGATTTTTCTATGTGTTCTAATTTTCAGTGTCGTTTAGAAATTATAATCTTATGCAGTTATTTGAATTAAATTCTCCGTCCTTGTTAGACGGATAAGTTAATTTATCGGGCGTGTCAAAATAGCGATACTAGAAGCGTGTAACATCGTATTACTCGTCCTATTCCTACTATTGTTATGTATATTGAGGTTTACTTAAGCGTTTATAGTTCCACTGATTTAGATAAACGTAACGCGGAAAGTTAATGTTACAACTTGCACTCCACTTGGCGTTGCGTGTTCGCGTTGCGTTATCGACATCTTCGTCGCATACGCTAGAAACAATATAGTGCATCCCCTTCACTCACGCAAATATTTGGATAAATACGCCAAGTGGAGTGCCAGTATTATAGAAGTCGTTCAAATTTGTTCTTATAGTCTTTCATGTGTTTGGCAAAGTTCATTTCGTAAAGCAAAAGGGTGGCGAGTTTAGTAAATTCGACCCAGAAAGAGTGCTGGGGCCTTACCATGACGTCCTAATTCCGACTCAGTTCAAGTTTTAGCTGTCACTTTTAGTATGAATCTGACAGCGAGCGCACCTATACTGAAACGCATTAAGACGTCATGGTAAGGCCCCAGGAATTATAATCAGATTAACCCAATGTCCCCCCCTTTCTATTTGCCACATTTGGCAAAGGCCTCCGCCTACTGTGTCCAGTTCTCTCTATCATTGGCGACTTGTGTCCAAGAGTTCCCTTCTATGCCCATGACATCATCAATCCACCTACATGTCGAATATATTTATTCTGATTCAAAAACCATCCCAAAAACCATTTTGAGGAATAATGTAAAGAAACTTAGATTATTTATAACCATACCAATTAAGTATCTATTTAACATTTTTTCAAACAGTCACGGGTTACTTGTTTACCATTCGAGTTGTTATACTTAGTTTAGGTAGGCTTTGGAGGCTTTTAAAGGTAAATTTCAATAACAAATGTTTCCAGCGCTACTGTAATTTATTTTCATCCGTGTTATGGGGTGGCGGCCCCTCTTCCACCCCCTCCCGCCCCTTGAATGGCACCTGTTGAAATCACGGCATGAATAATTAGAATAAAATGAAATTGAATAGTTCGTTGCAAATCGCAACATACCTAAACCATTAGCATTTGCATAAAAAACGGCCATCCGTAACTTATTTCACGTAAAACTGCGGCAGATATTTCAGCCAGAGAGCTTTATTGTATTGTTTGTAACTTTAACTAAATATTACATATATTATACATACTTATATCCATAGTACACTACGTTTCTTGTCACACATCGTGTATATTGGGCTCTTGGTGTTTGGCGGCTGTAGATATTGTCTCATCTGTGTAAAACAGCTTTTATTTTGATAGGTTTTCGCTGTTTTTAATTAAGTTATTATATCTGTATTTTTGCTTCTCTCCCTCATTTTAAACATGGGCTTCACTGTAAACCAGCGTCGCTGCACTTTTGTGTGGCAACATATGCTGAGTGGAGACCCTTTTTCGGTGTCCTTCTGGACCATCACAAACTGTATTAGTAATAAGCAATATCTTTAGTTATAATTTTTATGGTGGTGGTACCTTGGGAACGGAAATAAAATATTTTTCTTTCTTCTTTCTTTCTAAATAAAGGACAATGTCAGTTGAAGTTATGTACCTTATTTTTAAGTCAAAATAAATAATTTTAAAAATCAAAATAAAACAAGTGTCAATTTTTTTTCAAATGAGTTTTGTTATAGGCGTAATTTTAGTTCATATTAACTGTGTGACGTTTCTACTCTATTAGGTTGTTTGCTGTATGTACGTACCAAATTTAAAGATAAACAAATGTCGAGACAAAACTATGTATGTCTTTTATCATGTATTTGTCGAGCTTCGCGTTAAAATATGATGAAACTTGAGAGGTCACACGCTACTAAAGATAAGACGCGATTGTATTTATAATAATCAAGCATCCAGAATCTTTAGTTCACGTGATGTGATATTTATAGTTACTTGAATAACATGTATGCAAAAACTTTCACGCTGGTCTGAGAGAGAAAACATCGAATGTACCAGTAGCTTCTCTTCCCGCGCAGATGTTAAAGCCCATCGAGGGAGGGCGGAAATCTTCAAAATCGTATACGCGATGCTAGCAACCCATCACTAATTGGATACCCCTTTTCCACCTATGTAATATGTCAAAGAACATAAGATTTTATGTGGTATGATATGAGTTTGATATTGAATGTTTGACTGCACATCGGGACTAATTTATTTGTCAGAGAATTAATTAACGATAGTTAAAGGTAGCTGATTTTAAAAGCTGCTATTAAGGTAATTATATTGAAGCAAAATAATTGTTACAGGATTTTTGTAAATCCTTTGTTAATCTCGTTAATGTTGGGTGGAATTGTCATTTACTAAAATAGATTGTTTTGATTCGTCCGAACAAATTGATGGAAATTTTCCACGTCAATAAGCTGAGTGTCTTTTTAGACAGCACATTAATTAAAAGGTATCTAAAAAATCCGGAAAAATTTCCGCAGGCGGGGGCGTCGGTTACTAATTGAAATGTACTGGGAAATAACAAAAAGACGTACTCTCGTAACACCATTTAAGAGGATATATTCCTACTGAGCTGGCAACGTCGCATTTTTGCTGTTTTTTTACGATTATTTCACAGAAATTGAATGAATAGACTCAAAGTCTCAAAGACTTTCAGAATGATCCCGTAGAGGGATCGAAACGCGCGTCAGTGTTTGTGTGGTGACAGGATTAATTAAGTTTGTGGGATTTGTGTGCGTTTTGTGTGGCAGTAGTGGTGGGAGGGCTTGCATGCAAAACGTATATATTTCGCGCAGGCTTGGTTATCTTGCACGTAAGTAGCGGAGTAGCAAGGTAAATATTTTGTGTTCATTGAAATGGACCTCCGCAAAGTAACTCCAGATTCAATAAAATAGTCTTCATTTAGCTCAATTTGTATGTAGGCTTCCTTTAAATCTAGCTTAGAAAACAACTTTTCCCCGTTTAAGTTGTTAAATAACTGTTCGACGCGTGGGAGGGGCTTGTCCACTTCTAAAATGGGATTTAGGGTGGACTTGTAGTCCTCACAAGAAGTCCTGATTGGAATCAAAGTAGGGAAAAAGCCAGTCGCCAATGGTTGTTTTTGAGTTTATCGCAACCAGGGGCCTTACCATGACGTCTTAATGCGTTTCAGTTTAGGTCCGCTCGCTGTCAGATTCATACTAAAAGTGACAGCTAAAACTTGAACTGAGTCGGAATTAGGACGTTATGGTAAGGCCCCAGGCAGACGGACAGATAGACTTTGCTTTATATGTAGTAAAGAACTACCTGTCGGCAGACAACCATTGGACAAAACTAACATTCCGTTTTATTCCCTTTATTTTTATAACGTAATCCAATTAGAGCTTCGAGATCCTTCCTCGAGTTGTTTCTTTCAAACATCCGCTCTTTGTGTTGTTTATTTTTAGACGGCCTCGTTACCATGACGACGTCGGCGACGACGGCGACGTTGCTGCGTTGCAAACTTGCATTGATGCAAGCTAATCGATTAACTGACGCACGCGTCCTGTAATATATTATTAGGTCCTGCCATGTCTGGCTCGTAACGCGACCTGGGGCCTTACCATGACGTCTTAATGCGATTCAGTTTAGGTTCGCTCGCTGTCACATTCATACTAAAAGTGACAGCTGAAACTTGAACTGAGTCGGAATTAGGACGTCATGGTAAGGCCCCAGGACACATTTAGTTCAGATACTAATTGATCAAGTCTTTAGCCTAGTGGTTTGGCCTGTGGCCTCTCAAGTAGAGGGTCGCGGATTCGAATCACGGGCTCGCACCTCTGAGTTTTTCGTAATTTATGTGCGAAATTACATCTGAAATGTACCATGAGCTTTTCGGTGAAGGAAAACGTGAAACCGGACCAATACCAATAAGGCTTAGTTACCCTTCTGGGTTAGAAGGTGGCAGTCGCTTCTAGTGGCTACGCCAAATCTTGGGATCAGGTTGTCAAAGCTTACCCCAGGCCCCAGACTCACTGAGCCGTGGCAAATGCTGGGAAAAACGATAGGAAATGACTAATTTATCCAGTCTTTACTTACGGGGTAGACAGAACTGGTAACAAGGCCGCGTTCAACGTGATTGTGGGCGTATAGGAAAAAGGAATCAAAATAGTGATGTGTTGCAAGCCGCATCGCTTGTACAGTCGAGCTTTACATCTGTACAGCCGACCGTTCAAAAATATCTACACATAGACCTTGTTTTCAGTTACATAAGAAGCGTGTTTAGATATTTTTGAACAGTTCGTTGCATAGATATCGGAGAACTCGAATGTAACGTGATTCCTGGTATTTTCGACCATTCCCTCAATGGGCTTGGATCTGCGTGGGAAGAGAAGCAACTGGTACATTCCATTCACATAGCAAGGGGTCATATGAAGCCTGATGTATCGAATAAAATAAGCAAACCACGGTAGAACGTTCTCACAGTGAACGACACAATGATTCTCCTTGTCGGTTTAATGTAACGACGCTACGATTACTATGAAATGGTTTTACAGGTCAGGCATCAAGTTACTGTGTAGCACGAGACATTGTTTGTTGTTGTGAAGCGTAGCTGTAATTAAAATGTCGAAAGCAAATTCATTTTTCGGGAAACAAAGAGATATTTTAACGCTTTAAATTACATATTTAAACACGCTTTTACAAGGATTAATTTAACCAGAGCGTGATGTGTCTATATGTATATATGTACTTCGATTTTAACCCCCACCCAAAAAGAGGGGTGTTAAGTTTGGCGTCGATGTTTTTTTACATTAAATACTTTGATAAACAATATTAAATAGGTTTACGTTTAACTTCAATCTCGCTTGATGGAAGGCGAAGATGAGGCCTAAGATGGTACACGTTTGCTAGAAGGTGTCTGTTCACTTTGGACTTAAAGATGTCAAGATTCCGGAAAAACTGACCTCGGCAGAGTTCCACTCCTTAGCCGTCCGCATAATGAAAGAAGAGGCAAACCGCTTCGTGCGTAATGGAGGAATGTCTACAACATAAGGGTGAAACTGCTCGCCGCGCCTAGTCGTTAGGTTTATTGTCTGTGCCATCGCAGCTCTCAAACGGATGGGCCGATTTCAATGCGGTTATTTTCATTCGAAAGTCAGTTTCCTTGTGGTGCTTCTTAGCCATGTTTAGTAAAAATCGATCAAGAGGTTTTAACAGTATCAAAACGATGCATTATTGACATAATATTGAAGGTCGATCAAACCACTACGCTATCAGAACTTTTTTACAAGGTTTTAAGTAATTTGCAATGTATGCATTGTCTGGGTGTAATCTTGTGACAATACTGGAACAGATATCTTCAATCGGATTGCAGTGCAATAATCCGGTGGCCCGGCCTGGGATATGCGATCGATTACTCAAAAGCGCTTCCTATTCGTGATTCTACACAATATGGATTCCATACTGCTGCAGGTTACTATGTTCGTGATTCGTGATTTTAATCCCGTAAAATTGGATAGTTCCCGTGGTAGTTCAAAAACTATATTAACTTATACAGCTTAGTACACGACTACTTAGTGGAACTCTTCATCGGTATTGGTGCGATTATTATGGTATTGAAAAAAGCTTTAATGGATTTTTTTAGTAATGATAGTATTTTTGAAGTGAAAACTCGGCGTTGAACACTTTTTGGGATGGGTAAAAAATGTTAAACTCGCGTCAGGCGTAAGGGTGCGACCACACCGCCGCTTAAAAAACGGTGACGTTACGGAATCGCAACAAAATGTATGAAGAAACGGTGAGAAAACGTGACGCATACGACACGTCACTGCGTATACGCGGCGTTTGGTCGCACCCTAAGACGGTGGGAGAGTTTAAGTACCAGGATATCAGATCCTCTAAGAGCTCATTTTGAAATACGAATGAATCGCGTTCGATTTTTGAAGTGTTTTTTTTTTCGAGTCGGGAAGCAAAAGTACTAGGGCATCAGCACATTGTTTGAGGTCTGTCAATGTCGATAATAGTATGTTTTTTTTTGTAAGCGGCCAGTACGTGCGTCTTGAGCGTCATGGTTACAACATTAAAATCTAATCTAAGCTGCTGTTTTCACTTCTGCCGGCACTTCAGCAGTGCTACCCGTCGCTTTTTATAGTACCTAATTATATTGTTTTTTTTTTCAGGTCTCACTCACGAATGCGGCGTGTTCGGCGCGATCGGCACGGGAGAGTGGCCTACCCAGATCGACGTCGCTCAGGTCATCTGCCTGGGGCTCGTAGCGCTACAACACAGGTTTGTTAAGCTACAACACTGTGCCGTGAGGAGTGGTAGGATGCGTGTGCGAATAGGGAACATGTATTAAAAAAAGATTTCTTTAAAATATACGACAATATTTTCAAAATGAAACTACCGTGATGAGACTCGATCATAATTGCAAAAACGGATAACTCACGTATAAAAGCCGGGTAATGCTCGACATGTTTCGGTCTAATCCGTAGTCCTTCCTCATGGAGCGCTCGCCCCGGCGGCAGCGAAACGAACACCGAACGGATTAATCCGAAACATGATGAACATTACTCGGCTTTTACGTGAGTTATCCGTTTTTGTAATTAATACGAATATATCGTAAAACATACATACAGTCCATATATGTACATATAGTACTAACATACATCTTCCATGCTAGTCTGGGACTAAAGAAAATATACATTGTACCAGTGGCTTCTCTTAAACGTGGGGTACGTTTAGCATGGGATAAAGACAAGGGATAAAGACGTTATTTATGTACGTATGTATGTATTGTGGAATTGGATGGTGTACCTATTTAATAGTAAAAATCACTTACAGTGTGCCTAACCAAACTAGAGAGCTTAAGCCTTAACTATACTTCGTTTAATTTAGAATGAGAAACCACAACAAAATTATATTGCGGCTCGTGTACTGTAATCTCTTTACAATTTGTACTAGAGTAACAATTGACGACACGCAAATAAAGTGACATTAAATAGTACATTACTGCAGAGGCCGTGAAGTAAGGGATTGCAGGACGAGATTGGGGATAAAGCGAGTCCTGCAATCCCTGTTTCCGGCCGAGGAATGTATAGTGCTTTTCTCAAGCAATGCGAGGAAATCAAGTAAAAATTGTTTAATTAGCCGCATTTTTAATTTTTGAAACGTGCCATTTGAACAAACTATTGCTCGCGCCATGTTCCCCGCGCCCCGCCCCGCGCCGCCGCGCCGCGCCGACCGCACCCGCCGACCGCGCCACATTACTTCTTGGCCGAGGCCGTAAATGTGAAACTTCTTGGCTTCATTTCGCGACATTAACGCGTACATTTCCGAGCATGCTTGAGAAAACAATTTTATTTTGCGGCTGCCAAACTATTGCACTGTAATACATATTTGCTAGGTAAGAAATAGTTGACCAGACGCAATATAATGTTGTTGTGGTTTCTCATCCTAAATTAAATGAAGTATACTTTGAGTTAAAAATGCAAACATACTTGGATTTATTCAGTTTATGAATTTAGCTGTTATTAACATAACGGAAACGGTTTGGTTCCTCGTCCAAGCTGATAAGTGGCCGTTCTCAAGTTCCAAACTCAAAATAATCGAACGAGTGTTCCATTTATGAAACTTGGACTTAACCGCAAACCAGCCAGTTCGCAATCCTGCCAGTACGTAAACAACATATCCTAACTCTATAGTACCTACGAGTATATGATTGCGATTGCTAGATTGACAAATATAAGCTTAAGCTCTAACTCAGTCTAACCCGTTCCATTCCAGAGGCCAAGAGTCGGCGGGGATTGTGACGTCAGAGGGTAAAAGCGCGCGCACCTTCAACGCCCATAAGGGCATGGGGCTCATCAACAACATATTCAACGACGAGGCGATGAGGAAGCTAAAAGGCAACCTGGGCATAGGACACACGAGGTATGATCCCCTTTTCACCCCTCGACGCAAAATTGCTGAAAAAATATTTAACCAAACTACTTCGGCTATTTCATCAATAACCATAATTCGGTATTTTTATTTATTAAAAAAAAATAAAAGAATATAGTGGTTTGACCTGTGGCCTCTCAAGCAGAGCGTTTGTAATTTGCTATGAGCTTTTCGGTGAAGGAAAACATCGTGAGGAAACCTGCACACATCTGCGAAGAAATTCAATGGTGTGTGTTAAGTTCTCAATCCGCACTGGGCGCGCGTGGGAACTATAGCCCAAACCCTCCAATACACGGAGGAGGCCTATGCCATGAGGCACGCCGAATTACGCGACAATTTAATAAATAAACGACAATAACAACAACAACAACAACATGTACTTACTGAAATTGTAGCGAATTCGGAATAAACAGGCTTATAAATAATTCGGTAAGGCGTTATTAAAGGTTTACCTATAAATAGAGACCGGATTATATGCATTTGCATATTTATGCCATTCTCAGCGGTAAAAGCATATTTTATCTAAGATCTAGCTATGATGCATATTATTGGCACATTTACAATATTTTTTCCGAGTGCAGTGCACTCAACTTGCGTTCCGAAATGCGAAAGAGACATTAATATTACGCATATAAATTGTTACTTGTTCATACTTGATGTGCGTGCTCATTGATCTGCAGTTTAGTTTTTTATTTATTTGCGTAAAATTTGATGCGTACCATGCCTTCGGAAAAAAAATTGCGTCTTCGTGGATAACTGACTTCCTGGAACATTTGCATTTGACGGAAATGTTTTATATTGTCAAGTTTGCGAGAAAAATTCCTGAAATTTATCATTAAATTTTTCATATTTCGTGCATATTCTGGCAATTTTAGACATAGACATAGACATAACTTTTTCGACATCAAGAATACACAAACTCTTAAACTAATACAAAAAACATAATGAGTTGATGATGTCGAAAAGGAATTCGACTCAGCATTGCTGCAGTAGGCGCCTGCTACAGCGCTGATTTTCAGTCAAACCCTTCACATCCTTGCATCAAACGCGTTGGACAGGAATCAGTACAAATATGTTTGTGTAGGAAAAGTGTGTAATAAAATAAATAAAAATAAATAATAAATTCATGGATTTACCAAAAACAGTGCCATGTACAATCTGTTTCCATCTGTGTTTAAAGTTGAAAAAAAAAAAAAAAAATATAAAGGTAGCCGCATCAGAGGTAAGAAGAAGTAGCCCTCCCGCCTGCGGGCAGTGCTTGTTGCAAATTAATTAAATATTTACTTACTTTAATCTTAAAGTTTCTAATAGTGATCAATTTTTTGAATGGCAGAGGCAAATTATTCCAACACTTGGTGGCAGTGTATTTAAAACTACCCTTAAAAGCGGCAGTGCGGTGATACGGAACAGCTAGTTCATTGCTAACCTCTCGGAGTCCATGTGTGCTGGATCTGCTTTTACGCCATCTTAATTTTTGGAACAAGTATTCAGGTATACCATTTTTAATGATACCAAAAAGCAATGAGGATAGGTGAAGTTCTCTCCGATATGCCATCTTCAAAATGCCAGCAGAGTTCAAATATGGCGTCACATGCGTACGCGCGGAAATTTCAAAACAAAAACGAGCACAGGCATTTTGGACTCTCTGTACTATACGATCTGTGCGGGAGAGCAATCGAGGACCGTATACTACATCTGCATATTTTCGTGCATATTACTGCCATTTTTCATGCATATTTGAATGCACATAACGAGCTTTTTATGTTGCATATTATCCGGTCTCTACCTATAGAGAACACAACATAACCAAAGATTTTGGTAAGATATTGCCTTAGTTATACGTGCCGGCACGTAAGTCTGGCGATGACGAGTCACGTGGAGTGGTATGATAAGTCAATAAACGTCAACTGGAATGGAACTTTCCAGATATTCGACGTCGGCGGCATCGGAGGAGGTCAACTGTCAGCCGTTCGTGGTGCACACCGCTCACGGGGCACTCGCCGTCGCCCACAACGGCGAGCTGGTCAATTGCTCTAGCTTAAGGAAAATGGTACGTTTAATACTCGGCGGGAGTTGCACCAGACCTTTAAACGATAACTATAACCGTAACCGTAACCGAGGTCAACTGTCAGCCGTTCGTGGTGCATACCGCTCACGGGGCATTCGCCGTCGCCCACAACGGCGAGCTGGTCAACTGCTCTAGCTCAAGGAAAATGGTACGTTTAATACTCAGCGTGGGCACTATACCATGTCCAAGATAACGAGTCCTTGGTGCGTGGGGTCCTAGCTCTACTAGCCTCTTCAAAGATATTTCGAAGAGGCTAATAGACGCTACGGGTGACCGCAGAGCTGGCAGCTTCCTTGGACAGCTAAGTATCGCTGTCCAAAGGGGGAATGCTGCCGGCGTCTGTGGTACTATGCCACGGGGGTCCCTACTTTTTTAATTATTTTAAGTTCCATCCAAACGACACTGAAAATTAGAACACATAGAAAAATCCGAAAAGTAAAGCTATGACCGGGAATCGAACCCGGGTCGTCGTCATTCCGTGACGCGTGCTATACCCCTACACCACCCATAGCAGGTGAGTAAGTCTCCGATCTTTTCTATCTGTTACCAACTGTCACGTGACCTTGTTACTATGCGAATATTTGTCGCTAAGCGTCATCTGTTTGAATGATGTGTCTGTACGACACAATTACAAACTCCCGTGGAACATGTACTGCTCACCAAGGGACGAGAGAAGGCGCTGTATTTCAAATGAAAGGAAATATCAAATTAATCAAGAAATTTACTTCTTGATTTTTCAATGTTTACTTTTTATTTTACGTCCATAGCTTTACTTTTCGGATTTTTCTGTGTTCTAATTTTCAGTGTCGTTTAGAAATTAAATTTCTAACGGTAAAACGTAAAAAGTAAACATTTAAAATCAAGAAGTAAACTTTTTGATTAATTTGATATTTCCAATTATTTTAAGATCAGTTTTAGTTTAGTTTTTAATTTGTTTTTAGATAACGAGATTAACGAGTTAATATCTCTATGTTGCACTTTTGTATGCAAATGAAAGGGACAGTCGACGTCAGATGTCTTTACACTTTAGTGCCTTGTCGTTGTAACTTCTAAAATTAAGATTATTAAAATTATTTCATGATGCATGTTTTTATGTTTTTTTTGCTTCTTTTCTTCTTTTGTCTGTAATGTTATCATGAATAAATGTTTTCTTTCTTTCTTTCTTTAAAATATTCCGGACTTGCACTTCTGATTCAAATGTTGTTACAGGTATTGGGGCGGGGTGTAGGGCTCTCGACGCACTCTGATTCTGAGTTGATCACGCAGGCGCTCTGCCTCAACCCGCCAGAGGGCGAGACCGACGGCCCCGACTGGCCCGCCAGGATCAACCATCTCATGAGGTAATATGAGATTTTTTGAGATTTGGTGAGATTTTGTGTGATATGGCTCAACCTGTGGCCGCCAATAGGCGCCAGGTCATTGCGACGACAACTTCGCCAATGTCAAAGTAATAGAAATACATACATTTAAAAATCTTGTGACAAAATGTCGGCAACGTTGTAAAATTGTACGGTAACACGGTCAATAGACCCCCCCACCCCATGTCAGGCGCTTAGCCAACGGATAATGATATCTCTCAGAAACTGCCAGGAAATCATTAGCATTAATTAGGTAGTTGACCTTTATGTGAAAGTTGAAACTAGTGATGTAACGAATGTCATATTTTGGACATTCGCGAACGCGAATGCGAATGCGAATTGCTGCTAACAACATTCGCGAATGCTAATATTCAGTTTTTGTTAAAATTTGGCGCCATTTCTCTATGGCTTGGTGACCTTAGTGGCAGTCCCGTTCGAACGAAGTGCGTTCCGTTTGTTTTTTATTCGAGAATAGCAGAGTTGATACGAACGCATCCGATTGAAGTGTCATTCCGCTCAGTGTTGCCAGATGAGGCTATTTAATTTAGCACCAAGCCAATCTAGGGGCTGTCTAACCTTACCGGGCTGCGATAATTATATTATTAAACTACTATTAGGTACCCTCAATTTTTTTTTGATATTCGAAAAACATTCGCAGTAATTTTGCGAATGCGGGTGCGAATGCGAATATGCAGAAAATATGCGAATATTCGCGAATGCGAATGCGAATATACTTTACATCACTAGTTGAAACAGTACAGGGGCCTTACCATGACGTATTAATTCGACTCAATTCTACTCAGTTCAGGTTTTAGCTCATTTTTAGTGTGGATCTGACAGCGAGCGAACCTAAGCTGAATCGCATTAGAACGTCATGGTAAGGCCCCTGATGATTTACAAATCAACAAGTATGTTAAAGCGACACCAGCCGTGAAACTAGCGCCGCTTCGGAAATGTTCCCAAAAAAATTTCACAAAACTAAAATAGCCGCTTTTTGTTGTGCAAGTTGTAATACATTATTATAGGTGTTTCCCAAAAAGCCGTGGTAGCCTAGTGGTTTGACCTGTGGCCTCTCAAGCAGAGCGTCGTGGGTTCAAATCCTGGGCTCGCACCTCTGAGTTTTTCGGAATTTATATGCGAAAATTATTACATTTGAAATTTGCCATGAGCTTTTCGGTGAAGGAAAAATGCACACATCTGCGAAGAAATTCAATGGTGTGTGTTAAGTTCCCAATCCGCACTGGGCGCGCGTGGGAACTATAGCCCAAACCCTCCAATACACGGAGGAGGCCTATGCCATGAGGCATGCCGAATTACGCGACAATTTAATAATAAAAAAAAACAACGTACTTACTGAAATTGTAGCGAATTCGGAATAAAAAGGCTATATTATTATTATTATTATTATAGGCGTTTTCCTATTTCTAGCCTTTAGAAATTATATAAAATTAATCTAACTCAGGAGATATAAGAACATTTCTGAAGTGGCGCTAGTTTCGCGGCTGGTCGCCTTAAGTTAAGAGTGCGAGTGAGCTGGCTTCATGTAAGTATTCCTTCGCTTTCAGACTAGCACCTCTGAGCTATTCCCTGGTGATAATGCTTAAAGACAAGATATATGCTGTAAGGGACCCTTACGGCAACCGGCCGCTCTGCCTTGGCAAGATATTACCCCTCGGATCTTCATGTGAGTACCAACATGCCCTTATACATATATATACTTCGATTTTTATAGAATTAGAAACCACGTTATATTGCGTCTGGTCAACTATTTCTTACCTAGCAAATAGTGCAGTGCAATAGTTTGGCAGCCGCAAAATAAAATTGTTTTAATACGACTTTATTTGCGTGTCGTCAATTGTTACTCTAGTACAAATTGTAAAGAGATTACAGTTCACGAGCCGCAATATAATGTTGTTGCGGTTTCTAATTGTAAAAAAAATCGAAGTAGAGGTAGTTATAGGGTAACAACCTGGTGTCGCTACAAACAGTAGGCTTATTACGTAACTCGCTCGCGATCGCCATCGTGTTCATTTGGACAGTAGTTGTATGAATGTGACAGCTAGCTGATTCCGATGCCAATTGTCAGCCCATACATGAACTGTCAAAATGAACACGATGGCGATTGCGAGCGAGTTAGACAATAAGCCTACAGTTTACTTGTGGCAACAATATGCGTACGACAAGTATAATGATATGTCTGTTTGAGTATGAATATTTAAGTCCTGTTCCATCACTCTTTGTAAAGTTCCAGCTATCTTAACTGTCAGTTATCTATGATGTCGTCTCTGTATGTTTCGTAGTAATAAATAGAGATGGAATCATACATAACTAAAAAGTGCAATACCATAATATCAGTATAAAATGTAATAAAACTTACCTATGCACCCCGTATCATACAAGCATTCACAAACACACACACACACACACACACACACATACACTTAGCATGTAAGTAAAAGTAACTAATAAAACTTATTTTTACTTTACTTATTTTACGGGTGGTAGGGCCTTGTGCAAGGTCCGTCCGGATCGCTACCACCATCTTACTCGCTAATCCTGCCGTTAAGTTGCAGTGCTTGCACTGCTGTGTTCCGGTGTGGAGAGTAAGACAGCCGGGGAAGTTACGGGCACAAGAGGCATTTCATCTAAGTCCTCTAGGTTGGCAACGCATCTGCAATCCCTCCGGGGTTGCGGGTGTCTATGGGCAGTGGTGATCGCTTACCATCAGGTGACCCACTTGCTCGTTTGCCCTCCTATTCACATAAAATTTCATTTGTAAACTTTTATTTTCTAAACTGTGGACTGATTGTTAAAATGTGCTGTACTTGGAAGAGCGATACTTCTCAATACAGGTACATATATACCTACTGAGAGGCCTCAACCTTGGCTTGTTGTAACCACTTTGAAATGAATAAACGAATTTTAATTTTGATTTGATTTTTGATAACTGCCAGTTAAGATAACTGGGACTTAGCAGAGAGTGGTGGAACAGGCCCTTAGTAAACGTAAATTCTGGCTTCTTCAAACTAACACCATCATCATCATCAACAGCCTTGGTTCGTTATGATTTAAATAAGTCCGTAGTTATGGTGTACAGGGGCCTTACCATGACGTCCTAATTCCGACTCAGTTCAAGTTTCAGCTGTCACTTTTAGTATGGATCTGACAGCGAGCGAACCTAAACTGAATCGCATTAAGACGTCATGGTAAGGCCCCTGGCCATAAAGATTGCACATCGGTTTTCTCGGCTCATTTCGGCTTTTAGGGCCATTTCGTAAAAAGTTGTTCACACCGAGAAATGGTGGGTTCGAAATCAATCTCGCTGTTTAATTTAATAGTACATTACTGCAGAGGCCGTGAAGTAAGGGATTGATGGACGAATTTGGGGTACAAAGACAAAACGTCAAAAAGTCAAAAGTCAAAAGTTTATTTTGCAAATAGGCCGCCAAAGGCTCTTTTACGTGTCTTTATTTGAATCTACCAGCGCATTCGGAAATACCATCATTGCCAAGAAGAATGCGCCGCAAGAAACTTGGCAGAAAGTAATTTTTTCAAAATAAAATAGATTTACAATAGTACTTAAATTCTACTTAACTTACCTATAATACAATTAACACATTTTATAAAAGGGATGTAAAAGGTCCCTAAGTTAAGTTCGTACCTTAAATTACATTGGTCTATAGTAGAGATGTATAAAGTCTCTACTAGTCAAAGCGAGTCCTGCAATCCCTGTTTCGGCCGAGGATTGTGTAGTGCTTTTCTCAATCAATGTGAGGAAATATTAAAATTAAAATAACTACCAATAAATCAAGTAAAAATTATTTAATTTGCCATTTGAACAAACTATTCGAGCACCATGTTTAACCGCACATAAATATAGTACCATACTTTTTTTTTATGTCGCAAGTATGGTTACAGAGTCTAGTGGTGGTTGGCAGTATGTAATTTTTCCTTGGTCAGTTTAATGTTCGTAAGCAAATTTAAAAAGTTAGAGCAGCGGACAATAATGGTTTTTCTTAGGCTTTTCATACATTACTTCTTGGCCTAGGCATAGAATAAGTAATAGTACTACGGCCTAGGCCAAGAAGTAATGTAGGGAGCCATAAACAAGATACTTCATGTCTTCGTTTCGTGATATTAACGCATACATTTCCGAGCATTTTTGAGAAAAATAATATTTATGGATGCTCTGATATATAAATTGATACAAAACGTAAGCTATATCTTTAAATATTTATTTCGGATGGAGCTAAATAGTTATTTGTGTCACAAGGGAGCAAAATGATGTATTTACGGCGAGGGCGCTACAGTGAATCCAGAATGTAGCGAAGGATTCTAAAGTAGAATCCACAGCGTAATGAGGGATTCAAGTGTTAACGCCCAAGATGAAAATAATTTTGCTCCCGAGTGGCTCATACAACTTTTCACACCTAACATTAGAAAACTTGAAAAAATAATTCTAAATATAATCAAAGTGCTACCAGCATAGAAAATGGCGTGGTATTTTTCAAAGTAGGAGAGATGCTAGCGGTCCTTTCCATGACTAACTTGTTACGTTGATAAAAATAAACCAATAAGGCCAGCATGTGATTACTTTTGAATGATTTCAGATGTCTACAAACACTCATCAGCACGACACACTGAGGGTAAAGCATGAATCATTATCATTGGATCATTAATGAGTCCAGGGGCCTTACCATGACGTCTTAATGCGATTAAGTTTAGGTTCGCTCGCTGTCACATTCATACTAAAAGTGACAGCTAAAACTTGAACTGAGTCGGAATTAGGACGTCATGGTAAGTCCCCAGTTTTACTAACAGCTTTTTATTGCATGTCTCATTGATCTCATATTCAATGTTACGGTGCTTCTATTTTCTTTCTTACTGTCCGCGTCAAACTTCTTTTTAGGGTTCCGTAGTCAATAAGGAAACCTTTACAGTTTCTCTATGTCCGCGGCTGAGCTCTGAGATTCTTAGTACTAGACCGACCGCTTAGCTGAGTCCTCGCCCGCGTGGCACAGGGGCGCGGGGTGGGGCGACAAAGGGGACCGAGAGCGGTGCGGGCGGGGAGTGCGCCAAACACCCGCACAGAGAGGCGTCCGCGCAAGCCTAGGACTCAGTTAAGTCGGTGTATAGAAGATGTAATTTGGTATATTAACTACGCCGATTAAGGGCCACTTGCACGGAGCAGGGTTAACGACTTAACCCCGTGTTAGATGCTAACCCGGGGCTAAGTAGTGTCAAAATGTGTGGAACTGTCAAACCTAACCTCGAGTTAGCGATTTATTTAGCTGGCAACGTCGCATTTTTGGTGATTTATTGCGATTATTTCACAGAAAATGAATGAATGTTTCAAATGTCCGTCTGTAGTGCACTTTGTTTATAGTGTATTAATGTGTCTAATGCAATGATTGATCGTGATGGACTTTTATTTTCTTATTAAACAATATATAGTATTTTATCCCTTTAATACGAAAATAAAAGTCCATCACGATTAATCGTTGCATTGGACACATTAATAATTAATGCACTCAAAACGAAGTGCACTACAGACGGATATTTGAAACTTTCATTCATTTTACATACATACATATATACATATCGTCACGCCTCTTTCCCACAGGGGTAGGCAGAGACTACTTTGTTCCTCTTGCTACGATCCTGACATACCTCTTTCGCTTCATCCACATTCATCAATCTCTTCATACATGCTCGTCGGTTCCGGGTACTCTTGACCTGGCCTTTTTCTAAAACGTCCCTAATTTGATCATGGAACCTCCGCCTAATCATTCATTCGTTCATTAATTTTCTGTGAAATAATCGCAAAAAATCACCAAAAATGCGACGTTGCCAGCTCAGTAGGGATGCACGCTCTTAAGCATGCCGGGTTTGGTTGCGTTTGCGTTTGTTGTTTCGTTTTGTAAAGCGGAAGGAGGGTTCACTGCATGAATATTTAAATGCAGTTTTTGTTTTTGTAAAAAAAAATATGTCTTTTCTTTTTAATTAGCTGGTTCCAATATTTATGATAGTCGTGGTGTTCGTTTTTCCTCCATGTAAAGATTAACCATAATAATGACTAATGTCGCGTCTTAAATTAAAAGAAATCAGGAAAATGAATACTTAGTTTTTTCTTTAACATCGCTGTGCTTCTAAATACTTTTTGATTCAATTCCAACTCAGTTCAGGTGTAAGCTGTCTTTTTTTATTACAAGCCTTATAATTATGCCTTATATCAACTTGCAACGTATGTACGTATGTTTGTCCGGGTGGAATCTTGCAACTCAATTTTAAATCAGATATCTTCAACCGATTGAGCTGAAATTTTGCACACTTGTGTAAGTCAGATGACAATACAATAAAGCAGTGGAGTTCTACTGGTCCAGCCAGGATCGTCTCCGCAGGAGGGAACTCTTCAACGGTTGCTCCGATTGACTTGAAATTTGGTACACATGTAGGACGGGTGACAATGAAAGTAGTCAGCAAAATAAGGTATTAAAAATTAATTTATTGACAGAAACTTATAGTATGGGATCTGACAGCGAGCGAACCTATTTTTTTTTATATATGAATAGGAAGGCAAACGAGCAAGTGGGTCACCTGGTGGTAAGTGATCACCACTGCCCATAGACACGCGCAACCTCGGAGGGATCGCAGATGCGTTGCCAACCTAGAGGGCTAAGATGAAATGCCTCTTGTGCTAGTAATTTCCCCGGCTGTTTTACTCTCCACACCGGAACACAGCAGTGCAAGCACTGCTGCTTAGCGGCAGGATTAGCGAGTAAGATGGTGGTAGCGATCCGGACGGACCTTGCACAAGGCCCTACCACCCGAACCTAAACTGAGTCGGATTGAACCCCCGTGATTTTGTCGTTCACCTTGCATGTATAATACGGTGTGTTCTGTTTGTAGTTCTGATGAACGGGTGCTCCAAGAACGGCGTTGAGGATCGCGCCGAGGGCTGGGTGGTGTCCTCGGAGTCCTGCGGGTTTCTCTCTATTGGTGAGTTTGTGGGAAGTCCCACAGTAGAAAGAAAGAAAGAAATGAAATGAAATGAAATAATTTATTTCCAGACCAGGTCCATAATCGAATAAAAATAAGTACGATAAATAAAAAAAATTAATTAAATTAAAATTAAAAATTGAAATCAAAAATAAAAGCGACGCAGTTATTTTAACATCTGTTGTGCAATGGCAAGACTATTTAGACAACTGACATTTTCGGACTGTTATCTTTTGACTACTTCACGCTAGATGATGTTTATATACCTGTACAATCAACGCATAAGTGTTGTTCGGTCTGGGTTTTTTAATTCTCCAATTGCGAATGGATCGACAACAGAAAAGCACAGCCGCCAAAAAAAAACAACTTTTTTTTGCCAAATTTTTCTATGCCGAAATTTTTTTTTATATCAGGCGCCCGTTACGTGCGTGAGGTGCTCCCTGGCGAGATAGTGGAGATGTCGCGGCATGGTGTGAGGACTGTTGACGTGGTAGAGAGACCGGCAGACAAGCAGCAGGCCTTCTGCATATTCGAGTATGTGTACTTCGCGCGGGCGGACAGCATCTTCGAAGGTAAACAATAATACCAAAATAGAATGACCACAAACTGCTTACATTTTGCTTAGGAGGCAGGGCTCTGCTAATACTGGATTTTATGGGGTAATCGTAGGAGTCTTATTATAGGCGATGCGGCTAGCAACCCATCGCTATTTTGATTCCCCTGACCTATACGCCCACAATCACGCTAAACGTGGCCTTTAGCCCACTTATTCATAAACACTCTATAGGCCTCTGCTAACTTAACAATCGTTTGTCCTTATCTGTGAAAGGTAAACGTCAAAGTGACAGATAAGGACAAGCGATTGCTAAGTTAGCGGAAGCCTATAGAGCTAACTAAGCTTCTGCTAACTTAGCAATCGTTTGTCCTTATCTGTGAAAGGTAAATATCAAAGTGACAGATAAGGACAAATGATTGCTAAGTTAGCAGAAGGGTATGGCCGCCAAAAATTGTACGGTAACGGTCGTGAAGGTAACACACGTGAAATTTGTAAAGCCCAGAGTACATGACAGAGATTTCTATCATCATCATCATCATCATCAGCCCGAAGACGTCCAACTGCTGAACAAAGGCCTCCGAAATAAATGGAAAGGATGTACAGTCATTGCAATAATAATGTTCACATCATTATCATCATCAGCCTATACAATGCTCGTTTTAATTTTAAATAATAATAGTATATAATAATATTAGGAGTACAATAATGTACACTCAGCTTAATAACAGATCACGAATGTTACGTAACGCATATAGTAACAAATGGTATCATTCGTGAATCAAAAATGCTGTGGAAATACCATTAAACAATTTACATTCGGTGAGTTTTGAAGTTAGAAAGCACTGAATAACTCTATTCGTTAAAGGAATAGTCTACTCACATCTACAGTTTATAATTATGCATCAACTTGTGTTCTTACTATGGATATTTACTGCCCAAAACGTAAAATAATAATGGAACAAAAACGCTGGCCAGGTTGTTGTTTCATTCTGTCTTAAACGAAATGGCGGATTACTTCCGTAGTTAGACAACCTGTAGTGTGGGTGTTGCCGGACCCAATGAATGTATTTGCGGCCCTGGATTCTCGTTATTTTCACAGTAACATGATAACATACGTGAAGTAACGCACGGGAACGAAAAGTGAGACAAATGTTTGACGTTACTTTTAACACACTTTATTGCGCTATTTTATTAAAATAATTCAATAGGAATATAGCAAATTTAGTGAAGAACGTTAGCCATTCCGAATTTATAGATTTGCGAATGAAATTGTATATATTTTCTGACTTCGATCTGTGCGATGTCGCAGTGGGACACATAATTTTTGTATGAACGCGAAAATGAACCCTTTGTATATTTTTGTATTAAAATTAACAGGAAACGTTAATCTACTTAAATTAAATTTATATATGTATAAAAAGAACTGCAGATCAGATAAACCTTTAAAATTTATTATAAAACAAAAATACATGAAAGTTATAATAATTTAAGTGAGTGGGACACTGACTTTTTCTCAAATGTACAATTTTTGGCGGCCATACCCAGAAGCCTATAGAGCTAAATAAGCTTCTGCTAACTTAGCAATCGTTTGTCTTTCCTGTGAGAGATAAATGTCAAAGTGACAGATAAGAACAAGCGATTGCTAAGTTAGCAGAAGCCTATAGAGCTAAATAAGCTTCTGCTAACTTAGCAATCGTTTGTCTTTCCTGTGAGAGATAAATGTCAAAGTGACAGATAAGAACAAGCGATTGCTAAGTTAGCAGAAGCCTATAGAGCTAAATAAGCTTCTGCTAACTTAGCAATCGTTTGTCTTTCCTGTGAGAGATAAATGTCAAAGTGACAGATAAGAACAAGCGATTGCTAAGTTAGCAGAAGCCTATAGAGCTAAATAAGCTTCTGCTAACTTAGCAATCGTTTGTCTTTCCTGTGAGAGATAAATGTCAAAGTGACAGATAAGAACAAGCGATTGCTAAGTTAGCAGAAGCCTATAGAGCTAAATAAGCTTCTGCTAACTTAGCAATCGTTTGTCCTTATCTGTGAGAGGTAAATGTCAAAGTGACAGATAAGGACAAGCGATTGCTAAGTTAGCACAAGCCTACAGAGCGTTTATGAACAAGAGGGATGGTCTTTACCTTAGGCTCCATCTCCCCAAGGGACAACCACGTGATATATGTATGTTTGTACGTATAGGTCAGATGGTGTATTCGGCGCGTATGCAGTGCGGGCGCATGCTTGCGCGGGAGTCGCCCGTGGACGCGGACATCGTGTCCTCCGTGCCCGAGTCCGGCACGGCGGCCGCGCACGGTTACGCCAGACAGGTCAGTATAAACACATAAGGTATTTTCATTCTTAAATGTCCTATTTGGTAAGCAAAATTCTAACCGCAAAATGTTTAATTTTTGCAATTTTTTAACTATTTCATCGTAAATAAAGGAACTGGAAATATAATATAAGTAAAATTATGTACAAAATGTTGCCTCAGATTTATTTGATAACATAATACACCTTATCTAACTATATCTTACTTAATATTATAAATGCGAAAGTATGGATGGATGGATGGATAGATGGATGTATGTTTGTTTGTTACTCAATCACGCCAGAACGGCCCAACGGATCTGGATGAAATTCGGCACATAGATAGAGAAAAGTCTGGAATAGCACATAGGCTACTTTTATCCCGGAAAATTGCGTAGTTCCCGCGGGATAGCGATAAACAAATTCTTAGCATACGAAGTCGCTGGCAACAGCTAGTAATATTATAAATGCGAAAGCATGGATGGATGGATGGATGTTTGTTTGTTACTCAATCACGCCAGAACGGCCTAACGGATCTGGATGAAATTTGGCACATAGATAAAGAAAAGTCTGGAATAGCACATAGGCTACTTTTTATCCCGGAAAATTGCTTAGTTCCCGCGGGGTAGCGATAAACAAATTCTTTGCAGACGAAGTCGCTGGCAAAAGCTAGTTCTTTATAAAAATTTGTACTTTGAGGTTAGAATTTTGTTTACCAAATAGGACAGGTTAAGAATGAAATGACCTTTACACACACTGACGGCCCATCGAGGAACCTTTTTAACATAAAACGTCTTAGTGACGTCACATTACTCAATGGAGCGTTTCCCAAATAAAGTCTTGGGGGTGCGAGTCGGGTTACCTTCGCGTGTGGTCAAGAGCTGCGGTTCGTTTTTGGATCCGTCCGAGGGGAAGAGCAGTGCTTGGTCCGGTGCACCCTGGGCTTCGGTTAATGATTTCCTGGCAAATTCTGAGGGATATCATTATCCGTTGGCTAAGAGCCTGACAGGGGGGAGGGAGGTCTTTTGACCATATTACTGTACAACGTTGCCGACATTTTGTCACAAGATTTTTGTTTTTTTTTTTTTTTATTAATACTGACATTGGCCCAAGTCTTACGGCCGCCATTAATGAGAAGAAATAAAGTCTTCATTATACATTTTCCCAGTATTTACTTATTGTGGCGTTTGACGTGATAACGTCTTATAGAAGAAGAAGAAGAAAAAAGTTTATTCATGACAAACAAAACATCAAAATAAAAAAAAAACACATAATACAGCAGATAAATAAATAAATTGTCACAAAATGGTCCCAACTCAGCGTTTGCTGGCCTTGCAGCCAGCGCTGGTCTTCCGTTGGGACCATAGGGTGATACATATACATTGAAAAGAAAAGAATGATACAACATTTTAGATTATAGATCGATAAACGCCGGCTGCACTGCATTGTCCGCGGAACAAGGGATATAGGTCACACACTTATGAGAGGGAGGGGTTGGAATTTTTTTGACACACTACCAAAATAATTGTAAGAGTAATAGAGCTTTAGTGCAGGCTTGAAAGTCTGTTTGTTGAACTTAAATCGAATGCTGTATCGCAAAATCTTTACTTTATACTTGTTTAAAATCCCTAATAGTCACCCTTTAAAGTACCTACTACCCAATTCTTTAAATGACATAATTTTGACCTAATGTAATCTTTAACAATATTAATATTCTGTCAGCAAACTAAATGGTAGTCTCTTTACAACTCTACCACGTTACAATAGAATCGAAAACAGGTAGTAGGTAGGTATGAATTAAAAAGGTTTACAAACTGTAGGTAAAATGGACGGGACAAGAAGACGGCTCTAAAAATGTTGAAATTGGTGTGACGTGTTGCGTACTATTTGTCTACTTTGGGTGTGACTATACTACCTCTATTTGACGCTGACTGTAATTTTTGTCAGAAACTTATTGTCGATACGCCTCTTCCAGTCCGGTATACCGTTCATGGAGGTGCTCTGCAAGAACCGGTACGTGGGGCGCACCTTCATCCAGCCGTCCACCAGGCTGCGCCAGCTGGGCGTGGCCAAGAAGTTCGGCGCGCTGTCGGAGAACGTGCGCGGGAAGCGATGCGTGCTGATTGACGACTCCATAGTGCGCGGGAACACTATTGGGCCGATTATCAAACTGTTGAGAGATGCCGGCGCAGCCGAGGTGAGTTTGTATGCTTCATAAGTGCCGGCGCGTAAGTCTAGCGATGACCTTGTATGCGCAGTATAAAATACGGTATCCGTGGGTGCGCAGATTCCCTCCACGTGACGCGTCATCGCTAGACTTACGTGCCGGCACGTATACTAGCTTTTACCTTCGACTTCGTCCGCGTAGACTTAATTTATCTCCAACTAGCTGTTGCCTGCGACTTCGTCTGCAAAGAATTCGTTTATCGCTATCCCGCGGGAATTATCCGGCATAAAAAGTAGCCTACGTGCTATACCAGACTTTTCTCTATCTATGTGCCGGAGTGCATCGAGATTCGTTGGGCCGTTCTGGCGTGATTGAGTAACAAACAAACATCCATCCATCTATCCATACTTTCATTTATATTATTAGTTAGATTAACTAAACAATTTCAGAGTATAAATGTATCAGAGTTATAAGTATAAAAAAAATCATTAGCTATATTTCTCGATTTCTCAACGAAGAGTTGTAGTGATATATTTATGTAGTACGGATGACATGACAACGCAGGTACAGTCAAGGTGAAAAATATGGATTCGCCCAAAGTTGGAAAAAATGTAAACGTCGATTGATTTAACGGCGCTATTATATATTTATTATTATTATATACTATAATATGTATAAGGTACAGCCAAGGGCATAAATATATGCACGCACGTTACCAAGACGTCAAAAACATCTATACACCTTTATGACACAAACAATAAGGTCGGTGACACATATATTTGACATGAATGCTGTATCGATATTTATGCCCTCGACTGCACATATTTTTGTCACTATGGTCAAAAGAAGCTTGTATTAAAAGAAATATTTTTTGACAGAAACATCAAGAAGCAATGTGAATATTGCAGATATATTTGAGAAAATAGTATTATACTGTAATGTTGAATGGTTTGTTGGCAGGTCCATATTAGAATAGCGTCGCCGCCGCTCAAGTACCCCTGCTACATGGGGATCAACATTCCCACGCGGGAGGAGCTCATCGCTAACAAGATGGACGCGTACAAGCTCGCCGAGCTTGTTGGTAAGTGATAGCCATAGATATATATATTACTTCGTAAGGATAGGCCCAACGCTCACGAGTAATTCGTCCAATGCGGTGGTCCTAAAAGACCACCGTGCCCTAGTCTGTGACAGGACGCCGTATCTTTCAGCTGTCAGTGTGTCAGAGAAAATGCCCAATTGCGCAGTAAGCGAATTGTTCGGATAGGCATATCTTGACTTATGATAGCATTGCTGATAGCATACATACATATCGTCACGCCTTTTTTCAGTTTTTTTTTAATTTTTTCCAAAATATTGTTTCATACAAACCTGTGCCTTAAGGAACATGAAAAAAAAAACAGTCGCATTGGTCCAGCCGTTACCGAGTTTTGCAACATACATTTTTACTTATACAGATTACAAGCTTTGCTCAGTTTGGGAGGTGTCAATTGTTCCAAGATAAGAGTATTTATTGTATGGATTTATATTGTGGGACTGAATTATTTAAAAATACGCTAATTTAGTCACCGAACAATTATTTATTTCATATTAGCTGTTGTCTGCAAATAATACGTTTATCGCTATCCCGTGGGAATTTTCCGGGATAAATAGTAGCCTATGTGCTATTCCATACTTTTCTCTATCAATGTGCCGAATTTCATCCAGATTCGTTGGGCCGTTCTGGCGTGATTGAGTAGCACACAAACATCCATCCATGCTTTCGCATTTTTAATATTAGTTAGATTGTACCCCCCATAATCTTACACTTACAATGACACTTAAGATTGGAACTTAACAGAGAGTAGAGGGGGGGCCTTATATTAATATATTTGTCATGTCCTCAGGCGCTGACAGCCTCGAGTACTTGAGCGTGGAGGGTCTGGTGAGCGCCATCCACTACAACATGAAGGCCACCCCCAGCGACGGCGTGGGGGGGCACTGCACCGCCTGCCTCACCGGCGACTACCCCGGCGGGCTGCCGGAGGCCGACTGGTGATAATAATACTGTATTGTTGAGGGCCCCGGAGAGTTTTACACTGAGCTCATACAAACAGTCGCCATCAGCTATATCGTAGCGGGCGAGGTCCTCAAATACTTTAGAGCAGCATTTCAATTAATTCGTTACACTAGATAAGGTTAACGACATCAGAACACACAATTTGTCATAAATATAAGAGTAGCGTCAATAAATTCGGAACGTTCGAGGTAAAAATATCAGGGAGCAGATCGTCAAAGGTACGGATGCAGTGGCGCTAGCGCGTAGGCTGATCTTAAAGATCTGGACATTAATGGAAAATATGCCTTAAGTTTGCAACAAACAGTTTAAATTGCAGTGAATTGCTTGCAAACGGGTATACTATTCGTGACATCTTTAGCTATATTTCTATTTGGTTTGGAATGCGAATCTATTATTATATACGTAAGGTTGATTTTCCACTAATGTTCAGATCTTTATGACCAGCCTGACTGTCGGCGCCTTTGACAATCTGCTTACGGATATTTTTACCTCGAACGTTCCAAATTTATTGAAACGTCTCTTCTCTTATATTTATGACGAATTGCGTGTTCTGATGTAACCTTACCTAGTGTAACGAATTTATTGAAATTTAATGCTGCTCTAAAGTATTTGAGGACCTCGCCCGCTACGATATATCTGATGGCGACTACAGTCAAGGGCATAAATATATGTACGATACCAAGACGTCAAAAACATCTATACACCTTTATGCCACAAACATTAAAGTCGGTGATGCATATTGTCATGATGTCTGTTTAGATATTTATGCATTCGACTGTCAATGTCACATTGGCGTTGTATCTATACAATGCCGTTATCTGCTATGTATTGGGTAAGCGATAAGCAGTTGCTTGACTCTATTCTCGTGTCAATACAGGTAATTAGGTGAGGTCAGTTGGGAAACGGTTTGGTTAGGTTATTCGATACGTAGTTACGATACGTCGAACTGATCGAAAATAACTTACGGAGGCTGGATAAAAACAAATACTATGATCTATAGATGTTTTTATCTCATTTTAAATTTACCAGAAGCTTTTAGGTGAAGGGAAACATGTCCCACACGGATCAGTCGGAACGATATATCGTAACGATCGAATCGTATAGCATACGGGGTCTTTATAAACCACTGCATTTAAGCAGATTTTTTTTAAAACTTTTCTTTGTTTTTATGACATGTATTTTTATAGGAATAAGTTTAGTCGTGCTGGTTACGACTTTATTAAATATATTAATTAATATTCGGCGTGAGAAATTATACGTTAAGCGTAGTTAAGTTTTGATACAACTTTGTCGCTGAGTTCCGTAATACTTGTGATTTTATATACGCAAGAGCAAAAATATCGGCTCGCTTTTCATAGAACTTTGTATGGAAAGTGACCAGTTATTTTTGCTCGTTAGTGTAGTTGGCCAGGAAAGTCCTTTACCGCCACAAGGTTCACAATTGGCTGTATTGGTGCACAATAAGTATGGCAATATTGGCAATGTCTTTACGTCATGTATAGCACTATAAACTGTCAGTAAACCAATCAACGGCCAGGACACCGTTTTGTAAAGCTACTAGTTTATAATTTACTAGCGGAAGTCTCTATCTAACACATAGGGTCAGAAAGAGACTTCCGCTTGTAAATTGTAACTAGTAGCTTTATGAAATAGGGTCCTGCCCGGCTAGCCACGACAGCGCACAAGAGTCGCGTCGCGCGCGTGATAGATTACCCGTCTCTTTCTAGATCGAACAGTAAGAAAAAGACGGCCAATGTATCACGCGCGCGACGCGACTCTTGTGCGCTGTCGTGCTAGACGTGCTGAAGACGTTGTTTATTGGAATATTAAGCAGTCCTTCGTTCTTTTGTTGTGTATTTTATAGTACTCGAAATTATTTTTTATTGCATCTTTGGGAATGTTATATTTGTGGTAAAATCGTTTATAATTGGCTAATTGCTTAATATTTGTGTTGTTTATATCGATGACTTTCAGCGTCTGTTATCAAATAGTACTCGTTTCTTGTAAAATAAATTAGTTCCACTAAAAAATTGCAACATGGCGTGGGCTAAATAGAAAGTTATTAGGCTATACAAGTCAGTGTATTAACCTTCTTTTCTTCTAATCGAAACTGTCATAAAAAAGGTAAAGCACTTTCTTTGTCCATTATACTATAAAAACATAAATTACTGATATTAATTAAAAAAATATATCGGCTGGTAATTTTTTAGCTGGCCATTGTATTTTCACATTTTAAAAATTATTTAATATACCGTTTAAATTGTGACCTACAGTAACCTGTTCACTGTACAGTCAGATAAAGATGCATTTTTTTTTCTAGTGTTTCACAAAATTTTGATAAACTAGATAATGTACCTTTGTAGTTGACTGTACAGAAATAGAAATGGCCGTGTTTTAGTTGGTCACAATTTTAACGGTCATACTTTTTCATATAAATTATGATGATTTGTATGTTTTAACTACATTTTGTGACTACCGCAAGCAGATACGACAATTTACTTATCATAAAAAAGCGATTATAATAGAGTTTAGAATCTATTGTACAGAGTGAAACTAAATTAGTTAGTGCTAGAAATATATGGTTGCGACCACACCGCCGCTTTAAAAACGGTGACGGTACAAAATGTATGAAGCGTGACGCATACGGCACGTCACTGCGTATACGCGGCGGTTTGGTCGCACCCTAATGCTAAATAAATGGGTGCATTTGTTGGAAGTAGTCTGAGAAAATTTGCGATATCCATACACTGTCCAAAATAAATCACGCAGTCAATGTATGAAAACCGCAAATTTGTTAACTGACTGCGTGCGGCAGTAACAAAATTTTGCTATAATCTCAGTAAGTCTAGATTTAAGTTAATTTTCGTTTTTTATAATTAATGCAAAGTACACTATTGTATAGCGATTTTTGGGACCAATTTAAAGAATAACTAATGTTATCCTTCCTTATAATTTCCTACATTATCTGTAAAATAACTTAAATACTATTTAATAATTAATTAATCTCTCAGAAGTGTAAAGTATCGCGCCACAGTGGAACCTTTTCGCAATGAGTTACAATGACTTCAATAAGTTTGAGTCACAGCAACAGTCTCGCATCTGCTTTTGATTCAACTGACACGTGTACGTTTGTCTGTGCCAACCCTCCGAGGTGTCAACAGATATATCAGAGTCCTCGAATAGACACGGATCTGAACAGTATGCCAATTAGTTCCCTCCATTAAGTAATCCAATTTTGTATTTTATATATCCTTTATTCACCCCTAATTAGGTAGGAAATCATGTTAAATCAAAAAAGCGAGTGAAAGTTACTAAATAGATAATTGTTGTTTAAGTACATTCCACACTGTGCCTTATTGGTAATTATAGTAAGTTTAATTTTAAGTGAGACGTTATTTTTGATAATGAATAAAATATTCATTAATTTAGAACTTGTGTTGTTATTTTAATGATAGCTCTTGCCCGCTGGTTCGCCCCCGTTTTACCCTCAAGCCCTCTCATGAGGCCTGTGCCCAGCATTGGGACGAATATTGCAGATGAAGACGTTCCCGAAGAAAATAGGCGTCATATAACTTAGTGAATCAACTAACTGGGGCCTTACCATGACGTCTTAGTAAGATTCAATTCTGATTCAGTTTAGGTTCGCTCGCTGTCAGATCGATACTAAATAACACCTAAAACCTGAACTGAGTTGGAATTGAATCGCTTTAAGACGTCATGGTAACGCCCCTGGAATGAACAAACCAAGCAAGGTAACCCCCTTATACATTCTTCTTCTTCTTTTAATAATATGGCCCCATCGATCGATGCGATGATTTCGCCAATGTCAAAGTAAAAAATACAGTATTCAAAAATCTTGTGACATAAAAATGTCGGCAACGTTGTACGGTAGAACACGGTCAAACGACCCCCTCCCCCCCTGTCGGGCTCTTAGCCAACGGACAATGATATCCCACGGAGACCGCCAGGAAATCATTAACCGAAGCCCAGGGTGCACCGGACCAAGCACTGCTCTTCCCCTCGGACGGATCCAAAAACGAACCGCAGCTCTTGACCACACGCGGAGGTAACCCGACTCGCACCCCCCCCTTATACATAAACGCTCTATAGGCTTTTGCTAACTTAGTAATCGTTTGTCCTTATCTGTCACTTTGACATTTACCTTTCACAGATAAGGACAAACGATTGCTAAGTTAGTAGAAGCCTACAGAGCGTTTATGAATAAGGGAGTTATTGTTCATTGGGCTTATGTAGCAGATAATAGAAGGGAGGAAAGTAAAAAAACATTGTGAAATCGTGATTTATCAATATTATATTATTTATCAAAACGGTAATACATTGCCTTGTTGCATTCGCATTTGTTGGTAATATTTGTTTCAGTGCTATTCGGCACATGTTTTTGTTGGCTAGTTTATAAGTTGTTTTTGTTAATAGTGTTTGTGAAAGTCTGTCTGCTTCATTTTACCCTTTCAACGCTTTCATATTTGAATGAAGTGATCACTCACACGCCAAGCACTAATTAATTGATGTAACGTTTAAACAAATAAAAACAACTCATAATAGATTTTATTCATGATCAAAGTACACCTTCACTCCGACCTTTTTAGTGGTTGTTGGCGACACTACCACTTTATAGGTTCTTGGCGTTCAAAGGGTTAATTGTATGTGTCGAATTAGTTCTAATAAACATTTTTCTACATCTTCAACACTCAAACCCACGGATCTATATTAAATTAGTGTCCAACCGAAACCGAAACTTTTACAAAATGTGATTAAAACCTTGAAAAAATGTCAATGGGCAGTTCTTTCTAGATATATGAATAAATAAACTGGTCCAATGTTCAACAACAACAAGGTGGTACAAGGTTCTAAGTTTCAATTCTCTCGAATTGTAATTGCAACATTATAATAGTGACATTGGGTATGATACGGTTCAGCCAAAAGGTATCGGCCGTTTATTGGCCGAAACCGGAAACCAAAACCGAAACTTCGTTCGGACACTAATTAAAATACTTCATATACAATTCATAGTCTGTAGGAAATTTTTAAAATCCATTGCAAAATCAACCTTAAATCAATGGATTAATTTTTAGACACGCGTTCAACGTTTGTAACTTTTTTTGTAATAACACCGGAAATAATACCAATAATCAATGTACTTTAAATCCAATCACAGGCAACGGAGTAAATATTATCATTTCAATATGCCGTTGATCTATTCACAAAATTGAGACGCTCGGTGCTCATACATTTAAACGTATACGTCATCCAACTTCTATATAGGTCTGTAGATTAACAAAGTGCAAAAGTCAGACACGGCTTTGATCAGACAAGATTAACAGCTTGTTCCACTTACATAACCAAGTTACATACAAGTAAAATAAATGTAGGATTAATTTAGTATTGTAGTGATTAAAGTTTAGGTGCAGCGGTGGCCAAGCCGCGATCATGTTTGTTTTAATTTAGAAATAGTCTTTATTTTAACTTCGTTCTGGTTATGTAAAATAGTTATGTGCGGGGAACAAGCGAGATTAACTAAGCGACGGACTTAAATAAACAGTATTTAAAATTATTTAATCTTAATTATTATTTCACATAACATTACGTCGCAATATTGTAAAAGTTTTTATTTGTGATTAATTATCCTTACGATATAGTAAATATGTCAAAGTCATGTATATCACAGTATACGAAGTACTTCATAACTCATGAACGAAATTCAGAGGGTGCATCCCTACTGAGCTGGCAACGTTGCATTTTTGGTGATTTTTCGCGCTTATTTCACAGAAATTGAATGAAAGTTTCAAATGTGCGTCTGTAGTGCACTTCGTTTTTATTGTATTAATGTGTCCAATTCATAGATTAATCGTGATGGACTTTTACTTTCGTATTAAAGGGATAAAATACAATATCTCGTTTAATAAGAAAAATAAAGTCCATCACGATCAATTATTGCATTAGACACATTAATACGAAGTGCACTACAGACGCATATTTGAAACTTTAATTCAATTTCCGTGAAATAATAGTAAAAAATCACCAAAAATGCGACGTTGCGAGCACAGTAGGGATAAACGCTCTTAAGACAGCGTCAAAACACCATAAAAAAGCGCGACCACAGAGAATGGTCAAAACTCGAAAATAGATAGCCCTTAATTGCAAGAGGCGTTAAAAGCTAAGTGATGACTACAATTCTTCTACGTTCTCGATAGGACTTAGCATTTGGACAGCTAAGTGAAAATTCGTATAAAAACCGACCAAGCGCGACTCGGAGTCGCGCATGATGGGTTCCGTAACGTTATCTATACTTCATTTAATTTAGGATGAGAAACCACAATAATGTTATATTGCGGCTCGTGAACTGTAATCTCTTTACGATTTGTACTACAGTAACAATTGACGCCACGCAAATAAAGTGGCATTAAAACAATTTTATTTTGCGGCTGCCAAACTATCGCACTGTACTGTTTGCTAGGTAAGAAATAGTTGACCAGCAGCAATATAATGTTATTGTGGTTTCTCATTCTAAATTAAATGAAGTATATAAATATCTATAACCAGTGAAAGCAGAGCCCTGCTCCAAAGCAAAACGTACGCAGTGTGGGGTCACTTTATACATTAATTACATACATTATTCTGGTTTTTAGTATTTGTTTGTGTGAAAATTTCAACAGTCTGTCTATAGTAGCTATCACGGCTCATGAGATACAGCCTGGTGACAGACGGACGGACGGACAGCGAAGTCTTAGTAATAGGGTCCCGTTTTTACCCTTTGGGTAAGGAACCCTAAAACTCGAGTTACGTAGACATTTGCCTCATAAGTTGTTGATTGATACTTGTAGCGACATCTATCAGGAACTTCGATAAATTCGCGTGATCCCGCTTTTGGTACGGCAATTGACAGCGCCATCTTGTTTCGTCTACGGTAATATTAAAAAATGGTAAATGATAAGTGTTTTAAAATACTAATAGCGTTAAAAACCAAATAAATTATTACTAAAATATTATAACTTACAATAATTAGCAGAGTCATTAAAGTATGTACAGATTTTATAAAAAAAAATTGTTTTACACTAACACAATAATGACAGGCCTTGTGTACTCCGCAATTCGATTTTCGAAGTTCGTTTCGTGCCGTCGCGCTCTGACTAATAGTTATTAACTTCAGAGTGAGAGGGACGGTGTGATACGAACTTCGAAAATCGAATTTCGGAGTAGCCTCCCCAGATCGGTCACGCGAACATCTGACTTCAGCAACTATATTCATACTACAGGGTTTATCAGATACCCCCTAACAATAATCCACTGGGGTATATAACCATAGCTATAGAAGCTAAAAAAAATATTTTGAAAAATTTTTTTCGTACTTTGTATAGGAATGATTATAGTTAATACCATTCCTATAGAAAAAAAAAATTACTAAATTTACTTTTTTCAAAATATTTTTTAGCTTCTATAGCTATGGTTATATACCCCAGTATATTATTGTTAGGGGGTGTCTGATACACCCTGTATATCAGTGTCGTTGTCCTCTTACCCCCTTTTTCATAAACGCTCTATACGCCTCTGCTAACTTAGCACACGTTTGTCCTTATCAGTGAAAGGTAAATGTCAAAGTGAATAAGGACAAACGATTGCTAAGTTAGCAGGAGCCTACAGAGCGTTTACCAATAAGGGGGGTTAGTCTAGACTGTACTATAGATAGACCGCTTAACTGCCCGCCCGCACCGCTTTCCCCTTTGTCGTCCTACCCCGCGCCCAGTGCCGCGCGGTCGAGGACTCAGTAAAGCGGTCGCTCTATGTGGTATACACCAGTGGTTAGTCAGAGTCTGACCGTCATTCAGCCTCTTCGCTGGACTGCTGCGGGTATCGGCACTCCGGGGTGCCGCACTCGCAACGCATCCATTTGGACTTGACCGACCAAAACTTGTCACCGTAGTCGAATCTGTAACAAGATCCATTCTATAATAAAACCAAGAGATGTAAACTTATAATATTTAAGATGTTTGATAAAAAGTACTGGTAAATTTTAAGAATAAAATATACAGGACCCTTAATAAATAATGCCAGCAATAGATAAGATGGCCCCCAATATAAAAGATAGTCACCAAGGGATAAAAGACAGTACCTAATAATAATAAACAGCCCCAGACGTCCCCCAGTTGGTAAAAGACAGTCCCCATTAGGTAAAAGACACCCCCCAGTTGGTAAAAAATGCCCCCCAATAAGCAAACGACAGTCCCCAATAGGTAAAACGCCCCCCAATATGTAAAAAACGCTCCCCAGTAGGTAAGACAATACCCAATAGGTAAAAACCGCCCCCCGTTGGTAAGAAACAGCCCCCAACAGGCAAACGACCCCCCCAATAGATAAAAGACGTCCCCCAGACAGATCCCAATAACTAAAACGCCTCCCAATAGGTTAAAGACCCCCCTCCGAATAGGGAAAAAAGACAGTTACCCAATAAGGAAAAAACGCCCCCCCGAGCTGGTAAAAAACAGTTCCCAATAGGTAAAACGCCCCCAATAGGTAAAAGACGTCCCCCAGTTGGTAAAAGACACTGAGGTAAAATACGGTTCCTAATAGGTGAAAAATGCACCCCAATTGGTAAAAGACACTTTGAGGTACAAGACAGTCATTAATAATAATAATAATATCGTGGGAAAATTGACACCAATTGACCTAGTCCCAAACTAGGCAAAGCCTGTACTATGGGTACTAGACAACGGATAAACATACTTATATAGATAAATACATACTTATGTACATATTAAACACCCAAGACTCGAGAACAAACATGCGTATTCATCATACAAATATCTGCCCCGACCGGGGATCGAACCTGGGACCTCAAGCTTCATAGTCAGGTTCGCTAACCACTAGGCCATCCGGTCGTCAATATTACTATCGTACTAGCTGTTGCCAGCGACTTCGTCTGCAAAGAATTCGTTTATCGCTATCCCGCGGGAACCGCATTTTTCCGGGATAACAAGTAGCCTATGTGCTATTCCAGACTTTTCTCTATCTATGTGCCGAATTTCATCCAGATCCGTTGGGCCGTTCTGGCGTGATTGAGTAACAAACAAACATCCATCCATCCATCCATACTTTCGCATTTATAATATTAGTTAGAAATTAGAATTAGTTAGATTAATAATTAAAGACAACCAAAATTAAAGACACTGGTAAAACACGCTCCCCAATAGGTAAAGCACAGGCACTCACGTGAGCTCCTCGCCGTGCGCGATGTCGCGCGCCGCGAACAGGCACACGGCGGGCAGCCGCAGGTCGCGCGAGCCGGCGAACACGCGCACGGGCGCCACGTTCGGCGCGCAGCTGTGGTTCATGAACCGCGCCGCGCTGCCGTAGCGGGCCGCGTCCACGCACAGCTGGACCTTGTACTCGCATTGCTGAAAAAAAAAAAACAAACAAATAATTAGTTTGTAACTTGGCATTAACGATCTCCAACTACACACATGCATCCCAAGATTCCCAAGACAAATTTGACCTTGGTCGGCGAACACCAAAAACATAATTAAGGATCTTTCGACACGTTTAGTGCGGGCCTGGCCACAGGTGACCCTAGGGCCGGCGCTTACCTCTCTCAAAGGCTAGGAATAGCAATGCGGCCAGCGTTTTGGGGTCGATGCCTGTGGCGGAATATTATGACGACGTATTTACCTTATAGTTTTAGTTTTAGTCAGTTTTAAAACCCTGTTGTTTTGTTTTAATATTTATTAAACAGGTATTTGACTCGGTAGTAATATGCCTATATTAAAATGTTCAAAACTATGTAGGGATAAAAAATATCCATGCACATTTTTGATGAGTGTATATGGTACATTTATCCCCACGTGTCTTATCATGTAAACAAACGTAACATCAAAAATGATAATAGACAATGACTAGTGATTGGAAATGTTGATAAAATATACATAAAACGTGACCGATTATTTCGCTTTAAAAATAAAATATCACAACCTGACAAAAAACTCGTTATTTTGGATGGTATAAGCTAAGTGAAAAACTTAAGTAAACGACCTGTTGCATGTGGAAAAATTAGACAAATGACTCAAGTACCATATCAGTTCTGTACACTACATACAACAGGTCATTTGCTTCAGTTTTTCACTTAATACTCACCTCCAATAGACCCTTCCACCTCTCTCTCTATACAATAACTCTATTGAACAACACATATAACAATCAAAACAGAAAAAAAGGTACAGGTATACAGAAGTAATAAGGCATCAATAGGCGGACTCTCTCTGCTCACCTCCAACAGATCCGACTTGAGATCCAACGCGAACATATAATGGTCCGCCGACCTGGTGTCCGCGTCGGCCATGCTCAGCAGCTCCCCGCAGTAGGTGGCGACCGGAGCCCCCCGCGGCACCCGGGACAGCGCCCGGAGCCCCCAGCCGCGCGCGCCGCCCGCACGGAACACCGCCGCGCGGATCATGAGCGAACCCTTCTGGGTGGCGCGGGTTATGCTCGCGTTTGTGCACAGTTTCTGTTTGGTAGATAGTAAAAAAATATTTCATTCCATCAAATCTGTAGGCTTACAGCCTTATTCATAAAAAGTTAGAGGCTCGCTATAGGACCGATGCAAAAAAACATGATTCATAAACGTCAGTTAGCGCTAATCACTCCGTCAAGGCTCTGTTAAGTCTTCCGAAAGTTAGCGGACCGTAGACCCTACTTTATCTCTCTGCTAACTCACAAAATGGCCGCCACAAATGTGAACAGCTGATTTTGGCAAGAGCAAAACCATACCCAAGACAGTTTTTTTGGTTTTAAGTTTATCCCCTCCGGGAAAGGCAAAGGAAACTAGATCCACGCAGCCTCAT
Source organism: Pandemis heparana (assembly GCA_963854515.1). Lineage (NCBI taxonomy): Eukaryota > Metazoa > Arthropoda > Insecta > Lepidoptera > Tortricidae > Pandemis > Pandemis heparana. Next base: position 33,426,289 of record OY978006.1, read on the forward strand.
CTGTCGTGTTAGGCTGAAAACATGTTTTCGGTTTCCAGCTAATTCGCTGCCACTGGCTTTTACGTGCGCGGGAAGAGAAGCAACTGGTACATTCTACGTTTTTTCTTTGCTAATAAACCAGCATGAGACCTTTAGGCTTATTGTCTAACTCGCTCGCGATCGCCATCGTGTTCATTTTGATAGTTCTTGTATGAATGTGACAGCTAGCTGATTCCGATGCCAATTGTCAGCCCACACATGAACTGTCAAAATGAACACGATGGCGATTGCGAGCGAGTTAGACAATAACAGCCTTATTCATAAAAAAACATTAATTGAGTGATCGGTCTATTACTTAACAGACTGATTAAGCTTAGTTGACGGTTTGTAAAAAGTATGATTCATAAACGCTTGCTAGCAGTCTGTGAGCTAATGAGCTGCTGATGGATGGATTAGACTCGTTATGTTGGCCACCTTGACAAATCATAGACCAAAAATGGCCTTTTAGTGAATTAAAAAAAAAAATTGACAGCAGTGACGGCGAATTAGCGGGAAACCAGCGAATTAACACGAGAGACGAGGCAGTGTGGATCTAGTTTCCTTTACCTTTCCCAGAGGGGATAAACTTAAAACAAAAAAAAATGTCTTGCGTATGGTTTTGCTCTTGCCAAAATCAGCTGTTCACATTTGTGGCGGCCATTTTGTGAGTTAGCAGAGAGATAAAGTAGGGTCTACGGTCTGCTAACTTTCAGACTACTTAACAGAGCCTTGATGGACTGATTAACGCTAACAGACGTTTATGAATCACGTTTTTTTGCATCGGTCCTATAGCGAGCCTATAACTTATTATGAATAAGGCTGTAAGTATTTCCGAAGACGTTTTACATAGCATAGGGCAGGACACATGACACAACAACCAGACATTGACACATACAATAAAAACAAGAGAACACACTTTTTTAATAGAAAACGTAAAAAGATATAAAAACCGGGCAAGTGCGCGTCGGACTCGCGCACGAAGGGTTCCGTACCAGAAAAAAAACGCCAACAACTACTCTGTTGTATGGAAGCCCCCCTAATCCCGTTTAGCATAGTACTAGTTCATAAGAATATTAATTATTGTACGCCTAACTGGCAGATTATAGCAGTTCTTATAGTGATAATATATGTCTAACATGTATATGTACCTATAATAGCAATAAATGAGTTAGAGTTTGAGTTTAATTTTTTTTTTTTTTTAGTATCTGTTGTTATAGCGGCAACAGAAATACACAATCTGTGAAAATTTCAACTGTCTAGCTATTACGGTTCTTGAGATACAGCCTGGTGACAGACGGACGGACAGCGAAGTCTTAGTAATAGGGTACCGTTTTTACCCTTTGGGTACGGAACCCTAAAAAAGGTTGTCTGTCGCCAATAGTGACTGACCGTGTTGCAAGCGCACGCGTGATGGCACTGGAACAGCATCGGGGGCTCGTGGTAGGGGAAGTCGGGTGCGAGCCGGCCGCGCGCCAGCCACCGCCGCACGCCGAGCAGCTGGCACGAGCACGTGTCCGCCTGGCACGTGCCGTCCGCGCACGTGCAGCCCTGGCACGACGAACACGTCATAACACGTCACAAATCGGGTTTGGGCGCATAACGTCGCACTCGCAAAACGTCCCGCCACCAAAATTACGTCACATTCGCAAAACGTCTTCTCTACAAATGGTCTCTTATGTAAAATAGCCCATTCGCAAAATGTCCCGCTCTGGAAAAAACTTGTTTCAGTAAAGACTAGGAGTCTTCTCATGGGATAAGAGATGCCGATTTTGCGAACTTTTTCCAGACGGGACATTTTGCGAATGGCTCATTTCGCAGACGGGACGTTTTGCGAAAGGGGCGTTATGCAGTAGGGAGTTTCAGCGAAAGGGGCTTCCTCAGAAGGGACGTTTTGCGAAATGGATGGGACCTCTTGAGGAAGGGACGTTTTGCGAATGGGGTATTTTACATAAGGGACCATTTGCAGAGAAGACGTTTTGCAAGTGGGACGTAACGCGCCGAAACCCTAAAAAATGGGGGAGCAAAAATTCTCGTGTCATACTTGGTATGTATGTATGTACCTGGAGCGTGTCTATGGTGTCATCTACGGGCACCGGGCGCGGCGTCACATGCCGCGTCACGTAAGTGAAGTCATCCGGCGGCGGCGCGTCGTCCACCTCGTTGACGCACGGCACCGGGAACTCCTCGCGCCCGTTGGACAGGTCGCTGTCAACACGCTTCTGTTAATGCTGGCTACACCACGCTTCCTATCGTCCTATCGGCATGACGCTATCGTTTTTTTGCTCACCAGTTGGCGCCACTGTTGACTAAGGACCAGAGGTATAGCTGTCAAAGGCGACGCTATAAGATCGGCGCCGAAACAAAGTTTTAAATCTTGAATCTCATTAAGTTTATTAATTGACAACATTTCATATTTCTGAGCCTATAATTTTAATGGTTCTCTGTATTTTGTTTGAAAAGATGTACATGCTGACAGTTTAATTTTTCGCTAGGGTTTGTATTTAATTTATAATTAATTTATTAATTTTCGCTTATTCTAAAAGGGCGTAACTCTGATACTATCGCAGAATAGATACTTATCCTTTTGTCTTTTCTCTATAGAAAAAAACTGACGTCAATTTCAAATTGTCAATGTCAGGCCTTATTCTTCAATATTCGATTTTCGAGGTTCGCTTCGTGCTGTTCCGCTCATACAAATAGTCATTATCTTGAGAGTGAGAGTGAAGGTATGCAACGAACTTCGAAAACAGAATTTCAGAGTTGCCCGATTATCGAGGTTAAATTTAACGTGAAATTTCAATACTAGTGCATTCTTAGCGAGCGCTCCCCCGAGATTGGTCTTTACTTTTTATCTCAGATTTAGCAAGCAATGTGAATGAGTGATACCTTAAAAGAAAGAGCAATAAACAGGCTTGTTTTTAAAAATGTTTGAACATTTCCAGGATTTTTTTTATTTTTTTTTTATAGCACTGAAAAATGACTCTGTTCTAAAAAGAGACATTTTTAGTAATTTCGAATGCCTCCATTTTGTTTCTGTGGCAAGACAGACACTTCAAAATTGTTTCATTTGGTCCAATACACATTAAACTATCCGAAATAAAAGATCTTGTTTACAAATTAACGCTCATTGGCGCAATATTGACTCATTTTTATCAAATTCTGTTTATTTTCATAAAATTTCTAAATTTTCAATTTAAAAAAAAATATCAAATTTCGGCTAAGACATGTATGGCTCAAAATGTTCAAAAATACCTCGGCTATCACCCCCTTAAGGCTTTGCATCTGGCTACCAAACACCTTGTATAAAGTGGTTTAGATTTTATTTTCTTTAAACCCCCCCCCCCCCCCCCCCTCCTGCGATATTAAAACCTGGCCACGCCCGTGCTAAGGCCCACGTAGGTCCGAAGCCCTACAGTTCAAGGCCACCGACCTGCACAGCATCCGGTGTCCATTGCCGACTTCCCGCGCCGCGATCGACATCTGCATGTTCAGCGATATAGCGCTCTGACACTCCCCGGTGCAGACTTCCACTGGTAGCTCACCCGCCGTGTTCTCTACGTCGGTCTGAAAACAAAAAAGTATGTCAAAAATGCCTTACATCGTTTTGGAAAAGAGCTGTTACTCTTCAAACTGATGGACCAATTTTTACCAAACATGGCTAAGAAGTAAGATTCAACGCAATGAAACTTTAAACATGGAGGCTTTAGAATAGAGGCCGCCGAGTGACTGAGTTAAATGTTTTTATTTTTACAAAATATATGGGTCGACGGAAAAATCTGAAACTTTTTTCCGTAGCTAGGGATGGTTATTCCTATCAATAGAAAAATCACCAAGCACTTTTAAAATAATCATCCATTCTCAATTGAGGCGTTTACGTATTGAGCATACATGGAACGCTGTAATAGTGAAGTAACGCCATGTCGACAAACACATTTCAATAATATTTTGACAATGACATTTAGCGACAAGGTTCTATCGTGGCTCAACAATTAAAGACCGCGAGTATACCAGTTCTCTTTGATTCCCCTTTCCGTCTCACTCTTAATCATGCTAAACGTGGCCTTGAGGTCTTATTACCTTAAGCTCTGTCTACTCTGGAAGGGATAAAGACGTGATTTATGAATGTATTTATAACTTACCCTAGCGCCGTGAGCCAGTAATATGACCACGCATGCGTAGTGGCCCTGCCTAGCTGCCACGTGCCTGGAATAATAAAATAATACATATACCCCCTTATTCATAAGCACTCTATACGTTCCTGCTAACTTAGCAATCGTTTGTCCTTATCTATGAAAGGTTTAAGTCAAAGTGACAGATAATGACAAAAATAGATAAATTGTAAAAGAATTGCTAATAAGAGATTGATGAATGTGGATGAAGCGAAAGAGATATATCAGGATCGTAGTAAGTGGAACAAAGTAGTATCTGCCTACCCCTGTGGGAAAGAGGCGTGACGGTATGTATATGTATGTATGTATTGCTTATTCTACGCAGACGAAGTCGCCGGCAGAAGCTAGTAAATTATATAGGAAAAATCGCTTCTAATCGAATTCGATTTTCGGTAAACGAAGCAACCTCAGCCTCAAAATATCTAGCCTCGCTGACACTCGGCCGTCCATTTCGGCCGGCAACCCCTGCCTCTGTAATGTTAATGTACTATACTCACAGCGGCGTGTCCCGGTGCGCGTTGACAGCGGCCACGGCGCGCGGCGACGCCTCCACCAGCAGCCGCAACGACTGCGCGTCGCCGGCCAGAGCGCACCAGTGGGCGGCAGCGTTGCCTTCTATGTCGGTCGCGGTCGCGTCCGCGCCGTGCTCTAACAACAGTCTGTGAAAACAATTCAAGATGGGTTTAGACTTTAGAGCAGAGCTTTAAAACGTTATGAAAAAACGATATAAAGGTGCGACCACACCGCCGCTTAAAAACCGGTGACGTTACGGAATCGCAACAAAATGTATGAAGAAACGGTGAGAAAACGTGACGCATACGACACGTCACTGCGTATTCGCGGCGGTTTGGTCGCACCCTAATACCGGTATATGTCATTTGTGTTTGAAATTTCGATCAAAATAATTCTATATTCCTTCATAACGTTATATTATATGATATCATAACGGAGAGAAAACCACAACGTTATGAATAGACATCGGAGTTTATGCATTTGCATATTTGCAAAAGCTACGCTTAATTTAAAAATATTTCGCTGTTTTTACACAGACTTGAATTAAAATATATAAAAATAAATATGGTGTTTTGATTTTGCATTGTGCAACAATTTTTATTGCATATTTCGGCCTTTTTTTCGTGCATATTTGCATGCATATTTTGGCACTTTGCTAGTGCATATAGAACACCGGCTTGTACGGTGCACGCACGAAAAAGTGTCACGTTCCGCGTGACGTCAGAGCGTGCAAGCGAGAGCGCGGAACAAGCGAGAGGCACGATCGCCTCAGCGTTCGGCTTGTGATGCATCTATCTTTCTTCTGACGTGACGTCAGAGCTAGCAGTTTTCATTAATGTTTCTCTATGACGTTATCACGTAAAACTGTCGTCCGTAAAAAAGACAACAGTATTGTTCACATTCTTTCTAATGTTAGGAGTGGACGAATCAGGAAGTGGACAACTTTGGAAGTGGTCAAATTAGGAAGTGGACAAGGTCGACCGGAGGGAAAAAAACGATAGATTGCGACATAGCATTTTGTTTCCGGGGTCTATATTTTTTTTACCTAAAATAGGCTTGATGGAAGGCGAAGATGAGGCCTAAGACGGTACACATTTGCCTAGAAGGTGTCTGTTCACTTTGGTCTTAACCCGTCAAAACTCTCTGATGCTATATATTTTTGCAAAATATGTTCCAAATTGAAAGTAAATGGGTTTTAAATGAGATTTTGCGAGGATGACATATGGCGTCCGCGGGTTCTGACGGGTTAAAGATGTCCAGATGAATTACAAGAACCCAGGGGCCTTACCATGACGTCTTAATGCGTTTCAGTTTAGGTTCGCTCGCTGTCAGATTCATACTAAAAGTGACAGCTAAAACATGAACTGAGTCGGAGTTAGGACGTCATGGTAAGGCCCCAGTAGGCTTATTGTCTAACTCGCTCGCAATCGCCATCGTGTTCATTTTGACATTTCATGTATGGGCTGATAATTGGCATCGGAATCAGCTAGCTGTCACCACAGAATACATAATAGTACTAACGTACAGAATGGCCACGCTCCGCCCCGCACCGATTCGAGTTACCCCACCCCTCAAGCGCAGTCTGCCGGAAAGCTGCCGGCAACTAGTAGGGCTCGCAACGCGATGTATGTCGGCCGCACGTCACAAGTTCGGGAATCTATCCTACCTACTTCATTTTATAAAACATTAGAAAATTTATGCTTTCTGAAATTATCTCGATTAATACATGAAATAACTACAGAATCATTCGCTTAAGTTTGCTGTCGTACATCTATTGTAATTGAAAATAATAATGCTTAAATACACAGACAGACACATTTTAAGTAAGTTTAAATAAATAGATGACGATTAAGTACATTTATTTGTACACATCTAAGCCATATCTTCATTATAAGTACCTATATTTATGTCATTGGTAGTACTTCTAGTACTAGGTTTTTGCGATAGACAGCCCTGTGTATCTTACGCACACATTGACGCGTGTACAGACGACGTCGTGCCTGTGTTCATTTCAGAACGCGGATTTTGTACGTCGTGGCCGCCGTGTGCTGTCACGTTCATACAAGAACTGACATAATGAACACGATGACGATTGCGAGCGAGTTAGACAATAAGCTAGATAAATAATAATAATTCTAATCCCGTTTAGCATAGTACTAGTTCATAAGAATATTAATTATTGTACGCCTAACTGGCAGATTATAGCAGTTCTTATATTGATAATATATGCCTAACATGTATATGTACCTATAATAGCAATAAATGAGTTTGAGTTTAAGCCTACTGGTCTCACCTGACAGCCTTGGGTCTCTGATGCTCAGCGGCCCAGACCAGGGGCGTCCAACCGCCGTGGTCCCGCGGGTCGACCTGGGCCCGCGCGCAGCCGAGCAGGGCCTCGCAAGCGGCCACGTGCCCGTATCGGGCCGCCGTGTGGAGCGCCGTCATGCCTTCCGGGCCCTGTTGTGTGGTAAATGTGAAAACCAAACCCCATCACAAACGCTCTATAGACTTCTACTAACTTAAAAGCTTATTACCTTACTAGCTGTTGCCTGCGACTTCGTCTGCAAAGAATTCGTTTATCGCTATCCCGCGGGAATTTTCCGGGATAAAAAGTAGCCTATGTGCTATTCCAGACTTTTCTCTATCTATGTGCCGAATTTCATCCAGATTCGTTGGGCCGTTCTGGCGTGATTGAGTAACAAACAAACATCTATCCATCCATACTTTCGCATTTACATATAATATTAGTTAGATTACACTTTGCTTTATTTGATTGATTAATGTGGATGAAGCGAAAGAGGTGTGTCAGGATCGTAGCAAGAGGAACAGAGTAGTCTCTGCCTACCCCTGTGGGACAGAGGCGTGACGATATGTATGTATGTACACTTTGCTAAATTTAGTCATCCTAATTAGAATGCGCTACTGAGATACCTTGTGTAATTTTTTAGGTTAGATTATTTTATTTCAAACTAATAATAATAATACATTCTGACACTGAAAAAAAAAAAGCCGTGGTAGCCTAGTGGTATGACCTGTGGCCTCTCAAGCAGAGGCTCGTGGGTTCGAATCCCTGGCTTCGCACCTCTGAGTTTCCCGGAATTTATGTGCGAAATTACATTTGAAATCTACCATGAGGTTTTCGGTGAAGGAAAACGTGAGGAAACCGGATCAATCCCAATAAGGCTTAGTTACCTCTGGGTTGGAAGATCAGATGGCAGTCGCTTCTGTAAAACTAGTGCCTACGCCAACTCTTGGGATTAGGTTGTCAAAGCGGACCCCAGGCTCACTGAGCCGTGGCTAATGCTGGGAAAAAACGCTAGGAAGATAAATAATCCATTCTGTTACTTACGGGTAAGTTAACGTCGCATCCCGCCGCCACGAGATACCGTATCACTTTGAGCAGGTCCTCGTCACTAGCACCGTCCCCCTCGCACTCCTTGTCGTCGTCTTCCTTCTCGCTCTCGGGGTCCACGTCCATCTCCAAATCGGAATCGCTCGGCCTCACTCTCGGCTGGTTCTTCTTCGAGAGGGCTGTGAAATATTATACAAGTTTTGGGGTCAAAATCATTTTTGACGCACCATCTTGTCTGACAAATCTAAACTTTTGACAGCTCGAGTACCTACTAATTAAAATAGTGATGCCCTGATGCGTTACCGATTCGATTTCTTTAACAATCGATTTTATACATGAAGAAGTTTTAATCGATTTAAGACATTCATATTTTATTTATGCTCAACAATTTGCATTGTTTTATAAACTTTCACAGGTGTTTAAGTTACTTTATCTTATATATTAAAATAAACCATTTATGTTAAGTTATATGTTTATTACTTCCGACAGTAAGTAATTTAACCTTAATTATGTCCTTAATTATAATGTATTTATTATTTTTAAGTGATTTTGATATAAAATATAATCACAATAATTTTAAATGTATGTTTTATTTATAAAATCGATTTACTTCAAAACGGTTTTTATAGTCTGTAGTCATTCATTACGAATATGGCACATCACAAGTAGCGGTGCCCGTCCATGAAGTATGGTATTATCTGTAGTACATTGTAAAATTATTGTAAAACTTCATGTGCGTGATCTGTCAAAAGTTAAATAAACGATTGGAACGAGTATAGGTTTAAAGCAATGATATTAGAAACCCTAGATTCACTACGAGCGCTCAAAACTCGTCCCGAGCAGAGAGTGCTTAGAATCTGTCATTAAGCACTCTCTGGCCCTATGGAGCTGTCAATATGATTTACGACGTGAGTTTAAATTTTAATAATGTCGTATATTCCGGACATGTGCATTAGTAATAAAACTGTAACGTTTGTGTTATACAGTCGTATTTCGATTATTTTAAAATGTGGTTGAAATCTCATTTGGCATTTGCGACTTTCATATTTTTGGAATGTACATTTGGGACAAGTTTTGGCAGTGATTTTATACGTGGCGGTGCATCTAGGGTTTATAAAATCATTGGTTTAAAAGCTCATATAACGGTTATTAGCCGCCGCAGTGACGGCTGACTCACCTCTGACGGCGCGCATGAGCGGCGTCAGCGCGGCCGCGTCGCTCGCGTCAATGCTGGCGCCCGCGTACTGCGCGAGGTACAGCGCCGCCAGGTGGCCGCGGCGCGCGGCTGCGTGGACCACCGTACCCCCGTATGACGTCACAGGCTTATTTATATCCCGACAGGACACTGCAACAATACACTGTTTTACACACCAACCCCCTTATTCAGAAGCGCCGAATTGACAACATTTCATATTTCTGAGCCTATCATTTTAATGGTTCTCTGTATTTTGTTTGAAAAGATGAACATGCTGACAGTTTAATTTTTTCGCTAGGGTTTGTATTTAATTTATAATTAATTCATTAATTTTTGCTTATTCTAAAAGGGTGTAACTCCGATACTATCACAGAATAGACACTTACCCTTTTGTCTTTTCTGTATAGAAAAAAATCTGACGTCAATTTCAAATTGTCAATGTCAGGCCTTATTCTCCGATATTCGATTTTCGAGGTTCGCTTCGTGCTGTTCCGCTCATACTAATATAGTCATTAACTTGAGAGTGAGAGAGAAGGTATGCAACGAACTTCAAAAATAGAATTTCAGAGTTGCCCCCCTTGTACTTTGAAGTTGTCAAATACAAAATTACGGTCGCTTATTATTTCTCGTGAAAAAGGCAAAGGTGTTTCACCTATCCTGTGGTAGTTTTGGTAAAATTAGGACATATTTTTAATTAATTTTTATTTTTTATAATAAGCGATATTAAAATTATATAAACATATTGCAGTGATCAGGAGGCGCAAAATGCTTTCGAACCATATATACATTTTCAGGTGTTATAAAAATGAAATGTTGTCAATTCCTTATCTGTCACTTTGACATTTACCTTTCACAGATAAGGACAAACGATTGCTAAGTTAGCAAAAGCCTATAGAGCGTTTATGAATAAGGACGCAAGCCTTTGAAGACCAGATAACATTACCATCTGAGCAACAAATTGAGATTGTACTGCTGTTATCAAATCACATGCATACAATCACACCTCTTTCTTACAGGGGTAGGCAGAGACTACTTTGTTCCACTTGCTACGATCCTGACATACTACTTTCGCTTCATCCACATTCATCAATCTCTTTATACATGCTCGCAGTTTTCGGGTACTCTTGATCTAATTTTTTTCAAAACGTCTCCTATTTGGTCCAGGAACGTCCGTCTAGGCCTTCCCCTCCCAACACACCTCACACTCTCCATATAGATCTGTTTATTTAGTCTGCTTTCATCCATCCTCTCTACGTGACCAAACCAACTAAGCATACATTTTTCTATCCTAGTCACTTAAATAAATAAATATCTTGGGACAAATTACACCAATTGACCCAGTCCCAAACTAAGCAAAGCTTGTATTATGGGTACCAGGCAACGGATAAACATACTTGTATAATGTAGATAAATACATACAACACCCATGACTCCGGCACAAACATTCGTTCATCGTACAAATGTCGGGATTCGTCAGGGTCATTAACTACTAGGCTATCCGGTGGTCAAACTTTACCTCCTATATTTGACTTAATAGCCCTGTAATAGTATTTTTCAACACAACAATATGTGTGTAGATTAAGTAATGTATGTATGTATGCAAATATACAAAATAAGACCTTAAAACACTCGTGTTTTAATGACCCTCATTATGTAACGGTTGCATAAAATACTATTTTTTTTTATGTGAATAGGAAGGCAAACGAGCACGTGGGTCACCTGATGGTAAGCGATCACCACTGCCCATAAACTCCCACAACCCCGGAGGGATTGCAGATGCGTTGCCAACCTAGAGGACTTAGATGAAATGCCTCTTGTGCCCGTAATTTCCCCGGCTGTCTTACTCTCCACACCGGAACACAGCAGTGCAAGCACTGCTGCTTAGCGGCAGGATTAGCGAGTAAGATGGTGGTAGCGATCCGGACGGACCTTGCACAAGGCCCTACCACCCGCAATATTCGTGTACTCGTGTTTTAATGACCTTCATTATGTAACGGTTATATAAAGTACTATTGTAACACTAGCTAGATTGCGGCAGCGTTTTGTTTCGCCTCGAAAATTCATTCTCTCATTCCCAAAGCATAATAACATTACTCACCGACTAGCGGCAGGAGCTCATTGGGCGCGGCGCCGCTTTGTATGGCCTCGTACAACGCGGTCGCGTCGTGAACCTCGCTGGCGGTGCGCGTGCGCAGACTCTCGAGATCCACAGAGAGGGACGGCAACAGCGACGGCGGTATGATAGGGTCCTGCTCTAGCGCGGCTGGGTCGAGCGTTGAGAAGCTCAGGTATGCTGGTGTGCTGAGAGAAATGGAGTTTGTGTGGATCTGGTGCCGAGCGGTTAAGCGGCGTTCTCACGAGACGATTTTTGTTGATCAACTTAAATCGGTTCACAAATTGAATGACAATCGCTACTGAGAACACAATTTTCAATAAAAGTTGATCAACTTTTATTGAACAACAAAAAGTTGATTCCCTCTCAACTTTTGGTGTGCGAGTCGGTTCATTTTGATGACGTCACCGTGCAATTAACGACTTGTCGAACGTGAGAACTATCCGTTCGAGTTAAAAACGATTTTAATTTGTGGTGGCAGTATTGTCTGCTGTCAAAAGTGAATGCGTACGGTCAAAATCATATTTCTAATTTCGAGGATACAATGTTCGCACGACATTGTTTGACGCCTTTTAAAAGCGACTGCCCGTTCGGTCTGATTATCGGTGCGACTGTGAGAACGCAAATCGTATCGATTTTTCTTGTTCAATTTAAAAGGGAGAATTTAAAAGTTTAGAGGGAATCCACTTTTTGTTGTTCAATAAAAGTTGATCAACTTTTATTGAAAATTGTGTTCTCAGTAGCGATTGTCATTCAATTTGTGAACCGATTTAAGTTGATCCACTAAAATCGCCTCGTGAGAACCGCGCATTATGTGTGCGATAACGATAACCTTTCAATCAATCAATCAATCAATCAATCACATCACTTATTTGTGAACAATAGGTAAGTAAGCACATCAGTGGCGTGGCGTCAAGTATATCAGAAGGCAAGCCGAAGGGAACTTAACTAGCCTTTTCCTCTAATTCTGCACAATAAATTGCCCAACTGCCTTAAAATAGGCAAGCCGGTGGGAATCGAGTTCTATGGACGGTACGCCACTGAAGCACATAGTAACTATGTTATGTTGGACGACAAAGACAGATTAATATATGGTCCAGCTATGTTCTACCCATTTGATACGCCATTAGTGACGTGTGGCACTATGATTCAGTAATGTTTGACCTAAAAATATTTGACAAATTGTCACTTGACAAACAACGTTTCACCAAATGATCAATTGGCAAACGAGACATTCGACAAAAGTATCATCTTACAAAAACTCACTTAACAAATGATCAATTAGCAAACACTACACGTGAATGTGTTACATAATAATATGTCAATTGACCTTTTTCCATTTCACCAAATAATATGTTTCACATAACATTGTAAATTTCGAAATTTATCATAGGCGTACACGGTTTCTTCGGACTGTCATAAAAATAATAACCCTACCCTAACTTTACCGAGTCGCTCCCGCCGGGATAGGTCTCGCTGTAGTAATTTTGTCTGATAACTCAAGTTGCTTAATGTTCATTTTGTCAAATAATTCTTTATAAAATTTAAATTTAACCGTTGATCATTTAAACTGAGTCATTTGTAAAATGAGTAGTAGTATTAATCAATTGGCGAAACATTTTTTTGCAAAACGTTGTTTGTCAATTGTAATTTTGCCAAATGACTTTCGGTCAAACGGCAGGACACCGTGGCGCAATCTATCACAACCAGGGGCGTTACCATGACGTCCTAATTCCGACTCAGTTCAAGTTTTAGCTTTCACTTTTAGTATGAATCTGCCTAACCTAAACTGAATCACATCAAGACTAGTGGTGGTCGTTATTACAACAGCAGATAACGTAATGCATTATTTGCACGCAACGAACAACACATTATCGAATCGTCAACTATCCTGCTATTATTATTCGTTGTCTGTTGTCATGGTTGTTCATACGCGCACTGTTGCCGCACTTGGCATGGAAGCGCAAGCGAGTGCGCAACAAATCAAGCAGGTGTGTGCGAGAGATAGCGATAGCGCTATACGCGCGAGCTCGCATCGCAATCGCAATTCAAATAACTGACTTTTGGTATCATTATTAGCTGTTGCTGTTTGTTGTCAGTCAGTAAAATAACAAACAAGGTAACAGAGCGTTGTTTTGCTTTTGTTACCGTACGTTTTTATTACGCTGCGATTGCGACGAAATAAGTATAACAATTATTTAATAATAAGTTCATTATCGTTTTGTAAAACAGCATATAACAGGATAACAGACAACAGTTTACAATAAAAGCTATTTAAGAATAACACAACACCGTTATTAATTATTGCAAAACAGCCGTTATTGCCACCACTAATCAAGACGTCGTGGTAAGGCCCCAGCACTCACCACTGCACCCGCTGGTCGGGCAGGAACACCCTCTTATTGGAGCACCGCATCAGCACCCTCACTTTGTGGCAGTCGCAGTTGGCCGGCTGCCAACGGTACATGTGGACCCCGCAATGCGGGCAGCCGGGCCTCTGGCGCGCCTCGCCCGTTATACCGCATTCGATGTGGAACAGGTGGTTTTGGTTGCAACGGTAGAATGTGCCCTGTTACATACATAGATATCTCGCTAACTCTTTATTGAACGTCACATATAACAATCAAAACAGAAAGAAAGGCATATAGAAGTAATAAGGTAACAATAGGCTAATAGATAAATTAATTATAGACATAAATATAGATATAGGTTATGTTAAGTAAATGACCTGTTGTACGTGTGAGTAATGTGTGCGAATAGACAAATTGACGTTCCAAATTAGAAAAATGATTCAAATCTCATATCATTTCTGTACGCTACTACATACAACATGTCATTTAATTAAGTTTTTCACCTATAGATTTATTTATTTCCATTTGCAAGTTACGCTAAGTCAAAACGTAAATAAAATAAAAACATCCGTACTACTAGTAAAATAATTCAATTAAACAAATCAAAATCAAAATCCAATAATATAAAACAAGTGATAAATATCAAATTCAATATGAAACTGACCAAATAGAAGCAATTTAATAAAATTATGAAATAAAATGCGTTTAACTGTTTTACGTCGCCCCAGCCCGTAAGTAGCAATTTACATCCCGCTACGCGAGCGGAAATTCCCACTTTCCACTTTTGACAGTTTTTGAGCGCGATTAGGACTCTAGTTGTTTATTGTACGTCAATGTGAACATTGTTAAAAATAAATGCTACATTTACGATTCTCTAGGAGAGTGGGGGGGCAGCAGCCCCCACCTTCACCCCCTTGACCCCCCCCCCTAAATCTCTCTTACTACTCTTACCTGCGAGCAGAAGAGTCCACAAGCGGCACAGCAAAGGTGCCGCCTCAGCTGTTGCCTGTGAGACTCGCAGGCCAGTATGTAGGGGGCGCGGGGCCCGCTCCGCACCAGGGGGGCGTAGCCCGAGGGCCCGCGGGCCGCGCTGTGGGAACACCCGACCCGCACGCCGTCGACAAGCTCGATCGCTTGGCAGAATACCGGCTCTGAGATGGAAAATATACGTTTTGAAAAAAGTTCAGGGGCCTTACCATGACGTCCTAATTCCGACTCGGTTCAGGTTTTAGCTGTCACTTTTAGTATGAATCTGACAGCGAGCGAACCTAAACTGAAACGCATTAAGACGTCAATGTAAGTCAGGGGTATCCGAAACCGGCGAGCATGTATGAAGAGATTAATGAATGTGCATGAAGCGAAAGTAGGTCAGGATCGTAGCAAGTGGGATAAGTAGTATCTGCCTACCCCTATGGGAAAGAGGCGTGACGGTATGTAATGTATGATTCTATGATAATGAGAAACAGGCTTAAAGGTACGGACAGACGTGCTAAAAAAAAAAGCATGCTCTTAAGCTTGCTTAAAATTAGCATGCTCTGCAACTGTTCACATTTGCCAGCAATAAGCATGCTTGTTTTGAGCACACTCATAAATAAGCATGCTTAAAGCAAGAGCAAACCTGCTTACTTATTCTCTAACTCGCTCGCAATCGCCATTTTGTAAATTTTGACAGTTCTTATTATGAATATGACTGATTCCGATGCCAATTGTCAGCCCATACATGAACTGTCAAAATCAACACGACGGTGATCAAGAACGAGTTACGTAATAAGCCTGCTGTTCAGACGCGCTCGGAGCACACCCCCTCCCACCCGCGCCTCGGGTAGCATGCTCATTACTAGCAATGTTGTTGCACACGTGCTACTGATGAGCACTTAGTCAATAAAACATTGACTTACGATAAACAACTAGACTCCCAATCGCAAACAAAAGTGCCTCAAGAAACGTCCAAGCGGCGTTGTCTATGTATTGTGTGTGTCAACACATCAACTTACACAGATAACATTAACAAATTCGTTCAAAGTAACACCTTATTTCGTGGCAGTAATGTTTAATGTCAATTGCATACGATCGTGAGAAGTAATAACACGACGCCACGCGCTGGAAACCTGTAGGCTAATTGTCTAACTCGCTCGCAATCGCCATCGCTTTCATTTTGACAGTTCTTGTATGAATGTGACAGCTAGATGATTCCGATGCAAATTGTCAGCCCATACATGAACTGTCAAAATGAACACGATGGCGATTGCGAGCGAGTTAGACAATAAGCCTACTGTCTGTCTCTTGTTTTCAAGCGTTTGAGATTACGGTGCTAAAGAGACATGTACATTGTTGTCGAAGCGCGGTCGAAACACGACTAAACCAAAACTCTGCACAATAGACGCGTCGTGCAGACTTTTGCTTCCGACAGTTTTTGAGCGTGATTGGGAGTCTAGTTGTCTATCGTAAGTCAATGCAATAAAAGCATGCTTTCGTGCTAGTAACGAGCACGTCTGTCAGTACTCACCTTCGAGATCTTTCGGCGATGCGTAGACGTTGCTCGGCGTCTCGCACTCGCACTGCGCCATTATGCCAGACTCCTCTTCAGGGCACGTCGCCTCGGAGCCATCGTCGCCGCCGGCCGGGTTCCTACAGCACACAACATTAACATCTATTAGCTTCCGCCCACGACCTCGCGTAGAATCAGCAGTTGTGTTTTAAGGTGCGACCACAACGCTGACGAAAAAACGGTGACATTACGGAATCGCAACAAGATGTATGAAGAAACGGTGAGAAAACGTGACGCCTACGACACGTCACTGCGTATACGCGGCAGTGTGGTCGGACCTTTATACAATTTATAAAAATTGATAGTAAAAATACCATTAGAAATTCGAAACATTGCAAAACCACATTTATTCACTAAAGCTAAAAGATTATTTGCTGTCAATGTGCTTTTATAATCTCCAAGAATGTTTAGATTGCAATGAATAAGTAAATGTATCCTGTTAGTTTTAAGTTATAAAAATGTTAATTGGATAAACTTTTTGTCCAGTAAATTGCGGTGCCCTGGCAGGGTTTATGTTATACCACATAATTGCAATAAACTATATGACTATGATTATGTTTATCGCTATCCAGCGGGAACTATGCAATGTTCCGGGATAATAAGTAGCCTATAACCTGGCCGGGGATTTTCTTGATAGATTAGTAAGGTTTGCATTAAACTCCGTTCAGACGTGAGACAAACAGACAAAAATTCTAAAAACTGTTGGAGTGTGTTCTGTTATCGATTTTCAGTATCCTCAGCCAATTTTTTTAATATCTTCCATGTAAAGACTTTCGACCCTCTTCAGCTTTATTATAAGTATAGATTATAAAACTAGCTGGCCGCCCGCGACTATGTCTGTACAGAATTCGGGACTGAAACTGTCTCTGTACAAAATCATTAAAATCGATTCAGTGGTTCAGGCGTGACAGCGTAACAGACAAACGAGTTACTTTCATGTTAAATTTATAATATTAGAAGGGATTAAATACCAAAAAGTTTTCCAAAAAAAGACTACATAACATTTTTTTGCAGAAATTGACCATATTGGGTTTTTCTTACCCAGAATCGTTTACCCTCACGATCCTTGTACAAGAAAAAATCTGTCCCCCAAAAGAGAGTTTTTAATTTGTCTAATGCAATGATTAATCGTGATGGACTTTTATTTTCGTATTAAAGTAATAAAATAATATATCTCGTCCAATAAGAAAATTAAAGTGTATCACGATCAATTATTGCATTAGACACATTAATACACTAAAATCGAAGTGCACTACAGACGCACATTTGAAACTTTCATTCAATTTCCGTGAAATAATCGTAAAAGAACACCAAAAATGCGACGTTGCCAGCTCAGTAGGGATAAACGCCCTTAACATGTTCGATGTAATGTAAGCTTAGGTGTGTGCTGTGCTATACACCTACGGAAAATGGCGGAAGGAAGGAAAGCTACAAGCAACTCCTGTCAAGTGGCTGAAAGGATTGAACGCCTTCACCCGGCGAGAGAAAGCCTTAAAAAACTAGAAGAAGAACTATCGATACAATCTCAGATTATTACATTTGCTTGTCTAAAAACAATTTACTGGTTGGGTGCGGGTTAAAATTACATAAAGTTTAAAATTTAAAATGTATAATGGGTCAAAATACATAATGGTTTAAAATATATAATGCCATTTTCGGTGAAAGTATCAACTAGATTAACTTTCTTGGTGGCTTAATCTACAGATTGGTTTAGGTTAGGGGTATGTATTAAATTACACAATGTTTGAAATGTATCATGGTTCAAAATATATAATGCAATTTTCTCCGAAAATGGTAACTTAAGAGGATTGTTATAAAATAAACCTAACCTAACCTAAACCAATCTACAGATTACGCTATCAAAAAAGTTCATCTAGATACTAGTTTCATAGAAAATTGCATTATATATTTTGAACCATTATGTATTTTAAACAATTATACATTTTAAATTTAATGTACTTACTCTGACCCACATCAAGTTTCCAATATAATATCTAACGGATAAACTGTAAAATAAATACAAAAATCGGGGAGTAAATTCTCCAATATTTGATAAAATTTATGTGTTGTCAAAAAGTGTACCCTTAACTTTTTTCCAAACTGATCAAATTCTGTAAAGGAAAAAATTGCTCCAATTTTCCATTAAAAACAGTATCGGTTTTGTGGCGACCCATACAAATCGTATGAAAATAATATCTCAAAACTGACAAAAAAATTGGGTACACTTTTTTCTTCACTAAAATTAATGCTGGTGATTCTGATTCAGAAAAATCTAATTTTCTTATTCGTTTTGAAAAAAAAAATTACATATAAAAGTGTACACATATTTATTTTTCCAAAATAAGCTAACGAGCGCGCTCAAATATTTTGAATCATTATGTATTTGTCCATTATGCATTTCAACATTATGTATTTTAATTTTCAAGGATTTTGAACGATTATCTATTTATTGTAAATTAAATACATATATTTACACGGCATTACAGTTGCAAAAACTAATACACAGAGAAACAACAATTTATAAACTAATGACAATGTTTAAATCACTTAAAAACACTGGATTGCCTAAATGATGTATTCGCCCATTATACATTTCAACATTATGTATTTTAATTTTCAAGGGTACCCTATTTGGTTAGTGCGTCCAACACTCGTGTTAGTGCTAAGCATAGCAACTTAGTTGATTATACAAAGCCAACCAGCATAGACGATCTTTCTAGAATTACCTTTCATTCTCAGACATATAGGGCTCATTGGCTCTAGGTTTCCTTGAGGAGCGACGCGGTTGCGATCTGTCAAAATCATAGATATAGTATAAACTAACTACGTCAGATTATCTGCTGGGAGCAAAGAAAAAACATAGTATTGTAAGCCTCCGAGGGTTGTAGCCGGGTCTACACTGACTTATTTAAGAGGCTCCTGGGTTTGTGCGGAGAGTACGGGTTCTTGCGCTCTGAGCCAAGATCTTTTTAACTATCAATAAATAATTAAGCTTTTAACCGTATATTATTTCAAACTCATGAACTATACAATCTAAGATACAGCAGCCATGCCTTCGGAGGCAGCTGTTCAGGTAATGCCCTCAAGAAAGACTTTGTTTCTTTCGATTCTATTTAAATTCTAAAACCAAATTATAAATATTTGCATTACCTGCCAGCGAGTTGATTTGTATATACAAGCTCAAGTTGTCACAGTATGAACCAGTTGCCTCTCTTCCCGGCGCAGATGGTAAAAGCCCATCGAGGGAATGGGCGGAAATCGTAAGAATCATGTCACAGGCGATGCTAGCAACCATTGATATTGTATCGAGTGACTGAGTAAAATGTTTTTATTTTTCGCTCGACGGAAAAATCTGAAACTCTTTTCCGTAGCTAAGGATGGTTATTCCTATCAATAGAATAATCACCAAGCACTTTTAAATTAATCATCCATTCCCTATTGTCACTTGTAAGTACAAATATAAACAAACAGATACAAATCACAAAAAAAAAAACATTAAATATACGCACAAAGGCGAACTTATCCCTACAAGGGATGTAAACAGGGGCCAGCATATTACGTAACTCGCTCGCAATCACCATCGAGTTCATTTTGACAGTTCTTGTACGAATGTGACAGCTAGCTGATTCCGATGCCAATTGTCAGCCCATACAAAAACTGTCAAAATGAACACGATGGCGATCGCGAGCGAGTTAGACAATAAGCCTGCTGAATATTCAATTTTTAGTAAAGTAATAATGATAATAATAATAAATAAATATCTTCGGGCAATTGACACCAATTGACCTAGTCCCAAACTAAGCAAAGGCACTAGACAACGGATAAACATACTTGATAAAGACATATTGAACACCCAAGACTCGAGAACGAACATTCGTATTTTTACCAGGCTCAAGTGCACCTGTGTGACTATGCCAGCCTCATTGGATGTCTCTTGGGTCAGATTCATCAAACACTCCCCCGCCCACTACCAGATTCTCTAGAACTTGTCACCGACTATTGTCTGAATATACAGTTTTTAGTAAAGTTCCACTCACTTGGCATCAGTGGATGGTGTCGGGGAGGCAGCCTGCTCGCCCTCCCCCCCGTACCCGGAGCACAGTCTGGTGGACCGCCTCGGGCGCTTGCTGACGCTGGTCGAGCAGTAGAACTCCTCGTCGTCATCGCTCATGTCAGACCCCGTCTCGACTTCGGCCAGTTTGCTGATCAGCTCTTCGTCTAGTTCCTCGTCCTCATCAATGTCTCCGTCTAGGTCCATGTCTCTGCAAATATCAATGATTTTTTACAAGCTTTTATTTATTTAACTTTTTTTTACATACATATATGTAAAAAAAAGCCGTGGCAGCCTAGTGGTTTGACCTGCGGCCTTTCAAGCAGAGCGTCGTGGGTTCTCTGAGTTTTTCGGAATTTATGTGCGAAAATTACATTTGAAATTTGCCATGAGCTTTTCGGCGAAGGAAAACATCGCGAGGAAACCTGCACACATCTGCGAAGAAATTCAATGGTGTGTGTTAAGTTCCCAATCCGCACTGGGCGCGCGTGGGAACTATAGCCCAAACAGAGAAGACTTGTTTAAACAAGCATAGGCATTAAAATCGATTGCAATGTAACATAAACTCACTCACACTCACTCACTCTCCTGTATGAAGAGATTGATGAATGTGGATGAAGCGAAAGAGGTGTCGGGATCTGGGACAAAGTAGTCTCTGTCTTGCCTGCCTGTGGGAAAGGGGCGTGACGGTATGTATGTATGTGTATGTATAAACTCACCCGTCTTTGCTCTCCTGGCTGCTTTCGTCTAGGCTTGTTGGATTGATGGCCCGTAGTCCCAGTTCACAGAGGTGTTTCAGCTTTTTGACATTGTGAGACTGCACATCGCTCTGTCCTTCTGTTCAAATGGAATATATAGGAATGGTATTAACTGTAATCATTCCTATAGAAAATCTAAAAAAAAAATACTCAAATTTTTTTTTAAATATTTTTTTCAGCTTCTACACATAGCTATGGTTATATACCCCAGTGGATTATTGTTAGGGGGTGTCTGATACACCCTGTATAAGGATCTTCGATATTCATCCTTGATCACTACATATTATACAATGAAGTCTTCCATGTCTGTTTGTCGGGTTTTACATGGGTTTCCACAAATTTATAGTGTTGCATGAGGATGGTTTAAGTATGTACTTTGCGCCAAGGTTTTGTGTGAATTAGTTGAAAATGTTATCATTAAATTAGAAGTGGTTTTTTTTTTTATTTCACAGTCAGTCACAGGCTTTTGCGAAAATAAGAAAAAAGATACCAATTTCAGTTATTGTAATGAATTGTATATTTTGAATTATAATTTCAATCTGGACTAGATATGGGCCTAGTCGGTTTTTTTTTAAAAAAAAAGGGTGCATAAATTAAACCACGAAAATTTAGCAAAAACATGGTAAGTTGAAATCAAATGTAGCAAAATGAGTTACATTCGACCCACAAGTATGTGCCAGTGCTGTCAATTAGCCGAAGGCTGACAATTTAAACAAAGCGAGTTGACGAACTCGCACATAATGATTGGCATTTTTGGAACCGACTAGTTGGGTACTCTGTTAGTCGGCAAAAGCCGTAGGCGGCCCATCACTAAGCCAGTTCTTTAGGAATGTTGAAATCTTTTGTCATAAATAAAAATATTACCTTCCAACTCCATCTCCTCCCCCTCTATGTCTTCCTCTTCATACTTCTCAATCTTTTTCTCCCCCGCATCAAAGCTTTTCCGCCTTGCAGACCTCCGAGTCATAACCCCGTCTTCCCACCGCTCCATCAAGTCCGTCTCCTGGGAGTAGCGCCATGCCGACTGCAACCAGCGCAGCTCCTTGTTGCCGAGGACTTTCGAGGTCGGCTTGATGCGCCTGGAAGGTCGCTGCGGAGGCCCTGGCTCATTGTATTTCTCTTTCCGAGCTATTGCATTGGCTAACACGTTGTCTGAGAACTCTTTGCTCCGTCGACGGGTAGAACGCTTCGGTGTGCTACCATCTGAAGCTTCATCGTTCTCAGAAACAGGTCTGCTTACCGCTTTCTCATTCTTAGGTGACACGAACTCTGTTTCTTCCTCTGAATCCCACATAACTGGTATTCGGATGCGACTCGAGCGCCTCGGCGATATCTCCTCGTGTTTCTCCTCGGCGGTTACAATTTTCATGTTGTTGCTGCGGGTTCCTGTCTTTTCGGAACGGAAGGTGAGTACGATCCTAGGTTTTGGATCGACTTCGCTTGTTTTAGCCTTTGCATCGGGTTTTTCTAACTTTACGGCGGTATTGGAGGCGGTTTCGGGCTTTCCTTTGGCGTCAGACGCTGATAGCATGTTGTCAGGCTGCCCGAGGTCACTGGATACCTCGCCGTCGTGCTTCAACTCTACTGTCCTCAACATAATATCACAATAAAAACTTTAGAAGTCAGTGCACAACTTCAGTTTCTCAACAGGTAATACTGTATTTGCGTTGGCATTTTTGAGTATATTAAAGGACTATGATGCAAACCCGCATCAAAGCCGCGTTTGCGAAAGTTATATGATATTTATGATAAAAATCAAGAAAATACTTGACGAAACACGAAACGAAACGAAATAAAATAAGACCACAATAAAACCAAATAATACAGTGTTGCCTGTGTCTTGCTAATTTGAGAACCTCTTTGAGCATAGAGAATCCCTAGATAGATTTTCAACTCCTACAATTGATCTTGAGAATCGATTATTCGCTGTCAAATTGTATTCCGATTATATCATATTTATAATTTATAAGGTCGTAGTATCGATAGCCCCGGTCTAAGCCTTCAATTATTATTAATCAATAGTCTGTGATGTCTTCCCAATATTATTAACATGTCTTTTAAGGTCTTTTACCGTGTCATGAAGATTATGGTTGCATGGGCTAAATACTTTTGTCTTTCTTAGTCATGTCATACCACAAGCATACCAAAGACAGTAGAAATCGTGGAAAGCGAATCGGTCTACTCAAACGTAGTGGTCATTTTCTCTTTGGTGTACTCTCTCAAATTAGGAATTCGATTTTTTTTGTATACCTTCCATCTCATTCTTCCGTTAAATTGTATTAAGTGTGACCGAGACGGCACGACACGAACTTCAAATTTCGAATGGAAGTACATGCCCTTTCTGTTGTGGACCACAGACAACTAAAAGGTCACAGAGTACTTTTTATATACTGGAAATAAGAGATGGTTGTATTGGTTGTGTGTGGACCATTGAGTTGAAGACATTGAGTTGAGTTGCGCTGAACGGGTGAGGTGTTGTTTGTTGTTATTGCTTTCTGCTAATTTTAGCAAACTGTGCCAAGGAATTGGTAAGAATTATCGACATATAGTTTTGATTTATCATTAAATTTCACTCTTGGCTGTTAAAAACTGAGTCGTTGTGATAGCAATTCACGTGGTGTTTTATTTCATCGCTTTAGTAGTAAAGTTTAGTAGTATCATGCTTTTGAGCGAAGTTTTTTTTTTCGTAACTACGATTGCTCGAACACTTAGAACAAAGTCTTGAGCCGCACCCATCGCCGATGCATGTTATTTCCATGTGCAACGGCTTCCGTGTCGTAATTAGAATCACTGCAACAAAGATGCAGAGTTGCAAATTGTACCAAGCAATAGCATTTTAGGCCCTTAGGCTAATTAGGCTGCAGCCTAGGGCGCGAGGATCGGGGGGGAGGGGGGGCTGAAGTCGTGTCTTCACATGCACTATTAATCTAGCATCATTGCCATCTACCCTACATTGAGAAAAAAAAAATAATTAGCCTAGGGCGGTCAGAACTCTTGATCAGTCGCTGAGCAATGCACCAAGTTTTCTTTATCTGCCCTTTTTTAGTTGGCTTTGGTCTTATTCTTATTTTCGTTGTACAATTTAGGTCAGAATATAGCAAAGGGGTCTATAGTTAATTTGGCTTATACTTTGTAATGATCACAAGATACTTAGCTCACTCGTTGTCATTCCTAACTCAAAGAACAAGGACTTTTTTGCCAAATTTTTGTAAGTCCCTGCCGCATGTAAATTGTCAAAATTTCCAAACTTCAGCCTCCCCTTTGTTATGCCCCAATCTTGTTTTTAAATTCAAGAAGGCTCAGGCTAGGCGGTTCCCTGTTTTTGAATTTATAGTAAAACTACCCTATTGGCTTTTGTTCAGGCTTCTGAGCCTTGTTTATTAATATTTTCATTTTTACCAATAAAAATCAGGTGTCTTTTTTTTTTCGTGAGTACCTATGCAACATAGTTAAATGCCTGCACCAGCAATATATTGATGTATGAATTTATTATTCATTTGTTGAGTGTTTTTTTTCTCTCTTTTCAGTCTAACTCTGGGATCACCAAAGACATTAACCATGTCTTCTCTGGTGGAATTAATGGCAGAGCTTTCCACCACCTGCTTCAGCATCGGGTCTTGCCACTGGGTGGAGGTCACGCACATAAACAGACCCGATGACTTCTACGTACGACCAACGGCTTATAAAAGTCACCTGCGTAAGCTGGAAGCCTGTGAAGGACCAGTAGAAGAATCCAGGCTGAGACCAGGTTCCGTAGTTGTATTTAAGTCCCAAACCAAAAAACGATACATTCGTGGTCAAATACGGAACATAAATGATGGTGAAAACAAGATCTGTGACATGTTCGCTATAGACTACGGGTTCACAGAGTCTGCCCCTGCAGATAGTTTAAAAAGTCCGAAACGAGAGGGTATGCCACCATTAGCAGTCCGTTGCATGCTAGAACTGTGCAAACCTAAAGGGAAAGACTTTGACAAGAAAGCTACAGAAGCTATGATATTCTATGTTGGTGATGAGGCTGCTAAAATAATAATAAAAGGACAAATAGCAGATAAACTCGTAGTCCAGCTAATAAACTCATGTCCAGAGGACATATCCACGATGCTAGCATATTCAGAAGACTCTACATTCGGCTATGAGCAAACTTCCGCAAACAGATTGGTTGGACGCAATCAACCAAAGCTTTTCTTTGCCTATAAAAAAGTACAAGTAGGAGATTCCATACCCGTACGAGTGCAGTCAGGTGATTCGCTACAAAATTTCTATGTGGCTGACATCAAAGACTACAGAGAGTATGTCACTGAGTTGGGCGATCTCTCCAGATATCTGAGGCTAGAGACCGAAATGAAACCTGAGGATGTGAAGCCTGGAAAAGCCGTTGCGGTATACAATGGTTATAAGTATGAAAGAGCGGTTATCAAAGAGGTTACCGTACCAGGTGAGAAAGCTATAGTACAACTAGTGGACCTTGGCAAAATAACGGAGATCAGCATGCTGGGCAGCTGCCTGAAAGCTTTGGAGAGGGAGTATTACTTCTTGAGACCGGCGCTCTCTATTTATTGTACAGCGGACGAGAAGCAAGCTTGGGACAACGGTTTGCAGCGCTTCTTGTACCCCGGCTATGAATTCATAATAACAATCAAGAAGGTTGGCAAAGATCTTGAAACACCAAATATTGTTAACATAACTAAAATAGGTAAATAGTCTTTTGAGTAATGATCTAAAGTTAATGTCTCCTGATACCTTTAGACTAGATTGGTGCGGGATGAAATTAGGATAAGAAATTTGAACTGAATCCTTATAAGTCTAATTATTAATATTTTTTTGTTATAATGAGTTTGATGAGTCTAACTAAAGGTATCAGACTTTTGCCGGAGTCATCTGTTAGCTGTAACTATAATTGTTGGACGTTACAGTAACCAAAACGAGTGTGGAAGTGGCTCGCGAGCGGAACGCCACCACACTAGGGTTTTTGGTTGCTGTAGCACGATGTATATACAGTTTCAGTTTCAGCTTGCAGATAAGTACCTGGCTTTATGATTTTGTTAGATTAATGATTGAGATATATCAAATGTAACAAGAGGTGCCTAATTCATTAGTCCTGTAGACCAATTGCCATATTTTTGATAACAAGATGATTTGAGTGATGCAGAAATTTAACATTAAATTCTATTTTTGCTAAAATCTAGCCGCACACAGGGTGATTTCACATAGTTACAAAATTAGTGTTTTTAGCTAATCTGAATCTGGATAATACGATGCATTGGCCCATTACTTAAATGTAGTTACTAACTGCTGCACGCGACTTTGTTCACTTATTGCTATCCCGCGGGAGCTGCGATTCTAAGGCTAGTTACCTAATAAATTACTAGCCTAGTTGTGGTTTTTAATTTTGATGAGATTTATCGAAAACATTTACTTTGAATCTGGTGAAAAAATTCACCCTGTGTAAAGCTAATGTTCCTTTTGGACTAACAATAAGTAAATAGTCTTGTCGCTTTATATTCATTATATTGTATGTATTGGCACTATCAGTTTTGTTAAGTTTGTTATGTTAATTGACATAATATAACTAGAAACCCGGTCGCTAATAAAAGTTCCTCCGGAAACGTCTGAATTGAGTTGTCTATGTGTTGTGTGTGTCAACACATCAACTTTATCCATTTCCGTTAGCGAGCTGGAAAAACGTATATTTCCTTGGACTAGAAAGGCAAAACGAGTGAGTTTTTTTTACCAATCTTGGCAGAAAGATACAGGTTAGTTTAGTAGTAATTTACTTGAATACTTCTAACATGAATCAAAACTTTGAAAAGTTTACCCACTTTTGTTAAATTTCATAATTGAAACATACTTGGTGTAGTAATTCAGCATTTTCGAGCTCGCAGTCCAAATCCAGTCTAATTTGAAATGAAATTAAGTGAATCCAGTCTAAACTGCGCCTTGCCTTGTGTGGTGAACATATCTCAACTGGTCTGCTTGGCCAAGGTTCCATTCGTTTGTGCAAATTAATACATACTAGGCAAGGCATATTTTATACTGGCCTCATTTTTCAATATGTACCTAGACGATCTGACACGAAATAACAGGAACTTATCAGCTAATTTTTTTGTATGTAATATGTAAATATGTATGAAAGTTAATATGGGGTTCATCAAAAGATTAGGTTTATATTTCACAAGCCCTGTATTTACATCAACATAGTTTATCTTTATATCATTAATACAATATGTTACATGAGTCACTGAAAACCTGAAGTTCGTTCATAGTAGAGTAGAATTGATTATGATTACACTATATTTTAATGTAGGTTGTATTTGTATTTAGTCTTAAATTTCCTTTTTTTTCGTGCCCAGTCTAAAAGTTTCAAAGCAACAGTTACTACTGTATCTTGGCTTAAGGGACAAGGGCATCCAGGCCACAAATATTTAAAAAAAAAACAGATACGTAGGTAGGTTGAATACTACTTGGGTACAATATTTTAATGCACAACATTGTCATATTCAAGTTGTCCCATTGGACCGAAGCCATCTTTGTTGAAAAAAAACCAATGTAGAGTTACTAATCAACTAGAATTATGACAAAAAAGAAGCACACTAATATATTTGGCAATATTACACAGATTTAAAAAGGAAATGGCGGACTACTTCAGAATAATATGAATCAGATGGGCTGTCTGAGGTTTTCAGTAGGTGATGTAACACAATACGTATTTAAAATTCAAAAAGATCAAAATAAAAATGATAATGACAACATTTATTACACATACATGTTACGCATAAATATGTATTTGTAAGCCTCAATAGATTATTGCCAATCAAACATTACTGAATGTAATCAGTATCTACATATTTTATGTTCTTAAAATTAACTGTTTGTTTTAATAGTGATTAAAATGCTACAGCTGTATTTCTTGTGTGAGAATCATTCATATGATGTTACGTTGCACTGTTGTACACAGATAATATTAACACATTCATTCAAGTTAACACCTTATTCCGTGCGAAGTAAAGGTCGATTTAGACGAGGACTATTTTCAGGCGCCTAAATTTCGGCGCCTGGAAAAGGCACCGTGTAAACACTTTCGGCGCCATTTTTTCGCGGTATGGTGCCGAAAAAATGGCGCCGAAAGTGTTTATACGGTGCCTTTTTCAGGCGCCGAAATTTAGGCGGCTGAAAATAGTCCTCGTCTAAATCAACCTTAATGACACGACGCCACGCGCTGGAAACCTGTATGTCTCTTTTGTTCTCAAGAGTAAGATTACGGTGCGAAAGAGACATACAATGTTATCAAAATCAAAGCGCGGTTGAATTGAAACAAGACTGAACAAAAACTTTCCGACAGTTTTTGAGCGTGATTGGGAGTCTAGTTATATTATGTCAATGGTTATGTTTATGTTAATTAATTTTGTAAGAGCCTAAAAATGTATCAATTTACTTCTATCCAACTTCAAAGTCTTTGGTTTTTGAATAAGGGTGCGACCACAACGCCGCTTAAAAAACGGTGGCGTTACGGAATCGCAACAAAATGTATGGAGAAACGGTGAGAAAACGTGACGCATACGACACGTCACTGCGTATACGCGGCGGTTTGATCGCACCCTAAAGCCTAAAGTGAAAAAAAAACATGCTGAACATGGCCTTTAGGTCTTTTTACCCTAGGCCATAGAGGAAATAACCAATTAGAGTGGTAATAAGGGCTATAAAATACTGGCAACACATATGACTTTTTCGACATATACCATACATAGTAACACTTATTTTCCACGTATGTTTTTCCTTTATTTTCTACATGGAACACTCATTTAAGTAATAATAATTTTGATCATAATATTTATTGGTTTTTACCAAGGACTTTTCATTCTTAACTGTCCTATTCGGTAAACACAAAATTCTAGCCGCAATGTGCTAATTTTTGTAAAGAATAAGGTGTATTATGTTATCAAATAAACCTGAGACAATATTTTGTACATCATTTTGCTGATATTTTATCTGCAGTTCCTTTATTTACGCGATGAAATAAAATATAACAAAAATTAGACGTTTTGAGGTCAGAATTTTGTTTACCAAATAGGATAGTTAAGAATGAAAAGACCTTAATATTAATCGAGTTTAATTCACTATGCCACAAAGACTAAACATTAACTATCCATATTGATCATAATAGCTGCTTGCTCTAGTGACCTGTTTGACCTGCGGCTGGCCAATCAGAATGCAGTAATCGCCAATTTCGGCTTGGCTTAATATGTCATGAAAATTACATGACATTTCCTCTCTATTAGGTTGCCTGCTCTATGCCTACCCTGTACCTAATGGATAAAGACTTGATTATATGTACATGTGTATGTGTGTGTGAGAAAAATGGAATGATTGTAATGAAATTTATTTATACTCTGTTATTGTTTATGGTCTTCGTTTTTGTCGGTATATATTTATATGCACTGTCTCGTCCGTCTCGCCCAATAGATTTTATATGTATGAATTATATTTATTAAGGTGGTGGCTATAGTTACCTACTTTAGACTGTATAAATCCAATCTCTTTCAGACTTTTCTTTAAAAAAAAATAAAAAACTTCCCCTATCTTTATAAGGGCATTATTATTAACTAATTTTGAAATGTTTGTTCTATTTTTAAACCCCGACGCAAAAAGAGGTGTTTTAATTTTGACGTAGATGTCTGTGTGCGTGTGTGTGTGTGTGTGTGTGTGTGGCATTATAACTGTCAAGCGGATGGACCGATTTCGATGCGGTTTTTTTTCATTCGAAAGCCAGTTTCCTTGCGGTGTTTATTAGCTAGTTAAAGAATATCAAGGGCCTTACCATGACGTCTTAATGCGATTCAGTATTGGTTCACTCGCTGTCAGATTCATACTAAAAGTGACAGCTAAAACTTGAACTGAGTCGGAATTAGGACGTCATGGTAAGGCCCTGTTCTTTTTATCGTTCACAGAACACGTCTCGTCCGCGTTGTCAAATACTATGAGAACAGTTTGTTGCCGTTTCGATCCGTAAGTGGCGCTGCCAATTATTCCATAGTAATTGAGACGTTTACGTGAACGCGTTCGAGACGTTTTTATATGCGGAAACTTACACTAGAAGTTGTATGCTTAGTGTAAGTTTTCGGTCACAAAATACGTCTAGACCGCATTTGCGTTAAAATGTCAAATACTATCGTCGTGTGAAAACTTACACTAGTGTCCTGAGTGCGCCACAAAACGCCGTGCCGAAGACATGAGACATGCGAATTTGAATATTATCAACTAGCTTCTGCCCGCGACTTCGTCCGCGTAAAATTAGTAATTGACATGTTTATCGCCATCCCGCGGGAACTTTGCAATTTTCCGGAATAAAAAATAGCCTATTTTTCAATGTAAGGTACCAGCTATCTCCGTTCCAAATTTTATCCAAATCCGTTCAGTCGTTTCAGCGTGAAGAAGGAAGAAACATACACACTCGCTCACATCGACACATCATCAGTTTTTACTCTGCCATCTAGCGGGCAGGACTTACACTAAAACAGCGCCATCTATGCCAATACATATGAATGAACTAATTATAGACCGACCGCTTCGGCGTCCTCGCCTGCCTCGGAGAGAGGCGTCCGCGTAAGCCTACCCCGCGCCCCGCAGCCGCACGGGCGCGGACTCAAATAAGCGGTCGTTCTATCTATACATGGCACAATCGGTTTAGAATTATTAATTTGCACGTCATCTACAATAACTTTATCAAGAACTTTCTGCAGGCCTTCTTTTAAATAACGATACCGGAAATCTCAATTGGCGTAAAGGACATTTTAAGACTTTACAATACGAGCAAAAAACGTTTACATCATTGAAAAAAAAATAGTAACTCTTTTGTTTATTATTTCATAAAAATAATGTTAAGGGAGGTTATAGTTATTTTTATCTCTTCTATCAGGTAGAATTATAATTTTTACTGGAAGAAGCGTATTTACGGAGATAATGTCTTTTACTACCATCAATTTTTGATATTGTGTCCTTTACGAAAGTTGATAACGTGACCACCGTACGTGACCTTCAGTTGTAAAGGTCCCTTTAGCAAAATAAAAGGGCATTATGATTGTCGTAAGAGAAGGAAATTGACACAAAATGGGGTATAAAGAACATGAAATTGTACAAATTGAGATTGAAATAATTAAAATAGGTCGTAATCCATCCAAATACTACAACATTATTATTCATTACTGAAAGATTTTTATTATTCAAATTACAAAACTGTTTTTTATTTTACCAAAAATAGGGCTTATTACCTGCAATTTCTATCAAATTGTAGTTTTGTAGTGAAAATCGATACTTCAAATCATCATCATCACCATATCAGCCGAAAAACGTCCACTGCTAGACATAGGCCTCCCCCAAGGCTCTCCACTCGGACCGGTCCTGTGCCTTCCGCATCCACCGCGATCCCGCGATCCTGATCAGGTCATCGCTCCATCTTGTTGGAGGCCTACCGACAGCTCGTCTCCCGGTCCGCGGACGCCATTCGAGAACCTTCTGACCCCATCGGCCATCGGTCCTGCGAGCAATGTGCCCCGCCCACTGCCACTTCAGTTTCGCAATTCTTCGGGCTACGTCGGTAACCTTAGTTCTACTGCAGATATCATCATTTCTGATTCTATCTCGCAGAGAAACCCCGAGCATAGCCCTCTCCATAGCCCTCTGAGTGACTTTGAGCTTCATCATGAGGCCCATCGTTAGCGCCCATGTTTCAGATCCGTATTTCATCACTGGCAACACACACTGGTCAAAGACTTTTGACTTCAAACACTGCGGTAATTTGGACGAAAAGACACTGCGAAGCTTCCCGAACGCTGCCCAGCCGAGTCGGATTCGACGAGTGATCTCTTTCTTAAAGTTGGACCTACCTAACTGGACCGTTTGTCCCAGGTATATATAGTCGTCAACAACTTCGAGCGCAAAGCCTCCGACTATTACGGGAGCTGGCACAACATGGACATTAGACATGACTTTCGTCTTGTCCATGTTCATTTTCAGGCCAACTCGGTCGGAAACTCTGCTGAGATCAGCGAGCATAGCGCTGAGGTCCTTCATGGTCTCAGCCATGACTACAATGTCGTCGGCGAATCGAAGATGAGTGAAGTACTCGCCATTAATGTTGATGCCTCGTCCTTTCCAGTCCAGAACCTTAAAAGCGTCCTCCAATGCGGCGATGAACAGTTTCGGAGAGATCACATCTCCTTGTCTAACTCCCCGCTGCAGAGGAATAGGCTTCGTGCTCTGGTCCTGTAGTCGGACGGACATAGTGGCGTTTTCGTACAGACACTTCAACACTTCGATATACCGGTAGTCAACTTGGCACCGCTGGAGAGCCTGGAGCACAGCCCAAGTCTCGATCGAATCGAAGGCTTTCTCGTAGTCCACAAATGCAAGGCAAAGGGGGCGGTTATACTCTTAGGTCTTCTGTATAACCTGCCGCAACACACGTATGTGGTATACGGTACCATAGCTTTTTCGGAAGCCGGCTTGTTCGGGAGGCTGAAAGTCGTCGAACCTGCGTGCGAGGCGATTTGTGATGACCCTGGAAAATAGCTTGTAAATATGTCTCAGAAGTGAGATGGGTCTATAGTTCTTGAGCAAGGTGTTATCACCCTTTTTGAAGATGACCACCACCACACTTCTGTTCCATGCTTTTGGCGTTCTCCTCTGGTGGAGGACGGAACTAAACAGCGTCTGAAGGCCCTTAAGGACTGGTTTACCACCTGCCTTCAGGAGTTCGGCTGTAATTCCGTCGGCACCCGGTTGGTAACATTTCTTCGGCTTTCGTCAAGTTTGTTTTTTTTTCTTTTAATTTGACATACACTAAGCACATCTTACGATTCAATCACGTCGGCGTTGTACATCAAGACCCCAAAAGTATGAATATAGAGCTTTCCTTCTATCTTCTGGTATTTTATAACATGATATACAATAACTACAATGTTCTCTTGATAACGCAATATAGATTGACTTTTTCTTTTACGCGCCGCTAAGGGTTCAAGCTTTTTTTTGGTCGATTTTCTATTCGGCGTTGTGAAAATTACTTATCACAAACTGCACTAAGTTATAGCCACAAAATAATGCAAGAAACACAGCAAAACTCGTGTGCATACAAAAATTCGCGCGGAGCGGCGACGGCGCAGGTGGGCAGTATGAACCTGTTTGTTTACGTTTGTCCGGTTAGCGAGCCCTTACCCCGCCGCCATGCTCCCCGCTCGCGCCCTTCGGCACCCTGCCCCGCGTCGTATGATGTCTCTGTTATTATAGCGGTCCTTTACTACGTTATAATTTATGTATAGCGTACTCTGTCTCATACAGTATCTAACAAGAACTACGAGTAAAATCATCAAAGTAGCGACAAAGCTTGGGTCGTAAAGTCATTTACGAACAATTTTAGTCATTTTAATCATTTACTCCCATATTTTTTTATGAACTCTAACAATCAATTAGGTCTTAAAGGACACACGTAAATAGCATATAGCATTTACGACCTAAGTATTTAAATTATGTCAAAAGTGAACTAGGTAACAAAAGACATAAAAGCAGAGTAGTCTCTTACACCCAGGTACACTATTTAAATAAAGGTTTACGTCCAAAGTACAATTATAAAATGTCCTTTAAATCATTTTCTGTCATAAAAATCTTGAATAAGTCGTCAAAAATGAAGAGTGGTAATGGACATTTTTTAAATCGTAGCATTGCTTGGCATATACCATTCGATAGAGAAAAAAAAGCTGTATACGATGTCACTTAAGACTCATTTTCGCATTTTTGTCCTTTACGCCATTTGAGATTTCCGGTATCGATAAGTATGTTGATTATTCTCATAAGTTTCCTGTTTTATTCGTTTTTAATTGCGTCCGGTGTTTGCCGATGCTCGCCAAATCAAACGTGTGGGCCGACATAAAAGTTCACGCTTGTCTTTAATGAGCATTGAATAACGCCTCTCGCTTTTGACAGTCGGTCACTTGACGTCAGTGCATGGGACTCTATTGTTTTTAGATTTTTTTCCGCAACTCCGCGTTACCAATTCGTTTCATTTTCTGATGCTGTGACCAACATAGAGGCTCTTAGCCTCCATCAAAAATGGTTCTGAACGCCGCTGTGCAGATGATTAGGTAAGTCTCACTTGGTATTTTGTTTACAATTGATGTAACCTAATTGTTGCTAACTTAGTCTTCTGGGGGGGGCTACTCTCAAATTTTAGGTTCATGCCCCCCTCTCATTCTCCTGTTAACATCTATTTGAGTGAGCGGAACGAGACGAACTTCGAATTTTGAAATTCGTAGTAGGTATAAAGCAAGAACTACTGGCTAGAATTTTTTGTATAAATTTCTCATTTTATTGTATGTATGCGTAGTCTCTTAGACTGTTATCACTTATCAGTGGATATCAGAAGTATTGATTTAGCTTTTTAATATTCTGAGAAAAAGAAACCACTGATAAGTCTCATAGGGATTTTTTTAATGCCAACCATTGAGGTTACACCATCACGGGCTGTATGTTAATTTGGTTTATAAATAGGAATAAGCTGTTTTTTTGGGTCAAAATCTGAATTTCATCAGCCTGCTACTGTAATTGTGAAATTTTGCTATGAGGACAATCTATATATTCATATCATATATATTCAAATTGCATTCATGGTATTTACATGGATGTTGTAAAATATACTTAGATCTACATATCTCTATCTCTATTATATATCTGTTTGTTGTTTGGTCTCTTCTTTCTGTATTATATTTCTTGCTGAACTACTGAACATAGTAATATTCTGTGTCTAAGCCTTATTGTGTCATCAACTTCCCCTGCAAATAAAACACTGGCTGGATTTCCATATCTCTATGAGAAAACATCTTATTAGAACAAAACTTACTTTTTCTAAGTCATGGTCATAACAAAAGACACTTTAGCCACAGAATTTATGTTGTAACGGGCTAATTTCCGCAACTCGACGTCTAAGCCACAGAATTTACCATGTTGGTATAAGTGCCGGCACGTAAGTCTAGCCATGACCTTGGAGAAAGAAGTATAAAATACGGTATCTGTGGGTGCGCGGTCCCCTCCATGCGACTCGTCTTTGCTAAACTTACATGCCGGCACATATAATATAGTTTTATCCAATTTGCACTCATTCATGTGCATACGAAGTGTGATAATTCTGCAATGCATTAGTTAATTTGTCAATCAATCCTTACTAGCACCAGTTTTATGCGATAATTTTGTATTTTATGCTATACTAGCTTCTGCCTGCGACTTCGTCTGCATAGAATTAGCAATTGACATGTATTGTTTATGGCTATCCCCCCCCGAGAACTATGCTATTTTCCGGGATAAAAAGTAGCATACATACATACATATCGTCACGCCTCTTTCCCATAGGGGTAGGCAGAGACTACTTTGTTCCACTTGCTACGATCCTGACATACCTCTTTTGCTTCATCCACATTCATCAATCTCTTCATACATGCTCGTCGGTTTCGGGTACTCTTGACCTGGCCTTTCTCCAAAACATCCCCAATTTGATCAATTTGATTTGATTTGATCAGTAGCCTATGTTATAATTATAATAATCTAGGGTACCAGCTATCCTTGTTCCAAATTTTATCCAAATCCATCCAGTCGTTTTAGCGTGAAGAAGGAACAAACATACACACTCACTCACATCGTCACAAACATTCACATTTATGATATTAGTAGGATTCATGTTAGATTTTTTTCAAGCTGTTATATAACCTGCAAGTCTTGCAACATATGTATGAAAGTATGTTTGTCCGGGTGGAAATTTGCAACTCAATTTGAAGCAGATATATTCAACCGAATTGAGCTGTAATTTTGCATACTTGAGTAAGTCGGATGACAATACAATAATCTGGTAGCGGAGTCCTGGTGACCCAGCCAGGATCTTCGCAGGAAGGAACTCTTCCATGGGTCCGATAGACTTGATATTGGTTACACATTAAGTAGGACGGATGGCAATGCAAGTACAGTCAGCAAGAAAAGCTTGTATTAAATTAAAAACACCGGCCAAGTCGGACTCGCGCACGAAGGGTACCGTACCAGAAATACTTTGTTGTATGGGAGCCCTCCTTAATTATTATTATTATTTTGATTTTAGTATTTGTTCTTGTAGCCACAATAAAAATACATAATCTGTGCAAATTTCAACTGTCTAGCTATTACGGTTCTTATAGCTCGGCGAGTGGTAGCCATGAAAAAGGGCTAAAATATCACGTTTTCTGTATGTTTAGTATCTGTTGTTAAAGCGGCAACAGAAATATTATTATTACTATTACGGTTCTTGAGATACAGCCTGGTGACAGACGGACGGACGGACGGGCAGCGAAGTCTTAGTAATAGGGTCCCGTTTTTACCCTTTGGGTATGGAACCCTAAAAATGAAATTTTTGAATGAAACATTTCTTTCTGAGAGAGAGAAACATTTAGTGACACACATTTGATACACGTATGTCCTAGATATATAAAAGGAAGAATTACAATATACTTAAGAATAGTACCTATTTGGTGTAAAATGGGTTCCATCTAGCATATTATTATTGTAAAGATGGTATGCCGAGCGAAGAATAGGTGCTAACGCTATTGCTGCAAGCTGACTATTTATGCCAAAGCGAATTAAATTACAACAAGCTTCTGCCTGTTACTTCGTCTGCGTAGAACTATACATAAAACCTTCCTCTTGAATCACTATCTACTAGATGTTTTTTTTTATTTACTATAACTTCGGCATATTACTACATTACTAGGTACGATTTAAAAATCTAATCTACCACTCAGTTTCTATGTATGCACCTATACTTCATTTAATTTAGAATGAGAAACCACAACAACGTTATATTGGGGCTCGTGAAGTGTAATATCTTTACAATTTGTACTAGAGTAACAATTTACGACACGCAAATAAAGTGACATTAAAACAATTTTATTTTGCCGCTGCTAAACTATTGCCCTGTACTATTTGCTAGGTAAGAAATAGTTGACCAGACGCAATATAATGTTATTGTGGTTTCTCATTCTAAATTAAATGAAGTGTAGTGATATGCCGAAAGTTATCGTAAATCAAAAAATACACACATAGTGTATTAAAAAAACTGCATTAAAATCCGTTGCATAGTTTTAAAGATCTAAGCATGCATTGGGATAGACAGACAGTCAGACAGACAGCGGAAAGCGAATTTGTTTTATACTATGTAGTGATGCTGTATAGTTATATCTTTACTAGCTGTTGCCCGCGACTTTGTTCACGCATAATGTGACAATTCAGTTTACATTTACAAACTTGTCAAAAATCCACGTTCGTTGGCTTCATGTAGACCGAGCATTGCAATTCGAATTGTCACTTGTCAGCGACAATTGTCGGGATGGTGAAATAGGGGCCTCATTGACATTAGCCGCGTATTCACTGAGCGAGCCACCTCGCGAGGCAGCCTCGGATTTGCCGCGCAACGTTTGCCGCGCGAGGCAGCCTCATGCAAGTAATCCTACTGATCAAGGCTGCCTCGCGTGGCAAAGCCGAGCGGTGAGGTTGAGGCAGCATTGAGCGCAAATATTTCTCCACGCATCTTCTTTTAGTCCTCTATTTGTATAATCGGGACATTGCGCGTCCCATAATCGTCTATATTTACTGCTAACTATATTTATTGCTAACACGCGACGAACAAGCGAGGCAAAGCACAACCGTCTTGAGTGAGCGCGGCAAACGTGCTGAGGCGCCTTGGAGCATGGACAAAATCCGACAACGCGCGGCTCGGGTCGAGGCACGCTCGCCCGAGGCAAGACGTGCGTTTGCCTCGGGCAAGGCACGTCCTGACAGGTCGAGGATTTGCCTCACGAAGCGGCTCGCTCAGTGAATACGCGGCTATTGATAAACATTTTCATACATAGGTTGACATTCAAAGTGTACCTACACTGTATGTACAGAGTCAAAAGGTAACTTAACTTTGTATCAAAAAAATACGATGAAAGACCCTGACCGCCATTTTGGGGCGATTGGTTCCTTTTTAATGCTTTTTTACATACATACGCGTCTTTACCCTTTACGGGGTGGATAGGGCCTAAAGTAACAAAACCCAAAGGCGGAAAAGTGGAAAGGGGAATCAAAATAGTGATGGGTTGCTAGCATCGCCGATAACATGATTCGTTATCGCTCTTTTTTTTTTTTTAACTAGATTATTGCAAATAAACATCTTCTTTCTTTCTCTCTTAAACCTAACCATCTACTGAAATACCTGTTTATGCACACATCCCGCGGGAACTATGCAATTTTCCGGGATAAAAAGTAGTCAATGTTTTAATTTAAAGTACGTTTCCAAATAACGAGCTTGATACAAATCCGTCCGCTCGTTTCAGCGTGAAAAAGGAACAAACATACACCTTCACTCACATCCTCGCAAACTTACAAATTGAATATACATACTTACATACATAAATCACGTCTTTTTCCGTTACGGGGTAGACAGAGCCTAAACTAACAAGACCTAAAGGCCACGTTTAGCGTGATTGTGGGCGTATGAGTGGAAAGGGAAATCAAAATAGTGATGCATTTATAATATTAGACGGATATTATATTATAGATCAATCGCTTAATGATTCCTCGCGGGCGCGGTTGCGGGGCGCGGGGTAGGCTTACGCGGGGCCATAGAATAAGTAAGAACATAGTAGAACGGAATCTCCCGCTCCGGCCGGACTCAAGGTCACGATTTACAGTACTTGTTAAACGAGCGGCTCAGTCAGGCTGCCTCGGCCGGCGTCGCCGCACACGCGTTTGGCATTTTTGCGCGTTCCGTCCCGTAGGTACTCATCTAGTTTTACGTGAGCCTGTATGTATTTTATTTTATATTTATCGGTAAGTAATACTTACTTAAATCATCTTAAATGGCTTCATTTGGTATGGCACTTGTAATAACTTCTTCCTTAATATAATATGTAGGTACGTACCTAATGATTTATAAATTTCATATTTTGTAAAACTAGAATAAAATAATGATTTCAAAGTAACTAAAAACTTATATTATAGCGATATATATTGCACCAAATAAACCTTTTCCTTCCTTTCTTTCTTTTATATTATCTTTAGACGTAAGTATAATATTTAAGGGTAAGCAACCCTAGCAATACGCCTGGACGACAGAGGGGCGTAACGACGTGAAGGGGGAAGTAGGTATATAAATGGCGGCGTTTTGGACGCGGTCAAAAGAGATTCCCTTCTACCCTGTTATTATCTATTCTATGGCGGGGCCTCTCTCTGTGCGGGCGGCAGCACTACCCGCCCGTACCGAGAGAGCTCCCCGCGTTCGCGATACCCCGCGCCCCGCAGCCGCGCCCAAGAGGACGAGGTTAAGTGGTCGGTCTATAGTAGGATCTATAGCGGTATTAATGATTGTTCTATTGTCGCGTTTCAGAGAGGCGGAAGAGCTGAAACAAAATATATTAAAATTCAAAAGTGACACATCCATGCTACAAGAACGCAGCCTGTGGTCGACGCAGCAGCAGTTGCAAAGGGTGCGGCGTGCCTTCACATTGCGGCGGCCCATGCGCGTACTGCACGAACACGCTATAATAGCGTATACACAGGTTGTCTCATTGAAATCGGTCAGTATGGGAAATTCTGAAACTATAAGACATACGAAGATCTGTTCTTAGGGATTTTAATAATAAGAAAAACTGCATTCATACATTTAAAAAAAAACTGTACTCAGCTCTGGAATCGAACCCGGTTGTTTTGAAAAAAAAAACTTACGCTATTTCTATTTAAATATCGATTGTGTAGGTCTTTATCTTAAGCAGTAAATGACTCTATGAAACATTATGTCTAAAATGAGTTAAATGCATTGTTTTCACATACTTTAATTTATTTTAGTAGGTGTTCGATCAAAGTGACCACCGTTTTTTTTTCATTACAATGTTCAACACGTTTAGGTAACGATCTTACAATTGCACCTACTAAAATAAATTAAAGTATGTGAAAACAAAGCATTTTATTCATTTTAGACATAATGTTTCGTAGAGCTATTTTCTGCTTAAGACCTACACAATCGATATTTAAATAGAAATAAAGTTTTTTTTTTCAAAACAACTGGGTTCGATTCCCGAGCTGAGTTCAGGTTTTTTTTAAAATGTATGAATGCAGTTTTTCTTGTTATTAAAATCGACAACATGGTTCCTAAGAAAAGATCTTCGTATGTCAGTTTCAGAATTATCCATACTGACCGATTTCAATGAGACACCCTGTATAATACACGTCACCCACGTGGGTCCATTGGATATTCGTGCGTAGCGTGTGCGTGCACTGCAGTGGGGCGTAGCTATCGTTTGTCCTTATCTGTCTGACATTTACCTTTCACAGATAAGGACAAACGATTGCTAAGTTAGCAGAAGCCTGTACAGCGTTTATGAATGGGGATTGGTCTTTAAATTGTTGCCATTTTTTAGATATACCAAAAAGTCCTAGTTCTAGACTTAGACTATGCTTTGGACAAGAAGGTTGAGCAAGATTTGTGGAATGTTGGCTTCAAACAACAGATTGAGGCTCTTCAAAACATCTCCAAGGACAGAAAGGTGTGTATTGTTGTTACTTTTTAAGCTCCAGTACGTCTAGCACGGCAGCGCACAAGAGTCGCGTCGCGCGGGATATAGATTGCCCGTCTTTTTCTTACTGTTCGTTTTAGAAAGGGACGGGTAATCTATCTTGCTTGCGACGCGACTGTTGTGCGCGTCGTGCTAGCCGGGCTGCCGCCCATTGTCCTAAATAAAGGACAACTGTCAAAGAAAATTGAAATTTAACCTGAATGACACTGGATTTGACATGCAACAAGGAAAATTTGATTTTGGGCCGCAACAAGCGATTCCCCGACGCAAAAAGGGGTGTTTGAAATTTGACGTCGCTGGGTGTGTCTGTCTGTGGCATCGTAGCTCTTAAACGAATGGATCAAAAGTTTTTTTCCAAATAGGCCGCCAAGGGCTCTTTTACTTGTCTTTTTGAAGCTACCAGCGCATTCGGAAAGACCATCATTGCCAAGAAGAATGCGCCCCAAGAAACTTAGCAGGAAGTCATGTTTTCTTGGCTTGGATACGAAAGGCAGTTTCCTTGATGTAGTTCTTAGCCGTGTATGATAATGGTAAAAATCGGTTCAGTAGTTCGAAGGTTATCAGCTCTTTTCTAAAATTATATAAGGCATTCTTGGCATAAAATTACTTTTTTTTTCAATTTACGTATTTTATACCTACACTATTAAGTTGGGGGATTTTTAAATTAAAATTTTAAAATATTTAGTCTACTCTATAATAATATTATAAAAAGGTATTGTTTGTGAGTTTGTAACGTTGTAAAGGGTCTCTGAAATAAATCTAAAAGTTTAATTTTTTATCTATTTAAGTAATCTGTCTATTTAAGTGACCAATATAAAATGACTTCACATTGCCTACATATTGCTTAGTAGCTGAGCTCTACTAACACTGGACTTTTTGGTCCGAACTAATGCTTACAATTTTGTCGGAATCCTCGGCTAGTCCGACTCGCACTTGGCCGTTTTTTTTAAGTTAATGATGTTTTCAGAACCCGTTACGTAGCGAGGGGCAGGCCATGCTGTCGTGGGTGTTACAGGCGGCAGCGGGCTTCTATCTCTGTCTGTTGCACCAGATATGCACAGCATTCAAACTGGATTTGCCGTTCAGGTTTGTAATCCTACTAATATTATAAATGCGAAAGTTTGTGAGTGAGTGTGTATGTTTGTTCCTTCTTAACGCTAAAACGACTGGACAGATTTGAATAAAATTTGGAACGAAGATAGCTGGTACCCTAGTTTAAAACATAGGCTGTTTTTTATCCCGAAAAATTGTATAGTTCCCGCGGGATAGCGATAAACATACCAATTGCTAATTCTACGCGGACGAAGTCGCGGGCAGAAGCTAGTTGCATATAATTTCTAAAAGATACTGAAAATTAGAACACAGAAAAATGCAAAATTAAAGCTATGGCCGAGAATCGAACCCGGGTCCTCGTCATTCCGTGACGCGTGCTATACCCCTACACCACCCATAGCATAATTAATCCTGTGATAGGATTAATTAAGTTTGTGGGATTTGTGTGCGTTTTGTGTGGTAGTAGTGGTGGGAGGGCTTGCATGCAAAACGTATATATTTCGCACAAGCTTGGTTATCTTGCACGTAAGTAGCGGAGTAGCAAGGTAAATATTTTGTGTTCATTGAAATGGACCTCCGCAAAGTGACGCCTGATTCAATAAAATATAAAAAAAATCCTTTGGAAATTCAAAAAAATAGTTGTCATAACTGTTGTGACTGTCATCTCAATGTCAAATATACTGTTTACCTTTGGTTTACCTACAAGCTTATTGTATGTTGCGTTAAATCCTGATCCTGATTTATAATGAGTTGAAAATTTATGAATGTGGAAGTATGTGGCATTGTGTTTTGGTACCTACTTACATCGAAATGATCCTCGCAACAATATTGTGTACTTATAAACTTTGAAGTATTCAACATTTACTTCGCGACACCACTTTTCTCTTAAATCTGCTCGGATGCGTGCTAACTATTGTTTTGGAGCTGTATTTAGAGTCATTATTTCAGGTTGGAATGAAGCGTTTTC
Organism: Pandemis heparana; assembly: GCA_963854515.1. Classification (NCBI taxonomy): domain Eukaryota; kingdom Metazoa; phylum Arthropoda; class Insecta; order Lepidoptera; family Tortricidae; genus Pandemis; species Pandemis heparana. The sequence continues at coordinate 33,468,993 of OY978006.1, forward strand.
TGTAACTTCCATTATTTCGTTTTAAATCGACCGACAATTTTAAGTTTTCAACAAAACAATATTTACTGACATTGGGTGACACTGATAACTAGTTGACATATAAATTTAATAGACAAACTAGATATTTGCCGATTTATTTTTTGGAACTACCAACAGCCGCTCGGTAAAGTCGAATTAAGGTCAATCAATTTTTTTGCAAAATATCCGTAATCCTTGAGTATTTTTGAACGCCAGTAAGATAAAACAGTTCGCAAGCCCCATACTTCGAAATGGTTTTCAAATCAGGGTATGTTGTAAAAAATTAACAATCCCAAAAACGAAACCGACCAAAATAACCTGACATGTTGCGTATAATATGAACTTTTCTTTTATAAAAGTATATACACATACATAAATCATTTCTTTATCCCTTACGGGGTAGACAGGGCCCGAGGTAACAAGACCTAAGTCAAAGTCAAAAGTTTATTTTGCAAATACGCCGCCAAGGCACAGTATATATATAAGCTAAAGCAGTAGGGAAGCTAGGTCTACTTTTTGAAATAAGTACCTACGCTCCAATAAAGCGTTAGGGTTGTCGATTTAATTTTTGTTAAATTGAAAAGTTTTTTGTCTAGTTAGCGCTATAATCTCAGCTGGTAAGGCCTGTTTTAGAGTAACTAGCTACACTTAATTAAGAGTATTAGGGATGGCACCTATAATTTGTGTAAAAGAGAAATAAACGTTTATTTGGATTCTATATTAAGTAAATAATCGAGCGAAATAACTATTTTTTAAATAAAATAGGGTATTTTAAAAAAACTTCAACAGTTTAAGATTTTTTTATTTGTCGGTATGTAAGTATTACATATTACTTACTAAAAAACACTTTCGCCTGCTACGACACGTTCGGAAAGCTCTTGTTATTAAATTTTATTGTATAAAAAATTCTCATCCGAATGAATAGCTTTCTTAAAATAAACTATTGGGAAGCTCCGGTTTTGAAGAAGCCGAGTTCACGCAGCCGTACACTGCGCAATACGCTCTGGCATATTTAAAACGAAAAAAATGGCCGCTCGTCTCAATGCACCACGAGCGACTGACACTGACAGCACCGCGAGATCCGCTTAGTGGCCGTGTAGAAGCGCGCGTCTATGTGTGCGTTTGTTCCGACCGTTTTGTTCGTAGATTCCCTACTGCTTTAGCTGATATTATATACTGTGGCCAAGGGCTCTTTTACATGTCTTTTTTTGAATATACCAGCGCATTCGGAAATACCATCATGGCCAAGAAGAATGCGCCGTAAGAAACTTGGCAGAAAGTCATTACAAAGTCCGCGTTTAGCATGATTGTGGGCGTGTAGGTGGAAAGGGGAATCAAAATAGTGATAGATTGCTAGCAGCATCGCCTGTAACATGATTTCTGAGTTTTTATTTTATCATATCTGCGTTTGACAGCGTCAAACTATCCAGCCTCGCTGACGCTCGACCGGCAACCATTGATAGCCAGTAATGTGCTTTCAGACGGCGGGCCTCCTTGCTGGGCTGGGTGGAGGGTTGGAGCCCCGGCGCCACCGCCGCGGGTGCCCGGCTGCCACCGCCGGCGGCGGCGCGGTACATCTGCCAGCATTGCTTGGTGCATCTTGGAGACTTGGCGCGATATCGCCAGCAGCCACGGGTGGCTTACACCTTTTATAGGTACGCTAAGATAGCTTGTTCTTTGTATATAAGTTATATAACATACATATAACCAAGTTGCATTACCAGCATTGATAAAAGCAACGTTGGATGATTATTTTGGATTAATTTAGGTCTGGGTGTGGCGGGGTGGCCCTAAAAGAAACTATTTGAGATACTTTTATAAATACTGTTTCTTCTCATTTTCTTTTTGCCTATAGCCATAAAAAAACCTGGTTTGACTGTTAGTGATTATTTTCCAAACCAAAAAATTATTAAAAAGTTAAATAGTGTGATGTAATGAAAATTTCCTGGCCGCTGCAGCTCTTTAATTATATTTAGAATTATTTTTTCAAGTTTCTTAATGTTTGGTGTGAAAAGTTGTATGAGCCACTCGGGAGCAAAATTATTGTCTTCTTGGGTGTTAACATTTGAATCCCTCATTACGCTCTGGATTCTACTTTGTAGAATCCTTCGCTACATTCTGGATTCAATGTAGCGCCCTCGCCGTAAATACATCATTTTGCTCCCTTGTGACACAAATAACTATTTTATTACAGACACGCTTTGGTGGTGTCTACGCACTCTGGCCAGCCGTACAACCAGCTGGGCCTGCTGGCGCGGCGGCGCGGGCGCCGGCTCGGCGCTCTATACTGGCACGTGCGGGCTGTGCTGGTCCGCGCGCCGTTCCCACCCGCACCCAACAACCTGCTGAGGACTCTGCAACAGCACGCCAGGTGAGCTCCCACTTAAGGCGCTGTCAACAGCAAATAAACCTTGAGCAGCGCCACTCTTCACACATACGGTTCGCGTGCCTGTTAGTGAAAGAGAAGAAACTATTCCGGCAGCTTGGCGCGCATCTAAAATCTTGCAAATAAAAAACAAATAAGAAGAAATAAAAAAAAGTATGGATTATTTGTGAAATATGATTCGTTAGCCGTTTAGGTATGAATATGTTGACTTCATGTTTTTAAATGCAGACCCATACGTCGAAAAAATAAAGACATAGAACCGTTTAATGATGATTTTAAGGCCAATCTTTGCAATTATTTTCTATCGAGCCGATTTTGTTCAATTATGTATCGTGTCCGTCTAGCGTGTTTGAAATATGATGAAAATTAACATTATATTTTTTTGTATTTTTTTTGTGTGTAGTTTTTCTTAAAAAAGTGCTTAAATAACATCAATTTCAACAAAATTAGGTGTTGTCAGCCTCTTAAGAAAGAGTGGTTATAGAGCTGTGTTGTTATGGATATCCATATCCGTAACCGAAACTATCGGATATCCGAAATAAAAAAATATCCGTAACCGTAACCGAATCCGAAATAAAAGTTTTGGATAGTTTCGGATAGGGCGGAGTCTAACTAAATTACGAACTCGTGCGAATTAACTGTGCACTCCGCTGGAATGCGACACCTCTCCCGCTACCTAATGACGTCACAGCGCGAGGTGCACAGCAGTGTTGTTATGGATATCGGGCGGGCACAGTGCGGAATGGGAACTTCACAGACACCATTGAATTGCTTCGCAGATGTATGCAGGTTTCCTCACGATGTTTTCCTTCACCAAAAAGCTCATGGTAAATTTCAAATGTAATTTCGCACATAAATTCCGAAAAACTCGATATGCGAGCCCGGGATACGAACCCGCGACCCTCTGCTTGTGAGGCCACAAGTCAAACCACTAGGCTACCACGGCTTTTTTACTCACACAAGTGTATTCAAATAGGTAACACATAAATACTTTATTCATTCATTCAATCCATTCGTGCCAACTCTTGTCAATCGACCTGTACATACATAAATAAAATGATTTGTGTTTATATGTTGTGTAATTATCCGGCCTCGGTTGCACTCGGCCCGCCCCCTACTCTAAACTGTCAGTCAATTGAAATTGCAAACAATGTAAACAAAGCTTGTAATTAAAATGTCTTTAGTTTCCATTTACCCTCATCAAATACTGCTACATCCGTGTGTTAATTATCAATACTTACCACAACATTATCTTGAACCATTATAGTACATTGTGCACCGAGGGCGGTAAGAAGGGGATTGCTAACGAGAGTCTGTTAGAAGCCCGACGATCCCCTTACTGCCCGTAATACACACAATGTTTTTCATCACATTTGCGAGGAAATAAAAAAAAAAAAAAACAAAAAAAAGCTCAGAATCACAAAGTTACCCGAAAACGATACTAATCAACATGTTTGTAACAATAGTGTGAAAATATCGTCCGCCATTTTGGATCCAAAAAATTATGCTAAAATTGGGCTCAGAACGAAACGAAACGAACCAATCAACATTTTAGTGTCAATAGCCATTTCATGATGCATGTTTTTATGTTTTTTTTTGCTCCTTTTCTTCTTTTGTCTGTAATGTTATCATGAATAAATGTTTTCTTTCTTTCTTTCTTTCTTTCTTTAATAGTGTCAAAATGTCATCCGCCATCTTGTATCCAAAAAATTATGCCAAAATCGGGCTCAGAGCCACCAAATTACTCGAAAATGACACCCATTAACATTTTAGTGTCAATAGTGTCAAAATGTCATTTGCCATCTTGGATCCAAAAAATTATGCCAAAATCGGTCTCAGAATCACCAAATTACTCGAAAACGACACCCATCGTCATTTTAGTATCAATAGTGTCAACATGTCATCCGCTATCTTGGATCCAAAAAATTATGCCAAAATCGGGCTCGAAAATGACACCCGCCATCAATATTTTTAGTGTCAAAATGTCATCCGCCATCTTGGATCGTAATCAGTAATGTCTAATTGAAAGTTTTATAAATTTTGTTCGTAGTTTTTTTGAAGATATTAAATGAACCTGGCTGATTTGAAACCTCCTTAGTCTGAAATGCGTACAATGAGTTCTTAATTTTAAAACTACACTTTTCCTCCCGAGGGAATTATGAAAATCCATACAAAAATAATTCCCTCGGGAGTAAAATATTTGAAATTCCCGCGGGAGGTAAATCAGCCACTACGGCTCTATAAGCACGCGTGTTATAACACCCTTTACGAGCAAGTGTGATGAAAAAACAATAAACAAGTGCTAGAATATGGATATTTCATTATATGGTTTATTTACACTCGGTTTCAATAAGGAAGGGTTGTATGTGACATTAACATTGACAAATCTAGAGGTGAGGCTTCTTTGTGACACTTTCACATAAAACGATTATCGATTATATTTTAGTACTAATAACAATCGATTCCATGAAAAAACGACTGCATATTAATCTAACTAATATTATAAATGCGAAAGTATGGATGGATGGATGGATGGATAGATGGATGGATGGATGTTTGTTTGTTACTCAATCACGCCAGAACGGCCCAACGGATCTGGATGAAATTTGGCACATAGATAGAGAAAAGTCTGGAATAGCACATAGGCTACTTTTTATCCCGGAAAATTGCGAACTTCCCGCGGGATAGCCATATACGAATTCTTAGCAGACGAAGTCGCTGGCAACAGCTAGTTTATTATATAAATGCTATTTCGATATAATGATACCCACTCAAGTCAATCTCCTAAGATGTAATAATTATAATTCCTATTTTACGCTTTTTGCCAAGTTGTGTTTTTTCAACAAAATAGGTTGAATAAAATATTATTTAACTTCATAATGTAATTGAAGTTCTAAGGAATCTATTTATTACCAATAAAATCGATTGGTATTGTGTAGTGAGTGTGAAAGAAAGAATGTAAAATACTCACTTCATATTTTTGTAGGTTGTCTCTGAATTTTCGATTACACGCGATTTTAACCGATTATTCAATTATACATAGTCACCTCTCTAGTTTTAATGACCATAGAACGTAACCTGGCAACGTCTCATTAATAATGACATATATTGAAAAATTTTACGTGAAAATTATGTACATCGCAGTGATTCTTTTTAGAATGCTATTAATATACAGTACCAAGTATTGTATTTAAAACTACAATTAATAGGCACTGGTTGCCTTGTAGAACAAACGTATAATCAAAGTCACAAAAAAACCATAAACAATAAAAAGAGTAAAAAAGATCTAAAAAGGTGCAGTCTTGCACATATTGGTTTATTTCTAAGTAATTCAGTTTAGTATTTATTTTGCTGTCAAAACTTTCGTGAACACTAACAGTTACATTCTATGGATCTGTCACACAACCCTTCCTTATTGAAACAGACCGTAAATTGTTCGCAATTTCAATTGGGAGGAAAACTGACTTTTTATCCCGTCAGATGGCGCATAAGCGACTGTACCTTGTTATGACATAAGAACTGTCAAATCCAGTACATTTTTTGTGAATAGTTTTAAACTTTTGCATTTTATTCAAAGATGCTTCAATGTAGCGCGCTAAACTGTAAAAACAGGGGAGTTCATCTATTTCCTAATGACCCAAAGCGCAGAAAACAATGGGAAAATGCTTTACGTATTAAAAACTTTGAAGCAAGTGTTACAGCATGTTTGTGTTCACTGCATTTCAAAGACGATTCTTGTATTTCTTGTTTGCTGATGTTTGGAATACGTGAATCGGCGTTCACGTCTTTCAAAGAATCCGAGTGTGGACAATTATATGAAAGGTCTTCTTGGACATCTAATTTAGCACCAAAGTTTAGGTTCCGATCATACGCCTCTAACCTAAAAGAAAGAACTGCACATAACCCTCCAGAATTCAAATTAAAACAGAAATACGGAACATAACCTTAAATATTTGAAGTGGTTACTTTTTTATCAAATCAGTCTTTTTACTAGCCATGGATGCATGTCTCCTCCAAAGCTCAGCTTAAAGTTCACGCACAGTCATAACAGAGTGCATTTTGCCAGTTAAATCGCAGAAATAACTCAGAAAATCGCAACCAGACATTCGACACGGAACGTAAACAAGGTACAGTCGCTTGTGGCGACATCTGCCTCAAGCTTCTAGTTTGCCTCCTCATTGACAGCGACTTTTAAACTTTTACAGCCACGCCGTCCGCGACGCGCCGGTGCTCCCGGGCTTGCGGCGCGTCGCCGCCGCGCCGGCGGCCCCGTTGACCCGTCTCGACACTCACGCGCATGTCACTGAACTCATGCGGGCGCTGTACATGATACACACGCTTGAAAAGTTAGTAAACAACCGTCAATAGCCGCGTATTCACTGAGCGAGCCGCCGCGCGAGGCAGCCTCGGACGTTTGCCGCGCAACGATTGCCGCGCGAGGCAGCCTCATGCAAGAAATCGTACTGATCGAGGCTGCCTCGCGCGGCAAAGCCGAGCCGCGGTGAGGCTGAGGCAGCATTGCGCGCTAATATTTCTCCACGCATCTTCTCTTAGTCCTCTATTTGTATAATCGGGACATTGCGCATCCCATAATCGTCTATATTCACCATATAATTGTATTAATTTAAGACACCGCTCTTTATCCATGACGCTAACACGCGACGAACAAGCGAGGCAAAACACAACCGTCCTGAGTGAGCGCGGCAAACGTGCTGAGGCGCCTTTGAGCATAGACAAAAACCGACACCGCGCGGCTCGGGTCGAGGCACGCTCGCCCGAGGCGAGACGTGCGTTCGCCTCGGGCGAGGCACGTCCTGACAGGTCGAGGATTTGCCTCACGAAGCTGCCGCGCGAGGCGGCTCGCCCAGTGAATACGCGGCTAATACGTAGTATAATCATACCCGTATCACTGACATACCAGGCAAGTGTAAAGGCCCACAATCATGCTAAGCGTGGCCTTTAGGTCTTGGTGCCTTAGGCTCTGTCTACCCCGTAAGGGATAAAGACGTGATTAATGTATGTATGTATACATAGTATAAAACTAGCATCTGCCCGCGACTTCGTCGCGAAATTTCAATACTAGTGCATTCTTAGCGAGTGCTCCCGAGTTTGGTTTTTACTTTTTATCTCAGATTTAGCAAGCAATGTGAATGAGTGATACCTTAAAAGAAAGAGCAATAAACAGACATGTTTTTAAAAGTGTTTGAACATTTCCAGGATTTTTTTTAATTTTTTTTATGGCACTGAAAAATGACTGTTCCAAAATAAGACATTTTTAGTAATTTCGAATGCCTTCATTTTGTTTATGTGGCAAGACAGACACTTCAAAATTGTTTCATTTGGTCCAATACACATTAAACTATCCGAAATAAAAGATTTTGTTTACAAATTAACGCTCATTGGCGCAATATTGACTCGTTTTTATCAAATTATGGGTATTTTCGTAAAATTTCTAAATTTTCAATTTAAAAAAAAAAACAAATTTCGGCTAAGACATGTATGGCTCAAAATGTTCAAAAATACCTCGGTTATCACCCCCCTTAAAGCTTTGCACCTGGCTACCAAACACCCTGTATAACCATAGCTATAGAAGCTAAAAAAAATATTTTGAAAAAAGATTGGAGTAATTTTTTTTTATATTTTCTCTAGGAATGGTAGTATTATCTATAATGATTCGTATAGAAAGTAAAATTTTTTACTAATTTTTTTTCAAAATATTTTTTTAGCTTCTATAGCTATGGTTTGATACCCCAGTGGAAAATTGTTAGGGGTATCTGATACACCCTGTACATGTTTTATAATTATAAACCTTCCTCTTGAATCACTGTCTATTGAAAAAACCGCATCAAAATCCGTTGCGGAGTTTTAAAGATCTAAGCATACATAGGGACAGACAGACGACAGACTTAATCGACAAAAAGCGACGGGTAGCACTCCGGAAGTGCCGCCAGAAGTGAAAACAGCAGTTTAGATTAGATTTTAATGTTGTAACCTCCATGACGCTCAAGACGCGTACCGTACTGGCCGCTTACAAAAAAAACATACGTATTATTTATATTGACAGACCTCTAACAATGTGCTGATACCCTAGTACTTTTGCTCCACGACTCAACAAAAAAACGTTTCAAAAATCGAACGCATTTCGTTCGTATTTCAAAATAAGCTCTTAGAGTATCTGATATCCTGGTACTTAAACTCTCCCTCCGTCTTACACCTGACGCGAGTTTAACATTTTTTACCCATCCCAAAAAGTGTCCAACGCCGCTAAAGAAGTTTTCAAAAATGCGACGTAAGAATAAACGCTCTACACACTTGTAAAAAGAGTGTTGAATGCTAATTGATGTTTCTTTTGCAGTTTGGAGTTCGCCGGGACACTGGTGGATATTCTTAATACCTCACTGACTTCGCTCGTTGCTACTGACTGTTTCGAATCCATGACGCTTATTAAGGTAAGTTATTGCTTTAACCTTATTAAGGTAAGTCATTGCTTTAACCTTATTAAGGTAAGTCATTGCTTTAACCTTATCAAGGTAAGTCATTGCAATAACCTTATCAAGGTAAGTCATTGCTTTAACCTTATCAAGGTAAGTCATTGCAATAACCTTATCAAGGTAAGTCATTGCTCTAACCTTATTAAGGTAAGTCATTGCTTTAACCTTATTAAGATAAGTCATTGCTTTAACCTTATTAAGGTAAGTCATTGCTTTAACCTTAATAAGGTAAGTCATTGCTTTAACCTTATTAAGGTAAGTCATTGCTTTAAACTTATTAAGGTAAGTCATTGCTTTAACCTTAATAAGGTAAGTCATTGCTTTAACCTTATTAAGGTAAGTCATTGATTTAACCTTATTAAGGTAAGTAATTGCTTTAACCTTTTCGCTTATTTTATTTTCTTATTAAACGAGATATAGTATTTTATCCCTTTAAAACGAAAATAAAAGTACATCACAATTAATCATTGCATTAGACACATTAATACACTAAAAACGAAGTGCACTACAGACGGACATTTGAGACTTTCATTAAATTTCTGTGAAATCACCAAAAATGCGACGTTGCCAGCTCAGTAGGGATGCACCCTTTTAACTGAGTCTTCGCCCGCGCGGCACAGGGGTGCAGGCATAGAATAAGTAAGAGCATAGTAGAACGGAATCTCCCGCTCCGGCCGGACACAAGGTCACGATATTACAGTACTCGCTAAGCGAGCGACTCAGTCAGGCTGCCACGGCCGGCGTCGCCGCACGCGCGTTTGGCACTTAAACTACTACTAGTTTTACGTGAGTCTGTATGTATTTTATTTTTGTCGGTAAGTAATACTTACTTAAATCATCTTAAATGGCTTCATTTGGTATGGCACTTGTAATAACTTCTTACTTAGAAGTACCTATCTATAACATGTAGGTACGTACCTAATGATTTATAAATTGCATATTTTGTAAAACTAGAATAAAATAATGATTTTAAAGTAAATAAAAACTTATATTTTAGCGATATTATCTTTAGACGTAAGTATAATATTTAACGGTAAGCAACCCTAGCAATACGCCTGGACGAGAGAGGGGTGTAACGACTGAAGGAGGAAGTAGGTATATAAATGGCGGCGTTTTGGACGCGGTCAAAAGAGATTCCGTTCTACCCTGTTATTATCTATTCTATGGTGCAGGGTAGGAGGACAAAGGGGAGCGATAGCGGTGCGGGCGGGTAGTGCTGCCGCCCGCACAGAGAGAGGCCCCCTTTGTCGCTACCCCGCGCCCCGCAACCGCGCCCGCGAGGACTCAGTTAAGCGGTCGGTCTATAGTTCGTAGCCCAATCTCTTCAACAAATACAAATAACTTTATTTCGCTTGAAATATGGTACAGAAGATGGAGCACAATAAAAAATTGGAGAGCTCACACATTTCACCAGTAACTGGCATGCGAAATTTTGCAATTTAAGTAGGTACAATTAAAATAATCAAATCAGGTATAAATTATTGGTTCATTCTTTGTTCCTGAGTTATGGATGTTTCTATCTATACCATTTTCATTCTTACCTGTCCTATTTGGTAAACAAAATTCTAACCTCAATGTGCAAATTTTTGTAAAGAATAAGGTGTATTATTATGTTATCAAATAAACCTGAGGTAATATTTTGTACATAATTTTGCTGATACTTTATCTCCAGTTCCATTATTTACGATGAAATATTTGAAAAATTACAAAAATGAAACGTTTTGAGGTTAGAATTTTGTTTACCAAATAGGATAGGTAAGAATGAAAATGGTTTATATAAGTATGTATTTCTCTATATAAGTATGTATATCGTTGTCTAGTACCCATAACACAAGCCTTACTAGCGCTTACTTTGGGACTAGGTTAATTTGTGTGAATTGTTCCCTAATAATAAATAATAATAATAATAATAATTCTTGGTTAAACAAGGAAAAATATCTTCCTTCCTTCCTTCTTCGCGTTCATGTTAAAAATGTACTATTATTTCAGATGGTATGTGTCATCATATGGTTGGTCCACTCCTCCACCGAGGATCTGACCGTGACTGAGTCGTCGCTCAGCGCTGCCGAGGCGTCGGCCGCTGCGCTGAGCGAGACGCTCGCCGCGGGAGCGCTGCTCGCGCTGCTGCTGCCCGCGCACACGGCGGACGCGCCGCCTGCGCGCGCGCTGCCCGCACGTACGTACACGGTGAAAAGATCGGGTCTGATTTGCTGTCTCGCTCACTTATAATCAAGGACCGGAACCGGTTACCATTAAAGGGGTATTGGATAGGGTTTTATAGAATTGTTTTCACAAACCTAATCAATTTGGTAAGCATATCATCTGGTTACCCGAAAGAAAGTCTAACCGTAATTACATAGTTAATTCCATAAGCGATTACCAAAACTAAAAACCCGGTTAGCGTATAGGGTTACCGTATGCCGTGATTTTAAAACCATTATAGAAAACGGGTAAACAACGGTTGACCTTAGCCAAAACTGTTTCCGTAATGATAGGCTTAGCACAGCGATAAGATTATCATATCATAGGGTAACAGTTTAATAGGGTTACCCTATGAAAAGGCTTAAGCAAATGAAGGGGTTTTCCTGTCCTTACTTATAAGTTTGATACATGAATCAGCTGTGGTAACCGAAACCTGAATGTAAAAATAACGTGTGGCTTTATGAAACCACGAAGCAAATGAAAGTTTTTTAGGCGTTTGACTGGAAAATTTCGAAAAATCATTCGATTTATGGTATTAAAATTGCCTATTTTACCAGCGCAACAATTGACAATATTTCAATTTTTTAAGTGCTACTTTTTATTGTCTGGCTGGAATAAGCGCACAATTTTAAGACACCCATATTTTTTATATTCGTGAAAATCTTGTATTTTCGTTGAAAAATCCATTTAAACCGTTGCTCAAGCAGAAAGGACGCAAGTAACAAACGTCAAGTATTAGCGAAATGACGTCACTGCTTTGTTTCGTACACTTAAAAAAACGTTGAAATAATTAAATTAATTGACCGTCAAAACCTGTGCTTAAATAGTTTGACAGTGAATGCAGCTGTCAATGTCGATGAACGTCAAAACGAGCTGACAAACTCAAACAAAATACTTAAAAAGTATGATTTTAAATGAAAACTTGCAAAAATATTATCATTATTGCCCGGCAAACAGTTATCCAGTGTTCCCGATGGCAACAAAGCCGAGTGGTGTGCGAATGAATTAACCGTCAGCTGTCAGTAGTGTTGTGTTGCGAAAGTTGTAAATGTCAAAGGGAAACCCCAAAGACAAGGTTTTTTATAATGGCAGTATTGGACGTCATTTCCCGTTTCACATATTTTGCTCATTTTTCCAAAAAATACTGTACGAAAAAAATCCAAAAATATTTTTCTTGTGTTCTACATGTGTTTCTCTCGAAATGGTTTTTGATTTATGAATATAATGAAATTTGAAATATTGTCAATTGTCGGCGACATGTGACAATTCAGCTCATGTGACAATTGTTGTCCCGTTCTAACGGCTGCGTTGTCTACAGTGAAGGTGTTCCTCGCGTGGGTCTCCCTGCATCCGCAGTTGCTCCGCTCCGCACCATTCGTGGCGCGGCCGCAGCTTTGGCATGCGCTCGCGCATACGCTGAACAAGCTCCGCGGGGACGGCGACTGCAAGTGTGAGTGTCTGTAGTTATTGGGAGAGATAGAGAGGGGGGGGGGGGGAGAGAATTATTTACACACATTCGATACACATTGATATAAAAGAGAGATACAATACATTTCACAAATAAGAGAAACAAACATATTATATACTGCCGGCTTATTATAACTCGCTCGCGATCAGCATCGTGTTCATATTGACAGTTCATGTATGGGCTGAAACTTGGCATCGGAATCAGCTAGCTGTCACATTCATACAAGAACTGTCAAAACGAACACGACGGCGATTGCGAGCGAGTTACGTAATACGCCTGCTGGTTATGAATGTGACTAATATATAATGAGAGGGATTAAGGCACGAGTGTGGTTTTATGGGAAGAAACAAGATGAGTTTCATAATAAAATCACTCGAGTTTTTTTTTGTCTAATTATGTGCAGGCGCATACTACATGCATATATCTATCTATCTAATACGTACCTATCCCCTTTATTCATAAACGCTCTGTAGGCTTCTGCTAACTTAGTAGTCGTTTGTCCTTATCTGACGCCTCGAAATTTACCTTTCACAGATAAGGACAAATGATTGTTAAGGTATGTGGGTATAACAAAATGATTAAATACGGGTTGAGGTTTATTTTTTCTTGAGTATTATGTACTTGTTTACAAAATATTAGGAGGCCCCTGTACAAGAACGTTACTCACACAGTGGCAAGTGACATTGCTTCGTTCAATCCATTCGTGTCTCTTGTGAATCGACCAGGGGCCGTACCATGACGTCTTAATGCGATTCAGTTTAGGTTCGCTCGCTGTCAGATTCATACTAAAAGTGACAGCTGAAACTTGATTTGAGTCGGAATCAAGGACCGGAACCGGTTACCATTAAAGGGGTATTGTGTAGGGTGTTTCATAGAATTGTTTTCACAAACCCTATCAATTTGGTAAGCATATCAAAGAAAGTCTGACCGTAATAATATAATTAATTCCATAAGCGATTACCAAAACTAAAAACCCGGTTACCAAAACTAAAAACCCGGTTACCGTGTAGGGTTACCGTATTAGGAAACGGTTATAACCATAATAGGAAACGGGTAACCAGCGGTTAACCTTATTCAAATCGGTTTGCGTAATGACAGGCTTAGCACAACGATAAGCTTACCATTTCATAGGGTAATAGTTTAATAGGGTTACCCTATGAAAAGGCTTAAGCAAATGAAGGGGTTTCCCGGTCCCTGGTCGGCATGTACTACTACTGGCGAGTAGCAAATTGTTCTTTGCTCACCACACATTTGTTTGCAGACGACACGGTACCCCTGCCCGAAGATGAGGAACTCCACGGCTTCCAGCCTCTGGAACAGTCCTTCAAGGACCTCAAGTTCCTCAATCACGCCACGTGGGACACATATGGCCGGCATGTACCAGATGTGGACGAGGAGAGAGAGGCCGATGAGGAAGTTGCGTGAGTTCAGGTGGAATACACCGGGTCGTTTTTGTTTTGAGGGAAGGACCGCGTGCTGGGTCGATAGCACCGTCTTAAGGTCCGAACACCGGTGCGTAAGACGTAGACGGTGCGTAAACGCAACAATGGTTTGGGCGCATAACGTCCCTCCACCAAAATTACGTCCCATTCGCAAAACGTCTTCTTTGCAAATGGTCCCATATGTAAAATACCTTATTCGCAAAACGTCCCTTTCTCAAATGGTCCCACCCATTTCGCAAAACGTCCCTTCTGAGAAAGCCCCCTTCGCTAAGAGTCCCTACTGCATAACGCCCCTTTCGCAAAACGTCTCGTCTGCGAAATGACCCATTCGCAAAATATCCTGTCTGGAAAAAGCTTCTTTCAGTAGAGACTAGGAGTCTTTTCATGGGATAAGAGATGGCAATTTTGCGAAAGGGTCGTTTTGCGAACGGGTCATTTTGCGAAAGGGACGTTTTGCGATCGGGTCATTTTGCGAAAGGGACGTTTTGCGAACGGGACTTTATTTATGAGAAGGGACGTTTCGCGAACGGGCCCTTTTGCGGAAGGGTCGTTTTGCGTAAGGGGCATTTAGGAGAGGTACATTTCGCGAAAGGGACAAAGAGACATTATGCGAGTGGGACGTTTTGCGAACGGGACTTTATTTATGTGAAGGGACGTTTTGCGAACGGGCCCTTTTGCAGCAGGGTCGTTTTGCGTAAGGGGCATTTAGGAGTGGTACATTTCGCGAAAGGGACAAAGAGACATTATGCGAGTGGGACGTTTTGCGTCTAAACCGCAACAATGTATGAAGAAATGGTGAGAAAACGTGACGCCTACGACACGTCACTGCGTATACGCGGCGGTGCGGTCGGACCTTTACTCGGTATACCTGTAAGTTCCATTCATCCTTACGTGTCTTATCATGTAAACAACTTCTCAAAGACATTGTCACACTTTTCTCTTGGATTACACAATAGTTATGTTGTAGACGTAAAGAAACTCATAAAGTATTAAAATTGAACAAATAACCACAGCAAAATATCATTTTGAACAAAATTTCCTGCAATAGTCGGAGGAACGAATCAACTCGAGAATATCTGCGACCCGAGTAGCGCCACGAAATCGAAAACCTCATACAAGTTCTATTTATTTTCAAAGCGAAATAATCGGTCACGTTTTAATGTATATTTTATCAACATTTATAATCACTAATCATTGTCTACATCACTTTTGGTGTTACGTTTGTTTACATGATAAGACACGTAAGGATGAATGAACCATAGAACTGCTGCTGTTGTGGCGTGGTAAGGTAAACGTTGAAATCTTATGGAAATGTTCTATCTCAGCATTCCATTCAGACTGCCATTATTTAATTTATTTCCGTGATCCTACTTTTATCCTACTCGGAAAAAATAAATACATACCATCACGCCTCTTTCCCATAGGGGTAGGCAGGGACTACTTTGTTCCACTTGCTACGATCCTGAAATACCTCTTTCGCTTCATCCACATTCATCAATCTCTTCGGTTTCGGGTACTCTTGACCTGGCCTTTTTCCAAAACGTCCCCAATTTGATCACAGAACGTCCGTCTAGGCCTTCCAAATGACATATTACTAATAGACGCGTTATAGCTGAATAAAACTCCTTTCGGACATGGCAACGTTATTGCCGTTACTTGACATTATAAGGACCTCTGCGCGCGCCGACAGCGACTAAACACAAGTCAGGCAATTACCTTATTTTTCGCTTGCCACGGGGAGATCGCCTATGACGTATCTACCTCAGTTTTATATAGTATATCATAGAGGCCCTCCCATCCCAACGCACCCACCCATTCACATTCCCCATATAAATCTGTTCTGTTCTGTTTGAATCATTCAATAATTATTTAGGTATCTTCAGTTGTTCCAAGGGCAAACTACCCAGAAAAAGGAGCTCCGTCGAAAACCAGTAGGACGAACAGTAGTAGGACCACGGGCAACACAGGCATTATTTTTAGGGTTCCGATTACTAAAACTTCGCCGTCCGTCCGTCTGTCTGTCTGTCCGTCTATATAGCTAGACGGTTGAAATGTTCACAGATGCTGTATTTCTGTTGCCGCTATACTTAATAAAAAATTCTAAAAGCAATATTTTTATGTTTGTCATGTGTAATTTAATTAACCAATATAAAATGACCTGGCACTGCATACATTTTGCTTAGGAGCAGGGCTCTGCTAAGACTAGATTTTATATTAACTTCGCGAATTTGTACGAAACCCGCAGCAAAAATGTTGATAAGGTGTAATTTTCAGGTAATCATGAGATTCTGAGCCCGAATATGTTATGTTTTTTTGGATGAAAGATGGCGGGTGACATTTCGAAACATTAGACACAAAAATATTGATGGCGTGTTAAATTTGGCGGCTCTTAGTCCGAATTTTGTTTATCGCACACGTAACCGCTCGCCACCGGATCGGCGGCTCACCTCATCGGCTCGCCGTCAACCAGCCCTCAACCATACGCCAGCTCGTAACGGAAGCGGCTCGGTACCCTCGAGGTGCCCGCATAAGAATAAATAAGAACATAGTAGAACGGAAACTCCCGCTCCGGCCGGACTCAAGGTCACGATATTAGAGTACCCGCTAAGCGAGCGACTCAGTCAAGCTGCCACGGCCGGCGTCGCCGCACGCGCGTTGGGCTGTTTGCGCGTTCCGTACCTTCATCTTGGAAACGCACCTAATGATTTATAAATCTCATATTTTGTAAAAGTAGAATAAAATAATGATTTCTAATTAAATAAAAACTTATATTTTAGCGATATTATCTTCAGACGTAAGTATAATATTTAACAGTAAGCAACCCTAGCAACATGTCTGGATAACAGAGGGGTGTAACGACGTGAAGGGGGAAGTATGTAAATAAATGGCGGCGTTTTGGACGCGGTCAAAAGAGATTCCGTTGTACTCTTTTATTATTTATTCTTATGGTGCCCGCGCGGCTACAGCGCGCTTACCGCGAGCCCGCGACTGGTTGACGGCTAGCTGTCAACGTCGACAGTAGGCGATGTCAGAGAGGCAAGCGGCGAGGGAACCACCCGAGGTCCGCGAGCCGTCCCCGCGGCGGCGAAACGTAAGCGCGGTGACGGCGAGTTGCCCACGCACTGCTAGCTTGTGCCGAGGCCACAGAATAAGTAATAGTACTAACTTACAGAAGGCTCTCTCTCTGCTGTCCATTAAATAAATAAAAACTCTAGCCTCGTACACATAAAGCACAATCTAGCGCGCTCCTGAATATTTACCTACAGTGATAATAGCCTACAGCCCCACTCCATCACATTTCCCGCAAAGCATTCACGCAAAAATAAACCGTGTTGCGAGAGCGCTTCTTTTAGTTTAACCGTTTCAATCATGGCCGCGTTCACGTCACCGCGAACTTACTAGGGTTGTAGTAGTCATTGTTCGTTGCTAGGTAACCAAGTAACACACAAATAACGCGCGACGCCAGCGTGCGTGGCGAGCGGCAACCTACTGCCATTATCCTGCCCGGCAGGAGTGACGGTTGATCGTACCTAAACTGCGGAGTGTAGACCCCCTGCCGAGGCGAGGCAACGCCGTTCCGAAGCCGATAAGTATGCGTCACAGTATGGAGTATACAGAGAATACTGAACGGCTGGAGTTGAGATGTTACTGATCCGGTGTCGAGCGGTTGTGCGCGTCAACCTTTAGCCGTAGAGCTAGGGTCCCGTGGCATATTGCCACTTCTGCCACGCTATTACGCCACCGTGTAAACGAGCCCTTTGCGGCCTGTTTGCAAAATAAACCTTTGTATTTTCGATTTTACACGTCATCATCAGATGGGAAGTAAGGGGGTACATTTGGTGCCGTTGACGTGAAACTTGTCATATTGTTAAAGGCGTATAATAGGTGGAAAGGGGAATCAAAATAGTATTTGGTTGCTAGCCGCATAGCCTATAATATGATTCCTAAAATTTTCGCCATCTGCGCGGGAAGAGAAGCGACTGGTACATTCTATGTTTTTTCTTTACTCCCAAACTAGCATGGAAGAACAACAATGCAATTAAAAACGGATATTTTTCACAAAATTCCTCTAAACATAAGATGCTTACTTATTCCAATGATACTAGACGTAAACAACAATTCTAAAAATAGATATTTCTCTTTTTATATGAATTTATAATTTATGTATATACTATGTATGTGAATGACAATCATTCCAAGTCAATCACAAACGTTTTATATATTATCTTTGCTTATTAAATAGATTGATAATGTACGCAACAAATTATTACGAAAACATTAAATAAAGTTTTTATTCCCCGCCTTTATCCTGTCTTTGTTTCCGCCACCCACATACCTACAGTGTCACCAACTTTTCACTCTCTTATTGATTATGGTAGCGATAACACCGTCTATTGTCTACCTTGTTCTTTGTTTGTATTTTCTACCGCGTGCTGTTCAATAAAGAGTATTAAATTTATACTCTGTATCTAAAAATCAGCGCGACGTCGGGTTTGTGTCAACGGCTCCAGCGCGGGGTCTAATAGTCATCATCCAGTTTGAAAGTGGCCTGTTTTGCAGCGGCCAATCGGTGGTCACGCCGGCGAGTCTAAGCGGCGACCCAGAGCAACAGGCGAACGTGCGCGCGCATCGCCTCGTGGGATATGGGAAGCGGCTTGCCGACCTGAAGCCAGAACACTTGACGTACAGGTTAGCGTTCAAGCAGTGCTCTTGAGTTGTAGAGAGATCCATTGAAGACTTTAGTTTAGCATTGGATAAATTGAGGACACTGTGGCAATTTTATACTGTGTAACAATCATACATCGCACTCGAGGCTGAAGCGTAAGTATTTTTATAATCACTATAGTGTAAGCTTAAACTATAAAACGGAGTCGCTTTCCGCTGTCTGTCTGGCCCTAGATATTGTTAGGACTTAAGTAGGCAACGGATTTTGATGCGGTTTTTTTAATAGATAGAGTGGTCCAAGAGGAAGATTTTTTATGTATAATATATGCGTAGTATGGTCGAGAAACACCTGCAATTAGCGAAGCCGGGCGGGTCGCTGGATGGTTATAAAACAAAGTATCAATAATAATGTCGTGTTTATATGATATATGAATAGTGCGCTTTATCTATACCTTTATCTACACCCTAAAAGCCAAAATAAGCAATTATTTTAATTATTTATTTAATTATATAAACACGACATTATTATTGAGACTTTTTTAATCAATTAGTACCTTGCTCGGGTATTTTTTAGGACGTTTAACAAAAGTGAAACCATGTTAGTTCGAGTTATTGCGCCCGTAACCCCGTACGTGCCAAATTTAATGAAAATTGTTGGAGCCGTTTCTGAGATCCAGTAGGCTTATTGTCTAACTCGCTCGCAATCGCCATCGTGTCCATTTTGACAGTTGTTGTATGAATGTGACAGCTAGCTGATTCCGATGCCAATTGTCAGCCCATACATGAACTGTCAAAATGAACACGATGGTGATTGCGAGCGGGTTACACAATAAGCCTACAGATTATAAATGATATATCAAGAATTGTTCGTTTAAATGTATTAGACAAGCTTTGATAATTATGCTTTAAATGTACATCGGAGCTGAATATTTATTTAAAAATTTAAAATAGCTAATAAACGAAATATTTTACGGAATTATTGATTTTACCACGTTTTTTTCTGTATCTCTTACTTTCCCGCTAGAATTCAGAACGATATTAGCAGGGCGCGTAACTTTGGTGCCGATGACAGGCATATGCCGTCAAGCTAACATACAAAGTGATTTAATTGACAGTTATTGTCATTAAAAAGAAAATTGTTAGAGAAAATAACAAATTTATCATCAATTCATCTTAACCCAAAACAACCGCTATTTTTAGCTCCCAAAACAATAGAATGGGAAATTGCGGAGACGAACTTCCAGCCAATCACCGCGCAGCACTCTTACGCATGCGCGGAAAGACCTCGTTTTATAGGGTGAAACTGGGGTGAAATGAGCCAGGTTTCGTTGTTTCATTGGCTTACTCGTAATGTTCGAGATCTGTGATTTGTGAAGTTTTCTGTTGTTTTCTTTCATGGTCATAATAAAAACATTAGTGACGTTATTATAGCTGCGAAATTCTGTGAAAGCTCAAGTAATTTTTTTAGTTTAACGTGAACGTTCAACTTAATTTAACGTGAGTTAGTGATAAAATTTACTAAATATTAGTGTTTTAAAATTCATTCGAAATATTATAAACGGGATGTGAACCGCGATTACCTTTATTGAGCTCCCGATATTCAATAAAGGTAATCACGGTTCACATCCCGTTTATAATATTTCGAATGAACTTAACCGTGAATCATTAAAAACTCTTATTGTTTTAAAATTGTCGTGTTGTAGCACAATTAGCGCGGATTTTTCAATCCTCAGATAAGCACTTAACTGACTAATACCCATAAAAAATTGGTCCTTAGTTAAATAGGTAGTCGTCCTATTATTTTTACTTAACTTCATTTGATTTGTCCTTTGCAAACATATTTTATTGTTAGAGCTTACGACCGACGCGCAAGTAACTGGCCCCGCTAAACCACCTGTAGCTTTGGGCGGTACCGTTGATGGTACAAATGACGCCGATTTATCCCACTAGTACCAAGAAATAAATACAAGTATTACACCCGGCGTCACTTGCACAAATTTTATTCTTAGCAATTTTTTTTGTGCAGCCTAACAATATAGCAAAATCAAAACAAAAATGTATATCCCACTAGTATTATAAATGTAATTCTGGTCAAACTCGCAAGCGGCGGCAAGTTTTATTTATTTTTATTTATTTATTTAGTTAGTGATAAAAAAAACTCTGTGGATTTTTTTCAAAAAAAGTGTGACGTTTCTATCGCCCAACGACTTGCATCTGGACATGCTGTACCTTGGCTGAATAATCAATGGTTGTGTTAAGTATAATAACATTTGTGAGCTTATGGTATAGTCTATAGTATGGTCTACCACACGCGCAAGTATCTCCATGCCTGGGTGTGGTTGGCAAATTTGTATCACGCGTAAACCCCATGGCGCGGGTTGCGCGTTTTTCCGCTTGTTTTAAATGTTGCCTGCGCAGGCCCGGTCTGCACGTGCTTGCCTACGCGTTTGGTTGGGTGTTCAGTCTTCAAGCTGCAGTCGAGGGTAGTTGTCGTGCGGTGAGGTATGTGGTCGTCCATCACAAAATGCCTGATTTGCGTGCGTTTGCGTCTTCTCTTTAAGTCTGAGTAGTTTAACATGTGAATGTTTTTTGCCATCGGCTATTTTTTGGTCCACTTCGATCGTTTACGCTTTGACCTTTGCATAGTCTTTTTTTTCACTCGCAAACATTTACAAAATACCAGCAGAAGAAATATACCCCCTTGCAAAAAAATCGGGCACCCATGGTTTATAAATTTTATGTGCATAAAAGCTTATTTTCTAAGCTTTAATGCCTAAAAATCTGAAAAACCATAGGTGCCCGATTTTTTTGCGCGGGGTGGGGGGGGTGTAGTTCCTCATTAAGAAACATTGTTTCCACGCCGACGATTTAGACAAGAATGAGGCTTGCGCGTACTTAACTGCACCGGTTGCTACAAGTGTCGGCACGTATGTCTAGCGATGACCGTTGATGCGCAGTAGTCGAAAATAAGGTATCGCGGGGGAGTGCGGGTGTCGCGGGCGGGCGTACACCACGTTAGACTTACGTGCCGCCACCTGTACGTCCGTGTTCAAGTTTCATGACAGTTTTACCTGCGCTGTTATAACCATGGTGATACTTGCGCGTGTGGTAGGCGCTTAAGTAACACCGTAGCTCGACGGACCGGTACTATCCTGCTAAGCTTCGAATCCGAGTTCGAGTCCCAGAATTACCAGACTAGTGTAGCTTTTTGTTTTAATTTATTTACAACAGAACAGTAGTAAGTGACAAGACATTTTACTTAAATGGATTTTGCTTGAATTTTTCGATCCCCGCTCTTATACAGTCAAGAAATTTGATTTTCAATCCACTTAAGGTTCAAAGCTTTAAGTGTAAGACCTGGGGCCTTACCATGACGTCTTAATGCGATTCAGTTTAGGTTCGCTCGCTGTCAGATGCATACTAAAAGTGACAGGTAAAACTTCATCTCAGTCGGAATTAGGACGTCATGGTAAGGCCCCTGGCCCCTATTTCAACAAAACGACAATTATCGTTGACAAGTGACAATCTGGGAGCGCGGAAGTGCCCCCGCCAAGTCGAGCAAAAAAAGCGGCACGCCGTACCATCCTTTTCCCCAAACAGTTCAGGCCATTTCCGACCTCCTTATAAACTTCATTGTGGATAAAAGTAGAAGCCTGAATTTTCAATAACCAAGCAGGAATTGTATAAATACGTTATATTTCAAATTTCATTCAATCTGAACCAGTACTTTAAGACTTATAACTAGTCAAAGTTTTTTAATTTTGTCACTCACTTGATGGTTTTATGCGAATGCGAATGCTAAGTCAATACAATACAATAACTCTTTATTGAACACCACATATAACAATCAAAACAGAAAAAGGTATACAGAAGTAATAAGGTAACAATAGGCGGCCTTATCGCTACAGAGCGATCTCAATCAATCTATTTATTTCAATCAATCAATCAATCAAAACATTTATTTGCTAGAAAAGGGCATTTAACAAATAAAAGATTTTTAATATTGATATGGTTAGTTAGATGTTGTTAGGTTAGCTAATTACGTACCTAATAACTTAAGACAGGAGGTCACTTTAGTTAGAACTGAATAAATTAACCGACTTGGTATTACATCGATCTCAATACTTTTTACGGTAGAAGAACTGAGTGCGAGACTTGTTTTTTTTTTACAAGTTATGCTTTTGACGGGATTCTCTTTACATTACAAACTCGACGAGAATCTACGCCGGTTGGCTTCATATTGATAATTGCATTTCGAATTGACAACATTTCATTTTTATAACACCTGTAATAGTACATTATAATACAAGTGTGCTATGTTGATCATTACACACGAGGCATGATTGTACGCGCGAGCGGAGCGAGCGCGTTAATGGTGCCGAGTGTGGTAATGATTAATGCACACGCGTTTCATACGACGTTTTTCAACACATTTGCGAGGAAAAACAAAAAGAAATTCTTAATAAGTAAGTATAAAAAAACTTTACTTTACCTTTGTTGCCAAACATTGCTTAGCTGGAGGCTTTAGAACTTTTCTTTGTCATTGGCAATTAGACACCTTGGATTTCTTACTGACATAACCTGTCCGAACATATTTTAGTATTTCCGGCGACGGACACTATTTTTACATTTAGTTTTTCTTTATTATTTCAATTAGTATTTTTTAAACTAATAACAAGGTAAAATAATCAACAAAATCTGTGAGTGTGTAAGATGGCGGCAGATATCATTTGTCCGCGCCAATCCGCGCGCAGCACTCACGCATGCGCGCTGTGCACTTTGCACGCGGGCGACGAGGCTCTGACAAGAATGCTAAACAGCCTAATATTAAAATAGTAATAAAATAATTAATCATTGTCTTAAATATGCAAATTATGGTCACTTTTCAGATAAAAATGAATACTTTGTCGAAATTAACTGTTTATTTATCATCTTTAACCTAAAATAGTTTAATATTCACGAAAATATTCCTTGTTCCTATACATAACTGAACTATTTGCTGAGATTAAAAAAAAGTTTACATTACCGCACTCGTGCGGTAATAATATTACGGCACTTGTGCGTAATAAGCTGAATTATGAGCTTAAATGGGGTGCAATAAGACTCAATTTACGAGCAACTGTGTTGAAAATGTATATATGGTTCGAAAGCATTTTGCCTCCCGATCACTGCAATATGTTTATATAATTTTAATATCGCTTATTATAAAAAATAAAAATTAATTTAAGATATGTCCTAATTTTACCAAAACTACCACAGGATAGGTGTAACGCCTTTGCTTTTTTCACGAGAAAAAATAAGCGATCACAATTTTGTATTTTTGACAACTTCAAAGTACAAGGGGGCAACTCTGAAATTCTATTTTCGAAGTTCGTTGCATACCTTCTCTCTCACTCTCAAGATAATGACTATTAGTATGAGCGGAACAGCACGAAGCGAACCTCGAAAATCGAATATTGGAGAATAGGGCCTGACATTGACAATTTGAAATTAACGTCAGGTTTTTTTCTATAGAGAAAAGACAAAGGAATAAGTGTGTATTCTGTGATAGTATCGCAGTTACGCCCTTTTAGAATAAGCATAAATTAATAAATTAATTATAAATTAAATACAAGCCCTAGCGAAAAAAATTAACTGCCAGCATGTTCGTCTTTTCAAACAAAATACAGAGAACCAATAATATTATAGGCTCAGAAATATGAAATGTTGTCAATTGTCAATGGTCACCGACAATTGTCAAGTTGGTGGAATAGGGGCCTGTGTCCACTCAAGCAGAGCGTGCAGCGGGGCGGCGTCCTGAGTGTACCTGCACTGAGCAGGGGCCTTACCATGACGTCTTAATGCGTTTCAGTTTAGGTCCGCTCGCTGTCAGATTCATACTAAAAGTGACAGCTAAAACTTGAACTGCGTCGGAATTAGGACGTCATGGTAAGGCCCCTGATGGCTCCGCTATAGCCGCTCACCACTCAGTAGGCTTATTGTCTAACTCGCTCGCAATAGCCATCGTGTTCATTTTGACGGTTCTTGTATGAATGTGACAGCTAGCTGATTCTGATGCCAATTGTCAGCCCATACATGAACTGTCAAAATGAACACGATGTCGATTGCCAGCGAGTTACCCCCTTATTCATAAACGCACTATAGGCCTCTGTTAACTTAGTAATCGTTTGTCCTTATCTGTCACTTTGACATTTACCTTTCACAGATAAGGACAAACGATTACTAACTTAGCAGAGGCCTATAGTGCGTTTATGAATAAGGGGGTTAGACAATAAGCCTACAGGCCTTACACTAAGGCTAAGGGCCTGTTTTACCACTCCTTAAAGGTGGAGACACATTGTTAATACGCGACGCGACCCGATGCAACGCGACGCGTGTTGTGTCGAATCAAATTGTATTATTTTCTATGACCAGAACCACACTATGAACATCCGACGCGACGCCATGCGCATACATTCGTTGCATCGGGTCGCGTCGCGTGTTAATAATGTGTTTCCACCTTAAATGTCAGTTATCTATGATTCCGTCTCTATTTGATACTACGAAACAGACAGAGACGTCATCATAGATACATACACATACATACATACATATCGTCACGCCTCTTTCCCACAGGGTTAGGCAGATACTACTTTGTTCCACTTGCTACGATCCTGACATACCTCTTTCGCTTCATCCACATTCATCAATCTCTTCATACACGCTCGTCGGTTTCGGGTACTCTTGACCTGGCCTTTCTCCAAAACGTCCCCAATTTGATCACGGAACGTCCGCATAGGCCTTCCCCTCCCAACGCACCCATTCACACTCCCCATATAAATCTGTTTAGTTAATCTTCTTTCATCCATCCTCTCTACGTGACCAAACCAATTAAGCATACTTTTTTCTATCCTAGTCACTAGATAGATATCATAGATAACTGTCAGTTAAGGAGTGGTGAAACAGGCCCTAAGAGTTATAGACCGACCGCTTGACTGAGTCCTTGCCTGCGCGGGTACAGGGGCGCAGGGTAGGACGACAAAGGGGACCGTGAGCGGTGCGAGCGGGTAGTGCGCCTACCCCGCGCCCCTGTGCCTCACGGGCGAGGACTCAGTTAAGCGGTCAGTTTATAGCTAGAGTACGAAACAAAAGAACCCTGACGCCATGACGTCTATCCCCGTATTCAATATGTTTTTCATCTCTCATACTCGGAAAGTGAGGCAAATCATATCTGACATACGGGAGGATAACTATTATTTTCTTCCCAAGGGTAGATATGAATTAAAAAAAATAAAGGCATTGGCTGCTAATGAAACACATACGCATTCAGCCAGCATTACGGCATATCCATGTTTTTTTCTTAATATAATATTATAAATTGTAAAATGCTCCTTAGTCAAATATTATTTTTATAAATTTATTTACATTACTTTCTTATACATACGTAGACTTAATGCCGTTTTAGAAAAAAAAAAGAAAAAAAAATTGTAAATGACAATGGTATATATCCACACAGCCTATCTCTATTTCGCTTAACTCGTGGTTCAATTTGGTAACTTGCTAATTTTACATATAAACTAAAATACCTACTTTATCTTCAGTTTTTCTCTAATCATTATATAAAACATTTTAAATGTTGTTTATGGGTAAATATTGAAATATTTTACAATAACCACATTGACCCATGTTTAAAAAAAAACTGATTTGCTGCCAATGCAACTAGTTTAGAAAAAAAAAATGAAAAAGCATTCTTCATTCGGTAAAACTTTAAATAAAAATAAAAATGAGTAAATATTCCTGGAAAATACGTGACTTATTCCTTTATGAACTGTACAAATGGCTGAATTAATTTTAGTTAATTTTTAATTTTATGCATTTTTTCTCATATAGGTACTTTACTTATATATATTTTTTTTACTTTCCTTGTAGTCGAAATGAAAAGTAGAGTGTTTAACTCGGGAAAAACCCCAATATCACACTCGAAATATTGGCACCCGAGCATGCTCGGGTGCCAAATTACCTCGTGTGTTATATGTTTTTTTCCTCCCTTGTTGAACAATCTACTATTGTCTTGCAATGTGAATGCGGAAGCAAGGTTCTAAAGAAACCGTTCTCTCCAACAGTACAGAAGACGGTGTTGTCACCTTCTCCGCCCTCTGTCTTGGTGGCGAGGAGTTGTCTCTGGCCTTGGCTGAGCTGCAGGCTTCTTCGACCCCTCACGGCCGTGACAGCGAGTTGGATAGCGAGGACGAAGCGCCGCTGCCGCCTCCCATCGTCATATCCGAGGCGGACTTCAGAGAGAAAGGTTAGTCGTTTGCATTGATTCGATGATGGTCTTCTCGATAGACCGTGGACTTTTGAGTGGGATATGACATGTCGATAGCGTGGTTTGTTATTGATTGTGTATTGGTCTTCTCGGTAGACCGTAGTTTTAGCGAGGTCTCCGAGGGGTACACTAGATAAATACGAAAAACTAAATTCCGATTATCGGAATCACGAATTTTATAATGCCGAATTTTTTATAACGAATATTTATTACTAGCTGTTGCCAGCGACTTCGTCTGCAGAGAATTCGTCTATCGCTATCCCGCGGGAACTACGCAATTTCCCGGGATAAAATGTAGCCTATGTGCTATTCCAGACTTTTCTCTATCTATGTGCCAAGTTTCATCCAGATCCGTTGGGCCGTTCTGGCGTGATTGAGTAACAAACAAACAAACATCCATCCATCCATCCATACTTTCGAATTTATAATATTAGTTAGATTAGATAATCGGAATTTTGTTTTTCGGGCCTATGACACTTCGGGCCTTTCATTATTCGGAGTTATAAAAATCGAATAATATACAACCGGAATTTTGAAATTCGGTTAAATAAATTTCGTGCTTTTTAGTAATCGGAATTTTATTTTTTAAGAATACGAAACCGGAGTTTTAAAAATCGGAATTACTAAATTCGGAATAAAATATTTCGGAG
Source organism: Pandemis heparana (assembly GCA_963854515.1). Lineage (NCBI taxonomy): Eukaryota > Metazoa > Arthropoda > Insecta > Lepidoptera > Tortricidae > Pandemis > Pandemis heparana. The sequence continues at coordinate 33,496,620 of OY978006.1, forward strand.
TATTTGGGTGTTCCCATCTCCGAGGCGGAGATTAGAGAGAAACGTTAGTTATTAATTCTATGTTGGTCTTCTCGATAGACCGTGTTCTTTTGAGTGGAATATGATGCGTTATGTTAACGAATTAACATATTTTGCCCCCCCCCCCCCCCCTTTGAAATAGCTACTGACAATGAGTGAAAAGTAGATATTTCAAAGTATGTCTTAGGTAGTGAAGTCATTAACACAATGCTTACGGTCGGTTTCAGTTGTGTGACAGATCCATAGAATGTAACTGTTAGTGTTCACGAAAGTTTTGACAGCAAAATAAATACTAAATTGAATTACTTAGAAATAAACCAATACTTGGTACTGAATAATAATAACGTTCTAAAAAGAATCACGGCGATGTTTTTTGCGTTTACTTAATTTTCACGTACAAATTTTCAATATATGTCATTATTGACGAGACGTTGCTAGGTTACGTTCTATGGTCATTAAAACTAGAGAGGTGACTATGTATAATTGGGTAATCGGTTAAAATCGCGTATAATCGAAAATCCAAAGACAACATACAAAAACACGAAGTGAGTATTTTACATTATTTCACACTCACTACACAATACCAATCGATTTTATTGGTAATAAGTAGATTCCTTAGAACTTCAATTACATTATGAAGTTCAATTAATATTTTTTCACAAACATGCTGGGAAATGTACGCGTTAATGTCGCGAAATGAAGCCAAGAAGTTTCACATTTACGGCCTAGGCCAAGAAGTAATATGGTGCGGTCGGCGCGGTGCGGCGGCGCGGTGGTGGGTGCGCGGGGAACATGGCGCGAGCAATAGTTTGTTCAAATGGCATGTTTAAAAATTAAAAAAGCGGCTAATTAAACAATTTTTACTTGATTTCCTCGCATTGCTTGAGAAAAGCACTATACAATCCTCGGCCGGAAACAGGGATTGCAGGACTCGTTTTATCCCTTACTTCACGGCCTCTGCATTAATGTACTATATACAATCTATTTTGTTGAAAAAACACAACTTGGCAAAAAGCGTAAAATATAAATTATAATTATTAATCTTAGGAGATTGATTTGAGTATCATTATATCGAAATAGTATTTATGTAATGAATTAATATGCAGTCGTTATTTTTATGGAATCGATTGTTATTAGTACTAAGATATAATCGATAATCGTTTTATGTGAAAGGTGTCACAAAGTAGCCTCACCTCTAGATTTGTCAATGTTAATGTCACATACAACCCTTCCTTATTGAAACCGAGTGTAATTAAGTGACTATCCGAGCAAATACCTACATTATTCGAAAGAAATTTAGTAAGTATGTACTAGCGTCTGCCCGCGACTACGTCCGCGTAGAATTAGACTCAAGAACTGATGTTGATCACATGTTGATAGTATAGTCTGCAATAATTATTTACGTCGCGACTCTAGGTAGCTGCGACCTTTGACATGTTTATCGCGAGAACAATGCAATTTTCCAGGGTAAAAAGTAGCCTATGTTTCAATCTAGGGTAACAGCTATCTCCATACCAATTTTTTTATTTTTACTAGCTGTTGGCCGCGACTTGGTCTGTAAAGAATTCGTATATATATATATCCCGCGGGAACTAGGTACGCGATTTCCCTGGATAAAAAGTAGCCTATGTGTTATTCCAGACCATAATCTATCTATGATCCAAATTTTATCCAGATCCGTTAACACTAGGGTGCGACCACACCGCCGCTTAAAAAACGGCGACGTTACGGAATCGCAACGAAATGTATGAAGAAACGGTGAGAAAACGTGACGCATACGACACGTCACTGCGTATATGCGGCACCCTTATAAGGCAGAGGCGATTTAGCGACCACATGCATAGTGTTGGAATTTCAACCTAATCGATTTCAATATACGCCACAATTTCCATTGTAATTATTGAAAACACGACTAGCTTTAAAAATATCCTTTGTCAGGTGTGCATTCGATAGCTGCTTTTGATTCTGTGGTAGTTTGCTCCAATGGGGCCTTATAAAGGGTTAAGCCGTTCTGGCGTGAAAGAGTAACAAACATCCATCGTCACAAACTTTCGCATTTATAATAATAGTAGGATTATAGATCAGTTGTAGAAGAACGTATGACGCCGAATAAATTCCGGCGGATTATCATTTAGCCGCATTCAATCAGGCTAGTCGTTGAACACGCATTGCGAAAAGACCAAAACGACTAGGCATATTTCAATATAGCGGATTGCGGATTACTACAATCCGCTTGCGACATATCAGCAAAATTAAATTCAGCTTGTGAAATACAAATTTTGCGGGTGGTAGGGCCTTGTGCAAGGTCCGTCCGGATCGCTACCACCATCTTACTCGCAAATCCTGCCGCTAAACAGCAGTGCTTGCACTGCTGTGTTCCGGTGTGGAGAGTAAGATAGCCGGGGAAATTACGGGCACAAGAGGCATTTCATCTAAGTCCTCTGGGTTGGCAACGTATCTGCAATCCCTCCGGGGTTGCGTGTGTCTATGGGCAGTGGTGATCGCTTACCATCAGGTGACCCACTTGCTCGTTTGCCTTCCTGTTCACATAAAAGAAAATACAAATGCTGAGTAACCATTTTCTGGCCTACAAGCAAAATTACAACATAGAGAAATTCAATCATCATCGTCATCGGCTCAGTGATTCTGGGGTCCGCTTTGACAACCTAATCCCAAGATTTGGCGTAGCCACTAGTTTTTACAGAAGCGACTGCCATCTGACCTTCCAACCCGGAAGGGTAACTAAGCCTTATTGGGATTGGTCCGGTTTTTCTCACGATGTTTTCCTTCACCGAAAAGCTCATGGTAGATTTAAAATGTAATTTCACACATAATTTCCGAAAAACTCAGAGATGCTAGCCGGGGATTCGAACCCGCGACCCTCTGTTAGAGAGACCGCAGGTTAAACCACTAGGCTATTTACCGCGGATTTTTTAACTCCCACACAACATAGAGAAATACTGAAAAAAATAAGAAATAGCGTAAATAGTACATTACTGCGAGGCCGGGAAATTGCAATTCGTGGATGAGTATATAGTTTGATTTCGTTAATAAATACGAATCCACGAATTGCCGTTTCCGCCGAGGCATGTATAGTGCTTTTCTCTAATAATGCGAGGAAATAAAATGAAATGTTAAAATATTAAACTGACATGGAATTGAAAAAAATTGTCGCAATGTTCTACTCCCGCAACAGTACGTAGATACTTGTAATTTCCCATTTTTCTTCTGATAACGCCATTTCATTCGAAAGTATATATTTTCTTTTACTGTAAAATTGTAATAAATCAACTAAAAGTGCAAATTTAAATGTTAATAAAGCTATTTAAAATTACATTTGATTAAAAAATCACACAACTTTTAGTTTTTTTCCACAGAATTTGATCTTTAGTAAAAAAAAATTAACTATTTAAGACACTTTTAAACGCGCTGGTTCCATATGATTATTCGGCTGTCTGTGGTGAATGATCTTAGTCATAACTCATAACATATTAAAAAGTTAAATAGTTGTGAAGTAATGAAAATTTCCCGGCCGCTTCCGCTATTTCCCGGCCGCTACAGGTAGCCCTACAGCTGTGTTTTTTTTTTTCTAATGTTGCGCTAGTTACGGAGCCCTTCCTGGAAGCTGTTTTTAACAGTAAGACGCACATTTCCGAGCAAGTTGGAGAAAATATTCTTTATTGAATACCACAAATCAGTAAAAAACAATACAGAAACAAAGAACAAAGTAGAAAATAGGCGGTCTTAACTAAATTGCTTATAAAGTTCTGCTTATTGCGTTCATAATTAGGTACTAACAAAGGTTAGCTGAAAGTTAACAATAATTAAGCGACATAATGTTATGCAAACGAAAAAAAAAAGTTTTAAATCTGTTCATAAACAAAGTACTTGAGTAATTAACATAAAAACAATCTAAGTTAGTTATTGAACTGTGACCTGATGAGAAAACTGGTTAACGTGTTTTATCTTTGTTAAAATACTCGGTTAAGTTACTTGTTTATATTATTAAAAGCCATGGTAGCCTAGTGGTTTGGCCAGTGGCCTCTCAAGCAGAGGGTCGTGGGTTCAAACCTGGTGAGTTATAGGAATTTATGTGCGAAATTACATGTGAAATTTACCATGAGCTTTTCGGTGAAGGAAAACATGGTGAGGAAACCGGCACGCATCTGCGAAGCAATTCAATGGTGTTTTAAGTTCCCAATCCGCACTGGACCCGCGTGGGAACTATAGCCCGAGCCCTCTCGTTCTGAGAGGCCTGTGCCCAGCAGTGGGACGTATTTAGGCTGGTGATGATGAGGAGATGAAATTAGTAGGTCGAATTTACAACAAGTAGGTAAGGATGTAAGTAACGAAGTTTTATGGTTACTAAAAAGAATAGGCTAGGTACTAATTTCAAAGTTTTTATCTTGAACTTTGTACATAATTCTACATCTAGGGTAAGGTAATTAAGTTTGCACTTGGAAATTACAGAAATATAATATATTTTATCAAGTTATGTTATCGTATCTGACTATGCTGGTCTGGGAACATAGAAATAAGAGAATGTACCAGTTGCTTCTCTGACCGCGCAGATGGTAAAAGCCCATCGAGGAAATTGGGCGAAAGTCTTAGGAATCATGTTATAGGCGATGCGGCTAGCAACCGATCTCTATTATGATTCCCCTTTCTATATGCCCACAATTGGGAATGGATGATTATTTTAAAAGTGCTTGGTGAGTTTTCTATTGATAGGAATAACACGAATTTTTAGTGAATTTCTCCATGTATGGTTTAGTAACAGCAACAATCTACAGACGCCGCCACTTAGCCGTTGCTTCTTCTAGCTTCCGAGAGTGCGATGCTATCAAAGTCAGTGACAAATGTCATTGTGTACCACAGATTCAAGCAGCATTTTTTTTTTTTAATTTGATATATTTTGGGCGTACTGCTTATCAGCCGTATAGGGGCCGCCGAGTGACTGAGTAAAATGTTTTTATTTTTATAAAATACAAGCTGTTGCCAGCGACTTCGTCTGCAAAGAATTCGTTTATCGCTATCCCGCGGGAACTACGCAATTTTCCGGGATAATATATAATAAATAGCTTATGTGCTATTCCAGACTTTTTTCTATCTATGTGCCGAATATCATCCAGATCCGTTGGGCCGTTCTGGCGTGATTGAGTAACCATCCATCCATCCATTCATCCATCCATCCGTACTTTCGCATTTATAATATAAGTTAGATATGTCTCGACGGAAAAATCCGAAACCTTTTCCCGTAGCTAAGGATGGTTATTCCTATCAATAGAAAAATCACCAAGCACTTTCAAAGTAATCATCCATTCCCAATTATGCTAATGCTGCTGGGCTTTGGTCTTGTTACTATACGCTCTCTCTGTGTAGGGATACAGATATGATATGTGTGTGTGTAATCATGTGTATGTATGTAGGACAACGATAAGGGGCAAATGTTATTAATCGCGCGTCTAATATCCCCCTTGGCCTTGGCTGCCTTTAGAGGGCTCCGGCATGGGGGCGCTCGTTCGTCTATCGTCAGGACGACGGCGCGCGTTAGTCTGTCACCAAGACGACGCCGCCGACGGCGACGCCGCAAGATAGATACGTGTTTTCGGTCACAGAATACGTCTCAATTGAATTTTACTTCGTAAGACTTGAATCTACAGTATGCGATGTGTCTGGATCTACGTAGTTTATAAAGTAAGCTTTATATTTTGCATGCTATTATAGATAGCTATGTGTGTGAACATTTTAATGCTTAACATAACACCATTGTAACCAAACACTTAATGCGGATAAGTATTCTATTCTATTCTAAGGTAATTTTAAAGGAAATTCAACGAAGAATTTAGTTTGCCTCTGAGTTGCGTGTAGGATTTTTCTGAAATACTTCTTCGCGTTGTTTCTCATCATAAGTATAAGTTCAACTACCGCGCTTGAAAATTTGTTCCTCAAGATTTTATTTATAATACTGATATTTAGAGCAGTTTTCACGTCCCCTTTGTGTAAATAGAACAGTGTTATATTACAAGCAGTGAAAGTAATATCTGGTCTTCAAAATTAGTGCTGGTTATTAATAATCATTGAACAATAGTGAGTGCTCAGGCTCACTCAAGTACTGCGCGGCGCGGACGCTGACAACTGGTGACCAACGGCCGGACGGACAGACGGACTAACGGACGGACAGCGGAGTCTCACGAATACGGTTTCCATACCCAAAGGGTAAAAAAGGCTAAAAATCAGTGTCTCATAAACGCAAGTTACAGCATTTCAAAATCCAATATTTGGAAATCAGATGAACCATTTTAGATGCATTGTTCCTACATAAATTAGTCCGGCGCAAAATTGACTGTCCACAGCTAGCGCTACGGCGTGTCCGTGTGTATTTCCGACTCCCCGTAATCACATTACTTCCTTCTTTGTAGACACAAGGGAGTAATGTGATTTTGGGGCTAGCTCAGATAGAGGTGGCGCTCAGAAGGTCAATAGTTGCAGCGACGTGACGGTTATTCACTAAGATCCACCCGTTGCACTGATCAGAACTGTCTTAAACTTAATTTGAATAGATTGAACAGAGGTTTGATTGATTTAGTTGTAACTATAGAGGTATAGTTGGTTCTGAGAACAAAATTAGATAGTAAACTTAGTTTCTAAACTTCACTTTTATTTCGCATGCGGTTTTTACGGAAATCATGTGATTATATTTGGCCTACTTTTGACCAAGTGATACAGCACGTTTGTGTTCACTGCATTTCAAAGACGATTCTTGTATTTCTTGTTTGCTGATGTTGGGAATAGGCGAATCGGCTTTCACGTTTTTGGAAAAATCCGATTGTGGATAATTATATCAACGGTCTTCTTGGACATCTAAGTCAGCACCAAAGTTTTGGTTCCGATCATACGCCTTTAACCTAAAAGAAAGAACTGCACATAAGCCTCCAGAATTCAAATTAAAACAGAAATACGGAACATAACCTTAAATATTTGAAGTGGTTACTTTTTATCAAATCAGCCTTTTTACCAGCCACCGATGCATGTCTCCTTCGAAGCTCAACTTGAAGTTCACGCACAGTCATAACAGAGTACATTTTGCCAGTTAAATCGCAGAAATAACTCGGAAAATCGCAACCAGATATTTGACACGAAACGTAAACAAGGTACAGTCACTTGTGGCGACATCTGCCTCAAGCTTCTAGTTTGCCTCCTCATTGCTTAAACATAGGGTTAGTAACATAAAAAGACAGAAAATAAAAATATAAAACACCGGGTAGCACTCCGGTAGTACCGGCAGAAGTGACATCTTCACACACGCACACTCGCGCAAAAAGAAAAAAAAAGAAAAACGATACACGAGATTTGAACTGCAGTCACCTGAGAGAACACATTGTTATTCCACACCTTGTTATATCACTAGGCCAAAAGCACATTTACGTTAAAGCGAAGAACACAACGTACACTTCAAAAATCGAACGTGACTCTAGCTTCATTCGTATTTCAAAATAAGCTCTTAGAGGATCCTGATATCCTGGTACTTAAACTCACCCTCCGTCTTACGCCTGACTCCGAGTTTAACATTTTTTACCCATACCAAAAAGCGCTCAACGCTAGTGGTAGTCGTTATTACAACAGCAGATTACGTAATGCATTATTTTGACGCAACGCGCAACACATTATCGAATCGTCAACTACCCTGCTATCATTATTTGTTGTCTGTTGTCAATGTTGTCATAGGCGCACTGTTGCTGCACTTGGCATAGAAGCGCAAGTGAGTGCGCAACAAATCAAATAGGTGTGTGCGAGAGATAGCGCTATACACACGAGCTTGCATCGGAATCGCGAAAGCGAGACGCTTGTCCACGTGCGTACTGCTTCCTTCGATTTTAAGCTTTTATCCAATGAAATAAGGTGTTTATTTCATTGACATAGATTGTTAACCTTCTATCCACAATTTCCGAAATTCAAATAACTGACTTTTGGCGCTTTGGGTATCATTATTAGCTATTGCATTGCTGTTTGTTGTCAGTCAGTATGATAGCAAACAAGGTAACAGCGCGTTGTTTTGGTCTTGTTCCCGTACGTTTTAATTTGTTGCGGTCACGCGCTTTGTATCGTAAGTCGTACGTAAGTTATGCTGAGTGAGTGTTAGTGTAAATAAACATTTTTCGTGTGAATAAAAACAAACTGTTAATATTTAATGTTAAGTACGTAGTTTAGGTAATAATAAAATATTAAAACAACATTCTGACAGTCCTAAGCCTGTGAAAAGTATGAAGGGAAGTTCATTTATCGTTCGTTAGTCATTATCGTAACGAAATAAGTATAACAATTATTTTTTAATAAAATTATCAAGCAATAATTTTCGTTCGCTAATTCATTGTCGTTTTGTAAAGCAGCAATATAGCAGGATAACAGACAACAGTTTACAATAAGAGCTATTTAAGAATAACACAACACTGTTGTTCATTATTGCAAAACAGCCATTATTGCCACCACTGCCTCAACGCCACTAAAGAAGTTTTCACAATAAAAAGTACACAACTAGAAGCGCCGGGGCACGGCGATGACTGGCGCGTGCAGTCGCGCCCAGTGTTCCGTCAGAGGCGAGCCACCGCTGGGCCAGCACCAGCACACTCAGGATGCTGTTCGTGCTGGAACTGGAACGAAGGAGATTGGCTAAATATGTGGCTCTTTACCGCATGATTGTGAAAAAATGATCTGTTTCATTCATTGTAAGTAACCCATATAGCGTGAAGTTACCCCACAAACCACACGTGTAGAAAGTTGACAGCACGCTTAAACAATGTCCTTAATTAATGTGTCAATCTGCAAAGCTTAAAGTGTGAAGGTAGGTATATGAATTTGAATTACAAATCGCGGGCACAATAAAGCAATATAATGTAATTTGGTAGTATAGGTATTGTCTAAGGACTTCACAAAGTTAAAATATGCAATAACTTTGCACGTCAGTTAAACGATTGCTTAATCCCAAAACTTGCAGGTCGTGTTGTTTTTTATTAAGTTGCAATTTAGAAATGCACTATCGGTAATGAAGTTAGTCTGAGATCCCGGATCTAACAGCTCTCTTAATTATTGAGGTTGCGTTCTTGTCTGCGTCTGCCGTAGACGGTCCATAATATACTTTATTTGCTAAGTTTACAAATTCTTCAATATTTTACGCGTGGATATTGTATTCTACGGAGTTCGATTTGGACCAGCAATCTGTCATTACATTCATCTTATGACAGATGAAAATTCAAAATTCAAAAGTTTATTCTCAAATAGGCCGCCAAGGGCTATTTTACTTGTCTTTTTTTGAAACTACCAGCGCATTCGGAGAGACCATCATTGCCAAGAAGAATGCGCCGCAAGAAACTTGGCATAAAGTCATTTTTTCTGAATAAAACAGATTTACAATAGTACTTAAATTCTACTTAAATTACCTATAATACAAATAATACATTTATAAAAGGGATGTAGTAAAAGGTCCCAAGTGACTGGTCAAAACGAAACAAAATAATGTGATAAAAAAAAAACAACAAAAAATAATTTAAGTTCAGTGAATTTGTAAAACGCCTCCACCGTCAAATAAATTAATTAAAATTAATTAATTAAAAGCACATGACAATCTTTTAACTGTTATTCTTGTTTTGCAACGAATACTAAACTTCGAATTTTCTCTACTAAAATAACTCTGGCTGTTCTGATAACAGTCTCTTGAATAAATAGTACTAACACCGATCGGCTTGCACGAGGAACGAGGACGACCCACGCTTTCTCCTGGCCCTGGACAATCGATTTGTTTTGACCCCGGACAGCAATTATTCTGCATGCTCGATGACCTACGCTTTTTTGATTAAAAAAAATGGCTTCCGATATCCAGTTTGTTAGAGCTGATTCAATAAAGCTTCCTAAAATATAATCACGGATGACGTTGGCGTCAATCCCTACTAATCCCTACTAATATTATAAATGCGAAAGTAAGTCTGTCTGTTTGGCAAAAGCTAGTAGACAATAAACTGATGAAAATATAGTATAGTATGGTTTTAATTTAAGGCACGTTAAATAAAACTCTTTTTATTATTTTATTTTGTAAATCAATTAAGGATTCGATCGGGTAACGATTCAGGGATAGAAACTCTTGTAGGTATATTGATGCCAGTGCTTGAACCGCAAGGCATCTTAAGGTTTGAAGTAGTTTAGCGAAGGCTTCCCTTTCATTAACTTCCAAGCACCTATTTCACCAATTCGACAAATGTCGGTGACAAGTGACAATTCGAGTTGCAAATGTCGTTTTGTTGAAATAGGGGCCTGTACTGATACTTTTATAAATCTTCTTTCACCTGTTAATTAAATGAAAAATGTTTATTTCGAAATTACCTAGCATATGATTGAACACTTGAATACGTGGGTCGTTACAATGTAACAACAATATTTTAATATAACAACGATATTATCGTTTCCAAAGCATTTTCCACGTAAGCCTTATGTGTATGTAGCTCTCGTCGGAATTATTCGAGCGGACTAATTAGCTCAAGCGCGCCACCGTTCAGACAACTGCGTAGGGATTCGTACTTTACAAATTTTACAATATGCTGCAAGTTATTTTGATTTATCTGCATCGATGGTGTTTCGGAATTAAACCCATAGCTAGGCAAGTTAACGGGCGAGGGTGAGGCTGGCAATTGTGTTGGCTCTGAACTGATGGTTTATCATTTTTTATCGTCACTTGACCCTTTGCGACTTTTTCACCCTTATTGCAATGGAATAAAAGTGAAACGGTCGTGACACAAAAGAACAAAGATATAGGCCCAACGCTCACGAGTAATTTGTCCAATGCAGTGGTCCTAAAACACCACCGTGCCTTAGTCTGTGACAGGACGCCGTATCATTCAGCTGTCAAAGTGTGTCAGAAAAATGCCCAATTGCGCAGTAAGCGAATTGTTCGGACAGGCGTATCTTGACTGTTGATATCATTGCAAAAAATCAATTAATTTTTGTTGTGATTAAGCCCTTAACTATGTATTTTTTTTAAACGACTCTTTTACTTAGCGTATCTTTATTTATTTATTAAGAAAACAAACTCAAATCCATAAGCAAACAATAATAGATATCATATGAACATTACGGAATAAAATTTAAATAAAAGACAATATAAAACTATAATTTTAAAGACTACCTACTTAACTTAGTAGGTACTGCATTATTATATTGTTGAGTTGTTTTCGTTGTAAGACAAGTGTACTTCTTTATCCATTTGTTAATTGTTATTCTTTATGGATTAACATTTTTTTACGAACGTGAATTAGTTGCAAAAACACTAAGTGGCAGAAATGACAGTTAACTGCCATGCAATTTACTTTTAATTTAATCAAAGTGGTCAAGTGGCCGACTAGCTAATCAAAGAGGTTTAATGTTAAAGTCAGAAATGTAAAAGCTGACTGAATTTATCGATAGCTGAAAAAGTCGGTAAAATTCAACCTTTCAACTCTATTGACGTTTGATTTTTGCCATGAGCAATTTTGCCCTCTGATAATAACTTGTCTCGGATGCCTCTCGCTCGCCAACCTGTTCTTCCATGTCATTTTCGTCGCTGCATAATGTCTCAATCCTGTACTGTACTTTGGAAAACTCTTTATACATAGATATAGGTGGCGGCTCGTAAGTTTAACGTGGAGTACGCCCGCCCGTCCCCTGCACTCCCCCGCGATACCTTATTTTCGACTACTGCGCATCAACGGTCATCGCTAGACTTACGTGCCGACACTTTGTACATATTAAAGTCGTCGCAAAATAAAAGGCCCGTTTTGACATTTGTCTTCCTGACGTAACTAGTGATGTCACCGTACGACTCGGTACTCGATACTCACGATAAATCGATTCAAGTTTGCATGTGTTCTGATTAGAAAGTGAATCTTCAGTCAATCATTTTCTTCAGATGATGAAGACGAGCCATTCTATTGAAATCAGTGTTGCCATTGTTTACGGCTTTGAGCTCCAAGGTCATAATTTTCAGTAAAGATTACTACACAGCTGGTGAAATTCAGTAATTAATTGGTCTAAATAACATAAATAAAACAGGCCAAGTGCGAGTCGGCCTTAAAAAAAATTATCTTGATCGATTTATTTTTTCCTTAACCGATTATTAATAGTCTGTGGACAATATGAAAAAATCGTTATGCACAGCACTTAGCTGAGTAAGCGATACCCATCAATGAAAAATGCAATTACCTTCAGAACATTTCGATTGGTAAAAAATAGAAAACTTCATGGGCGTGAACTGTCAAAACGGGCCTTTTAAATTGTGACGACTTTAGTAAGTTTTCTAACTGCAGTTTTATGTTGATAAAGGTTTCGTCTGTTATTTGTTGCATTTGCAGCTTGCAGTCTCAATGCACGTTTTACATGTCGTTAATTTTCTTTTACACACCCCTCATTAGCATTTTAATTGCTGAAAGCCTTTAAGTCTACAGGTTGTAGCATAAATGTAGCTAATTGCTTCTTCAGAGCTTCCGTCTGCATCAGACATGATTATGAAATTTAATTAGCTATTCGGGGTCTAACTATTCTAACTACAGCAAACAGGTTCGTTATCGAGCGATTATAGCGTAGAATGCTGTAAACATATGCCAACTTACGAGTCACTTCAGTCTTAGGATACAGTAATGGTACTAAAAGATCTAAGTTGAGATTACAGACGCCCAATTTATATTTCCTGAACAATATTGGGTAGGATTTTTTTAGGAATGCCAGCTCACTTGCCTGTTTTAATTGATTCTCGTAGCTTGATGTATGTAGACGACCTATTTGACTCTTAAAGCTCATTTATGTATTTTAACTAGCGACCTGCCCCGGCTTCGCACGGTATATTATGCATGTATTAAAAAAAACCGCATCAAAATCCGTTGCGCAGTTTTAAAGATTTGCATACATAGGGACATAGGGACAGAGAAAGCGACTTTGTTTTATACTATACTTCATTTAATTTAGAATGAGAAACCACAATAACATTATATTGCGGCTAGTCAACTATTTCTTACCTAGCAAACAGTACAGTGCAATAGTTTGGCAGCCGCAAAATAAAATTCTTTTGATGTCACTTTATTTGCGTGTCGTCAATTGTTACTCTAGTACAAATTGTAAAGAGATTACAGTTCACGAGCCGCAATATAATGTTGTTGTGGTTTCTCATTCTAAATTAAACGTAGTATATGTAGTGATAATCATTTTTTTTGTTCAAATATATATAATAATAACTGTATCTGCTGCACGTTACAATAACCAAAAACCTCAGTGTGGATGCTCGCGAACCTGCCGCGGGCGGAACGCCAAACACACTAGGGTTTTTGTTTCGGCCACCCTTTTATTAAAACGCCCTCTATAGTACACTATAGTACTCCATACCAATGCAATAAGTCCACAACATACAGGCTGATTCAAGAGACAAAGCAGTACTAACACTACATGTACATTAAACATTAGTGGATCGTTTACCATCTTAATTAACCACCTGAAAGGGATAAGTCCGCCTTTGTGCATGTATCTGTGTTTGTCAATTGTATTTGTCTTACGTTTATCTTGCTCAATAAAGAGACTACTTACTTACTTACTTACTCAGTTAAGTTAAAAGACCACACCTTTTACATCATCACCCAACTCGGCCCAGACTACGTGATTTGTTTGTATTATTACCGCGAATTTAAAAGTTTTTTTATTTAAGTATCAAAAGATAATGTTGTGACGTGTAACATATTATGTGCAAGCATTTATACCAAGGGTTTAGCCCCTTATTCGCAAACGCTATATAGGCTTCTGCTAACTTAGCAGTCGTTACTAAGTTACGATTACCGAGTTAGTATAAGTCCTTCCTTCAGCGTTTATGATTATGAATAGGGGGATTAGAGAAAAAAGTTATTTCTGTTCACGACTTACAATACAAGTCACCATGTATATCATCAAATTGGTATCATTTGTCCATATTGTACTTTTCTTTTATGATATCGTTACATTATGTTTTCTTAAGAAATAATCATTCGATTGATGTACGAGAGTGGGATGAAAAGTAACTAGCCTAACAAGAAAATACTCAGTTTACCGTTTATAGATTAAGGTATATTCTAAAAACGATGCAAGTATCGTTAATGTCATAGTACGACCTCGTGTCCACCTGTTGATCAACACCTGTCGATACTCACTACCAACTTTTAATAGACTTCTGAAACATATTGTAGGATGATACTACCAGGCATCAATATAGGTACTAAAATATGCCGGCAAAATAATTGTCAAATGCGCTATGAGAGCTGTTTTTAGAGCCGATGCGATACGATGACTCCAGATATTTAAAAATAATAAAATGGTAAAGGTCTGGCCTCTGGTGGTGGCCTCCCGTGACCAGAGGGCTGGCCAATATTTCGCTCAGCGAATAAACATTGCCATACAACGTGGCAATGCTGCTAGCCTTCTGGGCACCGTCACTGGCGGCGATTTGGGACAACTTTATTTTAATTTCAGTTTTAGCACAGAATAAGTATTAGTACTGTTTTAGCTAGATTTAAGGTATTTTTAAGTTTTGACTGCTATTTGTAATGATTTGTTTTGGGTTAGGATTGATAGGTCCTCGAAGCAAAACGTCCTCGTGGCTACTAATACTAATAATAGCTACGAAGGTAAGAAGATTTCGAAGTAATAATCCCTTCTTTCTCCTTATCACGCGGAAATTTTCAAGTCTTGGAATTAATTTTCATCAGTTATGATTCCCTACTCGTGTGACAATTAAAGACTTACGTAATTAATAAAGTTATGGAGATATTATTTATGTTTTCGAATGAGTACGTCGTTGGTTTTCATGCTACACATATTGTGCTCAGAGGGTCCGAAACGCGCGTCAGTGTTTTGTGTGGTGTAGGGAATAGTTAAGTTTGCGGGATTTAATGTTTAATGTGGCAGCAGAGGGTGGGCTTGCATGTAAGAACGTTTATATTTTGTAGACACAATTAAGTCAGCGGTTACCGGTCGCCGCTCCATGCAACCGCTTCACATCGCAGTGGACGCTCCAAATCGGAATGGAATCATTGCATGCACAATGCAGCGATTGTGACCGGTAGGCTTATTGTCTAACTCGCGCGCAATCGCCATCGTGTTCATTTTGACAGTTAATGTATGGGCTGACAATTGGCATCGGAATCAGCTAGCTGTCACATTCATACAAGAACTGTCTACGGGTCACTGCGCCGCGGGCTAAGGCACAGGCGATATCAATTAACAATAATAATAATAATAACTTTATTTTCACCACATAAGTTACAGATGCATAACATTTTACAAAGCACACATTGTTACATAGAGATGGGTAGATGACATTTATACTGTAAGTTCGGGCTGTAAGCGTAACGGCGGCGCTCGCACTAGACTCTGGGTCTGTATCGCGAGTGCCAAGGAAGTACACAAGATACAAGAATATTACAAATAATAAAAGAGAAGAAAAGAAATAGCTAGAAAGTAGTGTGTGTTCGTGTGTTTGTGTGCATGTGTGTGTGCGGGTGTGTGTGCGTGTGTGTGAAACTTGTATTTTAGAATACCTACACAACGCGCTCGCGTTTATTGCCTAACAGTACCGCGCTGCCTTACTGGATCAAACCAATTCGTTTCTATCTACAAAAACGTCTAATATACCAGTTTTACTTGAATATTTTTAATATGGCCCCATTCGCCAATGTCCAAGTAATAATATTCAAAAATCCTAAGAAAAAATGTCGGCAACGTTGTACGTTAACACGGTCCAAAGACCTCCCCGTCGGGCTCTTAGCCAACGGATAAAATCCCTCAGAATCTGCCAGAAAATTAACCGATACCCAGGGTGCACCGGACCAAGCTCTTTCCCTCGGACGGATCCAAACACGAACCGCAGCTCTTGACTACACGCGGAGGCAACCCGACTCGCGCCGTTACTTGGATAACTATTAAAAGCATCAATTTAATTACAACCTTTAGATAACTCGTGTCCAATTAAATAATTTGCATACTAACAATATAATTTATATAAACATAATGCGATACAAAATACAAAAAAAATATATTAAAAGGATTAAGGGTCCCTGGTGAGCACAGTACATGTTCCACGGAAGTTTGTAATTAATTGTGTCGTACAGACACGTCATTCAAACAGATTGTGTGGGTTTCCACGCGAAAAGCTCATGGTAAATTTCGGATGTAATTTCACACGCAAATTCCGAAAAACTCAGACGTGCAAGCCTGGGAATCGAAGTATTCGATTCGAACTCACCTCTGCTTGAGAGGCCACAGGTCAACCCAGGCTACCGCGGCGATAAAAGGTACAAATCAACCTAATCCATACAGCTTACTTACGTAACTTTTTTGAAGGCGGTTGCAAAGTAAAGTACAAATACCTACGGAAATCTGTATTTGTACTTATAAGAACAAGTCTTATAACAATTGATTTGGATGAAGCTACTTACTCGATTTGTCACGCTCAGGGGGGTTGCTATGACGTCTTATTGCGATCGCATAAGACCTCTTGGTAAGACCCCTGTTGTACCTAGATTGTGACGATAATTCGGCACTTAAAATCGTTCATTAATGTCCATCACACAAGAATTTATTATTGAATGCCACTCAAATGTCAAACGGTAATGCGATGTGAATTAGGTACAGCGCCAGATACTGCTACACATACATATTAAAAAGTATCCTAAAATTGTTCTAGTCCATGCTTGGTTTGGGAGTAAAGAAAAAACATAGAATGTACCAGTTGCTTCTCTTCCCGCGCACGTAAAAGCCCATCGAGGGAATGGGCGAAAATCTTAGGAATCATGTGATAGGCGATGCGGCTAGCAACCTATCACTATTTTAATTCCCCTTTCCACTTATATGTACGCCCACAATCATGCGCAAACATGGCCTGTAGGTTTACCTTAGGCTCTGTCGACCCGGTAAGACGTGATGTATTATTTTTCAACAGTCTCCGTTTAAGTCAACGCGCTTACTCCGCCTACGTTCTAAGGCTGTTTTTTATCTCCTCCATATAATGACTTTTGTCGATACCTTCCATAAACGTTATCTTTGTCTTCAGCCTCATCATTTGTTTCGAATCATTCATCTTCCCAAAAAAGTGTGGAGTTTTAGAATCAGATTATAATTCCTATTCACTTAGTTTTGAATTTTAAACAATGAATGCAATGCGCAATTTTAACGAGTTGTAGTGTACCGTCAACCGTGTAGAAATGATTGATTAGATAAGTGTATTTTCAAAAATAGTACTTACTGCAATACGTTTAGGCCGACTTGCAGTAAAAGATAAATCTTGATTTAGTCACAAAATCTGGTTTAAAGCGTGACAGTTCCATACAATTTGACACTACTACATCGATTTTAACACTAAACCGAGGTTTAAATTTTTCCAGCAAGACAGCCTAAAAGTTTAAATCTATCAGTATATTTAAGCATAAACTCTAACTGAATGTAGTTATTTCGCATCAATGCGATCGTCTTAGAAATGTGTGGTTAGGTAGCGATATGTTATTCGAACAACATCGACATTCGCATTGATGCGAAATAATTCCTTTCAGTTCCAGATTATGCTTAATAATTATGTGAAAATGAAAATGAAAAATAAATTCTTAAAATAGTTAAACAACTATTTTATTGGCTGGAACCCCCCTTTTTAAGTTTAAAGCCTGTGACAGGGGGTACCGCTCCACCCTTGCATTTAATGATGTTCGTGTGTTGTAAAGAAAGTATACATATTATCGTGTTCTTTTATCTAAAAATTAGAACTGAAACACAAGGGTCTATAACGTATTGGTAGAGCGAAAAGTCACCAAATCGCAAAATTGCCAAAATTTAATTTAATTTCAATTTTGGCAATTTTCCGTTTTGGTGACCTTTTCGCTCTATAACAGAGGTACCCAAACTCTTTTGTTTCATAGACCACTTTCAAAATTTTGCTGGATCCGGTGGACCCCCTGCAGCTTCATTACCACTAATTTCTAAACTAAATCTCGAAAAAAAAATTAAGATTAGCTCTATAATCTATGGAAACTGGCGTTGTTGCTGAGTTTCAACGATAAATTAAGTTTTCGAAAAAATTGCTAGATAGGGTTAATTATTTGGAAATAAAGTCGACTAAACAAATTTTCAATTATATTATATTTTTGTGCTGCGAGTGACTCCATCCTACTTTACTTTCTTGAGATCTACAATGACTCACAGCACAAGAACCAATCAATTCTCACAAATTTTATTCAATTTTCAAGCACCCCCGCTTGCGATTTTGGACCCCCATTTTTGGTCACGCCCAATGTAAACCCCCGTCGAGTCTTCCGTGGACCCCTGGGGGTCCACCTGGACCACTTTGGGAACTACTGTTCTATAAAATAAAGAATCCGATGTAATAATAAACACAACATAGCATTTGTAAATCAATAGAACAACTAGCCAGTTCGTTAGTTTAGCTAACCTTTTTTTTTTTTTTTTTTTTTTTTTTTAACGTAGTGAAAACTCATTACGAGTACCCCAGGGCCCGGGGGGGCCCGGGGGTTATGTGGGACTCTCTCCCCCACCGTCCTCTTTCCCTGCGGAAAGGGGAGGGGGGAGCATACCCACTAAAAACACTACGGCATTGTCCGCTTGCCGGGTTTAGGAAGGCGCCGTGGGATCCCGAAGATTCGAGCCGACGACGCCCCCCGGCTGCCCCGACTATCGCCAGGGCCACCCGCGCCAAGGAGGGAGGAGTCGCAACGCTTCGACTCCCCCCCCAGACGTGCAGGACCGTGCAATGCGAGCGAGGGGCCCCCGCCTCACGCTCGCTGGTCCCACTAAGGGTTTAGGCGGGCTGCAAACTGCCGCCGCCTTCGCCCCGTTCGTCTGCGCCGGAACGGCGGCGCGTGGATATCCTCCTCGCGCTCCCGTTCCTCGGCCTCCTTTTGGAGCATTATTGCTTCACAAAAGGAGGCCACCTCCTCCCAGGACTCGTCGCCCCCAAGCATAGCTTCCACTATGCTGTGGAGCGACAAGTCCGTCCGTCCGAGGGCTGCTGTGAGCTGGCCACGCTCGAAGTCCCAACAGGGACATTCCTCTATAGTGTGCTGGGCTGTGTCATCCCCTGCACCGCAATTATAGCACTGTGTGCTTCCCTCCCTCCCTATGCGGTGTAGGTAGTGCCCGAAGCACCCATGCCCTGTTAGGACCTGGACCAGATGGTAGTTTAATGGCCCGAACTCTCGGTCGAGCCATAGGTCCAGCTGTGGGAGGATTGCCGCTATGGTCCTCGTTCCATATCGGCAACCCTCCAGCTCCTCTTTCCATCTGTCGCGTAAGCGACGTTGGGTTTGCCGGCGGGCGTGGAGAAGCTCCTCCGGGGCCGGCCTGTCCCCTCTTGCCTGGGCCTCCCTTTGCAACCAGTAGGTCTCCGCCATGACCGCAGCGTCCTGGTCCCAGGGCGGTGTTCCTGCCAGGAGGCAGGCAGCCATGTGTGCCACCGTCACATACGCTCTGATGATTCGGGTGGCACACACCCGCTGGGGCCGTCGGAGGAGGGCCCTAGTTCTCTCCGACAGCCGGCCGGCCCAGATCGGAGCGCCGTACAGAGCCATGCTCCTGACTACTCCCGCGTATAGTCTGCGGCAAGGTGTACTTGGCCCTCCCGCATTCGGCAGCAATCTGCCCAAGGCCGACGCGGTGCCCACCAGCCGAGGGGCGAGCCTGGCGAAATGCTCGCCGAAGTTCCACTTCCTGTCCAGGACAAGGCCAAGATATTTGATATTGGCCTTGACCTGGACAGGTTCACCGCCAATCGGGAGTGAGGTGTCAGCTGGGATGCGCCATCTGGGGGCTCCAAAAACCATGGCGTCGGTCTTGGCCATGTTTACCTTGAGGCCGAGCGCCCTGATGCGGTCGATGACCAATTCGGCCGCAACAGTCGCCCTGCGTAAGGTCTCCTGCATGTCACTTCCCCGGACGGCCACCATCGTGTCATCGGCATAACAGATGGTGGTCATGCGGGGAAGCTGCACTCCGCGTATTGCCCAATCAAAACCAAGGTTCCATAGTAGCGGGCCGAGGATGGAACCTTGGGGGACCCCACAAGCCATGGGCCGGCTCATGCGCCTCCCACCATGATCAAAGAGCACTACCCGTTCCTCCAGGTAGTGCCCTATGATCTTCCGCAGGTACAGGGGGATCTGATGGTAACGCAGTGATTCCCTTATAACGGCATAGGGGAGAGTGCCGAACGCGTTGGCGATATCTAGAGATACCGCCACCACTCCTTCCCCCTCGCTGGCCGCCAGATCACTGTAGTCCTTTAGGACCTTAATGGCGTCCACTGTAGACCGGCCCGCCCTAAACCCAAACTGCCGGTCGGACAAGTTTGGGCCCACCTCCTCCAAGTGGCTGCGGATTCGGTAGGCAATTACCCTCTCCAGCGCCTTGCCAGACTCATCCAGGAGGACGATGGGTCGGTGGGCTGAGGGTGAGTCTGGTGGACATCCCGGCTTGGGCAGGAGGACCAGCCGTCCCTCTTTCCAAATTTTCGGGAAGCGCCCCACCTGGAGGCACTCGTCCAGGAGGTCCCAGAAGCGCCCTCCGAGGTGTCTCAAGGCGACAGGGATCACTCTCGCCGGCACTCCATCCGGTCCCGGGGCCTTCTTGCATGCCCGGAGACGGTCCGTCACCCACATCATTTCATCCTCGCTTATTCGCGGGATGTTTTGCTCTCTTGGTTCCTCCGAGGGGGGCGTCATCCTCGGAGGTTCGAAGTCAGGCGCCGGCGGGAAGAGGTGCTCTATTGTCCTATTGAGGAGCCCCGAATCCAGGGAGTCCATGGGGGGGGCACGCTTTATCTTGTCCCGTACCATCTTGTAAGGGCGCCCCCATGGGTTCCTTTCGAGCGTATTCAAGAACTCCTCGTAGGAGGCGTCCTTCGCCTTGGTGATGGCCAGTTGGAGGGCCTCCTTCGCCTCTTTGAGGGCCCTGTGAAGGAGCTCCTCTTCTCCGGCTGTGTGCGTCGCCCTCCGCCTGCAATGGGTGTAGGCGCGGCGGGCGCGGTTACTGGCGGCCCGGAGATTCGCTATTTCTTCGGACCACCAGTAAACGCTCGTCTTGACTGGGAACCTTCGTACCCGGGGCATGGCGGCGTCGCACACTGCGGTGAGCGATTCGCGGAAGCGGATCGCCTTCCCTTCCACGCCCAGGTCATCGGGTGGGGGGGCACACCACGCTTCGACGATTGCCGCCTCTTCGGCCATTCCCGAGTCGAACTTCGTGAGGACCCACCGCGGGAAGGTCGTCCGCATCCCCACAGGCGGTTGCGGTTGCAACGGTGAGGCGGAGACCCTCATCCGGAGATACAGATGGTCGGAGAGGGTCTCTACATCTCCCAGGACGCGCCAATCAGCGATCCGTGTGGCGAGGGCAGGGGTCGCAAACGTGACGTCCACGATGGACCCACCCTGCCGACGCACGCACGTGTTGGCGTCGCCCCGGTTCAGTACCTCAAGCCCTGCGGCCACCACCCAGTCTCCGAGTACGGCTCCTTTCGCGTCTGTGATGGGGGAGCCCCACGCGGCGCTCTTGGCGTTGAGGTCCCCCATCACAATTACCTGTGCCGGGGCGGCTCGCCTGACGACTCGTCCCAGTCCCTCCAGGAACGCCTCGAAAGCAGATAGCGGCCTATTGGGGGAGAAATACACCCCAACAACTACGATTTCCCCCCATTTGGCCACCACGTACCCCGATCCTTCCTCTACTTTGGACAGGGTGGGGAAATATCCCGTCGTAGGGACCACCACCGCCACGCTTCCGTCAGCCGACCCAGCCCAGTTGGGTTGAGGGGGAACGAAGTATGGCTCCGCCACCACCGCCATAGCCAGTCCCCACTCCACCACAACCTGCATGAGCAGGTCTTGAGCGCGGGCGGAGTGGTTCAGGTTGCCCTGCAGGATGTCTAAATGCCGGTGTACTGGCATTTAGACATCCATTTGTTCCCCCTCATTTGTTCCCCTTTGGGGAGTCATGGGACTTTGATGGGGCTTTGGACCATCGTCTCGTCCCTTTGTGGGAGGGGGAGCACACGAGTGCCCTCCCATCACATGTCCAGCCGGGCGTTTTGCTTGGTGGCACACCGCGCAGAAGGGATCCGCTTCGCAGTCCGCTGCTCTGTGTCCCGGCCTGGAGCATCGGAAGCACAAGTCCCCTCTCTCCACTGCCGATGGACACCGAGCCCTCGTGTGGCCCGTCCCCATGCACGAGTAACACCGCATGGGCTGGGGCTCGAGGGCCGCTACCTTGGCCGCCGACCAACCGACTAACAATTTGCCGGCCTGTACCAACGCTTTGGCGGACGCTACCGGGCACCGCACCAATACGGATCCCGTGCCGTTAGCCAGGAGTCGTATCGGCCCCACCTTTACCCTGTCAGAGGGGCAGCTGCCCTTCAGGATGACCGCAGTTCTGATGTCCTCCGAAGTTACCGACTCGTCAAAGCCGGTAACTCGGAGGTCTGCCGTTCTGAAGGGTCGGTTGATTGTGGCCACCTCCCCAATTATGGCCTCGATTTTCGTGGCCAAATCGTCCGCGATTCGGGCACTGTTAGCGCCCGGCACCTCGATCAAGCGGGCCCCAGTCGCTGATTTGCGGATACGGACGCTTTCCAGACCGACGTCTGCTAGCTGGAGCGATGCAGTGGCCTTCTGCATCGCTTCGAGGTACGACACCTTAGCCTCTGGCTTCAGGGTGATCACCACTGCGGAGCTTTTGGGAGCGGTTAGTTTCACCTTAGGTGAAATCTTAACCGCGGCCGCTTGCTTGGCTTGGGGGCTCTTTTTGGCCTTTGCCTTTCGCCCCAAGACCTCTGTCCAAGTTGGCGCTGCCGTGGAGGTAGTAGCCTCCGGCTCTTGCTCCCGCTGGGACCTATTTTTGTTCCCAGGTGCTTTCGGCTGAGCCCCACTTGTTCCCGCGTTAGCGGGGGGGTTGGGCGGCGCATGGTTGGGCCGCGCCAGTGGCTGTGTCGAGGCCGATGTTGGGCCAGTCTTCTTCACCGCCTTTTTGCCATTTAAGGCTGTCAGGGTTGGTGGAGGGGGCATGGGGATCGCCTCCTGTCTCCTCTTTGGCTGGGTTGCCCTTAAGGGCTCCCTCTCTTCCCCTCCTATCAGGCCTGACGGGGCTCTGTGGCGGGGGGATGGCGTCATCATCCTATCCGCAGCGAGTGACGGTCTG
Source organism: Pandemis heparana (assembly GCA_963854515.1). NCBI lineage: Eukaryota > Metazoa > Arthropoda > Insecta > Lepidoptera > Tortricidae > Pandemis > Pandemis heparana. Next base: position 33,519,867 of record OY978006.1, read on the forward strand.
AGGACTGACTCAGGCGGGAGGCGCGACTCCATCTCCCCAAGGCGGGCATTGATCATCCCGCCAAGGGATGTCAGGAGGTCGCGCCTCATCTCCTCCATTATTTCTTTGAGGTCCTCGCATCCGCCCCTTGCGGGGGCTTCGGCCGCCTGTTTCGCCTTCGCGGCGGCTGACGCCTTCTGGCCCTCTGCAAACGCGTCTTTGAACGCTCGCAGTTCCGCGCGGACCTGGTCCAGCTGCCTCGCAAGCCGGGCGTTGTCCGCGCGGAGACGACGCTGCTCGTCCGCCGGGCCCAGCTCCTTTACCTCTTCTATGGCGCCGACCGCTGCTGCGATGGCACCATTGATGGTACCCTGTACGGTACCCTTCATGGTACCGCACTTCTTTACCTGGTCCTTAATGGCCACCAGGTTATTAAGGGCCTCCGACAGGAGCTCTTCCTTCGTCTTGCTCATCAGGACAGACGAGGATAGGATGGGAGGAGAGCGGCTGTCCTCGTCCTCATCCTCCGACCCGTCGGACATATGGACGGGGCGGACAGGACTCCTTTCCCTCTGGGAAGCTTTCCTGCTCCCTTGTGAGCGGGAGCGTAGCGCTGGGAACTCCAGGCGGTAGCTCTTGGCCTTGTCTGCCTGTGATTGATCGTCTTCGTTGCTGCTATCATAGGCCCTCAGCTTGGCCTTGGCCGTAGCCAACCCCGCATACGCTCCCATTCCCGTGGAATTGCGGCCTCGTGCCGAGGTTCTAACTTTTGAGGAAGAGGTGCCCTCCCCTAAAGCAAATCCCTCCGACATCCCTCTCTTTTTCGGATTGGACGTCTTGTCCATGGCGTCCGAGAAGTTTTCGCCGCCGTCAGCCATTTCCTGCTCTTTCCCCCTCAGCAGGAGAGCAGAAGACACTTCACTAATTTGGCCCCTTGATGGGGCAGGCTCCCTGAACAGCCAGACGGTTAGGCTGAGTTAGCCCAACAAGACAGCAACAAAATTCTATTTTGGAGTTCAGAATTCTGAACCCCAAGATTCAGCCCTTGAATCCACCAAAAAGTCCTAAAAGTGGAGAGCAGGATCCCCCCCCTCTCCACCTGGGACCCTCCGGGAACTTTCCCGAAGAAAGTGGAAATTTCCAAAATTTTCCACCCCTTTCCCCTGCCAAACCTATTAAAAAGTGTGTGAGGGTTCCCACAAACCTCCTCCACTTAGAACTTTGTAGGTCCGAAATACGCCGAAAGGTGTTATTTTGGTGTATTTTTAAAAATTCGTATCTCGGAATGGGGTGAAGATACTCCCCCACAACTCAAGACCTGAAATACGTACGCGACGAGACCTTTCTTTTGACGCCAAAAACCGAATTTTTGAACACCAACTGAGCAATCTACGAATTTTTTTTGAGATTGCTCAGACACTTTCTAAGGCGCCGTTATGACTAAAAGAGCAGGCGCAAGGCGATTTTTGAAAAATCGTACCTCCGAAAGTACTTATTGTTAACCTTTCTAATTAACAACTTTAATAGTCCTTCCCCAACTCTACCCACCACAAAAATTTGGTGGGGGTAGGTCCACGGGTATAGGAGTTATTAAAGGTCGAATAGTAAAAGTTAACAAAAAGATTTCTTTATTTTCGACAAATCCAACCAAGTAGCGAAAATCGAAAATCCGAAAAAACAAAGCCAAATCAAATAGGAGAGCAGAAATCAAAGTAGGGGACGAAAGCCAAAGTCGTTTTTTATCCACTTACTTCGAAAAACTCAACAAATCGCAAGGTATACCTCCAACTAACATCAAATTTTACCTCACTAACATCAAATTTTACCTCACTAACATCAAATTTTACCTCACTAACATCAAATTTTACCTCACTAACATCAAATTTTACCTCACTAACATCAAATTTTACCTCTAGCTAACCTAACCTAACCGAACCTAACCCTAACCCCGCTGGAATATTGTGATTTGTTTTGTATGAGCCAGTTACCGAATTTTAATTAAAAAGCCTGGATCCTTTGTCAAAGCCAAAGCCCATTGCAATAATGCAATTTCCCGCCATTTTACTTTCATCAAAGGTAACACTCTCTTATAAAATAATGAGTTTTAGGGCCTGTATCACCATTGCCTTTTAAGTTCCAGTTAACACATTCAGTGCCGCTAACTCCGGGAGTTCTCTGTTCGTAGACAGTTTTCGCTACAAAGCGGAAAAATACTGCTACCGGCCACAAGCGTAGCGCGTAGCCAAGCGTAGCAGCGAATGTGACAGTTAACTATGATGACGTCTCTGTCTGTTTCGTAGTAATAAACAGGGATGGAATCATAGATAACTGACGCTGAAGATAACTGGAACTTATCAGAGACTGGTGAAACATATTTCCATCGCAAGCCTTTTGAATTTCTAGGCAGAAACAATTTATCTGCTAAACAAAGCAAAATTATCTACTAGTTGGTGCCAGGTGCATAGAAGGCTAGACTTTGAAACATGACTATCAGTACGTCTAGTGTAAGTTTTCGATAGCAAAATACGTCTCGCTCGATAACGTTTGCGTTAAACTGTCAAATAATATGAGAAATTTTAGTTGCCATTTCGATCCGTAAGTGGCGCTGCCAATTATTCCATAGTAATTGAGACGTTTACGTGAACGCGTTCGAGACGTTTTTATATGCGAAAACTTACACTAGAGGCTCAGAGCACGTCTATTGGCGTCACGTCACGCAGCGGTCTTATAAAATTGTGCCGGAAATTACGATATTGTTTATTTAAACAAACATATCTAAAAATCTAAAAATTGAAAATATAAAAAATAAAACAATATATCAGCAGGTTTCGAGCCCGGGATTCGAACCCTCGACCCTCTGCTAGAAAGGCCATAGGTCAAACCACTAGGCTACCACGGCACGGGCTCGCACCTCTGAGTTTTTCAGAATTTATGTGCAAAATTACATTTGAAATTTACCGTGACCTTTTCGGTGAAGGAAAACGTGGTGAGGAAACCGGCACGCACCTGCGAAGCAATTCAGTGGTGTTTTAAGTTCCCAATCCGCACTGGGCCCGCGTGGGAACTATAGCCCGAGCCCTCTCGTTCTGAGAGGAGGCCTGTGCCCAGCAGTGGGACGTATTTAGACTGGAGACGATGATGTAACAGTACAGTGCAAGTGTAATAAGATGCGTTTTATTTTAAATAATTTATAACTATAAATTGAATAAGATTGGTAATTTGGTAATAGTGAAACACGTATGACACGTTGAAATTCAGGGGTAACTGGGCGAATTGGGTTGTGGGTCTCTACTGTACTGTTACCTCAAAAGGAAAAAACACCGAGTAGCACTCCGGGTGAAAACTACACACATGCCACACTAGCGCAAAAAGAAAAAGAAAGAAAGAAACTTTTTCCACACCTTTTACCACTCTAGGCCAAACGCACATACTAGCTACGTTAAAGCGACGAAATCAACGTACGCTTCAGATACCGAACGCGACTCTAGCTTCATTCGTATTTCAAAATAAGTTCTTAGAGGAGCCTGTTAATCTGGTACTTAAACGCCCTCCGTCTTACGCCTAACGCGAGTTTAACATTTATTACCCATCCCAAAAAGTGTTCAACGCCGTTAAAGTTTTCACTTCAAAAACGCAACCCTTATATGGTCACTTTTCCGTCCGTCTGTCGAGACCCTTTTTCTCAGGAACGCGTAAAGTATACGGTGTGTATGACAAGAACGTGACCGGTATAATTTTTATTTTTAAAATGGCACACATTAAAAAAAGGTACTGGCTGAATAGCTTGACCTATTACACACAATGCTTTGTAAAAAAAGAAAAAAAAAACTTTGCAGGTTCCCGCCAAAAGCACATTTTTTAAAATGAGTACCGCGTATGCTACACGATACGAAGCAGTGTTCGTCTGTACACATCCGAAAGGACCCAAAATGTCTCGCGATCAGGCCGCCAAGTACATGAATAAGTCGAAGGCGTTTGTAAACAAGTGTTTAAAAAGATAAACGGAAACAAAAAACGTCGACGACCTACCAGAACGCGGGAAAACAAAATCAACCTCCTCTGCAGAGAATAAGCGGATTTTACAAATATTTAAAAAAAATCAACCGTAATCTTTGCGTTCTGGGCAAGGAAAGTTGAAGAAAAATGGTTCATCTATATCTATAGATACAATACGGAGTCGTTTGATGGAAAATGTATATAAATTTCGAAGTACGATGAAAAAACCGCTCGTTACTGAAAAACACATGAGAAAAAGACTCTCATGGGCGAGTGAAAACTAAAACCGGGATTGGAACAATTAAATGTTTTCAGATGAAGATTAATTTTGGGCAGCTAATTACTCGAATAGGGCTTGGTCTACGGCTGATAACAGATTGCTCGTGCGGCCCGTGAAACACCCAGTAAAGGTGCATGTTTGAGGATGCTTCTCAAAGCAGGATATTGGGCTTTTGCACTTGTTCACTGGTACGCTGGATGCCCTAAAAATATCCAAAACGTATGAAAAGGCATTTTTACTTTCCGCTAAGTAGATGTTCCCAAGGCATAACGCTCCATGGACCTGCAAGAAGATAATGACCCTAAACACCGAAGTCGGGTTTGTACTGCGTGGAAGGCCAAAAATGACATCTATGTTTTGGATTGGCCCTCACAACCTCCTGATGCCAATCCAATAAAAAATGTATGGGCGTGGATGAAGCTAAAATTACGAGGAAAAAATACTGTTAGCATTGTCGATCTAGCTCGCGAACTGAAGTCCATATGGAGGTGTTTACTTCGCAGTTACGCTAAAAACTTAGGTGAAAGTATGCCTCATAGATGCCGGGCGTTTATAGAATATCCGGGAGACTGGACTCTTTATTAGAAATAAAGCATGAAAGTGTAATAAAATAACTGTTAAATTATAGAATTTCACAAGATAAGTCTTTTCTTTTTAGAAGTTTTACCGCTCACGCTTTTATCGTACATAGTGTAAATTGAAATCGATTTGAGTTAAAATAAGATCATCCCCATCCCCAAGTCACTATAGTTTCAGCTATAATTGGCTGCAAACTAATAACTCCCACGTTCATTTTACGCTTACGCTTCGATAGAATCCAGGCATCAATATTTCTAGTGAACCGTATATATAATACCTATCTATACTCGTAATGTAAGTATCGGAAATCTCTGCCTGGGCCCCGACTTTTGAAAGCTTATCACTCGAAAGTGGTATAAATCTGTTTATATCTTCAAAACTACGGCTCTAATCAAATTTTTTACCAGTCCACATGATTAATGAGAGCCGGTATCTCCTAAGCTACTCGTATTTCAAATTCAGCACAATTTTTCACCACTTTCGAGTGGTGTTTATTATCACACATGTGCTTTAAAAAATCGGGCCCCTTTGATTTACAAATAATGCAACCACCACTAATTGTGCTCGCTGTAATTCTTGAATGTATGTAGAATGCATAATTTACTGTCTGATTTCGTTTTTCCTGCACGTTAATGTGCGTTAGTTCAAGGGCCTTACCATGACGTCTTAATGTGTTTCAATGCCGACTCAGTTCAGGTTTTAACTGTCACTTTTATTATGGTTCCGACAGAGAGCGAACCTAAACTGAAACGGAATTGAATCCCATTATGACGTCACGGCAAGGCCCCAGGTTTTAGCTGTCATTTTTAGTATAGATCTGACAGCGAGCGAACCCAAACTAAAACGGAATTGAATTGCGTTAAAACTATTCCTCTCTGTATCAGGTTAGCTGGAAGAGATCCCTTCAGGGATAAGTTCGCCTTTGTACTATTTTCTGTGTACTTCTGTATTTTTAAAATTTTATGTGCAATAAAGAATTAACATACATACGTCAGTAAAGCCCCTGAACTGTATTGAATAATGAAGCAGTAGTTTTTGTTCATTTATACATTGAAAGAAAAAGAAAGAAAAAAGTGTTTACAATCTATTGCCGTCGTTACAGTAGTTGCATTTGCATTGTAGCGAATCTCGCTTTAGAAAGTCCGCGCAACCGTTAGTTAAAGGTGCTGGGTCACCGAGCCTCAGAGCGGAACTTACACACAATGTCAATTTTATACACAACGGCATTAAGAGGGTGCATCCGTGCTGAGCTCGCAACGTCGCATTTTTGGTGATTTTTTGCGATTATTTCACAGAAATTGAATGAAAGTATCAAATATCCGTCTGTAGTGCACTTCGTTTTTAGTGTATTAATGTGTCTAATGCAATAATTCATCGTGATGGACTTTTATTTTCTTATTAAACGAGATATAGTATTTTATCCCTTTAATACGAAAATAAAAGTCCATCACCGTTAATCACTGCATTGGACACATTAATAAACTAAAAACGAAGTGCACTACAGACGGATATTTGATACTTTCATTCAATTTCTGTGAAATAATCGCAAAAAATGCGACGTTGCGAGTTCAGCACGGATGCATGCACCCTCTTAAATTTAGCCCAATTACCGTACAGTATTTTATGCAACCGTTACATAATGAGGGTTCTTAAAACACGATTGTGGTTTTAGAAGAGCCGTGGCGAGTTTGAAAATAAGATCACACCGAGTGTTTTATAAGGCCTAAATATGAACACAAAATATTTACCTTGCTACTCCGCTACTTACGTGCAAGATAACCAAGCCTGTGCAAAATATATACGTTTTGCATGCAAACCCTCCCACCACTACTGCCACACAAAACGCACACAAATCCCACAAACTTAATTAATCCTATCACCACACAAACACTGACGCGCGTTTCGATGCCTCTACGGGATCATTCTCAAAGTTAGAGCACAACCGATGCGATGCGATGCGATGGGCTTGCATGCAAAACGTATATATTTCGCCAGGCTTGGTTATCTTGTACGTAAGTAGCGGAGTAGCAAGGTAAATATTTTGTGTTCATTGAAATGGGCCTCCGCAAAGTAACGCCTGATTCAATAAAATAAGCCTAATTATGTACAGTTGCATCAGAGGCGTCTTTACCTATGGTGCAGGGTGTGCGGCGCACACGGGCGCCGGGTCTAAGGGGGCGCCGAGCGTCCTCTAATGCGACACCTCCAAAGATGCGTCGCTCGCGGCGCCGGCGCTCTCAAAGACCCTGCGCCCGTGTTATGGCGCCAGGGTACTGGCCGCACACGGGCGCCACAAGGGCTAGAGACGCCTCTGAGTTGCATACATTACTTTATCTATAAGTACTTTAAGATGGGTTCAGAAGCAGTAGGGAAATGACACAGTTAGGTACAGTTAGGGTACTAGGGCTCGTCCAAAAATGATGTGAGACTCCCCCCTCCCCCTTGGTGATATTTGGTGATTATAACGCTAACACCCCCCCAATATTCAAGAGCACGTGTATTTTTCCGGACTTAGCATGAATTAAAACGGAGTAGAGACGCTCGACTCGACGACTAAGCCGTTCGACCCCGTTTGGCACGCCAAATCAAGTTAACATGTGCGGCGGGACACACGACAGGAATCAACCTGTCAATTTACTTGAACGTACGTAGGTAGTACAGATGTAGTGTAAAATGATTTTCCATGACGACATTTGAATAATGCTGTTTCCTATCGTCCTATCGGCGTGACGCTGCCGATTGGATCAGTTAGAACTGACCGTGTGTGGGAGTGGTTTGCCATGACAGTTTTATTTGACGGTATTATAGAATCTCGATTCTTTTAACTTTTTCATGAACGTTGGATGATGCCGATTGGACAATGTATGGCGGTCGGCGATTGTCAGTTCAGTCAGGTCCAGATTTTTGTCGGTGGTAGACGTCGTCGTGCGCGCTTTTTTTTTCAGTTACCTACGAGTTTCTTCATTCATTCGTAAGTAATTACAATAATATTTTGGCGTACTCCTCAATTCCTTTAATAAATTTGTGTGAATAAATTGTTTCCATTTCATTAACCACTGTTTGTCTCTGCTCGAACTTTTCCTTTTTTTAAGTCAAAACTTTTTTAGCGGCGCTGAGCACTTTTTGGGATGAGTAAAAAATGTTAAACTCGCGTCAGGCGTAAGACTGAGGGAGAGTTTAAGTGCCAGGATATCAGATTTTCTAAAAGCTTATTTTGAAATAAAAAACCTTGTTACGTAAGTACGCAATTAATGTAGGCGACATATTTCCGATGCTTTAACAACTTTAATTGTTGGGCAGAAATGGAACGTTGTCATAGTGATAATTGCTTGTTAGTGCACAGAATAAATAATAGTACTAGCTACAGAACTTGCACTCTTTTGATTTTGAAGAAATCCCCCGTTTTAATTGTCTGCAGAATTAGGTAGGTGCTGCGTTCAATCTGAATCGCAACTTAACGCCAAGCGCGCGAGAGTACCTAGTTACACGACTATGTTGTATTGCCTTTTGTTCCGAACAAACCTAAGCCGTCATCAAAAACATAAATATGAAATGTGAGCCAAAGTTCAATATTATGATATGCCTTGGTTATTTACTTCAACGACAAAAGAAGTGAGATTTAAATGGGTGCCAAGTTCAATAGTCAGTCCTGAAATTTATTTTTAATAACCTAAAATAATTTAATATTATTTTAGGTTATGTTATGTTAGGTTAGCCTAGCCTACGCGGTTTAGGGTCGCACCCGCGGGTGCTTTTGGTGCCAGACGCGATCATGCCTTCGGTACCGCTCTGCTTTCAGAGTAGTACATGAGGGTGCGAGAGCTGACGTGAGGGTAGGCAGCCATACGCCTGCCGTCGGAGCGGTGCGCCCCGCAAGGGACGCGATCGCGGAGCGGCGTGGCTTCGGCCACTGTCGGTCAACACGTAACCCCGGCCCGCAGGCGCCGGGAACGTGGGCCGCTGACTTTTTCAAGACGGGGGCCACGAGGAGACAACCTCTATAAAAAATCCAAGCGGCACCAGCGGGGGAGGGCGGGAATTCCCAAACCTGCAGGCTTATTACGTAACTAGCTCGCGATCGTAATCGTGTTCATTTTGACAGCTCATGTATGGGCTGACAATTGGCATCGGAATCAGCTAGCTGTCACATTCATACAAGAACTGTCAAAATGAACACGGTGGCGATTACGAGCGAGTTACGTAATAAGCTAGCTGCATTACACAGGTGCCGCGAAGAAGGAACCCCATCCCGGTGTGGTCGTGGGGCGTCGCGGTGACACAGTGTGCTCTCGTAACGCCTCACATCCGACCGAATAGGGAATCCGTGTGGTTTTAAGTGGGTATGCCTGCCGTCGCGGGAGAGTCCACGCGGTAATCCCATACTGGGCGTAACACGCATTTTCCACACCATAAAAGAAATGAACACAAAATATTTACCTTGCTACTCCGCTACTTACGTGCAAGATAACCAAGCTTGTGCGAAATATATACGTTTTGCATGCAAGCCCTCCCACCACTGCTACCACACAAAACGCACACAAATCCCACAAACTTAATTAATCCTATCACCACACAAACACTGACGCGCGTTTCGATCCCTCTACGGGATCATTATCAAAGTTAGAGCACAACCGAAGTACATGCGAACCAACGTCGTACTCAAAAAAAAAATGTTAGCCCACGCGATAGTCCCAAATCCACCTTAATCCTGTCCTGTGACAAAAATGTTTTTACTAACGTAGCAGCCACATTGTTAATACAATGTTAGGACAATATGTTTCAGCCAAATCTGTTCAGCCATTCTCGAGTTATAAATAGTGTAACTAACACTACTTTCTTTATAGATCTGCTAAACTTTTATGTAGTAATGTCTATGATGAATGTTTTACAGGAATTATTTAGTGTTGCAATAATTCTGAATCATCCAAATTATTTTGGTAAATATAAATTTTATTTACTTATGTGATTAGGTCATAAACAATTGACAACAATTGATAACAATTCAAATTTGCTCAGGTAGTAAAATGAAAATACCGTTTGTAGATTTTACACTGCTCATTACAGTAAAAATATTTTTGGATTTTTTTATGCAGTAGTTTTTTTATATTCAGGAAAAACAGTTAAAAAAGTTGGATTGTGAATGTTAGGGATATACTCATAGTGCCGTTAGTCCATTTATTACCGTAGGAATTTAAAAAAATGTAGAACTGTCATGGTGTCAATGTCATGTTCATTTTTTATCAGTCCGACGGATTGGGTACTTGATTCTAACGACACGTTTTCAATTCTCGTAAATGTCGTAATATTTAATTATTGGTTCGATAGACGCTTTAATAACATGAAAGTGGTTGACTGATTAGTGATAGCGGATAGCCGTAATCTGCCCAAAGTCGACGAATTTATCTTGTGTCGTGTATCTTGTGTTCATGTGCTTATAGTGCTTATTTTTTTCCATTAACGCCGTGTTTCCGCAACTTGGACGATACAAATTATTAAAGGATCTTGGTGATACTTTCTTCCGGTCGTCATTATATAGAAATAAACTCAAAGCATGCACAGTATTGCAAAGCAGCAAACGCAAAATAACAAATTCGTGAACGAACGACAATGAATGGTTGATAAACAAAGCAAGTGACATGACATGACAGTTCTGTTTGAAAGTTACTTTTTCAATTTTATATCATGCTAAGTTCACGACATCAGTATCCCTATCTTTGTATATACGGTCTTTTTATTGACCATTTCTTTAATAAATTATTAACGACGAATTTAAGTAAACCAAAGGAAAACCGAGATATATATAAACGCGAAAAAAACTTAAATGCTTTTTTTTTTAAATGTTGTCAATTAAACATTCAAAGCGAGGTTCCGAGACGGGCGACCGAGCACATGTTTCTGCGTGTTGATCTTGAGTCACGCGCGTTCCCGCCGGCGACTTAGACAATCTCAAGTTGTCGCTGTAGGTGATCAATATCTGATCATCGCTGTAGGTATGGACGAGTGACGGATGCCTGGTTAGCGTTTACCTAAAACACGTTGCTAAAGTTTGGCAATGTCAATATGAAAGCCATAGTGGTTCAACAATTAAAGTTGTCGATCGTACATTATTATCTATCATTTATATTTTATCATTAACGTTAATTAATTACCCGTGAGGAATGTAGCCCTTACACGGAATCACGCACTACAAAATATCATGAGGTTTTGTAAATTGATCCTGCAACAAACAAAATATGCATTCGCTTTGCACTTTCAAGTGTTCCGACTCTTCAGATCAGTCGGCTGCGACAAATATTGAAAATGTCCAACCAAAGAGAACATAAAACCACTACGTTTTAAGAGCGGGCTCGCGTACTAGCAATTGAATCATTTTACACAAAGGTTTACACGGCACAACAATTATAAAATGAACGCCAAAAAACAGTATCAAATACAGTGCGGTAAGCTTATACGCTTGCGTTTTTTATTGATATCTATCGCTAAAATTGTGAGGGTGGAAATACTTATAGGCTCGCGTTTGGCTCGCGTCAACAATTTTTGTAGTCGAAATACGGTTAGGCTCGATTCCACTTTTAAATCATATTTTATTATAGTGGATACCTAATTCATTTAACGGACTTAAGGTGCGACCACACCGCCGCTTAAAAAACGGTGACGTTACGGAATCGCAACAAAATGTATGAAGAAACGGTGAGAAAACGTGACGCATACGACACGTCACTGCGTATACGCGGCGGTTTGGTCGCACCCTAATACATTGTTGCACTTAAATGCAACTTACCTGAGTCGAAATAAACTTTTTATACTGAGTTAATTTTTTTATTATGATTTTGCGATACTCTGTACCTATTCTTCACATATATTTCAATGTGCATATAAATTTTTACCGTTAGAACATACTATTAAATAAGTGTTACATCTTCTTTTTCAATAAGTTTAACCCGCCGTCAGCAACATATATTTTTTATCATTAAAACAGATATACATATTTTCGTTATTTCAAAGTTTAAAATCTAGAACTCTAAATAACTCTGAAATAAGTTACGAAGTCTGTAAAAAGTTACTGTATTGAATTATTTCTTACATACAAGTTGGCACGAAATTTCACGTCTCTTTATGTCGTTATTCGCAATAATAAACAAATAATAGTACACAATGAAAATGTATATGAAATATCGTATTTTCTGTCTTTATGACTTATTGTATTAAAACTTATTAAATGTAAAGAAGGCAATACTTATCGGTCTTCATCCAAAGTAAATTTCGCAATAAACGACCGTTTTGCGTCATTTTCTCTCAAGACCTACCGATTTCCAGATTTTTATAAATCCTTCTGTTTATATTTCAAAGGCTTGTCTATTTACAAAAAAGTCACCAAGAATACTTTAAGAAAGCGTGGCCGGCGGAGTGATGCGCGAGCAATATAGGAATCTTTTATCTACCCTCATTTCGTAAAATTCGAATTATAAACTTCAAAACGACTTTATATTGGATTAAATTAGATTAGATTATTTATACATTCAATAAAAATGACATGATAAATTTTACATTGTCAACTTTGGAGAATTTTGCTTGAAATCGTCAAGATTAAATAGAATTAAATTGGAATATTACAAAAATGACAAAAACAAAAACAGTACTTAATAATAAAACAATTGGCATACTTTATAAACACAATACCGAAATTTCGTGGAATTCTCGCGTCTGGCTCGGTTATTGCCCAATGACTTGGAAGGTGCTGGTGCTACAAAGTAAAGTTTTCAAGTATGTAACGTTAAAGATTTCTTAAATTTTTAGTGAGTCAATATCCACATTATTCGAGTAATGGAACTAATTTTTAATTATCAATTATCATATTTATTAAATTATTATACATACTTTATACATGCTTTGACTAGCTCAATGCGCGATATCTTTGCTGTTCTATTAACTTAAGACCATTGTTTGCCACAACACACAGGCAAATAAACCATTTCAGTTTCAGTTAATTTCATTTCGCTAATGGTCACCGTCTCCGTTAACTTTTTATCGGAGTATTCAAAGGACTTCTCTGAGGATAATACCTCAAAGAACCTGGGGGGCTACTCTGAAATTCGATTTTCGAAGTTCGTATCACGACGTCCCTCTCACTCTCAAATTAATAACTATTAGTGAGAACGGAACGGCACGAAACGAACTACGAAAATCGAATTTCGGAGTAGCCCCCCTGCAGCCAGCGGCGACGGTAGCATCGAATTTCAAAAAATATACTGATACCTGTTCTTACCTAGTACCTACTACGTCATAGAGCCTTTAATGCGTTTAATAGTTTTTCTCTTATTGCATGGAATTCCTTAAAGCAGTAAATGAATGATTACTGAGTTGCCATGCCAACGACAATCAATCAAGTTATTCGTTTTATAAGCCTGTTGTGTCCGACTGCTGAGTCGAGCCTCCCCCCCCCCTTGTTGAAGTTTCTGTCGCGCATTACATTTCTTTTGTTCTTTTACGAGGGCGAGGTATTCATCCAGAACCTTCTTATTAGGATCTTGTTTATAAACATCTCGAGAACTTACACAAGGAAAAAACCGAATTGAAGGAAAAGTACAGAAATTAACGTGAATTTTACGATAAGGCGATTATTTAACTAAATGTTGAATGTTGATACATTTCTGTATTTTTACTCGCCGAAATAATATTCGTAACAATTATAAATCTCCTGTATATTTAAAGGCCACTCGAATTCGAGAACCGTCGTTATGTATGGATCAATTGTGTGTTATACTGCCTTATACTTATAGCCTTGCTCGCATTCTGCACGTGTATCGAATATGTGTAAATAAATGTTTCTCTCTCTGTCACTCTCGTTAGATTCGGGGTAGCTTATTTGGGTGGATCAACAATTTGTTGTTGTTATTCTGTGCCATCAGCGAGGGGGCAAAAGTAGTACAGTTTGTTGGAAGAAACGTTGTGTCATTATACTAACACGCTTAGTAGATGACCAATTATAGGAGAGGCTTAATACAATCGCAATAATATAGAGTAGACCGACCGCTTATGGGAGCGACCGAACCGCCGCGTATACATACGCAGTGACGTGTCGTAGGCGTCACGTTTTCTCACAGTTTCTTCATACATTTTGTTGCGATTCCGTACCCTTACCGTTTTTTAAGCGGCGGTGTGGTCGCACCCATGAGTCGCTTAATTGGACGCGGGGTAGATGGCAAAGGGGACCTGTCTCGGCCGCCGCGGTCGTCCCACCCCGCGCTCCTGCAACGCAAGAGCGAGGACTGATTTAAGCAGTTGGTCTATACATGTTTGGCAAATTTTAAAGCTATAAATTTAACACCCATTTGCATATTCATTAATGTAATGTATGTAATGTTTTCGTTTTATAGCGATGTGGTGTTAAGTCACCAAAATAAAAAATAAGGGCAAATCCCAAAGCAAATTGTAAAAATCGGACGCCAGGCTATTTTTAAGTCAATAAAACAGCCAAAACTCAGTAAGATAGAACATTATGGACTTTTTTCAAACAAGGCGGGGACTCAGACGTCACATTTAGGAAACTAAGTTTCACCTGTTACATGGTTCCTAGTTTCAGTCTGATTGTCAAGCTCGTTTTTCGGACTTCTTAGCCAAATTATACCTTAATTAACTAATTTTGACAATTTCAACCCTATTTATATATTAATACGGCGTCAACATTCGCCTTTTTAATTAAAATATTTAAACTTGGAACGCCAGAAGGGCATACATAATCAATTACACTTTTACAAAAAAAACTACAGTTCACATACAAAATTTTGACGTTGGTGCATCTTGCGGTAAATAGAAATAAAGTCACTGACCAGATTCACATTGTCGTTGAATTTAAATTTAACTAAACCACATGAGGGCGGCGCGCGTGAGCTAGCGACCGGCACCTCGTGTCTCCAAATCTTCCATTAAATCGCTAATTGTCATTCAGCGAGAAGAATACGAGTTGAAAATTTGTATGTATATATAAAAAGTAATAGTATTTCTGTGAATATTCGAATAAAAAGTCTTAATCTTGTTTCTCGTTATGGACCCCCGTCTCTCAGAGGTTTTTTTATTAGCCTTTTATAGTATCCCACTGCTGGGCTAAGGCCTCCCATTTTTTCATTCTTTAGGGGGTCTTGGAAAATCCGTTCTTAGAGGAGGCCTAGGTTACAAAATAATGGCAATCTCTTAAGTGGTTTAAGCTGTGCGTTGATCAATCTGTCAGTCATGCCTTGGTTAAGGCTCGACCTTTCAAATTTTCGTGAAAATGAGTTGTGTTGTAACCATTTTATACATTATAACGTAACAATTTATACGTCGGAAAAAATATATCCTAATCTGGAAGATATGAGAAGTAACATAGTTTTGGTAGAAATCCATTTTAGTGAAAGAAAGCAGAGAAAAAGCAATCTAAAGTCACCCCTATTTTTTCACTTGTAACCATTTTACTGCTCCATTTTTTATCATAAAGAGATGAAATTTTATAATCTGCTTCATAAAATAATGAACAATAACTTTATTTTCCTACTTTGTCAAATTTCTTAAAAAATTACCTCGTTTTCTGAAATATTCCCTCCCAAGTTCCTACCGCTCCCCATTTTCGTCCATACGGTCAGTGCGGGACGAGGCGCGATGCATGACGGACCTGTGTCAATTTGCGCTGCGACCAAACAAATCTCCGTTTTTAAATATTTGTGGAATAATTTTGTTGCGTAGAGTGGACAATCCGTTTCGTGATTCGTAAAGTAGGTAGATCCTACTAATATTATAAATGCCAAAGTTTGTGAGGATATGAGTGAGTGTGTATGTTTGTTCCTTCTTCACACTCAAACGACTGGACGGATTTGGATAAAATTTGGAACGAAGATAGCTGGTACCCTAGATTAAAACATAGGCTACTTTTTATCCCGGAAATTTGCATAGTTCCCGCGGGATAGCGATAAACATGTTAAAGGTCGTAGCTGCCTAGAGTTGCAACGTATTTATAAATTGTTGCAGAACTTGAACGAGTGCCGTTCTCAGAGACGTCAGTTAATAATTATGATTAGTTAGAACTTAATTGTCGTCTCTGAGTGTGAAACTTAACTGTAATTGTCCTCTCGGTTGTATTGACTGACGGTGGATATTCTACGCTGTTTTACCGTGTTAACGGATCAAGTTCAAGTTTTAATTTATCATCCCTGTATAACCAAAGATACAAAGGAACAAATAGTGCTTTAATTATGTTAATTGGCGTTTCTGAGTGTGAAAGTTAACCTTTGCTTTCTCTCTTCTTCTTTTTGCGTAAAAGGTAGGTACAGAATAATTGTTTTTTGACCGTTTGTCTTCAAAATCGATATCTAAGGATCCGAGTGGTCTTCAAGCATGAATCCGTTGTCAAAAGTTTAGAAAGTGGCCGCCATTTTGAAAATTTTAGTTTTTCAACCGATTGCTTTCAAAATCGATATCTGAGGATCCGAGTGGTCCCCAAACATGAATCCCTTGTTAAAAATTGAAAAAATGGCCGCCATTTTGAAATCTTTAGTTTGTGGGCCGATTGTTTTCAAAATCGATATCTGAGGATCCGAGTGGTCCCCAAGCATGAATCCGCTGTCAAAAATTCAAAAAGTGGCCGCCATTTTGAAATTTTTAGTTTATCGACCGATTGATTTCAAAATCGATATCTGAGGATCCGAGAGGTTTCCAAGCATGAATCCGTTATCAAAAATTAAAAAAGTGGCCGCCATCTTGAAATCTTTAGTTTTTCAACCGATTGCTTTCAAAATCGATATCTGAGGATCCGAGTGGTCCCCAAACATGAATCCCTTGTTAAAAATTGAAAAAATGGCCGCCATTTTGAAATCTTTAGTTTGTGGGCCGATTGTTTTCAAAATCGATATCTGAGAATCCGAGTGGTCCCCAAACATGAATCCGTTGTCAAAAAATCAAAAAGTGGCCGCCATTTTGAAATTTTTAGTTTATCGACCGATTGATTTCAAAATCGATATCTGAGGATCCGGGAGGTTTCCAAGCATGAATCCAATATCAAAAATTGAAAAAGTAACCGCCATCTTGAAATCTTTTGTTTTTGGGCAGATTGTTTTCAAAATCGATATCTGATGGCCCGAGTGGTCCCCAAGTATGAATCCCTTGTCAAAAATTGAAAAAGTGGGCGTCATTTTGAAATCTTTAGATTTGGGCCGATTGTTTTCAAAATCGATATCTGAGACTCCGACTGGTCCCCAAGCTGAATCCGTTGTCAAAAATATACCTAAAGAGTGGCCGCCATCTTAAAATTTTTGGTTTTTGGGCAAATTGATTTCAAAATGGACATCTGAAGATCTAGCAAAGTGAACGCTTATCACTCTTGACCGTTTTATTAGAATAATAATATTTAGCATACACACCAAAACGAAACTATACGTAAATGTTTATTAGGTAACTTCTTTACAAATCACGAAACAGATTGTCCACTCTATGCTACAAAATTATTCAACAAATATTTAAAAACGGAGTTTTATTTGGTCGCCGCGAAAACTTGACACAGGTCCGTCATGCAACGCGCCTCGTCCCGCACTGACCGTATGGACGAAAATGGGGAGCGGTAGGAACTTGTCCGGAATATTGCAAAAACTAGCTAATTTTTTAAGAAATTTAAGTAAGTAAGAAAATAAAGTTATTGCTCATTATTTTATGACGAAGATTATAAAATGTAATCTTTTTCTGATAAAAAATGGAGCAGTAAAATGGTTACAAGTGAAAAAATAGGGGTTCCTGATTATAGTTAATGTCAAGAGTCAAGACTGTCAACTACAGGAGAAAAATGCTAGACTTGCTTGTTGCATGTGGTGTGATAGAATAGTGAGTGGCAATAATACCACACAATATAAAAAGTTCATATTGCAAAAATATTGTCTATGAAATGTGCATTAATAAAAAAACGTGTGCATCTCGGGACGTTCGACAAAAGTCATAATCTAAGTTACTAACAATATATGTCTATCGCACACTAAACACTAAGTAGAGAGAGGGGAAAGCGTCTGTCCGAAATACATTGAAGATTATTGTGAGCTGGCTGTGTGTATGCTGAGAAAGTTTTTGTCAAAAAAGCGTCAAGCGTGAGTCGGATTTAAATGTTAAAATGTCTAATTCCTGTTAGGTAGGTACTACTATAGACTCGATTGCGATGAAATTTTTGTAAGCTGCTGTGTGTAGGTATGCCAAATATGATTCTACTAAAACGGTCAAGTGTAATTAGGCGTTCTCTACTCTTTCGTGACTGAAAATTCTCTAGTTTACGCCTATTTATATTCTGACAACAAATTCAACTTTGGAGACCACTCAGATATTGATTTTAAAAGCACTCGGTCGAAAAACTAAACATTTAAAAATTGTGGCCGCTATTTCCATTTTTGACAATGGATTCGTGTTTGGGGACCACTCGGACCCTTAGATATCGATTTTGAAGACAATCAGTCCACAAACTAAAGATTTCAAAATGGCGGCCACTTTTTCAATTTTTGACAGCGGATTCATGCTTGGGGACCACTCGGGTCATCAGATATCGATTTTGAAAACAATCTGCCCAAAAACTTAAGATTTCAAGATGGCGGACACTTTTTCAATTTTTGATAACGGATTCATGCTTGGGGACCTCTCGGATCCTCAGATATCTATTTTGACAACAATCGGTCCACAACCTAAAAATTTCAAAATGGCGGCCACTTTTTCAATTTTTGACAACGGATTCATGCTTGGGGACCACTCGGGCCATCAGATGTCGATTTTGAACGCAATCGGTCGAAAAACTAAAATTTTCAAAATGGCGGCCACTTTTCAAACTTTTGACAACGGAACGGATTCATGCTTGAGGACCACTCGGACCCTTAGATATCGATTTTGCTACAACTATCGTTTATACAACGTTGCATACAATAACTTTTCTACGACTTCATTAAAATTATCATCATCATCGTCATCACATCATTAGCATTTGAAAGGTGATCAGCGTTGGACCTAGGCATATGTTCTTTTAAATAAAACATAAATAATGCCAAACTCGGGCTCAGAGCGACCACATTACCCGAAAATGATACCCAATCACCATTTTTGTGTCAAGTGTCAAAATGACATCCGCCATCTTGGATCCTAAATATTATGCCAAATTCGCGATCAGAGCCACCAAATTGCCCGAAAACGACACCCATGAACATTTTTCTGTCAAAAGTGTCAAAATGTCATCCGCCATCTTGGATCCAAAAAATTATGCAAAATTCGTCCTCAGAGCCACCAAATTAGTCGAAAACGACACCCATGAACATTTTTGTGATAAAAGTGTCAAAATGTCATCCGCCATCTTGGGTCCAAAAAATTATGCAAAATTCATGCTCAGAGCCACCAAATTACTCGAAAACGACACCCATGAACAATTTTGTGTCGTAAGTGTTAAAATGTCATCCGCCATCTTGGATCCAAAAAATTATGCAAAATTCGTGCTCCGAGCCACCAAATTACTCGAAAACGACACCCATGAACATTTTTGAGGCAAAGGTGTCAAAATGTCATCCGCCATCTTGGATCCAAAAATTTTTACAATTTCGTGATAAGATCCACCAAACTACCCGAAAACGACAGCCATCAACATTTACATGTCAAGTGTCAAATTATGTCAGTAAAATTGAAATATTGTGTTGTACACACTTTTTTATTTTGTTTGCTTTCTAAATTGCTAACACCGTATTTTGTCCTAAACGGCTGAATGGTTTCTGGCCTTAGTCCGGACGGACATAATTAAAAAAAATTGTCTCCAGTATATTATGTGTACCATTATATTGGTGTTGGTGACCCTTTAACTGTCAAATAAAAGTACTGGAGTAGGAAATATACTTAATGATAAATATCACGTTATGACAACGATAATCATGCGATACGACCCGTCCACGTCCACCCTTGCATTGGTAACGATGCGCGGCGCGATGACGCGTCTATAATTTTACTCTGTAAGACAGTTTCGCGCTCGCGTATTAATGAAGCGGGTCGCGGGGGCGAGAGGCATAAGCTCCGCCCAAGCCCCGCCCGTACGCTCAAGGACTTTAGCGCGTGTACAAGCCTTAACTACATAAAGTCGCTGTTAATTGAAATTGCGAAGAATGCAAATAAACAATTTAATGAAATATCCATATTCTAGCACTTGTTTATTGTTTTAATGGTTCAGGATAATGTTGGGATAAGTATTGATTAAATAACACACGGATGTAGCAGTATTTGATGAGGGAAAATGGAAATTAAAGACATTTTAAATGCCAGGTTTGTTTACATTGTTTGCAATTTCAATTGACTTCGTCCGCGTAGAATTAGCAATTGGTATGTTTATGGCTATCCCGCGGGAACTATACAATTGTACGGGATAAAAAGTAGCCTATGTTTCAATTTAGGGTACCAGCTATCTTCGTTCCGAATTTTATCCAAATCCGTCCAGTAGTTTTAGCGTGAAGAAGGAACAAACATACACACTCACTCGCATCGTCACATCGTCGCTCACAAACTTTCGCATTTATAATATTAGTAGGAAATATCTGGAATGAACGGTTCATTGACTGACAGTTTATTCAACGTTCAAATCACGAGTTTCGGTATCGGTTACAGCAAAAAAACATGTTTCAATCAGATTTGTATCCGTTCGAAACATGTTTTGTTCCGCGAACTAGTGTTCGTGGTAACAAACAGGGAAGTATCCGTACAAATGAATTGGGATATTTTGGGAGACTGTGTTATTCAGGCGCAGTTTCATTCCCTCTACCTAAATGCAGTTTATCTGAAACCGCAGTGAAGGTCGCTAAGGAAATTGAATTTGCTAATGAAATTGCTATAATGCTCGAATGTAATATTGATGTCGTTGCATCCTTTATGTTCACAACGCCTTTGTTATGAAAGTAGCTTCTAAGAGAGCTTTGAGCCTTTGTGTTTTAAGCTTAGTCTCTTGAGCTCCCTGTCACTGTCACTACCTTCATATTTATAATTAATATAAATACACTATTTGAAAATTTTATTAAGATAAAGTGTCACGGATAGATGAACGAAAGACACTGTATGTGGGAGGGTGAGTGCCGTTTTTATAAATACACACAATACATAGAAACCGTCACGCCTCATTCCCATAGGGGTAGGCAGAGAGTGCTTTGTTCCGTTAGCTACGATCCTGAGATACCTACTTAATTCGCTTCATCCACATTCATCGATTTTCGTACGCGCTCGTCGTTTTTGGGTACTCGGTGCTCTTGACTTGACCTGACATTTACAAACCATAGTGGAGTACTTGATGTATTGTTAACAAGTACGTAATAAGCTTTGATTATGAATTCAAGAAATAAAAATAGAATTAACCCATTCGCAAAAAAAAAAAACGGACACCCAAAATGTTTCTTAAATTAATTACTTAATTATTACCGAATTGGGAATTGTTAATTTTTTTACAACATACTTACCCTGATTTGAAAACCATTTCGAAGTATGGGGCTTGCGAACTGTTTTATCTTACTGGCGTACAAAAATACTCAAGGATTACGGATATTTTGCAAAAAAAATATTTGTCCTTTATTCGACCTTACCGAGCGGCTGTTGGTAGTTCCAAAAAATAAAACTGCAAATATCTTGTTTGTCTATTAAATTTATATGTCAACTAGTTATCAGTGTCACCCAATGTCAGTAAAGTAAATATTGTTTTCATCTTCTTCTATTTATCTATCATATTATGTGTTTGATTTGATTGAGTAGTTGTTGATATCTACCTTGTGTATCTTCATTGCAGATAGTTTAGTTATCCCACCGAAAACTGGCAGATTTCTGAACAAGTCGTCCGCCTACCTGCCGTGTCTCATCCAACCTTGACATTGGCAGAATCATCAAAAAGTTGATGGAGCCACTTTTCTTAAATTTGAATTGAATTGATTGAATTGAAATATTGTTTTGTTGAAAACTTAAAATTGTCGGTCGATTTAAAACGAAATAATGGAAATTACAGAAAATGCTTCGTTCCAACCTGAAATAATGACTCTAAAAACATCTCCAAGTATATTTGACATTGAGATGACAGTCACAACAGTTATGAATAATAATATAATAATAATAATAATATCATTTATTTGCTTAAAAACATGGTAAATTGATGGTATTAAAATAAACAGTTTCACATGTTTTGTCATAATATGACATGCAAAAATTCAAATTCAAGTATACAATATTAGCAGATCATTTCAAACATAAATCAATAAAATCAACAACACAACTATTTTTTTTTTATTTCCAAAGGATTGTGGGAAAATTGCCTATTTCAGCCGGCCGTATATAATTTACGAAAAGTCGTATCTGATTTTTTTAAGCAATTACATTAATTAAATAAGCCATGAAATGACAAAATATTCAAATTAGTTTCATAAAGTGCTCCATATTTTCTAAAAAAAATTATAAAAAGGGGGGGTTAAAAAAAATGAACAATCCCAATTACTTTACGCTGTAAATTAAATGTGTTTAGTTTAGGAAATAATATCGGTGACAGCTTGTTCCCCGTACGTAACTAAGTTACATAAACGGCACTGGCAAAAGCAATGTAGGATGATTAGTTTGGAATAATTTAGGTTTATACTTCATTTAATTTAGAATGAGAAACCACAATAACATTATATTGCGGCTAGTCAACTATTTCTTACCTAGCAAACAGTACAGTGCAATAGTTTGGCAGCCGCAAAATAAAATTGTTTTAATGCCACTTTATTTGCGTGCCGTCAATTGTTACTCTAGTACAAATCGTAAAGAGATTACAGTTCACGAGCCGCAATATAATGTTTTTGTGGTTTCTCATCCTAAATTAAATGAAGTATAGGATACGTTGATGCCGACGTCGAGCATGGAGTGCTAAGTAACAATTTATGCATTTTGTTGCAGTTCGGGAGAAGCGAGTGGGAATTTTGAAGCCCCAAGGGTCCCTGGAAAGGGCCCGCGAGGAGCGCGCGCTTGCGACAACGGATGATCAGGTATGTACCCTTAACCTACCTTATGATGCTGCAACTTTGCTATGGACCAACGACCGGAAAACCCCTTCATTTGCTTAAGCCTTTTCATAGGGTAACCCTATTAAACTGTTACCCTATGATATGGTAAGCTTATCGTTGTGCTAAGCCTGTCATTACGGAAACCGGTTTGAATAAGGTTAACCTTTGGTTACCCGTTTTCTAATACGGTAACCCCATACGGTAACCGGGTTTTTAGTTTTGGTAATCGCTTATGGAATTAACTACGTTATTACGGTCAGACTTTCATTCGGGTAATCCGATGATATGCTTACCAAATTGATAGGGTTTGTGATAACAATTCTATGAAACACCCTACACTCTATCCAATAGGTACCCCTTTAATGGTAACCGGTTCCGGTTCTTACTATAGACCGATCGCTTTAATGAGTCCTCGCGGGTGCGGCACAGGGGCGCGGGGTAGGACGGCCGCGGGGAGCTCTCTCTGCCGCCCGCACCAGTGTTGCCGTTAGCGTACATTTTACACATTTGATGTACCTACTTTTGTAGCTTCCAATGTGTTATGTGTAATGGGGTCCAGTTTACGTACCTTTTGTGCTCATCTAAAATTATGTGTAACATTTTATAAACCGCCACCAAACAGTTGTGGCAACACTGAGAGCGATAGGAGCAGCTGTGTTATGAGTTGAATAAAAAAATTCGTATGTACCTTTTTATCCCAAAATGTACCTTTTCAGCGCTGGATATGTACCTTTTGGGAACTCAGTTGTGGCAACACTGGCCCGCACAGAGAGAGGCCTCCATCATCCCAACCCGCGCGTCGCGAGGTCTCATTTAAGCCGTCCATCTAGATATCTGGCACCAACATTGCCTAAACTATATCATGTTGAAGATAATGAGTTAATATAGCGTTCTCTTTTGCACTTTTGTGTGCAAATGAAAGGGACAAAGGAAGGTCGGTGGGCGTAAACGATTTCACTTCAATTCCAGCAGGCTTACGTGTCAAAAGTCAAAATTAAAAATAAAAATCAAACGTAGAAGGAGGGCGGCGCAAGGGGTGTGTAACAGAAAGTATAAGCGCGTCCGCACCGTACGTACAAAAGACTAAGCTTAAGGCGCTGTCAACAGCAAATGACCTGGAGCAGCGCCACTCTTCACACATACGGTTCACGTGCCTGTTAGAGAAAGAGAAGAAACTATTCCGGCAGCTTGGCGCGCGTCTAAAATCTTGCAAATAAGACATAAATCATAAGAAATAAACAAAAGTATGGATTATTTGTGAAATGTGACTCGTTAGCCGTTTAGGTATGAATATGTTGACTTTATGTTTTTAATTGCAGACCCATACGTCGAAAAATAAAGACATAGAACCGTTTAATGGTGATTTTAAGACCAATCTTTGTAATTATTTTCTATCGAGCCGATTTTGTTCAATCATGTATCGAGCCCGTCTAGCGTGTTTGAAATATGATGAAATTTAACATTATATTTTTTTTGTATTTTTTTTGTGTGCAGTTTTTCTTAAAAAAGTGTTTAAATTACATCAATTTCAACAAAATTAGGTGTTGTCAGCCTCTTAACCTCCGAAATTCGATTTTCAAAGTTCGATTCGTGCCATTCCGCTCTCACTAATAGTTATTAATTTGAGAGCGGGAGGGACGGTGTGATACGAGCTTCGAAAATGGAATTTCGGAGTAGCCCCCCAGGTGTTGAACTTTGGCCGCCTTTGTAAATCTATCCGATGCGTATTTGTGAGTCATAACGCTGACCAATCGCGTGCTTTCAGTTTTCTAGTAATAGCTCTCTCTTTATCATGGACATGGAAGGGGGAATTTATTGAACCGTAGGGTGATGGCGCCAGTGTTGGACTCTTTAAGCTGTCACGCACCAGCAATGGACACTTTGTTCTTAAATAAAAAAATACTGGGGCCTTACCATGACGTCTTAATGCGATTCAGTTTAGGTTCGCTCGCTGTCAGATTCATACAAAGTGACAGCTAAAACTTGAACTGAGTCGGAATTAGGACGCAAGGCCCCTGAAACTGAATCCGAAATTTCGGTCGGACACTAATCGTAACTATTTCACTTTTTGGCATGAAATTAAATATGTTAATTAAAATACATACCTAACCTACGTACATACATACATAAATCACGCCTTTATCCCTTTGGGGTAGATAAAGTCTAATGTAACAATACCTACAAGCCACGTTTAGCATGTTTGTGGACGTATAAGTGGAAAGGCAAATTAAAATAGTGATGGGTGGCTAGCCGCATCGCCTATACTTCATTTAATTTAGAATGAGAAACTACAATAACATTATATTGCGGCTGGTCAACTATTTCTTACCTAGCAAACAGTACAGTGCAATAGTTTGGCAGCCGCAAAATAAAATTGTTTTAATGCCACTTTATTTTCGTGGCGTCAATTGTTACTAGTACAAATCGTAAAGAGATTACAGTTCACGAGCCGCAATATAATGTTTTTGTGGTTTCTCATCCTAAATTAAATGAAGTATAAGTATAGCATGATTTCTAATAATTTCGCCCATTCCCCCGATGGGCTTTTACCAATCAACGTGGGAAGAGAAGCAACTAGTTCTTATTTGCTCCCACACCAGAGATTGATGCTTGGAGGGGTTTTAAAATTGAATGATAACGAGGCAGTTGGTATTGGTACATTTTCAAACAAGCGACGCGTACTATTACTAACTGCCGCCCGCGGCTGCGTCCGCGTATAATGAGGTTACCCCGATGAACCGATCAAAAATTTGATAGACCCGGAAGCTCTCGACTCGCTGTTATTTTGAAAATGTTTCTATGATTACATGTGTGTGTTAATTTTAAATGAAAGTTTAGAAGCCGGTGCTAAAATATTTTGGGATTAGATCTTGTATGTTGTCACATGTCATCACGTCGGATCTCTCTTTCTGATCACTGACTATAGTCTGGCAGATGGAACACTGCAATAAAATGACACTTTCAGTGTTGTCAGTTTTTGGCGAATATTAAATAGTGTTGCGGCTTAGTGAGTGAGTAAAAATGAACGATGTACACACAGCAAAGCTACTCCGTAAGCAGGTTTAAAGCGGCGCGTGCATGCAAAGGTGCTTACCGAATAGCTTTGCTGTGTGTACGTAATAATAATAATATAATAATAATATTTCTTTCTAAAAAACATCATTTACATGTTATCTTTCACTAGAACTCTGCTCCCTAAATAGGTAAAAACCTGTGTTATAGGATAAGCAGCGCTCCTCCCCCTAAAAATGCATGATATTTTAAAGTTTATTAAGAACTGAATACATAATACAAGCAAGGCAACATGCGCATGCGCATGCATGTGTTGTGTGTGTGTGTGTGTGTGTGTGTGTGTGTGTGTGTGTGTGTGTGTGTGTGTGTGTATGGTTGTGTGTGTAATGAAATTAATTTGCGTCATTTATGTTGGAATAGAGAATTTTCAAAGCGTATTTTAATAAAATGATTTGTTCAATATGGTTTTTTATATGTTTTCGTTAGTACTTAGTAGTGTAAGAGCGCGATTAGGAAATGTGGGAAAGCATGTCAAATCAGTTACCAGTTTTCCGCTCATTCCCCATTTTGCCAACAAAACAACAATTATCGCATTAAGTATTTCTTTCTACCTCTGTACTTTACTTAAAAACTGAACAGTTTATACTTTGAAGCCATAGCTAACTTCGTGAACAGAATAAACATTACGATGTATTTGCTTACATACTCGGATAAAGCTAAAGGGGCTTCTCATATGAGACTTTTATAAACTTGATGCTTGAATTAATGTTGGAGCGGCATTGCATTAGCCAAACTCTATCGCTGTTCTGCAAAAGAAACAAAGTTATGTTACAACTTCGTCTCGTTGCGTATTTGCGCGATAGAAACAGCATATTAGTGTATCATTTAATTTTCGAGTCTTAAAGTTTTCAGTTTGGATGCAGCGCGGAGTGGAAAAGTCGTTTTTGTTCGTTAATATAAAACTTGAGGGTTCTCAAAAGCATCGAGCTTAATTTACTTAAAATATTCTAAACTAAGAATGTGACATTCATAAAATATTTCGTTCGTTCAATAATCAAATCATTCACTAGGTATGCGACAGTGGCGTAGCGTCCATAGAACTCGATTCCGCCTGGCTTCCCTATTTTAAGGCAGTTGGGTAATTTATTGTGCACAATTAGAGGAAAAGGCTAGTTAAGTTCCCTTTGGCTTGCTTTCTGATATACTTGACGCCACGCCACTGGTACGCGATCTTAGTCGAGCACTAGTGAAATAAATGTGGTATATCATTATTCGTAAAATTACATTTGCAGGTGTCATTTGGCTGCAGTAATCTGCCAGGCTATAATTAATAGTTTAAAACTCTTATATTTCCGTATTTCTTTGAGCGATTAAATAAGTATACTTTTATTAAATCAAGCTTTACTTTGCGGAGGTCCATTTTAATGAACATTAGTAGATTGATAAACTAGGGTTGAAATATACCCATTTCACCTGAGATATTTCTGGCACCCGAACGAAGTGAGGGTGCCAATAGTTCGAGGGTGAAATGGGTAATTTCATCCGAGTTGAACACTCTACTTTTCATTTCGAATATGAGAAAATTAAAATTTCACTAACGTCGCATGGTCGCATTTAATATTTGTTACGTTTGTCATTCTCTTCCCGCTCTTTTTTCTATTGCGCGATTTGCGCGCATTGCGCATTTCTTCTGCGCACCAATGACGGCCGGCTAGTTTTTTTTTAAACTTGCAGACACGGAGGTCGCTATCAATTAATTGTCGACTTAAATATTTCAAGCTAAAAAAACTACCGAACGTAATAATTTCTACTAATTCTCGTTGTATACGCTTGCATAAGCTTATATAATATAGCGGGAATGTTTTTTTAAGATTATTTTGCCTTTTACAATTAAAAAGGAACTATTAGTATAGATTATTATTATTATATTTTTTTTATTTAGGAAACAAACGGTTACACATGGCTGTATACGTATTTCCATTGCTATGTACCTCATTTGGATTAGTTAGAAAAAAAAATTACTTTCAACCCAAGGGTCGCGATGAGTTACTTTCAACCCTATATCCAGATAATCAATGACCTACTTTCAGAGTATGAGAGATGAAATAAATATTTACCTTGCTAGTCCGCTACTCACATGCAAGATAACCAAGCCTGTGCGAAATATGTTTTGCATGCAAACCCACTACTACTAAGTAAATAAAACACATATAAATCCCACAAATTTAATTATCCCTTACGCCACACAAACACTGACGCGCGTTTCGATCCCTCTACGGGATCATTCTCAAAGTTAGAGAGCACAACTGATGCACATGCAAACCAACGTGCCTGGCTTTTTTTTTGAAAGCGTAACCTGGATTTTTTAAAAGTTTTAATATGGCAACATTATTTCTCTGTCAAAGATAAGTCAAAGTCTTGTCAGTATTTTGTGAACTCAATTATTTTTCATTTATAATTGGCGTAATATATGGGTAAAACAATAAAAAGTAATATGCGAAAGCTGCTACATGCCATGATCAGTAAGTTCAAGCAAAAACAAGAGGAGAAAGAAGTTGTTTTCCAAGAGAAACAACAATGTTTACATGCGATGTCGGGTTTTTTAGTTTAGTACCTATGACTATGTAATCTTAATCCTTGTTGGCTGATTATTTGATATATTGATTATAATTATGATGATGATACCGTTGATGATAATCTTTAAGATATTCAAGGAATCTGCGAAATGCAAAACAGTTAGTAATACCACATGTAATTTTTCGAATTTGCCGCGTTTTCTCAGGTCACGCTTTTGTTTGCCAGGCTTCTAAATACCTTTAAAGTTCAAAAGGCACGGTGAAAGGATTCCGTCGTCAGATGATATTAATATTTTAATATTTTGCTCAAATTATTATCCGGCTTTGCTGTCTTCATATTCAAGATGCAGTGAAATAGGTTTCTCAGTACCCGTTATAATATTAGGTCTTTCAGCTAAAAGCTTTACACTGAATCCCATTTACTCGTACCAATTATGCAGGCAATTATTTATGAAGTAGAAACTTCATAGGGGGCGTCCATTAATCACGTGAGGCTTGAAAGGGGGGGGAGGGGTTTGACTAAAATCACGACATGTCACAAGGGGGGAGGGGGATGTAGTAAGATATCACGTGTATTTATTTTTTCATTATTTTTTCAAACGCGCGATTTTTAAATCGAAAAGCGGCGTGTAGCGTGACCTTGACTCGCCGTTGCTAGGCAACGAACGGTATCTTCTCACGCGCCGCCGACGACCGCTCGCTCGGCACGCCAATCGCCAGTTATTCTGTTGTTTTCGCGCCGAATACACGCCGAATAAAACAAGATTATACTTTATACATGTATTTAAGATACCTAATATTCTAAAATATCCTCACGGAGATCAAATATCTATATGTGAAGCCAAGCTTCCAGGCTTGTGATTGGCTGACAGTTACATGTATTATAGTAAAATGACACAAAAATATATCATGACATATACTACTATACCAAATTACTATATAAATTCAACACACGCGCAACGCGCGCAAGACAATTCTAGTTCTAAAAAATTTAAGATTTTTTGTAGATACGAAAAATACACGTGATGTTGGCTGGGAGGTGGGGGGGTAGTCTTAAACCTCACCATGTATCACTAAGGGGGAGGGGGGGATTAAAAAATGCTTAAAAAAAGATCACGTGATTAATGGACGGCCCCATAGTTTAATATTTCATTTTCTGAAACAGAAATACTTAAGTAGGTACTTTACGTTTCTAAGCTTAATTGCAAGGCTTCGGATATACCTAATTAGTGTTTGAGAGGTTTTGAATTAATCACTACATTACATAGTATAAAACAAAGTCTCTTTCTCTGTCCCTATGTCCCTTTGTATGCTTAAATCTTTAAAACTACGCAACGGATTTTGATGCGGTTTTTTTTAATAGATAGAGTGAATCAAGAGGAAGGTTTATATGTATAACACATGCATAATATACCGTGCGAAGCCAGAGCGGGTCGCTAGTACGTGGTAAGGTTCAAAAGTTTCCGGCCTAATAATGAAAATTAACGTTTAGGTTAAAAAAAATATTTTTATTTTTCAATGTAGTCTCCTCCTATTGTTATACATTTTTCAGATCGTTTGATTAATATTTCTATGCCTTTAAAATAATATTCGGAAGTTTTGTCTTCGAAATGCTCGAAAACTGCAGCAGCGACCTCATCATAGGACGAAAATTTTCTCCCCCTTAAGTCCGATTTAAGTTTAGAAAATAAAAAATAGTCGCTTGGGGCTAGATCAGGGCTGTAAGGTGGGTGACGGATTGTTTTAAATTCACATTTAGATATAGCCGCCTTTACAACTGCAGCCGTGTGGACAGGCGCATTGTCATGAAGAAGACGGACACCCCTGCTGAGTTTTCCTCGACGTTTAAGCTTTATTGCTTCTCGCAACTGGTCTATAAGGCAAGCATAGTAACTGCCGTTTACTTTCTGATTGCGTTCTTTGATATCTATAAGCAATATCCCTTCGCAATCCCAAAATATTGTGGCCATTATCTTTTTGGTAGATTGGCACACCTTTGCCTTTCGAGGGGGTGCTTCCCCAGAACGACGCCACTCCATCGACTCTCTTTTCGAAAGAGGATCATAGTATAAGACCATAGTTTCGTCTCCGGTAACAATGGACTGGATAAATTCACTCTCACATGACTTGAACTCCTCTAAAAGTTCCTTGGAGCACGCCACTCGTTCAGCTCGCTGAGCACTCGAGAGAAGTTTTGGGACCCATCTTGCACTAACCTTATTCATGTTTAGATGGTCGTGTAGAATCCTAAGGACTGTTATTTTCGTAAGTCCCGTTCTTGACGCTATTTCCTTCGTCTTTAGTCTTCTGTCCTTCAGTACCTCTTGTTCGACTAAATCGACGTTATCTTGCGTAAGAACCTCAACAGGGCGGCCTGGTCGGGGTTCGTCATCGATGGACTCACGCCCTAAACGAAACTGCTTACACCAATCCTTAACAGTCGAAAACGAAGGGGAGGAATTCCCGTACACGTTATCTAACCTTTCTTTGATTATAGTTGGACTTATGCCTTCCTTTGTCAGAAATTTTATCACTGATCGATACTCCAATTTGAACATTGTACAAATTACACCGCTTTTTATATTTAAATCAAAGAAAATTTTATGAAAACGAAAGTTACAAACCACGAAATTATCCACACAATAGCTGAATAAATGACAAATAAAATGACATTCATTTGTTTCTTGTTTTCTTCTTTTAAATATATACGGCCAGGAACTTTTGAACCTTACTGGTATATAATATAACTATAGAAAGCCAACTTCCATGCTGGTCTGCGAGCAAAGAAAAAACATAGAATGTACCAGTTGCTGCTCTTCCCGCGCACGTAAAAGCCCATCGAGGGAACGGGCGATCTTAGGAATCATTATAGGCGATGCGGCTAGCAACCCATCACTATTTTGCTTCCATTTTCCACCTATACGCCCACAATTTTGCTAAACGTGGCCAGTAGCTCTTACCTTAGGCTACCTTAGGCTCTGTCTATAATAACGACGATAAAGACGTGATTTGTACATATAAAAAGCCGTGGCTGATATTAGCTGAATCTCTCAAGCCGAGGGTCGTGGCTTCGTCCGTAGCTCGCACCCCTGACTTTTTCGTTATTTATGTGCGAAATTACAATCGAAATTTGCCATGAGCTTTTCGCTGAAGGAAAACTCCCATGTGTGAAGTTCCCAATCCGCACTGGGCCCGCGTAGGAACTATAGCCCGAGCCCTCTAAGGATGCGGGAGGTAGGTTACGTATATACCAAGAGGCGCGCCTAGTTACGCGATATTTTATAAAGACACGTAAAGTTACGACAGCATGTTTTGAAATTTTAGCGAATTCGGGATAAAAGGGCTATGTTATTATATTATTATTATTTATACTTCGATTTTTTAGAATTAGAAACCACAGTAACATTATAATGCGTCTGGTCAACTATTTCTTACTTAGCAAATAGTACAGTGCAATAGTTTGGCAGCCGCAAAATAAAATTGTTTTGATTGTCACTTTATTTGCGTGTCGTCAATTGTTAATCTAGTACAAATCGTAAAGAGATTACAGTATTTACAGTTCACGAGCCGCAATGTAATGTTTTTGTGGTTTCTAATTCTAAAAAGTCGAAGTATAGAGTCAATTGTTTTTTAACTCTACATTTACCGTCGGATTATTGGGCCAACGCGGGCGTACGCTAAGTATCATGGCACCATTGTGTAGTCAGATGTTTGTGTATATGTCACGTTGAATGTGTGTTTGTGTGAGTTGTGTTGGATGGATGCCGTGCGTGTGTATGTTCCGCGCGAGATTTGCGAATTTTCCGTATAGAAAATAGCATATCTTTCTTCAGTACTGAAACAATCGGAGTTAAATTACTTAATGGTTCAAAATATATACTTAATGCTAGTTTGTGTAAAACTATTAACATGTTTTTAAAAAAAAAACATAGTTAAGGGGTTTATCTCAACAAATATTAATTGATTCCTTTGTGTTACGACCGTTTCGCCTTTATTCCATTGCAATAAGGGTGAAAAAGTCTTACACAAAGGAGGGAATCAATTAACTTTTGTTTTAATTAAGGCCCTTAACTATGTACATGTGTTTTGAAAACGACTCATCTGTATAGATTGGTTTTGGTTAGGTTAGGTTTATTTTATAACGATCCTATTAATTTGCCATTTACTGCGACAATCGCATTATATATTTTGAACATGTTTAATAATCGGATTACTCACGTTTTATTACGTCGGAAAAGGTCCGGCAGTTTCCTATTAATGTGTCTGAGCCTCACGGTACTTTTATATTAAAAATATATTTTGAACCATTGTGTATTTTATTTTAACCCATTGTACATTTTAAACTTTATGTATTTTAATACGTACCCTTGTAGAATGTTCATGATTTTTTCATGGTTTTCATTAAAAGCTCATTTATGGTATGAACAATATATGAATAAAATATTTTTCAAATAACTATAAAAATAACGTTAAACTGCTCGATTATAGTCCAAATCTAACTCTAATGTTTTCGTTTATTGTGACTTTTATTAGAACGAGGAAATTCAATCTGTAAATTTATACCTTAACTAACGAAAGTAAAACTTAGAAAAAACAAAAATAACATTGCTAATGGATAATTAACCCACTGCCAGGGAGGTGGGATTTTTGTAAACATTCCACTGGGGAGTAGTGTTTTTTAATTGGCATTATTAAAAAAAATATATTGTCTTTTATAAATTTATGTGTTTTAGTATTATTTTTTAGTAGTATATAGAACTAATAATAAAGGTTAAATAATTTGATAGAATTAAAACTCATGAATCGGTGAAATACTCAGTCTTCATTAGGTACATACTAAAAAAAGCCGTGGTAGCCTTGTGAGGAAACCGGACCAATCCCAATAAGACTTAGTTTAGTTACCCTTCTGTGTTGGAAGGTCAGATGGCAGTCGCTTCTGTAAAACTAGTGCATACGCCAAATCTTGGGATTAGGTTGTCAAAGCGGACCCCAGGCTCACTGAGCCCGTGGCAAATGCTGTGAAAAACGCTAGAAAGATGATGACATTAATAATAATTATCGTTACCGTCCAAAAATAATCATCTTTGCATTAGATATTGTAATTAATCAAGTATGCTTTACACGAATTAACAACGATGCAATGATCGATCCTCAAAATATCCGCATCTGTTTCTAGCACCCTGTAGATTATGAAATGTTATATTTTTTTCTGATGCACATTCCCTATAGGTATTATTATTGACGTCATGGTGAACGGAACATCTAGGGAAACTTGCAATACGGTACGGAACTTATTAAAATTACACGTGTCAGTAGAGATTAAATCTGGATTGTAGGATGAGTTAAAAGTTGTAGCGTCTCAACAAGTGTGGTGTTAAGGGGGAGTTTTATTACTTACATATGGGAGGGGGGCCCAAAGCGAGCACAGTGCTCAAAGCGAGCACTGGCAATCACCTTGAAAATATAACAGCAATGGCGGCGTGACTGCGTGGCAGATATCCGCCCCACCCCGCTCTACCTGCCGCAGTCGCCCGCCGCCGGCTGTTAGTGACCATTCGCGTGTAGTTACAAAAATTACGATTTGCTCAGTTCAGATATGGAAAATACAAGGTTTGTATCGAGTGTTTTGTGGATTTGTCATAACGTTGTTGAAAAACGTTCATTGTAATATGGATTCACAGCTAAATAGCTTTGTTTAGGTAAAATGTTTATGAATTTGCGCGAAATATTTAACGGTGAGGTTTGAGTACAATCTGGGTTCGGTCGAAAAGGCACAGTGGGCAGGGCAAAGTGAGCATATGCAAGATGTAGGCACACGAAGCCTGCACAACTTATATTGGTATTGGATCATTTTACTGTGTTATTTGTCAAGAGATATAAGATAAAATAAATATTTGTTTGATGAAAAGTTTATGTTTTTAAGAAGAAGAAGAATTTTCGTCAAGGCTGTGATATTATCGAAATGTTAAGCCAATTTAAAGTACCTATGTTTTATGTTTGGGCATTTTTTATTAAATTTGTTATGTTTTGACTCTGATTAAAGTCTAAATTGAATCATTAGAGTTTTGTTAATGTGATCGACGTAGTTTCTGTCCTTATTTTCAAATAAATATTGTACGGTCATTGCATGAATGAAGTGTGCTCATTTTGCCCCTTTTGTGCTCGCTTTGCCCAAAAGCTGTGCTCGCTTTAGGCCCCGCCTTGGGCAAAGCGAGCAAAAATAAAGTTTTCGTAATTCGTTATTTTTATCAATTTTCCTAAACTTTGCAGAATATTGAAGTATCTATAATTAAACTACGATAAATTCAGCTTTAAATAGCATTCAAACTTTAAGTGTTACTGACATTTCTTTATACTTTTTTCTCAGTTCCTCTAAAGGTGCTCACTTTGGGCCCCCCTCCCCTAAATCACGTCTTTATCCCTTACGGGGTAGACTGAGCCTAAGGTAACAACCTAAAGGCCACGTTTAGCATGAATGTGGTCATATAGGAAAGGGGAATCAAAATAGTGATGGGTTGCTAGCATCGCCTATAACATGATTCCTGAGATTTCGCCCGTTCCCTCGATGGGCTTTTACCTGCGCGGGAAGAGAAGCAACTGGTACATTCTATGTTTTTCTTTTACTCCCAGACAAGAGTGGGAGAAAGTTTTATTCCAGATGACAAATAAATCTGCTGAGTTGCCCCCCTCCACCCTCCGCCCTCCCCTCTCCCATTTCTCAACTTTGACGTGCAAATAGAAAGGGTGCGACCAAACCGCCGCGTATAAACAGTGACGTGTCGTGTGCGTCACGTTTTCTCACCGTTTCTTCATACATTTTGTTGCGATTCCGTAACGTCACCGTTTTTTAAGCGGCGGTGTGGTCGCACCCTAACTAAATGCTTTATTGCACAAATACAAATAGAATAGAATAGAATAGAATAGAATCATTTATTGCAAGTTACATTACAGTTTAAAGGTGGAAATCATAATCATTAAGTAGTACAGATGTGACACCCTGCAAGGGCATAGCAACATAAATATTTCAAATATATTATACAATTTGAATTAAGCATATTGTAAAGACATTCACTAAATTATACATTACTGAATTATACATTTAATAATATTACTTAGCTAACAATCTTCGTTAAAAAACTCATTTAAACAATAGTAGCACTTATTCACTAGGAAAATTTTCAACTGTTTATGAAATAAATTATATTCTGACAGGTTCTTTAGTGAATTCGGTAAATGATTATAAATTTTGATAGTCATATAATGAGGGCTACAGGAAACAAGCTTTAATGTAGAAAACGGCATTTTAAGTTTATTTAAGTTACGATTATTTCTTTTGTTATTTGTTAACCCTGAATATAGATCCATATTTTTCCTAACAAACTTGCATGACTCCAATATGTACATAGAGGTAAGAGTGAGTATGTGGTGCTTTATAAAATATGGCCGACATGAATCCATTTGATCAATATTTACTAGTATCCTGATGCACTTTTATTGCAGTATAAAAACTCTGTTTATATCAGTACTATTCCCCCACAATACGAGACCGTATGATAATCTTGAATAGGCATACGCATAATATGCTGTACGAGCTGTTTCAAAATCCGTAACGCGTTTAAGGTGTTGAAGAGCATAGATGAAAGAAGATAACTTTTTAGATAACTTTTGAATATGCGACCTCCAATCCATATTGGTGTCTAGTTCCATACCCAATAAAGCTGCTGAAGTCACATGTTCTATTTTTGTATTTATGTATCCAAAATTTATGGGCATGAGCAAAATACAAAGAAACACGACACAAATCGCATAAAAAATACATTAAATATGTGCACAAAGGCGAACTTTAACCTTTGAGTGGACGAGAGGAGCATTAAACGAGGGACCCGATCACCCGACAAAGAAAAGAAAGAGTTAAAGCAAGTATAAGGCTCACAGAATTTTTAACCCCCGTCGCAAAGAGAGGGGTGTTAATTGTTTGACGTGTCGATGTGTGCGTGCGTGCATGCGTGTGTGCATGTGTGTGTGTGGCATCACAGATTTCAAGGCGATGGACCGATTTCGATGCGGTTTTTTACATTCGGAAGGCAGTTTCCTTGCGTTGGTTCTGCGTGTAGTACGGCTCCCTGTCCTAACAAAAATCAGTTTTATAGTCCCATCCTGAAGAAAGCATGAAACTTGGCATGAATGTAGCTGTCATATATGTGCTTCAATGTCGATATGGAAGCACGTAGAGAAATTATTTTTAGCCCCCCCCCCCCTTTTTATGTGCCAAATCGTGTTTTTTGTTATTTTTATGAAAACGGGTACCATCAGCCAAATATGTCGGTCTACCACCCTAACGTTAAAAATCCTTTGCACGTCACAATACATAATGTCGATAAGACAGGCTGTCAACTTGAAAGTTCCGACTTTATCGACATTTTTGTTTGATAGGAAGTTGGATGAAAAGTGGTAGACCATTCATTTGGTCGACCGTACAGCTATCAGAAAACTGTCAAAAATCAATATGTTCCTTATTAAATTAGCTACAATATTGTCCTTGGACGTATGTTGATAGAACTTATAGTTTACAAAATATGTACATGTTACTTAAAAGCATATCATCTGGACCCTAAAACTGCCGGGAGACAGTTTCTGAGGTGTCAAGGTCACCAGTTCTGCCGTGCTCGGAGTGCTCAGACTAAAAGGCGGCTAAGTGACATCGGGTCAATGTCACTTAGCCGCCTTTTAGTCTGAGCACGGCAGAGTTATGACGTCATCAAATTGGCCGCTGCCGCGTTTTGGAAAATTAAAATTACACCCAACTTATGCAACGCACGAATACATGTGGTATATCAAATTAAAGTTAGTTATTATACTATATTTGTTCTCTGAACCGTAATTGCATTAATGTTAACGTGTAAGAGCTATTAATAGAAAAATAATAATCTTGGAAAAATATTACGGACTTTTATTTCATGCACCAAAACTAAAGACTCCAGACTCAAATAATGTACTACGATAATGAAAATAAATAAATAAACTTTACATTACAATTCAAAGTTCGAAATTCGGATATAAAATGACGAAGTTATGATCAAAAACTTGACGACGCTGTACCGCCTTGAATTACGAAAAAAAAATTAAAAATTATGTTACTAGGAATTATATCATCTGGACCCCAAAACCACTCGATGCTCTTGAACAGCATACGGAAAGATGGTATTGTAAAAAGGTTTAAAAAATGAGTACTTGAGTCAGACTCGGTGAGCTGTAACTCTAGAAGTAATGCCTCTACGACTATGAAATAAGTGTCATTTTGTAGCTAATTTAATAAGGAACATATTCATCTCTAACAGTTTTCTGATAGCTGTACCCGTTTTCATAAAAAATAATAAAAAAGCACGATTTGGCACATAAAAAAAGGGGGGTGGGGGAATAATTTCTCGACGTGCTTCCATATCGACATTGAAGCACATATATGTCAGCTACATTCATGCCAAGTTTCGTACTTTCTTCAGGATGGGACCGTATTTTAAGTTAAGGACCCGTACTAGTGAGACATGTTTAAGTAATGTAAGGCATTTTTGGCAAAAAAATAATAATTTTAATTTACTGTTTGATTACTCGATTATTTCGTGGGGGGCCTGATGGTAAGTGACCACCGCTTATGAACATCCGCAACACTAGAGGGCTGCAAATGCGTTTCCAGCCTAGGAACTAAGATAGAATAGCTCAAGTTATTGTTAGAGTTATTCTATTTGATGGACTCTACCTATTATTTTAAGGAAACTCTGAACATACGTGCGTACTGTAAGACTTTATTTTTGGTTAAGTGACAACGTCTATTTGTAAACAAAAACTGTTGCTACGACACAAACCATAGACTTTAACACTTTCCCTTACTTAACCAAAAATAAAGTCTTACAGTATGCACGTATGTTCAGTTTCCTTAAAATAATAGGTAGAGTCTGGGTAGAGTCCATTTTTTTTTTTTTTTTTTTTTATGCGAATATGATTAAATAGAATTACTCTAACAGTTATTTTACCGGCTGTCTTACTCTCCACGCTGGAACACAACAGCGCATGCACTGCCGCTTTGCGAAAGGATTAGTGAGTGAGACGGTGGTAGAGATCCGGCTGGATCCTGCTCGAGGTCCTTACCGCAAATAAATTTAATTATTAGAAAAAAAACCCGACTGCGATATTTAATAATGATAATAAAAAATAAATATTATGGGACAAATTACACCAACTTGACACAGTCCCAAACTAAGCAAAGCTTGTACTATGGGTAGCAGGCATCGGATAAACATACTTATATTAATGTAGATAATTAAATACATACAACATCCATGACTCTGGCACAGACATTCGTATTCATCATACAAATGTCTGCCCCTACCCGGATTCGAACCCGGGACCTCTAGCTTCATAGTCAGGGCCACTAACAGCTAGGCTATCCAAGTCTAGGTAGTCCAAATTTTTATAATTTGTACCCAGCGTCATTCTCACGACAGACGAATCTAATGATGCCTCTAAAGCTCGGATTGGCATTGTTATTTTTTTGAGTACCTATGGTCTAATTCGAAAACCATTTGGAGGAAAACAGTCAATTACTTATCCGATTTATCTTGCCCGATTTCAAAAATACTTTACGATTGCAGATATTTTTCTAAAACTTACTTTTGACCTTTGTTTCACCTAACGACCCGGTTTTTTGGCAGAATCGGGCATTAAATGTTGCCATAAAAGTGAAAAAAAAGTTTGGCCACGTTACTTGTCACCTGTCACTGTGAATCTACATCATAACATTGCAATCCTATTTAATCTACAAACTTTAGAAATAAAAGCAAATCCAAAGTATAATAAAACTGGAACGGAACACACAATGGATATTCAAAGTATGAAACTGTTACGCAAAATGCATATTTAAATATATAAAATGTTTTGTGCCCGGATGCAACAATAACTCGAACAATACTTTATCTGTAACAAAATCATTGTGAAAACCAGAGAAGATTTCCGGAAGGAATGGTCGAGTACCTACTCAAGCGAATGTGGAATATTTCAAAGCTTACACGATGAAGGTATTGTTGCGAGGAATACTTTAATGTAAGTAGGAGTCTGGAGAGATGTGCTGTTAGGGCAATTATATTACAAACCCTAGATCAGCGTTTCCCAACTTTTTTAGCCACGGACCCCTAGGCATCGCCACATATAAAGTCACGACCAAAAGTTGCCCCAAATACATTCCATAGATATGCCAGTCGCAAAAGCTGAATGATATTTCAACCAGATTTCAAACTATGTATTTGGAATGCACGTGTTCGGAATATATATACAACATTATTAAAATTTGAACTGGCAGCATGTAAATCGTATTGAAAGCTCCAATCATATTGGACAGAATTAGAGTGGAATCGTAAAATCTTATTAAATATTTATAAAGGAAATTCTAACATTTATTGAACATGAAAATTGTTGATTATTAACTATCTGGGATAAAATGACCTCACACTGCCTACATTTTGCTTAAGAGCAGGGCTCTGCTAACACTGGATTTTATAATAACTTGGCGAATTTGTACGGAACCCTCTGTCAATCTGTCACTTTGACATTTACCTTTCACAGATAAGGACAAACGATTACTAATATAGCAGAAGCCTATAGAGCGTTTATGAGTAAGGGGGTAGCACTCGAAAAACAACCCTTCGTCTGGCGCAGTCGGGTAAAAAGTATTTAAAAACGCATGTAACTTCTCCGTTCCGTCGTGGGTAATTAAACGAATTATACAAATAGTTTTGTAAATTTGCTATGTGCTAATTAAATATTTAGACTGTTTACTTTGTACGAGTTTAACATTACCACAGTATATAATATAAGCTAAAGCAGTTAGTAGGGAAGCTAGGCCTACTTTTTGAAATAAGTACCTACGCTCCAATAAAGCGTTAGGGTTGTCGATTTAATTTTTGTCAAATTGAAAAGTGTTTTGTCTAGTTAGCGCTATAATCTCAGCTGGTAAGGCTTGTTTTAGAGTAACTAGCTACACTTAATTAAAAGTATTAAGGTTGGCACCCATAATTTATGTAAAGGAGAAATAAACGTTTATTTGGACTCTATATTAATTAAATAATCGAATGAATTAACTATTTTTTTAATAAAACAGGGTATTTAAAAAAAACTTCAACAGTTTAAGATTTTTTATCTGTCGGTAGCGGTAAGTATTACATATTACTTACTAAAAATACTTTAGCCTGCTACGACACGTTCGGAAAGCTTTGTTATTAATAAATTGTATTGTATAAAAAAGTTATCATCCATAAAAAATGTCATGGGAAGCTCCGGTTTTAAAGAAGCCGTGTTCAGTTCAAGCAGCCGTACACTGCGCAATATGCTCTTGCCATATTTAAAACGAAAAAATGGCCGCTCGTCTCAATGCGCCTGACAGCACCGCGAGATCCGCTTAAGGACCGTGTAGAAGCGCGCGTCTATGTGTGCGTTCGTTTCGACCGTTTTGTTCGTAGATTCCCTACTGCTTTATTTTTTTAGCTTATATATATACTGTGACATTACACTATCGATGAATACCAATTTGATTAGTGAAAATTTAATTTGGAACTCGTTGAAATTTCATCCTGCAATTGCAATGACGTTTGCAAAGGGGGCGTGGGTTATGCAGCATAACTTATGCTCCCACCCGTTGCAACTCCGCCCCTCCCGGATCGGGCCGGGACTAGCTCCGATCCGACATCAGGGGCTGGCATTAGTCGCGATCAAGCGTTATCATGAGGAGGGCGCATTACACTGCTCCCTATTCGGTTCCTGACAAAAAAGACTCGTACTCGTCGCGTATGAGAACGATATGGCTGATCTACTTGACGCTGTTGATTTTTATCGGTAAGTGATTGTGATTGGGAATATTTTTTTATTTATGCGCGATTTTATTTGGTATTGTTTTTCGGCGGTTTTGTTGCGAGTTTCAGGTTGAGGATCGTTTTGAATACAACTGACGCGGTTAAAAGTTGGCGAAGTTTTTAATGTGCGAATGTTGCGTTTTTTTTTATTAGATTTACTTTATGCGGACGGCGAATAATTATAATTTTAAAAGTGTGCGGCATATTTAGCGGAAAACAAAAAAAAGTGTAGATGACTGTTTTTATTTTTTTCTGGTCAAGCATTAAGTATGCGTTTTGCTAACTTTTATTGTGTTCCGCTAAATATGCCGCTAAGTATATTGATTTATATTATGACTAGCTTCTGCCCGCGACTTCGTCTGCGTAGAATCCTCTTCCTTTCTGGACGAGGCCAAAGTTATCGGACATATCGAAATAAATTTTGGATTTCTAAAAAAAAAAGTAGTAGACGAAAGGTATTGGTGTTGTATATTTGTAGCACCGGCTCATGGCGCTCTTTCATTTAATACCCCACACGAGAGGGTTTTGATATTTAAAAAAATCAAATTCCATACAAAAAAAATGATAACTGCCCCTAACTCCTTTTTGTTTTGCCCTAAAGTACCAGTGTACTTTAAT
The DNA here is from genome assembly GCA_963854515.1 of Pandemis heparana. Lineage (NCBI taxonomy): Eukaryota > Metazoa > Arthropoda > Insecta > Lepidoptera > Tortricidae > Pandemis > Pandemis heparana. Next base: position 33,561,832 of record OY978006.1, read on the forward strand.
TATTATGAAATTTGTGAAAATAAAGAAACAGACAGTTTTATGATTTCATAAAACTTTTTTTTTACATTTAATATATGCACAAAGGCGAACAAACTAAGTAAAAACAAAATAAGCAAAATGAGCAAAAAAAATAAGAAAAGAAAAATAAGTATATATATTTTCGAAAACGATTTTTTTGGCGTTGTAAATGAGTACATATTGAACAATGTTCGAGGTAATTTTAACAAGAAATACTTATCTAGGTATCTCCTACTTCAGGAGCTCAAACTTGGTATGTTATGTTACAATAGAACAGCGGATTGATTACCAGGTTGCGGCTGCTCGCCAATTAAAACTAAATCAAATATGGATTTCGATACAGAATAGATTTTATGTAACGCGCGTAAATACAACCCCTTGCAAAAAAAAACGGGCACGCACCCATGGTTTTTCAGATTTTCAGGCATGAAACCATTGCCCGATTTTTTTGCAAGGGGGTATTATAATAAATAGCTACGACTTCTTTGACGTCCATCATGGAAATGATCCGACTCGACCGGAAACCATGACGGTTGCTATCTATACGTATTGTCCGGTTGGCTGCAAGTGTAACGGCAACCTGTTGCCATTTGGACGGCCGGTTGCAGTGCAGCCAGCAGCAATGCGGCGGGCGGCAGTGTAGCCAGCCGCAGTGCTTTTTTTTTTTGAGTACAGTCGATGGCTTAAATATCGATAAAGCCATCATAAAATAAAAAAACACAATAAAATAACTTTATCTTTATCTTTTTATCTTTTTTTTTATATCAAATATATGTCATCGGCCTTATTGTTCATAGCATAGAGGTGTATACTTGGATGTTTTTTACGTCTTGGTATTCGTCATATATTTATGCCCTTGACTGTGTGATAAACGAATTCGCAGGCGAATGCATAGGTATAATAATAGCGAACGTTGATGGCCGTCGTTTTCGGGTATTTAGGCGGCTTTGAGCACGAATTTGGCATAATTTTTTGGATCCAAGATGGTGGATGACATTTTGACACTTTTGACACAAGAATGTTCATGGGGGTCGTTTTCGTGTAATTTGGTGGCTCTGATCATAAATTTACCATATTTTTTTGATCCAAGATGGTGGATGACATTTTGATTCTTGTCACAAAAATGTTCATGGGGGTCGTTTTCGTGTAATTTGGTGGTTCTGTTCATAAATTTACCATATTTTTTGGATCCAAGATGGTGGATGACATTTTGACACAAGAATGTTCATGGATGTCGATTTCGGGTATTTAGGCGGCTTTGAGCACGATTTGGCATACTTTTTCGGATCCAAGATAGCGGATGACATTTTGACACTTTTGACACAAAAATGTTCATGGGTGTCGTTTTCGTGTAATATGGTGGCTCTGATCACGAATTTGGCTTAATTTTTTGGATCCAAGATGGCGGATGACATTTAGACACTTGACACAAAAAATTTCATAGCCGTCGTTTTCGGTAGGTATTTAGGCGGCTTTGAGCACGAATTTGGCATAGTTTTTCGGATCCGAAATGGCGGTTGACATTTTGACACGACCAAAAATGTTCATGGGTGTCGTTTTCGAGTAATTTGGTGGCTCTGATCACGAATTTGGCATAATTTTTTGGTTCCAAGATGGCGGGTGACACTTGATACAAAAATGTTCATGGCTGTCGTTTTCGGATAGTTTGGTAAGTTGGCGGATGACATTTTGACACTACACAAAAATGGTGATTAGGTATCATTTTTGGGTAATTTGGTGGCTCTGAGCCCAAATTTGGCATTATTTATGTTTTGTTTAACAGTACATAGGCCCAGGTCCAACGGTGAACACCTTTCAACTGATGATGATAATTTTAATGAAGTCTTAAGAAAAGTATATTGTATGCAACGTTGTATAAATAAGTGAAAAAATGCTCGTGGTGTCTTTTCTTACGATGTTCTTTACGCTCACATTGTAATCCACACCACTCGCCTTTTTGATTCCTCTTATACAACTGTTGCATAAAATACTATTCCTACGACTTCATTAAATTTATTATCATCATCGTTGTAAGGCAGCAATTGAAAGGTATTCACGTTGGACCTGGGCCTATGTACTGTTAAATAATACATAAATAATGCCAAATTCTGGCTCAGAGCCACCAAATTACCCGAAAATGATACCCATAAACATTTTTGTCAAAAGTGTCAAAATGTCGTCCGCCATCTTGGATCCAACAAATTATGCTAAACTCGTAATCAGAGCCACCAAATTACCCGAAAACGACGCCCATGAACATTTTTGTTTCGTGTCTGATAGAAATTGAGTAAAAGCAAGCTTTGCGATAAAGAAATCATATATTTTTTTTGATATAAAGCAAGTGACACATTGTCAGTAACAGAAAAAGAATATACAGGTTTATAACTAGGTTACAATATAAAAAGTTCCAACACTGGCCCTTAAACTAGTTATAAAACCATTATAAACTAACAAATTCACACTAATAGATAAGTACACCAATTGCTTACGAACTTCGATAGCTAAGCAGTTCATACTGCTATGAAATAAACAATACGCTATCAACTAAGTAATGAACAATTGAGATGTAAACCTGTCATTAGTCAGTAGCTTGGTTTTAACAAGTGGATTACTATCTGATCAGTGGACAGATAGCTTACGACCACTCAATCCTTATTTACGTTACATTAAACATCGACATAGCACAGTGATGTGTTTAGTTCTGCTGCTATGCATTGCATTTGAACACAACTTCCGTGCCGACCGACAATCGTTAATAAATAACATTTTAAAATGCTTACCAAATGCTTCAATCAAGAACTGTCGCAGAAACAGGGCTTACTTGCACGTGTCTGGCAGCACCATACATTCCCGGTTCGGTATTCGATAAAGCAACAGTCTTTTGTTTTTCTGCTCTACCAAGAAACCTAAGAATTAGTTATCTTGAAAACAAAATCCGTGTAGGCACGACGATCGGCCTCGTACACTGCTCATTTCGAAAAGTCAAACAAAAAACAATCAATTATAATTTTCGTCGCCATTTAGCGTAAGCCGTCATATACTCGTATGTACACTTTACCGGTCTTAGCTTTGCTTTTCGGTCTGTCAGGCTCAAGCATTTATTAACGAAGAAATAAATATTGGTATTCCTCCTTCATCGCACCATTCCTGTTCTCAGCTTCAGTGCCTGTCAATGCTCCTTCGCAGTTTCAGAACCCTTCATTCACTACTAGCCACTCCTGAGCCAGACAGCACTCCTCTGAAGCGTCCCCATAGACATCCGTCTCAATCCTCGAGTAGTCTTCTAACGTGGAATCACTGACAGAATCGTCTACTGCTCTCTGATTATCTGATGTATCAGAGTTTGCATACTTTGTTTCCGTTTGCAACGTCAAAGTATCAGTACAACATTCTGAATTGTTACTCGTCAATTCATGCGTACAATGTATACCATAAGTTTCGTTTTTCCAAAACTTATTTTCCAGAAACGTCACGTTTCTCGCCACAATACATTTGACTGGACATTCAGGATCCATCAGCCTGTAACCTTTAGTTAGCTCACAGTATCCCACGAATATGCACTGCTTAGCTTTTAGATCCAATTCGTCTCCTTTTTGCTGATGATCATAAGCTTGACAACCAAATATGTGTAAATGAGAAATATTTTCCCGTGTACCTGACCAACGCTCTTCAGGTGTACACCCCATCACGGCTTTAGTGGGAGAACGGTTCTTGAGGTAGACGGCTGTGTTCACAGCTTCTGCCCAAAACTCCTGCTTCAGGCCTGCATCTCGAAGCAGCCACTGAGCTTTCTCCATGACCGTGCGGTTTGACCTTTCTGCAACGCTATCCTGCTGTGCTCCCGTCGTCTGATGTTGAATCCCATGTGTCTTTAGAAATCTCTGAAATTTTAAATTTACATGTTTACCACCATGACCACTACGAAGTATTTTGATTTTTCTATCAGTCTGGTTTTCGACTACAGCTTTAAATTCTTTAAAATACTTAAATACTTCTTCTTGAGAACGCAGAAAATACACATACGTCTTTCTAGAAAAATCATCAGTAAACGTCAAAAAATATTTTGACCCGCCAACCGATGCACACGGCATCGGCCCACATAGATCACTATGCACCAAGCCCAGGAGTTCACTGGCCCTGCTTTCAGATTTCTTAAGGAAAGGCAATCTATTTTGTTTTCCCTCTATACAAGAAATACAACGCTGAAAGCTACTACTATCATATGATATGCCAGTAGCCATACCTTTTCTCAACAGCTCCATGCTCCTGCTGTTCAGATGGCCAAGGCGACGGTGCCAAAGTTCCTGACTCTCCACAGTCTTTCCTTGCGAAGCAGTAGACGGCGCATCAATGGCATGGTCCACAGCAGCCACATCCTCCTCCACTCGCAGTGCCTCGCTGTCACCTGTATCTAAACATAAAGACACGGACGCGACCTTCCAGGTTGCCACACTACACAAAGCATACCCTGCTTCTACGGTGTCGAGTCGATAAACACCATCTCTCAGTGTAGCGGAGGCTAGGATTTCCTCACCATCTTTGACAATGCACCCATCAGAACTAAACACTACATCGTAACCTTTATTTACCATAGCACTGACAGACAACAGGTTTACAGACAATTTAGGAACTAAAAACACATTGCTTATCGTCCTTACGCAATTATCTTTCAACGTAACCTGCACCGATCCATGACCAGCTGTCATCATGACATCTCCATTGGCTATTTTTACTTCTTTTGGCTTCTCACTCTTAAAATCAAACATCTCGCAGCGATCATTGCACATATGACTTGTTGCTCCGCTATCTATGTACCACACGTCACGCTTGATTCCCACAGACAGAGCTGTTATCAGCGCCTCAGACGGGGACTTGACACCACTAGAACTCGGACTCGGACTCCACTGCTCACCGCCTTGTGTTTTGGTGCCGGACTTATCTGGACAATCCTTGAAATAATGCCCCGTTTTCTTGCACTTAAAACATTTCGGCTTAAATGGCTTTCGAACAACAAACGCGATCCCGCCGTCACATTTATTCCGTCGTTGGTCTTCCTGAAGAAGTTTTCCTTTTACGGTTTCAGTTGACAGTGTCATATTTGAGTTTTCTAATGCCATAATCAGCGGCTCGTACTCACTTGTCAATCCACTCAACAGAATGACAGCGACAAAGTCATCATCCAATGCCGATCCAATGTCACTCAACAATTGCGATGTTTCCATGATTTTATTTATGTACGAATCCATGCTGCCACATTCGCATAATTTTGTAGCGAATAGTGTTCGAAGTAACGCTAATCTTCGACATAGACCCTTGTCCTCGTATGCCTTTTCCAGGTTTTGCCATGCTTGTCTCGCCGTCGTAGCATTTCTTATATGCGGTAACACTACCGGTTGAACAGACAAAGCAATCTTGGCAAGCGCCTTTTGAACCTTCTTATGATCTTCACCTTCCGTTTTATTTTCTCCAACATAGTCCCACAATTCCTCATGAATCAGTATCATCTTCATCATGTATTTCCAGGTATTATAATTATTTGCGCCGGATAATTTTTCAATGGAAAAAGTGGTCGACGACGCCATTTTTACGTCGTAACTCGGACGATTGGAAAAAATATATGTATAACGAAATTATTTAAAACTTGCTTATAAAAAGTGCCTGGGCTCCATAACCTGATAGAAATTGAGTAAAAGCAAGCTTTGCGATAAAGAAATCATATATTTTTTTTGATATAAAGCAAGTGACACATTGTCAGTAACAGAAAAAGAATATACAGGTTTATAACTAGGTTACAATATAAAAAGTTCCAACAGTGTCAAAATGTCATCCAAAAAATTATGCAAAATTCGTACTTAGAGCCAATTGCCCGAAAACGACACCCCATCACCGTTTTTGTGTCAAAATGTCATCCGCCATCTTGGATCTAAAAAAGTGAGCCTCTTTAAAGTTGTATCCCTGTTGTTTTGTTTCTTTTTTCCGATTTCTACTCAGAATACAGAGCACTGTCGATCATGATAGGAGAAAAAAAACGGCCCAAAATTGCCTTTTCCATTCCGTTACTTCATTCATACAAATTTGTATGGCGGTAACGGAATGGAACGAAAATTTAGGCTAGAAAACGTATGGAGTTTTCAAGGCGTTTTCTTTCTCCTATCTGAATCGATAATGCTCGTGAATCTGAGTAGGACGAGAGGGTCACAGTCACAGTAAGAGGGTGCACTTGTGTATTGCGCGAACACTGTACCTTTATATATTCTGCATATTTATATGTATATTCTAAGTACATGATGTGCACTCGAGAGCTTTAATTCTTGAGCATCTGTGGAACGGTTGTCGTTACCGACGTCGACACTGACTTTAACCAGATATATATTTTTTTAAATAATAGGGAGGTATCAGCATCAACCTCCAGTCTAAAAAGAGGGGGCTTATACAGCGACCCTAGCGCCACCTACACGCCGATAATGTCACATTGTTTTCATCGCGGTCCATAAATACAATTTCCAAATCTCTTCGTTCGGACTTAAATTGGGGCGTGAGAGATTTCTCTATTGTGGTTTCTCGCCACATATGCACTGGTTTTGTTTTAAAAAAGGGGGTTGATACAGCGACGCGACCCTAGCGCCACATAGACGTCGACTATATTACTACGGACGTGCGAGTAGCAATAGCAAGCGCCGATGTCACATTGTTTTCATCGCGGTCCATAAATACAATTTCCAAATCTCTTCGGATTTAAATCTCCGGGGCGTGGGAGATGTCTCTATTGTGATTTCTCGCCACATATGCACTGGTTTTGTTTTAAAAAGGGCTGATTATTACTACGACACACGAGTAGCAAGCGCCGATGTCACATTGTTTTCATCGCGGTGCATAAATACAATTGCCAAATCTCTTCGTTCGGACTTTAATTCGGGCGTGAGAGATTTCTCTATTGTGGTTTCTCGCCATCATGTGCAATGGTTTTGAATGCGATTTTCATCAATAGTTACGGTGATTCGAGATAGGTATAACGAGTACGAAGGGAGGCCGGTTGCTAGACATTGTTATAATTTTGCCAGATCAAAATAAGCCTGCTAGAGCGAGGGGGTGTTTTGTTAGACGAGTTACGATGGTTACGACTCATACGGATCGCGTGAATTAGATTATTTCACGACCGGATGGCCTAGTGGTTAGCGAACCTGACAATGAAGCTTGAGGTCCCAGGTTCGATCCCCGGTCGGGGCAGATATTTGTATGATGAATACGAATGTTTGTTCTCGAGTCTTGGGTGTGTTTAATATGTATATAAGTATGTTTATCCGTTGTCTAGTACCCATAGTACAGGCTTTGCCTAGTTTGGGACTACGTCAATTGGTGTCAATTGTCCCACGATATTATTATTATTATTATTATTATTATTATTATTATAAAATAAATGAATAATAGGAAAATGTACAATAGGGAATGTTCATAATGTGTACATTCCTTACATTAAAGCTGATTTATGTAACAAACAATATAAAAAGAACAAATAGGTAACTATAAAAAATAGTTTTTTTTTGAAGATTTTACTTTTTAATAAATCTGGCTGATTTGAAACCTCTTTAGTCTGAAATGATCTAATTGGTCAGGGGGCGCGGCTAAGCGTGACAATCTCTACATGTCTTTTTATTGAAAAACAGTTAAAAAAAGAATAAATGCAAGTTACTATTTAAAATCCCTGGAATATTGTCATTTTGATTTTGTATTCACGTTTTGTAACACGACTCGGTCTTTTAACATCGTTTTTCCGAAAGTTTACGCCGAAGGTATTTTTCAAGGCAAATAAAATTGTTGTACTTAATAAATAAAAATAAGTTAAAAATCGTACTTTTCTGATGCAAAATTTAGTCCACAAGTCCAATACAGAGGCCAAATGTCGAAATTCTTGCAGTTTATTGAAAAAACACAACATCAAAAATGGGTAAAAAATCACGTTTTTGTATGGGAGCCCCTCTTAATTATTATTATTATATTGTTTTTAATGATAATGCGATAATGCGCAAGAAGACGGCCTCTCTTCTCCATCGTGTGCGCGGTAGCAATAATAGCATCCTGAACATGATTGCAAACCGGCTACACTCCTTTGTTGTGGCACATGACTGAAAAAGTCATAGGGGTCGCATAATTTATAATTGTACAATTATCTTAAGTACTAACATAGTCATAGTTTTTATTTTTCTTATTATTTTAAAGTACTAACTATTATGGATGACCATGTGTTTTGTCTGAAATAAATGATTGTTATTATTATTATTATTTAGTATTTGTTGTTATAGCGGCAACAGAAATACACAATCTGTGAAAATTTCAACTGTCTAGCTATTACGGTTCTTGAGATACAGCCTGGTGACAGACGGACGGACGGACAGCGAAGTCTTAGTAATAGGGTCCCGTTTTTACTCTTTGGGTACGGAACCCTAAAAATGTACACTCGATGACTTTAATTGTTGAGCATATACGGAACGCTGTCATAGTGAAGCAATGCCATGTCGACAAACAAATTTCAATAATATTTTGAAATTGTCATTTTGCGATAAGGTTCTATCGTGGATCAACAATTAAAGACCGCGAGTGTACATACCTTAGTCGGTATGTAAACATGTAATTGTAAATATGTTATCTACAAAATTACGAATGAAGCGACACCGCAAACCTCCCACCGTTTATCCACCCACCCACCGTACGCGCACGCCGAGCGCATTGCGTTGTGTCAATTGTTTGTTTTTTCACTCGCATTTCACCGCGATCGTGCTTTTATTTTAAATAAAGCTTTGTGATGTGATCCTATCGTGATTTTTTTTTTAGTCGCATTTCACCTCGATTGCCAATGATAGAGTATTGTCTGTTTATTATTTACTAGCTGTTGCCAGAGACTTCGTCTGCAAAGAATTCGTTTGTTGCTATCCCGCGGGAACTAAGCAATTTTCCGGGATAAAAAGTAGCCTATGTGCTATTCCAGACTTTTCTCTATCTATGTGCCAAATTTCATCCAGATCCGTTGGGTCGTACTGGCGTGATTGAGTAACAAAAACAAACATCCATCCATCCATCCATCCATACTTTCGCATTTATAATATTAGTTAGACTAGCTTCTGCCCGCGACTTCGTCTGCGTAGAATTAGTAATTGACATGTTTTTCGCTATCCCGCGGGAACTATGAAATTTTCCGGGATAAAAAGTAGCCTATGTTTTAATCTAGGGTACCAGCTATCTTCGTTCCAAATTTTATTCAAATCCCTCCAGTCGTTTTAGCGTGAAGAAAGAACAAACATACACACTCACTCACTCACATCGTCACAAACTTTCGCATTTAATACTATTAGTAGGATTAGTCGCAAAGATATTTCAATTACTTTAAGCACTTATAACATGAAACTACAGGTACAAGACACGTATGAAAACATCAATTAACGCGTCAAATTTATTAGAGTCCCAAACAAACATCGAACGCGGCTAAATGCGTCTAGGGTAAAATACTACAAGAAAAATTAAATGCTACTAATTAATTATGAAAAAGCCATGGTACAAGTAGCCTAGTGGTTTCACCTGTGGCCTCTCAAGCAGAGGGTCGTGGGTTCGAATCCCGGGCTCGCACCTCTGAGTTTTTCGGAATTTATGTGCGATATCTCATTTGAAATTTATCATGAGCTTTTCGGTGAAGGAAAACATCGTGAGGAAACCTGGACACAACTGCGAAGCAATTCAATGGTGTGTGTGAAGTTCTCAAACCGCACTGGGCCCGCGTGGGAACTATAGCCCAAGCCCTCTCATTCTAAGAGGAGGCCTGTGCCCAGCAGTGGGACGTATATAGGCTGGAGAGAGAATTATGTATACTAATGTAAAAAGCTACAGTCGCCATCAGATATATCGTAGCGGGCGAGGTCCTCAAATATTTCGGAGCAGCATTAAATTTCAATAAATTCGTCACACTAGATATGGTTAATAACATCGGAACACGCAATCCGTCATAAATATAAGAGCAGCAACTTTTCAATAAATTCGGGACGTTCAATGAGCTAAAAATATCAGAAAGCACATATCATCAAAGGTATCGACGCAGTCAGGCTGACCATAAATATCGGAACATATGTGGAAAATAAACCTTACTTATATAATAATAGAATCGAATTCCAAACAAAATACAAATAAGGCTTAAACGTCATGCCAAAATGAAAGATATGTCACCTATATAGTGTAAGCGTTTGCATGCATAATTCACTGTGTTAGTAACATAAAACCTTTTTTGTTGTATAAAGTGTAAATTGTTACTGGCCACTAAATTGCCATATACTTTTTTACGAATAATTTTTTTCTTCTTCTGCTATTATAAGTCAAAGCATGTAGTTCTATTTTATAAAACTAATTTTACTATAAAAACACTGTAATTTAAACTATTTGTATCCAAGTTAAGGTATATTTTCCAAAAATGTTCCGATCTTTATGGTCAGCCTGACTGTATCGATACCTTTGACGATCTGTGACGTTCCGATTTTATTGAAAAGTCGCTGCTATTATATTTATGACTAATTGCGTGTTCCGATGTTAATTAACCTTACAGTGTAACGAATTTATTGAAATTTAAGGCTGCTCCGAATTATTTGAGGACCTCGCCCGCTACGATATATCTGATGGCGACTGTACAAGAAAAATGGCATCAAGTACAAGATTCTATTTAAAATTAGTTCGAGATAAAAAAGGTGAACTGAAACTAAACAAATGCAATAGATGTCGCTGTAATGGAAAAAAAACAAAGTATTGTTACGCTGTTACAATTTAAATAAGAAACCTATGTTTAGTTGAAGTTATTTTTGTCATTGTTTCGTCAACTTTACTGTGGTCAATAGAAGTCTTCAGAAGTCCAGACTGTTTTGTTATTGGGATTCTGTTTGTTCAGTTTGTGAAGGTTTACTAAAATCAAATCAAACTATAGAAAATATTTTTCTATGTCTGTCTATATAGGAGCAGGGCTCTGCTAACACTGGGGATAATATTAACTTGCCGGATTTGTATGTAACCCTCGGTGCGCGAGTCCGACTCGCACTTGGCCGGTTTCTTTCGTATTTGGGTGAATGAACTTATTCTTGTCACTCGTTGCTATGGTTACATTCTCCTGGGTCACTCTTTGATGTAAGTTTATGGGATTAAATTGTGTAAAACAGGTGTTTTTGCGTTAGTTCTAGGCCTCTTCTATAATTGGTCATCTATTAAGCATGTTAATGTAAAGAGACACAACATTGCTTCTAACAAACTGTACTACTTTTGTCTCCTGGCTGATGGAACAGAATAACAACAAGAAATTATTAATCCACCCATTTAATTATTTATATACTTCATTTTCAACGTGAAACTACCGCGAGACTCAAAAACGGATAACTCACGTATAAGTCGAGCATGTTTCGGACTAATCCGTAGTCCTTCCTCATGGAGCGCTCGCCCCGGCGGCAGCAAAACGAACGCATACAATGCAGCTGTCAGATTAAATCGTTTTATAAATAAGAACCTTATTCAAATGTCGTTAAAGTTGAAAATCGCATGGGATTCAACGTAATGTCATGGAAAATCATTTCGCACTACATCTGTAAAATTAAATTGGTTACTTACTTCACCAGTAAGCTTCAATAGCATGGATTCCTCATAGCGATTCGATTTCACGTGGAACGCCGGTTGTTATATTTGCGTTCAGCTTTTTTTCAGGGTTCCTTATAAACATTCGGCAAAAACGGAATCATTTCCAAAGATCACAAGTCCCTATTTCACTAACACTACAATAGGGAATATACATAAAAAAATATCACGTTTTCTTAATCTATATAAGTATATGATGTTGCAATCGTGAAAAGTTTGATTTGTTACGAATAGCACTTTTAAGTAAACGCAATCCATACAAATTGCTTTGGTATCAAACAAAACCTTTGGAGTGCTTCCAATCGTCATAGAACTTTGAAATTTGTCATAAATTTAATGTAGTTTATAATAAATAAATAAATAAAAGAAAATAATTTTTTATCTACCAATACAAGGAAAAATTTACGTTTTCAAAGCATTAGGTACGAAGTATTAGATAAATAGGACAGGAGACTCAGCAGGCATGCTGGATTTCAGTCTCCAATCTGATTAAAAACTAACTTAAAATCTAACTAAGCTAAGGTAAAGAAAGAAGGTTCGCTGCCAAAGCGACAGATTACAAAATAACTTCTTATATAGCACAACCAATGAAATAAACCATTTTATAAGTATATCTATGTGAGGTACCATTATAAAATGAATTCTACTGCTTACATTTTGCTCAGCAGCAAGGCTCTGTTAACACTGGATTATTCACCTGCTGATTTTACATTGCCTACGACGCCGGAATCCTAGTTGCGCGAGTCGGATTCGCACTTGGCCGGTTTTATTGTTTGCCTATTGCTTTTAGTCTTATTACACCGCGATCGCATATTTTCTTGTATCAATACACTCGTTCTGGGTTTGTCGACTGTGTTTTATCAGCGATTAATATTTTGCAATTGTTTTAAAATCTCCTTTGTGTGCGTATCGTCTGGTTCGTTTTGTTCAATCAGTTATTCATTCATTTGCATCAAATTTTTTAAGTGCATCGAGGCTTTTGTAAAAGCGCTTTGTTACTATATGAGTGAGTTTTGTTCGCTGCTTTTGTAATTGATTGCGTCCTTTGATGTTAAGCTCTGTCCGAGCCCTAACACGGGGGCTAATCCGAAATTAGTGTCATGCTGCCCTCCTCTATCAAATAAACGACTGTTTGAAGGGCTCGTACAATTCATGGCGGATGACGTCAAACCACTCATGATTTCAAATAGTCAACTCGGGAGTAAAACGCTGCCGTTGACACTTGACATTGTCATATCCGTGGGAACCTAAACGACATGCGATTGATATCTGTAACAAACCGAGCAATCGAATACCTAATAATAATAATACAATAATAATATAGCCGTTTTAATCCGAATTCGCTAGAATTTCGGTACATGTTTTCGCTTTCGTGTTTATAAAATATCGCGTAATTCGGCATGCCTCTTGGCATAGGTCTCCGGCTCTCTATTGAACTCTGAGCCTCTAGTGTAAGTTTTCACACGAACAAACGTCTCGAACGCGTTCACGTAAACGTCTCAATTACTATGGAAAAATTTGGGAGCGCCACTTGCGGATCGAAACGGCAACAAACTGTTCTCATAGTATTTGACATTTTAACGCAAACGCTTTCGAGACGGTGTTCTGTCACCGAAAACTTACACTAAGCATACTGTCCTCTGCTAGCCTGTAGGGTTATTGTCTAACTCGCTCGCAATCGCCATCGTGTTCATTTTGACAGTTCATGTATGGGCTGACAATTGGCATCGGAATCAGCTAGCTGTCACATTCATACAAGAACTGTCAAAATGAACACGATGGCGATCGCGAGCGAGTTAGACAATAAGCCTACTGGTCCTTGCTGGAGAGGTTGGGTCTAGTGCTCCGTCTCGTCACCTGTTTGGGACATGTAACACGAAAGTGCACACATACACACACTTGTACAGGGGCCTCCTAATATTTTGTAAACAAGTACATATGCCTCATCATCATCATCTCCAGCCTATATACGTCCCACTGCTGGGCACTAGACATATACCTACTCAAGAAAAAATAAACCTCAATCTGTATTTATTTATGTAATAATAATAAAGATATTTATTCATATTTATTTAAAGTATTTCGGGACTTAACCGCGTAAAAATGTTTCTATTGATTACCTCGACGTTTAACAACAACAACACAGAAATACAGGATACAACAGTTAGGTATCCAAAAGATGCATACAATAATAATTTTGAAGGAAAGAAAAAAAAAGGACAATATAACACAAAAGATCCAAAACAATGCACAACATAAAGGTTGCAACAGGCTCAGTCTCAGCATGAGCTACCAGCTACTAAAAAAAAACTAGCAGCGCTGGTTTTCAGCCTACGCCCTTCCCACAGCGTGACAGACTCATTCAATTAAAAAGGCCGTGTAGGGCCTATATAATCATTTGCAATTAATTTTAAAGTTTATTTAGTTATTTTAATTTAATTGTAGTTTTAATTCTGTATTTACATTTTAAGTATCTGTTTTTTCATACTTACATGAAATAAAGAAGTCATCATTTTGTTATACTCACGTACCTAGTATTATCGTTCACTCATTCAATCCGTGCCGGCTCTTGTGAATCAACCTTGCAAGTTAATATGCTTGTAATAATAATAACTTGTAACATAGATAATCGAGGCCGGTATTTTTACACGGCTGTGTCAGGGCCTCTGGGCTGCTGAAATATTCAAGACATTTCTAAGTAACGTAGAACTGGATGCAATTACTCTTCAGGATCATTACTGCACTGATTGGCCAGGTATTAAGACAGTAGGCATGTTTCACAACTCTATTAAGTTCTAGTTAGTGTTGTAAAAGACGCGAATTATAGAGTCCTAATTTTGTAGACTCTACTCACTTAATAGAGGACTCTGTGAACTCGAACAATCCGAGTCCCGAGCCGTGTCGAGCGTGAGTAAATATAGAGCAGTGAGCGAATCTAAACTGTGTCGGAATTGAATCGCATTCAAACGCCATGCTAAGGCCCTTGTAATTATCTTCTATCTATGGCTCCATTATTTACTCACGCTCGACACGACACGGGACTCGGATTGTTCGAGTTCACAGAGTCCTCTATTAAGTGAGTAGAGTCTACAAAATTAGGACTCTATAACTCGAGTCTTTTACAACACTAGTTCAAGTTATCTATGATTCCGTCTATATTATATTAATACGAAACAGACAGCCAGGATATTTTACAGGCTTTTATATAAGCAGATGTTATGTTATGATAAATATTCCAAGATTTGCGAGTGAATGTTTTGTACAGCGGTCGGCAACCTTTTGGCAGGCAAGGGTCACAAGGTGGCAAAATAAACTAAAAGCGGGCGCACTTGATATTAATGCAGTTTGTCCCGTTCGGGGTAGACAGAGCCTTGGGTAACAAGGTAAACGCCTGATTACCTGACTGCCCATTATTGTTGCTGCTGCTTGGTTGCCTGGTACCCATAATACAAGCTTTGCTTAGTTTGGGACTGTGTCAGTTGGTGTAATTGCTATGCGAGCGGAAATATCCAATTCCTGGCCCGAAGACGTAAAATTGTCTACACACCGCGGGCGGTGATTGAAGAAAGCCTCAGGTCGCATGTTTAAAGCAGCCCTCGCCTTTGGCTCGTGCGACAAGTTCCTGCGATCTGACACATTCTTTATTTCACCACCCTCAGAATTAAATGTACTAAACTCAGCGGCATATTTAGCGGAACACAAAAAAAGTGTAGGTAACTATTTTAATATGCCGCTGAGTATATAAAAGAGCCCTTGGCGGCCTGTTTGCAAAATTAATGTTTTTGACACTTTTTTTTGACGCTGTGTTATCTTTTGTCTCAGCTCTTCGACGCATCAGAAGACTGTACAGTAGGAGGGGATAGGCGAGAGGTCCGGCGGCCGCGCGTCAATATTGCAATGGCCGCCATCTTGCGTAAGCAAGAAGAGACCTGTAAGCAGGTAAGTCCACACCATCATGCATCATCATCATCAGCAATACGACGACCGGATAGCCTAGCTAGTGGTTAGTGACCCTGACTATGAAGCTAGTGGTCCCGGGTTCGAATCCCGGCAGGGGCAGACATTTGTATGATGAATATGCGAATGTTTGTTCCCGCGTCATGGATGTTGTATGTATATGTATGAGTATGTTTATCCGTTGCCTGGTACCTATAGTACAAGCTTTGCTTAGTTTGGGACTGGGTCAACTGTACCATTATATTTATTATTATATTGACATTTATTTATTAATACATTTAGTCATATAGTCTTACTAGCTGTTGCCAGCGACTTCGTCTGCAAAGAATTCGTTTATCGCTATCCCGCGGGAACTACGCAATTTTGCGGGATAAATAGTAGCCTATGTGCTATTCCAAACTTTTCTCTATCTATGTGTCGAATTTCATCCAGATCCGTTGGGCCGTTCTGGCGTGATTGAGTGACAAACAAACATCCATCCATCCATCCATCCATCCATCCATCCATCCATCCATATTTTCGCATTTATAATATTAGTTAGATAAAAATGAAATGTTGTCAATTACAGGGCTAAAAGCTATTTTAACTTGATCATTTTTTTGCCGTGGGGGTTGGGGACCTTTTTTTTTTAACGCAGTGAAAACTCATTAACGAGTACCCCAGGGTCCGGGTTGGGGGACCTAGCCCTTGCCTGGCCCTCGGGCGCTCACGTATAGTGCCCATGGATAAATAACGTTGCTCACGTTACACCGCTCGTTGTAATTAAATACCAAAAACAAACAACAATTGAGTGTGTTGCCATTAAAATATAGTTTTACACCAGTATTTTTTTTTAATTTTCTGTATGACGTACAAGTACATACGTACAATAACATAAGCATTTACCTTACTTACCTTATTTGTGGACTTTGTGAGACTAACAGCCTTATTCATAAAAAATCCTTAATTGAGGTTTGATCAGTCGATTAGTTAACAGACTGATTAAGCTTATTTGACAGTTGTTAAAAAGTATGATTCATAAACGCTTGCTAGCAGTCTGTTAGCTAATGAGCTGCTGATGGATGGATTAGACGCGTTAAGTTGTCACCTTGACAAATCATAGACCAAACATGGCCATTTAGTGAATTAAAAAAAAAATTGACAGCAGTGGCAGCGAATTAGCGGGAAACCAGCGAATTAACACGACAGACTAGGCAGTGTGGATCTAGTTTCCTTTACCTTTCCCGGAGGGAATAAAAACCTAAAACAAAAAAAACTATCTTGCGTATGGTTTTGCTCTTGCCAAAATCAGCTGTTCATATGTGTGGCGGCCATTTTGTGAGTTAGCAGAGAGATAAAGTAGGGTCTAAGATCCGCTAACTTTCGGAAGACTTAACAGACCCTTGATGGACTGATTAGCGCTAATTGACGTTTATGAATCATGTTTTTTTGCATCGGTCCTATAGCGAGCCTCTAACTTTTTATGAATAAGGCTGTAAATTACTAAAAGAAAGCTAATTTAGCTTTCGAAATGTATTTTATTTAATCTTCTTTGCATATTTACATATCATAGTCGTACCTCAGACTGAATCAAACAAAGTCCCAAACATCTTTCACGCAGAATATATATTTCATATAAAATATTCGTCGTCTCAATAATAATATCGCCCATCGCCTTCACACCCTCATACGTTCCATTCCACATTTATTTGCCGCCACCTGTAGCAGTAAAGGCAGTGTGTCCGATTAACAAGTAAATTTTGATTGGTTACATCTGAAACTTTTGACTTGATTTAAGACATTTGGTTTAAATCAATAAACTGTTAAATAAAAGCTTATAAGTATTAGTTTCTTTGCTGTAAAATCGAATAGACCTCGGAATATACGGGGATTTTTTTATGACAGCTAGGGATCGCTTTTTACGATAAACTCAACTGTCGATCTCCTGTCCACAGGGTTATAGGTGATATTTAGCTCCAATTTTTGGTCGTAAAAAATTAAACTTTATTTTTAAACAAATTAGCAGTATTTTCTATTTTTTATTTATTGTTTAAGGATTTGATTCCTCATTTTTTTCTCGTTGTTGTAAGTGTTTTCCGAATTACTGTCGCATTTTCTTTATTTCTAAACGTTTCTAGAATAGCAGAAGCAAAGCACGCTTATGTACAAAAAAGTCTGTGAGCTATCACTGGTATTTAATTATTTTAATTAAACAGGACTTAATCGCGTATAATAATATTATTTATATATTAAGATTAGGTACAAAATCGTGAAAGTTTCAATCGAGCACTAGTTTACGAGAAGCAACAATAATTGAGTTTGTTTTTACTATCCCTGTCATTAAATTTTGCTCCCTATATTCCAAGGTCTGGTCGTAACTATGCATCCTTATATAACTATAGGGGATCGTCAGTGTAGGCAGGGCGCGCCACCTTCCCGCTGCCTGCTGGCGACTCCCTGCACGCCACTGATTTTACTGTATGCCCCTCTAGGTGAAGTTTCGAACCCCTCCCCCTACCCTGGAAGACACGAAAGCCGATACCATCTCGAGGGTGGACAGTAACATGGATCGACCCAAAGTAAAACAGCAGAAGTCGCTTGCTGACATTCCCGTTGGCCGCAAAACTGGTGGCATACTGGCCCTGAAGGACAAATCGGGTTACCCCCATTTAGTAAATGTTGGGTCAGAAGTGGTAACCTCCACAAAGCCCGATGAACCGCAGCAAAGAGATCCCAAAGTCATCCAGCCGCCGGCGCACACGGTCAAACGCGACGCACCACAATACAAGTGGCATCAACCTTACGAACTCCGTCCCAGCCATCGGAACTACGGGCTCAACCACGCAGGCATAAGATACAAGCCCAACTACGACGCTCCTGCCACAGTCACCAGTCAAATGCAAAGCATTCGTTTACCCGTAGTCAATCCGAAGGAGATAGACGTGAGGTCGGCGGCTCTACAGCGTCAGAGCGGCCGCAGCGACTTCGTCCAACGCCCCAACTACGTGGGCGATAAGAAGAGCTTCATGGACGATCTGCCACCCCGTTTTGCCAACCAACGTTGGAATCAGGAACAAGACAACAAGTTCCGTGATGACTTCCAATCCAACCAGCTGAATACTAGTATGTTCACCACGCCGCCTCCTAGCTGGCTCAATCCTCACCCCCTTCAGATGCCCCCGCAACTCCCATTGCAGTCTCAATTACCCAATCAGCTTTCTCAAATGTCTATGCCTCCTCCGCCCTTGCCTGATTCCTACGCTCCACCATCTTGGTGGGAGCGGTCCCCTTATAACACATCCCCTTCCCGACCAGACGCCATCACGAACCAAACTGTGGCGGCCATGCAGCAACTTTACAACACCCAAATGTCTAATAATGTCTTGATGAACATGTCTTCGCATAATCAGATGCCTTCAATGTCTATGGGGATGACCGAGCCGTTATCTCAGTCTTACGTGCGGCAGTCTCCTATTGGACAGCCGTTGCCGCCTCGTCACATCTCGCCTCCTAGCTTCAATCCTTTCCCGGTGCCTGCTCTCCCTTATACGAACCCTTATACGCAGTATCAGAGCAGGGATTATTTGGGAGAGTCGAGATATCAGCCGACTTTGCCTAATGAAGACTATACGCAAGAAACCGGTCTGGATCTGACCATCAGGAAGCCTAAGTCGGATTTTGCGCCGTATAGCGCCCGTCGCATGGAGGAGGGCGCCCTCGAACGTGCGATGGACGAAGCTCTGAAGTCCAACAGCTCTTCGAACCCGAGCACGGAAGGCGATGAACAAGAGGTAAGTGCGCGTGTTACTGGTTTGGGGCGAGGGTAACCAAAAGATGAATTTTGTTGTTCCATGAATACGTGACTAGGAACAATTGTCGTGGTTGCTACGCTAAATATTTTAGCCAATCCACTAACGATATACCTGCAGGGTTTCCTAAAATTGATCCGGAATATTTCAGCAGATTGTTCGTGGATTAGTTTAGCATGACAGCCCTGTAAACTTTTTTTAGGATTATAGAATCATTCTTAAAAAAAGCTACTCCCCTCAATTTTTTACCATCTACGAATTTCATGCTGGTTTCACTCAGAATCACGAGCTCTTTGTATTCCTGTAAGAGAGAAAAGATGTCCCGAAATATCCGTAATTTTTTTATGTAATGGCATGAAATAATAAATTAGTTCAAAATTAAAATAAAATCAATACATCCATCCAATCCAATAAAAATAAAAGTAAATTAAAATAAAATCAAAATTAAACATTAAACTCGAAAATAAATATTTAATTTATATGACATCAAGATTGAAATCTAAAATAAATTAATCATAACATAAAATGCAATCAATACTAAACTGAAATGCAATTAAAATATAAATTTATGTTGTTCCTTTTCGTTACTGTATACAAAGTGTAAGAAAAACATAAAATTGTTAGGAAATATAAAAAAATAAGTCGCAACTTTTTTGAGAAATACTCAGTTGACAAAAGTTCCCATACATTGATGGGGGTTCAAAGCGAATTGAATCAAAGGCGGGACGAAATTTTGAATCTAAGATTTAAATGAAAAATCTTTGTAAGGAATGTTCCGGAAAAAATCAGAGGAACCTAACCTTATATATTGTTTATTTTGTGATGTTCAATGAAGGGCCGTTGTAATGTATTGTAAACAGATGGACGAAGGACGCTTCTAATTCGGATCATCTGCTAATGGAATGGTCATATTATTATTCGTCGACTTTGGTATACTAGACGAATTAGCGAAATCGTGGAATTGCTTTTGCAGTTGTTGTACGGTTCGCATGAAAAGGAGAGTAACTTAAATATTTCTCTTAATTTAATGAAATCACACACCATTCTCTTCTTAGCAAGTAAAATAATAATCTCCTTATTTGCAATTGTTTGCCATGACTTTTAAAAAACTGTGTAACTTACAGTCGTAAGGGCCCAGAGAGACTTATTTTGAGAATTGTGAGAATACAATAAAATCAGCAGTTACTTAAAATATACGTAATGTTTAGTATTTGACTATGACATTATTTTGGAATTTTCTTTTTCAATATAATTATTACAAACCTCTGGTTATGCTGATAGTACGGGAAAGTGAAAATATCAGATATAGAATGCCTTTAAACACACAATTCCACTCTCTCGTTACTTTATCTGTAGCGCAGTAGACATTTTAACGATAATTTGGTTTTAATTTTAACGCGTTGCAGTACCTGTAAGCTTATTACGTAACTCGCTCGCGATCACCATCGTCTTCATTTTGACAGTTCATGTATGGACTGACAATTGTAAATATTTCAAATTTCTTTATATTCATAAATCAAAAACCATTTCGAGCGAAACATTTGTAGAACACAAGAAAAATATCTTTGGATTTTTTCGTACAGTATTTTTTGGAAAAATGAGCAAAATATGTAAAACGGGAAATGACGTCCAGCGGCCGGTCCAATACTGCCATTATAAAAAAACTTTATCTTCCGGGTTTCCCTTTGACATTTACAACTTTCACAACACAACACTACTGACAGCTGACGGTTAATTCATTCGCACACCACTCGGCTTTGTTGCCGTGGGGAACACTAGATAACTGTTTGCCGGGCAATTATGATAATTAATTTTATTTTGCAGAAAAGGGCAGTTAGAGCTATCTACAACTTAGGAACTCGTGAATCTTTAAGATCATTTTTAAAGAAATAGGCATCCTAACCGTGCCGTCGTTTTATGTATTCGAAATAATCATGTACGTAATAAAAAATCTATATGATTTTCCTACTAATGTCGATAAGCTAAAAGTTACTAGAAACACAGGAAAGCTTAAAGTACCATCTTACAGACTGGTTAAAACCAAAAAGTCGTTTCTGGGAAATTGCATACGTTTTTATAATAAAATTCCAAAAAATATTACTGACCAAACAGATACAAAGTTCAAATTAACTGTCAAGAAAACATTGATATCTAAGGCGTATTATAAAATTAATGATTATATCATGGACAGGGATGTTTGGCAATAATTCCAATCCGCATTGGCGATCCCGGAAAATCAAATGGCGTATCTACTGTATAAAAAAATCTACTTGTGTTAAATACTTTGTATATCCCTCTCTCCGGTAAGCTGTAAAAGCCGTCTGGGGCTAACAGCAAAGTCCGTAAAAAAAACTTTGTATGTAAGTCTTAAAAGTAACCTATTGTAATCTATTACCCTGTTGAGTTTATTGCCGGTTTCGTATCAACAGAGGTTTTTCCGAACCGGTGGTAGATTTTATTTCTGACATTCATAAGTGCTTGTAAAGCCTAAATTGAATAAAGATATTTTGATTTTGATTTTGAATGTTTTTGCAAGTTTTAATTTAAAATCATATTTTTTGTTAAGTATTTTGTTTTACGTTCATCGACATTGACAACTGCATTCACGGTCAAACTATTTAAGCACAGGTTTTGTCGGTCAATTAATGTAATTATTTCAACGTTTTTTTAAGTGTACGAAACAAAGCAGTGACGTCATTTCGCTAATACTTGAAGTTTGTTACTTACGTCCTTTCTGCTTGAGCAACGATTTAAATAGATTTTTCCACGAAAATTGAAGATTTTCACAAGTATAAAAAATATGGGAGTCTTAAAATTGTGCGCTCTTTCTAGCCAGACAATAAAAAGTAGCACTTAAAAAATTGAAATATTGTCAATTCATTGGCATCGGAATCAGCTAGCTGTCAGCGATATCCAGTGGCCGATAGCCGTACTAAAAAAATATTTCGTCGCTATACAAACAAGTTAGAATTTTCCTGCTCTTTTATTAAAGTATGCAACCTCGTTGCTCGAACGCCACTGCTCTTATGCTTTTGTTTTTTTTTTCAAAGGGCTTTCCATACACTGCCTACCTCTTGAGTTGGAATAAATACTTGTTAAATAGAATGGATTTGTAGCTGGCTTTTTGCACAATTAAAAAACATGACATATTTTACAATTACAAGTTCTAAGTTCAAATTACAATTACAAAGCATGTAACAGCATGTCATGAGATTTGATTATTACTGGACACTTTCGTTCCGAATTCAAAACGTCTACTTACCGGAAACTTTGATCACTGACCGGTATTCTTAACTTATTGGTGACTTTTTAATGATGTAATGGCGTCTTTACGTATCATGTTTGAGAAAAGTTAATTGACAAGTGTAAATGACCGCCGACAGATGCCATGTTTATTGTAACGCCATCCATGTATATAACCATGGCTTATATAGCTATAGCTATATGCTATATGGTTATATACCCCAGTGGATTATTGTTAGGGGGTATCTGATACACCCTGTATATAAAAAAAAAGATTGTCTATTTCAAGAGTCAGGTCAGGGTACTAAACTAACACCACACTAATACGGTACTAGTACGGTACTAATACGAATACACTAAAGATAACTACGGCAAATTAAAAGCACTAGAACTTAAACATTAACCCCGCATGGTAATTAAATTTAGCTAAACCAGCAACGCGAGTACTTGACGTTGGGAACTCCCTAAAGTGCCGGAGAATCATTTCTTCAACTTACAGGGGCACGATCCCGTTCATGGTCCCTTCAGGCTGACCAGGGACTATCCGCCTATTATTGCGAACTTGCTGTAGTATTTAGTAATTTGGGAAGCGTTCGCGATAAAGCCTCAAAGCATGACCTGCATTTGCGCGTGTTTCGCCGTAAATTAAAAGCATCATCAACAAGTGCAATCAACTTTTCAAGCTACACTGACTTCAAAAAGCTCGCATCTCATATTAACTCTGTAATTTAACTTCGGAGCATAAGAACATGTAAAATGTAATAAAGTTTTTTTTTCAAAGCAAAATAACGCATGAAGTGTTTTTAATATTCAAATGGCCGCTTTAATGTTTTACTCGATTTTTGTCTGTGAGCTTTTTGCCCGAACAAGTTAAATATATCATATGAAAAAGAGGACCTTTTCCTTGCTGACTTTATTGCAACAGCATTGAAGTTAACACGTCACTTAGTACAAACCTTTGAGTTGAAGTTTGAAGTTAATTGGGTAAAGTAGAGTTTAATATTAGGTTTCTTCGTAGCTCATGAGGAAAAAGGAATCCTTGTAATGTCCATGAGTTCCTTCTTTTATTTAAAAGTGTCGTCATCATCTTCGACCTAAACATAATCAGAGGGGATTCTGCAGTGTATAGGTACGGAAATGAGTTGATACATTATACAGAGCCTCTCCGGTTGTTCCGGAATATTTTAGCAGGTTTAGTTTAATTTGACTAAATAGCCCTGTGAATGTTTGTGTACGGTACATTGAAATAGGTAATTATGATTATAACAATGTCATGTTTAGAGGTATTATAATAACAAATATCCGTTTTTAATTGTAAATGGCGGCGCGTGTTTTGCTCTAGTTGTTATAAAAATGTAACCCCGAAAATGGGTAACTATCGAAAAACAAACAATGACGAATTCCAAGTAAATTAAAAAAAAAACGATTCGGTAAATTGAATCATTTGTAGTGTTGAAAACGTCAACGGCACCAAAACAGCAGGCTTATTATGTAACTCGCTCGCAATCGCCATCGTATTCATTTTGACAGTTCTTGTATGAATGTGACAGCTAGCTGATTCCGATGCCAATTGTCAGCCCATACATGAACTGTCAAAATGAACACGATGGTGATCGCGAGCGAGTTACGTAATTAGCATGCAGGGTCTGCTTATGAGATAGTGTGTGGCGAACGTGCTAGAGGGACGGTACTGTAGGAATAGGTAGGGCATCATCGGTCCGGCTGGTATAGGTGAAAAACTTAAAGTAAAATGACCTGTTGTATGTGTGAGTAATGTGTGAGAATAGACAAATTGACGTTCCAAATTAGAGAAACGACTATAATAATAATAATAATAAATCATTTATTTGTAAACATAGGTAATTGTTAAAGATGTTACATCAATTTTGTATCACTATGCTTGCCATAATAAGGCATACAAATATTAAGAGGGTGCATCCGTGCTGAGCTCGCAACGTCGCATATTTGGTGATTTTTTGCGATTATTCCACAGAAATTGAATGAAAGTATCAAATATCCGTCTGTAGTGCACTTCGTTTTTAGTGTATTAATGTGTCCAATGCAATGATTAATGGTGATGAAATTTTATTTTCGTATTAAAGGGATAAAATACTATATCTCGTTTCCTCGATATTTCCGTATTTACTTAATTATGAAATCATTTTTATTTCCAGACCGTACCATACAATAATAAATTAGTTCAAAATTAAAATTAAATTAAAATCAATTCATCCAAACAAATAAGATTCTTAAAATAGTAAATTAAAATAAAATCAAAATTAAAAATTAAAATTGAAAATATAATTATAATCCAATCAAAACATGCAATAAATATTAAAAAATAACAATAATAAGCCCCCAAGTTTCGTTAGGAGTCTTGTCAACTTTCCCCGTACTAGATGTGAGTACATCTTCAACGCTTCACAGTACCCTCAAGCTTCGACTCCAGATTGCCGCATGACGCTTTTTCCTTGTTGACAGGAGGCAGAGGCCGCGGCTGAAGACCCCGGTACCTATTCCTTGTTCAGCGCAGCCCCGGGCGCGTGCGACTGGGGCGTGGCACAAAGACAACAGGTATACCTACCAGCACCCTGGGAAGATACTACCAATATTGATTTTAGAAGTAACCTTTCTCACATTCGAAATGATGACTTAGTGCGAGCGGAATGGGATGAAATGACGAACTTTGAAAATTGAATTTTTGGAGTAGGGGAAAGTGGTCACCATTCGTACACTTTTTCGATTTCATTTTTTATTTTTTATTTAATTGTCAAATTTAGCTAGTTTATGTAGGTACCTAAGTGTAAATTGTAACAAATATATTGTAGTTTGTTACAAAAGTCCGAAACTATTATGTCAAAATGTTAAAGGGTTATAGCCATTTTTCAACGATAAGGTATGTGTACGAATGGTGACCACTTTCCCCTACATTGTGATATAAAGCCTGGGGCCTTACCAGGACGTCCTAATCCCGACGCAGTTCAAGTTTTAGCTGTCACTTTTGGTATGAATCTGACAGCGAGCGAAACTAAACTGAATCGCATTAAGACGTCATGGTAAGTCCCCTGTTACGGATAATTTTTATTTCCATCAAACGGCAAGCGTCGCATCGGAACGGAACGGACTTTACAATAATTACGTCTCCCCAGGCCGTTAAATTTCCAAATCCTGGACAGGGAAAGACGTATAAAATTGTGTACACATTTCGGGTGGTGATAAAGAAAGCCTCAGGTAGCATGTTTAGGGGCCATCCATAAAGTACGTCACACAGTTTTTCTGGAAATTTGTGACACACAAACAAAATAATCGTAGTCTTCATAGTAAACCCTGTGACACGGGGGGGGGGCTCTAAAAATGATGAAATTAGTGTGACGTACTTTATGGACGGCCCCTTATCGCCCTCGCCTTTAGCTCGTGTGACAAGTTCCTGCGAGCTGGGACATTGTTTAATTCACCACCCTCGGGGCCTTTTCCATTTTATAGATATAGGCGATGCGGCTAGCAACCCATCACTATTTTGAATCCCCTTTCCACCTCCCACATATCATGCTAACGGCCTTTAGGTCTTGCTACCTTGGGATCTGTCGACGCCGTATGGGATAAAGACGTGATTTGATTTGTGTACGTGTGTAAAACTCTGTTTTTATGTTTTTTTTTTTATTTATTTATTTATTTAATACAAAAAAAGATTACATTTTAAAAGCTTTAACAGAGGGCGAAAACTCAGAGTTTATCTGCCGCTGCTGGTTACTCGAGTTAGTTACTTAAACTAAACAGACAGGCTATTGTTGCGCTGCTTTACAGTTTTGGTAAAATGCTTTGTCAATTTTCTTACATCTATTGGGGTTGGCACACACTTCATTATGAGTATCCGATGGTAACTCATTGAGAATACTTGGTAACATATACTGCCATGTGCGTTTACCGTATACATTGGAACATTTTGGTGGAACATATTTCGGCAAGTAATCTAATTGACGGAGATCTTGAGCTCTAACATTTATTTAAACTATGCAACTTTTCTATTTCGTAATTAAGTACTTCCTTTTTAATGAGGTTTTGAATGTCCGTTTGTATTATTTTTCTTTCCGATTCGATGCGCTTTTTTTCTGATGCCGTTTGGTGGAAATTATTATTTGTCGGAGCCCAGCGATAGAGTGAATCGTTAATGCAAGTCCAGAGTTAAAAAATTAAATAGCTAACTCGGGGTTAGTTTTAACAGTTCCATACATTTTGACACTACTTAGCCCCGGGTTAGCATCTAACACGGGGTTAAGTCGCTAACCCTGGTCCGTGCGAGTGGCCCTAAGGTAAAGGCACCAGAAGTCAGCCGGGAACCTATAATCCAGCTTTACAAGGAATGTTTCGAGTTCAAACACGTATTATAGTTTTATTCGAGGATCAATCAACAAAAGCGACCCTCAAGTGGCGGCTCACAAGTGGGCAGTTCTCCGCAGAAAAATTCTCCCCGAACAAATTTTGTGCCTAAAGTTATCTTGGTCCTAGGACTTCATTATGACACTTAAATGATACTTTAAGTTTAATATTAAAGTTTTATATGGGAGGCAGTTCGTGAAAAACATTATTTAGCTAGATATACCTACAATGACGAACTGTATCCACAATGACATTTTCACTAACAGCAATGACGCGGTGTAGGCCCCAATGACGATTGTCTTAAGTCAGTAAGTAAGAAGGTCTTATGTTCATAGTAAGCACTTACCAGTAACTGTCGTTTTTAAATAATCTGAATAAAATGAAATGAATAAAATAAAATGAAATGATGTGTTGCTCGTCCGCGTGCCGTGAGCTGACGGAGGGGCGGGAGACGAACGCTGGGGGCTGTATTTTGGCCGTTTAATGCGTTTCGTTTTTAAGAAAATTCACAAACAATAGCTGCATCCAACAATGACGTATTTTTTTTTACAAGTTGTTTGAAGTAAATTTTATTGATGTTATATTTATTCATTCATTTATTTATTTATTCATTTACAAGCGTAATTATTATTTAATACTGAGCATTTTTTATCTGTTTTGTATATATAAAAATGATATTCAATGGTTTGTTTGTACTCTATGTTTTAATCAACTTCTAAGTCTGGTGACTAGCTAGCTTATTACGTACTTCGCTCGCAATCGTCATCGTGTTCATTTTGACAGTTCTTGTATGAATGTGACAGCTAGCTGATTCCGATGCCAATTGTCAGCCTATACATGAACTGTCAAAATGAAGACGATGGTGATCGCGAGCGAGTTACGTAATAAGCCTGTAGGTTGGCCGCATGTAAAATACAGCTTGTTTTCCACTTTCTTGCCAAATATTTTGTTTTATAGAGGATTAAGCTTAAAAATGGTTAGGACACCTTTTGCATTGGTTAATAACGTGCTTAAATAATGATTTTGGTGTACTGAATAATCAGTCAGTTACAACTAATGTCCAGTCATACGAAAAATGAACCTTGTGGAGAACTGCCCAAGTACAAACTTGTTTTTCGCTTGTTACCGATCGTCATCTATTTATGGCGAATAAATTACTCAAAAGGCTGACTATAGGTTCCGGTCTGAAGTGTGATGCCTTTACCCTTTTTCCTGTTGGAAACAAAAATCCCCACACCCTCCCGCTGTTTTTTTTTTTTTTTTGAGACCTGCCTTACTATTTTTTTTTCAATAGTGTCCGACCGAAGTACCCAGTATCACTATGGTAATGTTGTTATTTCGAGCTGCGAAAAGTGCAACGTAGAACCTTGTAATATTGGACCAGCGAGATAAGTTTAATTATTCATATATCTGGAAAGAATGGATCACTGACGTTTTAATCACATTTATAAAAATACAAAATTCGACAGTATATTTTGCAAATATGCCGCCAAGGGCTCTTTTACGTGTCTTTTTTTGAAACTACCAGCGCATTCGGAAAGACCATCAATGCCAAGAAGAATGCGCCGCAAGATACTTGGCAGAAAGTCATTTTTTCAGAATATGATAAATTTACAACAGTACTTAAAATCTTCTTCACTTATAACACATTTATAAAAGGGATGAAGGGGTCCTCAAGTGAAGTCGGTATCTTAAATTATATTAGTCTATATTAGAGATGTATATTTAGGTAAAAGTTACGTTTTCAGTCGGACACTAATTTTCAAACATCACGTCATTAAATTTTCCTTGATATTCTGTGTTCTTTGTGTAAGTTTTCGGTCACCAAACACGTTTCGAACGCGTTTTTGTTTATATATATATATGAATAGGAAGGCAAACGAGCAAGTGGGTCACCTGATGGTAAGCGATCACCACTGCCCATAGACACCCGCAACCCCGGATGGATTGCAGATGCGTTGCCAACCTAGAAGGCTAAGATGGAATGCCTCTTGTGCCTGTAATTTCCCCGGCTGTCTTACTCTCCACACCGGAACACAGCATACAAGCATTGCTGCTGTTGCGTTACAATGTCAAATACTATGAGAACTTGTTGCCGTTTTGATCCGCAAGTGGCGCTGCCTATTTTTCCATTGTAATTGATACGTATAAATGACCGTTTTTATGAGCGAAGACTTACACTAGAAGCTTTGAGTTCATCTGAGTTTGGTATGTTGATATCATTTTTTTACCTACTTTTAGTTGGTGATAACTAATTTATTTTATTTTATTTTTTATTCCAGGGCCGCAGTAATGCCAACGTTTAGTTTTTGTTTTTGTTTTTTTTTTCGTGTAAAAAATTATACATTTTTTTATTATACTTTAGTTTACATTATTGTACCGTTTTTATTTAATTTAAACCTTTCCCTGTGAATGTTGAACTAAAATTAAGACTTGTTGGGTTATTTATATGGGTAGATCAACTGTTTGTTGCTATTCTGTCCCGTCAGCGAGGGGCAAAAGTAGAACAGTTTGTTAGAAAATATATGTTTAGCCAATTTAAAACCTACAGTTTAAATTTCGAGGAGGCCGTAGCCATAGTAACGAGTGACAAGAACAAGTTGATCCACCCATAAACACTGACACTGATGATGCTCATGACCACACAAGATAACGTGATCCCACTGGTGATGCTCATGGCCACACAGAAGATTACGTGATCCCACTGGTTATGCTCATGGCCACACAGAAGGTTACGTGATCCCACTGGTGATGCTCATGGCCACACAAGATAACGTGATCCCATTGGTGATGCTCATGGCCACACAAGATAACGTGATCCCACTGGTGATGCTCATGGCCACACAAGATAACGTGATCCCACTGGTGATACTCATGGCCACACAGATGATTACGTGATCCCACTGGTGATGGTCATGGCCACACAGAGAAAACGAAATTACGTTATTTTAAATTTATAGGCCTCATACTGTGTAATTCGACTTTCAAAGTTCTTTTGGCGCCGTTCCCTCACACTAAACAATAATTTGAAAGTGAGGTATGTTACTAACTTCTAAAATCGAATTTTGGAATAGCCACACTGAAGCTTTAAAAAAAAGTGTCCCAAAATTTTGTATCTAGGCAAAATATTTACATTACGCTACCATCCATATACCTATTATTATTATAATTTGAAGTGGTTGCGTAAGTGAATCGATTAAAACGGGACACTTTTTTTCTCCTATTAAAATGAATAGAGCTCTCGATTCTGAGTAGATATAATGTAATTTTCAAATTCTGAAAGATCGAGTGGTTTAACAACTTATTTTGAAAACGCCCATTTTTATTAAAGGAATTCCTTTACAAATCCTTGCTGATGAGGGATAACGTAAAGCGGCAACACGAAGACTAAAGACCTACCTGCACACACTTCCGGCTCGGCGCTCCCGGCTTAGAGTAGACAAAACTTTTGACTTATGTTCGTTCGGCATAGGCTCGTCCCAGGCGAATTGCTTACCTCAAAATCATAAATTCCTTGTAGCGATTGTGTGATTCCCCTCGTAGTTGTCCCCGGGCGACGGTGATCTCTTTCCACCAGCCCGTCTGATCGTTTTCCTCCCACCAAAAAAAAAACAAACAAAAAAACAACAAAAAAGAAAAACAACAAAAAAAACCGAATCGTATAATTCAACTCGATCGTGTTAACTATCGCTTTGTGTCGCAATAGTTTATTTTTTAGCCGTTATTAGTTTTCGACGCATTTCACTATACTACACAAAATTGAATGCTGCAAATAAATTTATTCTAATACAAAAAGTTTCGCGTAAAATTGCGTGAAGTACAAGATTCTATCAAAATTTTGTTACTTCGAGTTGAAATGTTATTCGGTAAATGGAAATTATGCTTTTGAGGTAAAAGACTAACCAATGTCTCAGACTGTACCGGCTGTATAAGCGACCAGGACCCTATTTCATAAAGCTACAATTTATAATTTACAAGCGGAAGTCTCTTTTTGACCCTATGTGTTAGATCAGTAGTTCCCTAAGTGGTCCAGGTGGACCCCCAGGGGTCCACGGAAGACTCGACGGGGGTCTACGTTGGGCGTGACCAAAAATGGGGGTCCACAATCGCAAGCGGGGGTGCATGAAAATTAATTTGGTCGATAGTGAAGAACTAAAATGTTGGCCTACCTACAACACAAGGAAATATACTATATTTATTTTTACCACTCCGAATGGGACGTTTTCTGAATGAAATTTGTGCGAATTGATTGGTTCCTGAGCTGTGAGTCATGTTAGATTTCAAGAAGGTAAAGTAGGATGGAGTCACTCGCAGCACAAAAATTAAATTTAATTGAAAATTTGTTTAGTCGACTTTATTTTCAAATAATTAACCCTATCAAGCAATCAATTCTAACCAATTTTTTCGAAAACTGTTAATTTATCGTTGAAACTCAGCAACAACGCAAGTTTCCATAGATAGAGCTAATTTTTTTTTTTCGAGATTTAGTTTAGAAATTAGTGCTAATGTAGCTGCAGGGGGTCCACCGGATCCAGCAAAATTTTGAAAGTGGTCTATGGAACAAAAGAGTTTGGGAACCTCTGTGTTAGATAGATACTTCCGCTTGTAAATTGTAACATGTATCTTTATGAAATAGGGCCCTGATGATTGGTGTACTGTATAGTTGAAAAGCTTAGTAAATTACCTGTTGTATGTAGTAGTGTACATAACTGATATGGGACTGAAGTCCTTTTTCTAATTTGGAACGTCATTTTGTCTATTCGCACGCATTACTCACATGTACAACAGATCGTTTACTTAAGTTTTTCACCTAACTATATAGAAGCTAAATGGCATAGAAGTAATAACCCGATAGAGTGATAATATGGGCTACATAGTAGCAATACGATATGTCATATTGTAAACATTACTTGGTCGCACCCCGAGAGCTTGCCTTTTGGACGCTAGATATACAGGGTGTTTGGTAGCCAGGTGCAAAGCTTTAAGGGGGTGATAGCTGAGGTATTTTTGAGCATTTTGAGCCATACATGTCTTAGCCGAAATCGGTTTTTTTTTTTAAATTGAAAATCTAGAAATTTTATGAAAATACCCAGAATTTGATAGAAACGAGTCAATATTGCACCAATGAGCGTTAATTTGTAAACAAAATCTTTTATTTCGGATAGTTTAATGTGTATTGGACCAAATGAAATAATTTTTAAGTGTCTGTCTTGCCACAGAAACAAAATGGAGGCATTCGAAATTACTAAAAATGTATTTTTTTGGAACAGTCAGTTTTCAGTGCCATAAAAAAAAAAAACCTGGAAATGTTCAAACAATTTTAAAAACATGCCTGTTTATTGCTCTTTCTTTTAAGGTATCACTCATTCACATTGCTTGCTAAATCTGAGATAGAAAGTACAAACAAAACTCGGGGGAGCACTCGCTAAGAATGCATTAGTATTGAAATTTCGCGTTTTTTTCATGTAAATTACTAGATAAGTACCTACTGTTACCTAGTAAATTACATGAAAGAAAAGTTGAAAAAGAATTGTAAAATGAATTAAATTACTATTCAAATTCAACAAAGTGAAGATTAATGTTATTTTTTTACCTTTTTTTCATGTAATTTACTACTAAAGCACCTACTTTTAACGTGAAATTTCAATACTAGTGCATTCTTAGCGAGTGCTCCCCGAGTTTGGTTTTTACTTTTATTTCAGATTTAGCTAGCAATCTGAATGAGTGATACCTTAAAAGAAAGAGCAATAAACAGACATGTTTTTAAAAATCTTTGAACATTTCCAGGATTTTTTTTAATTTTTTTTTATGGTACTGAAAAATTACTCCGTTTCAAAAAAAGTCATTTTTAGTAATTTCGAATGCCTCAAATACAAATTAACGCTCATTGGTGCAATATTGACTCGTTTCTATCAAATTCTGGGTATTTTCATAAAATTTCTAAATTTTCAATTTAAAAAAAATATATTAAATTTCGGCTAAGACATGTATGGCTCAAAAATGTTCAAAAATACCTCGGCTATCACCCCCTTAAAGCTTTGCACCTGGCTACCAAACAGCCTGTATCTCTCGCGACGAACTGACGGGTGATTTTTATTTGAATTTGTTTTTTTTTTGGAATAGCCCAAGCTGAGTAAGCTTTAAAACTAAATTCTAAATTTAATAAATGTTATATCGATGTATAAGTAAATAGTATTAATGATGGTGTGATGTACGTATACACTTGTATACTTACTTAATTTAATAAATTTAGGCCCGCCATTACAGAGCTATTTAATCAAATTAACCAACCGCCTGCGGAAATAATCCGGATTCATTTTAAGAGATCCTATATTGATCTTATTTTTTTTGTCGCTACAAGTTTTGAAGTCTAAAGTCGTTTAATTTAACTGAAATTACAGTATTAGGTTTCAGCATGTCAACTATAGCAGAAGGGTAAATTTAACGGATCGATCCAAAAATTTATTTTCACGGAGTTTTTGTTCCTGTTTGCTCACCGCCGCGAGCTACAGAATCCCGGCGAAAAGATGCGAGATTCATATGAATTTTTCGTAGGAATTTTTACAGTTGACGGCGTCTCGTGCAAATACGTTTTTAATTATTAACTTCGGGCTTTAAACTGCATTTTGGCGATGCAACGAGATAGTCAATAAACAAGAGTATAAATATCAATCAATTATCGAGTCTTTTAATTAAGATTCGCTCAGTAACAAATAATGTTGAAATTTTGTTTTTTGGTTAATCTTGTGTAATGAATTACTACCTTGTTTTATTTACTATTGGGCCGTGTGCCGCGCGCCTGCGCTTGTAACATTAGTTTATTTTAATGCTCATGTATAAGTACCCTCAATTTCTCATAAACCTAATTGAATTGTAAAATTCTTTAATGAGAATAAAATGATCTTTAAACCTAACCTTATATCCACAACGAAGTTATATGGGGTCGAAAATGGCCTGAACTGTTTCGAGAACAGGATGGTAGGTCCTTACGGTCGTGCCGATCTTTTGCTCGACTCGACCAGATTTTGTGACGCACTTATAAATATAACTCATTCAATCCATGTTTTCAATTTCCGTTTCTTATTTATTAAAGACTTGAGACTGAAATCTTGTAGCGGCAAAAACTAAGAGCTCAAAGGGGTCTTGGGGTTCATGTTCAACTTGCCTAAATGTTTATTAATTGGTTTGTATACATGCGTATATTAAATGTTGTCCCATACCCTAGTACATAAGCTTAGTATTGCGTTAAATTGTTCGTTTTCCATCATTCTGAATGTCGTAAAATATATGTTTGCTGTCGTAAAATAGCTGTTTTTGTTTATTTTATTTATTTTTTAAAGCGTAATTTTAACGTTCATGGGTCGATTGAATCAAGGCTGTTTAGGAACACTTCAATTTCCGTTGCACAGAATAAAGTGAGTACCAAACTATCTGTTTTACATTTCATTTCCGAAGTTTAGCCGTCCACTAAATAATTTTCTACTTACTTTTTCAAATCTCAAAAAATTTACAGAACGGTGTTCTTTATTTTAAAAAATAATCACGACTTTAATGCCGCTCCCTTTACATCGATGTAAAGGGAACAACCATTTAAAAATCATGGAAAACATTTACAAGACTAGTCAAACCAAACACGCTGCAAAATCCGGAACAATTTTAAGAAACTCCGTAATTATTCGGTTAGGTTAGGTTATAAATCAGTGATGCTACTTTGAAGGCCGGCGCACACCAAATGATAGATGTTAGACCAGATGCGTGGCGTACGCGCAATGCCGGATTTAGAGGACTGGAGGCCTCTGGGCAACAAAGGAGTGGAGGCCGCCAGGCCCCAAATTATTTTCCTTCCCAAGTTGTTTAGTGTTTACTAGACTGAATAGGGAATAGGTATGCATTAAAAAAAAACATTTCTTTACAAAATATGAAAATATAGTAAAAAAGATGACAAAAAGTGAAATTAAGAGTAAAATCGGTCATGAAACATGGAAAATATAAGTTTTAAACTACTGATTTGATTAGTCAGCCATTAGAGAGAGAAATC
The DNA here is from genome assembly GCA_963854515.1 of Pandemis heparana. Taxonomy (NCBI): domain Eukaryota; kingdom Metazoa; phylum Arthropoda; class Insecta; order Lepidoptera; family Tortricidae; genus Pandemis; species Pandemis heparana. The sequence continues at coordinate 33,596,902 of OY978006.1, forward strand.
CGATATGACATGTGACGTCATTTGTCACAACGCCCATATAAACTCCATATTAAAAGTCCGTTTTTCTAGAACGAGATGGAGACAAATCTTTAATAGCTTATATCTCGGTTATTTTTATAGCTATTTGAAAAATATTTTTTTCATATTGTTAATTACATAAATGAGCTTCTATTGAAAACCATGAAAAAATCATGAGTATTCCCTATTTGTTTTTTTTTTCCGAAGTCTATCGTGGGGTCCCCTCTTTTGTGGAGGCCCCGGGGCCGTAGTACCGGTTGCCCTCCCTTAAATCCGGCCCTGCGTACGCGTGACCACAAAACTGGTCTAGCATCTATCTCAATAGTTTCATACATGATGACTGGTGCGTGCGCGTGTCACGCAGCACGCATTTTGTGTGTACCGGCCTTGAGCATCGAGAAAAGCTCAAGAATGGTGCTGGCTATAATAACTGTGTTATGTAGCTACTACTATCTACTTAGGTACTTAAGATAAGATCTTAAATTCGAGCGTACCACATACAGAATCTGAAGTAGGTTTTCAATTTTGCATTTTTTTACATTAGTCTAAGATTTGAATTGGAAGGGACCTTCAGTCCTTCGCCCGACTGTTTTATGGATGAAAAGTATTTAATAACAAATTAACAACATATCGTGAGCGTGAGTGGGTTCGCTAAAGAATCTGAGAAACTCGTAACTTCTTTTATTGTGCAAAATAGGCATCCCTTTTATCACAATCACAGATGTGGTCATATATGATGTGAACATTGCACTTATGAGTTTTTAACTATATGTATATAAAAGAAAGTCGAATTAGTTAGGTACACTATTTATACCTCCAGAACGGCTGAACCGATTTGGCTGAAAATTGGTGGGGAGTAATTTTTCATTATCGTCCTTCTATGTGGCTGCTATGGACACCCGAATGGGACGGAAGCAGTTTGTAGGTAGGGTAGTTACGTTAGTAAAAAAAAAACTTGAGGATCACAGTGGTGCTTTGAGAAAAAAAAACTTTAGTAAAAATTGTATAATAAAGGGTAAAAATCGCGAAAGTTTAAATCGTCGAGGGCGAATATTCAGCGATATTTCGTCATTATCATCTCAGCATAGGTATACCATTAATAGAGATGATGCTGAGACTTAACTTTATATGACAACGAAAAACAGTATCGATGCTGCATTTAGCCTATCCCAAGTTCTATTCTATAACTTCTGTTAGGATAATAATCGTGGGACGACATTGACGCATGAACCGAGCGGTCGGAACGCTTGAATATTGGCCCTCTAACTCGGACTCGGACGAAGAGAGTCCACGACAGCGTCGACCTACGGTGTTTCGCCCAAGAGTAAATGTCGACTTTGAAACACTTTTCCAATTTAATGAAAGATTCAGAATGAACTCTACGCAAATGGAGTACATTCTGCAAGAAATTGGGAGCTTATTCGAATCGTATTCGCAATCGCAAATTTACGTATATTTTATTTGTATTTATCAAGTTCGTAGGATAATATTTTGAGCCCATCAAATTCTTATTTCTATTCTATTCTCCCTTAATAGCGGCCGAATATATTTTTTACTATATATTATTATAATATGTAATGCAATGAAACCTCTTTGTATTTGTCATTTATAACAGCCACTTTTTTTTTAATTAGTGATGTCCATCACACTTGTACAAATTACTTGTAATCGAGATTTACAATGCCGTATTACAAATGTAGCTTTTCGTGTGTCTTTATATAACACCTGTAATTGTACACAGTGCATTACAGGCGATTGTCGCCTGTAGACTTGTAACCTGTAGCCTGTAGCTTTATAAAACACGGCCCAGGGCCCTGTTATAAAGCTACAGATTACAATTCTACAGGCGTTTATTGGCAACATTTGTCCTGTTTTTTACAATTTGCGTTTTATAAAAGTACTGTGTAACAATTTTACATGCTACAGGTACAGGCGCCTGTAGGCTGATCATAGACAAAAATGTGGACCTTTATTAGTTTTAAATGCATAATCGAACAAGCGTTTTATAAAAATATTGTAAAATACAACTGTAGATTGGTACAATTGTAACGAAAACTTACATACGTCTTGAGACTGGTAACAAGGGCTACAGGTGCAGAATTATCCTCTTCTTCAAGTTATTCAACCCAAGATCTTCAATTTAAGGAATGATCCGCTTATGAAGGACTCTTCTAACTCGTTATTATAAGAAAAACGGGACTTAATCACGTAAATAAAAAAAATACAACCGAATTGAGAAGCTCCTCCTTTTTTGAAGTCGGTTAAAAATACGTCCTCTCGAGACCACGGATGCAAAGTCGCGTCCGAAACGTCGAGGTTTACAAAAATACATTTTATTTACGTGATTAAGTCCCGTTTTTCTTAGAATAATTGGTAAAAATCGCGAAAGTTTAAATCGTCGAGGGCGAATATTCAGCGATTTTTCGTCATTATCGTCTCAGCATTAAAAGAGATGATGCTGAGACTTAACTTTTTATGACAACGAAACACAGTATCGATGCTGCATTTAGCTTATCCAAAGTTCTATTCTATAACTTCTGTTAGGATAATAATCGTGGGACGACAATGATGAGCGGTCGGAACGCTTGAATATTGGCCCTCTAACTAAGACTCGGGCGAAGAGAGTCCACGACAGCGTCGACCTACGGTGTTTCGCCCAAGAATAAATGTCTACTTTGAAACACCTTTCCAATTTAATGAAAGATTCAGAAAGAACTCTACGCAAATGGAGTACATTCTGCAAGAAATTGGGAGCTTATTCGAATCGTAATCGCAATCGCAAATTTACTTAATATTTTGTGCCCATCAAATTCTTATTTCTATTCTATTCTCCCTTAATAGCGGCCGAATATATTTTTTACTATATATTATTATAATATGTAATAGAATGGCTAAGAAACCTCTTTGTATTTGTCATTTATAACAGCCACTTTTTTTTTAATTAGTGATGTCCATCACACCTGTACAAATTACTTGTAATCGAGATTTACAATGCCGTATTACAAATGTAGCTTCCCGTGTGTCTTTATAAAACACCTGTAATTGTACACAGTGCATTACAGGCGAGTGTCGCCTGTAGACTTGTAACCTGTAGCCTGTAGCTTTATAAAACACGGCCCAGTTGTTTAATAAATATTTTTTTCTTTTTTTTGTGTTAACTTATGTTAGACGAGTAGGGTTGTTTTAAAAAAACCTGGCCTGAATGACTGTTGGCGCGAGTTTTAAAGAGCTACCCAGGTTTTTTTTCAACAACCCACTATAGGCGAAAAACTTAAGTAAATGACCTGTTGTATGTGTGAGTAATGTGTGCGAATAGAAAATGATGTTCGAAATTAGAAAAATGACAAAGTCCCATATCAGTTATGTACTACTACATACAACAGGTCATTTAGAAGTTTTTCACCCATAGCGCTGTCATTATAAACTTGTCATCCATTACAGATGGGTACAGGCCCCTTCACCAAAGCGACAATTCGATGGCGCTATTTTCCTTTTAAAAATTGAATTGAAAGCGACAATTGTCAGTGACAAGTGACAATTCTGTTTACATTACAAACATGACGAGAATCTACGCCGGTTGGCTTCATATTGACCACTCATAGCATTTCGAATTGTCACCTGTCACCGACAATTGTCGAGTTGGTGAAATAGGGGCCAGGTCGCTTCTAATTTGGATCCTCTAAACAGCCATCTAATTGGGATTGTCGAAATTCATGAGTCTTGTTACCCTAAGCTCTGTCTACCCCGTACCTAAGGAACGGACAATCTTTAAATCATGTCATCAATTTTTTGAACTCTGTTTTAAAGTCCGTAACGTCTATACATTGTTATTTCATAAGTGTAATCTTGTAAATGTTTAATTAAATTAATGTTCTTCTTATTGTGTTTTTTATTTAATGTCGCAATAAAAACCTGTTTCTGTGATAGGAATAGAAATCCTAAAAAAAACGGCCAAGTGCCGCACCGCACTCGCGCACGGGATCCTCACAAATGAGCAATGGAACAGGAATCAGATGTTAGCGGAACAGGGGCCTTACCATGACGTCCTAATTCCGACGCAGTTCAAGTTTTAGCTGTCGCTTTTAGTATGAATCTGCCAGCGAGCGAACCTAAACTGAAACGCATTAAGACGTCAGATACGGCCCCAGTCCTAAGCAAAATGTAGGCAGTGTGCGCTCATTTTATACTGGCTACTTACATAAACACAAAATTTGGGTTTTTTTAGTATGTATTGTTATAGCGGCAACAGAAATACATCATCTGTGAAAATTTCAACCGTTTAGCTATCACGATTCACGAGTCAACAGTCTGGTGACAGACTATCGGACAGTGGAGTCTGGTAATAAGGGTCCTTTTTACCTTGAGCAAGGAACCCTAAAAATGATGCTTGAGTGATAAGGCTGATGAAGTAATTTTTGAACGCATATGTGCGACACCCAGTGCCGCTGTCATAATCTAGTATCCATTTGAACGCACACAGTGGCGTGAAGTGGAGGGACGTCAGTTTAGGCAGTGGTAGGCAAATTGCATTGCATAGGTGCCGCCGTGAGGATACCTACACAGCTTGTCGCGAATGAGCGCGATTAACAATTACTGGTGAGTAACTTTTACTGTATATGAGCCTTTAGTGTAAGTTTTCTCATGTAAAAACGTCTCGAACGCGTTCGCGTAAACGTCTCAATTGGGATTGTCTAAAAAAAAATACCTGTCCTTTTTATATTTTTTTTGGATAGAGAAGTCAATTATAAGAAACTAATTTCAATATTTTATCATATAACTCACAATTTTTTTTTTATATTAACTATGGAAAATTTGGCAGCGCCACTTGCGGATCTTGATCACTTGTTCTTTTTAACATTTTAACGCAAACGCGTTCGAAACGTATTTTGTGACAGAACCCCTACACTAAGCATCTTAGACTAAGGATGAATAGACGACGGCTGAGCGTGTCACCGAAAGGGACAGACAATATAATATATTATGTTCTTGAAAAATCAGGGTTACCCTCTCTAATGATTTAACCCCATTTTATGTGCAAGACTTGAATGACATGTCAAGAGGAAGAGTGTTCTGAAAGAAGAGAGGTGCTTTTTCAGCTGAAAGGGTTGTCAGCTCAACAATGCTGTGGTACTAGCAGAGGTGGGCTTAACTAAATACTTTTGTCTTCAAGTCGAGGGTGATGCTTACCATCAGGCGTGATTGAGATCAAATGCATGCACAATGAAAAAAAATTAAACGAAGAACATTTTTTATTCACAGTCATGGGTCATTCATAGGTACAAAACAAATCTCAACGTTTATAGTATGTTCGTGATAATAGTGATAGTTCAAGTGTTGAATATCTATGATGCTGCGTCTGTTTATTACTGGGTCAATTTCAACAGCCCGTATTTTTGGTATCATTTCGATAATTTATTGAATCAGGCGTTGCTTTGCACCGCAAAACCTGAAAAAAGGAAATCTGTATTTAGATTCAAGATTATTACATCATACTTTACCATTACTGCTACTACTACTCTAAATAAATAATCTAATCTTTTACCCCGCAAACAGGGTAATATTCACAGGAAATAAGCGGCAACACTGAGTTTTGAGGTTATGTTACACATGGACGTAATACAATAAACGGGACTGAGTACTCGCAGCTGAAAAACGAGCAGAGCGAGATAGTTGGTAGGGAGGAGTGTGTCCCTTTCTAACAGACAATAAGATTTTTGCTATGTGGGACAAAATTCGATCCTGCAATCATTCTACTAATTGTTTCTTATGAACACTGAAGTTTTTCATTGGCTATGGAAATAAATCCTACTAGTCCTACTAATCCTTCCTACTTTCCTACTAATATTATAAATGCGAAAGTTTGTGAAACTATACTTGTTTAACTTGTTCTGTTCTTTTACCGCAGAAAGAAGAAGAGAATTCACTCAGAAACGCCAATTAAAATATCATAAATTTAACAAAAAGGTAAAACCAACAAAAAATAATGTACAGCAGTAAGGAGACACAATACACGAATTCATGGTCAACATAGTTGTTAGAAGGGTTACCATTACAAATAAAAAGCAGACTAGACAAAAAAATATATTTTATTATTTATTTAATACAACGAAATTAATGAATTTATAGTACGCTAACTTAAAACTGTTAAAATAACATGAAAATAATATTTTAATGGTGTTACAACGTAGTCTTTTTCAAGCCAAACTTTTTGATCAAAAGCATTTTTTTAGGCTAAGATGAAAGAACGAGACACACTCCTCCCTTGTCGCTATCCCTCTCGGCGCAGATTAGCCTCTGTCTACGGCGCAACATAAAAAGATATTTTCTTTCCTTGTAATATGGTTCATTTTCGTAAATACAAATTTTCAGAGTACTCATTCCTGTTTATTGTACTACGTCCATGATGTTACATATCATTTTTGAAAATACGTAAAATAACACATAACTTATCTTGTAGCACGATTGTATGTTTATGTCAACTAATAAGAACCACACCCACGAACCGCAGCAAGTGCAACATGGGTTCTAGTTCTAGTAACAAAAACAACCAAAATGTTTGATTACTTACGAGTGAAAAGATAATCCATTAATTTTCGTTTCGCTGTTGCTCCTACACCTCAGGACACTGCACTGCGCCATTACATAATAATCACGGAATTTACCGTGTTCACAATTGTTTTTGATCAGGCCTAAATTTTTTGAGAGAAATAAGCAAAAATATTGAACGCCCGAATCTCGCGTGACGAAGGTCAAAGTTTGTTTTGCAATTCAAATTGCAAAACAAGAAATAACCGGCACGCGATGAGGGACAGAAAATGACAAGCTCTGTCTTTCTTTATCACAAGCAAGTAGTAATTTTTTCTCCTTTTCTTGTGCGAGTGAGTAGAAGATATCCAGCATTCTATAGCATTCTCTTTCTACGGTTCTTACAGAGGTGCTCGTGATAACATAAATCACAGATAATAGTACAGGAGTAGGAAAAGGAAATTTATGCGAGTCAATGTGGACCCGTGCGTATATTGTTTAAAGAAAACACCATTTAAATCAGTCAATAATTTAAATTTAATCAATTATTGCTCTAAACAAAACTTATGGAGCTCTAATATGTAAAATGCATTCTAATTGCCTCGCGGCATATACAAAATAATGTACACGATTCTCATAGGATTACTAGGTATTACAATTTTAGACGACTTTTGATATTTCTATTTTAGATAATAATTCACAATAATATATTTATAAGTGGTTAAAAATGTACCGACGCATATAAAAGCCAGCTAAATTCATGTAAGCGTAAAACTTGGCAAGTATATGCATCGATACAATGAAGAGCGGAACTTGGCCTAACTTTCAAACAACCTACAGCAAAAAACACTAGTTCTTCAATAAATAAACAAGTTGTTAAAATTCACAAATTACCGTCATCATAATGCATAATCTCAGGTCCTCATGTCCGGCCACCCATAAAAATTAAGTATAGTATTCCATTAAAATTGTTACTATGTTAAAAATATACATAATCTTGCCAGTCTTGCTTCCGTTTAGTATTGCCAATCGAAAAAAAACTGGTAGCACATATACCGGCAATTAATTCGAACCACGTGACATTAGGTACATTTATTGATAAAAGTCACGTTTTTTGGCAATTTCAGTGCATTCAAATATTATTTTAATACATTATGCGCCAATATTATTTAAATTTTAAATATCGTAAGACACTACAAACACTACACAATAAAAAGTTTTCTCTTTTAAGTCGAGGGCAAACCGATTAGTTTCGATTTTAATAACTACTCCGATATTCGATTTTGTAGTTCCTATTGCACCCTCTCTCTCACTCTCAAATGAATAGCAATCAGAGTGAGCGGATCGGCACGAAACGAACGCTTCGAAGAACGTCAACGCGGGGAGCGTACTATCCAACAAATTGATTTCTTATTATATTGTTTTTCTGGCCTTCTGCGTTTCTGGCATTTTGCGTACTGTCATTACGCTTCTGGCTTTTTGTCTAACCGGCATTTTGCGTTCCTGACTAGATGTGTGCAAACGGATTCCTGACCCACGGTAGAACGTTCTCGCAGTAAACGCAACAATGGTCCCAACAAATGCTGAGTTGGGACCATTTTATGGTAATTTATTTTTATGTAGCTTTTTTATTATGTTATTTGTTTTTTAGCTACTTTTGTGATTGTTATAAATATTTTTTTTCTTTCTTTCTTTCTTGTCAATTCAATGTTACGTCACTACGATATTTACTGCGACAAGGTTCCGCAGTGGTTCAGGAACCAATTGGTTGGATAGTACCGTTGAAAAATATTTTCTGATAAAATCGGAACTAGTAGAATCACCATCGATTCATGATAGCGTCATAAACCGTTTGCTTTGTAGTTTTTTAGTATGTGTCACAAAATTATCTAATTACATACATATGACGATAATAAACAATTCTATTATTCAATAAATGTATTGAAATTACAAACTTAAAAGATATGTACAAGAATTGACCGCAGTACTTGGGGAACTCGGAAATCATGTTAACAATTAATTATTTAATTATTGTTACTAAAATCATTATTAATAAATAATCGTTACACAAAGGAAATGCAAAATTTTATACTTTAAATTAAAGCCTTGGCCTTGTAAGACGTATACACCAAGAGATACTAAAAAAAGTCAATTCACATTCATATACGACAACTAATTGAAATGTTATTTCTTGATTTCCTGTGTGTGACGTTATTTTTTGTACAATATTAATTATTAATGATTAAAATTATTCTATATAACTTAACAATATCGTACATATACAAAGAACGATTAAACGGTAGTAATAAAAAACTACATACGTACGTAGGAAAAACTTGTAAAAATGTATACAAAAAAATTAGCACACATAATCGAGCCCACATCTTTAAAAATCAGTAATTGCACGAACTTCCACAGATCATACTATTACGGTGCTCCACTTGTGTTATAAAATGTTGTATAACGTTTTAAAAATATATCCTATAACATTTTATCAATTATCACACAAACAAGTTGTAACAAAGTGTTATGAAATTATGAAGTGTTTGCGAATGATATCGTGTTTTATAACGTAATACAACACTTTACAACACCATTGTAGGAGCACCTTGCAGGTGTAGTGCATAAAGTTTTTCCATGACATTTCGTAGAATTCTATCCGGGTTTCCAACTTTAGCGATATGTATATAATTAAAGTCGTGTATACAACAATTCAGATGTCATATTAAATTATTTTACAAATATGAACTTTATTTAAATCTCTTTAAAGTTTAAAACCTCATGGGATTCAACGAAATGTCATGGAAAATCATTTTGCACTACGGCAGTAATTGTACATATAATTTATAATTAACCAAGTCACTTAATAGATTTAAAATGTCCAGTGACCAATATTAGTGAAGTTCGTGCACACATTGTCTACAATTCAGTGCATGCAACATTGCATTGACTAGTCATCTTGGCTGGCCGCACGTAGCCCGGTAACCGCGCAGACGTAAAGGACCACAAATAAATAACTTTATAACCAGACCCCGATATCAGTGGTGAAAATCCATTGAAATAGAGTCATAGGGTTGTCACACAATATTCATTTAATTCGTGTACATTTGACATACTGGTATAAATGTCAATCAATAACTATTGGAGAAAAAAATATCGTCTATTGCACAGTTTTACTAAAATTACAAACCATTTTTTCCGCGTCGCGTTCGGTTTATTTTCAGTTTTGCCATTAGCTCCATTCTAAACTGAGAGAATCCAGCACGATTATCCAGGAAGCTCATATTTTTACCGAACATAAAATTAAGTAAGTATATGATATCAGACATATTTTGACAAATATATGTCAATTTAGTACCTAAGTATTATTATAGAGTTCAACCACCAAATGAAACCCTTTTTAAGGAAACTGGTTTCACATTATGTATACCTATGAACGAAATAAGTAGGTATATTGTTTTGATCAAATATTAGGTAGGTATATCAAATTATACACATGTAAATATTAATGTGTAGTGCCAGCCCTAGTATTTTCAATGAATTTTCACCACTGATAACGGGGTCTGCTTATAACACCACAAGTCTGTCCATAATAATCCCATTGCACAAACTCAATACTTGTCAAAGATTTATTAACTATTAATTCTTCCAGACCGGTTTAAACTGTTGTATAACGTTATAAAACTTTGTTAACACATTTTATCACAAATTACCTCATAAAATTAAAAGTTGTAACAAAATGTTATGTAGTCACTGAATTTTATTGTTTTATAACGTTATACAACACTTTACAACACCAGTATGGGAGCACATATTTGTGTAGGTATGTACTTCATATTATTTTTATAACTGTATAAATGAAACATTTGTTGGCATTCTGTCCCATCAGCGAGGGGACAAACGTTTGTTAGAAGAAGTTTTATACTATCGCAAGAATATGTTTGGCCAATTTTAAACATAATCATATGTTTTAGTGAGTGTGAGTGAGCAACTATCAAATTCGGATCGTGTGGTCTCGCTCACATCAATAGTGTCTAACATCAGACTGAGAGGGACGAGATACGAACTTCGACTTTCCTATTTCAGAGTACGCCCCCAATTATTACAAATCAAGGCTAATACACCCCCGAGCGTGTTGAAATAAATAATGTCTCAGATGGCAGCAACTTGTCGCACGAGCCAAAGGCGAGGGCGATGAATATACTACCCGAGGCTTTCTTTATTACCGCCCGAGGTGTGTACACAATTTTACGTCTTCCCGTGGCCAAGAAGTGGACACTTCCGCTCGCGTAGCGGGTGGTAAATTACTACTTACGGCCCGGGGCGACGCAAACTAACAATAGTCACATTCAAACAAACTATTTATATTAAAGCTTACTAATATCGGAGAGAAATTTAATAACAGATGAATAATACAGTAGAGTGGGAATAAAAAAAAACTGTTTCAGAATGAAGGCCTAGACGGGCGTTCCGTGACCAAATAGGGGACGTTTTGACTTCAGCTCAAGAGTAACCCCCGACGAGCATGTATGAAGATCGATGAATGTGGATGAAGCGAAAGAGGTATGTCAGGATCGTAGCAAGTGGAACAAAGTAGTCTGCTTATCCCTGTAGGAAAGAGACTTAAGCGCTTGAGAAAAATACGTACATTAATACATATGAAAAACATCTGGCACAACCAATTCAAATAGCGCCACTGCTTTAAAAAAAGCTCAAATACCCATCGATAACGTAACAAAGTGAACTTTATTCGGCGTGTCATAAGGTTCAGTTTAGTTTACATATCGACACGAGATATGAACAGTTTTTCAAAGTAGCATCGCTAAATTACAATTACTTATGATATTGCCTTTGAATACTGGATATGTAGTACTATTAACAAATGACTATGTGGTGTTTCAGTTTGTTCCTCGAATTATCAGTCATTATATTCCGTTCCAAATAAACTTGCACTCAGGGTCATTGATCCGCGCCAGATCGGAAGCCATTTTTACAGCTTCCTGTTACCTAAGTCACGAAATGGTACGGTCATGGTATATTAGTCACGGAATGGTACCAGTCATGGTGCCATAGTCACTAAATGGTACAGTCATGGTATATTAGTCACGAAATAATAGGCGGTAGTCATGGCGCCTTAGTCACGAAATAGTACCAGTAATTGTACATTTGTTACGAAATGGTAGTATGGTGCCTTAGTCATGAAATAGTACCAGCAATGGTACGTTAGTCACGAAATGGTACAGTCATGGTATCTTATAAATTAATTAATAAAATAGTAAATTTTAACAGACTTCGTCTATGGCAATGACCTTTAGTGCCAGCTTATTTGTAACGCTGTATAACTATTAGCTACAGAAAAAAAAAACATCAAATCTAAATAAAACTCGCTACAAACATTGTAAATTATTACTTTCATTTACTATTAAGGCAATCTCATATTGATCTCATTATGTACATTTACTCGCATCACTTCATTAAATTGTCAAATAGCCAATAGGGAATATTCATTAAAAAAAAGTATCACATTTCTTAATAAAACATGAAAAAAGTGAAATTAAAAGTAACATCGGTCAACTACAGAAAATATAAGAGGTTTAATTAGTCAGCGATTAGAAAGAGAGATCCGATGTGAAGTGACGTTATTTGTCGCGACGTATAAACTCCATAATAAAATTCAATTTCTCTCGAAAGAGATAGAAACAAACATTTCATAGCTTATTTATATCTCGGTTATTTTTATGCATAGTTGATTGATTTTTTTTATATTGAATATTCCATCAATGAGCTTTTAAGACGAGGCATTGGATTTTTTGTCAGTTTTCCTTTCGATATTGTAAGCAAAGTAGGTAAACTACGTGAATGAAATTTTAGTATGGTATTTTTCATCATATATCTTAACGAACTGGGATAGGAAAACACGATTAGTGAAAATTTTCCCAATAGATTGTTAATCCAAAAAAGTGTCCAATTTTATTTTATTTTGCTAATTATTCCGGAACTATAAGCATTTACACTTCGAAACTTTCAGACACGACAGTAATGCTATCTACCTACTGAACTGGGATATAGCATTTTATTTACTCGCGTAGTTAATTTTATTTCGTTTGTATTATACTTTCGGAGCTTATGCCGCATACGCCTGTGTTCAATAGCGGCGCCACTGTCTTTCGTCTCTTTTCTTTGCGCGTGGAAGTAATTGAACTATCTCATCGAAGCTCCGCCTCCATTCGCCTGTGATGGCTTGCCGACGACGGATGTGTGCCAAAATTGCGCTGGCGTTGCAATACAAGTTGAAATATAGGGGTGTCAGCGGGTTGCGGGGCACACACGCTGTTTCCGATTAATTGTTTAGCGATGCGTCACCTTAATGAAATCCATTAAAGATATCATGAACATTCCCTATTAGCGGATGATTCGAATGGCAATATTTGTAGCAACGCTCATATTTACACGAATTTTTATATATAATTCCAGAAATCGGCCTAATCCAAAGCGAAATGACGTGTACCAGCAACATTGTCCAACTATAGTTGCCAGCGATAAATTGCCGGCAACTTTAGTTGCCCGTCTCTGGCCATAGTGTAAGAACCGTATGACAGCCCGAATGTCCGTCCTAGCGTAGTGTCAAAGTGAACCGTATGAACAATACGATTAGGGTGTGTTTTGGCGCGTCTCACGTCTGCCGCTCGACTGTAAAGTTGTAAGAATAATCACGATCCAAGTCGAATCGCGTACGTTTCTTGATAATCGGGATTTGCATCTGAAAACAAATAATTTATCATCTGAAAACAAATAACGACGACCGGATGGCCTAGTGGTTAGAGAACCTGACTATGAAGCTTGAGGTCCCGGGTTCGACCCCCGGTCGGGGCAGATATTTGTATTAAAAATACGAATGTTTGTTCTCGAGTCTTGGATGTTTAATATGTATTTAAGTATTTATATTAATCTATATAAGTATGTTTATCCGTTGTCTAGTGCCCGTCTCACAAGCTTTGCTTAGTTTGGGACTAGGTCAATTGGTGTCAATTGTCCCAATATATTTATTTTATTTATAGAAAGGTTTAGATACATGTACGGGGTAAACAGGGCCTAGGGTAACAAGAGCTAAAGGCCACGTTTAGCATGTGGGCGTATAGGTGAAAGGGAAAATCGAATTAGCGATGGGTCGCTAGCATCGCCTTTAATCATGATTCTTAAGATTTTCGCCCATGCCCTCAATGGGCTTTTACCATCTGCGCTAGAAGAGAAGCAAGTGTCTACGTTTATTTTACAAGCTTTATATTAACTTGCAATGTATGTATGTATGTTTGTCCGGGTGGAATCTTGCGAGTCAATTTTGAAGCAGATATCTTCAACCGATTGAGCTGAAATTCTGCATACTTGTGTAAGTCAAATGACAATACAATAATCTGGTAGCGGAGTTCTGGTGACCCAGCCAGGACCGTCTCCGCAGGAGGGAACTCTTCAACGGTTGCTCCGATTGACTTGAAATTTGGTACACATACGTAGGACGGATGACAATGCAAGTACAGTCAACAAAAAGCTTGTATCTAAGATGATTTTTTATAGGTTAGCTTGTTCAGCTCCAACTTTTAATTTTCATTTATACAAGATTAGCGTTGCCTCGTAAAGATGTAGTGCGAAATGATTTTCTTTTCCATGACATTTCGTTGAATCCCATGCGGTTTTCAACTTTAACAGCATTTAAATAAGGTTCTTATTTATAAAACAATCTGATCTGACAGCTGCATTGTATAAACGACTTTACGGTCTGTTTCAATAAGGAAGGGTTGTGTGAGAGATCCATAGAATGTAACTGTTAGCGTTCACGAAAGTTTTTACAGCAATATAAATACTAAATTGAATTACTTAGAAATAAATCAATACTTGGCACTGTACATTAATAACGTTCTAAAAAGACTCACGGAGATGTTTTTTGCGTTTACATAATTTTCACGTACAAATTTTCAATATATATTAATGTCACTATTGACGAGACGTTGCTAGGTTACGTTCTATGGTCATTAAAACTAGAGAGGTGACTATGTATAATTGGGTAATCGGTTAAAATCGCGTATAATCGAAAATCCAAAGACAACCTACAAAAATATGAAGTGAGTATTTTACATTCTTTCACACTCACTACACAATACCCATCGATTTTATTGGTAATAAATAGATTCCTTAGAACTTCAATTACATTATGAAGTTAAATAATATTTTATACAACCTATTTTATTGAAAAAAAAAACAACTTGGCAAAAAGCGTAAAATAGGAATTATAATTATTACATCTTAGGGGATTGACTTGAGTATCATTATATCGAAATAGCATTCATGTAATAAATTAATATGCAGTCGTTATTTTTATGGAATCGATTGTTATTAGTACTAAGATATAATCGATAATCGTTTCATGTGAAAGGTGTCACAAAGAAGCCTCACCTCTAGATTTGTCAATGTTAATGTCACATACAACCCTTCCTTATTGAAACCGAGTGTAATAACATGTCACTAAAGTTGAAAATCGGATAAAATTTAACGAAACGTCATGGAAAATAATATGGCACTATAAATAAATAAGTAAATCTGTTTACTTTTTCCATCCATCCTCTACGCGACCAAACCAACTAAGCATATTTTCTGTCCTAGTCACATCTTTCACAGCAGCGCCGCTACTCACCACGCTATCGCTAGGCAGCCCTCGCAGCCGCGGGTTGAGCACGAACGGGACGCCCTCGAGTCCGCTGTAGCCGCCCAGCGTCTGGTAGTTGTTCAGCCGGGGCAGCGGGGCGGGGCCCTTGCGGCGGGAGGGCGGGGGCGGGGACGCCGGCCCCGAGGGCACGGGGGAACTCCGGGAGGGGGGCCTGCAGACAATAAACAATTATTTTTCAAATAACTATTTAAGTAACCGATATATAAGCTATCAAAGATTTTTCTTTATCTCTTTTTAGAAAAACAGAAATTGAACCCTTTTCCTCGCATAGTGAATATAGTGACATAAATGTACACAAATATTCGACCTTGCTACATTTACGATATGGTACAAAATCAATTGAAGTCATTAAAAATCGACAACATTTCATATTTCTGAGCCTATAATTTTAATGGTTCTCTGTATTTTGTTTGAAAAGATGAACATGCTGACAGTTTAATTTTTTCGCTAGGGCTTGTATTTAATTTATAATTAATTTATTAATTTGTGCTTATTCTAAAAGGGCGTAACTCCGGTACTATCACAGAATACACACTTATCCCTTTTTCTTTTCTCTATAGAAAAAAAACTGACGTTAATTTCAAATTGTCAATGTCAGGTCCTATTCTCTAATATTCGATTTTCGAGGTTTGCTTCGTGCTGTTCCGCTCATACTAATAGTCAATTATCTGGAGAGTGAGAGAGAAGGTATGCAACGAACTTCGAAAATAGAATTTCAGAGTAGCCCCCCTTGTACTTTGGAGTTGTCAAAAATACAAAATTATGATCGCTTATATTTTCTCGTGAAAAAAGCAAAGGCGTTTCACCTATCATGTGGTAGTATTGGTAAAATTAGGACATACTTTTAATTATTTTTTAATATTTATAATAAATAAGCGATATTAAAATTATATAAACATATGCAGTGATCAGGAGGCAAAATGCTTTCGAACCATATATACATTTTCAGGTGTTATAAAAATGAAATGTTGTCAATTATAATTGTTTATAAATTGATCCGTCATAGGTAAAAACCATAAAACTTTGATTCATATTGTAGGAGCTTACCTAAATTAGCAGGGCTTGGAAAAGGCGACGCGACAAATGACATGTGATGTCATATCGGACCTCTCTTTTAAATTTAAATTTACGAAACAAGAGCAAGATAGAACTTGTATTGCTGTCTCTTTTACACCGCTACAGGAGCGTCTGGCGTATGTCGGCGGCGGCTGGGTTTAACCGGTACAATTTCGTTAACGCGAACGTTAATTTCGTTCTCTGTACTTAACGGTAAGCAAGACCATTTCGATTTTTTTGTTCGTTCCATCAATTAACCGAACGAATTAAAATAACGATATTGGAACAATATTAACAGGTACATCAATAACGGTCCTGGTCTCTGGTCGCGTGTGTACTGTATGCAAGTGCGTGCGTGCGTGCGTGCGTGCGTGCGTGCGTGCGTGCGTGCGTGCGTGCGTGCGTGCGTGCGTGCGTGCGTGCGTGCGTGCGTGCGTGCGTGTGTGTGTGTGTGTGTGTGTGCTGACCTGGGTGCCGGTCTGGCGGGCTTGTTGATGTTGTACGAGGGACTAAGCGCCTCGTAGTCATGGCTCGTGTTGAAATCCTCGATTTTCGGGTACGAGCTGTTTATATTGACATTGTTGAGCTCCGATATGAGAGGGGAGAGCTTCGGGGGCCGTTCGGGGACCGCACGCAATCTGAAACGAATACAGAAGTAATTAAATAAACCTACTAATATTATAAATGCGAAAGTTTGTGACGATGTGAGTGAGCGAGTGTGTATGTTTGTTCCTTATTCACGCTAAAACGACTGGACGGATTTGGATAAAAATTGGAAAGACGATAGCTGGTACCCTAGATTAAATATAGGCTACTTTTTATCCCGGAAAATTGCATAATTCCCGCGGGATAGCGTTAAATATTTTGCATTTTCGTAGTCGCGGGCAGAAGCCAGTAAATAATAATAATTAATAAAAATTAGGGAACAATTTACACAAACTGACTTAGTCCCAAAGTAAGCGCTAGTAAGGCTTGTGTTATGGGAACTAGACAACGATATAACATACTTATATAGATAAATATATACTGAAATAGATAGAAAAATCCACGGATCAGGTACAAATGTTCGTGCTCGTCACACAAATATGCCCTTCAGGATTCGAACCCGGGACGCTTGCTTCGCAGGCAGGGTCACATAACAACTGGGCCAAACGCGTCGTCAGATACAATAAATCATTATTAAAGCATTAAAAAATTGTTACAGAGCGGGCGCTAGAGCAAAGCGAGTGCTTATAATGCTATGACGGAATACTACCAAAGATTTACCGTTTCAAAATAATAAGTTTTACAATACAAACTGTTGCTAGTCAACATCTTTAGCCCTTGGATTTGTGAGTAGGATTGATGAGAATCCGGGGTTCGATTCCCGGCCAAAACACTTCTACGATTTTACCTCGTTTTCTAGTTTTCATTGTCTATTAGAAATATTATAAACCGTAAAAATTAAAATAATAGAACCACCTTCAAATATACAAACACAAACACAAACACATACACAGCACACACACACACACACACAAACCATGCTGGCCGTTTCGAGCTCACGAACGAAACGTTTATAATCGAAAACGAAGAATGCGGGCAAATATTATTAACTCTCACACACATACAGTATATCAGGGTCCACCAGATTAGTTAGGCAGAGCCAGAGGCGGGAAACATATCTATACAGGCATCTAATACCTAGGAAGGTTCCAGAGCGTTTTGAAGTCTCTATACAGCGATATTATGGAACTGAAAATAAATAAATACATAGGTGCATCAACATAAATAAATAGATAGATAAATAAATGATAAGACATATATGATAACTGAAACCAATAGGGAATATTCATGTATTTTTTCATCGCTTTCTATAGAAGCTCATTTATGCAATAAACAATATGAAAAAAATATTTTTCAAATAACTACATAATTATAATTCCTATTTTACACTTTTTGCCAAGTTGTGTTTTTTCAACAAAATAGGTTGTATAAAATATTATTTAACTTCATAATGTAATTGAAGTTCTATAAGGAATCTATTTATTACCAATAAAATCGATTGGTATTGTGTAGGTAGTGAGTGTGAAAGAATGTAAAATACTCACTTCATATTTTTGTAGGTTGTCTTTGGATTTACGATTATACGCGATTTTAACCGATTACCCAATTATACATAGTCACCTCTCTAGTTTTAATGACCACAGAACGTAACCTAGCAACGTCTTATTAATAATGACATATATTGAAAAATTGTACGTGAAAATTATGTAAACACAAAAAACAACGCCGTGATTCTTTTTAGAACGTTATTAACGTACAGTACCAAGTATTGGTTTATTTCTAAGTTGTCTTTGTCTTTTTCTTTACGTGTGAGGAGTATTAAATCACACACTTTTGCAAATTTTCCGTGTTGTTATTGTTATTCGTGATGGGAAAGTCTATTGATTTACAAATGCTACGTTGTGTTTAAAGTACATCGGATTCTTTACTTTTTAACATTTAAATATTTTCATAAGTCGTTACCGTTAAGCAGCAGCAGGGAATGCAAGCCAAAAAACACCATCCGGTTGATCTTTATTCAAATACCCAACTTGTGCTGATACCTAAACAATCTACGTCGCAAATGTTGTATAAGAGTTGATAATTCATTTTTTTTTTTTTCAGATTTTTTGTCTCAGCCGTTTAAGAGTAGGCTTTAGAAAGTACCTAATTTACAGCATTTGAAGGCACTATACTTCATTTAATTTAGGATGAGAAACCACAATAATGTTATATTGCGGCTCGTGAACTGTAATCTCTTTACGATTTGTACTAGAGTAACAATTGACGGCACGCAAATAAAGTGGCATTAAAACAATTTTATTTTGCGGCTGCCAAACTATTGCACTGTACTGTTTGCTGAGTAAGAAATAGTTGACCAGCCGCAATATAATGTTATTGTGGTTTCTCATTCTAAATTAAATCAAGTATAGTCGCCTCAATAAGTTCACGCCAGCTATTGTAAATCAAAGATAGGGGAAGTGGAAAGTGGGGAGTGGGGAAGGGAAGTGTTATTTGTGAAAGCACACTTTCAAAATCAGACACGTTTCCTGTCGCACCGTGCTAAATCATAAAAGGGCTCGAAACGAATCAATTACACGGCTACGGTCGAACGGAGAAAACGTTATTTGTTTTACAAGGTTGTACCTATACCTCATTTAATTTAGGATGATTAACCACAACATTACATTGCGGCTCGTGAACTGTAATCTCTTTACAATTTGTACTAGAGTAACAATTGACAATATTTCAATTTTTTTAAGTGCTACTTTTTACTGTCTGGCTGGAAAGAGCGCACAGTTTTAAGACACCCGTATTTTTTTATATTTGTGAAATTCTTGTATTTTCGTGGAAAAATCCATTTAAATCGTTGCTCAAGCAGAAAGGACGTAAGTAACAAGCGTCAAGTATTAGCGAAATGACGTCACTGCTTTGTTTCGTACACTTAAAAAAACGTTGAAATAATTACATTAATTGACCGACAAAACCTGTGCTTAAATAGTTTGACAGTGAAAGCAGTTGTCAATGTCGATGAACGTCAAAACGAGCTGACAAACTCAAACAGAATACTTCACAAAAAATATGATTTTAAATGAAAACTTGCAAAAATATTATCATTATTGCCCGGCAAACAGTTATCTAGTGTTCCCGATGGCAACAAAGCCGAGTGGTGTGCGAATGAATTAACCCTCAGCTGTCAGTAGTGCTGTGTTGTGAAAGTTGTAAATGTCAAAGGGAAACCCGGAAGACAAGGTTTTTTATAATGTTTTTTTGTGTTCTACAAGTGTTTCTCTCGAAATGGTTTTTGATTTATGCATATAGAGAAATTTGAAATATTGTCAATTGACGACACGCAAATAAAGTGACATTAAATCAATTTTATTTTGCGGCTGCCAAACTATTGTGCTGCACTATTTGCTAGCTAAGAAAATAGTTGACCAGACGCAGTATACTACGTAGTTAGAAACCACAAAAACATTATAGTTATTATGGTTTCTAATTCTAAATTAAATGAAGTATATATTGTAGACGATATTTTTATAGAATTTTGTTGGAACGGGCGTAAATCTAAGGACATTGCACCTATAAGGGGAGTGTTCTTTGGAATTATCTGGTGGGGTTATAATGGGAGATCATTCCAGAACGGTCTGGTGTGATGTCTTTGTTATGATAAGGCCATCGCAGTATTGAGTTATATCATCAAGGCCCATAAACTCACTTATTGGCTTTAATAGTAAGCAAGGTGGCATAGAGTTGAGCTTTTGGATTCATGGGCATAAGCCTTATTAGATTTATATTCGCTCGTTCGATGATTTAAAATATTTGGTTTTTGTATTTATATCAATTTATTAAAGATCTTCTGAATACATTAAAGTATGTTATCTTAACGTAACTTATTGCTACCGGATCGTGCATTTGGTTTACGCCGCCACGCCATCTTGGCCTTCGTCTTCTTCGCATGCTACCTCACAGTACACATCAGTGGCAGTATCTTCCGTCTCACTCACCTCCTATTGGCCTCAGGCGTTATATTAGACACGACATTCTCGTACTCGCTCTGTTTGTGCGTGGGGGACGTCTCCGCGCTGCCCCCGCCCACCTTGTAGCAGACCACCTTGCCGTTTATCTCGCTGCGGACATAGATTGGAACTACCTTAGAAAGTTTCACTATTATGTTCATGTAATTTCGACGATGGCGACTATCCTGCTCGCCGCTAGTCCACTCACCCGACTAGCCCACTAGCTAGTACACTCACACTACTAGCCCACTAGTCCACTCACTCGACTAGCCCACTAGCTAGTACACTCACACTACTAGCCCACTAGTCCACTCACACGACTAGCCCACTAGTCCACTCACTCGACTAGCCCACTAGCTAGTACACTCACACTACTAGCCCACTAGTCCACTCACCCGACTAGCCCACTAGCTAGTACACTCACACGACTAGCCCACTAGTCCACTCACTCGACTAGCCCACTAGCTAGTACACTCACACTACTAGCCCACTAGTCCACACACCCGACTAGCCCACTAGCTAGTACACTCACACGACTAGCCCACTAGTCCACTCACTCGACTAGCCCACTAGCTAGTACACTCACACTACTAGCCCACTAGTCCACTCACTCGACTAGCCCACTAGCCAGTACACTCACACTACTAGCCCACTAGCTAGTACACTCACACGACTAGCCCACTAGTCCACTCACTCGACTAGCCCACTAGTCCACTCACTCGACTAACCCACTAGCTAGTACACTCACACTACTAGCCCACTAGTCCACTCACCCGACTAGCCCACTAGCTAGTATACTCACACGACTAGCCCACTAGTCCACTCACTCGACTAGCCAACTAGCTAGTACACTCACACTACTAGCCCACTAGTCTAGTTTAGCGGAACACAAAAAAAGTGTAGGTAACTTTTTTTTTCTGGTCAAGCTCCGCTTTTGAGTTCCGCTAAATATGCCGCTGAGTATAATAGTCCTCCCACCCAACTAATCCACTATCTAGTACACTCACCCGACTAGTCTACTAGCTAGTCCACTCACTCGACCGACCTACCACCTAGTCCACTCACCCGACTAGCCTACTAGCTAGTCCACTCACCCGACTAGCCTACTAGCTAGTACACTCACCCGACTAGTCTACCAGCTACTCCACTCACCCGACTAGCCCACTAGCTGTACACTCACACGACTAGTCTACCACCTAGTCCACTCACCCGACTAGCCTACTAGCTAGTCCACTCACCTGACTAGCCCACTAGTACACTCACACGACTAGCCCACTAGTACACTCATACGACTAGCCCACTAGTACACTTACACGACTAGCCCACTAGTCCACTCATCCGACTAGCCCACTAGCTAGTACACTCACCCGACTAGCCTACGAGTCAACTCACCCGGCCAGTATGAACCCTTGCGGCGCGTTCCGCAGCCGCGAGCACACGATCACGTCAGTGACCGGAGGCCGGGGCGCCGCGCTCGGACGCGAGACGCGCGTGCAGAGCCGCCGCTTGCCCGCGCGCCCCGCCACGCTGAAGCCCGAGGGCGCCACCTCGCGCTCGCCCACCACCGCCAGACCGTCCATCACGTAACCAGGCACGCCTGTATACAACAATAGTTTAGTATTATACCGGTCAGCACGAAGCCGCTGGTCGAGTAGTGCTAGAAGGCCGAGCGAAACGAGGCCGTCTATTATACGAGTCCAGAAATCGATGTACAATGAGCCAAATATATGGTCTACCTCTCTAAGATTAAAATCCTTTGCACGCCACAATATATGTCGATAAGACAGGCCGTCAACTTCTAAGTTCGACTTCAGCGTCATTTTCATTTGATTTAAAGTTGGATGAAAAGTGGTAGCCCACTTATTTGGCCGACCTTACTAGCCGAGGCTTATAAGGGCATTTTTCTGAAGCACCTTCCGTTTTGTTATTCTTATACAAGTGTCTATAGAAAACAGCGACTGATCAAGAGTTCTGACCGCCCTAGGCTATTTTTATTTCTCAGTGTAGGGTAGATGGCAATGATGCTAGATTAATAGTGCATGCGAAAACACGATTTCAGCCCCCCCCCCCCCCTCCCGTAACGTAACGTAACGGAAAAGGAACGAAAAAAACAATATTTCGAGTAAAGGGTGAGTTGAATGGATTTCTTTTCAGAAAAATGACCGTAAGCGTTTTGACGTGACAACGTCTTATAAATTGGTTTGCCGGGTGACACTTCAAGAAACTGCGTTACGCTCCGCTCACGTTATGCGCTCACAATGAGAGCGAGTGAGAGGCACGCGGGCATGGTTAGCCCGCCTAAGAGCGAGAGAGACAGACATAAAAAGTGAAAGGCACGCGTCCCTTCCACTCGAGCACAGTTAGCCCGCCTAAGAGCGAGAGAGACAGAGCGAGAGAGAGAGAGTGAGAGAGATAGGCATACACACCGGTTCATGTCTTGCGCTTCTATTTCGATTTAGATTCTTTGTATAAATTAATGTTTTAAATATAATTCTTTGTATAAATAAATGTTTTAAATTGTTACTATTATTTCATCCTTCTTCCTACTATACGAATGAATATTCACATTAAAATTATTTTACCACTCAAAGTCGTTGTCACGTAAAACTTTCGCCCGTATACCGACTTTACAGGCAACCAATTTTTTTGTCCATGCCATCCGCCTCTAGAAAAATCTACCTACATTATTATAGAGGCCTGAAGAACCCACTAATGTTGGACAAATGAGATTGGGACAAATACATAGAAATATTGTAATCAACAAAAAAAAATGAAAAGTTTATTTTGCAACTAGGCCGCCAAGGGCTCTTTTACATGTCTTTGTTTGAAACTACCAGCGCATTCAGAAAGACCATCATTGCCAAGAAGTATGCGCCAAAAGAAGATTGGCAACATCAGAGGATTCCAGATGCGATGCCAACTTAGAGGGTAGACTTCTTCTCTTCTTCTTGCATTTAAGAGCTAGGCTCTTCTTGTCGGTGCAGTAATCGCTACTCCGCTCAGTCCTCAGCCAGCCTCTCGACCTCCCGATACCACGCGGCACCCATTTTTTTCTCAAAAATTTACCTATGCGAATGAAAGGTGTTTATTTTCCATACAGATTACAGAGTTATTAAGGGTCGGTACAAGAAATAAGTTTTACACAAAGGAAAAGTATTAAATTGAGCGCCGCGGCTCGTAGTTAGACCAGTGATGGGCAAACTACGGCCCGCGAAGGAGTTTAATCCGGCCCGCCGATGTTCCTTCGAAGCGAATAGTGTTGACCCGCGATATTGAAAGTTTTGCGGTTCTGCAGTATTTACAAAATATGCGGAATAATAGGTGCGTGGTGCGTAGCGTAGGTGGTGGAGCTAGCTAGACTAACCACGCAGTTCATGAATTTTGGTATAATTCTGGCCTTACTAAATATCTGTAATTTTCTGGCCCACCACGATATAAGCCATTATTTGCCCACCACTGGGCTACACATACCTTCAGATTTGGACAAGCATATGTAATGGCTGGGCTTCTTGCCGAAGAGCCCGTTCTGCCGCAAGAGCGCCGCGTCAGCGTCCTCGTCATACGTCTTGCTGACAGCGAAATACCCGGCGGGACACTTGGCGACCGACTCCACGATCTGCAGCGAGAGCAGCGGCCGCTCGTCCGGCAGGGCTCCGCCGAGCGCGCTGAGAACCTTCGACATGATCACGGGCCGATTCTGGAATTACAATTGAATCTTCACTATCCACACACTCATAAATACAGGTTGTTGCAAAACTACCCGTAATGCCGAAAGGAGGTTAAATGTGGCCTATACATACATACAAACATACATACATACCGTCACGCCTCTTTCCCACAGGGGTAGGCAGAGACTACTTTGTTCCACTTGCTGCGATCCTGACACACCTCTTTCGCTTCATCCACATTCATCAATCTCTTCATACATGCTCGTCGGTTTCGGGTACTCTTGCTTGACCTGACCTTTTTCCAAAACGTCTCCAATTCCTCCCACAATCCCAATTCCCAATCACTGTATAACTTACCCCAAAAAGAACAAAAAAAAACATTATTTTTTCACTGATGTGCAAAACCCTATTTCAGTAAAATCAAAGAGTAAACCTGCGCAGAACGTCATTTCACAAATTTGAATGTAATTTCTTCATAATTCGCGGAACGTGTATATTAACAACACACGTGTGACACCCAGAGTAGCCAAAAAGTTACAACGCGACCTTATTTCAACTGTAACAATGGCGTGTTGCGAACTATTCGGCTACTTTTGGTGTCACGAACTATTTGACGCTGACTGTACATGCATACATAAATCACGTTTTTATCCCTTACGGGGTAGACAGGGCCTAAGGTAACAAGACGTACAGGCCACGCTTAGCAAGATTGTGGGCGTATAGGTGTAATACATATATCACGTTTTTATCGCTTACGGGGTAGACAGAGCCTAAGGTACCAAGACAGGCCACAGCATGTGGGCGTACAGGTGGTAAGTGAAATCAAAATGGTCCTTTACCATCTGCGCGGGAAGAGAAGCAACTACATTCTATATTTTTTCTTTGCTCCCAGAGACCAGCATGGAAGGAACTCTACACAACTCAATGTCAAACTTAAATAAAGTCTAATTTACAATTGACACGTCAAAATTCGCCGCGCACAACTTAAAAAGCCACGCAACCTCGCGGTAGCAATTAAACGCTAGAATTATACGTAATTAATAAACAATTGATTCGTGACATTGACGTTCTCTTAGCTTAGATAATTGGTCACACGCAATCACAAGATCGAAAACCATTATTATGGTTACTTCTTAACACGTTGGCCGCCATGCATCGCCAATGGGATCACGTGATCTTCTGTGTGGCCATGAGCACCACCAGTGGGATCACGCAATCTTCTGTGTGGCCATGAGCACCACCAGTGGGATCACGCAATCTTCTGTGTGGCCATGAGCATCGCCAGTGGGATCACGCAATCTTCTGTGTGGCCATGAGCATCGCCAGTGGGATCACGCAATCTTCTGTGTGGCCATGAGCATCATCAGTGGGATCACGCAATCTTCTGTGTGGCCATGAGCACCGCCAGTGGGATCACGCAATCTTCTGTGTGCCCATGACCATCACCAGTGGGATCACGTAATGTAAATGTAAAATAGTGGAGTTTATATTTGTGACAAATGAGCAAAGGCGTTAACTCGTTAATCCGTTAATCGTTAATTAACGAATCCCCTTTGTCGTCCTACCCCGCGCCCCTGCACCGCGCGGGCGAGGACTCATTTAAGGTCCGACCACACCGCCGCGTATACGCAGTGACGTCTCGTAGGCGTCACGTTTTCTCACCGTTTCTTCATACATTTTGTTGCGATTCCGTAACGTCACCGTTTTTTAAGCAGCGGTGTGGTCGCACCTTTAAACGATCGTATAATCAAGACGATAACCCCTTACGGAGCGTTTGATTCAACTTACCTAACGACGTGCTGAAATATTGCAGAACCATAAGACACCGTGTAGACCTATGATTCTTACTATACGTTCTCATTTCGTCACACGCCTGACTCATTAGTTGTTTGTGTCACAAGGGAGCAAAATTATGTACAAACGGCTAGGGCGCTACATTGAATCCCGATCTTAGCGAAGGATTCTACGATAGAATCCTAAGCGTAGCGAGGATTCGAAAGTAGAATCCTGAGCGTAATGAGGGATTCAAGTATTAACGCCCAAGAAAATAATTTTCTTGTCAGATGACACCTAAACTGACTGTCACGAATTCGTATCCTATTACAAAGCAGCATTAAGTTGGTGAGACATTAAAAATCAATTTACAGAGAACGGATTCTTAGAATATCAAATATGTATGCTTAAATATTAGAGTAGTTTTTATACAGGTTATAAGCGGCCACAGCATTCCAAATAGGTGATCCAATGTGAGAGCAAAGACTGTCTCTGCTCGTCTCATAAAAGATACAAAAAAGTAGATTAAATAATGTTAAAAATATTTGTGAAAAACTATTCCGGGGGTTATTGTTATTAGAAGGCTGGATCAACTATTTCTTATTATTCTGTCCCATCGGTGAGTGGACAAAAGTAATACAGTTTGTTAGAAGACGTGTCGTGTCTCATTAGTCATTATACTTCAGTTTAGTGGATGGTTGGCCTTATGGAACACTCTTAAAACCGTTTACACGCATATTGTCAGGCACGCAAAATGCCAGAAACGCAGTAGGCCAGGGGCCCGATTTTTGAAAGCACATGTGTGAAATTACCACTCGAAAAAATTGTGCTGAATTTGAAATACGAGCAGCTTAGAAGATATTTATGGTTCTCATTAATCATGTGGACTAGTCAAAAATTGGATTAGTGCCGTAGTTTTGAAGATATAAACAGATCTATACCACTTTCGAGTGATGTGCTTTCAAAAATCGGGCCCTAGAAAAGCAATATATACATACCAATAAATCCTCACTAGAGATAATAAAAAAAATAGGTTCGTTTCGTTATAGGTATACCGAATAGAAATAGTGACCCCACAAAAACGGGGTTCCGTCGACCTTATGGTGGGAGTCTAATTCGACATTTAATAACAGTGGGACCACGGGTAAAAGCCGAAGAATTCAGGCAAAGAAAACTAAACAAACATTTCTGACATATTGCTTTTCTGGCCTTCTGCGTTTCCGGCATTTTGCGTTTCTGGCTGCTGACAAGACGCGTGTATACGCTTAAAACTACCGCAAAAGTACATGTTTGGCAAACTTAATCCTGACCCAGAACGTAACCATAGCAATGAGTGATAGCAAGTAAATAGATCTATTAACATTGGTTCAATACAACTTTTGTTCGTATGTCTGTTTAAATGATCACGATCACGCTAACTGAAACTAAACGGATTTCCAACACGTTTTATATAGATTAAGCTTAATCTTAAGCAACATGTAGTAATTATTTCATCCAAATCATACTTATTTATCCAGTTTCATAAATGAACGGCCGTAAAATTGTAGTGTTCTCTCGATAATTAACTTGATAAACTTTTAAACTGAGTTACGTAAGTATCTAGTAAGTTGATAAAACTTATCTCGTTTTATTTGAACGGCCCCATTGTACGCTACAACTACAACCCGGACTGGCGTGGTCAGTCTCTAGAGTAAGTTTTCACACAAGAAACTTTTCGAACGCGTTCACGTTTAACTTAGTACCTGTGCTTAGTGTAGGTTTTCGGTCATAAAACATGTCTCGACCGCGTTTGCGTTAAAATGTCAAATAATATGGGAACAGTTTGTTGCCTTTTCGATCCGCAAGTGGCGCTGCCTATTATTCCATAGTAATTGAGACGTTTACGTGAACGCGTTCGAGACGTTTTTATATGCGAAAACTTACACTAGACTAGATGCTTTGCTCGGTTTTTCTTACTGTCTTCAGTCTTTCTTACTGTTCGTTCCAGAAAGAGACGAGTCTATCTCGCGCTCTCATGCTAGCTGTGCATAACGAATAACTCATTCATTAATTCACCAGTTTCGTTTCTTTCACCTCTGCCTAAGTGGGTGTTAGTACAGTTAAGCGTCGAAACGAGGCCAGAGGACAATTAACACGTATTTTTTCACCCAGCAATGTAACGGTGGCGTGTGTACTGTCTTGTTGGTCTAATATCCCACCTTGAGGACGATTTAAGGATGATACATCTTACTAATATTATAAATGCGAAAGTATGGATGGATGGATGGATGGATGGATGTTTGTTAGTTACTCAATCACGCCAGAACGGCCCAACGGATCTGGATGAAATTTGGCACATAGATAAAGAAAAGTCTGGAATAGCACATAGGCTACTTTTTATCCCGGAAAATTGCGTAGTTCCCGCGGGATAGCGATAAACGAATTCTTTGCAGACGAAGTCGCTTAGTGCATACATAAATCACATCTTCATCCAGCCTAAGGTAATAAGGCCTAGAGGCCACGTTTAGCATGATTGTGGGCGTGATGGAAAGGGGAATCAAAATAGTGATAGGTTGCTAGCATCGCCTATGAAGAGTCCTAAGATTTTTGCCCATTATCGATGGGCTTTTCTTTTATGTGCGCGGGCAGAGAAGCAACTGGTACATTCTATGTTTTTTCCTTACTCCTAGACCGGCATGGAAGAAACAATCTTTAAACGTCATTGCGTCTTGTTTATTCTCGTCATTTTTATACTTTGACCAAATAATACTTCGTCATTTTTCCTAACCGACCTTTTTATTCTTTGACATTTTTACATAATCGTCATTTTTGTTTATTGTCATCCGACATTTTTATACCTCGCAATTTTTCCTTCCCGACATTAGTCGCCTAAATCATTAAATCAAGTAGATGTACTTAGTATTAAATTTAAAGTCGAAGGGGTCACTTGAAATTGTTCCGGAATATTTCAGCAAGTGGTTGGGTCATGGGGGCAACTCCGAAATTCGATTTTCGAAGTTCGTATCACATCGTCCCTCTCACTCAAATTGATAACTATTCGTGAGAGCAGAACGGCACGAAACGAACTTCGTATTATAAGGCCAGTTCGACTGACCCCTTCAGAGATTTTTCTTTTTAAATTTTGTTACAAAATTATTTAAAACTAGCTTCTGCCCGCGACTTCGTCCGCGTAGAATTAGCAATTGACATGTTTATCGCTATCCCTCGGGAACTGTGCAATTTTCCGGGATGAAAAGTAGCCTATGTTTCAATCTAGGGTACCAGCTATCTTCGTTCCAAATTTTATCCAAATCCGTCCAGTCGTTTTAGCGTGAAGAAGGAACAACATACAAACTCACTCGCTCACATCGTCACAAACTTTCGCATTTATAATATTAGTAGGATTCAGTCCCGCCTTGACACAGTTGACTTTAAACATCGATAAATATTATGGAAACATTTTGTCAACTATGATTCATAAATCCTGAAAAACAGGGCTTTTCAGCCAAACTAACCCAACAGTCGAAGAATACTCGAAGGGTAATATAATTAGTGTTCTAATTGAATGTTTGCCACTATACTTCATTTAAATTAGACTGAGAAACCGCATTTCTTACCTAGCAAATAGTACAGTGCAATAGTTTGGCAGCCGCAAAAATTGTTTTAATGTCACTTTATTTGCGTGTCGTCAATTGTTACTCTAGTACAAATTGTTAAGAGATTACAGTTCACGAGCCGCAATATAATGTTGTTGTGGTTTCTCATCCTAAATTAAATGAAGTATAAAAATATCCTACCCAAAATGCTAATTCCACGTAAACAAAGTCGCTGGCAAAAGCTATAAATAAATAAATAAGTATCAATCAAAGTTAAATATATCTGCATCCTCGCTATTCTCATTACTTATTGAACAGCTCTCGAATGCTGCGACTTCTGGTCAGCTGTTAGAATTTTACTATTTTTAGTGTTCCGTCATGGTAGCCTAGTGGTTTGACCTGTGGCCTCTCAAGCAGAGCGTCGTGGGTTCAAATCCCGGGCTCGCACGTCTGAATTTTCGGAATTTATGTGCGAAAATTGCATTTGTAATTTGCCATGAGCTTTTCGGTGAAGGAAAACATCGTGAGGAAACCTGCACACATCTGCGAAGAAATTCAATGGTGTGTGTTAAGTTCCCAATCCGCACTGGGCGCGCGTGGGAATTATAGCCCAAACCCTCCAATACACGGAGGAGGCCTATGCCATGAGGCACGCCGAATTACGCGACAATTTAATAATAATAAAAAAAAACGACAATAACAACAACAACATGTACTTACTGAAATTGTAGCGAATTCGGAATAAAAAGGCTTATAAATAAATAAAAATAGTGTTCCGTACCTCAAAAGGAAAAAACGGAACCCTAATAGGATCACTTTGTTGTCCGTCCGTCCGTCTGTCTGTCAAGACCCTTTTTTTCAGGAACGCGTGGAGGTATCAAGCTGAAATTTATATCAAATACTTAGGTCTACTGCCCGTTGGAGCTGTGAAAAAATCAAACTTCTAAGCCAACGCAATCAAAAGATACAGCCGTTTATGCCGCAAATTTTCGACTCTCAAGGGAATCAAAACCTACAGGGTACTTCCCGTGAACGCAGAATCTTAGAATTTGGTATGAAGGTAGGTCTTATAGCACAGATTAAGGAATAATTGCGAAAACCGTAAATATGTATGTATGCCTGTATATATCAGTGACCAATATAAAGTGACCCTCACTGTGTACATTTTGCTTTGGAGCAGGGCTCTACTTACACTGTTTTATAGATATTTATAGATAATGATACGGAACCCTCGGTGCGCGAGTCCGACTCGCACTTGGCCGGTTTTTTTATTCTAATTCAGTTCCGCCTTTTTCGCGGTTCCTTTTGAACATCGATCAATGTATAGAAACATTCGTCAACTATGACTCAAAAAAACTGAAAATCATTTACAGGGCTGTTCAGTTTGACATATGTCGGCGACATGTGACAATTCAAAATGCAAGTCGTAGTCAATATGAAGCCAACTGGCGTAGATTCTGGTCGAGTTTGCAATGTCAACAGAATTGTCACTTGTCAGCGACAATTGTCGCATTGGTGAAATGGGGCCTGCTGGACTATTCGGAAAAAAATCCGAGAGACCCAGTGTACATATTTTTTGCAAGAATTTCCTTTCATTGTTTTTTTTATAGGCTTGTACAATTTTTATAGCAGGAAACTCATCACTTAAATCTGTTTAAGGATAATTATGACTCAATACCAAATAACAAATGACTAACTCTTTTATCTCAAATCTTATAACACAAAATCCCCCAGATCTGTCAGTCTTTGCGATAAACTTAAAATTACTGTACAGATTTTCATGCGGTTCTCTCCAATAGACAGATTAATTCACAAAGAAGGTTTAGATACAGTCACAAGAAAGTCTCGAAAAATCTTATTGCACCTCTATGATCCCCAAGGCATATTTCTTTTTTTAATTTTCAAGTCCCTACTTATAGTGTTAAAGGTGTTAATCCCATTAGAATATCAATTATAATTTATAATATTACTAGCTGGTGCCAGCGACTTCGTCTGCAAAGAATTCGTTTATCGCCAGGTATCCCGCGGGACCTACGCAATTTTCCGGGATAAAAAGTAGCCTATGTGCTATTCCAGACTTTTTTCTATCTATGTGCCGAATTTCATCCAGATCCGTTGGGCCGT
Organism: Pandemis heparana; assembly: GCA_963854515.1. NCBI lineage: Eukaryota > Metazoa > Arthropoda > Insecta > Lepidoptera > Tortricidae > Pandemis > Pandemis heparana. The sequence goes on from OY978006.1 coordinate 33,628,904, forward strand.
TCAGGCGTGATTGAGTAACAAACAAACATCCATCCATCCATCCATCCATACTTTCGCATTTATAATATTAGTTAGATATAGTAGTTATGATGGGTCTACCTAAACTGCACAAGGATAGGTAAATATTAATTAAACAGTGGCTGAAATACAGCTTTAATAATTAGTGACTAGCCTTTCCTTATATGTTGTACCTACCACAGTACAGATAGCTTATTTGAGGCTACTAGCTTATAAAACAGTCTGTTTTAATAAAGTAGGTATGACTGACATATTCACATTGACAAATCTAGAGGTGAAGCTTCCTTGTGACACCTGGCATATTCAACGATTATCAAGTATATTAATATATAGGTATATATATATCAGTACTAACAGCAATCTGTTCCCTAAAAATATCAATTAAATATTAATTTACAAATAAAAGCTTTAAATATTATTAAACTTAATTATGTAGTAATTGATGTTCTCAGGAATCTATTGATCCTACTTCCTACTAATATTATAAATGCGAAAGTTTGTGACGACGTGAGTTAGTGAGTGTGTATGTTTTGTTCCTTCTTCATGCTCTAACGACTGGACGGATTTGGATAAAAATTTGGAACGAAGATAGCTGGTACCCCAAATTAGAACATAGGCTACTTTTTATCCCGGAAAATTGCATAGTTCCCGCGGGCTAGCGATAAACATATCAAAGGCCGTAGCTGCCTAATGTAAGTCTATTTTTTTTTAAATTAAATGTTAGGTATTTGTCTGTTGGGACCATTCTGCCAGAAATTGGTATACCCACACTAAAAATAGCTAATATATACTAACAAGAATAGATGTAATACATTTTATACTTAAGCTGTATTTAAAGTTATTTATTTGTTTGTTAGGTCTGATAGACAAGCAAACACAATTTAAATATACCTAACAGGTGTGTATTTGTATTGAAATATCTTAGATTCCTAGCATTATTTTTAATAAACATTCGCTTCAGCTATAAATGAAGAACTAAAATCTAGTATTTTGTATGCCAGAATAAAAAAACTTGCATTAAAGTCTCATTTGTCTCAAATACTTAATACCATTTCAAAAATTAAGAAAAAATAAGAAAGAATAAAATAAAATTTTGACCTGGATCCAGGACTAGGCATACAAAAAGATAAAACCAATGACTCATTTAAAAAAAAATACCATTCCTATTGATTTTTTCCCTCTGGGTGGATTTTTGACGTTGTAATTTGTGTGCAATACATTTAGCATGGCACACAAATTACAACGTCAAAAATCCACCCCTCTACAAAATGGCAAAGGAACCATAGCACTACATACATACAATACATACATTAATTGTAATTTACAGTTTGTCTATAAAGTCGTGACATTAAAAAGTGGCAATACTGTAGTGTCGTCCCTTTCTAATCTATAAGTATAAGAAAACGGGACAACACTACAGTATTGCCACTTTTTAATGTCATGACTTTATAGACAAACTGTAAAAGTAAAATCATAATTTGAATAAAATATAGGCAGGTATGTATTATTACAACTGTTAAGGACAACATTCAATGGTATGTTTTCATGTCAAGTATAATAAATAAGAAAGGACAGAATTTGAAGTAAATTAATGTAAATAGCAATACATAATTGCTCAATTGACAACATTTCATATTTCTGAGCCTATAATTTTAATGGTTCTCTGTATTTTGTTTGAAAAGATGAACATGCTGACAGTTTAATTTTTTCGCTAGGGCTTGTATTTAATTTATAATTAATTTATTAATTTGTGCTTATTCTAAAAGGGCGTAACTCCGATACTATCACAGAATACACACTTATCCCTTTGTCTTTTCTCTATAGAAAAAAAACTGTCGTTAATTTCAAATTGTCAATATCAGGCCCTATTCTCCAATATTCGATTTTCGAGGTTCGCTTCGTGCTGTTTCGCTCATACTAATAGTCATTATCTTGAGAGTGAGAGAGAAGGTATGCAACGAACTTCGAAAATAGAATTACAGAGTTGCCCCCCTTGTACTTTGAAGTTGTCAAAAATACAAAATTATGATCGCTTATTTTTTCTCGTGAAAAAAGCAAAGGCATTTCACCTATCCTATGGTAGTTGTGGTAAAATTAGGAGATATTTTTAATTAATTTTTATTTTTTATAATAAGCGATATTAAAATTATATAAACATATTACAGTGATCAGGAGGCAAAATGCTTTCGAACCACATATACATTTTCAGGTGTTATAAAAATGAAATGTTGTCAATTGTAGTTTAGTAATGGATAGCTGTGCAGTGAGCTCATGAAGTGATAAGAATACTAGATAAACATTTTACCAATGTGTCACGCGCGTCGCAATGCCAGTAACAAACAATGTTGCAGTTGCCCTGCACAGCCACTTGAGACGTTGAAATGCGTAAACATACCTAAACCACAACACAACCGAAGAATAGCTAGAATTACCACAGTTTATCAACAATTTTTTCACTGGAATTCTAGTGCGCGCGTTCGGTAACGACCATGATCCGACTTGGCATTATTCCATCGCGCGCCATGCACTCGCGAGAAAAGCAATTAAAATCAATTGGCGGCCCGAACACTCCCGAACGGCGACCTGCGGATGCAGTAATGACGCTAGCCCTACCCAGTTAGTACTTACCGACAATTCATGACATCACTAAGCACATCTTAGAGGCCTAGACCTCTTTCTTCTCTCAGGACACCTTAGAACAATGAAGCACTAACGGTACACGAAAATGGTAAACAAAATTGATGAATGAAAAGTCGCGAAATAAATGTTGTAGTCTCTTGATCCGTCACATGCTATGTTAAATAGGATACTACAATGGTGCTTTTATCATATTAATTAAAATATTATGACAACAAAATCAGTCGAAATAAAATGGCAGGTTTGGCAGCGACGGACGGTGCTGCCAGACTAGGGATGGCGATCTGAGATCGATTAATCGAAGAATCGATTGTTGGAGCCAAAAAGATCGATTTTTTAAATCGATATGTAGTACTGTATCGATTCAGTGAATCGATATTTCACCCTTGAAAATCGAACTTCGATTTTATTTTATTTTTTGGTATAAACGGTATAAACCAAAAAAGTATTTACAATTAATTGAATGTATACCCGTATTATAAGAGTGCTGCCGGCTGCCGGTTAAAGGGTTAATTATTCAAAAACTCGCGAGATGGCTGTGTGTTTGAATTCCTTCGCCTCTCTTTAATAAAAAAAACGTTACGTTTGTTTGTAATCTTTGACTTTTTGTATCTGTGATTGACATTTCTTGTTGCGTCATCATATTTTTTATCATCGAATTACCTGCTTTTACTGATAAGAGATTGTTAAATTATAATACGTATCTTGTTTTTAATAAAATAGATTTGTATTACATTATATACAAAAACTTGAGAAAAAGATCGATTTTTCAGAAATCGATCTTATTGGCCTCGATTTTTTTGTGGATCGATTCATTAGGTCACGATTCGAATCGATTTAAAAATCGATGTTTTTCGGAAAGAATCGCCATCCCTATGCCAGACTAACTCTATAGAGATGAAGAGATGGTGCGTATTTACGTTACCAGGTTTTGATACCAGGTATTTCCTTGCAAGTATACCAACCAGGTACGACCCGAAATACTTGCAAGACTTGAAAGTATATTCCCATTAAAGTATACTGTCCCTTCAAAGTAAGTACTACTACGTCGAACTCGTACGTCAAACGAATCGAATGTATTTTTCTTGGAACTTGTCTCGCTCGTCGTTCTTCGGTGCTATTCGGCTGGGCTCGGCGCGTGCGCCGTGCGATGGCGAAGCAATGTATATCGGTCTCGCCTCGCTCGGTGTTTTCAACTTGATTAGTTTGGAAAGTAAACCTTAATTGTATGAAAAATAGGGTACAATAATGCATTTCGTTCATGTTGCTTGACCTTGAATCATTCAAGTTGTAATTGCATTAAGATTGCATTAAAATTCGTACAGCTTTACTGGAAGGATTACAAGGTACATATTTGCGTGTACGTTCGGCATTTTTAATCTTGCACAGTTTTGAAGTAAAAGTTCTTGTATTTCTGAATTTGTTTATTACGTTGTGCTTGCGCTCGATTATCATCGCAAATAATCGCAATTAGTTGTTCTTAAACTGTGTGTGTGTGTGTGTTTTAAGTATATTGTGTTGTAATAAATTTATTGTGTTTAAATATGGCACCGAAAAAAAGTGTGGCGTGGGACCATTTTATAGATAAAGGGAATAATATTGGGGAGTGCAAAATGTGTAAGGCAAAATTGTCATTTAAATCGGGAGTATCCAATCTGACAAAACATATACAGCGAAAACATCTCACCGTTAATTTAGTAGCCCGGGCGGGTGGCCGTTAATTTGGCGATAAGGAACAGAAGCCTATGCGAACTGTAAAGCAAGTACTTAAACCTCAAAATTTCAAAATGCAAAATTATATCTTGTATTCATACACATAAGGTTCAGATTATGCTTATACGTGAAATAAAATACTTTCAAAGTATTTTACGTCTTGATTGGAATATTTTGAATCTTATCTGTATAACAACAAGGTTTAAACTTGCAAGTCGAATACTTGCTTCCTTGCAACTTGCAAGGAAGCAAGTATTCGAGTCGTCGTTACGTTGGGAAGAAAATACCTTGAAAGTATTTTGATACCTGGTTTCTGCACCTGGTATGAGAAGGTGGGCGTACTTTTAAGCCCTGGTACGCGATATAGCAAGTATAACCCATCCCTATAACTCTACTCTACCTACTCTACTCTAACTAAACGAAACGAAACGAAACGAAACGAAACGGACGAACGGTGAAGGAGAAATGGTGATAAATTTAGGCTTCAAACTTCTAGAAAAAAGTTAGTCGCTGTTACGTTGAGATATTATAATATACTTAAGCACTACTAAATAAATGCTCATACACAATACAACTGGTCGAACCCGGGGATCCCGTGCACGGAGAGACCAATAAAGTTAACAAATAACTTAATTGAAAAAATCGAACATATGGTGCCACGCATAGTATCATGAACTCATGGTCACTTAATTTGAAAAGGATCGGATACTCTGTACAATATATTCTATTCTATTAATTTATTACTGTATGGAGTAAAATTCTTATGTCCTTCATAGAAAAAATCATTTTAGAAAAAGAAAGGATGTCACTTTGACAGTTTTGACACTGACACTGACACTAGTATATACGACTCTCCAGCCTAGTTTGGTACTGTTCATGAGTTTATTATTTTCAAATATTTTGTACTGAAACACCTTCAAAATGTCTAAACGATCTAACCCATACATCGAGGATTTCGTGCCCCAGAGCAAAATTCATGTCGGCGTTAAACAATTCAACAACAACGAAGACAGGCTTCAAAAAGTTTATGGTAGGTTACCTTCAAATTGATCTCAAAAATAATATAAAATAATAATTTAACCAATAAATTTACTCATTTCTCCACGATAAATAAGTCGAAAAGCAACAAAAGCTAAAAACTGTAAACTAAATATTGAATTTTATGTTCTTAGAGTAAAAGACATGATTTTTCCTAAAGACTAATGTGTCAAAAGTTGATGCTTAAATTAACTGTAACCAGTTCTGATATAGAGCGAGATTTGGTACTCTCAAATAACTATTACGTATGATCAGAAAGGTGAAACTTAGCTACATTCTCAATGAAGTTCCAGTCCACAATAAAATTAAGTGTTTATTTAATCTAATACCTTTAAACGAGCAATCCTTGTAAATATTAAATATATATTTAATCTGAATCTCGGAAACAGAAACTCTGCCTGAAAGGCCACAGTTCAAACCACTAGGCTAACGGCTTTTACAACAATGACGTGTTGCGATCTATTTGGCTACTTTGGGTGTCACAAACTATTCGACACTGACTGTACAATGCCACAATCAATGTCAAACTTGTAACGCCCCATTTTTTGAGTCAGGGGTTAAAAAACTGATTTGATTGCAGAAAAAACTCTGGAGCTGCTGTTTAGGGGTGCCAAAAAGGTGCCAATGAAGAATGCGACCGAGGAAGCTGATGAGACGAGCAATAGCAAAAAAGACGGTCTGAAGCAATTGTTCCTTGGGAAGAATGGACATTTGATGCAGTCTGGTGTTTTAGTGAGTATCGTTACATTGTATAGGACAAAGTTACATGCTGGGGGGTTACTGTAACGTCTTAATGCGATTCAGATTAGGTTCGCTCGCTGTCAGATTCATACTAAAAGTGACAGCTGAAACTTGAACTGAGTCTGAATTAGGACGTCATGGTAAGGCCCCTGCTCTATGTATATTGTATGCTGGAATGTTTTAAATTACGCAACATTTTAATGCGTTCTCATCAAAAGATGCAGTGATTCAAGAGAACAGTTTACTTTATAAATACATATACAGGGTTATTGGTAATTCGACGTGAATTCTTTAGGAGGTGATAGGGGTGACTATTTGCGATAATTTTAACCCCCATATGTATTATGCAAAAGTTAACCATTTTTGAGTTATCATGATTTTTAGTTTTTTTATTTCAAAATAAGTCAAAAATGCAACATTAAAAATTTATTTAAAAAAAGTATCAGTTTAAATCTCATTTTTTCTTCTGATTTATAAAAACGATTAAACACTAGTTATTTATCAATATTAAAACCACAATTATCGGGCCAAATTAAAAATAGCGAGGCAAAAAACGATATTTTTTCAATTTTTTTTGAGATTTTTTTTTCACTAAAATGCCTTAAAACAAAAAAAACGTTATGGAACTTGGCTGGAAGATTATTTTAAAAATATAACCGTTTTCTTAGCTCTTCAAAAATGCATAACAACTAGGAACTTACTTCAAAGAAACAGAAAAAATAATATCACAAAGGAAGCGGGCGGGAAATTTTATTTGAACTAAACTAAGGTCGTCCTAAAGAGTTCTAAGGAAATTCTTATTCGAACTAAATTAATTAAAAACAATACTCAATGTAAATAAAACAAAAAATACTTATTTTACATTTGTATTTTTTAATTTGGCCCGATAATTGTGGTTTTAATATTGATAAATAACCAGTGCTTAATCGTTTTTATAAATCAGAAGAAAAAATGAGATTTAAACTGATACTTTTTTTTAAATAAATTTTGAATGTTGCATTATTGACTTATTTTGAAAAAAACTAAAAAACATGATAACTCAAAAATGGTTAACTTTTGCATAATACATATGGGGGTTAAAATTATCGCAAATAGTCACCCCTATCACCTCCTAAAGAATTCACGTTGAATTACCAATAACCCTGTACACATGAACTTTAGGTAGACTCGAGAAACAAGACCCAAAGCCTTTGGGCCAAAGGCCACATTTAACATGCATATGGATAGGAGAATATAACGATGGGTTGATAGCTGTCACGCCTACAAAAATGCCTATAATTTTTGCCTGTACCCTCGATGGACTTTTGCCATCTGCAAAGAAAAGAAGCAACTAGTACATTCTATGTTTTCACTTTGCACCCTAACCAACATGGAAGGGAACTTAACTTATACGGTGTTATTACAAAAAAAGTTAAACAGATTTTGAACGTGTCTAAAATGATTTTGCAATAGATTATTCTTTAGACACATGTTTAACTTTTTGTATTAACACGGTTAATGGTTTAACCATGGTTTTAACCATGTTTTAACTGCTTTTTGCAGGAGAAACAATCAACCTTCAAGTGTGCGTGCAAGGAGACATCGGATGACAGATGTGGTTACTGCGAAAAGGCTCTTTGTGCGAATTGCAAGCATCCCTGCGAGCGTTGCCAGCTCTCCTACTGTACCTTTTGCTCTCTTGTGGGGTAATTTTTTTTTTCTCCCAAATTTTTCATGTGACTTGAGCATTTAAGTGACAATGCCAGCATCAGATTCTCTCTTCGCAGCCACTTGGCTGCTTTGAGCACTCCTTAGTGCTTAAAGTTTTTTTTTTTATATAAGAGGGGGCAAACGAGCAGACTTACTTGTTACTTAATGTTTACTATACTCGCAGAATTGATAAAGGTTTTTTTTTCAGGTATGAAGGCCACGAAATCTGCGTATCGTGTTATAGCTAATTGAAACTAAGTCTCCTAAGCATACTACATAAAACTAGAGGCAGTGTTGCCATGCAACGGTTTGTTGCACGTATGACACGAAATTCGAATATCGGAGTAACCCCCGTAACTATTGGTTCTCGTGTTGACTTAGTTAGTTAAATTTAAACATAGCGTAATTGTTTCTGAGTAAGTGTATAATGACAATGATTAGTGATTCAGCTAATAATTTTTATTATAATATAACTTCTGACATAATCAGTGGCGTAGCGAAGTAACCTGGGGCCCTGGCGCAAATAAAAAAATGGGGCCCCATTACTATCTAAACTAGGTTATGTTAGTTGTAGGTAGTTTATTAAGTCAAAATATTAAATATTACTTCTGGTAAGGATTCGAGGCCCCCTGCGCTTAAGGGCCTCGGGCACAGCACCACCTAGCCCTAGGTAGCTGCGCCTCTAGACATAATATAGTAAATTTGTTCACATACACAGTAACATCATAAGTCCTATATTAGGCACTGGTCCCACCAAAGGCAAGCTGTTTTCAGGGCCGTCTTTAAACTATTTGAGGCCCTGGGCACATTAGGATCATGGGGCCCTATGACCTAAATATCGGTTATCATTTGGTAATCTGGCAGGAACTAGGGGGCCCCATTCGATCGCGGGGCCCTGGGCACGTGCCCATAGTGCCCAGTGGAGAAGAGGGGCCTGGCTGTTTTCTTGCTCAAGAAACGAACAAAAGATATAGAGCCCGTGTCAGTAAGAGACAGATATATTTATAGATCGCTACCTGTTCACACCGCCGGCGAGGACTTTCTCCCTGCTACACTGACGAGCAAGAATAACTGGTCACTTTCATACAAAGTTCTATGAAAAGCGAGCCGTTATTTTTGCACGTGAGTATAGTTCTCCCTAACTAATGAGTCAGCGACAACTCGCTATACTCGCTTCTTGCCCTTCGTCGGCGGTAGGAGCAGTGCCTACTACGTTCAGAAACTAATCGTAATATTTTTAGAGTAAGACGACATATATTGCTCGCTCTAACGCGCGCAACGATATGGCAAATTTTTAATTTGATTGACCTCAAAGAACTTAATATACCTAAGGGAGTCTGAGCCATAGTTTCCGAAAAACCTTTTTACTTCGTGGTAATTATTTCGTTCCCATATTTTCCGAGTGGCATTTTTCCCCATTTTTTTTTCGCTGTTTAATTTTGCTATTCTCTTTTTCAACTCTCTTAATTAGGTACCTAGGAATTATTTTTATTATCATTCGATAGCATAATATTTTAGTTTAAAGCTGATTATCTGATCTCCTATTTCTAGGCGGTTTACCCTTCGGGTACAAGAACGTCACTTCCGCATCCAAATCCAAAACGTGGGTAGTTTGGGCGGACATTATTTCTTAAGTTATTATGCTGCTGAAATAGTTTATAGACTCAAATTGTAGATAATTTAATGTGGTTTATTTCTTTTATCTTTAATAGTTTCAGAGAAAACATGAAAAAACCGCATATCGGGACACGTTTTGAGTGAAAAGGGGGGGGAGGGAGATGGAGGGGATGACACCGGACAAAATAGTAATCAGCGGGGTTTTATTAGGGCCTGTCTCACCACTCCTTAATTGTCAGTTATCTATGATGACGTCTCTGTCTGCTTCGTAGTAATAAATAGAGACGGAATCATAGATAATTGACAGTTAAGAAGTGGTGAAAAAGGCCCTTACCATAGAATAGATAATAACAGGGTAGAAGGGAATCTCTTTTGACCGCGTCCAAAACGCCGCCATTTATATACCTACTTCCCCCTTCACGTCGTTACGCCCCTCTGTCGTCCAGGCGTATTGCTAGGGTTGCTTACCGTTAAATATTATACTTACGTCTAAAGATAATATAAAAGAAAGAAAGAAAGAAAGAAAGGAAAAGGTTTATTTGGTGCAATATATATCGCTAAAATATAAGTTTTTATTTACTTTGAAATCATTATTTTATTCTAGTTTTACAAAATATGAAATTTATAAATCATTAGGTACGTACCTACATATTATATTAAGGAAGAAGTTATTACAAGTGCCACACCAAATGAAGCCACTTAAGATGATTTAAGTAAAGTATTACTTACCGACAAATATAAAATAAAATACATACAGGGACGGAACGCGCAAAAATGCCAAACGCGCGTGCGGCGACGCCGGCCGTGGCAGCCTGACTGAGCCGCTCGTTTAACAAGTACTGTAAATCGTGACCTTGAGTCCGGCCGGAGCGGGAGATTCCGTTCTACTATGTTCTTACTTATTCTATGCCCTTACCTTAGTCTAAAAAAAACCCGGTGGCAAATATGTAGTTTCGTGAAATGCCGTTAACAGTGGAAAGGAGAGGCTTTTTCAGAAATGTCCACCTGTCTACCCGCCTCCGCCTCCGCTAAGATGGCCTCCGTTACACCCACAGACATCATTAAACTATGATGTCTGTGGTTACACCTACAAGAAACTACATAACTAACCTAACCTAACCTAACCTACTTAGTATTCTAGGACAGGTGACCATTGAGATTAAAAAGATTGAGAAAGTATGCAAATAGAAAAAAAAAGAGAAATAATGCCCAGATAAAATAAAATATTGGGGAAATGGCGCTGGGAAATATGGGAACGGAATAATTGTCACGAAGAAAAAATGTTTTTCGGAAATTATATTCCACACCCCTAAGGGATATAAACTAGTTTCTTACATATTAAAAAAACGCGAATAATGTCATGCTTAGGTAAAATCGGGTGTATATTTTGGTAATTAAATTGAGTTTTTTTTTATGTATAATAACTAATAACCGCTATTGTATTGAATAACTTTACTCTGACAAAAAAAAGAGTAGAAATTAAAAAGTGGCAATACAGTAGTGTCGTCCCGTTTTCTTATACCTATAGATTAGAAAGGGACGACACTACAGTGTTGCCACTTTTTAATTTGCTATCTCCGTGATATAGTGAATCGCAATCGCCATCGTGTTCATTTTGACAGTTCATGTATGGGCTGACAATTGGCATCGGAATCAGCTAGCTGTCACATTCATACAAGAACTGTCAAAATGAACACGATGGCGATTGCGAGCGAGTTAGACAATAAGCCTACTGTTGGTGATATTTGCCATTGACATTGACATTTGCTTAGCGAAAATGACATCAATGTAATTTTTTTCTGTTTTATTTTAATATTTTTTTAATGCAAGCGAGAATAACATGTAGGTACTTAGTTTTTTTTTTACTTCCCGCATGTATTTGTGATATGTATGAGAAATAAAATTTAAATCAATTGCAGTATGTTTTTTTTTCATAAAAATGTAAAACAACGGTCTATTGTGGGTCAACAATCAATTTTTTCGACGATGGATTATTTTTACAACCTTAAACTGAAAAATATAAAACCATAAATGAAACAAAGTACAATGTTCCAAGGATTATAAATTGTAACCGGCTGTTAGTTATTTTCAAAAGCTGTTTTTGATTGATGTCAATATTGTTTATCTATTTTCTAATGGTAAAAAAACGAAATAGTGTTGCCAGGAAAATATAATAAAAACCACAAAATATTCATAACTTATTTATTACTCATATAAAATTCAATAACAAATCGGGACACAAACAAACGTATATTTGAACTTCAAAATGCAAAATAAATTAATATTAAAAACATACATTTGTGCTGAAATTATATCCAAGTAAAATCGCACCGAAGTTGTCGGATAACTAAAATGTGGATCAATCAAACTAACCCCTATTTCACCAATGCGACAATTGTCGGTGACAAGTGTCAATCGAATTGCGATGCGTGGTCAATATGATGGCAACCGGCGTAGATTCTTGTAGAGTTTGTAATGTAAACCGAATTGTCACTTGCATGTCGCCGACAATTGGGAACAGATGATTAGTTTAAAAGTGCTTGGTGATTTTTCTATTGATAGGAATAACCATCCTTAGCTACAGAAGAAAGTTCCAGATTGTTCCGTCGAACCATATATTTTATAAAAATAAAAACATTTTACTCATTCTCTCGGCGGCCCCGTTACGGCTGATAAGCAGTATGTCCATAACATATAAATTTAAAAAAAAATGGCTGCTTGAATCTGTGGCATTGTCGATGATGAAACAGGGGCCTGTTGAAATATACCAGGACATTTGTAAGACGCATTGTATTATAAAACTTACACACACTGTGTCAAAAGATGGAAAACATGCCCATTCAATAATGTACTGTATTTTGGTCCCGAAAGAACTGGATAAACAACTCGAGCAGTGTCATATTAAAACATCTAAAAAATACTAAACCTCTTGTAGTTACGTTTTGTAGTCGTCACTCATGAATGATCACATAACATAAAAAAAAATCTATTTCTATTTCTATTTCATAAGTATCATAGGTCAAAACGTGTACAGTACGAACAGTTAACTTACTCATGTAGGCATAGGTACTTACGTAATAGGTACATATTTTTTCAAAGTCAAACTAAATATCTATGAAAAAAAAACAACCGAATTGATACCTCTTCCTTTTTTTTTGAAGTACGTTAAAAATAACAAAGCATATTCATTACAATGTCATATTTTAAAATTTATTCAATTTATCTAAACTCATTTGGTACCTTCGGGCGTAAAGAAATCTAACGTGAAACGTTAACCATTCCGCCGCGCAGCTATCAACCTGTCAAATGAAGGTACATTTTACACTGCATGTAGACTTCATATCAAGTTAATGACGGCGAAAAGGTTAAAACCAGACTCGATAGATAGCTAACCCATTCTGAATCCGAATCCCATTAAATACCCTTTCCGTTCTGTCATACAGTAAAGGATGAGGGTAGAAAGAGATGGTGAATGCGATCACGAACTCACGAAATTAAGATAATAATGAGTCATGATAATGACCACGATATTGTGGACCTTGTCCTTAAAAAGCTACAATTATTATCTTTGCAGATAATAAATTAATACTTTACCAGATTATAACAGAAACAAGACCATTAATTCGTAGGAATAGCAGACATAGCTAGGCTCAGCAAAGTATTTCAAAAAGCCAGTTCTTAAGAGACCATAAGTACTTATAAAATTTAAATATAAAAAGTAACAAACAAAACAAAAATCTTCTTATTGCGGTACTAAAACAGTACAGATCATCACTACATAGTATAAAACAAAGTCACTTTCCTCTGTCTCTGTCGCTATGTATGCTTATATCTTTAAAACTAAGCAACGGATTTTGATGCGGTTTTTTAATATATAGAGTGATTCAAGAGCCACGGGCATCAGGCTCAGGTCTTGACGTCTAATAGGTACTCAGAGTACTTTATTCAAAATAAGAGGCTAGCGTTTGAGAAGATAAAAAAACCGTTGGAAGCCGGACGCAGTCAATGTTTAAAAAATCTAATCAGGTAATGTCAATTAACTCTAAATACATACTTACTTATTATGCATACCTATAGGTATATTTTTTAATATTTATTAATTGAAAAATACATTTTAAGCATCTAAAACCTTACTAAGCTCCCTTAGTTATGCATACGCATTAAGCTTCTTATTAAGTCGTATATTCTGCCCTGTATAGCTTTATTGTTTTCAATTTAAACAGAAAATACATGGATGAATAACAAAAGACAAAAAGGAAAAGTTGACAGAAATTTCTTAACCTTTTCAACGCCTATGGCGGATACAATCCCATGGTAGAGAAGTGTCATTTCATGTAAACCATCAAAACGAGCCCAAATGCAAAAGCAAATGCAAGAGTTCAAGACAAAATTAATTAAATATATACCATACTTTGTTTCACTTACATACTACCCAGTTTAATTCTTTGCTTACTTAAAATATATTTAAATTCCATTATCCCTTAGCACAATTCTTAATTATCGTATGAATAGGTGTAATATATTATTATTAGTGATGTGTCGGATCGTTAAAAATGTATACATGCGGATACAGAATCGGATAAGGATCTCTATTTATTTTCTCAGTACTGTACTGACAGTTGACCACTTTTAAACGTACCAGTGAATTGAAGTAAATATCAGGACATAGGTACTTCGCTGTTTTTCAGTTTGAGTTTATTTAAAACAACTCTTAACGCGGAAAACGGATACGAAAATACGGGTTTTTTTTTATCTCACGTGTACTTGTAGATCCGGCACGTCACTAATTATTGCAATCTGGGGTATATTTGCTCTTGGCTTAATTATAAAGGATCTCCGACACAGTGTACCAACGGCAACGAACGTAAATACCTTCACACATTGCTTTAATTATATATAATTTTCAAACGTTGATCAATATATCGAAGCTCCTTTAGTCTTGTGACAGCTAGTGAACAGGACCCGGCTCTTAACCTTTTAAACGTAACGCCGGCTCAAAAGTTGAATCGAGCTTTAACCTTTCGGTACGTTGTATCGATTGTATCGAGGACGGTAGGTACTCACGTATACTAATCATAATTAATCACATAGTTTTTCGCATTTATAATACTAACAGTAGAATTGTAAATCAGGCACGCTATGGGTTCAATCTATAAAAATCTCGGTCTGTAACCGCTCAGCCATTTCATCTACTTACAGTCGACCAATATCACACAATTTACGTCATTCTATAAAGCGCCTATTACACATGGCCAAATTTAGTCATCGTAATTAGAATGCGCTTCTGATTGCGCTATTCTGAATTCAGTCACTGAATCAGACGCGTCCCCCCGCCGTCCCCGCAACTAACTACACTAAATATCATTTATTACACGTTCCTAACTAGGATTCTAAACCATTCAGCTTGTCAGAAACCACCCTTGTTCCTAATTAGGATACTTTTTAGAATCCTTACTTCCTATTCGCGACATTACTAAATTAGGTTTCTAAATCATTTAGTACCTATCCTAAATTTAGCCAAGTGTAATACGCCCTTAAGCTGTGTCATAGAGACAAATAAAGTTTTTTATCATGGTAAGGTTCTTATGGTGCAAGGAATCAATTTGGCTGACGTACGTTGTCAATGTAAACGTTCAAAAGGTTAAATTATCCAGGGCCTGTTTTACAAAGCTTGAGGCTAAAATGGTTAAAAAATTCGTATCATTCGCATGGCATCGCCAATGAGCTGATGCGGCTAAATATTTAACCTTTTATAAAATAATTGCTTGCAGGTATATGCTAAGCTAGTCTTTCACGGACGATGGTGCAAATTGCAGTTATTTAAAATGCAGTATGCTTAGTGTAAGTTTTCGGTCACAAAATACGTCTCGAACGCGTTTGCGTTAAAATGTCAAATGCTATGAGAACTTTGTTGCCGTTTTGATCCGCAAGTGGCGCTGCCAATTTTTCCATAGTAATTGAGACGTTTACGTAAACGCATTAGACACGTTTTTATATGTCAAAACTTACACTAGAGGCTGATAAAACGTTATCGTAGTAAATAAACATCTTCGGTTTTGTCTTTTTTTTACTGTTCGGTAGATATCCAAAAATGTGACGTAGTCCGCGAGGCCCTAAAACGACATTCCGGTTTGTGTTGCTGACTCACTCACTCTTATAGGTTTGTTACTTGAACCAGCCGATGGTCGACGGCAACCGAATGTCGTAAGACCCTCAAATTCTAGTCCTCATGCAACTGCAATCTGCACCTAAATATGGTTTGTTAGTATATATATGTATATATATATAGCTCAACGCACTAAGCCAGCACCGCTAGTACGTGCGCGCGCGAGATAGACTACACCTCTCTTTTTCTTACTGTTTTATAGAAAGAGACGGGTAGTTCACTCTCGCGCGCACTCGTACAGTCAGCGTCAAATAGTTCGTGTAACCCAAAGTGGCCAAAAAGTTGGCAACGTGACCTTATTTCAACTGTAACAATGACGTCATCTCCAGCCTATATTTGTCCCACTACTGGGCACAGACCTCTTGGAACGAGAGGGCTTGGGCTATTGGGCTATAGGGCCTGCTACCGATTGGGAACTTCACACACACCATTGAATCACTTCGCACGACGTTTCCCTTCACCGAAAAGCTCACGGTAAATTTCAAATGTGATTTCGCACATAAATTCCGACAAACTCAGAGGTGCGAGGGATCTGATACCACGACCCTCTGCCTGAAAGGCCACAGGTCAAACCACTAGGCTACCACGGCTTTTACAACAACGAAGTGCGAACTATTTGGCTACATTGGGTGTCACGAAATATTTGACGCTGACTCCACCAGCCATGTTACGAGGCCGCATCAAAATTCGAAGTCCCTCGCACTCAATAATAACGCCTGGGGGGCTACTCCGAAATTCAATTTTCGAAGTTCGTTTCGTGCCGTTCCGCTCTCACTAATAGTTATTAATTTGAGAGTGAGAGGGACGGTGTGATACGAACTTCGAAAATCGAATTTCGGAGTAGCCCCCCCTGTCAGTGCGAGCGAAGAAAGACACGAACTTCGAATTTCGGAGTACAACTGGGCGTTAGCTTGCTTTTAGCGACATCGTGGCGACTTCGGCGACATGCGGCGACACTGGCGACCGTTACGCGAACAGGTAACGGTAGAGGACTGTGGCCGCGATACCCAGCAGCAGCGGCGTCAGCCATGAGCTCCACGCGCTAGAAAGGGACAAAAAACATCCAGCAATCAAAAGTAAGCTCTACTACACAAACACTCAATCGCAGCCCTGACTTCCTAAGGTTACATGTACCTATAGCACTAATAGTCAGCGTCAAATAGTTCGTGACACCCAAAGTGGCCAAAAAGTTATAGCGACGCGACCTTATTTCAACTGTAGATAACAATGACGTGTTGCGTTGCGAACTATGTGGCCACCAGTGGAGTGGCGTCAAGTTTATCAGAAGGCAAGCCGAAGGGAACTTAACTAGCCTTTTCCTCTAATTCAGCACAATAAATTGCCCAACTGTCTTAAAATAGGCAAGCCAGTGGGAATCGAGTTCTATGGACGCCACGCCACTGGTGGCTACTTTGGGTGTCACGAACTATTTGACGCAGACTGTAGGTACATGCATACTAAAATCACGTCTTTATCCCTTACGGGGTAGACAAGGCCTAAGGTAAGACCTAAAGACCACGTTTAGCATGTGAGCGTATGGATGGAAAGGGGTATCATAACAGTGATCGGTTACTAACGGTTACATCGAGCTAAGATTCTTCAGGGATTCTCTTCAGTAGCGACGTAGACTTACGCGCATGCCAGAATTAGGTACACATGATTCAAAAGGTTAAAGTTCGCGATCGACATTACGAATTTTACGAAGCGGGTGACGATTTATATTTTAGGTGTCGGAAGTTTAAACAATTTATTTGCACCGACGACACACTCGTGTCTACTTAAGGTACAGGGTGATCCATCCAAACTATAAGAGACAGGGTAATCCGATGGCATCAATTTCAAATTTATTAAAAATGACATTTGATTTTGAATCATACTTACTTGTTTTTTCATACTAACTTTTTCAAAATTTCTGCAATGTCATAAATTGGTTCTGCAAGTTTTGCGTTGTTAATGTTGATGGTGTAACATCACATTATTATTCAGTCACAATAAACACATTCTTATATTAATAGAATCTTGTTAAATAAATAATTAAAAGAGAAACTCGAAAATTATTTAATTTAAACAAATGTTATTATTTTGACCGGGTTCGATTCCCGCGGTTATGTATGATTTTTTTACAAAAATTTAATGCCATTTTATGAAATCTAAAATCGATGCCATGGTTCCTAAGAACAGATTCCCCTATCTCTTATAGTTTTTGACTTCTCCCTATTGACCCATTTGGGTTACCAGTCCCCTATTCCACCTGTACACGCTTATAGTGTGTGTACCTCTTTTGATGTATTAGGGTGTCGTGTTGAGGAGACGAATTATACTTCAAGGTACATAACATGCAGATATAATGAAATAACGGTTTTTTGACACAAGTGGTCGCTACAGTTGCTTGAGCCCGAATGGATTAGCGCGACGCCCCGGCGTCCCGCTTCCTCTGCGTGGGCGGCGATCCGCGAAGATTGCCGAAGATACTCGAATGCAGGCGTAAACATACTCCACGACGTTGAAAGCAGTGTTGTTTTCAAAGCTTCATCTGCTGGATGACGGTAGCGGAGGAATAGCTTGATTGGTATCTGGAGCATTTGTTTGGTGGTTGGCTTCAGGTTCTGTAACTGGCAGTAGGCACATTTTGTTTACTGCCCTTTTTATCAAACCCGTATTGGTCTGAATCTCGGCGACACGACAAATTCCATCTGGCCCAGGATAGAGACGAGTGACACGACCTCTGCGCCATTGCAGTGGCATCAGGTTGTCTTCTGTGAGCAATACGAGATCACCAACTTGGAGGTTCCTCTGACTTTTCTTCCACTTGACGCGCTGCTGTAGCTCCGCCATGTATTCTCGACGCCATCTGTCCCAGAATTGTTGCCGGATTTGCTCGATGCGTTTGTATCGGTTCGCTGGATTACCGACGACTGGCAATGTAGGCACCGACTTCAGTGGACGTCCAATCAAAAAATGCCCGGGTGTGAGAGGATTCATATCAGTGGGGTCAGATGAGAGAGGGGTAAGAGGACGTGAGTTTAGAATGGCTTCTATCTGAATGAAAAGCGTCGCAAGCTCCTCAAACGTCAGATTCGCGTTGCCAGCCATGCGTTTTAAATGATATTTCGCGGCCCGGACGCCGGCCTCCCATATACCACCGAAATGCGGCGCATATGCAGGTATAAATTTAAAGTTTATATTTTCGTTAGTCGCGTAATTGGTTACCGGAAGACGGCTGGACCGTAGGACTCTACCTAGCTCATTGTGGGCTCCTACAAAGGTTCTCCCATTGTCGCAATAAATCACATCTGGATTACCCCGGCGCGACACGAACCTGCGCAGACACAGTATAAAGGCTTCGGTTGTTAGGTCACTGACAAGTTCGAGATGGATGGCCTTGGTGACCAAACAAACAAAGACACAAAGGTAGGCCTTGGTATTACGACTGCCGCGACCCTTTTTGCTGGCTACCATGAAGGGACCAGCGAAGTCGACTCCAGTAGAATGGAAAGGGGGGCTAGGATTAATTCTTACATTAGGCAAATTGCCCATTATAGGTTGTACTGTTTTTCCTCTCATACGTACACAGTCTACGCACTTATCCGAAATACTACGCGCCAAATTTCGCCCGCCTAGTGGCCAAAACTGTTCGCGAATAGAAGATAACAGCAACTGAGCTCCCGCGTGGTATAATCGTAAATGCTCATGTCGCATTATTAGCTTTGTTAAGTGGTGTTTAGCGTCTAATAATATGGGATGTTTTTTAGCATACCGATAGTCAGAGTTCTCTATCCTACCTCCCACTCGTACAACTCCACTTTCATCAATGAATGGATTTAGAGATAAAAGTTTACTACGGTGATGAAGCGGATTACCCTGATTTAAATTTTGAATATCCTTGTAAAAAGACTGCAATTGACATTTTTTTATTAAAAAGGTCAATGAGTCAGTAAGTTCGTTAACTTGTAACGGACCGGTTGACTTTGAGCTACCCCTTTTGCAGTTATGAATGAAACGTAAGACAAATGCAAAGATCCTTTTTAGTCGTACATAGCTAGAATACCTATCGAATTTCACAAAGGAATCGCCATCATTAAGCTGTTGACTATTCGAAGATACCAACAATAAGGTCTTAACTTCGGGCAGGTTTGACGATACATTTTGAGGTTGTGAAGGCCAATCAACAGGATCTCTTTTTAGAAATGGAGGACCCTCCCACCATAAGGTTGAAACCTGCAGTTGCTGCGGCTCGACCCCCCGAGAGGCCAAGTCAGCAGGATTCAAATTTGTTGGCACGTGCCTCCACTCATAACACTGAGTTTGCTCATTTATTTTGTTGACTCTGTTGCGGACAAAGGTTTGTAAATTGTTGGTTTGCATTTTCAACCAACCAAGAACCACGGTAGAATCAGTCCAAATTATGTATCGATTGACAGAGGGTTTTATTGATTGAGTCACCTTTGTGCACAATTGAGCTCCTAACAAGGCAGCACACAATTCTAAACGCGGAATTGTGAGCGTTTTGATTGGCGCCACCCTAGCCTTAGCACATAACAATCGAATCGTGATACGGTTCTCTTTATCGAACGACCGTAAGTAGACACAAGCGCCATAAGCCTCTTGGGAAGCGTCCACGAAACAGTGAAGTTCTGTACGCTCCGCGTCCAACACGTCACAAAGAACGTGTCTAGGCAGGTTTATGTTTGATATGTAACTCAAGTTTCTGACGAAATTCAACCATCTCTTTTCATATGTAGGAGGAACCGGGTCGTCCCAGCCTAACTTTGCAGACCATAAGTTTTGAAGGAGAATCTTAGCCTTGATAATGCAACAACACAAAAGCCCCAATGGATCGAACAATTTACAAGTTGTAGAAATAATTATTCGTTTTGTTATTTTGGGTGAAGTTTCAAAATCTATGGGAAAGTGTAAATTGTCTGACGTCGGGGACCATTTCAGACCCAACACGCTCGCTTCTGTATCAAAGGCGAGGCAATTTGTAGAAACTGAATTACCTTCAAAAATATTGGGACAATTCGAACGAAACTTGCGAAGTGGAAGGCATGCAGAATCCAAAACCTTCACGACATTTATATATATTTTTTTTAAGTCATCAACAGTAGCAGCTCCTGTATTGAGGTCATCAATATAAAAATCATTTTTGATGACGGTAGATGTAGTTTCATCCTGACATTCATTGGCCAGTTGCAGGAGACACCTGGTGCTTAAAAAAGGCGCTGACGCCGTGCCGTATGTCACCGTGTTGAGTTGAAAGATTTTAACTGGCTGATAGGCGTGATCTCTCCACAACACAAGCTGTAAGTGACGCTGTTCTGGGTCGAGAGAAACCTGCCTGTACATCTTTTCGATGTCAGCTGTAAGGACGAATCTATTAGTTCGAATACGCAACAATATGGACAGCAAGTCACTTTGCACGACTGGACCGATTGCTTGAATATCATTCAGAGACCTGCCAGTGCTGGTTTTTGCGGAGGCATCGAAAACTACCCTAAGTTTCGTGGTTTCTTTTTGCTCGCGGATAACACAATGATGTGGCAAATAATAACCGAAAGCAGGACGATCAATCTCGGTCATATGCCCTAAGTCCGCGTATTCTTTTAAAAAATCACTATATTCGTTCCTCACATCGGGAATTTTAGCTAACTTTTTCTCAAGGTGAAGAAAACGTTTCATAGCTATAGGATATGAATTGCCCAAGGACTCCTCAGGTTTTTCCTTTAATGGCATCTTTACAGAGAATCGACCATCAGGAAGACGACTAGTATTTTCTATATAATGAGATTCACAGAACTGTTCATCCACTGAAAGAGTATTACACTCAGAAGACAATTCTTCCACCTCCCAAAATCGTTTCAATAACTCATCAACATCTAGCAATGACGTTCTTTGCCTTGTAGTGGCTAGGTTACAATTATTATTGATTTTATAGTAGTTTTCACCAGTGAGTCCAGCAACTATCCACCCCAGTTTGCTGTCCTGCAAGATTGGCTTGTTGTGACCCAATTTCAATTGTTTAGAATTGATGATCTCAAAGAACTTATCGGCTCCTAATAAAATATCGACCTGCGAGGGAGTATGGAACAGGGGATCTGCAAGCTCAATACCAGTAGGCAGTTTCAGCTTCTTAAAATCGACTGCAACATTCGGTAAGTTACCCGTAATTGTGGGTATGACCAAACAGTCTGCATGTAATTGAAACGAATTAAAACGAGACTTAATGGTTATTTCAACTCGTTCGGTTATTTCTGTCCGTTTATCATTTATCCCAGAAATGTGAAAAGAATTTATTTTTTCGGAGGGTAGACCCAACCTTTTTTTTAAGTTTTGAGTTACAAAGGAAGACTGACTACCGGTATCCAACAAAGCACGAGCGAGGTAGGTATTTGTGTTATTCCGACAACTAACTTCAACCTGAGCTGTACATAATAGCACTTGACCATGATTACCGATCGACAGATTCGTCGAGGAGTTGTTATTGCTATGATCATCGGTTACTGCAACATTGCTATTAGTAGCGCTCTCGCTGTGTAATAGAGAGTTGTGTTTTTTCCTGCAAATCCGACACGACCCTTTAAGAGTGCATTGCGTGTTATTGTGGCCAGTACGAAGACAATTGGTACAAAGCTTATGTTTAGATGTTTCAACTTGCCTCTCTTCAAAGGTCATGTCCTTGAATTTATTGCACTGGTATATGTGATGTTTATGTCCACATATTAAGCACGGTTTCATCTTCGAACTATCAAAGGAAGCTACAAACGATTTTGGGTATTTATTGTCCTTACTAACACTTTTATTATCATGAGAAGTACTCGAACGGCTGCTATACACGGTTTCTAGCATATTTGCACGGTTACGTAAAAAAATCTTAAAATGTTCTAAAGTGGGTAGTTCCGAAAAGGTTTTATCATTTTCATTCGAGGGTAGAGGATGATTCTTAAAATTTCCCTTGTATTCTTCCCATTTTCCATTTGTTTTGGAGTCCAACTTCGCTGAGACCAAAAATATTACCAAAGGATCCCAACCTTTGGTAGAAATGCCCAAAGTGTCAAGCGCATTTAGATTCTTACAAACGTTATCAATCAAATATCGTAACGCTTTAAAAGATTCCTTTTGTATAGGATGAATGTTAACGATCGCATTTAAATGATTACTAATCAAAATGTTTTTATTATCGTATCTTTCACACAATGTATTCCACGCAAGCTCGTACGCGTTTGCGGAGAACTCGATGGATTTTATTGCGACACTGGCACTTCCTTGCAATGAATTTCTTAAATAGTGAAACTTGTTTATTGGAGCAATGGAATCATTACCGTTGATCAAAGACTCAAACAAATCTTTAAATTCCAACCATCGCGTGTAATTGCCATCAAAAGTCGGCAAACTGATAGTTGGCAATCGAATTGAATTAAAGTTTTCATGACAAGAAGTCGATTTAGATGAATCACTGTGACCTCCGGTTTTAGCTGAATACGAATCAATGATATCTTGAGCTAACGCGATTTGAGAGTAGAATAGACTTTCAGTTTGCGTTCTTTCTGTAAATTGTTCATTTGTATTAGGGGAAATATCCTCGAGTTCAATTTGGACCTGGTCATAAACATCCATTAATTTTTTTAGTCCATCTAATCTCAAAGTCAACTCTTTCATTTGGTAACTTGACAAATCAGAAGTTTTAGCCCTCTGAAGATTGTTTACAAAATCTTTAAATACGGTTAATTGGCTTTTTATTCCACCACGTCTTTTACTTAATTTTCTTATTGATTCAGCAATATCCATTGTTTCG
Source organism: Pandemis heparana (assembly GCA_963854515.1). Taxonomy (NCBI): domain Eukaryota; kingdom Metazoa; phylum Arthropoda; class Insecta; order Lepidoptera; family Tortricidae; genus Pandemis; species Pandemis heparana. The sequence goes on from OY978006.1 coordinate 33,652,315, forward strand.
GATTCTGACATTTAAACAACAATGTGCCAGGTAGGTAATAGGTTCAATCAAACCAGTAACACGTTCCAGCCGCTCCGCCGCGGCTGAGCCCGCCAGCAACACCGCCCGCGTCGGCGCGGGAACCCGCTCGTCACCCGAGTCACCGCGTAGCCACAGCGCCAGTAGCCCGCGCGCTAACGTACGCGTAGCAGTAGTCCCTGGAATTTACCGGTTAAATATCCTTGAAATGAGTAGGTAACGACTGTTTAAGTTATTTCCCTATTGATCAAAATATCCACCCGGCAATTTAACAAATCAAAATTAAAATTCAAAACTACAATAATTGAAACTGATACTATTATACGTTAATTTAAATTGATTAAATTTTATTGTCCTATTTAAGAAAGTAGGTAGGAAAATATTGCGAAGCGTACTTAGTTTAATTTAACTTGATTCGGCTAGCTTTATTATTGACTCGTTTACTAACGATAAGCAACTGTTTATGTGCAACAAATATGCGTAGCTAAATATTTAAATTTTATTGAACTTAAATACTTTTGTAGGTTTAATTAGCAAAGCGAAGTAAGTGCTAAACAATGTAGGCAAGCCACTGATATTCGGTACTTTTACTTATGAATCTGGTATTTACAAATAAGTTGTAGGTAAATTAATGATTTATGATGAAATCACTTTTTATAATGCTAAGTAAAACACTGTGCAAAAATGGACGGTACGCATTTATAAGCTAGATACACGATCCGACGCTTGCAAGCAGGTAGGCGTTTACATAGCAGATAGAAGACGGAAGTAAATAGGGACAAGGCAAATAAAAGGAACGGGCTTACTTCTTTTTACTGGCATAGACTTTCGATGCGTAGTATCCAAAGTGCCGAGGCTGATGCAATCCGGTTTCCTTTTCTTACACAGATGTTTCGTTAATTCTCACGGTCGCCATATGTACACGCTTATAGTGTGTGTACCTCTTTTGATGTATTAGGGTGTCGTGTTGAGGAGACGAATTATACTTCAAGGTACATAACATGCAGATATAATGAAATAACGGTTTTTTGACACAAGTGGTCGCTACAGTTGCTTGAGCCCGAATGGATTAGCGCGACGCCCCGGCGTCCCGCTTCCTCTGCGTGGGCGGCGATCCGCGAAGATTGCCGAAGATACTCGAATGCAGGCGTAAACATACAATTGTCGACAATTGACAATTGTTGACAATTGTCGGCGACATGTGACAAGTAGATTCTGGTCGAGTTTGTAAGAATTGTAACTTGTCAACGACAATTGTCATGTAGGTGAAATACGCGCCAGATGACAATTTTATAATACTCTAAGTCTGTTCCAACTAACGGTGCCGTATGTATAACTTCTGGGGTCCCTGGCCGTTCAGATGGGGGCCTTCCGCAGTATAAAGAAAAAGAAGTGCGTCATCGCCCCTGGGTACTAGTCTGTCTAACCAAAGCTGAACCCACTAGTTATTTGATTGGCAACATTTTGTCTTTAAGTGTGGCTATCTGAGGTGTCATGTTGTATGTCAAATTGACATTTCTCTAAGAATATTGCAGCTGTGTGAGTGATCCTGTGTTACCCGGTCATGATTTTTTGAAATTGCCGCGCTTTTACAGTTTCAGCTTTGGTTAGACAGACTCTAGACCAAGCCAGTTAGCCCCGTAGACATTTTGCCACTGTTACCCTGTAAAGTCAGTTCTAGTCTATACTAGATACTAAAATGGCATTACCTGTGTTGCCTGTTTTTTGCAATTCAAAAATAGTGATGTGCCACACTTAACGATAAATTAAATTTAGTATAGATTTTTGTATGTATAAGCTAGTGCAATAAACTAATAAACCTTTAAATTGGCTTGATTATGATAATCGTATTTTTTTCTTAAAATATAACATGACTTTGGTCTTTGGTGGTTTGTGGTTTGCCACAAACATTGTCGATGGTTTCGAGTACACCACTAAACAATAAAAGCTGGTATCATTATTTCACAATTTGACATTTGCTTGTCAATTTATTTAGTATCTAGTACCTAATGAATAAATAGACTAGAGTTATATTACACCATTTTCGAATATAAAACGCTTTAAAAACCAAACCCGCGCGCGGCGTTAGGCAGTACTGTATATTAAGTACTCTCATTTCTCATGTATCTATACAGACTTGCCATTGCCGAACGCAAATATCACAGACACGATTTAAATAAACGAACATTCAAAGCCTTATGCAATTCAAATTCGTGTCTTAGAAAAAAATGTATCTGTATATTTTCTACATTAATGCGAAAACCAGAGCCGTCACTATATTGATTTTTAAACAGGACATGCCTAATGCATTACGTTACAAGGTTAAATGATAACGTTAATAGATTATCTTATTTAACTTACAATGTACCTATGTACGAGTAAGTTTATCCGGGTGAAATCTCGCAACACTATTTTGGAGCATTATATCTTCCACCGTTTGAGCTGAATTTCGCATACAGTCTGGCAAAAAATCGTAGAAATTAAAAAGTGGCAATACTGTAGTGTCGTCCCTTTCTAATTTATGGGTATAAGAAAACGGGACGACACTACTTGGGTAAGTCGGATGACAATGCAATAGGTAATATTTTAGAACTAGTTAATTACAAACTTCCTGGATTTCGTGATTATTTACTAGATAGCTAAGTGTTATATTATTTATTCAGACGCGCAATCGAATTGATTTCAATGCTTCGTTAAAAATAAGCGGCGATATCTCGACAGCGATGATAATTATGTTCGAGTGCTCTGTAGATACGTAAAATGCTTATATAACGTGGGTACTGGGTACACAGTGTGTATACATCCCCCAGGGCCCTACTTAATAAAGCTACAAGCTACAATTTACAAGCGGAAGTCTCAGTCTGACCCTATGTGTTAGATAGAGACTTCCGCTTGTAAATTGGAACTTGCAGCTTTATAAAATAGAGCCGTGGGCCCCGTTTCTCGAAGCTTATTAGACTAATAATATTTTTTTTTTTATGCGAATAGGAAGGCTAACGAGCAAGTGGGTCACCTGATGGTAAGCGATCACCACTGCCCATAGACACCCGCAACCCCGGAGGGATTGCAGATGCGTTGCCAACCTAGAGGGCTAAGATGAAATGCATCTTGTGCCCGTAATTTCCCCAGCTGTCTTACTCCCGGTCCCGGTTGTCTTGTTTGTGTCTTTATTAGTGTTTTGTTTCACTGTTTCGTTTAATTTACGAGACAAAACACTAATATTATTTATTAGTCTAATAAGCTTCGAGAAACGAGGCCCAGGCTGTCTCATAATAATCATGAATCTAATCTAAAATTTATTTTGAGCAATGCTACCATCACTTATAAATTTCAATTCCAAGGGACACTAACTAAAACCTCAATAGGAGTTTTTTTTTGGTGACTTCAGTTTTTTTTTTGATATCTTAAATAAGATAAATACGAGATACATAAATATTCCCGCATGTGCAGAATTTTGGTATCGTTAAAAAGTACAGCTCAAAAATAATACCTATAATTTATAATTTTTTAACGATTATTCTAAAATACCCATCTAAGTTGGTTGCAACTGTGAAAGAAATACATACTTACAAAAGTAACATATAAAATAAAATAAAATAAAATAAAATAAAACATGGACTCTGTGTAAAAGTACATAAAACGTCGTGTTGATAAATAAAATTAATAAAAATATCACAAACTAAAAACGTGACTAAATTAACTGTGCTACGATCTCCTGTTTCTAGCGAACATACTACAGAGCCTGGCAAAAAAGAGTAGAAATTAAAAAGTGGCAACACTGTAGTGTCGTCCCTTTCTAATCTATAGGTATAAGAAAACGGTACGACACTACTGTATTGCCACTTTTAAATTTCTACTTTTTTTTGCCAGGCTGTAATTATCTAATCTAATCTAATCTAACTAATATTATAAATGCGAAAGTATGGATGTATGGATGGATGGATGGATGGATGGATGTTTGTTTGTTTGTTACTCAATCACGCCAGAACGGCCCAACGGATCTGAATGAAATTCGGCACATAGATAGAGAAAAGTCTGGAATAGCACATAGGCTACTTTTTATCCCGGAAAATTGTGTAGTTCCCGCGGGATAGCGATAAACGAATTCTTTGCAGACGAAGTCCCCGTTTTATTCAACACAGTACACAAATTATCAGATCACACATTACTAAGTCGTCCATTCCAAGGCCATTGGTCGCACCCGTTTTGGCTCTGTCTTTTAATCCATCAACGTTAATCGACGTCGACCTAATTCAATGAACGTCAACGAACGTCAAAGGACTTTAGGTGTTATAAGCATTGCTTCTCTATTCAACTAGTGAGATAAGAAAGAGATGCACCGATGATTAATGGCATGCCATATTAATCAAGTGACATTATCTGATTGGCCTGTGATTATTGCGATTAATACCTTTCAACAACTAAAGCACTACAGGTACTAAACTATGGTTCATACAATATAGCTTAAGCTTGTGACAATTGCGTGGTTTTCAGTCAGAATATGTATAGAAATGACAGCTGTCACAAGGCCCAAACTACATTGCTACTACTCAAAAGAAAAACTGCCCAAAAATATAAAAGAATCAAATGAGTACATGAATTCATAGACGATTGATCTCTAGACACTTGAGGTGTTTGTGTGTAGAGCCTTCAAAGTTTCACTGGTAAAAAAAGTATTGTATAAAAAAAAAATTGTAGTAGAACAATTGTATGAAATTCAAGAGCTTATTTTCTTTCGAGTAGTATAATTCAGGTGCCAATACAAAAACGACATTGCAATAGGATACACTGTTTATTTAAACTTCACAATATTAATAACTCTAATATATATAATGTATAACAAAGCACCAAATCAGTACGAACTACGCGGTTACATTTTGTGCACGTTAATTTATCGTGATATTTCATGCGTTTATTAATAAAGCCGTGTGGAGTCCCGCTATTATTATTCAAGCTGTGGGTTTTATATTGTCAAATTCGATTTTTTTAAATTCGTTTCGTGCCATCCCGCTCGCACTAGTAGTTATTAACTTAAGAGAGAGAGGGACGGTATGAATTGTATGATACGAATTTCGAATTTTGAAGTAAATAGTCCCCCTAGCTGTTCACCGAGACACAGCTCGCCCTCGACGGAAGTGCCATACCCTGTGTTTTCTTAACCCCATCATCAATAATGACCGTGACGTCATAACAAATCATTCAACGCCATATGGCTATGTGATGGCAGCTTTAGTGTTTGCAACCGTATCACCGCCCATCGTGTTTAAAAATGTCACATGATTAATACTTGATTAATACGCCCGAATTCGAAGTTCGTATCATACCATCCCTCGCACAGACTAAACACTATTAAGTGTAGCGTTTGCATCAATAACGCGGATCGTCTCTGTAAACACAGCCTGCCTTTTGTTAGTATTTTTATGGACTTGCAATTTATAGTGCGTCCCCTTCGCACTTTACTAATTAGAAAGGGTAATGCAGTAAGGGCTGATTAATGGCATGTTCGTTTGTAGATAACAACCACCATAGATAGTTTCATTTAAATAAGCGACTAAATGGTCTGAGGTCATTCTAAACGAATTCACAGCCAGTTTTGCTTGTAGTTCATGGTGAAATGACAGTTTACGTCACCGTGTGATTGACACAGTTAGATTATAATTAATCAGGTGAGATTACAAACAAACCTGCAATCTCACGCGATAAATTATAAACGAACGGAGCTCAGTTTCAATCCGAGGTGACATACAATTTTGCTCCATAAAGTGAAGTAGTGAAAAAAATATTCCATATTTTTGCAGGCGATTTATGTAATAGGACATTTACTTTTAAAAAACACGGACATCTCACGTCGACAATAATAAACGCCTGATATTTCACAGATAAGTCTGATAAAAGAATCTGCGTTTTCGTGTCTTGGTCCAATGGTCGACCGTGCGAGACGTAAGGAGAAACAAATCTCCATCTTTGGGTCTTTAACTCACACTGAACGTAGATACTTTATCCATCTCACTAAGTACCTAAAACTACATTATTCTAAAAGCATGATATTCTAAACCCAGCTTAATATTCAATACGCTTATGAAAATATATTTACTCGAACTACCGAGAAAGCTGCGCTAAAACAGATCTATCGTAATCACAGTTATTTTTGGAATAAATACATTACCAACGTGAGCTATTTATAAAAAAATAAAAAAAAACATTTTTACACAGATCCATGTGATGCGAATTTGTTTTCGAGAAAAAAACTGATGGTAACGCAGGCGACCGTCATTAGGAGAATGTTATCAGTATTTGCAGCTTCAGAAAAAAAGAAAAAAGTTTACATTACCTCGATGACATTCGCCGACGTTACGTCACAAGCCCTTAAAAATAATGTGACATTATCAAAATCATGTGTGCGATGAAAGCCTTTGAATTTTGAATTTCGAACTTAGTAGTAGACCCAAGCTTTGAGTTCAGCCAGGAGTTCAAACGACGATTTTTATGCTAGGCCAGTTCAGTTACACGTTGCCCAGACGTTTCCGAAGAAGGCTTTCGTCGTTGGAAGCCAAAGCACTTAGTGTAAGTTTTTGGTCGTACCTAACAAACGTTGCGAACGCGCGATAACTGTCAAATACTACGACAGTTTGTTTCCGTTAAGTGCCGCCAGTGGGTGTAAATTTTTCCATGGTATTGATACGTTTGCGGATACTGTCAAAAACTTACACTAGACTCTCAGTACTGCTTATTTTTATTAAGTACTAAATATTTGTTATGCATAGTTAACGTTAACATGTATTGTGTTTATGAATTAGATGATTAATTGCCAAACTGTGCGGGGAAAAAACGTTATTTACAAACAAAAATACAATGAATGGTGTTAAGCCAAGCAGAACCTCCCATCAAAGATACTTGTATGAAAAACCTTTATTGCGTAGGCATATGTTATTAATAAAAAAAAAATGTTATAACAAAAAATCCAGTGCAAGCAGAGCCCTACTCCTAAGCAAAACATAGTCAAAGCGAGTTCATTTTATATTGATTACTTGCATAGATAGACAGACTTGAAAAATATAGATTTTTAGATTTATTTAATTAGTTGTGTAGACAACGCAATTGACAATATTTCAATTTTTTAAGTGCTACTTTTTATTGTCTGACTGGAAAAAGCGCACAATTTTAAGACGCCCGTATTTTTTTATATTCGTGAAAATCTTGTATTTTCGTGGAAAAATCCATTTAAATCGTTGCTCAAGCAGAAAGGACGTAAGTAACAAACGTCAAGTATTAGCGAAATGACGTCACTGCTTTGTTTCGTACACTTAGAAAAACGTTGAAATAATTACATTAATTGACCGACCAAACCTGTGCTTAAATAGTTTGACACTGAATGCAGTTGTCAATGTCGATGAACGTCAAAACGATCTGTCAAACTCAAACAGAATACTTCACAAAAAATATGATTTTAAATGAAAACTTGCAAAAATATTATCATAATTGCCCGGCAAACAGTTATTTAGTGTTCCCGATGGCAACAAAGCCGAGTGGTGTATGTATATAAAAAAAATTGAAATATTGTCAATTTAAGTCAACAAAAACATCTTGTACGAAAAAATCATCTATGTATAGGAGCGCCATAAATTCAATTGAGTTCAGTAGATAAATTATTCGATAGATAGGTATGCAGTCAAAGTCAGTCAACTTAAGCCTACCATCAAATTACCACTTACGACAATTTAAACTTAGTAGTTTTACATAAATCTGTCCTTCTACGGTCCCCAGGCAATATTATCACATAAAACAAATCACTCAAAAACATCTAATGCAACTCTAAACGCATAGGCATTAGAGCGAATCAGATGTTTCGAATGCTTTGTTCTATCCGACATTACAGCCAATTACGGACGCCCGTCGAGGTCAGCCAACCAATCAGAGGCACATATTAGCGTCAATGCAATTGCGTGCCAACCTAAAGAACAAAGGGCAATCGGCGGACGTCGCCGTTGACTAAAAAATGTAGAGAACCCATTTTCATTTGCCTTTGCGGTAAAATATATTCTGACCTAAAATTCACTTCACACTACCAGAATAAATGAATAAATCAATTACTTTTGAATATAGGGACAAATTAAGATTTTAGTGACCAATATTTGTTAAAAGTTAAATTTCATTACATTACAATTCTATTTTGCTGTTTTATGCTAAGCCAATAGAGCTCACTTTTGTATATTGTATCGTCACCCCTTCCGCATAAGAGATACTACTAAATCGAAGTCAATCAGACAGATCGCTGGAAAGAAAGTTAATATAAGAGCAAAAATGCAAGCATAATATTAAATTATTTCATGAACTAAATCGCACTGAACATATTAGACGAATACCCTCTGCTTACATTGAACGATTTGTTAATAACGAAATCAAGCGTATGAAGATTAATGTAAAAGCTACAGACTCAGAGCGAGAAGAGTGAGGAAAATGACGACTCACTTGTTCCACCATCATGATTAACAATGGGGGGGTTGTAGGAAAGCACTGCTAACACCTGATAAAGTCTCACTCGCTTTATATTTATAAGCTCTGTACGGCCTTACCATGGCATCAACATCATGCCACAAACAATAAGGTCGGCGACACATAGGTATGTTTTTGACATGATAGCTGTATCGATATTTATGTCCTCGAATGTATAGCGACTCTTCGCCGAGCCAGTAGCTTTAGGTTATAGTAAATAGCAATGTACTGTATCTTAAATAATCGGGAATACTATAGCAGGCGGCCAGGCTAGGCCAGATTGTCTGAACACATAATTCAGAAGATCTGTCATTGACAATTTGTATCATCCAAAATACGGTGAAAAACTTCAAAGTATTCAATTAAACTAACCCAATAACCTGCTATAATATTCCAAAACTCAAAGACAACTTATAGAAGTTAAGATAACTTCTAGTAACAGAAACGTTAATGAATGAAAACTAGCGGGTGCAGTGGGTAGCGCGTACAAATCACGGTGCGGTCTACCCACTCCACGCCACCGTTTGTTTATGAATGGTGTCGCCGTTACGTCTAGCCGTTTACGCGAGCACGCACTTGCCCTGCTCCTGCGGCTGGTCGTTGTTCCAGTTGGGTGCGTACGCGCCCTTGGTCGGCGCGCGGTCCGCCTCCACCAGCTCGCCGATCTTGTACTTCTTCATCAGTGATCTGGGGCAGAAAACAATCATAACATTTATTTATATTACACAATAATTGTCACATATAACAAACTTATAGGCAAAAGATAACAAAGGGAAAAGTAATGTATTTAAATACCCTGAAACTGGGATATATGTATTCCTGTGTCTCCGGTGTATAAGGATTAAGGACTTACAAAACTAATTGTACATTAATCACATGCAAAATATAACGTATGATTGGGTACCTCCTATAAACTGCGTTTGGTTTTGGTACGCTTTGTTAAGTATGTTATGTGCCTAGTATGTATAGTGCCTTTTGTTAAGTAAATATTTTTGCTATCGTCTGCACACTAAGATTTATTTCATTATCATAAGATAAACATAGCTGAAGTACTTTACTTCTGAATATGCGTTTCCATTCAAGTAGGTCATCCTCAAAGCGAAAACAAAAGAGTGCCGATCCATTCTCGTAACCAAATCCGTCGATTGAATAGCATAGTTTCAATACGGAAGTAGTGTTGCGTTGCCACTCGATAGTCCAAAATCGACACAGTTTCGGTAGACTACCGATAGTTTGAGCATAGACAATCAAATCAAATCAAATCAAATCAAATAATTTATTAAAATAATCAATTGTACAAATAAATTATAAATGGTTAGTAAGCACTATAATTATGTCTATCTATGAATTAATAAGTACACAACAAATTTAAGAACTAAACTAATGACTCGACATAAAACAAGTGCGCCTGCGCTTACAACGAAAGTATATTATAAACTGTGCGTAGAGTAATTAAATTAAATGCCTATACTAGGATACGAAAGTAGCCTGTATCTTAGGCAAAAGATAGGGTCTATGATAAAATATATTAATTGATACAGGAGTATTATGTACTGTACAAGGTTAGAAGTCAGCATTTTTATAACATATTAGACTAAGGATTACCTAATGATAAATAGTTAATTATCTAAGTTATACAACTAACTTCAGCAGGTTTTCGGTTTCCTCGTACGACAAACTTTGCAACCACCCTGACAGAATGATTTTACAGTTGCCGTAGTTTGAGTCATATATATTAAGGAGTTTGTTAATTTTATTGTATAGGAAGGGACCCAAAAACGAGGAGAATTTGCGCCTAAAAGCATGATTGGTGCGGAGTATCTTAAATACTATGTCAGAGCGCCTTTTGCTGAGGATACTAGAGTTGTAGGGAGCCGACGTGTGCTGTTTTAGGATGATGCTCAAGATGAAAAGCTGGCGAACCGTGAGTACTCTGCAGGACTGGTACAGCTCTTTGGTAGGGAAAAAGAATGGCCGAGAGGTGGAGACCTTTAAAATAGCTCTTTGAGCTCGTTCAAGAACTATGAGAGTTGTATTCGCGGCACCACCCCAAGACGTTGACGCAATATGACAATAAGGATTGACACAGAGCTGTGTAAATTTGAATAAGCAATTTTTTGTTAGCAACGTCACGCAATTTCTTAAAGATAAAAATCAGTTTTCGAACTCTTGCCGCAACTGTGTCAATATGGAGACTAAAGGAGAGGTTAGCATCAATAATTACGCCAAGATATTTAATGTCGGAAACTTTTGAAATAGCTGGGCAGGAATTACAATCCACTTGGTTAATGAGGGAACACTGGTGAGCTCGGATAGTATTAAAACCGCACGGTTGTTGTGACTCCCTTATTGAGAAAGCGATGTGCTTCGTTTTTTCAGCGTTTAACGTTAGTAGATTGCGTTGTAACCAGTTGGTCACTTTACATAAACCTATTTGAGCATGATTATAAACATCTTCCCACGTGTTTCCTGAAAAAAGCAGAACTGTGTCATCTGCATATGAAATTAGCGTGCCGTGGCATAGGTCAAGCTTGCATAGATCATTGATGTAAATCAAAAAGAGGGTTGGGGCTAAGAGAACAATAATATCGATATTTTTGGTATCTAACACAACTACTATTAACTACCACTACTACTACTATTACTACTAACTACTATCCATAGTATTGTTTCTTGACGTCGAATAAACTATCGAGAGTATCGATACAATTGCTTTTAAATATTACAAAAAACTACTGACTACTTTGGGATTAAAGAAAAAAAAAACATAGAATGTTCCAGTTGTTTCTCTTCCCGCTCAGATGTTAAAAGCCCATCGAAGGAATAGCGAAAACCTTAGGAATCATATTATAGGCGACGCGGCTAGAAACCCATCACTATATTCCCCTTTCCACCTATACGCCCTACTAAACGTGGCCTTTAGGTTTTGTTACCTTAGGCTCTCTCTATCCCGTAAGTGACCTGATACTATCGATAATAGTTATGAACATTATCCGAATGTTAAAAAAATAAAATAAAAAAAATGGCTCTCTCTATCCCGTAAGTGACCTGATACTATCGATAATAGTTATGAACAATCGGATATTACCTTTATTTCAGTAGTATCAATAGTATAGATCGCTTATTTAAAGCAATACTATCCATACTATCGGTTTCATCAATATGCCTATCGATCGATATTACAGCATTTTTCGATTAAAACTATCGATAGGTAAACTATGTGTTTTGCGGCAACTCTGAAGTGGGGCATGGAGCGTGCCACCCCACGAGTCACTCCTCTTTACAAATATGACAATTAAGATAATGGACGGAAACTCTTTTACACTAAGTAATTCAACATAAAGGGGTAGAACCCGCGAGCCCCTAAAACGATGGACCATTGCACAATCAACTTTTTTCTGGGATTTCAGTTTTATTTTCGGTTTCCTAACTCAGAAACACGAGCAAAAAAAACAAGCGACGGGTAGCACTCCGAGAGTGCCGGCAGAAGTGAAAACAGCAGCTTATAGATTAGATTTTAATGTTGTCTACATGACGCTCAAGACGTGTACCGAACTGGCCGCTTACAAAAAAAAGACGTCCGTATTATCTATATTGACAGACCTCTAACAATGTGCTGATGCCCTAGTACTTTTGCTTCACGACTCAACAAAAAAACACTTCAAAAATCGAACGCGATTCATTCGTATTTCAAAATAAGCTCTTAGAGGACCTGATATCCTGTGCCTGTGCCACTGTGGAACCTTTTGATAGTAAATGTCATTGTGACTGACCATACACCATACACCTACCAAAGAAATTTTTATACCAAAAGGAAGGTAAACGAGCAAGTGGGTCACCTGATCGTAAGTGATCACCACTGGCATGGATACCCGCAACACCGAAGAATTGCAGATAAGTTACCAACAAGGCTAAGATGATATGCCTCTTGCGCCTATAATTTCCCCGGATGTCTTACTCTCCACACCGGAACACAACAGTGCAGTGCTGCTTGGCAGTGGGATTAGTGATTATTGCGAAATCGTGTAAGAAAAGGTTTCACAGAGATAAATGATTCAGTTTCTTCGATCGTAAAGAACTAGAGCCAGCCAAACAAGATACACGGGGCAGCCTTTTTTTTTTTTTTCGGAGGGTAAATGCATTACGCACTAACCACCGCGCATTTGGGACCACGTGGCGGGGTAAGGGTTGCCACCCGTACTCTAAAATAGAGTATCTATTGTACTCTTTTTCATGTTGGCGTACTTTATAATCTACGACACCAATAAAGTACGCTAAAATACTCTATTTACGTAAATATGCGATGCACGCGCTCTATACCACTGTAATTGTTACTCTCAGGTCTTCTCTCTAATGAAAGTAAAGTGGAGAGACGAAAGGAATAAAGCTGCCCTAAATTTAATACGAATTGATTATATATTTTAATTTTAATTTTGATTGCAAAGAGGCTGTAAATATCTTCAAGAACGACATATATTTGTTAAATTTAGCAAAGAGCAACAAAAATACATTTTTAAGGACAAATAATGAAGAATAATGAATACTCTTTTTTATGCTGTGTACTCTATTTTAGTTCTACCAAAATGAAAAAATACTTTATTTGCCCTTAAAAAAGGTGGCAACCCTAGGCGGGGTGCATGGGGCTCTCCACACGTGTCAGACTAACCAGATACGGTCTGACCTCCGCTCGAAGCCAGCCCGCATACTAAGCAGGTATCAGCACATAATGGTAGCAAAACGCAGCGCACGCGCATATTGCTTGCGATAAATATGTGATAAAATGTATGTTTCTATTCTTAGATCGCAATTTCATACAATTTTATTACAATGTCGATTTCTCCTTCCTCTGCTACTTCGGTATGCAAATGTTCTGGTCTGGAGCATAGAGGGCGCTGCTTGGCGACAGTATGGCGTTAGACAGGATCACCTTAATCATCCAGCCTATATACGTCCGAGAACGAGAGGGCTATAGTTCCCACGCGGGCCCAGTGCGGATTGGGAACTTCACACACACCATTGAATTGCTTCGCAGGTGTGTGCAGATTTCCTCACGATGTTTTCCTTCACCGAAAAGCTCAAGGCAAATTTCAAATGTAATTTATTACGCACATAAATTCCACATAAATTCAGAGGTGCGAGCACGAGTTTCGATCCCACGACCCTCTGCTTGAGAGGCCACAGGTCAAACCACTAGGCTACCACGGGTCAGTTAAATGGTTCGGAATATTTCAGCAGACCCCTATTTCAAAAACGCTATTTGATCTGACCCACGGTAGAACATTCTCACAGTATACGTCACATTGTTTCCCTTGTCAATTCAATGTATCGTTATTACGACATTTAATGTGAGAGAGTTCCACATTGGGTCAAGAATCAATTTGTTGTTACGGCAAATATTACCCACGGACCTATGTTGAAATAGATGACCTAATTCATTGCAACGCATGAGAACCGAGCGCAACAATTTTTTTATAGGCACGACATCGGCAAAGGGTCAGTCGCCTGTATTGAAATAGCTAAAATTAGCATACTTACTTACTTACTTAAAGTAGACGGCGATAAAGAAATGGACAACGGTCTATGAAAACTTCAACTGTCTAGTTATCACCGTTCATGAGATACAGACTAGTGATAAACGGACAGACAGACAGACGGAACGGACAGACGGACGCGAATTCTTAATAATATAGGGTCCCGTGCTACTCGTGGCAAATGAAGGGGACAAAGGAAGGGTATGTGTGAGTAATGTGTGCGAATAGAATAAATTGACGTTCCAAATTAGAAAAATGACTTAAATCCCATATCAGTTCTTTGCACTATTATACAACGGGGGCCCTACCATGACGTTCTAAGGGTGCGACCACAACGCCGCTTAAAAAACGGTGACGTTACGGAATCGCAACAAAATGTATGAAGAAACGGTGAGAAAACGTGACGCATACGACACGTCACTGCGTACCTATACGCGGCGGTTTGGTCGCATCCTAATTCCGACACAGTTCAAGTTGTAGCTGTCACTTTTAGTGTGAATCTGTCTGACAGCGAGCAAACCTAAACTGAACCGCATTAAGACGTCATGGTAAGGCCCCAGGTCATTTACTTAGGGCCTGTTTCACCACTCCTTGACTGTCAGTTATCTATGATTCCGTCTCTATTTATTACTACGAAACAGACAGAGACGTCATCCTACTGACAGTTAAGGAGTGGTGAGACAAGGCCTAACGTTTTTCACCTATATCATGGATATGGTAAAGGACAATTTTTTTTTTAAAGCATCTTCAAAAATACATACCTGGCATCAGAGCTGTGGCTGACGTCTTCGAAAGGCTCGGTGGCGTCTTTGCCGGCCTGCTCCAAAAGCACCTCCTCTCCGCCAGGATGCTGCAGACAAACGGACAAACAATTAGAAACACCAAGTGCGAGACGGACTCGCGCACCAAAGCTGAGTACCAAGAAGCTGAGACCGGGAGATGGTGACAGATTTTTTTTTTTTATGTAAGAGGGGTAAATGAGCAGACGGGTCACCTGATGGAAAGTGATCACCATCGTCCAGGGACACCAGCAAGACTTCGGGAATCACAGGTGCGTTACCGGCCCTTTAAGGAACAGGAAGGCTCGCTTTTTAAAGATACCTAAGTTGTACCGCTCGGGGAATGTTGCAGCAGGAAGTTGGTTCCAGGTTTTCGTCGTAAGAGGTCTATTTGGTCATTTAATAAATATCAAATTTAATAAATAAATATTAGGGAACAATTCACACAAATTGACCTAGTCCCAAAGTAAGCGCTAGTAAGGCTTGTGTTATGGGTACTAGACAACGATATACATACTTATATATTGATAGAAACATCCATAACTCAGGAACAAATATTCGTGCTCATCACAGAAATATATGCCCTTACCAGGATTCGAACCCAGAACGCTTGCTTCGCAGGCAGGGTCACTACCAACTAGGCCGACCGCGTCGTCATTTGTACCAGTATAGCGGTTCTTCAGGAGTCTTAACTACGTAATAACAAAAAGGAAAATGATGGTCATAGCGCTGGTACCGGCGGCCTAATCGCGTGGGCGTTAATCGAACGTGTCGGATAAATAACGTTAACAAGTATCGAACGAAACAATTTGTTCCACTAAAATTCTTGTATTTTCCGATAGGCGATAAAAGAAGGCTGTAGCGTTATGTCATAAGTCTTTTTGTATTGGTTACTTACATAGACATAGACACAAAAATATACAGAATGTGTCAGATACCCCCTAACAATAATCCACTGGGGTTTATAACCATAGCTACAGAAGCTAAGAAAAATATTTTGAAAAAAATTGGAGTTTTTTTTTCTATTTTCTGTAGGAATGGTAGTATTAACTATATTCATTTCTATAGAAAATATAAAAAAAAATACTCCAATTTTTTTCAAAATAT
Source organism: Pandemis heparana (assembly GCA_963854515.1). NCBI lineage: Eukaryota > Metazoa > Arthropoda > Insecta > Lepidoptera > Tortricidae > Pandemis > Pandemis heparana. The sequence goes on from OY978006.1 coordinate 33,668,243, forward strand.
TTTTCTTAGCTTCTGTAGCTATGGTTATATACCCCAGTGGATTATTGTTAGGGAGTGTCTGATACACCCTGTATTTTCGGATTATTTCGTTGGTTGTGCTATAAGAGCTACCTTCATACCAAATTACAAATATTTCCCGAAAGGTACTTAGAGCCTAAGCATAATAAATGCTATTTGAGTATTGAGTTAGTAACACAATAAGTGCTCCATGTTCAAGTTATTTAAAGTAAACTGTTCTTTACACAAAAGCCAACCTTTTGAGGTTAGTTACATAATTAATGCCTAGGAAAATACCGCTGCGAAATGTCAAGATGCATAGACCTTTGACACGGAGTTCGGAACACAAAAGGTAAATAAGTAACAATAAATTGTGCGCAACAATAAACAACATAAAGAAATATAGAATAATTTATTTATTGTATACTAGCTGTTTCCCGCGACTCCGTCTGCGCAGAATTCGCTTATCGCTATCCCGCGGGAACTACGCAATTTTCCAGGATAAAAACTAGCCTATGTGTTATTCCAGACTACAATATAATCTATCTACTTATGTTCCAAATTTCATCCAGATCTATTCAGCGGTTCTGGCGTGAAATACTAAAAAACATCCATACATACAAATCCATACATTACTCACAAACTTTCGCATCCATAATATTAGTTAAGGATTAGTAATGCCTAGGAAAATACCGCTGCGAACTGTCAAGATACATTGATTGCCCTGTTGAGACAGAGTTCGAAACACAAAAGTAAAATAACAAAGCGCGATTACGATTAACAATAAATTGTATGCAATGCACAACAAAAGGAATAATCTAGACGGAATAATAGAATAATCTATTTATTGTTACTACCATACTGGTCTGAGTGCAAAGAGATAACATAGAATGTACCAGTTGCTTCTCTTCCCGCGCCGTCGAATATTTAAAAGGATAATTGTAGGTTGGTCGAACTAATCCAAATCTAACCACCCACTAAAATATTCCGAAACGATTTTAAGAGACCTATTATAAGGGCGGGACCCTTGACCATTATGGCTACCAAGCTCATCAGAATTTTAGCTATTAAGCTAAATTAAAAATAATGAAACCCCCCCCCCCCCCCCACGCATTAATAAAAAAAAACACCGTCCCTCCCCCCGTCTTACGTCTGACGCGAGTATAACATTGTTTACCCATCCCAAAAAGCGCTCAGCGCCGCTAAAAACAATCATATGCCAAAAATGCCTTACATAATTTTAGAAAAGAGCTGATACACTTTAAACTACTGGACCGATTTTAACCAAACATGGCTAAGAACCACCGCAAGGAAACTGGCTTTCGAATGAAAAAAACCGCATCGAAATCGGTCCATTCCTTTGAGAGCTACAATGCCACAAACACACACACAGACATCGACGCAAACTTATATCACTAAGTTCCTTGGTGGATTATGCAAAGGAGAGGCGCGTTTTCCTCGTTCTGCAACTAGAGTTGCGCTTGCACCGAGGTCAAAGACCTCTTGAGATATCATTTATAAGCAACTATTTATAATGCAGGCGCCAGCAAGTATATATATATGTATGTATAACTCTTTAAATTAATTTTACAGGTTGAGATAAATTGACGTAAAAAGGCGAACTCATCCCTCAAAGGGATCTTCCAGTTAACCTTCGAACGATTGACAGGACAACAGAAACCAGAGCATAGAGAGCAAGTATCGCCGGCATTAAACGAGACTGCAATTTAGTGCGATTTTAAACATAACCATAACCTAACATTACATTAGGAGTAAAGAAAAAATATAGAAAGTTCCCGAGCGCGTGGAAAAAGCCCACCGAGGAAACGGGCATAGGAATCATGTTATAGACGATGCTAGCAACCCATCACTATTCTGATTCCCCTTTCCACCTATACATCCACAATCACGCTAAGCGCGGCCTTTAGAGTCGTCGCAAAATAAAAGGCCCGTTTTGATATTTGTCTTCCCGACGTAACTAGTGATGTCACCGTACGACTAGGTACTCGATACTCACGATAAATCGATTCAAGTTTGCATGAGTATTAGATCTATTTAAATATGTACTGTAAAGTGGCATTGGAGTTCTGATTAGAAAGTGAATCTTCAGTCAATCATTTTCTTCAGATGATGAAGACGAGCCATTCTATTGAAATCAGTGCCAACACACCGTCTTTATCCCTCACGGCGTAGACAGAGCCTAAGGTAACAAGAGCTAAAGTCGTCACAATTTAAAAGGCCCGTTTTGACAGTTCACGCCCATGATGTTCTCTATTTTTTACCGATCGAAATGTTCTGAAGGTAATTGCATTTTCATTGATGGGTATCGCTCACTCAGCTAAGTGCTGTGCATAACGATTTTTTCATATTATCCACAGACTATTAATAATCGGTTAAGGAAAAAATAAATCGATCAAGATACATTTTTTTAAGGCCGTCTCGCACTTGGCCGGTTTTATTTGTTTTATTTAGACCAATAAATTACTGCATTTCACCAGCAGTGTAGTGATCTTTACTGAAAATTATGACCTTGGAGCTCAAAGCCGTAAACAATGGCAACACTGATTTCAATAGAATGGCTCGTCTTCATCATCTGAAGAAAATGATTGACTGAAGATTCACTTTCTAATCAGAACTTTAATCCTATGCCACTTTACAGTACATATTTAAATCGATCAAATACTCATGCAAACTTGAATCGATTTATCGTGAGTATCGAGTACCGAGTCGTACGGTGACATCACTAGTTACGTCGGGAAGACAAATTTCAAAACGGGCCTTTTATTTTGCGACGACTCTAGTAGGATATATATTGCTTGTCTGTAAAATTTGCCTCCATACGTGCTCCTAATTGGGGTCGAAGTGACTTGCATTAACCGAAATGACGTAAGCGCCAACAGCTATAAGGTCGCGTTTCCCCTGGACCGCCGCTTGCACTATATTGGATGTCAGTCTCCTGCTTGTTATGGGGAGTGGTGTTCGGGAAATGGAATTTTCCGAGTTCGTATCGTGCAGGCATTCGTGGCGACATTATATATGTATATCTTATATGTACAGTCAAAGGCATAAAAATATATTGCGTAGTTTTAAAGAGCTAAGCATACATAGGGACATTAGGGACAGACAACGGAAAGCTACTTTGTTTTACACTATGTAATGATTATTAAGTAGTTTTTTTTTTTTTTTTTTAATTTAAGTATTGTATTTATTTAAAAAAACTTTCTGCCAAGTTTCTTTCGAGCGCATTCTTCTTGGCAATATTGGTGTTTCCGAATGCGCTGGTAGTTTCAAAAATCGACATGTAAAAGAGCCCTTGGCGGCCTATTTGCAAAACAAAGTTTTGAATTATTTTTTGGAATTTTATTATTTATCGTAGAATCCTACGCTACATTCTGGATTTAATGTACCGCCCTTGAAGTAAATACATCATTTAGCTCCCTTGTGACACAAATAACTATTGTTTGCAAAAAAACAGTTAACAAGTTAAGCTAGTATTTCGGTACCTACTAGTATATTTTTTGTCGAATGAAATATGAAATACGTAACTATTATAATTTATAATTTGACTCAATATGGCCGTGATCGGTAGCCGAGAGGGTGAATATAAAATTAAATAAATCTAGACGTATAAAAACAGTGGACGTCGTAAATAACTTTTTATCATACATACATACATATATCACGTCTTTATCCCTTACGGGGTAGACAGGGTCAGGGCCACGTTTAGCATTATTAAGGGCGTATAGGTGGAAAGCGGAATCATAATAGTGATGGGTTGCTAGCCGCATCGCCTATAACATGATTCCTAAGATTTTAGCCCTCCCTCGATGGGCTTTTACCATCTGCGCGGAAAGAGAAGCAACTGTTAAATTCTGTTTTTTTTTTCTTTACTTTTTATCAGCTAGAGACACGATATTTCCCCATGGTATCATATCACTTTAAATTCTGCCATACATATAGATTCATAGTACCTACATTACATTACATTCAGAGGGTGGTGAAATAAACAATGTCTCAGATAGCAGGAACTTGCGTGCGACCCGAGGCTTTCTTCATCACCACCCGAGGTGTGTACACAATTTTACGTCTTCCCCTGACCAGATGAAAATGTCCGCTTAGCGGGTGGTAAACTGCTACTTACGGCCCGGGCGACGTAAAGGATGATACCTACCATTTTAATAATTTGATCCCCTTATTCAGGATGTATCAGATACCCCCCTAACAATAATCAACTGGGGTATATAACCATAGCTACAGAAGCTAAAAAAATATAAAAAAAAATTGGAGTAATTTTTTTTTTATTTTCTATAGGAATGGTAGTATTAACTGTAATCATTCTTATATAAAACATTTAAAAAAATTCACTCCAATTTTTTTTTATATTTTTTTTTAGATTCTATAGGTATGGTTATATGCCCCAGTTGATAATTGTTAGGGGCTATCTGATACACCCTGTATGTATATAGTATATATGTATATAGTCTTCCTGGCCGAATTCGGCTACTGCGACTACCTGACCTCCGCTCGTGCGCCCTCGTGTGGCTCACGTAGCCAATCTTCTTCGAGAAGGTACGCGGGCACAGCGGGCACGTAAGGAACATACAACTAAAAAGTCACTACAATTTATATATTTGAAAATTTTTCACTGTGGCTAAGTCACTGACGTAACAGTATGTATCACTACATAAGGGTGCGACCAAACCGCCGCGTATACGCAGTGCCGTGTCGTATCCGTCACGTTTTCTCACCGTTTCTTCATACATTTTGTTGCGATTCCGTAACGTCACCGTTTTTTAAGCGGCGGTGTGGTCGCACCCTAAAACAAAGTCGCTTTCCGCTGTCATGTCTGTCTGTCTGTCTGTCCGTCCGTCTGTCTGTTCCTATGTATGCTTAGATTTTTAAAACTACGCAACAGATTTTGTTGCGGTTTTTTAATACATAGAGATACGAGAGGGTAGTTTAGTGTATAATACGCAGACGAAGTCGCGGGCAGATGCTAGTGTACTATATCGCAGATAGTGCAGCTAACGATCCTATTCAAGAATTTAATTTACCGCAGCGCCTTGGCACGCCGACGTGCCGCGCATAGCATTCTCATCTATATAGGTCACGACCGGGGATCGGAACCGGTATTAGAATACCGGTTAAGAGGCTGACAACACCTAATTTTGTTGAAATTGATGTTATTTAAACACTTTTTTAAGAAAAACTGCACACAAAAAAAAATACAAAAAAAAAATGTTAATGTTCATCATATTTCAAACACGATAGACGGACTCGATACATAATTGAGCAAAATTGGCTCGATAGAAAATAATTGCAAGGATTGGTCTTATAATCATCATTAAACGGTTCTATGTCTTTATTTTTTCGACGTATGGGTCTGCAATTAAAAACATGAAGCCAACATATTCATACCTACACGGCTAACGAGTCATATTTCACAAATAATCCATACTTTTTTTATTTCTTCTTATTTATGTCTAATTTGCAAGATTTTAGACGCGCGCCAAGCTGCCGGAATAGTTTCTTCTCTTTCACTCACAGGCACGCGAACCGTATGTGCGAAGAGTGGCGCTGCTAAAGGTCATTTGCTGTTGACAGCGCCTTAATACCGTTCCGAAAACCGGTATAACATATGTATTAAAAAAAATAAAAAAAATATAAACTCAAAGTTTATTTTGGAAATAGGCCACCAAGGTCTCTTTTATAAGTGCCGGCACGTAAGTCTAATCTGACCTTGTATGCGCAGAAGTATACAATACGGTATCCGTGGGTGCGCAGATCCCCTCCACGTGACTGGTCATCGCTAGACTTACGTGCCGGCACATATATATGGGTACTATCTAAAACTTTCTCGTGCGTGACTCACTTTTTATTGTTGTAAACCCCATGAAAATCCGTTCAGTAGTTTTCGAGTTTATTGCGAATTAAAACATCACAGTATTCTTGGTTGATCTTACTCAGACAAAGTACAAAATTATGCTTTAAATAACTCTACGGGAAAACTTGACAGCAACGAACATGGGTGCATGTATAAATAATTTGTTATCCTTATTCGTTCGGGAAAAACCAAGACCAAGGAAATAAATATCTAACTAAGTCATCTTTATCCCATGAGGATTCTAGTACGAAGAATATTCTAACCTCAAATATTGTTTTTTAGGGTTCCGTACCCAAAGGGTAAAAACGGGACCCTATTACTAAGACTTCGCTGTCCGTCCGTCCGTCAGTCGCAAGGTGTATTTTTATTGTGGCTACAACAACAAATACTAAAATCAAAATAATAATAATAATTAAGGGGGGCTCCCATACAACAGTGTAGTCAAAACGTTGACGACGGAATTTAAACTCAATAAAACAAGTGTTTAATGGCACCAGCTTTTAGCCTTTTTTCTGGTACGGAACCCTTCGTGCGCGAGTCCGACTCGCACTCGGCCGGTTTTTTTTTATTTGACTCATTCGCGCAGGCTAAGGTCCAATACCATACAGCCTCACTCATCAGACTCAAATTTTAGTTTTGGGTGCAGTGCAACGAAAGACGACCGAATGCACGACCTAAAAACCAGTAGCGTAACTACAACGTCAGGGGCCCGCGGCAAATTCGTCAGATGGGGCCCTTCCTCACTATAAAGAAGTGCATCATCTTCCCTTCAAGGCCAAGCCAGTTCGGGGCCCCGTAGAGCTGGGGGCCCGTGGCATTTTGACAGCCCTGCCACCCTATAGTTACGGCACTGCTAACAACGTACGTCCTTGTCTTACTTGTATACACTTGTTGTGTTGTAGACACAAGTATACGAATTATCAGGGCCTCTAGTCTTCACACAAAAAACATCTCAAACGCGTAAAATGACTACATCTTTCCCACAGGGGTAGGCAGAGACTACTTTGTTCCACTTGCTACGATCCTGACCTACCTCTTTCGCTTCATCCACATTCATCAATCTCTTGATACATGCTCGTCGGTTTCGGGAACTCTTGAACTGGTTTTTTTCCAAAACTTCCTCAATTTGATCACGGAACGTCTAGGCCTTCCCCTCCCAACGCGCCCATTCACACTTCCCATATAAATCTGTTTAATTGTTATGTTGTTGTAAAATTACTACCTGTGTAAAAATTGGCAGCGCCACTTGCGGGTCGAAACGGCAACAGAGTTCAGTTATTTTTTGAGTTAATCGCAAGTATCGCAACGCAATCAGACAGAGAAACACGGCGAAGACATTTTTTATAATTATGTAGTGATAGGCTGGATGATGAAACAATAAGGATATATGATCAAATTGCACAGAGATTGCGTAATCTGAGTTTGTAGCGTGAAAAACAGCAAGTCATTTACGATTTTAAGCGATGTCATGATTCTATGAAAGGCCATAAAATATGGACACAGCCAACATGTCAATATATATGTGTTACAGAGTTTTAAAAAAATGACGGAACAACGCGTTTTCATTGTTGAACAATATTTCAAATTGGAATGCGAGTCGGGTTACATTCACGTGTGATCAAGAGCTGCGTCGTTTTTGGATCCGTCCGGGGGGAAGAGGTGCTTAGTCCGGTGCACCCTGGGCATCGGCTAATGATTTCCTGGCAGTTTCTGAGGGATAGCCCGACAGGGTCTTTTGACCGTGTTACCGTACAACGTTGCCGACATTTTGTCGCAAATATTTAATTTCATCATCATATTTTTTTTACTTCGACATTGGCGACTTTAACGACTTCACAAATAAGAAGAAGAAGAAAAAGAAGAAGAATATTTCAAAAGTAATGAAAGTTGGACGGGCACAGTTCGAAAATTTCGTGCAAAATGTGATCGGAATATTGATTTAACTTCAAAGACTGGTTGCAAAATTCAGGGAGAGTGGATCAATTCATGATGTTCATTCCTCTGATCGTCCAAAAACAAGCCGTTCAAATGGCAACATCAATCAGTCCGTCAGAACGTCCGTAATTCAGTATCCCGACCATATTTTACACGAAATACTACTGTTCAATAATGAAAACGCATTATTCTTTCGTATAACCAGCCCTTTTTACAAACCCTAAACATTCAGCTGTCAAATATTTTTTTAGTGTTGCCAGCACTAAAATGCAAAAATGGCGGCAAAATCAAATCTTGCGTCCTTTTCGCGACACCCGTTATAACAGGCATTACACTTGAAGTAGGGATGTGAAAAAATAATCGATTATGGAAATAATCGATTAAAAATCGATTTTTTTTAAAGTAAAAATCGATTTTTATACGCGATTTTTTATTACAAATAATCGATTAATAATCGATTTTTTTTAAATCAAAAATCAAGCATAGTCGATTTTTTATCTACCACCCCCGACATTAAGTCTGGTCTTTTATAACCCGGACCGCGAACTATTAAAGAATACATCTCTATGGAGATGATATTCATCGCATATCGCATTAACGCCATCTGAACGTCTACGATGGCAGCTCTTCTGTGCTTTTGAAACAGTTTTATTTAATAAAACCATGATAAATAAAATATTTATAGCGTTTATTTTGAAATTCATTAAAAAATTAGGAAAAAATCGATTATTATAAAATTCAATTATTTTTTTAAGAAAAATCGATTATTTATTAATCGATTTTTAATGCGAAAAAAATAATCGATTAATTAAAAATCGATTTTTTACGTAGAATGTCACATCCCTAACTTGAAGTAGTTGAAGTAGCAAACTAACTCTTTTTCGTTTGTCAAGGTCACTACTTAAAAAGATTGTTAGAATAACATGTTAGTATGGAGGCTTTGCACGTCAGTACTACTTGAGTAATTCTAATTATGTATATACACATGAGTAAAGCAAATACTTGGTTCAGAGGTCAGCAAGCAACCTCCATCCATCACACATAGGGTTGGCCAACATTTGCCAACATACTTAAGACACTATGGAACAAAAACGGATACTTTTATCCCGGAAAATTTAAGCGCGACTGTTGCCAACCGTACTATAATATATAGTATTGTACTATATTTCGGGTTTGCGTACTATATATACTGTTGAAGATATAGTACGCAAAAATACTATATTTTCAACACTGAACAAAATCAACAAGTTACAAATTTCTTTGTCTTTTTTTAAAATATTCCGTAAAATACTATATTTTTAGAAGTTTTTATAGTTTATTTTGAAAAATACTGTATTTCGCTGAAAAAACGTTGGCGACCCTAAGCGCGAGTCACCTACGCACAAATGTGCGTAAAAATACACCACCATACTTAGACTGTCATGGAGATAAGAAAATTTTGTGTATGATACTCATATCCTACTAATATTATAAATGCGAAAGTTTGTGACGATGTGAGGATGTGACGATGTGAGTGAGTGTGTATGTTTGTTCCTTCATCACGCTAAAACGACTGGACGGATTTGGATAAAATTTGGGACGAAGATAGCTGGTACCCTAGATTAAAACATAGGCTACTTTTTATCCCGGAAAATTGCACAGTTCCCGCGGGATAACGATAAACATGTTAAATCATTGCTAATTCTACGCGGACGAAGTCGCGAGCAGAAGCTAGTCTATAATAAAATAACGGACCATATGCCCGTTTGTGGGCTTTAATATAAAAAAAAAACTATTCCTCTGCTATTAAATTTACTATTAAATGATCACAAGTCAGAGATAATGGCCGAGATAATTACTTGATTGTGGTTAATTAGTTACCGAGGTGATAACAATGGAAACATTAAGCTTGCTACAGAGTAAATAAATGATTGAACTAGATCACTACATGTATTGTTATACATGTATGTGTTATTATTATGTATTTATTATGTATTAGTTTATCGTATTTATCTGTTATGTATTATATCTTACATTAAGTATTTAAAATTTAAATACTTAATGTAAGATATAATACAAAAGAAGCCCAAATTAGCCAAGAGACGACCCAGGACCGTGCTGCCTGGAGACGCATGGATACGGAGGGCCGACCCCAAATAAAATGGGAAAGGGCCAGGCAAAGAAGATTAAGTATTTAAAATTTAGGCATTTAGGATTATTTTAGGTTTTGATCAGTTCTTTTACTTTTTCTGTGTGTCTACTCTTGCTTAATACCTATGTCCTGTCAATCGTTCAAAGGTTAACTGGAAGAGATCCCTTTTAGGGATAAGTTCGCCTTTGTGCATTTGTGTTTTCCTGTATTCATCTTTTTCATGTGTTTTATGTACAATAAAGAGTTTTACATACATACATACATACCCTACATAGTATAAAACAGAGTCGCTTTCCTGTCTGTCTGTCCCTATGTATGCTTAGATCTTTAAAACTACGCAACGGATTTTGATGCAGTTTTTTTATAGATAAGAGTGATTCAAGTGGAATGTTTATATGTATAACTAGCTTCTGCCCGCGACTTCCTCCGCGTAGAAATAGACGTACATTTACAGCTACAAACTTTGACATGTTTATCGCTATCCCGCGGGAACTACCCAATTTTCCGGGATAACAAGTAGCCAGTATGTTAATCTAGAGTACCAGCTATCTCCATCTTAAATTTTACCCAAATCCGTCCAGTTGTTTCAGTGTGAAGATGGAACAAACATACACACTCACATCGTCACATCCATCCATCCTCATAAACTTTCGCATTTATAATAGTGGGATTCTATGCAAACGAAGTCGCAAGCAGAAGCCAGTTACGAATATATTACAGTTAAGATTTAATAGAAGAGTGAATGAAAAAAAAAAGTTTTCCTATTGTAATTTCCTATTGGAAGTGTGTCTCTGCATCCTGAGTTTCCGTGTTACAGGATCCAGTTAAGAAAAAAGGTTCATCATCATTGAGAGAAATCAATACAAATGATTAAAAATGTATAAGTCCCAAACATTTTCATATGTGAGTTATCCTTTTGTGTAACTGTAAATGCTAGTTTTGGGCTGTTTTAAAGCAAAATCTTGTTTTTTTTTTTAAATAGACCAATTTAGTTTCTTTTTTAAAACAGTGCTCATTTATTTAATTTGTTATGTTTACAAACACTCACTGACATAATGCAGATGTGTCTACCCAAATTGAACAAAAATAATCATTGATGAAATAAAGAAAAATTTATGTTTCAATATTCCAAATCCATGTACACGATTTATCAAGGCGTATAATACATGGCCGTAGATTTATTATTATTACATCCAATAATGCCTGCCATAAACAGTACTGTTTCACGGTAAAAAAAAAGATAGCAGCATACCTGATTTGGTAAAAAATAAACATTCGCAAATCAACCACAAATTAAATGGACTTTGCCCTCCAATTGAAGTCACGTTTTTTTTAAACTAACAAAGTTTTTTTAAAGATGTATTTTCGCTTGCAAAACTTAATTATAATTTTAAAAACTTTAAAAAAATGCGTAATTGACTCACCTCGTCTAGAAAACTCGAGACGTTGTAGACACCATTGTGGATGACCATAACGGCGTCTTCACGCGTGTTTCGGGTCTTCAACTCCTCCCTGGTGAATAATTTCACTTCCTCGTTGTCGCTCATTTTGAGAATGGAACGTCTTTTCCTACCAACGGTGTAAGGGTAACTAAATGGAGCGTAGCGGTCGTGCGATAACGACTCGGAATAATGTAAATATGGCTCTAATGAGAAAAGTATCTAATAGATTTCGCACGATCTATCACACACCGTACTCGCCCCGCGGCCTACGCTCGTTTGACATTTCTAATCTAATACTTGACTTGACAGACAAATGTGACAATGACGAGTATTTTATAGAATGTGTGACGTGTACATACATTTCCTCGACGGGTTCCGTATTTGAGTCGAACCTTTCATATATTTTTTACGCTAATGCTGTTCCAACTGCTCGGACTACAGAAAACAAGGTGTAAAAAATATTGTCATAAATTCAGCTCTACTAGAGCACAAAAATATAGAATTGAAGTACCACTTTTAGGCTACTAACAATTCAAAATTCAAAAATTGTTCTACGAAGCCAATGTTGAGGCTCTTAACTGTTCGGACTTGACGGTTTTAAGTATTGCCAACCCAAAATAATACATTTGACGTATGGTTTAGTATTGCTACAGACAAAAAAAGCATTTTCCTTTATACGCAATTTAATTCAATAACGATCAACCAAAATTTTATGCGGTTACGCTCCTACCTACATACACATACACAATACATAAAGACATATATATCGTCACCGTCACGCCTCTTCCTACCTACATTGCAGCATAATATTTCATTTCTTTGTTGTAATGATACCGTCGGAAAAATAATGGTGATCGTTCTTATAATCATATATAATCAATGAATCTTAGTAGTTACGAACAAGGAATAAGCTTCATTATTAGCAAATCTATCAACAACGGGAAAATAAAAAAATTGTCCTAATTTTTAGAAGCCTGGATTGCAACTTAAGCAAGGCATTTTCAAAATTCGCTAATTAATTCCTTGATCTGTTGGCTCATTCAAATAAATAAATAAAATATTCAAATAAAAATAGGTGGAAGAAGGAAAAATGAAAAAACATGCAAAATATTTATACACGATTTACTATCCTAATACAATAATAATGTAGTAGCTAACAGTTAACAAAAACTAACAATGTAATATAGATATAGCACTAAAAATATCACTCCTTATACAATATATATATATTTTTTTTATGTGAATAGGAAGGAAAACGAGCAAGTGGGTCACCTGATGGTAAGCGATCACCACTGCCCATAGACACCCGCAACCCTGGAGGGATTGCAGATGCGTTGCCAACCTAGAGGGCTAAGATGAAATGCCTCTTGTGCCCGTAATTTCCCCGGCTGTCAATAATAATAATAATATAATGATATTGTTCCATCAGGAGCCTACAATATCTTGTTAGAAGCCCTGATAGTCCTAGCTTGGAGATATTTCACACGGCCTCACTGGGACGCCAAGACGACATCACCAGTTACTGTATCCAACCATTTATATGACATCTGCAACCGTTACCATTCTTGGTGTTGGTTTGGCAATGTCTAATTTGTATATCTGGCAGCATCTCATTGGGAGACCCGGTGAGGCTCATGCTTTATATTTATTTGGCAGTGCTATATTTATATCACATATCCATAAACCTAGCAAGGGCGGACTTCATTCAAATTATCGGGCCTTACGAGGTTAAATACGGAAGTATTCTTATTTTAAACTTTGATGTGTGCCTCCTGCACATCCTTGGATTTGTGTGTTCCGTCACAGAACGGACGGTTCTTTGTCTGCTTGCAATTACATAGCCAGTAGTCTTTTGTCTTGTCCACTGTGAATCGTATGGGTCTGGAATTGGAAGAAAGGCATTCATAGAATACAATACATTGATTAGTATCTTTGTAACGTAACATAAACTACTCAATAATATGCTCTAACTCGATTAGGGCAGAGCATGGTTCTACTAAATTTTTGTCTCTAAAAAGGGACTTTAAAACCCCAAGCATTTCAAATATTCAATTGTTTTTCCCGGATCATAAATTACACATTAACAAAATTTCTAAACGACACTGAAAATTAGAACACATAGAAAAATCCGAAAAGTAAAGCTATGGCCGGGAATCGAACCCGGGTCCTCGTCATTCCGTGACGCGTGCTATACCCCTACACCACCCATAGCAGGTGAGCAGTAGATGTTCCACGGGAGTTTGTAATTGTGTCGTACAGACACATCATTCAAATAGATGACGCTTCGCGACAAATAATCGCATAGTAACAAGGTCACGTGACAGTTAGTAATAGAAAAATTCGAACGCTTACTCACCTGCTATGGGTGGTGTAGGGGTATAGCACGCGTCACGGAATGACGAGGACCCGGGTTCGATTCCCGGCCATAGCTTTACTTTTCGGATTTTTCTGTGTTCTAATTTTCAGTGTCGTTTAGAAATTAAATTTCTAACGGTAAGACCGTAAAAGTAAACATAAAAATTAAGAAATAAAAATTTCTTGATTCATTTGATATTTCCTACACATTAACAATATAATAACTTTCTTCCAAAATCATGTTAAACATGGCCTTTAGGTCTTGTTACCTTAGGCGGTCTAACACAAAAGAGATTTAAGTATGAATGTATAAATCGCCTGGTTTGTAACAACCTCACCCAGTGAGGTCCAACAAACTAAAATCCGTTGAAACCTGGACAGATGGCCACGGCAACTAACTTGAGTGAAGTCTATTAAAGTTTCAACATAGAAAGTATACCTTTGTGTGATCTTAAGATATACGTCCTTGTGGGTCCCATCGCAGAGTGGCTGCGACTTTGATCGCCCGCAGAGGCACCAGTGGTACGTTTTGCCTTCTTGCAGGGAAACTTTGAATGGTTTCTTGTCGTACACGATCCCGTTGGTCTTCTGGTTTGTAGCGGAGTACACGTCGACTAAAGGGTTCTTAGGTATCTCCGGTTTAGGAGCCTTTGTGACGTAATTGGCCTAAAATCATTTGGTAAATAAAATTTCGATACGTGAAAATATAACCTCACTTTTACGATTTAAACACTTACTTTTAAGGGTTGCATGTAGAACCGTAAAGGTAGTTTTCTGAAAATCATGTCGTTTGTGCTATTTGCTAGTTATTTTGCAAGATAATATAAAATAAACTGCTTGCTAGTTGTTTGACGTTTATTTTTTTCTAAAGCAATTTTGACTTTTATACGTAACGTACGTTCCGTTTGACGCAATTACTCTGGACGCCAATTTTGTTGCATTATTGAAACAACTTGCATAATGCATGCCCCAAACATAGCGTGAAGTTCTTGACAATTATTTATTTACACTTGGATCTCCCCTCCCAGCTCAATGTAGTGGAAACATGGAGTTAGGAAACTTAGGATAGCATGTGGGTTTCGCACAGATTGTGAAGTAGTGTGTAATAAAATGATAATAACAATACTACTGAAAACTGGCAGTAATAGATTAGAGAAGTCGATGAGTATAATATACTAGTATATATGAGTATAATGGCGCTACTTCAATTTCAGCTCAAGTGTCAAAAACTTCAAAAGTCACCTCCCTCCTACTTCTCCTTTAAAACATTTGACCGCTTCTCTTTGCAACAATTCAATAAATTCGATGTTATGTTCATTGGACCGTTTCAGCTAGCTTATTACGTAACTCGCTCGCAATCGCCATCGTGTTCATTATGACAGTTCTTGACCATACTTTGTGCAGACCACACTTTGTCAAAATATTTGTGGTATGTGTAGTAGCTTCGTGCCCGATTTTATTGCAAGGGGGTGCATCATACATAATGGGAAGTAGGTTTAGGTTGTTAGATCTTCACCTTTGATCTTCACACCTTCAGCAGAGGGGCAACTCCGAAATCCGATTTTCGAAGTTCGTATCACACCGTCCCTCTCACTCTCAAACTAATAACTATTAGTGAGAGCGGAACGGCACGAAACGAACTTCGAAAATCGGATTTCGGAGTATAAGGCCAGGCCCGAAGAGCCAAAAATACCTAGAAATAGGAGCTCCGCGTCTACTTTGTTAAACTTGATGTTGATATAGAAATCTTTGTACTCTAATACAAATAAAGGACTGTATATGCATATCCAAGTGTTCCACAATCCCACGATCGTAAGATAGTTAAAGCCGTAGGTTGCTTGTATAAACAATCGTCTGATATTTTAATGCCCTGTATATATATAAGCTAAAGCCTTCAAGAAATTAAGTCACTACTATTACTACTATTTCACATTGAGATTCGTCGTTGTCGGACGACGATAGCCAAATAGCCTACACTACAGCAGTGTTCACTAAAGCTAGGCAGCTCACGGGCGTCCGATGGTGTCATATCGGTGGCGCATCCGATAACGGCGATAACCCCGATATCTGAGCAGGCTACGTGAAAAATGGTTTTAACACTTCATTCTTGCCCCGATATCGCAGCGGCGACAGTTCAACGCCCGTGGTCCAACTAATTTGCCCAACCCGGAAAAGATTGCTGCCATTATTTTGAATCACTCAATATTAACCTTTTTTTGAAGTCTGTTAAAAAATAGGAGAGTGAGGTACAGTCGAATACCAGTTTGACCACAGGTGGGGAACTCAGCGACCAACATCGATATTGGATACTATATTGCGAAAACTTCACATTCACTGCCACCGACGCATATATGCGTTTTCGTGACACGTCCAGTGACGCTGTCATAATTTTACAGGCAATTGAGCGCACATGTGCGTCAGCGATGAAGTCTCGGGTTTGGCACGTGGCAGCGGAAGCGTTAAAAATGAGAAAATAAACTGCATATTGGTTGTACGCAAGACAAATATATTTCACATACAGATTTTACACTTAAACCTACAACTATCCCTTTGACGGATCCAGCCGCAGGTCGTAACTGCAACAATAAAATAAAAACATCAATAACCTCCTAAGAAACATACATAAAAATAATTAACTATCCAAATCAGTTGATAAAATAACCTCACGGCAATCAGTAGTAGCAAATACATTAGTTTTGACATCATTCAGAAATAAACCAAAAAATGTGCAATGGGGTGGTGCCAGGGTGGGTGACGCAACAGTCGCAACACAATTTGTCGCAATCTCTATCCTAGCGATCTCCACTGCACGCTCTAGGCATTGTTGCCGACGATAGAACAAACTTTTGGTCACAAAAACTTCAATATACAACCAATATTTAAACTCGGTTAAAACAATCTAGTAACTCACCAATTCGCCTCAATCACACATCTTATGATCTTGGCCGCTCTTTCTTTTCCTTATACAACGCTAGAAGAGATACGTTTGCCACCTTCACGACCTGCAGAACAAAAATACGATAAAATTAAAATTAGACAACAAATCCACTTAAAGGGACTTTCCTAAGCTCGCTCAATTCATAGCACACCTAAAAAAAAGTGAAAATAGGAATGCCTTGTAGATTGTATAATTTGTGCTTCCAAGTTCAAGTGAATTTAGGCAAGGTGGGGGGAGACTTTCTTGAAACAGTGTAGGAGCGCCTTTAAACAGGACACCACAAACGGCAAAGTTAAGCTTCAACGTAGCAAGGAGCCACATTTGTTAAGTCAATTAAGACCGCCCACATCAACCTGAGTGAATAACTAGTTTAATTTACGAAAGCAGTAGACAGGATGTCTTAAATTCTTTGCACCGCCTACTACGAGAAAATGTTTAAAAATGAGCTACTAATGTTAAAAACAACATGTATAAAAGATAACCTTTGATCTATTGTATTGAGGGCATTTCAATAAAGATTTCACTAAAAATAAGTTTGTTAAAAATTTCAATTTTTTACAAGCTTTTTTTGCTGTACTTGCATTGTCATCTGTCTTATGTGTACCAAATTTAAAGTCAATCGGACATTGTTGAAGAGTTCCTTCCTGCTATGACAGTCCTGGCTGGGTCACCAGAACTCCACAACCAGAATATTGTAGTCCTCTGGCTTGCAGCATTCAAAATTTGAGCTCAATCGCTTGAAGATATCTGCTTCAAAACCGAGTCACAACATTCCACCCGGACAAACATACTTACATATGTTGCAAGTTAATATGAAAACTAGTAAAAAAGGCAAAGGGAAATATATGACACTTCCCATACCAATTCACATTTCCCCCGCCTAGCACAATCAGTAGCGCTTACCTTGAATCTGACACCGGGAATGTCACCAACAGCGTGGCCCTTCCTACCGAATCCTGCCACTAGGACTTCATCGTTCTCTTCAATGTGGTTGAGACAACCGTCCCGGGGGACGAAGGCGGTCACCTTCTTGCCGTTCTTGATCAGCTGGACCCTCACGCACTTGCGGATGGCAGAGTTGGGCTGTTTGGCCTCAACACCACTGCGGAAATAATGTGATGTTAGATACACATTATATTTGTGAACCAAGTGGTTCAGGAATACAGTATAGCAGGGTTTTTTTTTAATTATTATATTGGACCAGTTACAGAATTAAAATCTAAAAAATAAAGCAACACTATTCATTGAATGCAAAAGGGACACATTCCAAAATCACTTGCTTACACATTTCTAACCTTATATGAACAAGTTCTAGTTTTAGATTAAATGCAAAAGAGAAGTGATTTTAGAATGTGGGATTTTAGCATTTAAGGAGTACCTAGCACACATATTGACCCTAGGGTTTGTGGGCCCCTATTTAAGAAATCAAAATTAGTATACAACAATTCAGAATTTATATTCTGCAAGTTCTTTTAAAAGGATTCACTGTATTAACAATGTTCAGACACAGGGCCGTCTTTAAACTATTTGAGGCCCTGGGCACATTAGGATCATGGGGCCCCTATGACCTAAATATCGGTTATCATTTGGTAATCTGGCAGGAACTAGGGGGCCCCATTCGATCGCGGGGCCCTGGGCACGTGCCCATAGTGCCCAGTGGAGAAGAGGGGCCTGTTCAGACAAGGAAATAGCACAAAGTAACCCTTAAAACCCCTACTAACCTTACCCCCCCTTAACCCCCTACTTAGCTTTTTCAGTCGAACTACTACATTCTAGAAGAGTTAGCATAGCACATAGTTAAATTAATTTCGCATACATTTACAGCAGAAAATAAACATACATAAATATATACACATGCTTACTTAGTGTAGCTAGTGTGACAAAGGTTTTAGGATTTTTAGGTTATATTATTCTATCTATTTTTACATAACAAATCTGCTATATGAAGTATCTAAGGTCAGTAGTAAATCACAAGACTGCAGCTGTCCAGCATGCATAAATGTATCCGGAGTCAACTTGTGTCAATATTGCTTTAATGCTGTATGTAAAGTAAGGAATAAATGTATTTTATTTGAATAAAATACGTTATCAAGTTCAGGATTGCCATGTGGTGGCAATGTGGACGCCTTATACTCCAAAATTCGATTTTTGAAGTTTGCTTCCTGTCCCGTTCACAGAGTCATTAAGTTGAGAGTGAGGGACAGTACGATAATTAGAAACTAGTGCTTTAAACAACCCAAACCATGGACAAGAGAAGTTTAAAAAAGCATATAGTTTAAGACAGTGGGTGTGACTATGGACTTGATAATTCACCCCACTTCAAACCTACACAGAACACTAATTATCAGGTCTTACATTTCACACCTGAAGCTAAAAACTCGGACCAGAGACGTAACTAAAACATGGGACCTGTGGCAAATCAAATTAGGTCCTTCAATATTAACTGCATAAGCATCCCTTCTGTGCTCTAGGCCAAGCCAGTTAGTAACATAGCTTAGAAACCCGCGGCGTTTGGCCAGCCCTGCCACGCTAGTTCACGCCACTCCAAGGGACCAGTACAGCGCGCGTAAAAAACACGTGGTTGTTCATAGGTTAGGATTTAAAATGACACGTTTTTTTTTTTCAAATAAAACGCTTGAAAAATTGAGTAGTTAATGAGATTGCCACAATTTTTCTACACACCGTCAATAAGGCCTTTAAAATATTAGTCTAGAATTGGTCTGAGATAATCATGACAAAATAAATGATTTAGAAACCCAAAAATCCGTCACAAAACAATTTAAAAGCTTTTCTGAGGAATAACTACAAAAAAAAACATTAAAAACAGAATGTTTTAATATCAAGCACATGAAAATGATTGCGTGTAGTTAAAATAGCTACTTTCGAGGTAATTTGTACTGTAGCATTTGAGATAGAGATAAATAAATGAAGTTAAGTGAAGTAAAGATCAACCAGGGAAAGACTTTTTTTTAACACTGGCTAAGATGCGAGAATATGAATTATTGCCTTCATGTTATTCATAGGTACTTAAATTTAAGCTAATGCAACCAGTGAATAAAACTTGCATACCTACATTATGTAGGACATTGCAAGAAAGTTTGTAAAATATAAAAATAATGGATATGCAAAATAATGTAACAAATTGAAATCAATGTAAAAACCACATGGTTGCTAGTGCTATGAAAACTACAAGACAAGAAATAAAGGCTTGGCAAGATGGTAGAAAGCATTAAGTTACAAGGCACTACAAGCAGAAGACCTTACTTATAATGCAATAAATTCGTAAATCACACCAGGAAAAACTGTTTTGGCAATCTGGTCTTTATCAGTTAATGTATTAGTTTAGGTGCAAACTGGGCTGTTTATAATCATTGGACTGTGCTCAAAATAGATCAACTATTTACATACATAAAACCTCGTGTTTATCAAAACGAAGCCCTCAACAAAATGGCGTCTGAAACTTACGTTAAGTTCCAAATAAGGGAGCTAACGGTAATCACGTAAATTCAAAAAACAAACGCGTAGCAAAATCAAATTAAAAACTTGTCCAACTAACATAGTGTATAAATCAGTGATTTTACAAATAGGCTTACAACTAATAATCAATAAGTCAGTGTGTACGTTTTGTTTACGACGTTTTGTAATTGAGAAATTGTAAACAAGTTCATTGAACCCCGAAGTTGAGGAGTCCGGAAACGAAGCCTCCAAGGGCTGCCGCTCGCAGTATTATCCTGTGATTGTAGAGGCCACACATTCACAGGAGTAATACCACGCGCGACAGCCCTGTCCGACGCCCGACGCCACCGCCGCCGCCGCGCACGCGCTACGCGTTCCTTGACACTAAACAAATCCAACACATCGATCGAGGCTACTTACACTTTTTCGAGAACGATGCCTTTGGCGTGAGATGCACCACCGAAGGGATTGGCCTTCCACCTCGTCCCCATGTGGGCTTTCTTGTAGTCCTTGTCCGCCCATCGCTGCTCGCGACGGTGGTTCACGTGTTTCCGCGCAGTGCGGATTCCCCTGGGTTTACCTGAAAAATTCGAGACGCCGGTTAACACTTCCACGTCCCAACCAAGAAATTAACACACGCAACGATCGGTTACTTTAGTTCGATGATAACGCTAATGATACACCACGGAAACGAAGCTCCGGATTCGAGATGCAAAGAGATTAGTTTACACCACGAGAAAAACATGTCGCCGCCATGGCCGACACTCTGAATTAGGCGTGCACATAAGTTAAATTACTAAATTAGACGATATAATGAAATATGAAATTCGCTTCCACAATTTACATGCGCTTACAGAACACTTATTAACACGTTAAAACTTAAAAATATAAAATAAAACTAATATAAATTCACAAAACTGCTCCTTACCCATTTGGATAGCACGACACCAGTCGGCTACAGATGGGAAAAGAAATCGTCTGCGAGACTGCAGCTACAACTTAGCAAAGCTGCCAACAATAGTGACAAAATATTAGTGTTGCCAGAATAAAACTGTGACTTACCTTGGCGAATTGCAACGGTTTTTTATTTTTCCTGTGAAACAGTTTTTTTAATCTATTAAAAAGTAGTTGTAAGCAATCAGAAATCAGTAAATTTATCACAATGAAGAGGTGTTTTTCGAAATTATTAACTATGCTATGCAATAATAAAAATGTAAAATGGTATTCTTTTGTTTATTTTAGTCGATTGATTCTATACTTTCAAATGAATTTAAATTACACATTTTAACTTTTATGAAAATTTTGATTAAAATTTGCTCTGTTGAAATTTTTAGGGATGGAAAATGTAAATCAATGTCATCATGCATGTTTGCGGGTGGTAGGGCCTTGTGCATGGTCCGTCCGGATCGCACCACTACTCGCTAATCCTGCCGCTAAGCAGCAGTGCAAGCACTGCTGTGTTCCGATGTAGAGAGTAAGACAGCCGGGGAAATTACGGGCACAAGAGGCATTTCATCTAAGTCCTCTAGGTTGGCAACGCATCTGCAATCCCTCCGGGGTTGCGGGTGTCTATGGGTAGTGGTGATCGCTTACCATCAGGTCACCCACTTGGTCGTTTTCCTTCCTATTCACATAAAAAAAAACACAGAAAACGCTTTTTTCCAAATTAACATACACCCAACAAAGCAAAGCTTGAATTGTTGATTACTTTATGTTTTGTTGAATTTATGTAATAAATAAACTAAAATAACAATATATAAATCAGTCAAATTAGTCTTTCACTTAACTATGCTTAACAAAAATATTTGATATTTTAATGCAGTAATAACATGCATATAATAAGTTTTTTGCACTAAAACATATTATTAGCGTCTTTTATGACAAAATTGAAAACACTTCAGTCGACAGAATTTATCGATTTATTGCGTTTTGGGACGCTTGTTATAAAATAAATAATGTGTTCAATTTACTTAATGGTAAGGAAAACGAACTACGGTCAACTACTCCCATAAACAAGGCAAATAATAATTACTTTGGCAACATTTCACTTAAATTTCCATAGACACTGCAGCGCTTGCTAATGAATGGAAACCTTTAACATGAAGTTCGTCCGGTTCGTTTGCCACGTAGAAATTCGGTGGAAACCAAGCATTAGCTTTTATCATAGACAAGACAAACTTGAAACGGTATCGGCTGTCATGACAGTGTCATATTGTCAACTGTCAATGTTGTTATCCCTGAGCGACGGTAGAATACAATACGGTATTCCTAATAAAAGTTGAAGTTGAAATTAATATCCCTATTGTTCTAGTACTCCACCGCCTTACTAAATAATACCAACAGCAAACAGCGAGGATGACTTTAAATCTACAAGGTAGGAAGGATGGCGGACCAGGCTACGTCGGCATACAGTTCTGCCAGGAGTGCAACAACATGTTGTACCCGCGCGAAGACAAAAACAACAAGGTTTTGCTTTACGCGTGCAGAAACTGCGACTACAAACAGCTAGCAGACTCCAACTGCGTGTACGTGAACAAAATTATGCACGAAGTCGACGAACTGACGCATATAAATCCCGACGTCGTGAGTGACCCTACGCTGCCTCGTACTAAGGATCACATGTGCCCAAAGTGCAACCACAGGGAAGCTGTCTTCTTCCAAGGGCAAACGAGACGCGCTGAAGAAGAGATGAGGTTATACTACGTCTGTACAAGCTGTAAACACAGGTGGACAGAGTGAATGTTTACGATAATAATGCTAATGTTAAGGATGAATTCAATAAACTATTTTTATGAAAACCAGCGTTTCATTTTGGTGTGTAATAGATACACTCATATATACACACACATACATATGTAATAGATTGCAGTGTATACTGCGTTTTTGTTTATTTATTTTTCTTTTTCTTAGTATTATTGTTGTGGCCACCCTTGTCAAAGGGTCTGGGCTGGAAACTAAAACCCAACATTTGCCCCGAGTTTATTATTTGTTTATAAACTTTTTCGATCATGTCTAACCAGTTCTCTAAGGCCTAAGCTCATTTCTCTATGCCAATAGAATAGTAGCTTATAGAGGGACTAGCTGTTGCCCACAACTCGACCTTTGGGCAAAGACACCAGACTACATTATTGAGGATTTTGTGTCTATTAATAGGTATGACAGAAAAGTTGTATGTAAATCAATGTTTTTTGATTATTATTTTGTATATTTATTTTGATTCTCTAAGCTGTTTGTACAAAATTTATATAAAAGTATTAAAACAATATTAATACAAAATATAAAATAAAATAAACCATTTAATGCAGACCAATGAAGACCAATAAGTAGGATTGCCCAGTAGTGGGAAGGGGTTAAGATGATATGGGCTGTCCAACTCCTCAATACATTAGTGACTTATCACTTACACCATATTAGCTTTTAGTGAATGTTTTGAAAAATCATGGTGTCTCTGATTAACTTAATATAAAGTTTATTTTACTAAGCCTATATCTATAACGAGATAAATAGGTGTTGATATAAAGAAACACATATTAGGTAGCTAATAATTTATTTTTTACCAATTTAGTTATAAATATTCTATTTACATCAAATCAAAAGTGAATCGTTGCTCACTTGTCTATAGCAGTAAACACAGTTACATTACCATAAAACTAGAGAGTCAAACACATGTTCGTAACAGGACATCCATTTTGACAGAAAAATAATTTTACATGTTTAACACCATATTCATGTATTTTGTAGTAAGATGTAAATTTCAACTTTCCCGTCACATATTTTGTCACTGAAATAATAATAAAAGAAACTTAAATTTACTGTAAAGTTGAGCAACTTTAGCCCTGGGTAACTGTGGCTTTTGGGAAACTCCATCGAGGTTTTAGGATTGTATTGAAATGATGGCAAATTGCCTTATGATTGTTTGTAGCTAACTGCCCACATTATTATTTTTCTCTAACCCTTATGTGGTTTAAGGCGAGGTAGGCTCAAAGAGGCCGCCTTTTAGAGTTTTTAAAAACCATCTCAGACGTAGAAAATAGGGTTTAAAAATCTGAAAAAAAGTTATGTCTTACTTAAGGATCTAGTCTAGTCAAAATCGCATTCAGTTACACGATCCAATAAACTTCCCTCGATAGAAAAAAATTCCAAAGTTACTCCTTTTTGTAAAGTTTTTTCAATATTATGACTAAACTATTGATATTTTAAATTAAATTTTTGTACTCAACTAAAGCTATTAAATATTTATAGACAAATTCGCAGAGTTTGAATAGATAAAATGATTGTCTTAATTACTATGTTTAAATACCTACAAAATGTGCGAGCGCGGAGCCTCGATAGGCCCGATCAGTCGCGCGCTGGCGCTTACGGACGACGGACCTGTGTCAGTTTTATCCGCGACAGGTCCGTGCACTAAACAAACAGATTTATTACAGTAGCAATGTCATTGTCTGTTTTCTGAGGCTGCCCTGTTGACCTACAATAACAAGTAAATGGAGTAAGGTACATTTTGCAAGCGGGAGGCAGAGGTACCGGTACCGACCGATATAGACAAAATATGGATTATCAAAAATTGTAGCTATTTTCAGTTGTTATACTGATAGTTTTATACTATGGCACTTTGACCGAAATTTTACGAATAATAATTTTATAAATTACGTACCAATTAAAAATGGAAATAAAATGACATACATACATACATACATACCGTCACGCCTCTTTCCCACAGGGGTAGGCAGAGACTACTTTGACCCACTTGCTACGATCCTGACATACCTCTTTCGCTTCATCCACATTCATCAATATCTTCAAATAAAATGAAATCTAACTTATCTTATTTAATTTCAATATGTTGTAAACCAAAGTATATAAATATGTTTAGGATCCTTACTTCCTAAACGGGATTACACTTTACTAAATTAGGTTTCTAAATCATCATCATGTTTGCGGCTAAGTACAGATATAAGCACACGACAAATAAATTACGAAGAATCTTGAGATTATAAGGTAACGGCGGGTATTACCGAGGGTATCAAAATCAGTGTCATTTACCGCGGTATTTTCAAATACGCATTTTATAATCAAACCGATCGATTTCCTAAAAAATGAATTATACACAAACGAAACTTATTTAATTGACCAACGGATCTATTAGCGCTAGTGTGTGTGAATTGGAATATAGAGCTCACAAATCGTCAGTTTCCGCGACGGGGGAGCGGGAAGAGGTGTACCATACTAACGCGTGACGCCACATCACATGTAAGAGAACTCTAATCTTATGTAGTGCTTTACGTAATGGTTCAGACAATCGAACTAATAATATGGTTTTTAAGTGGTTGTTTATAGTTTTCTGCACAACCTTAAAATATTCTTTATATGTTTTTTGAGCTCAAATTGCGTTAAGAATGGAAAATAAAATACGGCGGTGATAGGACTTATTTTTTGCTGTGTATCTTACTTCCCTGGTGTGCCGCGATAATAGTTTAAGCGGTTATTTTGGTTCTTTATGCTCTTTTTTGCCAGGCTGTACCTAGATATGTTAATTAGTTTCTAATTTATTACTTTAGTAATATTTTTATTTTTATAATTATTAATGTTTACAAGGATATATTTTATTCTGAAAAAATGACTTTCTGCCAAGTTTCTTGCGGCGCATTCTTCTTGGCAATGATGATCTTTCCGAATGCGCTGGTAGATTAAAAAAAAGACATGTAAAAGAGCCCTTGGCGGCCTATTTGCAAAATAAACTTTTAACTTTTGACTTTTACTTTTGGTATATACGAGTATGATCGGTTATATGCTTTCTTAAAGTTATTTCAATCTTGATCTATTCACGCTATTAAAGAACTATTTCCGTGGTATGGAAAGTATTCAACAAACCCTTAATTTTTAGCAAAAACTTCATTACTGAATTTGTATAGGTCTACCAGAATGTCATGGCATAGAAAAAAAAAAGAGTTTTTGATATGGCAATGTCAAACTATCACTGTCTAATATCAGTACGTTCATTGTCATAACGACTTGCTGCTCGACTGTTTTAATAAAAT
The DNA here is from genome assembly GCA_963854515.1 of Pandemis heparana. Taxonomy (NCBI): domain Eukaryota; kingdom Metazoa; phylum Arthropoda; class Insecta; order Lepidoptera; family Tortricidae; genus Pandemis; species Pandemis heparana. The sequence goes on from OY978006.1 coordinate 33,694,419, forward strand.
TTCAATGTTATTATCGTAAAAATGTCGAAGAAACCTCTCCGTGCACAATCGCGAAAACCCGATGTCTAAAATCGAATGTAAGAAAGCTGTTACTACTTGGCTACTAAATAAAAGTTATGACGAAACGGAAGCCTTTCTAAAAGCAATAAATTAACACACACACACACACACACACACACACACACACACACACACACACAACACATGCATGCGCATGTTGCCTTGCTTGTATTATGTATTCAGTTCTTAATAAACTTTAAAACATCATGCATTTTTAGGGGGAGGAGCCCTGTTTATCCTATAGCACAGGTTTTTACCTATTTAGGGAGCAGAGTTCTAGTGAAAGATACCTTGTAAATGATGTTTTTTAGAAATAAATATTATTATTATTATTATTATATTGTGTTCAATGTTTACAACCAAATTTGTGAAGAAAGTGAAGGATCCCTAACGCAATCTTAAATTATAAGCGAGTGGCAAATTTAACTTGTTAGTAGGAATCGACCAAGTTGATACTTGTAGTTCATTTTGAATGTTAAGATCCTATTTTTCAAGTTATTTTTTATAGTCAATATACAGGGTGTATCAAACACCCCCTTACAATAATCCACTGGGGTATATAACCATAGCTATAGAAGCTAACAAAAATATAAAAAAAATTGGAGTATTTTTTTTTTATATTTTCTATAGGAATGGTAGTATTAATAACTGTAATCATTATTAACTGTAACCCATTCAATATTTGTTTGGCTCGGTTATAGGTTCTTAAAGAAGTATCTATTACCGAGTGACATTTTAATTTTCTATTAAAATATGAACATTTATGGTACTGTATACTTGTATACTTTTTTTATAAAATTTAGACTTTTACTTATCAATTGGAAATGCTTCCGTTTATACTAAACTACTTAAAAAAAATTGATGCAGGTACAAAAATAATATACGTACATATACATACACAAATCACGTCTTTATCCCTTACAGGGTAGATAGAGTCTAAGGTAACAAGACCTAAAGGCCACGTTTAGCATGATTGTGGGTGTATAGATGGAAAGGGGAATCAAAATAGTGACGGGTTGCTAGCCTCATCGCCTATAACATGATTCTTAAGATTTACGCACATTCCTTCGTTGGGCTTTTACCATCTGCGCGGGAAGAGAAGTAACTGGTACATTCTATGTTTTATTCTATACTCCAAGAACAGCATGGACGAAAGAAAAAATAATATACAGAACCCAAGCCATAATTATGTTTCTTAACATTCGATATTAGGTTCCAAATCGTGAATCTGGTTTCTATTACCGATGGTAGAAAATTCCTGATTTTTATACCCTTGGAAATGAAAGTTCAATTCGCGGTAAAAGAGTCACAGACTGTACATTACCACGGTATCAGAAGAAATGCACATTTCAGTTTCAATAATAATTTTACCAAATAATAAGAAGTAAAATGAGTCCAAAAACTTACGAGGCTGAAAGTTCAATAAACGCTTTTCAATAAAAAAAATACTTGGTCGTTAAGAAGCTTTGATACCCGTAATTATATGGACTCTTTTGAAAACTTACTTAAGTACCACGGTAATACCTGCCGTTGCCTTAATTATATTTTTAATTCATAGTTTTATTTATTACCTTACCTGTTTATTTGTCTTTTTTGCCAAAAGGTCTTTGAAATAAAGAACCCGAATATATCGGGTATATTTAACACGATGACGAAGAATGAAACGATTGACTATTAATTATTTTTTATCACCTATTTATCTATTCAAATTCATAGTAAGTAGGTATACTTATTTAAGTTTGATCACAATAATTGCATTTCTAAAGTCATACTATTTATTTTCTATACTGTGACGCTGGCGAGGTCATGCGAGTTCACAAAATCTGAGTCCGCGCGAACTATCGCGCGCACGGCCGGGACAGCGCTAAATGCCTATTTTCGCAGGAATACCGAGCCTTAATATGGGCCAAAGTCACCCTCTATTTGGTAAATAACCCAACTTTATGGTAATTTTGTGGTTTGAAATTCTTATTTCAGTGAATTATTTGGTGACAATTCTCAATTTAATTTAATATTATGTCCACCACAGATAAGTAATTAACAATTGACTATAGCACAGAAAAAGTATTGTCTATACAACTTTAGTCTGGTCACAAAAAAATACAAATCAGTTTCTAAGTAAAAAGAGGGGAAGAACCAAGAATTATCAGAACAGTTGGGTCGCAGATTTCTCTCACGTCAATTTCTAATAATTTAAGTGTTAATTGCACTATGTTATTTAACCTTTTGAACGCCAAGAACCTATAAAGTGGTCGTGTGTCGTGCTCACCACGCCAACAACCACTAAAAAGGTCGGAGTAAAAGTGTACTTTGATCATGAATAAAATCTACTATGGATTGTTTTTATTGGTTTAAACGTTACATCAATTAATCGTGCTTGCCGTGTGAGTGATCACTTCATTCAAATATGAAAGCGTTCAAAGGGTTAAGCTACAACCATAATCAAAGATTTTGACATAATATATCATAGACTTTCGTAATCACCGGTAATCATTATTGTTAACATGGCGCAACTAACACTTGTTATCAACCTCTTGTAATCAAAGCAAAACACCGGATTACTAGGCGTATTCATGTCAGATAATCGGCTAACTGTACTGGACATTAGTGACCAGTTTCTCGTAGCTACAAATTACAATTTACAAGTGTATACTAGCAACACTGGCCCAATCAGTAAATTGTGAGTTGTACAACTCCGGGAAACAGGATACTGGTATTTCGGTGTCGCATTACGTCTGTCTTAGAAAAATCAGAACCGACCCTAGGCTACCCGCTGAAACCGCCGTAAACGCCAGATAGGGCGCCAAAATAAACTTGGCGGTGGGAGTAAAAACAGTCGACCGAGGATCCCCAGAGGACAACGCGTAGATAACGCGAGAGAGCGCGAGATAGACTCTCTGTCTCTTTCTAGAACGAACAGTAAAAGACTAATACTGGCACTTCACTTGGCGTTGCATGTTCGCGTTGCGCTATTGGTATCTTCGTCGCATAAGCTATAATCTGGCAGCTAAATCACTGCAGCCAGATGACACTTCCAAATGTCATTTTACGAAATAATGATACCACATTTATTTCACTAGTGCTCGACTAAGGTCACGTAATGAATGATTTGATTATTGAATGAACGAAATATTTTATGAATGTAACATTTATATACATGTATATTTCAAATTAAGCGCGATACTTTTGAGGGGTTCAAAGTACATATATTAACATATTAGATAAAATGTGCGATGACTTTGTAATACACGTAAATAGTGACAGCAGCAGTGAAACAGAACTGATTCGGAGTAATTTAAGTTTTTTAGTAAAAGTACAAAGATAGAAAAAAATATTAATGTGATAATTGTTGTTTTATTTATGGCAAAATGGGGAATAAGTTGAAAACTGGTAACTGATTTGACATGCTTCCGCACATTTCCAAATCGCGCTCTTACACTACTACTAACTAGAAAACGTACAAAAAACCTTATTGAACAAATCATTTTAATAAAATACGCTTTGAAAATTCTCTATTTCAACACAAATGACGCAAATTAATTTCATTACATCGTTCATTCTTTCATTCTCTCACTAAGTCACATCACTACTTAATATTTGCCAAAACCTGACAACACTGAAAGTGTCATCTGGCTGCAGTGATTTATCTGCCAGACTATAGAAACAATATAGTGCATCCCCTTCACTCACGCAAATATTTGGATAAATACGCCAAGTGGAGTGCCAGTATAACAGGTCTATCCTCCTGCCGCCCAGTGTCCTAATAAGGGACAGCTGTCAAAGAAAAATTGAATTTTACACGAATGACACTAGATTTGAAATTCAACAACCAAAACTTCACTTTGGGCTATGCCTAGGGCCGGTAATTACAAAAGCTTTATATTTAATACAATTGTATAGATATCTTTAACAATTATCTATAATACTTTGTAAGCAGTAATGGGAAGAATCAGGAGGGGAAGATTATGGGTTGCCATTATACCTCTGAAATTAAAAACAAAATAATAAAGACCACCACACATTGTCAAATTTATGACAGGTATTTGTTTTAGATTAAATTAAGGAATTCGGAATTCGAATTCGGTTTGTCTTCAGCAAGGGGAACTGTAGGGAACGGTTTAAAGGGGAACTATGGTATTTTCATTCTTACCTGTCCTATTTGGTAAACAAAATTCTAACCTCAAAGTCCAAATTTTTGTCAAGAATAAGGTGTATTGTTATGAAATAATAAACCTAAGGTAATATTTTGTAAGTACATAATTTCGCTGATATTTTATCTCCAGTTCCTTTATTTACGATGAAAATGAGATAGTTATAAAAATAACAAAAATGAGACGTTTTGAGATTAGAATTTTGTTTACCAAATAAATAGAACAGGTAAGAATGAAAATACTTTAAATATTTCCATATAAGTGTTGCCCCATGCAAGCATTTTACGTCAAATATGTGTCAGTTGCATATAATATGATGCACTAGTTTAATTTGTAGTCTTTATTCCACAATGGACAGGGACAGGGTATCATCAGGACTAAATTAAGGAATAAGGGAGTAGTAGGTCGTACCAAGGATTTATTATTTATTTTAATTTATAAAAATGGCGTTCAGTCGGAGTTTTATTAAAATCCCATCTAGGAAGATCTCCACTTGATAGATGTCAAGTGTCAATTCGAACTTCGATAAGAATTTTTACTAAACATAAAAAATAAATATAAAAGAAATATTAATTAATCAATTAATTAATTTGAGCTTTGCAGCGTTCGTTTGGTGTTCCATTATGCTTTATATTAGCAACTGGAATCTAATAATTTTGGAAAGCACAGCCTCGACCGTATTTTTTTTTTTAGAAAAAGTGTCTTAATTTTTCATCTTAAGCGTCAGTAATCTATGATGTCGTTGTCTGTTTCGTAGTAATAAATAGATAACTGACACTTAAGATAATTGGAACTTGTCAGAGAGTTGTGAAAGAGGCTCTAATTGAGTTAGAGCCTCTTTTACCACTAGCAACCTTTCTGTAGCAACAGACTCACATGCTGTGTTTTCCCACAATAGCTTCTATGTCTTGGACCTCTTTGACGCAAGATTCCGTGAGTACAACGGGTTCGCTGTCAGTTATTAGAACATCGTCCTCTATTCTGATTCCGATGCCTCGGAACTCGGGAGGCACGCTGGTGTCGTCGGGGCGTATGTAGATACCTACGGTGATAACATTTATATTATAAGCGATTAAATATATAGAACGTTGAGCTGTGTTTGAGACGTAACACTGTCAAAAAGTACAGAATGTTTGTACCACCTGGGGCCTTACCATGACGTCCTAATTCCGACTCAGTTCAAGTTTTACTTTTACTATGAACTTTTAGTATGAATCTGACAGCGAGCGAACCTAAACTGAATCGCATTAAGACGTCATGGTAAGGCCCCAGGTCAATTAGTCTGAATATTTTAGAGGCAAAATATGCTATAGGTACACCATACCACACCATAGGTACAGTCACCAGCATAAATATATGACGGTGAACAGGGCTGCAAAAATAAATGATTATCTTTTGGGCTCAATAGCTTATGACGACACTACCGCGGTAAAAATAAGTGATGCTCTATAGGCGGAAAAAACATCACCGCACCCTTATCAGCAAAAATATCAATTTGCTGTGAAAGCATATCATCGGATGATAGGTGGGCCGCATAAATATCAATTTGCTGTGAAAGCATAATCATCGGATGATACGCGGGCCGCATATATATCTGACACGTAAAAGTCAACTCTTTGTTGTTGATTTGCAAAACCGAACCATCCCTGGCTAACATAGAGACGTAAATTGTATGAAATGATTTGACAATTCACGAGAACAGTGCAGACTTGTCATTGCATACGTCTGTCTCACATTTTATTCTATCACATATTTGACGGATTCAAATTCCTAAATTACAAAATTACCTATATAGGACTCGATGACCTGGGAAGGGGTGTGAACTTTAATAGTATTTTATGCAACTGCTATTCTGAGTGAATCTTTATGACAATGTGCGAGTTGGTTGGGTAGCGATCATGAGCCAATTTTACAACATTTTAAACAGCACTTTTTCTACAATTACTTTTTAATTATCATCATCATCGTCATCATTGACGGCTGAATGGCGTTTTACGTTACTTTTAAATGAAAAATATCAAAAACACTATTTATGTATGATTATTTATTTTATACAAATTGCTGAGATAAAACATCGTAGGCCTTATTAACGCGCAGTTACGCTCATTATTTATATTTTGCGTTAAAATGTCATTCGCCAAGTTGGATCCAAAAAAATATTTTCGTGTCAATTATGTCAAATTATGTCCAGCATCTTGGATCCTAAACAGCAAAATGTCAGTGAACAAAATACATTTTCCTTGCTACTCGGTTACTACACGTGCAAGTAAGCCAAGCTTGTGCAAAATATACGTCTTTTGGTGTTTCATGTCAAAACGTATATTTCGCACAGGTTTTGGCTGTCTTACTCGTGTAGTAGCGGAGTAGCAAAGAAAATGGTTTTTGTTCATAGAAATGGACCTTCGAAAAGTAACGGCGGCGGATTCAATAAAATAGTGAATGCCAAATAGAAATATTTGTTTATTTCACGGCAATCGCCAATTTCTCATACTCTTTTTTTTATGAGTTTGCTATTTATCGGGAGAAGGTTCTTAGAACCAAAAATTGAAAAAAAAAAGAAAATCTGGAACAGGGGCAAAGCCACGGGCAACAGCTATTGGTATAAATTTAGCTTGTTTGCTTGCTAAGTTGATAAGACGAAGTTGATACCTAGTTGTTTTTATTTTGTCCTGAACGCCTGAATGATTTTTGATTAAAGCATGTCCGAATTAATAAATTAAATTCTAATTCCGCATAAAATAATCAGGCCATTTTTTGTAAGGTGCTGATAACGTTAATATACCACATTTTTTATAACACTATGTATGGAAGTTTATAATATTGTTCGTAATATAAAAACTTTTTAGTTAACCTAAAATGATACTGGCCACTAATTATTCACACATCATAAAGATTTTAAAATTATATTATTGACATAATTCGCGATTGGAACAATGTGAGACAGACGTATGCAATGACAAGTCTGCACTGTTCTCGTGAATTGTCAAATCATTTCATACAATTTACGTCTCTATGTTAGCCAGGGATGGTTCGTTTTTGCAAATCAACAACATAGAGTTGATTTTTACGCGTCAGATATATATGCGGCCCGCGTATCATCCGATGATTATGCTTTCACAGCAAATTGATATTTATGCGGCCCACCTGTCATCCGATGATATGCTTTCACTACAAATTGATATTTTTGCTGATAAGGGTGCGACGATGTTTCTTACGCCTATAAAGGATCACTTATTTTTACTGCGGTAGTGTCGTCATATGCTACTGAGCCTAATAGATGATCATTTATTTTTGCAGCCCTGTTCACCGTCATATATTTATGCTGGTGACTGTACACCGTATCGGTACTACACTAGTAATGTAACATTACATGCATTTCGACATTAATAATATACTTTTTGACTTTTACACAATTTGACAACAAAATTTTCGAACCAATCGTGCATTTCGGGATGTGTGTTGACCATTTATCTTCTATTAGTTTTTTCTATCATATAATTAGGCTCTTAAGTTTTTGTAGCATTTAATTGATTTGTATTTTGCTAAATATAACATACTAGCTTCTGCCCGCGACTTCGTCCACGTAGAACTAGACTTAAGAACGTTGATAGTATATTCTGTAATAATTATTTACGTTGCGACTCTAGGCAGCTACGACCTTCGACGCTATTCCGCGGGAACTTTCCAATTTTCCGGGATAAAAAGTAGCCCATGTGTTAATCTAGGGTACCAGCTATCTCCGCTCCAAATTTTATCCAAATCCGTCCAGTCGTTTCAGCGTGAAGAAGAAACAAACATACACACTCACATCGTCACATCCATCCATCCATCCTCACAAACTTTCGCATTTATAATATTAGTAGGATTTACATTTATATACATACTTTTTGGTCATTGTACATTTCGATAATAATAATCTAACTAATATTATAAATGCGAAAGTATGGATGGATGGATGGATGGATGTTTGTTTGTTACTCAATCACCAGGGCCGTCTTTAAACTATTTGAGGCCCTGGGCACATTAGGATCATGGGGCCCCTATGACCTAAATATCGGTTATCATTTGGTAATCTGCCAGGAACTAGGGGGCCCCATTCGATCGCGGGGCCCTGGGCACGTGCCCATAGTGCCCAGTGGAGAAGAGGGGCCTGTCAATCACGCCAGAACGGCCCAACGGATCTGGATGAAATTTGGTGCATAGATAGAGAAAAGTCTGAAATAGCACATAGGCTACTTTTTATCCCGGAAAATTGCGTAGTTCCCGCGGGATAGCGATAAACGAATTCTTTGCAGACGAAGTTATTTTGAACCCTTGTACATTTAGAGTTAGAGTTAAGAGTTAGTTTCTTGCGGCGCATTCTTCTTGGCAATGATGGTATTTCCGAATGCGCTGGTAGATTAAAAAAAAAAACATTTAAAAGTGTAAAATAAAAGAGCCCTTGGCGGCCTATTTGCAAAACAAACTTGACTTTTAGACATTTATACCAAAATCATATGTTACCTGGGGCCTTGCCATGACGTCTTAATGCGTTTCAGTTTAGGTTCGTTCACTCTCAGATTCATACTAAAAGTGACAGCTGAAACTTGAACTGAGTCGGAATTGGGATAGTCTATTTTTTTACAATGCATGGTAAATCGAAAACCATTTCGAGATAAATGCTTTTTATATCGTTTTCTGTATTTACTTTATTTTATTTTACAATAATGAATTTATTACATGAAAAATAAGCAATAACCTTCATTTGACATTCCCACAAATTACGTAGACGGTCCAAAATGTACTTTATTTGCTAAGTTTACAAATTCTTCACTATTTACGCGTCGATTATACTACGGAGTTCAACTTGGACCCGCAATCTGACATTTCATTCATCTTATGACATGACAGATGACAAACAAATTACTATCTTATTATGATGTCATTCTTGTTTTACAACGAATGTGAATTTACCGTATTGAAGATTGAAATACTCTAGCTGAGTTTATACTGGATTCCGATAACCCTTTCTGAATAAATATTACTTTTGCTTAACCCGTACACCGATCAACCTGCACGAACGACGACATACGCTTCTCGCCTGGACAATCGACTTGGTTTGACCCCGGACACCGATCAGCCTGAACGAACGAGGACCTACGCTTCTCTCCTGGAAAATCGACTCGGTTTGACCCGGGATACCGCTCAGCCTGCACAAACGACGACATACGCTCCAGTAGAATGGCTGCCAACACCCAGTTTGTTAGAGCTGATTCAACAAATCTTCCCAAAATGGAATCATGGATGACGTTACTGATAAGCTCGTCAAAAAGTCCTTAGTTTTGGAAAAAAAATACATATTTCCTAAACTATTGACAAGTGCTCTATCTAAGGTTAAGTGAAACCTGTTGGATTGTATTGTCATATGAGTGGTCAGTCACTATAAATCGTATAAACTATTAGTCTATTAAATAAAACAAATTTTATTCTTTATTCGCTTTTTATTACATAGACATAGACAGATAGATATTATTTCTTAACCCACACACTATTAGAATGATAATGGTCCATATAACTTCAATAGTCTATTTATGACACCATGACCTCTTCAAACGGTTGTTAACATGTACAAACACTTTTTGTTTGTTATTGTGATCAGTATAACTTGCAACCAACCAACTTGCAACTTGCAACCATAAATTTTTTTGTCATTTCGGAATCCGGGAGGCAAGCAAAGTTCAATTTCTAAGGGTTCAGTTCAGGTGACTAGCACAGGTCGTCGAGTACGTTGGGGTAATCGGAATCCAGGTAATCAGAATCCAGAGGAAAGGCAGTTCAAAAATATGATAATAAGAAAGAATGAATACACTCGACGCGACTTGAAAAACTGGGAACGTTGTGACATGACGTGACATTGGCACTAATGACAGTTTCTCAACTTCGCCACAGATAGAAAATACATTAATCCCGCTGCTACACATACGTATTATGATCAATTTATCAAATAAGCGTATGTGTGGCAGGCGCATAGGAAACTATGACGTCATCAACCAAAATACTTATAATAATTAATATTAAAAAAAATTGAGAGTTATATGATAAATTATTGAAATTAGTTTCTTATAATTGACTTCTCTATCCAAAAAAAATATAAAAAGGACAGGTATTTTTTTTTAGACAATCCCAATTAGGACGGCATGGTAAGGCCCCTGGTCTTACCTGGTTCGACGGTGACCACCATATTGGTCCTGACGGGCAAATGGCGGCGGACCAACGGCGTGTCGTGAACATCGAGACCGAGGTAGTGCGACACGTGGTGAGGACACAGACGATAAGCTTTCTGAGGACACGACAGACACAGCTAATTAACCCTTTATAAGGCAGAGGTGATTTAGCGACGACATTGTGTTGGAATTTCAACCTTATTGGTTTCAATATACGTCACAATTTCCATTGTACTAATTATTGAAAACACGACTAGCTTTGAAAATATCCTTTGTCAGGTATGCATTCGATAGCTGCTTTTGAATCTGTGGTAGTATGCTCCAATAAATGGGATAAATAATAAATAAAGGGTTAAAAAAAGCGACGTGTAGCACTCTGGGAGTGCCGGCAGAAGTGAAAACAGCAGCTTAGATTAGATTTTAATGTTGTATCCATGACGCTCAAGACGCACGTACTGGCCGCTTACAAAAATAAAACGTATTATCTATATTGACAGACCTCTAACAATGTGGACAAAAAACGCTTTAAAAATTGAACGCGATTCATTCGTATTTCAAAAGCTCTTAGAGGATCCTGATATCCTGGTACTTAAACTCTCTCCTCGTCTACGCCTGACGCGTGTTTAATTTTTTTTACCGATCCCAAAAAGTACCCAACGCCGCCAAAGAAGTTTTCATTACAAAAACCGAGCGAGTGGGACTCGCGCACCGAGGGTTCCGTACAAATTCGGCTCGAGAACATAAAATCCTGTGTCAACCGAGCCCTGCTTCTAAGCAAAATGTAGGCAGTGTGAGGTAATCCTACTAATATTATAAATGCGAAAGTTTGTGAGGATGGATCGGATGGATGGATGTGACGATGTGAGTAGTGGTGGTCGTTATTACAACAACAGATAACGTAATGCATTATTTGCAAGCAACGAACAACACATTATCGAATCGTCAACTATCCTGCTATCATTATTCGTTGTCTGTTGTCAACGTTGTTCATACGCGCGCTGTTGCCGCACTTGGCATAGAAGCGCAAGCGAGTGCGCAACAAATCAAGTAGGTGTGTGCGAGAGATAGCGATAGCGCTATACGCGCGAGCTCGCATCGCAATCACAATTCAAATAACTGACTTTTGGTATCATTATTAGCTGTTGCTGTTTGTTGTTAGTCAGTACAATAACAAACAACAGGTAACAGAGCGTTGTTTTGCTTTTGTTCCCGTACATTTTTATTACGCTGCAATCGCGACGAAATAAGTATAACAATTATTTAATAATAAGTTCATTATCGTTTTGTAAAACAGCAATAGTATAACAGGATAACAGACAACAGTTGACAATAAGAGCTATTTAAGAATAACACAACACTGTTATTCATTATTGCAAAACAGCCGTTATTGCCACCACTAGATGTGAGTGTGTATGTTTTGCGGGTGGTAGGGCCTTGTGCAAGGTCCGTCCGGGTAGCTACCACCATCTTACTCGCTAATCCTGCCGCTAAGCAGCAGTGCTTGCACTGCTGTGTTCCGTTGTGGAGAGTAAGACAGCCGGGGAAATTACGGGCACAAGAGGCATTTCATCTAAGTCCTCTAGGTTGGCAACGCATCTGCGATCCCTCCTGGGTTGCGGGTGTCTATGGGCAGTGGTGATCGCTTACCATCAGGTGACCCACTTGCTCGTTTGCCTTCCTATTCGCATAAAAAAAAATGTTTGTTCCTTCTTCACGCTGAAACGACTGGACTGATTTGGATGAAATTTGGAACGGAGACAGCTGGTACCCTAGATTAACACATAGGCTACTTTTTATCCCGAAAAATTGCATAGTTCCCGCGGGATAGCGATAAACATTTCGAAGGTAGTAGCTGCCTAATATAAGTCTGATTCTACGCGGACGAAGTCGCGGGCAGAAGCTAGTTTTATATGTTTTTTTCAGTATTTTGTCATAGCGGCCGCAGAAGTACATCATCTGTGAAAATTTCAACTTTCTAACTATTACGGTTCCTGAGAGAGAACAAACACACGTTGCAAGTTAATATACCTACTGACGAGCAAAAAAACGGTTCACTTTAAATACAACTTTTATTTAACTTTAAATACTTATTTTTGCTTGCCAGTGTATAAGCTTGTAATAAAATGACACAATTGCAAAACAACTACAAAGCAAAACGTTTTTCACAATTGAGTCGTTATGCTTCTTAGTACTTACTAGCTGTTGCCAGCGACTTCGTCTGCAAAGAATTCGTTTATCGCTAGCCCGCGGGAACTACGCAATTTTCCGGGATAAAAAGTAGCCTATGTGCTATTCCAGACTTTTCTCTATCTATGCGCCGAATTTCATCCAGATTCCTAGATTTTAGTGATAAATTGTTATTGTGTGCCCTTGCAGGGCGTCATGGACCGACTAATTTAGGGTTTGGTCGCAAACCGCCGCGTATACGCACTATACGCAGTGACGTGTCGTATGCGTCACGTTTTCTCACCGTTTCTTCATACATTTTGTTGCGATTCCGTAACGTCACCGTTTTTTAAGCGGCGGTGTGGTCGCACCCGTCTGCTTAACATCTTTTAATATAAATGTACATGACATTACAATGTAATAAATAAATAAATAAATAAAATCTGTTCGGCCGTTCTGGCGTGATTGAGTAACAAGTAACAAACAAACATCCATCCATCCATCCATACTTTCGCATTTATAATATTAGTTAGATTAGATTCCATTGCACTTAAGGTATAAACCTTCAAATTGTATAATTTCACATTTTTTAAACAAACAGCTTCCCTAATGACCCTGTCAAACACGTTACGTTAACGACATCACTTAATCATCCATTAAACACTATCAGAACCTAAAACGCAATCATTACAACCCGCGCCTTCGAACAATGTCCACCGCAAGACAACCGGCCTACATCGGCATAAAATTCTGTCCAGAATGTAACAACATGCTATACCCGCGCGAGGATAAGAGGCATCGTACACTCCTATACGTCTGCAGGAACTGCCTCTATCAACAGCCAGCCGACTCCAACTGCGTCTACGTGAACCGTATTATGCACGAAGTGGAAGAATTGACGCACATCAACCCCGACGTGGTCAACGACCCTACGCTGCCCCGGACAAGAGACCACGTCTGCCCAAAATGCAGCCATAGAGAGGCTGTCTTTTTTCAAGGTCAGACGAGACGCGCCGAAGCGGATATGAGGTTATACTACGTGTGTACGAGCTGCAGGCACAGGTGGACCGAGTGAACGTTTCGTGTTATCTTCATCGTCTCGTGACTATATCGTCGGGAGTGCATTACCGCGTAACTATAGTCTGGCAGCTAAACCACTGCAGCCAGATGACACTTCCAAATGTCATTTTACGAAATAATGATACCACATTTATTTGACTAGTGCTCGACTAAGGTCACGTAATGAATGATTTGATTATTGAACGAACAAAATATTTTATGAATGTCACATTCTTAGTTTAGTATATTTCAAATTAAGCGCGATACTTTTGAGGCATTCAAGGTTCATATTAACATAGTAGATAAAATGTGCGATGACTTTGTAATACACGTAAATAGTGACAGCAGCAGTGAAATTGATTCGGAATAATTTAAGTTTTTAAGTAAAAGTACAAAGGCAGAAAAAAATATTAATGTGATAATTGTTGTTTTATTTATGGCAAAATGGGTAATGAGTTGAAAACTGGTAACTGATTTGACATGCTTCCGCACATTTCCAAATCGCGCTCTTACACAAATAACTAGAAAACATCCAAAAAAACCTTATTGAACAAACCATTTTATTAAAATACGCTTTGAAAATTCTCATTTATGACGCAAATTAATTTCATTACATCGTTCATTCTTTCATTCACTCACTAAGTTACATCACTATTTAAAATTTGCCAAAAACTGACAACACTGAAAGTGTCATCTGGCTGCAGTGGTTTATCTGCCAAACTATAGCAGTAGTAAATACTTAGTAAATACAACACCTAACTTTAAACTGATTTAAACTGGTATATTTTAATCAGGATTTTACGTTCGTTGGATCACCTTTAATTTTAATATAATCATATTAACAAAATTATCATTAAAGCAATGTGTAATTAAAATAAAGTTATGTCAGTTCCGTCTAAATATTTCAACAATTCATAATTTTTGTTGTTGTTCCCAACTAGAATTGGATATAATATAAAATTTCCATCAAAAGTTTTTGTTATTATTCCTTGTTCGCACCCTCTTAAAAAGGGTCATCTGCAAGCTGTTACAGCAACCGTTACACGTTACAGTAACCAAAAACCCTAGTGAACAAGGCTTTCCGCTCGCAACAGACTACCAGGCTCTCTTCCCACTATCAGTTCCATTGATGTTACTACTTTGTATACTGATAATAGAACTAGTGGGAATATACCACTCCCAGTACCCGGATTTTGGACCTTTACGTAATTTTATAAACGACCGCTAACTAAAAGATTCAATTGTGGTATCTTATTAACTACTATTGTCATTAAGCTTTGAATTGAGAGCGTTTATTCCTACTGAGCTGGCAACGTCGCATTTTTGGTGTTTTTTACGGTTATATCACAGAAATTGAACGAAAGTTTGAAATGTGCATCTGTAGTGCACTTCGTTTTTATTGTATTAATGTGTCTAATGCTAATTAATCGTAATGGACTTTTATTTTCTTATTAAACGAGATATTCTTATTTCCTTTTAACAGGAAAATAGAAGTCAATCATTCATTATTGCATTAGACATTTATACACAGATCCAATTTTTATGAAATAATCGTAAAAAAACACCTAAAATGCGACGTTGCCAGCTCAGTAAATAAACGCTCTTAATTAAAAGCTTAATGACAATAGTAGTTAATAAGATACCACAGTTGAATCATGCTGAGGTACAAACTTCGGTCGATAAAGTGGTCTATCACTTTATATCCAACTTAATATCTGAATATGTCGCTAAAGCAGAAATTTCAAGTTGACAGCTGAGTGTTTGTAATTGTGTCGTACAGACACATCGTTCAAACAGATGACGCTTAGCGACAAATATTCGCATAGTAACAAGGTCACGTGACAGTTGAAAACAGACAGAAAAATTCGAAGGCTTAAGGCTGCAGGTAAAGCACGCGTCACGGAATAACGAGGATCCGGGTTCGATTCCCGGCCACAGCTTTACTTTACGGATCTTTCTATGTGTTCTAATTTTCAGTGTCGTTTAGAAATTAAAACAAAACGTACATAAACAATTTTTCCAGAATTTAACTATTTTTGGTGTTTGTCTTACTCAGAATCGTTTTCCCTATCGATTCTCGTACAAGAAAACATGAGTCCCTTATTTTACTATGCTTTTAAGGGTTCCGTACCTCAAAAGGAAAAACGGAACCGTTATAGGATCACTTTGTTGTCCGTCCGTCCGTCCGTCCGTCTGTCAAGACACCTTTTCTCAGGAGCGCGTGGAGGTATCAAGCTGAAATTTATATCAAATACTAAGGTCTACTGTCCCTTGGAGCTGTGAAATCAAACTTCTAAGAGAACGCAATCAAAAGATACAGCCGTTTATGCCGCAAATTTCCGCAAATTTTCGAAATCGCAAGGGAATCAAACCCTACAGGGTACTTCCCGTGAACTCAGAATCTTGAAATTTGGTACGAAGCAACGTCTCATAGCACAGATAAAGGCCAATAATAACCATAAATATGTATGTATGTCTGTATACATCAATGTCCAATATAAAGTGACCCCACACCGCGTACATTTTCCGTTGGAGCAGGGCTCTACTTACAGTGGTTTATAGATATTTATAGATAATGTTACGGAACCCTCGGTGCGCGAGTCCGACTCGCACTTGGGCGGGTATTTTTCCTGTGCGTCACGTTCCATACATATAAATAAAACGGCGAACAAAAGAGTGACGTACATTCGCCATCAGATATATCGTAGCGGGCGAGGTCCTCAAATATTTCGGAGCAGCATTAAATTTCAATAAATTCGTTACACTAGATATGGTTAATAACATCGGAACACGCAATCCGTCATAAATATAAGAGCAGCGACTTTTCAATAAATTCGGGATGTTCAATGAGCTAAAAATATCAGGAAGCACATATCGTCAAAGGTATCGACACAGTCAGGCTGATCACAAATATCGGAACATAATGTGGAAAATACACCTTACGTATATAATAATAGATTCGAATTCCAAACAAAATTTGTATTTTGTTTGGAATTCGAATCTATGGCTCAAACGTCATGCCAAAATGAAAGATAATATGTCACCTATATAGTGTACGCCTCTGCATGCATAATTCACTGTGTTAGTAACATAAAACCTTTTTTTTTTGTTGTATAAAGTGTAAATTGTTACTGGCCACTAAATTGCCATATACTTTTTTTTACAAATAAAATATTTCTCCGTCTACTGTTATAAGTCAAAGCATGTAGTTCTATTTCTAAAACTAATTTTATTATAAACACACTGTAATTTAAACTGTTTGTCACAAAGTTAAGGTATATTTTCCAAAAAATTTCCGATCTTTATGGTCAGCCTGTCTGCATCGATACCTTTGACGATCTGTGACGTCCCGATTTTATTGAAAAGTCGCTGCTACTTTATTTATGACTAATTGCGTGTTCTGATGTTATTAACCTTACAGTGTAACGAATTTATTGAAATTTAAGGCTGTTCCGAATTATTTGAGGACCTCGCCCGCTACGATATATCTGATGGCGACTGTTCTGGAATTTGCGGGTGGTAGGGCCTTGTGCAAGGTCCGTCCGGATCGCTACCACCATCTTACTCGCTAATCCTGCCGCTAAGCAGCAGTGCTTGCACTGCTGTATTCCGGTGTGGATAAGACAGCCGGGGAAATTACAGGCACAAGAGGCATTTCATCCAAGTCCTCTAGGTTGGCAACGCATCTGAAATCCCTCCGGGGTTGCGGGTGTCCATGGGCAGTGGTGATCGCTTACCATCAGGTGACCCACTTGCTCGTTTTCCTTCTATTCACATTTGAAGTTTTGGGACACATTTTTATTATATTAAGGATATAGGGTATAGGGTAGATTTCGTGTAAGAAAAAGATCTCTCTTGGTCCCCTTTGTCGTCCTACCCCGCGCCCCTGTGCCGCGCGGGCGAGGACTCAAGCGCTCGGTCTATAGGATGTTCAACAGTGGACGATGAAAAAGCACTCACCCCAATCAGATCGTTGCCGTCAATATTTCTTGGCAGTATACCCTCTTGTTGCAGCTGGGTACCAAGGAGACGGCACATGGTATCAAACAGGGAGTCCAGGGCCGGCCTGTGGTCACCCAGTATATTGATCAGACGTTTCTGTTGACACACAACATGTCAATAGACCCTGTATGATATAATGAAAAACACAGGGAAATTTACAAGGCATCTCATCAAAATGAAAACGAGGGTAGTTGTGCGCCGCTGTCAGTTGCGTCGAACAGCCGCGCGAAGGGCCTTATCATGACGGCTTAATGCGAATTCCGATTCAGTTTAGGCTCGCTCGCTGTCAGATCCATACTAAAAATGACAGCTAAAACCTGCAGGCTTATTACGTAACTCGCTCGCAATCGCCATCGTGTTCACTTTGACAGTTCTTGTATGAACGTGACAGCTAGCTGATTCCGATGCCAATTATCAGCCCATAAATGAACTGTCAAAACGAACACGATGGCGATTGCGAACGAGTTAGATAATAAGTCTACAGGGTTACCTCACATAAATTCCGAAAAACTCAGAGGTGCGATTTGTCAATTTTAATTATACTGACATACGACCTTACGGCCGCCATTAAAGGGGAAGAAGAAGAAAATGAGTTAGACAATAAAGCCTGCTGTATTATGTAGGAGTAGGAGACACATGGAAATTTACAAGGCATTTCATCAATATGATGAAAACGGGGGTAGTTGTGCGCCGCTGTCAGTTGCGTCGAACAGCCGCGCGAGCAGCCTTACCACGACGTCTTAATGGCGATTCAGTCCCGATTCAGTTTATTTTCGCTCGCTGTCAGATCCATACTAAAAATAAAAAGCAAAATTAAAAATTTTGAAAAACCCACGACGGTTACAAGGAAAAAGAATTAAATAAATTTTACGAAAGCCCCCGACTAAATCACAAAGACAAGAAAATGCGTCGAGGCTGCCATTACCTGCCTCATTTGCAGTTATTGTATGAATTTGTGATTAATGAAAGATAATTATGTTCGTAGAAGCTTTTCTTAACATTTTATAATGGATAGAGCAGAGAGGCGGTAATGGCAGCCTCGACGCATTTTCTTGTCTTTGTGATTTAGTCGGGGGCTTTCGTAAAATTTATTTAATTCTTTTTCCTCGTAACCGTCGTGGGTTTTTCAAAATTTTTAATTTTGCTTTTTATTTTAATCTTTTTAAAGAATTCATAATATTTTCTGCTTTATAAGTAAACACGAAGAAATTGTAACAAACAATTGTAACAAAATACTTTGTTACATATACAAATATTGCAGCGCCCCCTGATGGTCAAAGAACATAACACCTAGCTAAGAACCACCGCTAAAGAAATACGAACCTAATACTGAAAACCGCATCTAAATCGGTCTGACGGTTCTCGAGATATATGGGAACATTCGTTTGCGGACAAACACACACACACACACACACATACAACCTATCACCCTAAACGCATATACCTTCTCCGTTCCGTCGTGGGTAATGACAGCTAAAACCTGAACTGAGTTGGAATTGAATCGCTTTAAGACATTATAGTAACGCCCCTGACCCATATTTGTCCACATCTTCACGTAGTGTCTGGGACCGCACTAACACTTACTTGCACTGTTAATATAAGTTCGTAGAGTATCCTCTGGTATTTGTTGAACGTTCCACAAACAGGCCATGTCCTCGAGATGTCCGAATTGTAGAGCCATCGCTGGCAGCCTATAATACAAACAATCAAAAATTAATATTTGGATTTAACGAAGATGTCACTTGTCACTTTGTGAGTGACGTTCTTACATCCTCCTAATATTTTGTAAACAAGTAAGGTCTTTTCACTCTTTACTGTCCTAACCTCAGAACGTCTCATTTTTGTTATTTTTTAACTATTTCATCGTAAATAAAGTAACTGGAGATGAAATATCAGCAAAATTATGTATAAATAAAATATTGCCACAGGTTTATTCGATAACATAATACACCTTATTCTTTACAAAAATTTGCACATTGAGGTTAGAATTTTGTTTACCAAATAAGACAGTTAAGAATGAAAAGACCTTACATAATACTCAAGAAAAAAATAAACCTCAACCTGAATTTAATCATTTTGTTATACACACATAGGGGTTGGTATCATAAAGACTACATTGTGAAAACGACCGAATCATCATAAGGTCCAGATCTCAGAAGGACCATATCTGCAGAAAGCCTATATCTCCGAAAGACTTTATAGCAAAACGACTGGTTCTTTAAACGACCTCATCGTTAAAAGCCTACATCTCAAATAAATCAGGTAGCAAAACGACTGGTTCTCGAAAATACCACATCTCAGATAGACCGTGTGGTGTGTGTGTGTGTGTGTGTGTTCGTGCGTGCGTGCGTGCGTGCGTGCGTGCGTGTGTGTGTGTATACACATAGCCATGAAATTAGAACGTCGGCACCTTAGTTTAATAACGTTCAAGTACCAGAGTCGACGAGCACCATATCGTCAGCCTTCAGCAGCTGGTTGTTGGTCACGTAGTGTATGTGGGTCGCCCGGGCGCCGCCGGCCACCACGGGCGGGAACGCCGGGTGCTCCGCCCCGGACACGCGCGCGCTGTAGTCCAGGACGGCCGTCAGGTAATGCTCGCTAACACCTGGAGACGACGATGTTGGATCAACTTTTTATTGTCACTCGTTGACCATAGATGTTTTCCTATAACAAGTCCAAGATAACTATTTATTTACATAGTTACACGAACGGATAGCTCACGTATAAAAGTCGAGTGATGTTCGACATGTTTCGGAGATTGATGAATGTGGGTGAAAGAGGTATGTCATGATCGTAGCAAGTGGAACAAGGTAGTCTCCGCCTATGCCTACCCCTATGGGTAAGAGGCGTGACGCTATGTATGTATAACAAGGAAAATCATTACGACGCTTACTACATAAAGGTTCCATTGTGGGCTAGGAATTAAATTCCTTATAACTACCGCGATTTTCACTCATATATGTATACTAGCGACCCGCCCCGGCTTCGCACGTTATATTATGCATGTATTATACATATAAACGTTCCTCTTGATTCACTCTAAGGTATTTTCATTCTTACCTGTCCTATTTGGTAAACAAAATTCTAACCTCAAAACGTCTCATTTTTGTTATTTTTTAACTATTTCATCGCAAATAAAGGAACTGGAGATAAAATATCAGCAAAATTATGTACAAAATATTGCCTCAGTTTTATTAGATAACATAATACACCTTATTCTTTACAAAAATTTGCACATTGAGGTTAGAATTTTGTTTACCAAATAGGACAGGTAAGAATGAAAATAGTGTATCTATTAAAAAAAAACCGCATCAAAATTCGTTGCGTAGTTTTAAAGATTTAAGCATACATAGGGACATAAGGACATAGGGACAGAGAAAGCGACTTTGTTTTATACTATGTAGTGATTTATTTGAAGTATTACTTTCGGGACTGAACCGCTTGCGTGGGATGATGGATGCAAGCTTTCGTCCTCTTGGAATCCGGTGATATGCAAATGTATACTTCGAGATGTGTCTTCGGATAAATCGTCGGACTTAGTGAGCGTTGTGCCGGTCTGATATGGTGCCGTTGCAAAATAATGACCACGTGCAGGTAGTTCGATAAACTCGCGCAGCTAAACGAAAGTACCCTACATGGCCCTACATGGCAGTCTGCTCGTGACCACGGCCACTGCATCGTGGCCGAAACGTAGAGGTAATTAATAGCAATTTTTTACGCGGTTAAATCCCGAAAGTAATTAAATAAATATTAAATTCCTTGACTGTATGTGTGTCTCTAAAGATTTGCCGAAAATTTTATTGCCGAATTTCACTTCCCAACCAACGTGTGGCCGAATTTCATTTTGCCGAATCATCATTATGGTTAAAATGATTAGTTTCATTTCCCAACCTCACGATTGCCAACTCAACGTTTGTTTTTTTTACATGGACACTATTATTAAAATGTCATTTTTTATATAGCCAAATGATACTAGGTACATAACCATTAATAAAAAATAAGACATTCTGAGGTAAAATAAAGATTGTTTATAAATTGAAACAAACATGTTCGCGGCTACCTAAACCTAAATTAATCCAAATTAATCATAAGAGTTTTTCGGCCTAGTGTAACATTTGCCATGTAAAAGGTATTCCAAAAGTCTAAAATCAAAATGATATTCGTCTTCATAAAAATTCAGCCAAATGAGAGGTTGGCATACAAAAATTTACCAATAAGTAGTCGTCAAAGTGAACATTCGGCGAAATGTTGGTTGCCAAATGAAATTCGATCAAAAAAAATTCGGCGAAAAGGCAGAACACCCACTCACCAGGTTTAGTGACTGTCATGGCCATATTTATAGCCTGGCTGCCGATATAGCACGCCTCCCTCATCAGCTCTCGCTCTGCCGGGCTCTTGAGGGACCTCATCATGTGGAGGGCCTTCTGCGGGTCCCCCGACGCGGCGCCCGACTGCCGGAGGGGGGACAGCTGCAGGCTTATCTCCGGGTTCGATGCCTGGTTGTACCATAACATAAGGGGGCGGGTAGGTGTGGCTATTCTGTGGAATTGAAACAATATTTTGTTTTATTTTTACAAGTTATGACACAGAATAAGTAATAGTACTAACATACAGAAGATTCTCAATCAGTAGGCTTATTGTCTAACTCGCTCGCAATCGCCATCGTGTTCATGTTGACGGTTCATGACATGTATGGGCTGACAATTGGCATCAGAATCAGCTAGCTGTCACATTCATACAAGAACTGTCAAAATGAACACGATGGCGATTGCGAGCGAGTTAGACAATAAGCCTACTGGAGTCGATTAAATAAATAAAAACTCTAGCCGCGTACACATAAAGCACAATCTAGCTCGCTCCTGATATATTTACCTACAGCGATAATAGCCTACAGCCCCACTCCATCACATTTCCCGCAAAGCATTTATGCAAAAATAAATCGTATTACTACGCGAGAGCGCTTCTTTTAGTTTAACCGTTTCAATCATGGCCGTTCACGTCACCGCGTACTTATTAGGGTTGTATTGTAGTAGGCATTGTTCGTTGCTAGGTAACTAGGTAACACAAACGCGCGACGCCAGCGTGCGCAGCGAGCGGCAACCTACTGCCATTATCCTGCCCGGCAGGAGCGCCGGTTGATCGTACCTAAACTGCGGAGTGTACACTAGTGATGTAACGAAAGTCATATTTTGGACATTCGCGAACGCGAATGCGAATATCTGCTGCCAACATTCGCGAATGCGAATAATCAGTTTTTGGTAAAATTTGGCACCCTTGGTGGCAGTTCCGTTCGAACGAAGTGCGTTCAGTTTCAGCAAAGTTGATACGAACGCATCCGATTGAAGTGTCATTCCGCTCAGAGTTGCCATATGGGGCTATTTAATCTAGCACCAAACCAATCTAGGGGCTATCTACCTTACCGGGCGGCGATAATTATATAATTAAACAACTATTAGATACTCTAATTTTTTTTTTATTTTCGCGAAACATTCGCGAATGAAGTTGCGAATATGCAGAAATACGCGAGTATTCGTTACATCACTAGTGTACACCCCCTGGTTATGGTAGGTGGCACCACACGCCACTAATGGCGTTAGGGTTGCTTCACACACCACCACCATACGCCAACAACAACAACACCACAACTCCACAACCACAACACTTGGTCGGTCTCATATATTGTATTGAAAACTAGCTGTTGCCAGCGACTTCGTCTGCAAATAATTCGTTTACCGCTATCCCGCGGGAGCTACGCAATTTTCCGGGATAAAAAGTAGCCTATGTGCTATTCCACACTTTTCTCTATCTATGTGCCGAATTTCATCCAGATCCGTTGGGCCGTTCTGGCGTGATTGAGTAACAAACAAACATCCATCCATCCATCCATCCATCCATCCATCCATCCATCTATCCATCCATCCATACTTTCGCATTTATAATATTAAGTTAGATTAGATTAATAGTACAATTAACACGTACCACATTTTGCCGTCATTTATCGAGCGCGTGTGTGATACCACCACATTTTTTTTTTTATATGAATAGGAAGGTAAACGAGCAAGTGGGTCACCTGATGGTAAGCGATCACCACTGCCCATAGACACCCGCAACCCCGGAGGGATTGCAGATGCGTTGCCAACCTAGAGGGCTAAGATCACATCATGTGGGCGTATAGGTGGAAAGGGGAATCAAAATAGTGATGGGTTGCTAGCCGCATCGCCTATAATAATCATTCCTAACATTTTCGCTTCGATGGGCTTTACCATTCGCGCGTGAAGAGAAGCACACACATACATTCTACTTTCATTATACATGGTACATTCTATGTTATCTCTGCACTCAGACCAGTATGGTAGTAACAATAAATAAATTATTCTATTATTCCGTCTAGATTATTCCGTCTTTTGTTGTGCATTGCATACAATTTATTGTCACTCGCGCGCTGTTTACCTTTTGTATTTCGAACTAAGATAAGATTAAAGATAAGACAAGATAGATCCTTAGTAGCCTAGCGGTTTGACCTGTGGCCTCTCAAGCAGAGGGTCGTGGGTTCGAATCCCGGGCTCGCACCTCTGAGTTTTTCGGAATTTGTGTGCGAAATTAAATTTAAAAATTGCCATGTGCTTATTGGTGAAGGAAAACATCGTGAGGAAACCTAGTACACATCTGCGAAGGAATTCAATGGTGTGTGCGAAGTTCCCAATCCGCACTGGGCCCGCGTGGGAACTATAGCCCAAAACCTTCAATTCTACTGGAGGAGGCCTATGCCTATAGGCACACCGAATCACGCAATTTAATAAAAAACGCAAAATGTGAAGATATGTAACGAAAACAAATGTAATTTTGGAATAAGTCTAACCTAACTAATATTATAAATAAGCAAGTATGGATGCATGGATGGATGGATGTTTGTTTGTTACTCAATCACGCCAGAACGGCCCAACGGATCTGGATGAAATTCGGCACATAGATAGAGAAAAGTCTGGAATAGCACACAGGCTACTTTTTATCCCGGAAAATTCCCCCGGGACAGCGATAAACGAATTCTTTGCAGACGAAGTCGCTGGCAACAGCTAGTAAGGCTATAAAAAAAAAAGATAGATTCTTACTTGGTAATGTAAATGACAAAATTGTCTAAGGGCTGGGCCTCATCGACGGCGAAGAGCTTCGCCGCGGCGGCGCACCCGGTGCGCGGGCCCTCCCAGAGCTCCGCGTGTGTATCCTTGTCGTGCACGAACAGGATCGACTGGGCAAGAGAGAGACGGAAGTTTAAAATTAAAAACCGAGTTCCGCACGAATTCGACAAGCGAATATGAAATCCAGTGTTAGCGGAACCCTTCAAGTTATAACTCTCCTTTGGCTTCGTCGTCGGGTAAAAAGTAGGCAGTGTGAGATGATTTCATATTGGCTAGTTACGTATACAGACAGACATAAAATATTCTGTTATTAGTATTTGTTGTTATAGTTATAGCGGCAACAGAAATACATTATCTGTGAAAATTTCAACTGTTTAGCTATCACAGTCCATGAGTTATAGCCAGGTATTAGACATAAACATCGTGAGGAAACCTGCACACATCTGCGAAGAAATTCAATGGTGTGTGTTAAGTTCCCAATCCGCACTGGGCGCGGGTGGGAACTATAGCCCAAACCCTCCAATACACGGAGGAGGCCTATGCCATGAGGCACGTCGAATTACGCGACAATTAACAACAACAACAACAATGTAATTACTGAAATTGTAGCGAATTCGGAATTAAAGGCTATATTATATTATTATTATTAGACTGACAGACAAACAGATGGACAGTCAGAAGGCCATGAATATACATATAATCCAGTGTTAACAGAGCCCTGATCTTAAGGAAACCTTCTACGCGTTCCTGAGAACAGAGGTCTTGACAGACGTACGGATTTTCCTATTGTCTTATTCCCGCGAGATAGAGATAACCGTTACCTTAAAGTTCTCAGTCTGCGCAGGTTTGACCATCACCAGTACAGCTGACGGCTCCATGCAGCCCGTCAGATAAAAGAAGTCTGAATTCTGACGGAACACATACGGAATCTTGTCTGACATGTACTGTTTGCTGGCTGCTGGTATCACAATCTGAAACAAAAATTACTATGATTACAATAGATATAGTTGGCTTAGTTTGTAGTGACGCTGCCTGCGAAGCAAGCGTCCCGGGATTCAACATACAACTTACTTGCCATGGGAAGTGATCTGCTAATATTATTTGTCAGTGTGTTATACATTAATTACATTTTTTATATTACAATGGCCAAAAATATGGCCAATAGTCTGCGTAATTTTGCTCAATTTTGCTCGGAGTTGTAATCAATCAAAATTGGTAAAATAAAAAATTAACACATCAATTATTTATATCAGTAACATGCATGCGACTATATTATTTGTAGTGAATGAAAAAACCTTTGTCTGTCATATCATAAAATACGAAGAGAGATGACGGTTTTTTCAAAAAATTCGACAAAGTTGGTGTATTCTTACTTTAATTATTCAAATACATAACTTACTATATGTGATTTGTGCACATTATTAACTTCTGATATCAGTTTATGAACTAATGTTTCTCTCCTTTCTTTATACTCCATTTGAGTGATGCCGCAGGTCAGGAAGTCCGGGGCAATCATGTGGGGATGCGTATGGCACGTTGGCTGGCCCATTATGCCTTTTGGAATTTCAAATTTGTTTGCCACCTTCTCATCAGAGGGATTATCTATGATAGACATGCATCTTAAGCTCTGTTCTGGTCTCCTTACAAGTCGTCTTCTGCTCTTTGCAGCTGAAAAAAACATTTTTAGTTAACAATTTTCTTTTTTTTTCTTTTGGATGGAATGTGATTATTGCATAAAGCTTTTTAGTGATGCTATATTTGCGAATCTTACTTTATTATAATTTCAGAAGGTAAATATACTGTAAATAAGTTATTTGTTTTAGATGTTGCTGTAATAATCAACTTATTTACTTAAATCTGGACAAAAAACTCTTACAAAAAACAAAGTTAATATGTTTCATGTAGTAGCTTACCAGTACTGATTAGTGTGCGCCGTAAATTATGCATTGCTTTATTCAAATAGTATTTCTAAATTTAAGTTTATAAATTTTAAAATGTGTATTTGGGCCAGTGGAAGAAAACCGAGAAGAGTTTTTGACGTGCGAGAAATTCTGTGACCGTTTTTTTTTTGCGAATTTCTGACAGATGCTTGGATACAAACCATTTTGCCAAAACTTTGTAAAGCCGGCCACAGAGTCATCTCATCTCTTGGGAAATTCATTTTTCTCAGGGCCGGATTAAGGTAGTTTTAGGGTTTTCGCAACTAATCACGAAATCTCGACCAATAAATTTGAAGTTTGGTGGGAGGCATATAGGTAATAGACATCAGCTAAGAACGGATTTTGCGACAGGGCCGGATTCAGGCGGTTTAAGGGCTCCCGCAGGTTTGCATTCAAGTCCTTGATTGGTTTGTACTGAAGACCCGAAATTTGAGGAGGCTTTTTGTAGATCTGTACCTAACAATTTTTATTTTTACTAACGTGGCCTACGTTAGTAAAAATAAAAATTGTTAGGTACAGAGCTGAATGAAGATGATTTTGGGGCTTTCGCAAATTTGTATGAAAGTCCTTGGTTTTTTTATAGCAAAGACCTAAAATCGGGCAGGGAGTTAAGTTTTTGAGTAGGAGCAGACGGGTCACGATGGAAAGTTAGAGTCTGTCTAACCAAAGCTGAACCTGTAAAAGCGCGGCAATTTCAAAAAATCATGACCGGGTAACACAGGATCACTCAACAGATGCAATTTTCTTAGAGAAATGTCAATTTGACATACAACATGACACCTCAGATAGACACACTTAAAGACAAAATGTTGCCAATCAAATAACTAGTGGGTTCAGCTTTGGTTAGACAGACTCTATCACCATCGCCCAGGAACACCTGCAAGACATGGGGAATCACATACATGTGCGTTGTGCGACGTCATTTTTCACATACGCCCTTTTAGAATGAGCAACTCTTAAAATGGCTTTATTGCGCAGAAATGAAGACTTAGAGGAAAATAAAAAATAATTGAAGCTTAAAATGTTATCTGCTTTCTAGCTGTGCCAAAAAAATGTTTTCAATTGACTTGCTAATATAGATTTTTGATATTCAACACATATTCCTTGAGGTCATTGACTTGAGGGTCATAGAGTATAGGGGCAATAAGAATGGATTTTTAAATTTCTCACGGGATTGAACATGAATAGGTACTATTTATAAACTAGGTAAATTTCTTGAGGATCACTACACACACGCACATACGCGCAAAAAGAAAAAAAAGGAAAAGAAAAAAAAACATTTTCTACACGAGATTCGAACTGCGGTCACTTGAGAGAACGCACGTTAGGGTGCGACACGTTTTCTCACCGTTTCTTCATACATTTTGTTGCGATTTCGTAAAGTCACCGGTTTTTAAGCGGCGGTGTGGTCGCACCCTTATTCCACACCTTATAGCACTAGGCCAAACGAACATACGTTAAAGCGACGAAATCAACGTACACTTCAAAAATCGAACGCGACTCTTGCTTCATTCGTATTTCAAAATAAGCTCTTAGAGGATCCAGATATTCTGGTACTTAAACTCTCCCTCCGTCTTTACGTCTGACGTGAGTTTAACATTTTTTACCCATCTAAAGAAGTTTCGCTTCAAAAAAACTTTGGCTATTGCTAGAAAACAAAATCAATTAAAGACTAACCCCCTTATTCATAAACGCACTATAGGCCTCTGTTAACTTAGTAATCGTTTGTCCTTATCTGTCGCTTTGACATTTACCTTTCACAGATAAGGACAAACGATTACTAACTTAGCAGAGGCCTATAGTGCGTTTATGAATAAGGGGGTTAGCTTAAAAGTCCAGTTACCATGCCATACCTATTCTACAAAAAAAATGCAGGTAGAATTAAAAAAAGTGGATGCTACCTACCTCTACAAACTAAGAGAGGAGAGAGAGAGAGATACTTCAAGTGACCCAAAGTAGGTACAGTCTGCTGAGAGACAATAAGTGTTAAGTATAGGTAATGAATTGCATTTTGGCGACTGCTCCTGCCACGATTGGCGTGTCTTTGAACATCCAGATTTCGGCCTTTTTTCACAACAAAGAAAAAATAACGCAGATGCTGAAACTTAAAACACAAGGTAAAGTGCCATATTTTAATTATCTATTTAATCTTTCATGGTTGTAAACAGATCGTCTACATAGAACAATAACAATTAATAGTTATGATATAATTAGTTAAAATTAAAAACAATAGTAACTTAAATATTTAATTCTTATTTAAAAAAGTTAAAAAAAAGCACATAAAAGAATCCCGTCAGAAAGTAAAATTATATACATGATTTGTAAGCTGTAAGATAGACCAAAGTAAACATTCATCATCACTTTCACTGGGAGCAGGTAGTTAGGTGTACTTAGGCAGGGACCAAATATTCCTTTCACTACCTTAAGGTTTATTTTATTAATATTTCGTAGTTTGTGATGTCAATGTACGGCGTCGGATATGTATCGGTCGAACAACGGTATATTGCAATGATACACGAGATTTATCGAAAACTTGGTAATTAGTCACCAATTCGACAATTGTCGAATTGCAATGCGTGGTCAATGTAAAGCCAACCGGCGTAGATTCTCGTCGAGTTTGTAATGTAAACAGAATTGTCACATGTCACCGACAATTGTCACTTTGGTGAAATAGGGGCCTAGTGAGGTGATGATGGTAAAATATGTAGGTAGGTAGGAGTTTTGTGAGTCACTGTAAAGTATTAAGGCGTGTAATAATTTATGCAAAAAATATATATGATGTACATTACCATACAAGTTTAAAGTCACAACATTTACGTAAGCATTATTTACTGTAAGTTTATTTTAAGTGTGAATGCATGCAAACGTAAGTAAGTTACATAAATATTACGAAAGTAACTTACAAGTGTAAAGGCGGCCTTACTACATATAGTTATACAAAGTTTTAAAAATATTTGTAGAAACAAAACCATTCGCATTTTGGTCAAACATTCGAGATACAATCGTGCGCGTATTTTTAAAATTTCTAAAAAGTAGTATAGGTATAAAACAAAATTATAAAGTTCAAATAAACGAAACGTCAAGTGGGCGTCAAGTTAAAGTTGTAAAGTTGAGTTGAAGTTGAAGTAGGTAAGGTAAGGTATAGTCTATCTTGTCTTTAATCTATATCTATGTGTACATAGTACGTTAGTACGTACAGCCATATCGCTGTCGCGACAATCGTATACTATATGATTATTTTATTTATGTGTACATGAATTCTACTATTCAATAACAATAGATTTTAAACATCCTATATAATAATATGTCTAGAATTAGAGGAATCGTAGCCAAAGTGAAAAAGGAAATTGTTAATTCGGGCAAAAAGAAAAACGAACCAGACACTCGCGACAAGGATGACGTGGAGAGTGAGCAAATTTTGTATTATTCTCGATCGTACCGCGACGGCGCGGCCTAGCCTAGATCATGTCGCAATATCTGAATTTCATGAGGGTTTATTCTAATTTTTGTTTTTTGAGGTTATCCTTTTTTGTTTTCGTGCGAACGCTGGGCTCTGCGCTGAGTAGTCTCACAGTCTCAGTCTGGTGCGAACAGCGGCTGCGAAGACTTCAGTACAGTTTGATCGCTCGCGAGTGATACAACACTGAAATATTGTGATTTTATATTGCCGTCGCATATTACCTGTCGCGATTTGCGCACCCAAACTGGAATTTTGATGACGCTCATTAAAAATAATGTTGTCACTTGATATTGTAAACTGAAGTGCAATTTAGCAGTTTTCGTTATTGCTGATAGTATTTGCTTGAGTCCAGTGTGCATTAAACATGAGTTCTTTGATTTGCCCCGTCAAACCAAGCTATAGTGCCCGAGGTAACTTTTTCTTTGTTTAATAATGCTTGTGAAGAAAACAGAATGCTTGCAAATGGTTAAAATAGTGTATTTATATTATCTAGTGTAGCTTTGTGAGGTGGTAGGACTTTGTGATAGGTCCACCTGGGTCACTACCACCATCTTATGTGCGAATCCTGCCTTTAAGTAGCAGTGCTTGCGCTACTGAGTTCTGGCGGGGAGAGTAAGACAGCCTGTGAAATTACTGGTACACAAGGTGTTTCTTAGTGCTCTAGGCTGGGTGCATATTTGCAATCCGGTATTGCAGTTGTCTATGCGTGGTGATGCTCACCTACATAAGGTGATCCACTTGCTTGTTTACCTTGTTTGCTATAACTAGATGAAAATTATGATTTTTTTAACCTTTTATTTTGCAAGTTGAAATTAGATTCTTGATTAACTTTCTTATGCGAATAGGAAGGCAAACGAGCAAGTGGGTCACCTGATGGTAACTAACGAAAATAATTAAAAAAAAATGCTTAAAGGCGATCTTAAAATACACCCCCTTGCAAAAAAAACGGGCACCTTAGTGATGGGCGACTTCGACTAATTTGCTGATTCGAATGATTATTCATTACTAATATCATAATTCGAATTTGTGCTTGTGTTAGTTGTCAGCTTGTTAGTTATAAACAACGTCAACTCAACTGGACTGGATGGAAGGGATTTTCAGTACTATATTCGAATGATTTTCGAATTAGTCAACTAAGTCGAATGATTACAATAATCGACTAATCGAATTAGTATTATTCAAAGTCGCCCATCATTAGGGCATTTCAGATTTTTAGACATTAAAGCTTAGAAAGTAAGATTTTTACGCACATAAAAAACAAAACTATGGGTATCCGTTTTTTTGCAAGGTGGTGTATGTTGACTATAATCAACACTGCGAAATAAGGGCTAAATGGATAATTAAAACTGTTTTGAATTGTGCATATTTTGCCGTGCGAATTAGTTGTGCTCTGAACACTAGCCCCCTTATTCATAAACGCACTATAGGCCTCTGCTAAGTTAGTAATCGTTTGTCCTTATCTGTGAAAGGTAAATGTCAAAGTGACAGATAAGGACAAACGATTACTAAGTTAACAGAGGCCTATAGTGCGTTTATGAATAAGGGGGTAGGACTTAGGATATTATTTTAACTTATTTTTTAATTAATTTTTCCCTGGCTGGGTTAGGAAGGCCTGCTTAATTTGGCACCTAATTTTCATAGCTCTTTTAATCCCTAAATAAATGCGAAAGTAACTGTCTGTCTGTTATGCTATCACGCATAAACCACTGAACTGATTTTAATGAAATTTTGTTAGAGGTACAGGTGGCGGCAAGTAAGTCTTAACGTGGAGTACGCCCGCCCGCGTCAACGGACATCGCTAGACTTACGTGCCGGCACTTGTAGTGTTGGGTTGCTAACCATATTGCCTATGATTCCCAAGATTTCCGCCCATTCCCTCAATGGGGTCATCAATATAGTAAGTCAGTTTCATGAATTTTGGACCCCTCCCCCCTCCATGTCACAGATGGTCACATTTGTGAGACCCCCCATAGTGTGACGTCACATATATTGCAATTTTACATCTAGTATATTATTAAATTAAAACAGCAGTTCTGAATACAAATAACGTCAAAAATTAATAAAATAAAATAGTAAATAAAAAAACAATCAGTCCAATAATCCGCCCCGCGTCATACTAGGCGCAAAGGTGCCCATCACACTCGCAGCGTTACCATTACCACGTTGTACCGCGATGTTCCGTAATTAGTTTTATTTCCATTAGTTTTTCGTTAATATTTTGAATATTAATGTATAGATTGGGCGTTTTAGAACTATTAGATATATGTACCTGCTGGATTTTGAAATGTGACGTCACGAAACTTAGGACTCTCCCCTAACGTGTGACGTACTTTATCGATGACCCCAATGAGCTTTCACTTGCGTGGGAAGGGAAGCAACGGCAATTCTATATTTATCTTTGCTCCCAGACAGGAAGTTACTTTTATTTACAATTCAGATGAATAATAATTATTATAATACATATATTTCAACGCGGTACAATTAAAAAGTTTATGCATCTGTGTGCCTTTTGGCAAAGGCCTCCCCCAGATGTCTCCACTCTCTCTCGCATGTGGTCACTCTTGACCACGTTCGGCTGCCACTCCAGCATTTTCGTCCTCCCATCGACGAGACTGCCTTCCTTTCTTCCTTAGCCCGTCTCTAGGATATCATGCCAGGAAGTTACTAGCATAGTTTAAAGCGCTATTCTGGTGCGTTTTACAGAGGATGAGGTAACGGACCTGCTGACCAAGTTGCCGAAGCTGAGTGAGACGTTTGAGGTGCACCGGAAGATAGGGGAGGGCACCTTCAGCTCCGTCTTCCTCGGCTCTTTGCGGCAACAGTCAGGTAATATCATCTCGCTTACAAAATCAAAAATCAAAATTTGCTTTGCAAATAGCCGCGTATTCACTGAGCGAGCCGCGCGAGGCAGCCTCGGACGTTTGCCGCGCAACGATTGCCGCGCGAGGCAGCCTCATGCAAGAAATCGTACTGATCGAGGCTGCCTCGCGCGGCAAAGCCGAGCCGCGGTGAGGCTGAGGCAGCTTTCTTCTATTTCTCCACGCATCTTCTCTTAGTCCTCTATTTGTATAATCGGGACATTGCGCATCCCATAATCGTCTATATTCACTATATAATTGTATTAATTTAAGACACCGCTCTTTATCCATGACGCTAACACGCGACGAACAAGCGAGGCAAAACACAACCGTCCTGAGTGAGCGCGGCAAACGTGCTGAGGCCACTTTGAGCATGGACAAAAACCGACACCGCGCGGCTCGGGTCGAGGCACGCTCGCCCGAGGCGAGACGTGCGTTCGCCTCGGGCGAGGCACGTCCTGACAGGTCGAGGATTTGCCTCACGAAGCTGCCGCGCGAGGCGGCTCGCTATTGGGCAGTGGTTTAAATAAAAGTTCACTTTAGTAGTAACTGTCTAAATTTTTTATTCGCAGTAAATGTTGCACAAAAATGATGTTATAGATAAGAGTGGCAGTGGGAGTGGTGAAAAGGCCATATCTTATATTAAACTAGCGACCCGCCCCGGCTTCGCACGGTATATTATGCATGTAGGAACTACCCGCGCTAAACGCAAGAAAGTCGTGTTATACAAGTGTCCGTTGTTTTTATTTATTTTACTAATGAAAAGTTACTAAATCTTTGCTAAAGTACACTCATTTTAAAGCCAGTGAACTAAACAATACAGTGCAAAAAACAGTTTTCAGAAATATCCGATAGATTAAAAGTTACAAGCAAATGTATTTTAAAAATCTTAATTTAACGTCTATTTGAAATCCGTGCTGCGATGAGTCATCTGTAACCTGCTCGCGCCGCTTGCTTTTAGCTGTTGCCGCGTACGCTGCCACAGGAGTACAGCGGACATTGACACAAGAGCGAAGGACATAAAAAAATATAAATTTGAGAAAAAAAAAGAGGTATTACATATTATATTTTCAAACGCGCAAAATAAAAATAAACTATAAAAATGATATGTTTGGCTTGTCATGAACAAATAAACCGATTAGAAGGACTGGTATGCATAGCATGTAAACAGCCATACCATCAAAGGTGCGTATATATAACATCTGCCTATTATAGGGAACATGCACATGACCTACAGCGATCTTGGCGATGCCCAACTTGCGACAGGGGTATCACGCGCAGAAAAACAGACGATAACACACCTGTACGACCTACACCAAAGCCACTGTTAGATGACACCACAATGTCAGTAGACGAACTCCTAAACCACGAGGAGAGCTCGGCTGAGGCTGAGACTGAGGCAGAAGAAACGCAAAATACAGCAGTCCCAAGTACCCCCATCGTCCGGACCCCAACCGAATACCAAGCCTTTGCACTGGAAGAAATTAGCAAATTACTGGATTTAAAACTACAAAACAATAATAAGGCTATATTTGAAGAAATGAGAAAAACCTTTAAAACCGAACTAAATAATGCTGTAGGGAAATTGAGGCAGGATCTCGAAGCCAAAATAAACACCATAACTACACAACAAAAGGTCCTAAAAACAGAACTTGATAAAACCAATACCACCATAGAACAACTACAACAGAAAAACCAAGAACTACAACACGAAATATATGAATTAAAGAAACGAGACCAACTCCCAAAAATAATTCATGACGACAACGAGACTAATAATAGTAAAAAAATTGTTCTTTTCGGGTTAGAAGAACATCTACATGAAACTGAAGAAGACTTGTACCACCGGGTTGACCATATGTTTTACGATATATTAGGAATAAATATAAACGGCTTCATAGAAGGAGTTTCCCGAATAGGGAAAAGAGGATATCGTCGTCCACTACAAATAGAACTACTGAGCAAGCGAATGGTAACGTATGTGCTTAATAACGCCCACCTCTTTAAAGAAATCGGATATGCAGTTTCAATGTTCAGGGACAGTAATGCACTAGAACAAAGGAAAATCTTAACATCTGAACTCGTGAAGGCTCGCCGTGAAGGACATTATGCAATAATAAGGAAAGATACGCTTTACATAAATGGAAAGAAATTTATTCCGCACCAACAACAAAAAAGTGATAGTAGACAACCCATTACCATGCCCGAAGTGTTCAGGAAAGTACCAAGTGAAACGGTGAACAATGACACCCCACCATTGCATTCGTCACCACATCCCGAAAATGAAAATATCAGTTTAAGTAATTCCTTTCGCAATTGAATTTACAATCCTTATCCAAAATACACAGAGCCTAAAAAACAAATGCGATATCATGGAATTATTCTTACTTGAAAAAGATATTCAGATAGTATGTGTATCGGAGACGTGGATTTCAACAACCCAGAGAGATTTAATAACCATTGACGGGTATAACTTCGCGGCGGCATACTACCGTCAGCACCATCAAGGAGGCGGCGTAGCAATACTGACACAAAAACAAATTCCTTACGTAGAGATACCGGATATAGCTGCAATGTCACGAGAGTGTATAATTGAGTGTTGTGGTGTGGAAATCCCAGAACAAAATCTGATAATAATAAATATTTATAGACCAGGCAGGGATATTAATATTTTCTTTGATTGTTTAAATAATGTACTTTATAAAATTAATCAAAAAATAAATAGGAAAAGTGTACTTTTAGTTGGTGATTTTAACATTGACATGTTTTCAAACACTGTTATTACAAATAAACTGTCAGATCTAATGTTAACCCATAATTTAGTACAAATTGTAAATGAATCTACCCGAGAAACAAATAATTCAAGTTCTTGTATAGATCTCATATTTACGAACATGAAATTCTATAATGTTGAAGTGGCGGACCACGGTATATCGGACCATAAGGGTATATTGTTTAAGGTACAAAGTCAGACCTCAAAAAAGAAAAAACAAAACCAATTCTACGTAACAAAAAGAATATTTAGCAAAAAAAATATGACCTCGTTTAGACTGGCATTGCATGGCATAAATTGGAATAGAATACTCTCTGAGAAAAACGATATCGATATTAATTACAATTTGTTTGACGAAACATTACAAAAGTTATTAAATGAGCATATACCTCAAAAACGTATTAAACTCACAAGCTTAAAACGAGAAAAACAGTGGCTTACGAAAGGTCTACGTTTTTCTTGCAGGCACAAAAGGCAGCTCAAAGTCATTGCAAATAAGAGTAAAAATAAAATAATTCAAAACCACTATAAAAGCTATGAAAATATTCTTAAACGCTGTATTAAAAACTCAAGAAAAATTAATTATGCCAGAGCAATGGGGAAATCAAAAAATAAAATGAAAACTATGTGGGCCATTATAAATAATATAACAAAAAAGCAAAAAGACCGCACGAATAAAAATATATCATTAAAAACAGCTGACGAGATCGTAACATCACCGGAGCGAGTGACTAACTTGTTTAATGAACATTTTGCATCGGTAGGCGAAATGAACGTCGGAGCCATCCCGGCGCGTGCGCGCAGCGTGCATACTGCCGCTGACAACTCGATCTTTATACGACCAGTTACAGAAGCCGAAATAACGCGGATAATTAAGCAACTTAAAAATAAATTTAGTTTCGGTATAGACGAAATACCACCTGCGCTCATAAAACTATGCTTAACTGAATTAACACCCCCGCTCACGAAATTAGTCAATCAATCATTCAACGAAGGAAAATTCCCGGAGCTACTTAAAATCGCAAAAATTAGACCTATCCTTAAACCGGGTGGTGATACACAAAGCCCGAGCCAACATCGACCAATAGCCCTTTTACCCACAACATCAAAAATTTTCGAAAAATGTATGACAAATCGGGTCATTTACTTTTTAGAAAAATATAATTATTTAGACAAAAACCAGTACGGATTTAGGAAGCAACATTCGACGTCACTAGCAGTTTACCAATATATGCAAAGCATCTTAAGTAATATAAATAATAAATCATTTAGCATAGGGCTCTTATTAGACATGACAAAGGCATATGAAAAGGTGTCCCATGAAATATTACTATATAAATTATACGGCATGGGAATACGTGGTCTTGCCCATAATTGGTTTAAATCTTATCTCCAAAACCGGAAACAATGCGTACAAATAGAATATATTGATGAAAAATCCACAGATATCAAGACTGTTACGTCAAAAATGAGGAATATAACTTGTTCTATTCCACAGGGAAGTGTCTGTGGATGTCTCTTATTTCTAATATACATAAACGACTTGCCAAAAAGCCTAGACACAAACACTACTTGCGTTATGTTTGCGGACGACGTCTCACTTTTATTCAATTGCAAAAACAGTTCCGAGATCAACTCTTGTCTAAAAAAGAATTTTATAATTGTAAAAAATTGGCTTAGTGATCATAACTTAGAAATTAATCTAAATAAAACAAAAACTATACAGTTTAAACCTGTACAAAAAAAACCTTTGGAATTCAATTTAGAAATAAATTCATGTAAAATAGAAGAAGTTCGGGAATTTAATTTATTGGGTATAACAATAGACACTGCCGTAAATTGGAAAGCACATGTCCAAAATATAAAAACAAAAATGTCTAAATTCGTATATGCGCTTAATATATTAAAAACTAATTCGGATGTAAAGTGTGCGTTGTCTGCGTACCACGCATATGCTTATGCATGGCTCCGCTACGCCGTGGTGCTGTGGGGCGACAGCGTCGAGGCCGATCAGCTGTTCGTGATGCAGAAGAAGTGTGTCCGTATCCTAGCAAATGTGCGCATCCCAAACAGTTGTCGCCCACACTTCGCCCAGCTCAGGCTACTTACCTTGCCTTGTATTTATATATTTCAAACCGCTCTTTTTGTTCGCGAAAATTCACACCTATTCCAACTGAAGCAAGATAAGGAGAATACTAGAGCGCAGTATAGGAATAAATTATTGTTACCTAAAACTATTTTAAAAATGTATAAAAGAAGCCCCCATTGTAAATGTATTTTAATATACAATAAAATCCCTAATGTAATAAAATTAGAATCAAAAAACACGTTGTTCAAAAAGAAATTAGAAAATTTATTGGTTGAAAAATGTTATTACTCGGTTAAGGACTTTCTTAATGATGATACTTTAAAGTGACGTAATTAATTTTCAGTAAAATTATGTAACATCTTTGATAATGTATATGAAAATTTGCCTTAAACTATAAAGTGTATATTGTGTGCCCTGCCCTTACAGGGCGTCATGTTCTAATTTAGGTATGCATATTTATTTGTAACACATGTAACATCTTCATTGCAATGTACACGACTTTGCAATGATTAAATGAAATGAAATAGGTAAATGAATAAAATAATTAATAGATTTAATAACTATCTTGTAATGCATGACATCAAATTTTATTGTATTTTGACATTGATAAATAATATTTCAGACATTTAGTGATAAATTATTATTGTGTGCCCTTGCAGGGCGTCATGTACACACAGCAAAACTATTCGGTATGCACCCTAGTTGTCCATGTGTGTCATTCTATACACACATCCGCACCTATCCGCTGCCTTAATTACACACACAACAAAATGGTTTTGTATCCACACGAGTATTCACACTAACATGGCCTATGTGTGCTGATTGTGTTCTCTGACTACCTTCACATATCTCTTATTGTATAGGTTATTGTTATTCAAACGATTTTGCTCAATGGAACAATAATTTCGTCATTAATAATATGAGCGCGGTGGCTCAGTCGTACTGATTAGGACTATGAATGTTAAAGACCTCGGTTCGAATCTTGCTCAAATGTGTCTATTTTGTATTTTTTTTTTCAATTTATAACTATCTCAAAACCAAATCATGACTACTTCAAACAAGAAAAAAAGAAAGTAAAAGAACAAAATAAGAAAATAAAATCATTGTTTCAAATTGTTTATTACAACATTTAAGTAATTATTATTACCATAAGACTATAACTAATTAAATTAGCAAAATAAAACTGCATGCTATTCCTTATAATATAACAGAAGAAGGACAACATTTATTCGTAAAACAACACACACTATAGTGACCAGTATGATTTTAGGTTAATTAAAAATTTCTGTTACAAACATAATTTAAAATTACAATACAAATGGTAAATTGAATGCACACCACAAAAGGGCTATTTTTAAGATGTAATTTATTCGAATTAACAAGGGTTTTGAAAAGAGTATCATTTATAAGAATTTCCGATTTATTAAGTTTACTTAAGTCTGAGAAAGATGAACGAAACGTTTTATTTGTCGAGAAATAAAGTCAGTGTTGAAATGAATCGACATGTTAAATGACAGCCATTAACAATAACATCATTGCACACTGGATTAAATCTCCACTTTCAAGTGACTAAGCTACCTAAATTTGCTTTGGATTTTATATCAGATGGATCCCAGTTAATAACAGTTAAGGAATCTTGTTGGGTGCTCAGCCAGTCTTTGACTATGACACAATAACATTGTTATGCACGAAATAGGTCACACATCACTTTTTTTTAGCACTGTTATTACGACCCCCAACCCACTAACTCACAAATCCCATGGATGACATCCAAGCACTTTTCGCCACAAAATTTTTCGTCCATCTTTTTCAGACGTAAATGGTTTTTCATCACTAAAAATCACTACATTATTACCTATTCGAATCAAAATTATAAATATTCACGATCAAAGTTCATTCTGTTTCTTCTATGCTGGCTGATCCGTTGAAGTATATTTTTTTTTGCTGGTTTACGAGTTACGACAATGCTATTCTGCAACATGCAGATGAAGTCGCACACAACGTAGGTAACATTGTCTCTCGTTGATGTGAAATAGGTCCCTTTAGCGTGTGCGGCAACTACTTATGTCAAATGGCGTGAAGATGAGACTTCTTGTTTTGACACAGAAGGAATATTCTTATCGTGCCCGAAGTCTGCATAGCGGTGAATCCATAATTGAAGTCTTCCGCTGCAAAATAAATGAAGTTTAATAAAAAACATTCTTCGTCAAAGAAAGTTATTTGAATACATTACGGATACAATAATAAATCATTGTTTTTAACACCATGAAGAAATTTGATGTAAAATAAGAAGTAATTATTTTATCAGACATTTTGTCTACTTACCGATATCAATAAACGAGTTGCGATTCCTTATAGAAATATTTTGTTCGTAAAGAACAATAATTTCTGCTCTTTTCAAAAAAGATGATGACTATCCATATTTTGCAAATCACAAGGTATTTCAAAGGCAAAATTAAACAGTTCGTTGTTGTAAAACCACTTGTAAAACAAGGCGTAACGAATGGCGGCTAGCGTTGACAAATTCATATTACTAATAATTTGAGGGTAGAATATACTTTATATTGTTAGACGGCAATTAATAAAATGTGCATCGTCTAGCAAATTTCAACCTTATTTCAAAGCTCTTTAAACAACTATTTACACATTGCAAATGCAGTAGTCACAGTTTGGACGTAGTAATTCATAAATTCACCAACTATATTAAATGTCTTGGTGGCTCAGCGGTCACAAAGGCAAGTCGGATACTTGATTTGTGCACTCGCTCTCTAGTAAACCGAGTTCGAATCCTAGAAGAAATGACATTTTTGGATGTTATTTAAATGGCGATGCTGGTTGTAAGGAATATTGGTTGGAAATGTTGGAATTGAATCTCAGACCAGACTTAATGAGAAATAAAAATATTACAAGTTGAATCAGTGAGATGGTAGCTACTACGCTGGTAATAATAGTTCAATGCGTCAGATTGCATAAATTAAAGATTCAAGGTCAAAGTAAGACTCGATCCAGGGTGCCTTCTCTTGCCTTACACTTGCGATGACAATATCCAATGTAAGATAATAATGTAAAATGTTTTTAGGAAAATGCAAAAATAAAACAATACTTTTACATTATTTCTGTAGAATTAACTTAAACCGGAGATATTGAATTTTTAAACCTTTGAGCCAGGCACGATACCAAGGGGATTTTTTAGTTTAATTTGTAATTATTTTTAACTTAGTTTATTATAAACTACCTAACTAAAATAATTGCAACTTTCTTCATTGTTATTTTATAGTTATTGTTGTTGTTTATATAATAAATAGGTAATTTACAGCGACATTACTTATTTATCTTATTACTAAAAAAAACTGTACTGAGAGGGTAGATATACGATCGAACTCACTCACACATTCACATGTGGATTCTACGTAATGTTCATGTCGGTACTCAATACATAGACGACGTTTGTGTGCGTGCCTATGCTTACCGAATTATTTTGCCGTGTGTACTTACCTACTAATCTCGTATTTATAACATCTTTTGACCATGTACTTGACATTACAATGAATAAATGAAATGAAATAAATGAAATGAAATGAAATTATATGTATATTTCCAATATACTTTTAGGAGAGGTGTGTCTACTCGGTATAGCAGTTCTTAATAGACTAAAATATGAAACAGTGCTATGAAGCAAGTTCATAATCCACTTAAAAGCATTATTTACATTAACAATGAGAGAGAAGGACTTATACATAAATAAGTATAAGTTAGAGTGAAATGGATTTGTTTTGGTATTGCATTCCAACTCCAACACTCGCCCAGTGAATATGCGGCTAATAGGCCGCCAAGGGCTCTTTTACAGTCAAACAATAAACTCAGGGACATTAAGCGATATTTATATTTATTTAAGGGATGTTTAGCGGAACACAAAAAAAAGTTAGCAAAACGCATACTTAATACTTGACCAGAAAAAAATTGAAAAAATTAAAATAGTTATATACACTTTTTTTTTTGTGTTCCGCTAAATATGTCCCTGAGCGTATGTATATGTCATCATCATCCTAGCGTTGTTCCCGGCATTTGCCACGGGTCAGTGAGCCTGGGGTCCGCTTTGACAACCTAATCCCAAGATTTGGCGTAGGCACTAGTTTTTACGGAAGCGACTACCATCTGACCTTCCAACCCAGAGGTAACTAAGCCTTATTGGGATTTGTCCGGTTTCCTCACGTTTTCCTTCACCGGAAAGCTCATGGTAAATTTCAAATGTAATTTCGCACATAAATTCCGAAAAACGAGGAGCCCGGGATTGGAACCCACGAGTCCCACGACCCTCTGCTTGAGGTCAAACCTACCACGCTACCACGGCTTTTAAACATATGTACTTTATAATAATAATAAAAGCCTTTATTTGTTGAACTTTTTAATTTACTTGCTATTCTTATTAAACAGTAGTATTCTTAAATCTAATTTAAATTTACATAGCGAAAAATAATAAATTTTTAGCTGACTTTTGTCAGGTTGTCTGTCGACTTAGGCCTCCCCCAATTATTTCCACGTCTCTCTATCCTTACACCTTTATGCCGTATAGCGTTTTCCAAAAAAAAGTCCACATGTTAATTTTTTCTAGAATTTAAATATTCTGGGTTTATCTTACTCAGAATCGTTTACCCTATCGATTCTCATACAAGAAAAAATGTGTCCCAGATTTTACTATGGATTTTTTTCCTGCGCGTCACGTTCCATACATACCTGTGTATGTATATTAAAAAAAGTGACGAACTGGAAAGGAAATTTTGGGATACCTTTTTTCTTGTATAAGGATCGATTGGGTAAACGATTCTGAGTACGAAACGAACCCAAAATAGTTAAATTCTGGAAAAAATTATCATGTGGACTTTTTTTGGAAAAGCCCCATAAACAATAGTGTCGGCGGCACATATATTTGACATGATGGCTGTATCAATATTTAAGCCCCCGACTGTTCATGTCTTTTTTTAAACCATCATCAGATGACCCACTTGCTAGATTTCCTTCCTAGTTGTATAAAAAAATAACTACGGCCCCCCTGGCTATGTATGCGGATTGATCAACTTTTTCATCTTGAGGACGTTTTCGTCATAAAACGTATTAGGGTGCGATCACACCGCCGCTTAAAAAACGGTGACGTTACGGAATCGCAATCGCAACAAAATGTATGAAGAAACGGTGAGAAAACGTGACGCATACGACACGTCACTCCGTATACGCGGCGGTGTGGTCGGACCTTATGCGAGTCTTGGCGTAGCCCTGGTGCAAATAAAAAAATGGGGCCCCACTACTATCTAAACTGGTTAGGTTTTAATAATTTCAGGGCCCCCTGAGCTTGAGGGCCCCGGGGCACTGCACCCCCTAAGTGTTGCTACGCTACTGTATGCGAGTGGATCCACTATTTCTTTTTATTAAACAAAAATGACATTAAATCTGTACAATCATCTTCCTAGCGTTTTTCCCGGCATTTGCCACGGCTCAGTGAGCCTGGGGTCCGCTTTGACAACCTAATCCCAAGATTTGGCGTAGGCACTAGTTTTACAGAACCGACTGCTATCTGACCCTCCAACCCAGAAGGGCTAAGCCTAAGGGCTAAGAACTAAGCCTTATTGGAATTCGTCCGGTTTCCTCACGATGTTCCTTCACCGAAAAGCTCATGGTAAATTTTAAATGTAATTTCGCACATATTGTCCGAAAAACTAAATTGTACAATAAATAATTGAAAAAAAATGACTAAATACTATGTAAAAAATTAACCTAAATCTAGCCTAACTTAAACTGAAAATAAAACACCCTTCCCAGGTCACTGTCACTGCTCATTGTGCCCAGAAGGCTGGCAGCATTGCCGCTTTAAATCGCGAGGCTAATTCCTTGTCCAAAATAGCTGCCAGCCCGCTGGTCACCGGGAGCATCTATCAGGCGCGTAGATATTTCCCTGGAGATATCTACGCGCCAGGCCCCACCGTCCCAAGGTCTCAACGCCAGACGGCGGAAAATCTAGCCCTCCCCAAGAGCTGCATATTTGCGTCATTTGACATCTCTGCATTTGCACGTTGCTGGAACATGTGATGGAACAAGTTGTCCTGGCACGTGGCGTCCCAGACAAGTGTCCTGCCTTGCTTCCAACGAACGAGTGTCATGCCTTCCGGCCGCTTGCCATCGTCACGTGCGACACCGTTGCGTACGGCTCTGAAATGGCCGGCACGTTGACAGTTGCAAGGGTCTTTTTTTGTGGTTATGACGTCCCTATAGATAGGGGACAAAAGTAGTAACAGTTTGTTAGAAATAATGTTCTGTCTCGTTATCAGGGATCTTGGATTTGGATGCAATACTGCAGTCTGACGCAACTAGGAACAAAAATTTATTTGGAACTAGCTTCTGCTCGCGACTTCGTCCGCGTAGAATTAGAGTTACGAACTGATGTTGATGGTATATTCTGCAATAATTATTTACGTTGCGACTCTAGGCTACCTTTAACA
This sequence comes from Pandemis heparana, assembly GCA_963854515.1. Taxonomy (NCBI): domain Eukaryota; kingdom Metazoa; phylum Arthropoda; class Insecta; order Lepidoptera; family Tortricidae; genus Pandemis; species Pandemis heparana. The sequence goes on from OY978006.1 coordinate 33,738,807, forward strand.
TGTTTATCGCTATCCCGCGGGAACTATGCAATCTTCCGGGATAAAAAGTAGCCTATGTTTTAATCTAGGGTGCCAGCTATCTTCGTTTCAAATTTTGTCCAAATACACACTCACTCACTCACATCGTCACATCGTTACAAACTTTCGCATTTTATAAAGTCAACTGTCAGCCACATTGGTTTGTTTGCCATCGCGGCTTGCGTACTTTTTTCCTTAACTTCTTTAGGTTTCGATTCAAGTTAGTGTCCATTGTTATGTAAAGCAGTGCAACGTGACTTATGTGGAAACATTTAATAAAAATACGACCGGGAAGACGGTTTATATAAAATATCTGGAAATAGGTCTTGTCTTGAGGGAAAATGACGCAAAACGGTAATTTCTGGGGAAATTTCTCTCGGATGAAGACCGATAAGTATTGCTTTGTTACTTTTACTTAGTTACTTTTAGCTACATTGCGGACCACCAGGAAATATAAATATAGAAAATAAGACATTTCATATCTATTTTCGTCGTGTACTAGGGATGTTCTAACATTATCGATAACTAGGCTTGTTTGTTAATTATTGCGAATAATGACACAACAGAGGTGGACTTTGTGGCAACTTGTATATGTAGTAATTCAATAGGTACAGTTCCGATTTATAGACTTCGTAACATATTTTGGAGTTAAAGATTTTTAACTTTGATAAAATATTCAAAATATATCTGTCTCAGGCCCAGTCCAGAGTTAAAAAATTAAATCGCTAACTCGGGGTTAGGTTTGACAGTTCCATACATTTTGACACTACTTAGCCCCGGGTTAGCATCTAACACGGGGTTAAGTCGTTAACCCTGGTCCGTGCAATGAACCTTATTGATAAAAATAAACCTGTTGCAGACGTTGGCTAATATGTCAAGAAACTATCCTTTATCCACACAAATCCCGCAGTCTCGCGGCGTATCCATACTAGCATAACGATTGATGTCATTCACCCCGAGCGCCGACCAAATCTCCGATCACATTATACTATCATGCTTAGTAGATCGCCAATATTAGAAAAGGCTTAAAACTACTGCTAAACTATGTATTTGGCAAACTTATACCTAGAAAACACAAAACAAAAACGGCGCCTTCTCTCGTCCTTGGTGGGCAGTAGATGTTCCACGGGAGTTTGTAATGGGGGCTGTCGCGTGTGAATTTGCCACTAGAGGCGCTAGTGTCGCGTGAGGTCCAATAGCGTTCACTTTTCACTGGTTTTGGCGGGCTTCGTGACATAAATATGGATTATTTGGCGATGAATGTGAACTCTGAAAGCGGTTTTTTTTTCCGGACAAAACGGAACTGGAACTGCACAACATTGCGGCATAACTACTCTATATGATGATAGTTATATATAATTAATAAACTTAATGAGATTCAAGGTTTAAAACTTGGTTTCGGTTCCGATCTTATAGAGTCGCCTTTGACAGCTATACCTCTGGACCTGAGTCAACAGTGGCGCCAACTGGTGAGCAAAAAAACGATAGTCTCCATTGTGTTCTATAGACACGTTATTCAAACAGATGACGCTTGGCGACAATGATTCGCATAGTAACAAGGTCACACGACAGTTGGTAACAGATAGAAAAATTCGAAGGCTATGGGCGGTAGGGTACGGGCTAGGCTATGGGTTGTGTAGCGGTAGCACGCATCAAGGAATGATGAGGATCCGGGTTCGATTCCCGGCCATAGCTTTACTTTTCGGATTTTTCTGTGTCGTTTAAAAATTTATGGTTTAAAGGGTGACAAGAAAAAGTTGATCGACGTAGCTGCTCTATAAATTATTCAAAATGGCTTAATTTTTAATATGTAACATTTGTCCTACAGGACTTCCGGACAGGCAGAAAAGATGGTTCGCTATAAAGCACCTGGTGCCTACCACTCATCCGACAAGGGTGGCGCACGAATTGCGTTGCCTACGTGACATTGGGTGAGTGTTTTTTTTTATATACCAGCTTCTGCCCGCGACTTCGTCTGCATAGACTTGTATAAACCTTCCTCTTGAATCACTATCTATTAAAAAAAACCGCATTGAAATCCGTTGCGTAGTTTTAAAGATCTAAGCATACATAGGGACATACAGTGGAAAGCGACTTTGTTTTATACGATGTATTGACTGGTTGTTGCCCGTGACTTTGTCCGCGCAAAATTAAATATAGCCTATGACTTGCCTATGACACAAATAATGTGGTTTTTACAAGCTTCATATTAACTTGCAACTTACATATGTATGTATGTTTGTCCGGGTGGAATCTTTTGACTCAATTTTGAAGCAGATATCTTCATCACTGTGTAAGTGAAATGACAATAATAATCTGGTAATAGAGTTCTGATGGTCCAGCCAGTAGGCTTGTTGTCTAACTCGCTCGCAATCGCCATCGTGTTCATTTTGACAGTTCATGTATGAATGTGACAGCTAGCTGATTCCGATGCCAATTGTCAGCCCATACATGAACTGTCAAAACGAACATGATGGCGATTGCGAGCGAGTTAGACAATAAGCCTCCAGGATCGTCTCCGCAGGAGGGAACTCTTTAACGTTTGGTCCGATTGACTTGAAATTTGGTTCACACATATAGGACGCATGAGAATGCAAGTACAGTCAACAAAAGTACAGCCAGCAAAAAAGCTTATATCTAAAATGGAATTTGATGCGGTTCGCTTTGAATATTGATAAATGTATGGAAACATTTGGCGACTGTGATACAAAAATCCTGAAAAACACTGTAGGGCTACCATTCCAGTTTGATTTTAACGCATTCACTGCCACCGACGCATATATGCGTTTTCGTGACATTCGCCCAGTGCCGCTGTCATAATTTTACAGGCATTTGAACGCACATGTGCGTCTGTGGCAACTGAAGTCTCGGGTTTGACAGCAGGCAGCGAACGCGTTAAAAGACCTTATAGACCAATTTCGAACTGAATCGGTTCAGTTGTTTGATATACAGACAGAGATCTCTATTGTGGCGTCCCTAAAATAAAGAACGTAATAGCGTAAAACGGATAATAATATTTGAATACTCAGGGAATGTGATTTGTTTTTCACAGAGGCAAGAATCACGTTATAGGAGTGGACTTGTGTCTCCGTGATTTGGACAGCGTTGCGTTCATTATGCCGTATATACCTCACACGAAGTTTACAGTAAGTATTTCATACGTAAATCACGTCTTTATCCCTTGCGTGGTAGACAGAGCATAAGGTAACAAGTCTTAGGCCACGTTTAGCATGATTTTGGGAATCATGATATAGGCGATGCGGCTAGCAACCCATCACTATTTTATCCCCTTTAACATCTTTACGCTTACAATCATGCTTAATGTGGTCTGTAGATCTTTTTGCCCTAGGCTCTGTCTACCCTGTTTGGGATAAAAACATGATTTATTTATTTATGATGCTTCTATTAAGTGGGTGACGGACGGGCGAGTAAGCTCGCGTACTTACGGCTCGACAACTTTACTCGTCTGTGTGACAGTCTAAGTACCTAAGGTATATTTATTCTTACCTGTCCTATTTGGTAAACAAAATTTTAATGAACACAAAATATTTTTCATCTCTCATACTCGGAAAGTGAGGCAAATCATATCTGACATACGGGAGGATAACTATTATTTTCTTCCCAAGGGTAGATATGAATTAAAAAAAATAAAGGCATTGGCTGTTAATAAAATACATACGCATTCAGCCAAGCATTACGGCATATCCATGTTTTTTTCTTAATTAAGTAATAATAATATTATAAATTGTAAACGGCTCCTTAGTCAAATATTATTTTTATTAATTTATTTACATTACTTTCTTATACATACGTAGACTTAATGCAGTTTTAGAAAAAAAATAAACTAAATTGTAAATGACAATGGTATATATGTCCACACAGCCTATCTCTATTCCGCTTAACGCGTCGTTCAATTTGGTAACTTACTAATTTTACATATAAACTAACTAAAATACCTACTTTATCTAAAGTTTTTCTGTAATCATTATATAAAACATTTTAAATGTTGTTTATGGGTAAATATTGAAATATTTGACAATAACCACATTGACCCATGTTTAAAAAAAAACTGATTTGCTGCCAATGCAACTAGTTTAGAAAAAAAAAATGAAAAAGCGAGCTCGAATTTGGCGCGAAAGCATTCTTCATTCGGTAAAACTTTAAATTAAAATAAAAATGAGTAAATATTCCTGGAAAAAAACGTGGCGTTTTCCTGTATGAACTGTACAAAAATGGCTGAATTAATTTTAGTTAATTTTTAATTTAATGCATTTTTTGTCATATATTATTATCCTTACTTATACATATATTTTTTTACTTTCCTTGTAGTCGAAATGAAAAGTAGAGTGTTTAACTCGTGAAAAACACCAATATCACACTCGAAATATTGGCACCCGAGCAGTTACCTCGTGAGATATTGGTTCTTTTCCTCCCTTGTTGAACAATCTACTATACCTTGCTACTCCGCTACTTACGTGCAAGATAACCAAATATATACGTTTTGCATGCAAGCCCTCCCACCACTACTACCACACAAAACGCACACAAATCCCACAAACTTAATTAATCCTAACACCACCCAAACACTGAAGCGCGTTTCGAACCAACAAACAAAAACAAAAACACAACAACAAAACAAAACAAAAACAAAAGTTTAACCTCAACGTGCAAATTTTTGCAAAGAATAAGGTGTATTATGTTCTCAAATAATCCTGAGGCAATATTTTGTACATAATTTTACTGATATTTTATCTCCAGTTCCTTTATTTACGATGATATAGTTAAAAAATAACAAAAATGAGACGTTTTGAGGTTAGGATTTTGTTTACCAAATAGGACGGTTAAATATGAAAATACCTTACGCGTAATTTAAGAGTAAAATACAGGCGGGTAAAGTCGTCGACCCGTAAGTACGCAAATTACTTTTGAAATATGTGCAGGTTGATTCACGAAGAGCTATATTGAAGGAGTAAGCGTGACAGGACTTCGTAACTATAGTCCCCGGCCGCTATGAAATAAATCCTGACACATCTTCTAGGGTTGTTTGTTACACGTTCGGTCATTGTATCGATAAAAATTGAGTCGAGCGTGAGTCGACTCAAATTCAGTTTTCTACAGCTATAATAAAAAAATATTTATCAGTTGCACGAAAATACGAAAGAAAGTGAAGAAATACCTATTTATAATTAAAAAGGTTCTGTTCTAAGTTTTTAGAAGTTGCCAAATAAATAATCATACCTACGCATTTATTCGAATCCTTCATTTTTATAATAAGTACTAGTGTAAATGAAATAGAATATAAGTACTTTGACAATCAGTAAATTTAATTTTATGAATGCACATAATCATAGACAATATTTTTGCTATACGAACTTTTCAACGCGTGAATCGATATATTGTGTGGTATTATTGCCACTCACTATTCTATCACACGCAACAAGCAAGTCTAGCATTTTTCTCCTGTGGTTGACAGAGGGTTGACATTAGCAATAATCAGGAACTTCATAGCTGTGCAATGTGTCAGGATTGACTTCGTAACGGCCGGGGACTTTAGGATAATAAAATTATAAATTGCATGACCCTTAACCCTTTGCCTTTACCCAGTAGAAAAAAAATTTTTTTCAGGAGTACGTAGGCGACATGGACGCCGATGAGTTGCGGCGCTATATGCGCGCCTTGCTGACAGCGTTGCGGCATGTGCACTCCTTCGGGGTCATACATCGCGACGTGAAACCGAGCAACTTTTTGTACAATAGGGAGAAGAGGCTGTGAGTACAATGCTTTGATCGATAGAGAGAGATAGAGAGATTTTCTGACAGCTTTTGCCACCTTTGTGAATTTAGTTATCGCTATCCCGTGGGAATTGAGCGATTTGCTGGGGTAGTTTTTAAAGTACCATATGTCCTCCCCTGGGGCTGATACTATCTCTTTACTTAATTTCAAATTAATCAGTTAGCGGTTTGAGCGTGAAGAGGTAACAGACGGACGCAGTTTCGCGTTTTTAATATTGAGAGATATAGAAATATCGCACATGAAACATAATAGTGTAACAATAATGTACCTACATTTAAATTATGTGGACCACGCAATGATATTATTAACCCTAGATGCACCACCACGTATAAAATCACCGCCAAAACTTGTCCTAAAAGTACATTCCAAATATATGACAGTCGCAAATGCCAAATGATATTTCAACCACATTTTATAATAATCGTAATTCGTTCGAAATATTATAAACGGGATGTGAACCGCGATTACCTTTATTGAGCTCCCGATATTTCGATACAGTTGCATGTATCATGATCACGGGTAGACTGAAGAAATTGCGGGTGGATGTTATTGATGGGTAGACCGAGCTCTGTCGACCCTCATTCTTGCGCGTCGACTGCGTGCACTCTCGTTACCAACAACTCGTTAAAAACTCTAATCGTAATTCGACTGTATAACACAAAGATTACAGTTTTATTTCAAATGCACCTGTTCGGAATATACGACATACTTTGGCATGTTGACAGTTTAGACGTCCGCGCGCGACTGCGGGCCAGAGAGTGCTTGGACAGATTCTAAGCACTCTCTGCTCGGGACGAGTTTTGAGCGCTTATGGTGTATCTAGAGTTTATAATATCATTGGGACCACGGCGTTAAAATAGATTGGTATGGTGATAGAGGTTTAAGCTTAACGTTGTACCTATATTTGGTGTGTAGTTACGCGTTGGTAGACTTCGGTCTGGCGCAGCACACGTCACCGTCCGCAGAGCAGGCGCAGCCGCCGCCCGCGCACCAGTCGCTCAAGCGGGCCAGGGAGAACGTAAGCTCGCGCACACACACACACACACACACACACACACACACGGTCACTCGTTCACTCACTCACTTAATCACTTTAACATTTACTCAATCATTTTTTCACTCACTCGCTTAATCACTCAATGACTAACCCAATCACTTGCATACTCATAATCAATCTATAGTTCCACATACTCACTTAACCACTTCCTCTCACTCACTGATCACTTTTTAACTCATCAACCCACTCACTGGCATACTCTATCACTCTTTCACTCTCTACTTAATCGTTTTTTTTACTCACTAACACGTTGTCGCACTTATACTGAGTCACTCGCTCAACCAATCACTAGAACCCTTTTTCCAACCCTTTTTCACTCAATAACCCGATGTCGTTCATATTCAATCACGCGTTCACTCTATCACTTTTTCACTCACTTGCTTACTCAAGCACTGGTGCCACTTAAGCCGGCTACTCACACGCCTGCCGCAGGGGCAATACCGGTCGCACGGCGGTCGGGGCAATTTCGGCTGTTCTAAAAATTGCCCCTGCTTGCCTATACACATCACAATTGACAACATTTCATATTTCTGAGTCTATAATTTTAATGGTTTTCTGTATTTTGTTTGAAAAGATGAACATGCTGACAGTTTAATTTTTTCGCTAGGGCTTGTATTTAATTTATAATTAATTTATAAATTTTTGCTTATTCTATAAGGGCGTAACTCCGATACTATCACAGAATACACACTTATCCCTTTGTCTTTTCTCTATAGAAAAAAAACTGACGATAATTTGAAATTGTCAATGTCAGGCCCTATTCTCCAATATTCGTTTTTCGCTTCGTGCTGTTCCGCTCATACTAATAGTCATTATCTTGAGAGTGAGAGAGAAGGTATGCAACGAACTTCGAAAATAGAATTTCAGAGTTGACCCCCTTGTACTTTGAAGTTGTCAAAAATTCAAAATTATGGTCGCTTATTTTTTCTCGTGAAAAAAGCAAAGGCGTTTCACCTATCCTGTGGTAGTTTTAGTAAAATTAGGACATATTTTTAATTAATTTTTATTTTTTATAATAAGCGATATTAAAATTATATAAACATATTGCAGTGATCAGGAGGCAAAATGCTTTCAAACCATATATACATTTTCAGGTGTTATAAAAATGAAATGTTGTCAATTAAGGAGGCAATACTGGTCCTGCTTCCAATGTTGCCCCTGCGGCAGGTGTGTGAGTAGCCGGCTTTACTCAATCACTAATTCACTCACTAAACTACTGTCTTGCGTACTCAACTCACTTTTTACTAACTAACACATTTACTCTCATAATATATCACTCATTCGCTTTTCTAATTGGACTTTGGATGGTAGTTTTGTTTTATATTATGAATGTTCTCCATTTCAGGACTCTCCTCTCCCCAGCGCGAAACGGCTCGCCCTCGATCTTACAATACGCTCGCGCAACCAGAACGCGCCGCCGGTGAGTGCCTGGCTTTATTTAAAAATAGCTTCTGCTCGCGACTGCGTAGAATTATACAATATAATGTAAACCTTCCTCTTGAATCACACTGTCTATTAAAAAAACGCATCAAAATCTGTTGCGTAGTTTTAAAGATCTAAGTTTACATAGGGATGGACAGACAGCGGATAGCGACTTTGTTTTACACTATAATGGCCATTCACGTATTTCACTTATAATTTAGTGATTATTAAAAAAAAATAGAAATTACAAATATACAGTTGCCATCAGATATATCGTAGCTGGCGAGGTCCTCAAATATTTCGGAGCACCATTAAATTTCAATAAATTCGTTACACTAGATATGGTTAATAACATCGGAACACGCAATCCGTCATAAATATAAGAGCAGCGACTTTTCAATAAATTCGGGACGTTCAATGAGCTAAAATTATTAGGAAACACATATCGTCAAAGGTGACTGAGCCTGTGAGCCTGACTGCGTCGATACCTTTGACGATCTGTGACGTCCCGATTTTATTGAAAAGTCGCTGCTCTTATATTTACGACTAATTGCGTGTTCTGATGTTATTAAACTTACTTATGTAACGAATTTATTGAAATTTAAGGCTGCTCCGAATTATTTGAGGACCTCGCCTGCTGCGATATATCTCATGGCGACTGTACATACACTCAGGGACTATAATTGTTGAGCCACCATATAATATAACCCTGTCACAGTGAACTAACGCCTTGTTAAAAAACAAAACTCAATCATATTTTGGCGTTGACATTCTGCAACGAGGTTCTAAACGGTTCTGTGCAGTGTCCCGCCGCCGCCGCCGCCGCCACTCTGAACTCAGTTATAAGAGTTGCACCAAATTACTTAACGATAACATTAACCTTAACCGACCATTTTGACGTATATTTCGTACGTTTTCTGCCAAATTTATTTTTTATTTAACTGTCTTTATCATTTATAAAACCCCTTGACATAAATATTAGCGAATCTAAATTTAATTTAATGAATACGATCCAATTGCATGTAACTATTGACATTTAAATTTGTATTCTTAGATTTTAGTGATAAATTGTTATTGTGTGCCCTTGCAGGGCGTCATAGACCGACTAATCTATACTTAACACCTTTTAATATAAATGTACATGACATTAGAATCTAATAAATAAATAAATATATGTCAGAATGGTCGGTTGCGCTCAAAGTTGTTGCTAAAGTTATTTCAACACACTAAGAGCCATTACAATGTGTACAGACACCGCCGCCGGCGCACTACGGGCCGGCGCCCGCCCCGGCGCCTTGCGCATGCGCAGGCCTCGCGGGCGTGTGCTCGGAGTGCACCACTTGGGCGCCCCGCCGCGCCAATCGCGCTGGCACCCAGGGCTTTCGACCGCCCGAGGTAATAACGCCACGAAGCTTGCCTCATGGGTCATTGGTGCCATGGACGCATGATCACGACTACCTGTCAAACGATCACGATTACCAAACGATCACGATTATCAAACGATCACGGCTACTTGCCATCGATCACGACTACCAAACGATCAGGACTACCTACAAAAGCTTTGGGCTTAAAACCACTAAATTTCATAATACCTTATTCACTAATACCCCTAATTTTCAAATTACCATGGGGTCATAATACCTAAAAATACCTGAAAAGTCAAATTGTCTCTTGTAACAATTTGACATTTTAGGCATTTTTAGGTATTATGAGCCCATGGTAATTTGAAAATTAGGGGTATTAGTGAATAAGGAAATTTAGTGGTATTAAGATCAGAGCCTACAAAACAATCGCGACTACTTACCGAAAGATTACGACTTTATTACCAAACGATCACGACTATTTAATTTACCAGAATTCACGGTGTATTTGTGCATTGTAAATGATCTATACTCAGCCGCAAATAATGTGACTCTCATATGTACGCAATAAAGATAATTCTGATTGAGACTAGGCCAAATTTTAACTTGTTCCTCGTACATAACCAAGTTACATTACCAGCACTGGTAAAACCAACGTTGGATGATTAATTTGTATTAATTTAGGTTTAGGTGCGCCCAAGCCACCCCTAAGCCGCGAACATGTTTGTTTCACTTTAAAAATACCCCCTTATTCATAAACGCTCTACACAGGTTTCTACTAACTTAGCAATCGTTTGTCCTTATCTGTCACATTGACATTTACCTTTCACAGATAAGGACAACTTACTATAAACAAAATACTAAGTTAGCAGAAGCCTATAGAACGTTTATGAATAAGTGGGATAGTCTTTATTTTAGTTTAGAATGTCCTAAAGTCGTCACAATTTAAAAGGCCCGTTTTGACATTTGTCTTCCTGACGTAACTAGTGATGTCACCGTACGACTCGGTACTCGATACTCACGATAAATCGATTCAAGTTTGCATGTGTATTTGATCGATTTAAATATGCATTGTAAAGACGCATTGGATTAAAGTTCTGATTAGAAAGTGAATCTTTAGTCAAACATTTTCTTCAGATGATGAAGACGAGCCATTCTATTGAAATCAGTGTTGCCATTGTTTAGGGCTTTGAGCTCCAAGGTCATAATTTTCAGTAAAGATCACTACACAGCTGGTGAAATGCAGTAATTAATTGATCTAAATAACATAAATAAAACCGGCCAAGTGCGAGTCGGCCTTAAAAAAAATTATCTTGATCGATTTATTTTTTCCTTAACCGATTATTAATAGTCTGAGGACAATATGAAAAAATCGTTATGCACAGCACTTAGCTGAGTGAGCGATACCCATCGATGAAAAATGCAATTACCTTCAGAACATTTCGATCGGTAAAAAATAGAGAACTTCATGGGCGTGAACTGTCAAAACGGGCCTTTTAAATTGTGACGACTTTAGTTATGTAACTTGGTTATGTAAGATGAACAAGGGCAAATTCTACTAACTTAGCTTAGCAATAGTTTGTCCTTATCTGTCACATTGACATTCACAGATAAGGACAAACGATTACTAATTTAGCAGAAGCCTATAGAGCGTTTATATATAAAAAAAAAAAAAACATTTAATTCAGACCACATAAAACAATATTGTCCATATTATTGTTAGTAATGTTAGTAACACAAGAATCTTATATAACTACGTTACTGGTTAAACTTAAGAGCGTGCATCCGTGCTGAGCTCGCAACGTCGCATTTTTGGTGATTTTTTGCGATTATTTCACAGAAATTGAATGAAAGTATCAAATATCCGTCTGTAGTGCACTTCGTTTTTAGTGTATTAATGTGCCTAATGCAATGATTAATCGTGATGGACTTTTATTTTCGTATTAAAGCGATAAAACACTATGTCTCGTTTAATAAGAAAATAAAAGTCCATCACGATGAATTATTGCATCAGACACATTAATACACTAAAACCAAAGTGCACTACAGACGGACATTTGATATTTTCATTCAATTTCTGTGAAATAATCGCAAAAAATCACCAAAAATGCGACGTTGCGAGCTCAGCACGGATGCACCCTCTTAAATGAATGTCAAAATTCGTTTATGAATAAGTGGGATAGTCTTTATTTTACCTTAGAACGTCCTGGTAATGTGACTTGGTTACGTACGAAGAACAATTTAAATTTTTGCGCCTCTGTATATAAACGATGTACATTGCAGGTGCTCTTCAAGTACGCCGACCAGACCACGGCGGTGGACATGTGGGCCGCTGGCGTGGTCCTCGCGAGCGTGCTCACGGGTCGCTACCCGTTCTTTCGCGCCACTGACGATCTGACCGCGCTTGGTGAGATCACCTTGCTGCTCGGCACTCAGGCTATGCACCGTACGGCGGCTACCCTAGGTTAGTATGTGACAACTCGAGGCCCTGCAAGCTTATTATCTAATCTAATTAATATTATAAATGCGAAAGTATGGATGGATGGATGTTTGTTTGTTACTCAATCACGCCAGAACGGCCCAACGGATCTGGATGAAATTCGGCACATAGATAGAGAAAAGTCTGGAATAGCACATAGGCTACTTTTTATCCCGGAAAATTGCGTAGTTCCCGCAGGATAGCGATAAACGAATCAGTGTCCTCTCCCATTCAGACAATACAATATTGCCTTATATAACTAGATGCGTGTGTGTGTGTTACAACAACAAGTCTTGCTTCAGATTCTTCATAATTCAGTGTCAGTAACAATGATTTTAGTTAATTTTTACATTCGTAGGTAGGTAGAGAATACATATTTACCATTTTATTAATTTTATTGTATAAATAGATGGCCGTAAACCTTTGCTGTCTTTTAGTAGAAAAAAAACAGCCGGCACTTAAAGGATAAGCAAACGTTGGTCGGTACACGTTTAGAGGCACATTTTTCTCTATCATAGGGGGTAATTTTGTGCTGCTTAGTTACTAATAACAATACATACAATTGCCTTACAGTTAAAACCTGACATCTCTCATACAATAATTTGGTCGGAAATCTGTATGAACTAAATGTCATAACTTTCAGCAAAGATCTTTGCGCCCTTTCCGTACGTTACGTAACTCGCTCACAATCGCCATCGTGTTCATTATGACAGTTCATGTATGGGCTGACAATTGGCATCGGAATCAGCTAGCTGTCACATTCGTTCGAGTTACGTAATAAGCTAGTAGGGGTCTGCTTACACTGGTTTACAGATATATCGATAATGGTACTCTCACTTGGCCGGTTTTTTTATCTGTGCCCGTTTTGTTTTCGTCAGGCTGCCGCTTGGTGACGTCGCTGCCCCGCTCGGGCATATGCCTGCGCAGGTTGGCCGCGCACCTCAACTCGGGCGCGCCGCCCGGGCCGATGTTCGACCGCGGCGACGCGGTGCCGGAGGGCGCCTGCCGGGACTGCCGGCTGCCGGCGACGTACTGCGTATGCCTGCACACACACAAGAATGTGAGTATCACACGCACGCAGGCACGCGCACGAGCACACACAAGAATGTGAGTATCACACGCACACACGCACGCACGCCGGCACGCGCGCGAGCACACACAAGAATGTGAGTATTACACGCACGCACGCACGCAGGCACGCGCACGAGCACACAAGAATGTGAGTATCACACGCACACACGCACGCACGCAGGCACGCGCACGAGCACACACAAGAATGTGAGTATTAGACGCACACACGCACGCACGCAGGCACGCGCGCGAGCACACACAAGAATGTGAGTATTACACGCACGCACGCACGCAGGCACGCGCAGGAGCACACAAGAATGTGAGTATTACACGCACACACGCACGCACGCAGGCACGCGCGCGAGCACACACAAGAATGTGAGTATTCTACGCACACACGCACGCAGGCACGTGCGCGAGCACACACAAGAATGTGAGTATTAGACGCACACACGCACGCACGCAGGCACGCGCGCGAGCACACACAAGAATGTGAGTATTCTACGCACACACGCACGCAGGCAGGCGCGCGAGCACACACAAGAATGTGAGTATTCTACGCACACACGCACGCACGCACGCAGGCAGGCGCGCGAGCACACACAAGAATGTGAGTATTCTACGCACACACGCACGCAGGCACGCGCGCGAGCACACACAAGAATGTGAGTATTACACGTACGCACGCACGCAGGCAGGCGCGCGAGCACACACAAGAATGTGAGTATTGAGTGAATAAGTTAGTATGAAATTTAGTGGTTTTGAGCCCAATGCTGCTAGCTTAATATTCGTGTCCTTATCTGTGAAAGTTAAGTGTCAAAGTGACATAAGGAAAAACAAAGAAGAAAAAAGAAAAATACAAAATACAAAAGAAAGAAAGAAAAAGATAAAAAAACACAAAGAAACACACAACAAAGAAGGAAAAAGAAGAAGTAGAGTTATACCTACATACATACATACATAAGTACAAACGATTATTAAGTCAGCCTATAGAGCGCTTATGAATAAGGGGGTCAGTTCAGTTCAGTTTCAGTTTCTTTATTTGTTTATTTTAAAATTTGGGTTGATTATTTAATTAATTATTCGCAGGAAACCGATTTGGATCCCAGCAAGACTTACGCGGGATTCCCGGACTCGGCCTTCGCCCTCGTCTCCCGTCTCTTGGAGCCCGAGCCCCGGGCCCGCATCACGGCCGCCGAGGCGCTCCGGCACCCGTTCCTCGCTTAAACAACTATGCGAGCGGAGACGGAAGTACCCCGCTGTTTCAACCAAAGTGTTTACAGACTATCGATAGCGTATTGTTTTTCAATATTACATTAAACTATTGATTCTATTTTCAATATGACTCAACTGTTATCACACAAACGGATATTTTCTCGAACAAAAAGGCTGCCCTAATGGCTCTTAAAAACCCACGAACTTCCGAACAATATTGCTGCTAAAAATGATCTAACCCCATATCAGAGCGACTACTTAAAAAAAACGAAACATGTCGCATCACCCGACTTTTACACGTGAGTTATCCGTCTGTGTAATTATTATTGATACCATCAATAGTATTGACAAGGGTCACCGACGTAGCCAAGCGAATTATCACTTTGAACGCGCATATAGCTCGGAGAACATCTCCCTATATCAGCAATTTGTGAAATGTCGGCGATATGTGACAATTCGATATAGACTTAGTCAATATGGAGCCAAATAGAATTGCATGCAAATAGAATTGTCGCTTGTCACCGACAATTGTCATGTTTGTGAAATAGGTTGGTCGTTGGGTCCGAAAGGTTCTCGAGTGGTGACCGCGCGGCAAGCGCAGCGTAGGACGTCCAACGACGGATGACCTGGAGCCTTACCATGACGTCCTAATTCCGACTCGGTTCAAGTTTCAGCTGTCACTTTTAGTATGAATCTGACAGCGAGCGGACCTAAACTGACTCGCATTAAGACGTCATGGCAAGGCCCCTGGTTAAAGTCGCGTCACGGTGGATGCAAGCCGCTGCCAACCGAGGCAACTGGAGGTCTACGGCTGATATGATGATGATGAAGCCTGAAGACGTCCACTGTTGAACAAAGGCCTGCATCCATCGGTATCCCGCAACTTTCGCGATGTCGTCAGTCCACCTAGTGGGAGGCCTGCCAATGCGTCTTCCGGTTCGCGGTCGCCACTCGAGAACTTTTCTCCCCCAACGGTTGTCTGTTCTACGAGCGATGCTATAGTATTTATAGTTTTCGTAATTTTTTGTACAATAGGCCTATCGATATTATGGCATATTGAAACTATGATTTTGCATCAATGCTATAAGTGAATCGCTTATCTGTTCACATGTGTTTGCGCGTTTTGTGACGTTATAGTAAACCGTAATTTAAATAGGATTGGAGCCGACGGTTGTTCTATAATGTTTACGTCGCCCGGGCCGTAAGTAGTGGTTTACCGCCCGCGAGCGTAAATTACCACTACCTAGCCAGGGGAAGATGTATTGTGTGCACTACCCGGGCGGTGATAAAGAATTCAGGTCGCATTTTCAGATTCTTTATTTCTGTAATGTACTATTGTTTACGTCAAAGTGTATATCAAATGACATATTTCAATCCGATTCTGATTGCAGTCTTTATGAAATGTCTGTATGCTTTAAAAGGTGGGTGGAGTCTTCGAATTATTTTATGCCAGTAATTTATTATGTTATGACTGTTTTTGTTTTTATTCTGTATTGTAGCAGGAAAGGAAAATAATTTTAAAAGAAAAGAAAATACATACATTGTTACACTTTAGTTACTGTTTGGATTTTCTTTTGTTCAATTTTTGGTGTGTACTTTCTTGCGCTGTACAGAGGTAGGTGTCTAGGGCAAAAAAAAGTATTTTTAATAATGTAATTCGATATAGAGCGACGCGACTGCATGTGTGAACAGATATGAGTTCGTATGTCTCAGGCTTAGAATATTATGTACTCCACGCTTATGCGGGCGTAGCAAGAAAGTGGTACATATTTTGAGCGGTTATGATATAGGCACACGTTTTTGCCTGTTGACTGTACTGACTGTAATGAAGTGACGGTAAATGTCCTAGACCTTTACGACTTCGAAGTTTGTTATTTATTCTGAGCCATAATGAGATTACAAAAGAACTGCCAATGTTTTCTCATTAAAACGAAATAGTAGATTTTGACTTCTCTAAATGCTGTGCGTATACATATTTAATCATTTTTAATTTTTTAAAGATAAAATGTCATTCAACTGCCTGAGTACATTTTTTTTTAATATTAGTCTCGGTATTGTATTGAGAAACTTTTATAGAAGAAAAGTCCATATTACAATGGCCGAGAATTTTCATAAAGGGCCGGCGACGGGCCTATATCATGTGGGCGGCGGTGATTGCTTTCCATCAGGCAACCCTCATGTTCGTTTGCCCTAATCTCATAAAAAAATATATTAAGTCCACAAAGTAATGGTAACTTTTAGGTTGGTTACACCTGGATTGACACAATGACAGTGACATTTGTGGCTGATTCGGCCATCTTTGGTAGTTTTTTGGAATCTAGTTATGGTTTGGAATATAGTTTTTGTTTTTTAAAGTACAAGCTGTTGCATTTGAAGTGCGGTGGTAGTGTTCTTGTTATTATTTAGGTTTACGTAAACTGTAGTAGTGATGTGTCCGGATATCCGTATCCGTATTTCCGAAAAGCTTATCCGTTTTTGTAAACTATAGGGGCCTATTAGCTATCTGATTGTCTTTGTTATAAAATAAATACTTATCAGAGGTCCCTGAATATTAAAACAAAGAAAATCTTGCGACTCAATTTTGAAGCAGATGTCTTCAACCGATTGTGCTGAAATTTTGCATACTTGAGTATGTCTGGTGACACTGACAGTACAACAATCTCTTAATGGAGTTCTGGTGACCCAGCCAGGACCTAGGACTGCAGGGGGGAACTGTTCAACGGTTGGCTCGATTGACTTGAAATTTGGTACACATATGTAGGACTGGTGACAATGCAAGTACAGTTAGCATAAAAAGCTTGTGATATGAAATTTTTGACAGAAACTTATATAAAATGTTTGACGTTCAACTATTAGCCTGAGGTCAAACGTCAAAAACCGTTTTTAACGATCCGGCACATCACTAGTTACAGGTCAATTCGTTTCGCCTTTAGGGTTACCATAGTATTAAAATCGTTTTTCGGTGATTTTCATTATTTATAGGCTGGTAACTTTCTCGAGTAACAATTACTAGTGTGGCAACAAAAAGAAAATAAAGGACGCCATTTTGTTTGTAACTGTCAGTTGACGTAACTGCTTTAAAATGCAACAATTCTGTATGTAACATTTTTGTTGCCTTTTCTTATTTAGTTTGGTAAATTAAAACAATTTTATAAGCTAAAATCCACGTAGTATTAGACATTTCGCTTCTTTAAGTCAAAATGCATTACCAGTCTTAACAGTTATGACATTTGTCCAAATTGTTTTCAAGAATATTAATAATCCTTCCAAATATTCACTCAAATAGACTTAGACCAAATAAACTGGCTGTTTTAGTTGTTAATTAACGTTATTAAAAGCGGTATACTTATCAACTTTTAACCACTCTCTCTTGACCATTATTATTTTGCTGAGTACCTATCTCACACTCTTTTAATTTTCCCTAAACTCTAATTAAAAGTATGTTTTATTCAAAACTTGATAACTGTCACAGCTATTAATGTACTGGTAGTACTATTATATTATCCACATAAGATGGATACTTTGACAGTTCTGAGTGTCAAAAGAAATTAATCTTTAATTCAATGGTTTTAAGGCATGAAAGAGTAGTTAATTATGGAAATGGGTCATGCGACATTGAAAAAAATAATTTTCTTTGATACTGAACTGTCACGGTAACTTAAATGAAATATACTACTAATGTATATGTAATATAATCGCAAACTGTCGTTTGTTAAGCCTATATTCTATTACTATGCCAAATTTAGTACATAACAAATGGACCAACGCTTAATGTAAGCAAAATACGATTTTAAAAATGCGTACAATATGAATTTACACAGGACTTCCAAAATTTGATCAAACTGTGCCTCTCTCTCTCAAATTTGTGTGAGTGGGACAGCACGAAACGAATTGAATTTCGGGTTCAACTTTTTTGCCACTCGTTGCTATGGTTACGTTCTTGGTCACTCTCTAAAGCGTAATTATACTGGCTATTTGCCAAACAGGTATTTTTGCAGTAGTTTTAAGTCTATTGGTCATCTACTAAGCGTGTTAGTATAATGAGACATTTCTTCTGACAAAAATCTGCCGCCTGTTTAAAAATTAAAAGTATACATACGTCCAATAGTTAACACACGAGCTTACCACTACTGTGATGAATTTTATAGCTATAAAATAAACGATAATACGGCCCAGTGTAGCCTTTTAGGTATATAACAAAGGACCGAAAAGTGATACGATTATTGTTATAATATAATAAGATAGCCGTGAATCTCGATTCCTATTACGAAACATTGATGTAAGAGGTGTATTCCTTTGTCTATCTTGGAGGGATGAAATAAAAAAAAGTAGGAAGTACGATCTGTTTCAATAAAGAGGGCGTGACTGACACATTCACTTTGACAAATTTACGAGGTGTGGCTTCTTTGTGACACCCTGCACATTGAAAGATCATATCGATTATTGTTGTAGGGAATAATATCTATTTTTATTGTATAGTGAGTGAAGGAATGTGGGATACCTACTTAATGTTTTCGGATTTTCAATTTTACACGATTTTAACAGATTACCTAATTATACACAGTCACGTCTAGTTTTAATGACCATAGAACGTAATCTAGCAACGTCTCGTAGATAATACCATTTATTAAAAAAATTTACGTGAAAAGTATGTAAACGAAAAGTCTGTGGTTCTTATTAGAACATTATTACTTATTAACGTACACTAAGTGAAAGTGAAGAGAAACCAAATGAAGTATTGGCTTAAAGGACTTGCATCCAGGCCTTAATCTTAACAAAAAAAAAGGCTTTGTAATTGAAACAAAAAGACGCGGAATCAATGACTTTATCCGATTGGTATGAACCTTTCGTGGCGAGTCATGTTCATGTTTGACTTTGTTTACTATCTACTTAAAAATAGTCGACCAGGCACAAGCCGTAAGGATTTTTGTGAACTGAAACAATTGTTACATTTATTAACAATTTTCTGTTTTTGTTTTATTGTAGGCGCGTTTTTCTGTGATTGTCTTCTCTACTGTGCTGCTATTTTCACATGTTGATTGTGTAATACAATACGTTGATTGTCAATTCTCAAAAAAACTGGCGTTAATTAATTATTGATGTACTTATTAAGTCGGCTAAATCGATGTTAAATGTGACTTAGAAGTACGTCTGTACTGGCACGAGTGCGCGAGAACTGTATCGCGCGTGTCAGACTACCCGTCTTGTTGTTGTTGTTGTTGTTGTTACTGTTTATTCTAGAAAGAGACGCGTAGTCTCGCTCTATATATGACTTACACTTAAGTTAATTGGCGTTTCTGTGAGCGGTGTTTATTCGGTGTCCACATGCTGTCCTTCTATTCTACTCTCACTATTCTACTTTCAATGCCGTTTGTCGTTGTTTCTAATTTAATTATTCTTAGTTTAATAGGTACTTGACATTTGAAAATGTATAAAAAAATGGAGTACGCGCCGGCTCGTTTGCCGTTTGTGTTCAATGTTCATAAGCTGTTGAATTGGTGTGATTTTATAAAGAACCCGCGTACTGTAGCCGGCGCTTCTATAACTTGACTCGTTCTCTGGCAGGCTTTGTATAGTGTCAGGGGTCTTGTGTTGTTGGTCGACCAGTTGCCAAGACACATGGCTCCGTATACCATAATACCTGGGCGAATATTCAGCGTTTTTTCGGCGTTTTTTTTTCGTCATTATCGTCTCAGCATATACCATTAAAAGAGATGATGCTGAGACTTAACTTTTTATGACAACGAAACACAGTATCGATGCTGCATTTAGCTTGTCCAAAGTTGTTGCGGCTTGTCCTTCTGTTAGGATAATAATTGTGGGACGACAATGACGCATGAAACGAGCGGTCGAAACGCTTGAATATTGGCCCACTTACGAGAGAACACTACATGCGCAGCAGCGAGTTTCTTTAGGTCACCCTAGAAGGGATTGTAACGGTTGGTTGTGTCGGTTGCTGCTTATGGTTGCCCCCCCCCCCCCCCTCGGGTGTTAATGACTTGGACTACCCCCCCCATGCTCTGGCAGGCGTCGGCGAAACACACGCCGACGCGACCAAAATCGGGTCGCTTGCCAAGGGTTTTGGACTTTGACGTTAACCACAAGGTTAAACGCTACCGGAAGGGATAAGTATTCACTATATATTTAAATTAAGATACCGACTGTAAACGGCGACTAAAACCGAATTATTGTGTGTGATTGTGGCTTATAAGTTAGTTATAAGTGTTAAGTATACACGATTTTTGTTGATTAGTTATATATATAATGTAATTATAATTATGAAATAGATCTCAGTATCTTTTGTTTAGTACAAAACGCTTTTGCATGCCAAATGGGTTTCGGGTCACAGTACACAGACAGTCCGTATTTGTACCGAGATCAAATGTCTCTAGTGCTGAAAATTAAATTGAGTACGTCAGGTACACTGTCATACGCATACGCGTATACTCCTATACATCCTTCTTGGGACCAGTATTTGGGTGTGATACGTGTTTCATCGTAAACGGTTGCAAATTTGAATCACGTGCGTCTGTGCCAAATACGGCACACCGGCCTGCTCCGTGACACAACTGGTACATCTGCGTTTCATACCCATTGTAATGTTATGTTTACGTACTTTAAAGACTATATATAGATTGTCGCCAACAGTGTAACAGGCTCTTTTAAAGAGGGCGCTAGTGGGCTGGTATGCTAGATGCTACGAAAATTGCGGTCTGATATTAGAGCGTGTAGCTCATTTAGAGCTCTAGTAATCTATTATTTTTTTAACTACTGCTGCTTCCCGCCGCTAGCGCCACCTGTCGTGAAACAGAGTGCCTTACTGTTGTATTCAGTAGAAATGGAACTGTTTACACGTACATGAGTACATTTTTATATATATCGAGTAGGTTTTATGTTATAATACTTAATCAAAACTACCTTGTATCGAAATGCCTAAATTTAAAAATTATTTTTCATTTTCTCATTGAAAATCGTTAAATTTCAAAATACTTGAAAGTTTTTCTACGTTAGTTAAGGCATTTGGATATAAAGACATTTTGTCTTATAAGCATAGAAAAAATTGTCGTTATGATTAGGACTACACGGTATTTTTAAGAATATCTCTATTTGAGATTTGGTCTTGCGAAGGCTTTTTGATGTGGGCGTGAAACCTGCTCAAAATAATCGAGGGTTGATTCTGATTAAAGGAATGTTCATGTTTCAATATGTTGTTTTTATTTACCCCTATTTATTGCTTTGGTAAGACCGACCAAGGGATTCCTAAACGCTATTCCTTTCCTTTTTTTTTAATAATTTGACCTGTTCGTTTGGGTTAGATTGACTTGAAATTTTGTACACGTGTACGGATGACAATGCAAGAACAGTAGGCTTATTGTCTAACTCGCTCGCAATCGCCACCGTGTTCATTTTGACAGTTCTTGTATGAATGTGACAGCTAGCCGATTCCGATGCCAATTGTCAGCCCATACATGAACTGTCAAAATGAACACGATGGCGATTGCGAGCGAGTTAGACAATAAGCCTACAGTTAGCAGGAAAAAGTTTGATATTTTTTTTTATCAAAACTTATTTCTGATGTCGGAACTGTGATCATGAAAAAAAGTTTGATATTTTTTTTTATCAAAACTTATTTCTGATGTCGGAACTGTGATCATGAAAAAAAGTTTGATATTTTTTCGTTCAATATTTTTGTGCACGTAGTATGCAGAGCATGCTGCGTATATTTTCCGTCAACGTCCAAATACTAAGGATCATCTAAAATAAAACCACACAGTTATAATGAAATCAAGCATGTTACACTTTATAACTAACGAAAATATCTTTCAATAGGTATACTCTTTATAATGCCACACTAAAATGTGCTCAGCTATTTTATTTAACACGAATCTGACAATATGAATATTTAATAAACAAATATATGTCCTTGCAACCCTCCATGGCTCAGAACAATAAGAAAAACAACATGGCGGCCGGGCAAGCGGCGCACGCGTCTGTAGGTGGGCTTAGACTAAACGAGAAACGAGCCAATGCTCATTCTATCCCCACTTTAACAAGTTTTGTGTAAACAGACGTAGAGCATTCTTTCTTTGTTCACATAGATTTCAGGAATATTGAGTGCTCGCTCGCTTGATGTTAACGGTTACAGCGTGCGAACAGTTGGTTAGAGCGTTGCAGGCCACAGAATTGACATAGCAATGAGCATCTATTATGCAAGAATTCCAGTTATTCTGCTCGTTGCCATTTTTTACGTAAACGCTGAAAACAGGTTTCATTTACACTAAAAGCTCAAGAAAGAATGCTCTTGATCTAGATCTATATCTGTCCCTTAGGTCTAAACCCACTTTGTCACGAACACCCAGTCAATTGTTTAACAAAATCAAAGTATAACAAAATTTATGGAGATGCTCATACCAGAAGTCCTCGCCTCAACCGCAAAAACGCACATAGGCACAATACAATAAAATAATACATAAGGTAGGTATACATGTTACAAAAAACACCCCTAAGTCAATAGGGGGTACAATTCTTAGCGTACTATAAATAAAATGTACAACCCTATTTCAATAAAAGTAAAGAGTAAACAGCACAAAGTATATTTTCACAAAAATGATACGTAAAATACAGGAGAATGATCCAGTTTCCGGTGAGTAGAGGTTTTGGATTCGGAATCAAACGTGTCCAGTGTACGATACAAATCTCTTGTTATATCTTAGTTAATTTCTTCTTTTATTAATATGGCCCCATCGATCGATGCGATGATTTCGCCAATGTCGAAGTAATAAATATAGTATTCAAAAATCTTGTGACGATAATGCCGGCAACGTTGTACGGTAGAACACGGTCAAACGACCCCCTCCCCCCTGTCGGGCTCTTAGCCAACGGATAATGATAATCCCTCGGAGACCGCCAGGAAATCATTAAGATGCCCAGGGTGCACCTAGTTAATATCTCCAGAATAACAAAGATGACAGCTACAATGGGAATACTACCCTCGAGTTAATCCAGGCAGTCTAATAGTCAACTCCCACCGAGACGCGTCGCGTCGCGTCTCGGTGCGAGTTGACCCTAATAGGGTTGACATTATATTTGACTTCGACGAATACATATTTTTTGGGTATTTTTGTAACACGTAGAACCCCGAAATAGTCATAAGTATAAAATTTCTCCATCAAAATAAATATCATAAAACATGAAATTAAATAAAGCTACAATAAAATGAACTGCACTATCGCATCTACAAACTATAGCGAGTACGTCGCCCCACTTTCAGTGGACAATTGGACATACACGAAATTTGGAATGTGAATAAACGAATAAAGCTCCTATGTCAATAATTATTATATAGCACTGTATACAAGAATGTTAAATTGGCTATAACTTATTTTTGTGGACAGCAAACAGTTATAATTTATCAAAGACAGCAAAGTACTGAAATACTTAACAGAGTTATTCCCATTTGTTACCACCAATTTTACAGCCGAGAAAAAAAACTTATCTTTTACCAGTGGAAACTAATGGAAATAAAAATTCCCCAAGTTGGTACTTTAGCCTCGTAAAGCCCAACGTCTTATTTATAGGACTACGAAATCTAGTCCTTCCGACCCAAGCTAATATCGAAAATTATCAATTAGCAAGCAGGACATACACTTTAAGCACGTAGGTACCTACCGATCCTTGACTTTGATGTATCGGACTCTAAATATGAAATTTTCCGATTTTATAGCACTTCAAAGGTTTGGTCTGTTAGTAAGTAGACGTACCTTAAATAAGTACACTGGGAAGTTATAATAAACGTCCCAAAAATATCTTGGGCCTTACGAGGTTAATGGTAAGAGATGGGAAAAAATCCCAAATTGTAGCATACTTAAGACATGTACCAGAACTCAAATGACACCACTTTCTATATTATGCTTAAATATGGCAACATTTTTGCATTCCAAACTATTTTCGTCATTCGTCACTTTTCTGTTTTATCACACTCTACGTATAAATAAATAAAGCGATAAGTAAAATGTCACATATAAATTTTGATATGGAAATGTGATATCCAAAAATCGAAAAAAAAAACAGTAAAGCCATGAAGTGAAAAATAAATCTAGTATAGAGTCAATGTTTTATAGAACAAAGCAATGAAATTTTGAATAATCAGAATCATTCATTTTTGTAAAGAAAAAGGTCACTTTCCTTTATTTTTGGTCCGCCAGTATTACAGATTATACTGGTTATCACAAAACGGACTAAAACCAATTGTATACAGAATTGAGGCAATATTGTTGGGACAAATGGTACACTTCTCCTCAAAATACAGAGTTGATGGTAAAGAGATACAATTAAAAATCGACCTTACCCAACAGGAAGCGGTAAAATTTAGTTACGAACATCATTGACACAATAATAATAAAAGAATAAAATATGTAGTCAACCAATTTGATTCCTAGGCCTTGTCATATTGAAATTTACATTATTCCATAAGCGACATAAACAAAACAATAAATAAAAAATATTGGCACCTAGACTCACATATTCAGAGTATAAACTGAACGGGAGCAAACCTTTCCACGTGACCGGAAACCTATATATCTATATATATATGAAAATATATATTATAATGTATCCCTATTCTCCTTGGTCACGGCATCACGCGTGACCGGGTGGAACGATTTCGCAAATTCTTTTTTGTTTGTTATTGTCAGGTTCTTTCTTATGTAACAATATTTTGGAAAAAAAAACTGGTACGGGGGCGAAGCCGCATGTAACAGCTAGTTATTTATAAATCTGACCAATATAATAAATGCGAAAGTTTGGATGGGTGGATGGATGTTTGTTTGTTGCTCAATCACGCCAGAACGGCCCAACGAATCTGGATGAAATTCGGCACATAGATAGACAAAAGTCTGGAATAGCACACAGGCTACTTTTTATCCCGGAAAATTCCCGCGGGATAGCGATAAACGAATTCTTTGCAGGCGAAGTCGCGGGCAACAGCTAGTAATAATATAAGAATAGATAAAAAATAAGATACTTGAGAAAGAACATTGACTTGACAGAGAACATTTAGAATTTCGCCTATGGATAATATTTGAAACTCCACAATGAATTTTAAGGTTGTTTTACAGACATATGAATCCTATAGGAGTAACAATAACATAGGCTTTGTTTCATCAAACTATGTCGGAAAAAAGAAACATATTAAAAATCCTAAAAGTGACGTTTCTAGCGCTCTGGTGTTTGAATATGACAACTATTTTGCATGGTAAAAATCTCTCGTCCATTTTTTACTCTTGAATGCGAGAGACTAGGTCTCATACTCCCAAATTCGAAGTTCGAATCTTGTCGTTTCGCTCGCATATAAGGTTCAACATCAGAGTAACCGGGACGGCAAGATACGAACTCGAATTTCAGACTATAAACAAACAGGATATTCGAGAAATAAACAAAAGCATAAATAAATAAAATTGTTACGAAACTTTAGCAAATGGGAAAATTCAAAAGCGCAAAAAATCATTGCAGTTCATAGAAATAAAAATTGAAATCATCATCATCATTAACATCGTTATCATAAAAAAATTGTGTTATTGGTCTTTAAGTAATTTCTCACTCCATCATTGATTGGATATCTGATATGTAACAAAATACTAATGTTACTAACGTTCAAATTATATTAAATTTCGCGTACAAATCGTACTTGGCCATTGCACCCTTAGGCATGGACATATTGGACATAACTCATACATTACAGATCATAAGGAGCGTGAAAGAGACAGATAGATACTTTGTGTCCTTGATAAACACTTAGACATCTCCCCACTCACATTTAAGCCCAAATGCATACAACATTTATGTACTGCAAGCAAATGTAATCAGCGAGATAGAATCACTGATTCTTATAAGAGGAAAAACTTGTCCCCATGTCAACTTTGTTACTAATATGTGTGTATGGAGATAACAAAACCGACAGCAAAAAATACTATGTAAAATTGGGAACTTTTGTTCAAACGTTAGTATTATTGATTGAAACAGACAAAAGTTTCCGATATCTGAGAAAAAAACAATTTACATTACATACTTTATGTAATCAGGCCCATGTAACAGATATTATCACTGGTTTATATCCTGTCGTTAAAACGACATGGATCACAATGAGCGCAAGGATTCAATTAAATAGTATGATTGCGATACAATATTTTTAAAAATGTAATGCTCACTGAAGCTCATTTTTTCAAAATTGCGACAGATTACTGTAGGCAGGTTACTGTTGAATTTGTGGTAGAACAACCTAGTTGATACATATTCTGAATCAGAATCACCAGCACTATTCATTCTTGTAAAGATAAAAACAACATCCCCAATTTTCCATACATTTTTCTCGTGTCAATTGCGTTACGCATCTGAAACTGGCAAAAACATTAGGGCAACGTTTTTTTTCGCAAAAATTAACAGTGCTGGTGATTCTGATAAAAAAAAAACAAAATAGCTTCATTTTGGAAAAGAGTAAGGGGTATACTTTTTGAAAATGCTCAATTATCGAATTAAGATAAAAAAAACTCAAATTAGAAAGGCTTAAGCAATTGCAACTGAAATATAGAATTGATTTATTAAATAACTGGTTAGCATTTAAAATTCACTAAAATTCATTGAAAAAAATCACTGTAATTCAATAAGCGCTACATTGCCCCTTATTCATAAACACTAGGCTTCCGGTAACTTCATTTTCGTCTTTATATCAGCAAAACTGTTCTTTACAGGCCTACTGTTTATAAATAAGATCGATCATAACAATAAAATTATATAAAAGCATACCACAGTAATTTTGAACGACAAAATGTGCCCATCAGCACAAACATGATGCAAAACAAATAGCAAACTTCAAGTTATGTAAATACTCGTAACACATTAGTTTTATAATCAATATACATAAAACATAAATATAAGTTCACTGGAACAGTCAAAGTAAAAGGACTTCCGGTATGCATTTTAAAATAAAGCTAGACACGGATAATTCGCTTTGCAAAGCAGTATGGTGCTGTCACTGTAATGTTCGCACCAGACACTGTAAGCTGCCCCAGCCCATACAGGACAGCCCGGTGCCGACTACAGCTGTCCGGCCAGTGATGTAACTATAGGGTAGCAGGACTGGCAAAATGGACCCCAAACTGGTTCAGCCTACAGCACACAAGGGACAGTCCACTGTGTTACATTGAAGGACCTCATACATTTGCCAAGGACCCCCAAACAGTATAGTTACGCCACCGTATCCAGCCCACATTCGCCGCCCGCGCCTGGCGCTCCTTTCTGTTAAAGCATACTTCGTGCCACTTTGCATATAAAGCTGACGGGCATGGTTTAAGTAAAACAAACGATTCAAATCATCAGCCACCCGTCACCAAGCATATGCATGGTGCACATCGAAGTCATTACCCATAAAATTTTAACATGTCGCATATTTATCTATAAGTTACAACTATGTACAACCTAAGTCTATGCGGATCTAAATTAAATATATGTTATTCCCAAGATGTGTAACGCTCGCGTGGCGCGCCAGGGCGCGGCCGACTGCCCTCGAGTGGCACATTTGATCTAGACACTACGTTAGCAACCATAATATAAATCAATTACTGTATCCGAATAACAAGCAGCACGCCTGCGACCTGCTCGCCCCGACGCTCTGAACAGTATTAAAAAAATATTTACGTCAAAAACCTCAACCATCATACCATAATATTGTAAATATTTCTATGTCGAAACGAGATTTACGTAGGGTCGCTACCAATTCCTATGCGCGCGTGAGGCGCGCCCCACGCCGGCTGCAAACGCATCCAAATTATACTTAAGCTTTTGGAATTATGGGAATATGTAAAATTATATTTTACAAATCAACGGTCCACGTACGCTCCAAAGATGGATCACTGACACAACACGCCACAGCCTGTTTGCTGACATTGTCTGGCTCCCTCGGGGGGCTGGGGCTAGTTGAGCGAGGGCGAGGTGGTGTCGTCCCACACGAGGTCGATGCTGGGCCACTTGGTCTGCAGGCAGGTGAGCATGGGGTCGGCGGAGGCGGCGCGCATGTGGCACTCCAGCAGCGCGGCGCGGCCGGCGCGGTACGCCACGCGCCCGTCCGGGTTGCTGCGCGACAGCCCGTTGTAGTGGTGCACTGTGAACGTGTCGGGGCAGCCGCGCTCGCACGACGGAAAGAACTCCTCCATGAACGCGCTCAGCAGAATTATACCCAAATTCTCTGCGTCTAATTTGCGCCGCATTAATTCTACGTACTCCGGCTCAGAGACGAGCTCCGCGGCGCATAGCACGTCCTGCAATGCTGCAGATGGGATAAAATTATTGCCCTCGGGGTCGAACGATCTAAAGATACGCTCAGCCGACTCTCCTGCCGTCTCGGGCGCGGCTAGCCGCCGCTCAAACGAAAATAATACAGTCAAGTGCGTTTCAGAAGCCAACACCCAAACAGGGTGCTTGGGATTCTTGTAGAAGGATCCCACGGTACAGTATTGCATGTGTTCCATTATGGTGAGAAAGCCAATGTCGTTTTGTCGCTCAATGCCCCGCAGCCTCAATCCGCCAACAACCTGGTCATGATCCCACACGTGGGCTACCGCTCGGCCCGTCAGCATCAAGTTTATCAATCCCTGAGAACCATATCCGTAAGTAGAATGTATGAGCGGGTCAGACAGCTCAGACAGCTCCGTTTCAACAAGACTGACTCCCTTGCTCAAGATCACACTATACAAGAGTAATAACACCCCATACTTGTCCTTCAAAACACGAATGTTTCTAGTATAGAAAGCCTCAACTTCCGATAGGTTTTGGAATGAGTGTATCTCAATCTTCCTGTGGAACTGTTCGAGGGTGTCACATATTTGCTCCTCGGTAGCTGGACCAGCACTGGTTTCCGCATCTGAATCGTTCTTGCAGTACACAGCCACATTATACTTAGGTGCTAGACACTGGCTTAATATCGTACACACAGCCCTAACAAGGAGAGAGTTGCACTTCTCGGTGGTGAGATCCCGGAGGCTGTGGCCGGGGGTCTCGGAGAGCAGTATCTTCAGAAGGAAGGCTTGCACGGGGGCTATGGCGGCGCAAGGGCCACCCTCCTGCTGCGTCAGCGCGCTGGGCTCGTCCACGCTGAACGTGAAGCCCTGCGCCCAGCGGTGGAACACCTCCTCCTTGACCTGCTCGCCCCACAGCAGCCGTCGCGTGTTGGCTAGCTCGCGCTCCATTCCCGCGCCCCCTGCGCCCGCATCTGACCCTGCCCCCCCTCCGGCACCGTCACTCATCTCTTTGTCTTCTAAAGATCTCACGGAAACGGTCGCCTGTTCTTCGGTGGAACCGATCAACATTTGCATATGTGCAGAGATGTCTATGCCACCTGAAACAGACTTCACATTAGACACAAATATGTTAAAATCATACGAAAAACTAAGAGAATACTCACGACGCGGCGGCGAGACGCCACCGGCCGCCTCGGCCGACCCGAGTCGGTGACGGCTACGATCGTCAAAAAGAACATAACCACGTACTTATACTTACTACATATATACAGCTCATAGTTACTCCGACATGTGATAACTATTTGTCTTGCTTGTAAAACAGATTGATCATCTGAAATGCTTCAATTTGCATCATAAACCGTCAATAAATTATTACCAAAAACTTTTCATTAATGGAAAAGAAAAGCTTACGACATGAAGGCTGCCATTTTTTAAGAAAAATATCAATAACGTTTCGTTTTCGCATTTCAAAAACGTTCCGTTTAATTATTAGCAGTAAATTATTGAAAATAATATGGACAAATAGCATTGAGTGGTATGGTCCATATTATACGTATTAAAAGCTGTATTTATCAATAACATTAACAAACAGTTTCACAAAAATAATCCACATAAAATAATTTGTAATTAGATAGTGATAAAAAAAACCTTAACGATTTTAATAAACTAAAAAATAAATATATCTTGACTTGTTTTGAAACCGTTTTATCAAAAACAATCACAAATAAACCGAAAAATCACAAATAACGAGTTAGAGGTAGGCTGAAAGATACTAAATGCTTACGCTTTTTTACTTTGAAGGTCCGTTAGTTACAATGTTGCCAGAAGTATGGAAGTCAGTTTCTATTTAGTAGATTTTAATTTTAAGTACAGTAGGCGACAAATAAGTAAAACATGAAGGGGATAAGCGCAGTATGAAAATGATGTTGTTTTTCATACTGCGCATATCCCCTCCACGTTTTACTTATTTGCCGCCTACTGTGAATCTCCGCTCTCCGAAACTGAAATATAACTTGAATAAAGATGAGATGGTACGTTACGTATGAAGTTTTAGTTGTAGTTTAAAAATCCTGTCCAATATGTTTTTTAAGAAAAATTGAGGTACCTATAGATACAATGTAAATGACGGAAAATCTAAAAGAATAAACAGTGTTGTGAAATTTTCTATCAAGAAACAATGAAGAATTAAATTACTATAAAATGACGAAAAAACAGCCTGTAAAATTTACTGCTATTAGGTAGCCCAGAGCCAATCTGTGTCAGACTTTTTTTTAGTGTAAGAAAGCACGACATTAACTTTCGATATCATTGACAACAATAAAGATTAATAATCGTATGAAAACGGAACTAACATGATTTACACAAAATATGGCCATATTCAACCATCCTACTTAAAATTCACATGCCTTCTGTGCATTCTGCCTTTGTACTTCGTACTTTAGGATTTTGTCTCTAGTATAGTATGTATGAATGCAAAAGTATATGCGAAACCCATGAAACCATTTTTCTTTATCATTCAGAAATAACTTGTACAAGGCAGATTGTATCAAGTACTGAAGAAAGTGAAGTGAGACTAGCTAATAAACATTAAAAAAACGGATGAAAAAGAAACTACTGTAGTTTTCCTCGAAATTGTTACCATGTAAAAATCACATTTACGACAAAAATGTGACCATGGTATAGCGAAAACAGTGGCACTTTTGCTTAATAATTGCTCTTTAAAATAGAGGTCTATCTTTTTTGAAAAGAATCAGGAAATAATTTCTCAGCAATTCTGAAAATAAAAAAATATTGTCAATTAGGATGCTATGCCATGGTATATTATTTAATTATTACCACACCTGCCGTGCATATTTCTACCCACCACCCACGTCACGCTCACTCCGCCCGCTCCGCGAAGAAACTTTTTTACAACACGATTAGCGCAGCGATCAAGCGATCACGATCAGTCAAGCATGAGTGTCGGGGGAAGCCGGACTGACGATTCTTTTATTTTTATGACGTTAATATTTTGTTAATCGTATTATTTCGCCAGCGTTAAGTTCTGTTTGTCAATATAAACATGTTTTAGTTGTTTAGATGTGTTCGGTTCGGAGTAGTGTGTTAGTTTTTGTGTGGTTTGTTTGTTTTTTCGTGCGATGAAGGTGGGCACAGGAGTTTGGAAGCGACGCGCGGCCGAGGTGTACATAACAGGTACATTTACCTATACCGCCATTGCATGCTGCATTCTTTGTTTCAACACGGAGATTTAACTTGTAAACTCGCTAAAGAAAGTTATTGCACTGTTGCAACCAGGGCAAGTGTGAAAGGCCGAGCTGTTTCGCGCAATTCAAAAGTTATTGGCGACTTCTAAAACTAGTTTTTAACGCTTTGCGATTGTTAACTACAACGTTTAAAATGTTAAAAGTAATTTTTACCATTCCGATTGTTAAGTACTATTTGTAGGTTGCGTAAATATCTAGCATGGGAATTTTGTGCGAATGAGTTGACACGAAAAAGTTTATATCGGATGGATAGAAACTGCTTTGCGTGTATTTTGCGATACTGCCATCCCTTTTGCACTTGAGCGATCGGGTAGGGACAAACGGCATTGATCATATGATAATGAATACGTTAAATGATTCATTCAGTGTTGTGGGTTGGTTACTATAGTTTCATATCACACATTTGAAAAAAAAAGATTTTATTATTCCGTTTTGACTCTAGATCTGATTTAAAATTTGCTTGGAAGGTACATTTTTAGTCAATTAAGTATTGACCGTGTCTCAAACTGTCTAGAAAGTGAGATAAGGATAATAGAACTAAACTTATAAGTGCCTTTTTCGGCACCCTATAGCCTTATTTACCTATTTAGTTTTATTTCTAAAAAGTATATTAATAAAATTAATCTTGGTAGAAAATATTTTAGACTAATAATACAGGTTCACAGTAACATTCTCACAGTAAACATCGCAATGCTTTTCCTAGCCAATTCAATGTAACATTCCTGACATTTACTGTGAAATGGTTCCACAATCGGTAATCAATACGTTTGATATGATAATACTATCCAATACAAGTGGTCTATTTGTAACTATTCAAAAACAAAATATTAAAATATCTAAATTTAAACCATTGAAATACGCATGTGCATAAAAGAAAGAAACCTAGAAGTGGCATGTGAACGAGAGACGCGTGCCACCTTTATACGGAAAATTGCGCGTATAAACGTCAAATCGAATTTGACAGTTCAAGTAGCAGGATTCTGCCAGAAACTGATTTTGAGTGTTTTTGCAACGCAGTTATTGTAACGACATCTGTGTGCAATGGCATAACAAATTATTTAAGCTTTAAGCTAGATTTCAGGCGACAGTAACGCGGCGACACTGTCGCGGCGACAGTGTCGCCAGTGCCGCTTATCTCGGAAGTCTAGCTTTCTAGACAACTGACTGACATTTTGACACTTATCATTTGGCTACTTGACGCTAGATGGTGTTTATTTACCTGTACAATGGACTTAAAGCAATAATCCGTGGGGAAAGTTCAAATTAGAATACCAATTCGGAATTTAACTTTTTTATAGAAAAGCTGCGACCATTAATTGCCCAGATATCAAGGTAGGAGTAAACTGTCGACGTGATAGTTTGCCGACACCGGTGTCCCTAGCGAATGTATCGCACTTCTATTGTTTCTTTGTTCTGTGGTACAGCTGAAACTATCCCACTTATTTCTTAGCGCTTGGGGGGCTACTCCGAAATTCGTTTTTCGAAGTTCGTATCACGCCGTCCCTTTCGCTCTCAAATTATTAACTATTAGTGAGAACCAGAACGGAACTGCACGAAACGAACTTAACTTCTAAAATCGAATTTCGGAGTATAAGGCCTGGCTTTGGCCGTCCTCAGCGCACTATGCGCTTCTGGCGCTTCGGTGATAATACATAACTTGTTTTGTCAACTGCCTGTTGCGCGATGAGCATTACCGGGCGGTTGCGTCAAAGTTGAACTAATTTTTTTTACGTAGATTATCGGAAGCCCGAAAATGTTTCTCCTAAAAATGTTTATCCTAACAATCACTGTTCATAACTTCTCTGCTCATAATGTTCTGAATTCCTAATCATTCAACTTCATAATGTTTGTTGCAATAAACATCTATCATACTACTATTTGTTTTCCTATATTTTCTCAACATAACCATCTTTTACACTATTATTCATCATCATATTTTTTTTATGTAGATTTGTTTTTATTCCTAAAATTGAATATTATTTATACATTCAACTTATTAATAATATTTGTTATTCTTTCGTTTATTTTTACGGTAATAGTACGTTAACCTTCAAATATGCTTTTACGAAGATTTAAAGAAAGAGGCACTGATAAAACCACTTTAGGATGATTGATTTGGATTAATTTAGGTTTACGTGCGGCGGGGGTGGACCTTGGGCCACCCCTAAGCCGCGAAGATCTTTGTTTTATTTTAAAAATAGTCTTTATTTTACCTTAGAATGTCCTGGTTATTTAAAATAGGTATGTACGAGGAACAAGCGGAAAATCACATTATGTACATTAATTTTGTATACATTAGGGTAACTTTTATATGGTTGGGTACAGTAAGTAATAGTGATGGGTTGCTAGCATCGCCTATAACATGATTCCTAAGAATTTCGCCCAATTCCCTTGATGGGCTTTTACCTGCGCGAGAAGAGAAGCAGCAAGAAAAAGCAAATACTGCACCATTTATCTTTATTGGCTTCTGTCCCATGCAATGGCGTAATTATTCTAAATTTTGGGGGAAATTTTGGCAGTGAGTCAAACAGCAACAAATATGTAATTAAAATACAAAATGATCATTCATTCATGTTCAACTTGGGTAGGGTTTCGAAGGTACAAACGGAACTCTATTCTAAGACTCCACTGTCCGTCCGTCTGTTTGTCACTAAGGCTGTACCTTCGGAACCTCAGACTATGTATTACTATTGCCGCTATAACTACAAATAGGTACCAAAATCTAAGTATGGTTGGATGGATGGATGTTTGTTTTACTCAATCACGCCAGAACGGTCCAACGAATCTGAATAAAATTCGGCACATAGATAGAGAAAAGTCTGGAATAGCACATAGGCTACTTTTTATCCCGGAAAATTACCTGGGACAGCGAAAAACGAATTCTTTGCAGATGAAGTCGCAGGCAACAGCTAGTAGTACTAATATATATTTTTAATTTTATGCCTATCTATGTATCTAAGCAACCAGTATAAACTGACCACACTGCCTACATTTTGCTTAAGAGTAGTGCTCAGCTTACACTGGATTTTATAATAGCAAGCCGAATTTGTGCGGATGTGAATATTTACCGAGTATGTTTGGGTTTTTTTTTTCGGCGTTCTATTTTTAACTTTTTAAAGGCAATTTATGTGTGCCAGCCAGTCCTATCTGAAAAACTTAATAATAACACGACCTGTATGTGTGAGTAATGTGTGCGAATAGACAAATTGACGTTCCAAATTAGAAAAATGTTTTTCACCTATACCGACCCTCGGTCGGTTTTTTTCTCTACGAAGTATCTTTGTGGCCAGAATTGTTTTAACAGTTAATGTTCTGACAGTTAAGCGAGGTCGTCACGGTTGGGCAGCCCCACCTGCGTTCGCGTCCTCAACTTGTGTACAGAGCTGTTATTGTAATACTGTTTATCTAGTACCCATTTGATTATGAAATGTTTTATAGATCGGTGTTTAGATATAGACGGGGACAGGTTTATTCGGCGAATAATCAACAAAAATTAAGATAATTCTGTTACCCACATGCAAAGGGTACAATAAATATAAATGGGATGGCGATTGTTAAGAGTAGGTATAGTCATTCGTAAAGAAGTGTCTTTAGCAGCTATGTTGAACAGCTTTTACAATATTTAGTATATTATAAAGGGTATCCGCGGGAACCCGAAAGATTTGAACAATATATTCCTGAAGTCATCAACAGTACCGTATAGTGAGCTATGCGGACCCTCAGGTCTTATACTCCGAAATTCTATTTTCGAAGTTTGTTTCGTGCCGTTCCGCTCTCACAAATAGTCATTCATTTTAGAGCGAGAGGGACAGTGTGACACGAACTTCGAAAATCGAATTTGGGAGTAGCCCCCCAGCTAGGGTCCATATTGACTTCGCTAAAATTTATCCTCCGAAATTGATCTTCATAACGACCTGTAAGAATGATCACTTCTCCTAAAATTTTGGTACCTAAAGGTTTCGTTCCTAAAATTTATTTATTCGTAGTCATTCAATAGGTGGTGGCTGAGTTTTTATTTATTAGGTACTTATAAAATCTTAGGAATCATGTTATAGGCGATGCTAGCAACCCATCACTATTTTGATTCCTCTTTCCACCTATACCCCCAAAATCATACTAAACGTGGCATTGTCTTCTTACCGCTCTGTCTACCCCGTAAGGGATAAAGACGTGATTTATTTATGTGCAGTATTTCAATGCAGGTTCAACGCTCCGTCATTATAACAGGACCGACGAAAACGACAGAAAAATGAGAAATGTGGAACGGTATTTTACGTTATGATTCACGCCATTATATTTGCAAGCGAGTGTTAAAACGAGCACTGTCTTAGTCTGAGTGCACTAACTTTGACAATAACTTTAACATTTTTTTTTATAAGCCTTTTTATTCCGAATTCGCTACAATTTCAGTAAGTGCATGTTATTGTTGTTGTCGTTTTTTTTTTTTTTTTATTAAATTGTCGTGCCTCATGGCATAGGCCTCCTCCGTGTATTGGAGGGTTCGGGCTATAGTTCCCACGCGCGCCCAGTGCGGATTGGGAACTTAACACACACCATTGAATTTCTTCGCAGATGTGTGCAGGTTTCCTCACGATGTTTTCCTTCACAAGCTCATGGTAAATTACAAATGTAATTTTCGCACATAAATTCCGAAAAACTCAGAGGTGCGAGCCCGGGATTTGAACCTACGACGCTCTGCTTGAGAGGCCACAGGTCAAACCACTAGGCTACCACGGCTTTTTTTACAACTTTTATAACTTTAACATAACCGACGATTTTGATATGTTTCATAGGTTTTCATGGCCTGTCATAGGAATCGTGTTACAGACGATGCTAGCAACCCCTCACTATTTTGTTTCCCGTTTTCACCTAGATAAGCCAACGTTACAATACAATAACTCTTTATTGGACACCACACAATCATGCTAAACGTGGCCTTAGGCTCTGTCTACCCCTTAAGGTATATAGACGTGATTTGTGTGTATGTATTTATTTATTTGAAGTTTATATCATGCCGTTCCACTTTCTCTTTTATTAATGCAATCAGGCCCCTCTTCTCCACTGGGCACTATGGGCACGTGCCCAGGGCCCCGCGATCGAATGGGGCCCCCTAGTTCCTGCCAGATTACCAAATGATAACTGATATTTAGGTCATAGGGGCCCCATGATCCTAATGTGCCCAGGGCCTCAAATAGTTTAAAGACGGCCCTGAATGCAATGCCCAGTGAGGCAGTGTGAAATATCTCCAACCCAGGACTATCACGGGCCTTGCCATGACGTCTTAATGCGATTCAGTTTAGGTTCGCTCGCTGTCAGATTCATACTAAAAGTGACAGCTAAAACTTGAACCGAGTCGGAATTAGGACGTCATGGTAAGGCCCCTGGACTTCTTTCAGGATATTGTAACGAAACACGGCTGTAAAGGACAAGGTCTTTTCGAAGAAGAAAAATCATTAAGTTTTTAACAATCAATAGACTGCAACTATCCGCCATACATACAAAATATTGTCGCCTATAACATGATTCCTAAGAATTTCGGCCATTCCTTCGATGGGCTTTTACCATATGCGCGGGAAGAGAACTGGTACATTCTATGTTTTGCATTGCTTCCAGACCATGGAGTTACATAAAACTTCAAATAGATACCGAACTCGTTTGGCCGCATCTGGGACACATTCTCCGGACATATCTCATTTAAAAGTGTTCTTTTACCTTAAAAAAAAAACCATTTGAACTCGTTAGCAGTTATGAAGAATCGTAACGACGGGTTATCTTGAAAATTGCCACTTGAATTTGAAATTTTTGCTAAACTAACGCGTTCTAACCATTTCTCAGGCACTTGAAAGCGATCGAGTGGTTCTGAATGTGTTTTTTGTGTTGACTCTACCTCGACATATGGCCTGTTAGCGGTTATACTAATAACTGGTATACAACTAGATCCAAATAATAATAACCTAACCTAAAATTTTCATTTTAGATACTACTTTTTACTGACTTTACTTTTTGTTGATTGTACTTGCATTGTCATCCGTCCTACGTATGTGTACCAAAATTCAAGTCAATCGGACCAACCGTTGAAGAGTTCCCTCGTGCGGAGACGGTCCTGGCTGGATCACCAGAATTTTACTACCAGATTATGGTCAACGATTTTTTATTGTACATAAAACACAATAATTTTACAAATGATTACAAAGTAGTGATATAAAACATAAACTAAAGCTACCTTAAAAATAAAAATTATAACAAATTTGGACCCTTAGGTAGGGTCCCCATCACGCAGGCAGCATTCCCGCGTTGTATCGCAATTGCGAGTCCTTGTGCGAGAAAGCTGCCGGCGCGAGGGTCGTCCGTTGCCTCCCTCAGGCGTTTACTTAAGTCTCTGTAGAGCCCACGTGCGCCCATGCCCCGCGGACCGAGTGTCTCGACGCCTAATGCAACGAACTCGTACTGGGCGCCGTACCAGATTATTGTATTGTCAATTGTTGTCTGACTTACACAAGTATGCAAAATTCCAGCTCAATCGGATGAAGATATATCTGCTTCAAAATTGAGTCGCAGGATTCCAACCCAGTCCACCCCGACAAACATAAATTAAAAGTTAATATAAAGTTTGTAATAATAAAACTACCCACATAAATATAGTTCGTTCCAATCCTACTTCCTACTAATATTATAAATGCGAAAGTTTGTGACGATGTGATGATGTGAGTGAGCGAGTGTGTATGTTTGTTCCTTCTTCATGCTAAAACGCTTGGACGGATTTGGATACAATTTGGGACGAAGATAGCTGGATTAAAACATAGGCTACTTTTTATCCCGGAAAATTGCATAGTTCCCCCGGGATAACGATAAACATGTTAAATCATTGCTAATTCTACGCGGAAGAAGTCGCGGGCAGAAGCTAGTTCATTATAACGCTTTTGTCACGAACAAGTCCCCCAGTCCGGCTAGCACGAGAGCACGCGAGATCCCGTCTCTTTCTAGAACGGTCAATAAGAAAAAGACGGGCAATCTATCTCTTGTGCGCTCTCATGCTAGACATGCTGAAGTGACGTTGTATACGAGAATGTTCACGAAAATCTCTGGGAACTCCCAAAAATCTAGTTTTAATTTTCCCCCTGACATGACAAACGGTCATTTTATACGCCGTCTCGTGGCGGTCGCAGGCGCAGCTCGCACATTGCGTAACTTGTGTGCTAAGTAGGAAGTAGGCACTGGCATAGCATTGTGCTTTGCGCTAGAGTTTTAAACCTCTCATTTAGAGAACTTTCGTTTCGTCGGTTAGCGTAGTGGTTCCAACTGACTATAAAGCTAGGTCCCGGGTTCCAATTCCAATCCGTTTGTAAGAATTTGAATGTTTTTTGAAGTGCGGCGTTGGGCACAAAAAACGTTAAACTCGCGTCAGACGTAAGACGGAGGGAGAGTTTAAGTACCAGGGTATAAGATCCTCTAAGAGCTTATTTTGAAAGACGAATGAATCGCGTTCGATTTTTGAAGTGTTTTTTTGTTGAGTCGTGCAGCAAAAGTACTAGGGCATCAGCACATTATTAGAAGTCTGTCAATATATGTAGATGATACGTACCTACGTTTTTTTTGTAAGCGGCCAGTACGGTCATATTGAGCGTCATGAAGGTTACAACATTAAAATCTAATCTAAGCTGCTGTTTTATCTTCTGCTGGCACTCCCGGAGTGCTACAGTGGAGGGCATAAATATCGATGGAGCCGATCATGTCAAATATATGTATCACCAACCTTCATGTTTGTGGCTTAAAGGTGTGTATGTAGACGTTTATCTACGCACATATCATTAGTGCTCTAAAATGCGTTCAGAAACCGTTAGTAAGTGAAGAGCATTATTAAACTGTTAAAAAATCTATAGTACTGTAATAACATTAAGTACAGATTTTACCTACTACCACAGACAAGAAAGTACTTACATAAATCACGTCTTTATCCCTTACGGGATAGATAGAACCTAGTATAATTGGTTGCAATAATGCTGTTCATTTCCCTACTGCTTCTGAACCCATGTTATAGTACTTATGATATGTGTGTAGATAAAGTAACGCCAACCATATCGCGTTCTTTCGATATCTAAACGTTGTCTTTTGGTTTGTCATTTTGTACGCTTTGCTGTTTAATTGGCGAATGTTTCGCTTGTCGATTTAGTTTTGGAAAGCGTGTCCACGGCCATTTTGAATTGACACGGTCGGTGTCTGCACTTGACTTCGTGAAGCATAGGTTTTTGGAATTTTTTTGGCAGATCGTCCATATAGACAGACGATTTTTTGTCACCGCTCCCTCGTGCTAAACCATACCATAGAAAAAGTAATAGTACTAACGTGACCATACATGTACAAGTCATGTGTTTACCCCTTACGGAGTAGACAGAGCCTTGGATAACAAACCCAAAGACCACGCTTAGCATGATTGAGGGCGTATATTTAGGAAGGTTAATCATCGCGACTTGCGCGCTCTCGTGCTAGACTTGCTGGGCCCTGTTTTATAAAGATAGCTTTATAAAATAGGGTCCTGATGGCTTTTATGGCAATGGCATCTCGGCTAGGAGCTGTAAAGGTATAAAGATATGACTTATGTATGTATGTATATGGTATATACTCTGGGCCAGCCACGCGCTGATTGAATAAAGGAATAAGTATGTTTTTTTGTACTGCTGGTATTTATAATCACTTCAAATGAAACATATTGACGATAATGATGTAAAACATCCGCAATCTGTAACAATACGGCCCACATATTGTTGTATATGTGTACCTACGCCCGCTCTCGCGTATTCTGTTTTGAGAGCATACAAAGTAATATAAGCATAATAAGTTAGAACGTTGTCATTATTACAAGATTTTATTAGACTTGTAACGTATGTACGTTTGTCCGGGCGGCACTGACTTTCCCGGACCGGTACTACTTACTGTATTTTCTTAAAGAGCCGGCGACACGCTCTTAACGCCCGATGTTACGAATGTCTATGAGCAGCGGTGATTACTTTACATCAGGTGACCCGTTTTCCCCCGATCATATAAAAAAAAAATGCAATTTGCAACTCAATTTCGAAGCAGGTATCTTCACTTCAACCGATTGAGCTGAAATTTGGATTGAGCATGCTCTGTAAATTGATCAATGTGTCTAGTACATTACACATGATTACATCCCAGATCGCAGGAATATGTCGCACGAGCCAAGCGCGAGGGCGATAAACACGCAACCCGAGTGTTTCTTTATCATCGCCCGAGGGGTGTGCATAATTTTACGCCTTCCCCTGGCCAGGAAGTGGAAATTTCCGCTCGTGTAGCTGGCGGTTTCCTACTTACGGCGCGGGGCGACGTAAAAAATTAATTGAATTGAACCCCAGTAAATGATTTTCAGGATAGTACTACTTTGATCTGAGACAATTGGTGTGTAATGTACCTACTTACTATTGTAGGGATTATTAGTTTAACTGACCTAAACATCTAGAATAATTATACTTTAGAATAGGGTTGCCATAAGTGTGGGGACTCAGACCGGGACATTTAAAGAAAAAAACCGGCCCAGTGCGAGTCGGGCTCGCCCACCGAGGGTTCCGCACAAATTCCGTGTTAACATAAAATCCAGTGTTAGCAGAGCCCTGCTGCTAAGTAAAAAGTATGCAGTGTGAGGTCATTGGTTACTTTACTAGTTACATACTCACATAGACAGACAGACATTAAACATTACGGTTATCGCAATTTTTCCTTTATCTGTGCTATGAGAAGTTGCTTCGTACCAAATATCAAGATTCTGAGTTCACGGGAACCCTGCAGGTGTTGATTTCCTTGCGAGTTTCCAAAATTTGCGGAAATTTGCGGCATAAACGGCTGTATCTTTTGATTGCGTTGGCTTAGAAGTTTGATTTTTTCACAGCTCCAAGGGACAGTAGACCTGAGTATTTGGTATATATTTCAGCTTATGATACCTCCACGAATTCCTGAGAAAAGGGGTCTTGACAGCCGGACGGACGGACAACAAAGTAATCCTATAAGGGTTCTGCTTTTTCCTTTCGATGTGCGGCACCCTAAAAACTAGTAAAGGTAGAAAAAAAGAAACTTTTATTACAACGATCCCGAAATTTGTTGACATTGTTGACGTAAATTCGTGAAACGTGAACGGACAAGTGTCAGCGCTTACGTCGTTCTTTCACGTACGATTAGCCTAGCTAGTTTATTGTAGTTTGGTAGGTATAATACTGTTTACCAACTCCAGCGCTCTATTAAATAACTACGATTTTCAAACCGGGACAATTTGCTTATCGGCCGGGATGCCGGGACACCATGCTTCAAACCGGGACATGTCCCGGCGTACCGGGACAAATGGCAACACTTCCCGCGGGATAGCGGTAAACATGTCAATTCCTAATTCTACGTAAACGATGTCGCAGGCAGAAGCTAATAGCTAATAAATAAATAAATAATGTAAATAAGCTATTATAACTGCGCGTCTTCAAAAGGTGTGGGAGG
Source organism: Pandemis heparana (assembly GCA_963854515.1). Lineage (NCBI taxonomy): Eukaryota > Metazoa > Arthropoda > Insecta > Lepidoptera > Tortricidae > Pandemis > Pandemis heparana. The sequence goes on from OY978006.1 coordinate 33,781,271, forward strand.
AGGAAATTCGCTAATAATGTTCTTAACATGACATGACAAAAAGGAAGTTTCCATACATATAAATTGGGACATTTTGAGACTTGTTATTTAGGCTCAGTTGGATTCATTCTACCTACCAAATTTTTTTGCACGTGTACAAATTATTATGCTTAGCGAAGATTACTTTATTTTCATACTTGAGTTGACTCTTCTTCCTTATTGGTGGGTGTTTGGGGGTTCCGTGCCTTGATAAACTTAATTAACTAAACGCATAGTTGAAGTTTTTTAAGATTCAATTCGAAGGCCGGCGCGCAACGTTGGATTTTCAGTCTTATAACGAGTTGTGAGAGTTAGTTATTCGTTGTTAATGCATACCCTCGCAAGCGACCTTTTTGCCTGAGAATCAAAGCCGCGTTAAAGTTAACAATGTATGTTTCCTTACCCACAAATTAAATGCAGTCGAGGGCATAAATATAGATACAGCCATCATGTCAAATATATCTGAATATCCGCGAGTGGACGAGCATTGTCAGCGTAGAAGAGCTGATTCCCCTGGCACAGGCCAGGGACAGGTTCGCTAAGCTAACGGCCAACCTCCAGTAATGAAGAGGCATTGTACCAGACAAGAATAACCTTATTGTTTGTCGCATAAAGGTGAATAGATGTTTTTGTCGTCTTGATAACGAATTTACGCCCTTGATTGTACAACATGGAATGTATGTCCTATCCTAATTTATATTCAGACACGATTGACAATATTTAAGGGGTGCGAGTCCGGTTACCTCCACATGTGATCATGAGCTGCGGTTCGTTTTTGGAATCGTCCGGGGGTAAGAGCAGTGCTTGGTCCGGTGCACTCTAGGCATCGGCTAATGATTTCCTGGCAGTTTCTGAGGGATATCATTGACCGTTGGCTAAGAGCCCGACCAGGGGGAGGGGGGTCTTTTGACCGTGTTCCCGTACAACGCTGCCGACAGTTAGTCAGTTTGCGGGTTGTAGGGCCTTGTGCAAGGTCCGTCCGGATCGCTACCACCATCTTACTCGCTAATCCTGCCGCTAAGCAGCAGTGCTTGCACTGCTGTGTTCCGGTGTGGACAGTAAGACAGCCGGGGAAATTACGGGCACAGGAGGCATTTCATCTAAGCCCTCTAGGTTGGCAACGCATCTGCAATCTCTCCGAGGTTGCGGGTGTCTATGAGCAGTGGTGATCGCTTACCATCAGGTGTCCCACTTGCTCGTTTGCCTTCCTAAAAGGTTGAAATTTTTGACAGTGCTCTTTGCCCCGTTGATGAGTATTACACAACTGTCCAGCGCTAGTAGTTAACGCTAACGGTTTCATTGTCACCTTCATTGCTATCTTGATCGCAGTGGGAACTGCAAACTGCTTTCACACCGCGCGACGCTAAATGTTAACGCATAATGCCAGCTGCCAAACCCCGGGTCTTCTTCAGGCCTTATACTCCGAAAATCGAATTTCGAAGTTTGTGTAACGCCGCTCCGCTCACACTAATAGGCATTAATTTTAAAGTGAGAGGGACGGCATAATACGAACTTCGAAAATCGAATTTCGGAGTAACCCCCCATTGACACAGACGCACATGTGCGATCAAATGCCTGTAGATTATTCCAGTTACCTACCCCTTTTCATGTAACGTGGCCTTAAGGTCTTGTTACCTTAGGCTCTGTCTACCCCGTAAGGGATAAAGATGTGATTTATGTATGTATGTATAATTATTTACGGCAGCTACCTTTATGTTTATCGCTATCCCGCGGGAACTACGCAATTTTCCTGGATAAAAAGTAGCCTTTGTTACCAGCTATCTCCGTTCCAAATCACTTCACTACCTACATAGTATAAAAAAGTCTCTTTCCGCTGTCTGTCTGTCCTTAATTATGGTTACATTTTTAAATCTACGCAATGGATTTTGATGCGGTTTTTGGTCTGTCCGTATAGATAATATGTATACGTTTAATATGTTTTTGTGTAAGCGGCCAGTACGGTACGCGTCTTGAACGTCATGAAGGTTACAACATTAAAATCTTACTTTAGCTGATTCTTTACAAACATACAAATTTTTCCTCCTTATATTATAAGTATACATAGATAGGTAATCAACAATGAAATTAAATAAGTATAATGACAGGTATTTTTTTTTTAATTGGAGCGATATCGTATCTACTGATCACTTTGGTTACAACACTATAACTACCAAATAGATCTGTCATCGAGAAAATAAATGGTTGGAACTGCTATAAGCATACTGCTAAGTTAGCTCTCACAAACATTCGAGCATTAACGCTGATTTAGCGCTAAGAATCGCATAACGGTATGCCCGCAGTGTCATAGTTCTTTTGTAACTCGGTTTTGTAGACGGCCCGACCAACCTAAATAACGGACTGTGGACTGCATATCGTGTTTTATTGTTTGAAACTTAGAACAAGCAAGCTCATCCTATCCCACTATGTGACTGAGTGAGTGTGTACCTATGTTTGTTCCTTCTTCACGCTAAACGACTAAACTAATTATATTATAATAAATAAGACGTAAGAAGACTGCTATTAAATTTTTCGAACGTAACCACAACTGGAGCCAAGAAGCATATGCAAGTGGTCATTAATATGCCCAGATCTGTTGCAAGTGCCGAGTATAGAACAATGGGTCGTTGTAGACAAAATCTACCTACACCTACCGTACTGGAGTTGCTCAAGGTCTGAGCTACCATCCGTGATGGGTTCAGAGCCTCTAGTGTAAGTTTCACGAAACAACCGGCCAAGTGCGAGTCGGAATCGCGCACAGAGAGTTACGAACAATATTACCAAGTTAAAAATGTTTAAAATTAAATAAGTACAGTGCTATCAGTGCCACTGAGCATTATGTAGTGGGATGGACATTTAAAATATACATCGATGTTTTTTCCGATGCAATGCATCGATCGGTTGCATCGATGTTAATTCGATGTATTTAGAAAAACATCGATGTTTCCAAAACATCGATTGTTTTTCGCAATGGACATGTGTTTAGGCAAATAATCTTAATTGTACCTATCATAAAAAACAATGCAAATACACATTACATTCACACTTTACACTACGCAACAAAAACTCGGTGGGCCATATTGTTTTAGGTTTTATTATTTAATTTTGACTGCCGGTACCGTGGCAAAGGGAACATAACCCATTCAGCCAAACCGATAAAATATGGTAGGTGTGTAATATTGACTTAAAGGCTGAACTGATTATTATGATTCAGGTTCCAGTCAGCCAGTGTTGTCACACTTATAGACGCCCATCTCATAGTTTGCGTATTCGATGCATCGAATAAAAAAACATCGATATATATTCGATGTTAAAGTATTAACAATACATCGGTTCAATACGATGCATCGTTACTATACATCGAGTGTTTACAATACATCGATGTATATCGTCCATCTCTATAATGTAGGCAATGTGAGGTCATTTTATATTGATGACTTACATAGACAGACGTCAAAAAATCTTGACGTCAAATAGATTTCACCAACTCAAGTTTACTCATGTTTTACAAATAAATAAATGATTGATTGATTGATTGGACAATTGTCGGTGACAAGTGCCAATTCTGTTTCAAATTTCGAAAGTTTATTTTGCAAATAGGCCGCCAAGGGCTCTTTTACATGTCTTTTTTTGAATCTACCAGCGCATTCGGAAAGACCATCATTGCCAAGAAGAATGCGCCGCAAGAAACTTGGCATAAAGTCATTTTTTCAAAATAAAATTTAATAGATTTACAACAGTACTTAAATTCTACTTAACTTACCCATAATACGTATAATAAAATACGTATAATAAGTTTACATTATAAACTCGACCAGGCCCTTATTTCACTTTTTACATATTTATACGCCCACAATCATGCTAAACGTTACCTTAGGCTTTCTCTACCCCGTAAGGGATAAAGTCGAATGATTTAATATATAAATGTACTAGCGGTTGCCTAGTCGAAATCGCTTATCGCTATCCCGTGGGAACTATGCGATTTTCCGGGATAAAAACTATCCTATATCCTTCTCAGGGATTCAAACTATCTGTATACCAAATTTCAACTAAATCGGCCCAGCGGTTTATGCGTGAAAAGGTAACAGACAGACAGTGATACTTTCGCATCTATATAAATAAAAATTAATCGTCGTAATGTATGTACGCGCATAACTTCCAAACGGCTGCACCGAACTGGATAATTCTTTTTTAGTTGTATTTGTTGCTGTTTGGAGAAGGTTTGTACAAAATAAAATTTCGAAAAAAAACTTAGCAGCGGGGACGAAGCCCCTGGCAACAAGTAGTTTATAGTATTAGTAGGGATGTATTTGTAGCTTGTAACTTGCTTCTTCTTCTGTTGCTGTTCTGTTTCTGTTGCTGTTGCTATTGTTGTTGTTGTTGTTTCTTTTGTTGCTTGTTTGTAACTAATTGACATACATATATCTAACTAATATTATAAATGCGAAAGTATGGATGGATGGATGGATGTTTGTTTGTTACTCAATCACGCCAGAACGGCCCAACGGATCTGGATGAAATTCGGCACATAGATAGAGAAAAGTCTGGAATAGCACATAGGCTACTTTTTATCCCGGAAAATTGCGTAGTTCCCGCGGGATAGCGATAAACGAATTCTTTGCAGACGAAGTCGCTGGCAACAGCTAGTTATTATATACATGCACGTTCTTTGCTTTATGTTTGCACGCCAATTCTGGTTAAGCGTGAAAAACTACCACATTATATTAAGATCTACTTGGTTATGTTTATAGCAAATAAATGATTATTATTATTGTCACTGTTACCTAAACCCGCGGACGTTCGACTTAAACAGTTGTACAGAAACAGCCACGTTTTTAAAAACGTGTGTAACTTGCGAAAGTTTAAAACAAAGGTACTGGCTCACAATGAGAAACCCTTTGTCCCGAGTTGTATCAGAGAAAGCTGGGCCCGTGACGCACGGAACCGATTTTAGAACAATAACTTTAAAACTCGCTCAAAGTTGTAGCAATGCGTCTGCGAAACCCAAGTTGGAAAAACAAATGTAATGCGTAGTTGCGCGACAGGTATTTTATAACCTGTAGGCTTATTGTCTAACTCGCTCGCAGTCGCCATCGTGTTCATTTTGACAGTCCATGTATGGGCTGACAATTGGCATGGCATCGGAATCAGCTAGCTGACACATTCATACAAGAACTGTCAAAATGAACACGATGGCGATTGCGAGCGAGTTAGACAATAAGCCTACTGGCGTAAAAAGAGGGGTGATATAAATATGACGTCGATGTCTCTCTCTGTGTGTGTATAGCTATATAACCTAGGTTATAAACTTAAATGACCTGGGGCCTTACCATGACGTCCTAACTCCGACTCAGTTCAAGTTTCAGCTGTCACTTTTAGTATGAATCTGACAGCTAGCGAACTTTAACTGAAACCCATTAAGACGTCACAGTAAGGCCCCTGTTGTACGTGTGAGATTTGTGTGCAAATGCAAATAGACAAATTCACGTTCCAAATTAGAAAAATGAATTAAGTCTCATATCTGGGGCCTTACCATGACGTCTTAATGCGATTCAGTTTAGGTTCGCTCGCTGTCAGATTCATACTAAAAGTGACAGCTAAAACTTGAACTGAGTCGGAATTAGGACGTTATGGTAAGGCCCCTGTTCTGTATACTACAACATACCTACAACCGTTTAGCATGATTGTGGGCGTAAAGTTGGAAAGGGGATAATTACAACGCACCGGATAACTCACGTATAAATGCCGAAGTATTTTGCCCGACAATGGTTTCGGACTATTCCGTAGCCCTTCATCAGAGAGCGCTCTTGTTCGTTTCGCTGACGGGGCGAGCGCTCTCTGTTGAAGGGCTACGGAACAGTCCGAAACAATTGACAACATTTCATTTTTATAACACCTGAAAATGTATATGTGGTTCGAAAGCATTTTGCCTCCTGATTACTGCAATATGTTTATATAATTTTAATATCGCTTATTATAAAAAATAAAAATTAATTAAAAATATGTCCTAATTTTACCAAAACTACCACAGGATAGGTGAAACGCCTTTGCTTTTTTCACGAGAAAAAATAAGCGATCATAATTTTGTATTTTTGACAACTTCAAAGTACAAGGGGGGCAACTCTGAAATTCTATTTTCGAAGTTCGTTGCATACCTTCTCTCTCATTCTCAAGATAACGACTATTAGTATGAGCGGAACAGCACGAAGCGAACCTCGAAAATCGAATATTGGAGAATAGGGCCTGACATTGACAATTTGAAATTAACGTCAGTTTTTTTTTTCTATAGAGAAAAGACAAAGGGATACGCGTGTATTCTGTGATAGTATCGGAGTTACGCCCTTTTAGAATAAGCACAAATTAATAAAATAATTATAAATTAAATACAAGCCCTAGCGAAAAAATTAAACTGTCAGCATGTTCATCTTTTCAAACAAAATACAGAGAACCAGTAAAATTATAGGCTCAGAAATATGAAATGTTGTCAATTGTCGGAGCAATTCTTCGGCTTTTATACGTGAGTTATCCGGTGTGTTGTAATTATGTGTGAGTCTCACGGTAGTTTCATGTTGAAAGTTGGAAAGGGGAATCAAAATATTGATGGGCAATGGGCATTTAGACCGACGGCTAAAAAAAAACATTTGTTACAAGAACTGTATATAGAAAACATTAGTATTGTAAAAGCTTAACTTTAAAAAGATAATAGACCCCGTTTACCTGTTCCTTGTACCTGAGACCGTCGGTTACCGAACCCGGCTGACTCATCGGTACCGTACCGGCGTGACGTCACTGCGCGTGCGCAGGGGTATATTCCCAAAGGCATTCGAATGCCATTCACATCGACTCGTGGAGTGAATCACGGCACTTTTCCTCGTATCCGTTTCGGTATGAAAGTTGTGAATCATATTGAAAGAGTAAGTATTCACAAAGATTTTTCATTTTTAGTATTGAATTGGTTCAAAATTTGGTCCCGCCCTTGACGCGGTTAACTTTGAACATCTATCAATGTATGGAAACATTTGTGAACTTAATTCAACTGACTTTTTTGTCTGTCCACTCACTCGTTGTCCGTCCCTAATATACCTAATCCTCATTCACTCAAATGATGACTAGAAGAGATTCCTTAAAGTCCGCCTTTGTGCATGCATGTATGATGTATCTCAGCGTTTGTCAATGTTTCTGTATTTGTTTTATGATATTTTTTTTATGCGAATAGGTAGGCAAACGAGCAAGTGGGTCACCTGATGGTAAGCGATCACCACTGCCCATAGATACCCGCAACCCCGGAGGGATTCAGATGCGTTGCCAACCTAGAGGGCTAAGATGAAATGCCTCTTGTGCCCGTAATTTCCCCGGCTGTCTTACTCTCCACACCGGAACACAGCAGTGCAAGCACTGCTGCTTAGCGGCAAGATTAGCGAGTAAGATGGTGGTAGCTATCCGGACGGACCTTGCACAAGGACCTACCACCCGCACCCGTTTATTTTGCACAATAAAGAGTTTACATACATGTAATGTAAAATGAACTCGCGCTGCCTACATTTTGCTTAGTAGTGCTCTGCTAACACTGGATTTTATATTCACTTGCCGAATTTGCACCGAACCCTCGGTGCGCGAGTCGATTCGCACCAGCCGGTTTTTTTTCTATACTAGCCACTATAACACATCTTTTTGAAGTGATAACTTCTTATGGGAGGGTAAACCGCTTCGTAACGTAACGCGTTACGGCGACAGTGTGTCTGGCTTCCCTTTCTCTGACTCATACGGCAGCGGTAGGCGGGCTCTTCCTCTCTCACTCTAACCCACAGCGCTAGACGTATTTCGGACAGACGCTTCCCCCTCTCTCTACTCACAATTTAGTGTGCGATAGACATATACTGTTAGTAACTTAGATTAGTTTAAGTTATCACTTCTGTCTGTCGGGCGTCCCGAGACGCATACGTATCTTTTTCTTTCTATACTAGCCACTATAATACATCTTTTTTTACTTTCGTTTCTAATAGTTGTAGTAGGATATATTTTACTCGACAGAAAAATTAGTGTGTGAATCCTCTTGCAGTTTGTTTCTAAGTATTGTTTGACCACGGATTCGGTGACGCCTGCGCCTGCGCTGACGACCTTGGAGTGACTCATTTGTAGCGGCATCGTACCTAATGTGCGCGTTGTCAAATTGTCACCGCCTAGAGAATAGCCACCCGGTTGTCGATTAAAAAATATGATGGGCCTAGAGTTATTACAATATCATACGCTATATCCCCTGTGCTTTGAATTTTGATAAGCGAGCTAGCGATAGAGAGATGTATTTATTTACACACATTCCATACACTTGGTATGATATACGTGTTAATGTATCCTTATGGGCTGGGATGGGGACTTAAAAAAAACGTATTGGGGTTTTGTAATTAATGATGACAGAACAAACGACTGAATCTCGGTTTTTTACTAGCTATGAATCACATGTGGAAATTTGTGTTTTAATAAAAAATACCGACGTGTGTGTTGATAGTATAGATTTTATTCACCAATATGCTAAAGCGTGTCATGTCGCGATTATAACATATATGTATATAATATAGCTAACTTGTTATAGCTTTTTCACAGACGGTTACATTTACCGCTAGAATATATACATGAATAAATACGGTGACGATTGGTTGAAGTATTCACTGATATCATGTGAAAAGCAAAATTCTATAGCTTTGGTATACGAGGTGCTTTTGTGGCGTCGTCATAGTAACAAACTAAACCCGACTAATATACTAGGTCGGCTTATTTCTTCATTAGTTTTTGAATCTGTACAGATTCAGGCGTTACTTGTGGTTAATGTTATTTATTTATTTATAAGCCTTTTTATTCCGAATTCGCTACAATTTCAGTAAGTACATGTTGTTGTTGTTGTTGTTATTGTCGTTTTTTTTTATTTAAGTATTTATTAAATTGTCGCGTAACTCGGCGTGCCTCATGGCATAGGCCTCCTCCGTGTATTGGAGGGTTTGGGCTATAGTTCCCACGCGCACCCAGTGCGGATTGGGAACTTGACACACACCATTGAATTTCTTCAAAGATGTGTGCAGGTTCCCTCACGATGTTTTCCTTCACCGAAAAGCTCATGGCAAATTACAAATGTAATTTTCGCACATAAATTCCGCAAATCTCAGAGGTGCGAGCCCGGGATTTGAACCCACGACGCTCTGCTTGAGAGGCCACAGGTCAAACCACTAGGCTACCACGGCTGTGGTTCATGTTAGAATAATAACCAGTCACACCCCCCAGGAGGGAGGATTTTCAATCTTAAGGCGCTGTCAACAGCAAATGACCTTGAGCAGCGCCACTCTTCACACATACGAATCGCATGCCAGTTAGTGAAAGAGAAGAAACTATTTCGGCAGCTTGGCGCGCGTCTAAAATCTTGCAAATAAGACACAAATAATAAGAAATAAAAAAAGTATACATTATTTGTGAAATATGACTCGTTAGCCGTGTAGGTATGAATATGTCGACTTCATGTTTTTAATTGCAGACCCATACGTCGAAAAAATAAAGACATAGAACCGTTTAATGATGATTTTAAGACCAATCTTTGCAATTATTTTCTATCGAGCCGATTTTGTTCAATTATGTATCGAGTCCGTCCAGCGTGTTTGAAATATGATGAAAATTGACATACATATTTTTTTGGATTTTTATTGTGTGTAATTTTTCTTAAAAAAGTGCTTAAATAACATCGATTTCAACAAAATTTGGTGTTGTCAGCCTCTTAAGTTGTCAAAATTTGTGTCAATAACTTCCTGCTGCAACATTCCCTGAGCGGTGCAACTTAGGGATCTTTAAAAAGCGAGCCTTCCTGTTCTTGAAAGGGCCGGTGACGCACCTGTGATTCCCCAAGTCTTGCTGGTGTCCCTGGGCGATGGTGATCACTTTCCATCAGGTGACCCGTCTGCTCGTTTTCCCCCTCTTGCACATATTTAAAAAATAACTAAATGTCATGCCACTTCTTTTTTTTTTGGGGCGGAACTAAATTTTGAATATTTTTTTGTAGGTTGTTCAGTGGAACTAACCCACCTACATGCTGTCCTGAATGGTGATATAATTAACGCTATTTACCTACTCTAAGCAAGACGTGTGTTAAAATGCTACATGTATTTTAATATTTTTAAAATAATTACTTTTGTTTGCTTACATACTTACATAGTCAGCGATGATCTCATTCACAAGAATACACCGTTTTATCAATACCAGAGTCACGTTTGGCTGTTAGTAGAGATGGTTGAAGGTTGTGTCTAGTATAGTCGGCCAAGGAAATACCTAACTTTGACTGCCGTTTGTATGGTTTAAAAACTTTAAAACATAGGTCTCATTGCTCTGGCTAGACAAAAAAAGCGACGGGTAGCTCTCCGGGAGTGCGGCAGAAGTCAAAACAGCAGCTTAATGTTGTATCCATGACGCACAATACGCGTACCGTACTGGCCGTTTACAAAAAAAAACCTATGTATTATCTATTTCTATATTGACAGACCTCTAACAATGTGCTGGTGCCCTAGTACTCGTAGGTACTTTTGCTCCACGGCTCAACAAAACACTTCAAAATTCGAACGCAATCACAGACCTATTAAACCTATGGACTGGAAATACCTACAAAATACGCGTGCATACCTAAAGATGTCGCATAAAATGGCGCTCAAGGGATGTGATATCGAAACCAAAATATTTGATATCGATAATCGAATTTTTAGCGGCTAATATTTTGAGCAGCAATGGTTTCTTTTTGGGAAAAAACAGTTTTAAATTCGCTTTATTCACAATTACTTTGACTAGATTTATATATATATATATTTATACTTTGTTTTTTTACCATTAGAGTAAGCGATCTAGACGTATCATTTTATTTAAAAACGCTTATAAAAAAATAGTACCTACCTAACTATTACTAAACTAATTATAAAACCAAAAGTATGTAAATGACCATATTTCCTTGCTAATTATTATATATTTGCTGTGACTTATTTTTCAAAAGTGTTTTTCAATAAAAAGACACGTCAAGATCGCTTACTTCTTTCTAATGCTAAATGAAACGAAGTAGGCGCAAGGAGATTGGTAATGTAACATTCCATTGGAAATTATAAGGAGTAGAGGCATCTCGTATTTGCTGAAATATTGATGATTTAAGAAAAAATAAATATTTATGTGTGTGTGGAAAAATGATCGAAAAGAGTTAAGGATTGTCAATTTTTTTTTTAATTTCATGTTTTTCCACTTGTATCGTATTATTAACAGTAGCCTTAAATGTTAGTGGGTTACATTTTACTATCGTACAAGATTTTTTTAACACCGTAAAGGTATTATGTAGCCGAGCGCGCAAAAGAAAGCTAGGCTTGTTTCAGAGACTTGCACTGACTAAATAAAACAACAACAACGTATAAAACGCCATTTACAATACAAATACTCTTTATTGCACACCACGAATCAAGGGATAAAATACTATATCTCGTTTGATAAGAAAATAAAAGTCCATCACGATCAATTATTGCATTAGACACATTAATACAATAAAAACGAAGTGCACTACAGACGGATATTTGATACTTTCATTCAATTTCTGTGAAATAATCGCAAAAAATCACCAAAAATGCGACGTTGCGAGCTCAGCACGGATGCACCCTCTTACGACAACCAAAGGTCACATTTTAAACTCTTAGAGAGTTTCCGACAAACGAATCCGGCTATGTACTCCAGCACGCTATCGTCGTATTTATTTATTTCATTCGACATAGCTCCTACGTATTCATCATACAAATTAGATTAATCTTCTTCGATTTCCACAAATCTGTTCTTTTCTGTTAACTTATTACTGGTTGTTGGTTTTATACTATCTGCATCTGTGACGTCCAACCACTTCCGCCGTAATGCATCATTTTTCGGGAACCTGTAACCCATGGACGAAATTTACAGTTATTTCAGTTCTACTTATGTCGATATTCAGTACAACACTAAAGAAGACTGTCAAATTTAGTAAATACAATGCAACCAAAAATACAACAATAAATGGCGAAAAATCAACATCTCTTTGATAGAAACGATAAAAGCTTATGAAAATTAATTATCACTAAGTAAATATTACCATGAAATGACCCTATTTGATGAAAAAACGGCTACTAACCTATGAAGAGGCAAATTCGGTTGATTTCTCGTTTTCCGAGAAGAACACTGTTTTATGGAACACTTAGGCATATTGTGTTTGCATCACTTGATATCCACTGCATAAAAACAATTTTAAAAGTATCTTTATAACACTGAAATCACCAAAAAACTCCGTATTAACAGTTCACCTGACAGCTCACGTACCACAAAACCTCTGTCGCATAAGATGGCGGATGGCAGCCGGAAATGAAAACTGCTCATAATGACAGACCATTGGCGAGTATAGAAAAAATAAATGTCATGCCGTCTTTGTTTTCATATGCCAAGACACCTTAGAAAGAAAGAGATAATACGTGTTTTTTAATTCTTATATCGATTTTACACATATTTGCATACCAAATGTATATATAGTACAATAGGGCCACTCCATATAGCCGTAGGTTGTTCCTTCCTCATTGAACGCAATTCATTCGTATTTCAAAATAAGCTCTTAGAGGATCCTGATATCCTGGTACTTAAACTCTCCCTCCGTCTTGCGTCTGTCGCGAAATTATCATTTTTTACCCATCCCAAAAAGCGCTCAGCGACGGTAAAGAAGTTTTCACTTCAAAAATTACACCGCCCTCTCTCGAGTATGTATGTATGAATGCGATTCAGTCCCGATTCAGTTTAGGTTCGCTCGCTGTCAGATCCATACTAAAAAAATGACATCTAAAACCTGAACTGAGTCGGAATTGTAGGCCCCAGGAGTAAGGCCACAGAACGCGTTGATCTTTAAAGAAGGGATAGGACTAATATTTTGTGGTTTACTTGCTACGACCGAGTGAACCGAGTCCGATTCATACTTAGCCGGTTTATAAATAAAATATATTATTTATTCATTAATTTGTAATCACACAAGAAAATAAAAACGGAAAAAAACTGGCAATTATAGTAATGTACTTATTTAACGCTTAAATCTTAAATAATTGTCAAGTTACTGTACTTTATTGTCGCTTAGAATGTTGTTTTGTGTTGTTAAAGTTCTTTAAGTTATGATACCTATCTTCCTAAATCTTAGTGTACCGCGAATGAAACAATAGTACTTTCGCCCGATACCGTTGTTTATTGTGACAAATTAAAATAACAATGAAATTTGAATCTGAACTAATCGGACGTTGCTAAGTGAAGAAAATTCTTAGAATCGAAATGGACAGTGCTTCAAGTTTCCTAACGTATCTGACAGTTGCCGTGTTCTGAAACCTCCGAGGGATAAACATGAATGCAAAATGTTGTTAAGGCTCCTTACAAGCTCAAAGAGCGAATTTAGCTAAATTCTTAATTTTTCTTCAAAGACTATGGCGTATGTGTTCATAATGTCAGTAATATTATTAATGTACAAGATAGTTCACTTCTTAAACTACGATACTGCTGTAAACGGCGCTGAATGAGGGTGCGGCGTCAGTCCGCCGTGATATATAGGTGATATTTAAAAATTTATACTGAATTTAATTCAAGATCGATACTAATGTTTTTTTTTTCTGAGTCAAAATAGAGTTGAGCATTGCTAAATAATTATTTTTAGAGCAGAATATCAACACTGTTTTCGAGAATCAAATAAAATGTAACCCTCTTTTTCATCAAAAAACTAGCTAACATTGAGTAGCTATTCTATCTATTAATTAAGATGAATCTTCAAGTTTTTCACGATGACTTTTTAGTTCAAGATATACTGAATTGAAGTGAGTTCACTTTAGGCGAGAATGAGATTCCGTTTCACTTCGAAATTGAGAATGAAACTTCACCTTTTAGAGCAAAATTTTAAAAGCCCTCCCAAGGAAACACCTTTTTTTAGATTTCACGCCAAAAAATCAATAATTTAGCACAGCAGTATCTTAGTTTAAGAAGTGAACTATCTTGTACATTAATAATATTACTGAAATTGTGAACACATACGCCATAGTCTTTGAAGAAAAATTAAGAATTTAGCGAAATACGCGCGTTGAGCTTGTAAGGACCCTTAAGATAGAGTGCGATTGCAACGGCTGCATCGAGCATCACTGTCCAAACTCGCTGTCATCCCCCAATAATGTACTTTTTCATTAAAAGCACGGCAAGTAGACAGTTTTCAACATTTCAATATAGGCATTACTACCGAGTCAAAACATCAAATTTGTCTCTGGATAAAAAGTATCTCTAGACATTTTTGATGTGTGTAACTTGAAGTGCTCTATTCATGGTACTTATACACTGTGACTTAAAAATATTCTGGAATCTGTGAGCTTATTGTCGAACTCGCTCGCAATCGCCATCGTGTTCATTTTGACAGTTTTTGTATGAATGTGACAGCTAGCTGATTCCGATGCCAATTGTCATCCCATACATGAACAGCTAGCTTATTACGTAACTCGCTCGCAATCGCCATAGTGTTTATTTTGACAGTTCTTGTATGAATGTGACAGCTAGCTGATTCCGATGCCAATTGTCAGCCCATACATGAACTGTCAAAATGAACACGATGGTGATCGCGAGCGAGTTACGTAATAAGCATGCTGTCAAAATGAACACGATGGCGATTGCGAGCGAGTTAGACAATAAGCCTACTGGTTTAGTATCTATACAGGCTCTCTTAAAATGGTTCTGACACATTTCAGCAGGTTGGGTTTGACTAATAAATAACTAATTCTGACTTAGTACAGGTTTTAGCTGTCATTTTTTGTATGGATCTGACAGCGAATGAACCTAAACTCCTAAAATCGCATTAGGACGTTATGGTAAGGCCCCAGTTTGTTTTACAAAATTTTTGAATCATAGTTGAGAAATGTTTCCAATTTCATGCATTGATCGATGTTCAAAAAGAACCGCGTGGGCGGTTCTAATTTTGTTTATTTTTTTTAATGAAAAATGGAAGCTGAAAACTGGAAGCAAAGAAAACAGAACAAAGTGTACCAGTTGCTTCTCTTCCCAAAAAACCCATCGAGAGAACGGGCTAAAATCTTAGGAATCATGTTATTGGTGACGCGCCTAGCATCCCATCACTATTTTCATTCCCCTTTCCACCTACGCCCACAAATCCCACAGTCATGCTAAACGTAGCCTTCTTGTTACCATTAAAGAAAAGAAAGAAAGAAAGAAATATTTATTTCTCAACAGCAACAATAGTATAATTACAGTTTGTATTCAAAAGAGTTCCATGTCTAATAGATAGCAAAATTGTTTGTTGTTTCGAAAAGGGATTCCAACTCAGCATGTGTCGGAGTCGGAGCACCAGGTGCAACGACGCTGTTTTTCAGTGGATGCTTTAAACAACACGAAAAACAAAAAAAATACATATATATACTTAGCCATTGGCTCTGTATAATTTGTTTTCTAACATACTATGGACCTCAAGTTGTCTGATAATAAAGATATTTTATTTTATTTATTTATTATAAGGGATATAATACACTCGGCGGCAAAAAATGTGGGCCTCATGTATGCAACATTAGTAATTTTGTACGGAGATTGTGCCAAATTTAGTGCCGCTGTGTATAAAATTGACATTGTACTGGTATTATGCCGTGCCCTGAAGTACGTTCCGCTGTCTCGGCTCGGTGACCCTGCACCTTAACGGTTTTGCGGACTTTCTAAAGCGAGATTCGCTATAATGTAAGTAATGTAAACTACTGACGAACAGTGGCCTTACCATGACGTCTTAATGAGACTCATTCCGATTCAGTTTAGGTTCGCTCGCTGTCAGATCTATACTAAAAATGACAGCTAAAACCTGGGGCAACTCTATTCAGTTTATTGCAAGGCCGGCAACGCACCAGCACTCCTAATAGTACTGTGCTGTGGGTGTCTTTGAGCGTTGCGCTGATTTAAAGCCTACCCCTGTTTGTTTATTGGCAGGCAGAATAAAATAAACAGCAAACCGACGAACGATAAAGTTAAAAACGAATATTACAGAAAGACCAAACATTAACAAGCAGAAAAAACTAAATCAGACAATTAAATTATACATTCTACATTTAAGAACACCGAGCACAATTAGTTATCGTTGCATTATTTGTACCTATCTCAGGCAGACTTTTGCCTAAACTTACATTACGATACGAGTGGGTGGGTAATACGGTCCACCAGAAATATACCTGGATTCTAAGGAAGCGTATAATAACTGTGGGAGTTATTAAGTAGTTAATAGCCAATTATCGCTGAAACTATAGTGACTTGAAGACAATCTTATTTCAACTGAAATTGTTTTGAACTTTGGCGTTCCCGAGAAAAAGGGCAAGACCTACGAACGGACAGAGGTACAGAACAGGGGCCTTACCATGACGTCCTAATTCCGACTCAGTTCAAGTTTTAGCTGTCACTTTTAGTATGAATCTGACAGCAAGCGAACCTAAACTGAATCGCATTAAGACGTCATGGTAAGGCCCCAGAACATTAAAAAGACGGCGATAGAAAGTTATATCGAATGACTGTAATATATAGCCTCCTACGCCAATTAAAGTTCTTTGACACGTTTGCCATCTGTTAATAATCCAATTAGTGGATACTTATCGATTCTCCGTACTCGGGGGCCTGACGGACAGTAGGCAACACAATAACTATAGGTGCAAACTGAAACTGAATAACGTACCGCCGTACCAGGGTCTCTTAAAACTGTTCTGGAATACTCCAGCAGGTGGGGTTAGTTTGACTAAATAGCCCTGGGGGGTTACCATGTTACCATGACGTCTTAATGCGATTCAGTTTAGGTTCGCTCGCTGTCAGATCCATACTAAAATGACATCTAAAACCTGAACTGAGTCGGAATTAAGACGTCATGGTAAGGCCCCTGTTAGGCCCACTTGCACAGTCCAGAGTTAAAAAATTCTATCGCTAACTCTACCGCTAATTGTGGCACTACTTAGACCGGGTTAGCTTAGCATCTAGAGTCTGTCTAACCAAAGCTGAAGTTACTAGTTATTTGATTGGCAACATTTTGTCTTTAAGTGTGTCTATCTGAGGTGTCATGTTGTATGTCAGATTGACATTTCTCTAAGAAAATTGCAGCTGTGTGAGTGATCCTGTGTTACCCGGTCATGATTTTTTGAAATTGCCGCGCTTTTACAGGTTCAGCTTTGGTTAGACAGACTCTAACACAGGGTTAAGTCGTTAACCCTGTTCCGTGCAAGTGGGCCTAAATGTTTTTAACAAATAGAATAAATAGAATAATTGACAAATGTACATTGATCGATGTTCAATTTGAACATCGTCAAGGCCGGGACTTTATAAATGAAAAATTTGAATGAAATACTTTATAAAGGTGTTCAGACGAGTTAACCCATCCACATGCTACAGTAACCTTACACCCTAGTGCTCGTGTAGTCTATCAGCCTTATTCATAAAAAATCCTTAATTGAGGTTTGATCAGTCGATTAGTTAACAGACTGATTAAGCTTATTTGACAGTTGTTAAAAAGTATGATTCATAAACGCTTGCTAGCAGTCTGTTAACTAATGAGCTGCTGATGGATGGATTAGACGCGTTATGTTGTCACCTTGACAAATCATAGACCAAAAATGGCCTTTTAGTGAATTAAAAAAATAAATTGACAGCAGTGGCAGCGAATTAGCGGGAAACCAGCGAATTAACACGACAGACTAGGCAGTGTGGATCTAGTGTCCTTTACCTTTCCCGGAGGGAATAAAAACTTAAAACAAAAAAAACTGTCTTGCGTATGGTTTTGCTCTTGCCAAAATCAGCTGTTCACATGCGTGGCAGCCATTTTGTGAGTTAGCAGAGAGATAAAGTAGGGCCTACGGTCCGCTAACTTTCGGAAGACTTAACAGACCCTTGATGGACTGATTAGCGCTAATTGACGTTTATGAATCATGTTTTTTTGCATCGGTCCTATAGCGAGCTTATAGCGAGCCTCTTACTTTTTATGAATAAGGCTGTATGTCTCGAACGCGTTTGCTTTAAAATATCAATTACTATGAAAGCATTTTGTTGCCGTCGATCCGCAAGTGGCGCTGTCAATTTTTCCATAATAATTGAGTCGTTTTCTGTGTCGAAAACTTACACTACAGGGGCCTTACCATGGCGTCCTAATTCCGACTCAGTTCAAGTTTTACCTGTCACTTTTAGTATGAATCTGACAGCGAGCGAACCTAAACTGAATCGCATTAAGACGTCATGGTAAGGCCCCAGGCTAAGTTCACAGCAGATTCTTCGACTTAATGGTCTCGAGAGATTTTTGGGATGATTACGTGCTTTAAATTGAAGGCAACCAGTAAAAGTCAGAGCCAAATTCACTTTCACTTCGAAAAGCGTTTGGGAAAAAGTTGAACAGTTGAATGGTAACAAGACGCAATGTTATAAACGCGAAAGTTTAAGCCGATGGGGGGACTTAGATAAGTCCCCCCATAGTAGCTCGCAGATGCGAGCTGTAACCGTTGTTGCACGTTACAGTAACCAAAAAGTCCAAAAACCCTAGTGTGGTATGGCGTTCCGCTCGCGGCAGACTCGCGAGCCACGTCCGCTCTTTCTTATACATACATCACGTCTGTATTCCTTACAGGGTAGACTGAGCGAGCCTAAGGTAACAAGATCTAAGGGCTACGTTTAGCGTTTGTGTGTGGGCCGTTACGGCTCGCGAATCGGTACCCGGATTTATGTGTATGTTTGTGTTTGTTAATCTTTCATGCTGCAACGGCTGGACGGATTCGAATGATATTTAGTTAGACGCTTATACGTGTTTTAATCATTTCGTCACCAACGACATATCAGTAGGCTTATTGTCTAATTCGCTCGCAATCGCCATCGTGTTCATTTTGACAGTTCTTGTATGAATGTGACAGCTAGCTGATTCCGATGCCAATTGTCAGCCCATACATGAACTGTCAAAATGGACGCGATGGTGTTTGCGAGCGAGTTAGACAATAAGCCTACAGCACCGTAGGTTGAACGCCAACCACAAAATATACGTCTAACTGGGTATAACTGGGTTCAGATATATACCCCCTTGCAAAAAAATGGGCACCCATGATTTTTGTATTATAATATGTGCACAATAGCTAACTTTCTGCCTAAAAATCTGAAAAACCATGGGTGTCCGAGTTTTTTGCAGGGGGTGTATGAAAACCTGCCTATTCTTAGTGTATTTTCAAAACAGTAGACTGAAAGAAAGTAAGAAAGAAGACATTTATTCATTTTACAACACACAAATATAAGCATACACACAATTTTATAGAAAAGAAACAACAACAAAAAAACACATGAAAATCTAATTTAGCGTTGTGTTTGAAGTGCCTTCTGAAGGTCGAATAACAGAATCGTATTATACGCAGAAAAACCGGCCAATTGCGAGTCAGACTCGAGCACCAAGGGTTCCGTACAAATTCGGAAGTAAATATAAACACCAGTGTTAGCAGAGCCTGGCTCTTAAGCAAAATGTAGACAGTGCGAGGTCAGTTTATATTGGTTACTTACATAGACATTGAAAAAGTTAGATTTATGCGTTTGTTATTATAGTGACAAAAGACATCTGTGAAAATGTAAAGTGTAGCTAACTTCCTGAGATAAAGTCTGGGCTTTGGGCTTAAAACCACTAAATTTCATAATACCTTATTCACTAATACGCCTAATTTTCAAATTACCATGGGCGCATAACACCTAAAATGTCAAATTTTCTCTTGTAAATACAAGATATTTTTAAATATTTTATTGAATCAGGCGTTACTTTGCGGAGGTCCATTTCAATGAACACAAAATTTACCTTGCTACTCCGCTACTTACGTGCAAGATAACCAAGCTTGTGCGAAATATATACGTTTTGCATGCAAGCCCTCCCACCACTACTGCCACCCAAAACGCACACAAATCCCACAAACTTAATTAATCCTATCACCACACAAACACTGACGCGCGTTTCGATCCCTCTACGGGATCATTCTCAAAGTCAGAGCACAACCGATGCACATGCGAACCAACGTCGTCGTGCGGTTTGAGAATGATCCCGTAGAGGGATCGAAACGCGCGTCAGTGTTTGTGTGGTGATAGGAGTAATTAAGTTTGTGGGATTTGTGTGCGTTTTGGGTGGCAGTAGTGGTGGGAGGGCTTGCATGCAAAACGTATATATTTCGCACAAGCTTGGTTATCTTGCACGTAAGTAGCGGAGTAGCAAGGTAAATATTTTGTGTTCAAGATATTTTTAGATATTATGGTTATTTTGAATAATAGGGGTATTAGTGAATGAGGTAGGTATTATGAAATTTAGTGGTTTTAAGCCCAAAGCAAGCCTGGTAACAGACTGACACGGACGGTGGAGTGGAGACTTAGTAATAGGGTCCCGTTTTTACCATTTGGGTATGTAACCCTAAAAAACGAGTGTTGCCTAAGATCGGTTAAAATTGGAAACACTGAAAAAAGCAGCGAGGGTCGGGGGGCGAAGTGCATGCTGTCCTGCTTGCACGCTATTTCTAAATAGGGCGTGGTATAACGTCGCCCCGTGATTTCTATTATGACTTTAAGAAGTCTCGCCCTCTTCCCGTCTTCGCTCCGCCCGAGACGCGCCGTCCCACGTTCTGCCACCCACGTAGTCTTCGAGAGGGTTCCAGTCATCTATCATTCAATCATCGACTCTCGAGCGCAGCAGACATCAGGATATACCATACAATACGCACAGTTTAAATTGATATTGAAACCAAGCGACGGTACGGCCAATTGCTTCAAAACGTTGAGAATCTATGGAACGCTGTCATATTGAAATTGAAACGCTTTTGCAGCTTTAAACGCTGACAAGTAATCATAGCACTATGACAGAGTTCCATGTCTTCTCAACAATTGAAGTTTTTTGACCGTACAGACACCACAGCCGAAAAGTGACCGGAATTCCGCGATTCAAAAACAACCCGGAGCCGCCGCTTCTGTCTTCGTGTTATCAAGAAACAAACCTCAGTCGGGTTTCGGACAAGCCGAGTATTTGCGTAATTTGTGGTATATCTGATGTCGGCGGAGTGGAAGCGGTCGCCGTGATCGAAGGTCGGAGGGATTCCTGAGCCTCTAGTGTAAGTTTTCGCATATAAAAACGTCTCGAACGCGTTCACGTAAACGTCTCAATTACTATGGAAAAATAGGCAGCGCCGCTTGCGGAACGAAACGGCAACAAACTGTTATCATAGTATTTGACATTTCAATGCAAACGCGTTCGAGAAGTATTTTGTGACCGAAAACCTACACTAAGCATACTGCATTCATGTGGAGCGAGTCATCACTGAAAGGTTCGTTTAGTTGTAGACAACACTTGTTCCGGAATATTCCAACAGGTTGGGTTGGTGCGACTATAAATAGCCCTGTAAATGTACCGAACCCCTGAGGGGTTACCTTGACATCTTAGCGATTCTATTCCGATCCAGTTTAGGTTCGCTAAAATGACTCGCATTAAGACGTTGGTAAGGCCTCTACTGTAATATTCTGGATCAATTTTAAAATACATACATAAATCACGTCATTATCCCGTACCGGGTCGACAGAGCCTAAGGTAACAAGACCTGCAGGCTTATTACGTAGCTCGCTCGCGATCGCCATCGTGTTCATTTTGACAGTTCTTGTATGAATGTGACAGCTAGCTGATTCCGATGCCAATTGTCAGCCCATACACGAACTGTCACAATGAATACGATGGTGATCGCGAGCGAGTTACGTAATAAGCTTGCTGTAGGCCAGCACATCTAGCACGACAGCGCACAGGAGTCGCGTCGCGCGCGAGATAGATTGCCCGTCTTTTTCTTACTGTTCGTTCTAGAAAGAGACGGGTAATCTATCTCGCGCGCGACGCGACTCTTGTGCGCTGTCGTGCTAGCCGGGCAGGTGTAGCATGATTGTGGGCGTATAAATGGAAACGGGAATCAAAATAGTGATGGGTTGCTACTAAGGGTTGGTACAAGATTCCTACTAAAATTTTCGCACATTCCCTCGATGGGCTTTTACGTGCGCGGGAAGAGAAGCAACTGGTACATTCTATGTTTTTGCTTTGCTCCCACACCAGCATGGACTAGAACAATTTTAAGATACTTTTTAATATGTATGTGTAGCAGTATCTGGCACTGTACCTAATTCACATCGCATTACCGTATTTACCGTTTGACATTTGAGTGGCATTCAATAATAAATTCTTGTGTGATGGACATTAATGAACGATTTTAAGTGCCGAATTATCGTCACAATCTAGGTACAACAGGGGTCTTACCAAGAGGTCTTATGCGATCGCAATAAGACGTCATAGCAACCCCCCTGAGCGTGACAAATCGAGTAAGTAGCTTCATCCAAATCAATTGTTATAAGACTTGTTCTTATAAGTACAAATACAGATTTCCGTAGGTATTTGTACTTTACTTTGCAACCGCCTTCAAAAAAGTTACGTAAGTAAGCTGTATGGATTTGGTTGACTTGTACCTTTTATCGCCGCGGTAGCCTGGGTTGACCTGTGGCCTCTCAAGCAGAGGGTCGTGAGTTCGAATCGAATACTTCGATGCCCAGGCTTGCACGTCTGAGTTTTTCGGAATTTGTCTGCGAAATTACATCCGAAATTTACCATGAGATTTTCGCGTGGAAACCCACACAACTGCGAAGCAATTCAATGGTGTGTGTGACATTCCCAATCCGCAATGGGGCGGCGTGGTAAAAATAGCCCAAGCCCTCTCATTCTGACGACCGGATGGCCTAGTGGTTAGAGAACCTGACTATGAAGCTTGAGGTCCCGGGTTCGATCCCCGGTCGGGGCAGATATTTGTATGAAAAATACGAATGTTTGCTCTCGAGTCTTGGATGTTTAATATGTATTTAAGTATGTATTTATCTATATAAGTATGTTTATCCGTTGTCTAGTGCCCATATCACAAGCTTTGCTTAGTTTGGGACTAGGTCAATTGGTGTCAATTGTCCCAAGATATTTATTTATTTATTTATTTATTATTCTGAGAGGAGGCCTGCGTGGGACGTAAATAGGCTGGAGATGATGAGATGTATCTTTTATACGTTGAGTGTTACAAAACTTACATTGATTGCTCGTTTTCAAATGGGTAAGATAGCTCTCTCTCTCTCCTCCGACGCTCCTTTTGAAGTACTTAGTCCAAATGCTTAGCATAGATTTATTAAACGTGACAGTATCCTATCAAACCCCATCTTACTAAACTAATCCTTTTAATTTCTAAACGACACTGTAAATTGGAACACATAGATAAATCCGAAAAGTAAAGCTGTGGCCGGGAATCGAACCCGGGTCCTCGTCATTCTGTGACGCGTGCTATACCCCTACACCACCCATAGCAGGTAAGTAAGCCATCGAATTTTTCTATCTGTTACCAACTGTCACGTCACCTTGTTACTATGCGAATATTTGTCGCTAAGCGTCATCTGTTTGAATGATGTGTCTGTACGACACAATTAATTACAAACTTCCGTGGAACATGTACTGTGCTCACCAGGGACCCTTAATCCTTTTAATATTTTTTTTTTGTATTTTGTATTGCATTATGTTTATATAAATTATATTATTAGTACGCAAATTAATTAATTGGACACGAGTTATCTAAAGGTTGTAATTAAATTGATGCTTTTAATAGTTATCCAAGTAACGGCGCGAGACGGGTTGCCTCCGCGTGTAGTCAAGAGCTGCGGTTCGTGTTTGGATCCGTCCGAGGGAGAGAGCTTGGTCCGGTGCACCCTGGGTATCGGTTAACTTCCTGGCAGATTCTAAGGGATATTATCCGTTGGCTAAGAGCCCGACGGGGAGGTCTTTGGACCGTGTTAACGTACAACGTTGCCGACATTTTTTCTTAGGATTTTTGAATATTATTACTTGGACATCCGCGAATGGGGCCATATTAAAAATATTCAAGTAAAACTAGTATATTAGACGTTTTTGTAGTTAGAAACGACTTGGTTTGATCCAGTAAGGCAGCGCGGTACTGTTAGGCAATAAACGCGAGCGCGATTAGGCGCGCGCGCAAGGTACGGGCTGGCAGCGTTTTTGTTGCCCGCGACTACTATCTACTACGCAACTAAATAAATAATTATAAATAAATAAACTACTAACCGTTGTCCAGGGGTTACCACAATCGCTTAACATGATTTTAGCGGATGCCCTCGGTGGGCTACCACATGCGCGGGAAGAGAAGCAACTGCAGTTGTAGAAGGTACTCTGTTTTTTCTTTGCTCCCAGACGAGCATGGAAGGGTCTATTTTAAGGCGCAGTGTAGGTATTCTAAAATACAAGTTTCACACACACGCACACACACCCGCACACACACACACACACGCACACACACGCACTTACACATACACACACACACACACACACACACAAACACACACTACTTTCTAGCTATTTCTTTTATTATTTGTATTATTCTTGTATTTTGTGTACTTTCTTGGCACTCGCGATACAGACCCAGAGTCTAGTGCGAGCGCCGCCGTTTCACTTACAGCATAAATGTCATCGACCCATCTCTATGTAACAATGTGTGCTTTGTAAAATGTAATGCATCTGTAACTTCTGTGGTGAAAATAAAGTTATTTTTATTATTATTGTTAATTGATATCGCCTGTGCCTTAGCCCGCGGCGCAGTGACCCGGTCACAATCGCTGCATTGTGCATGCAATGATTCCATTCCGATTTGGAGCGTCCACTGCGATGTGAAGCGGTTGCATGGAGCGGCGACCGGTAACCGCTGACTTAATTGTGTCTACCAGACATGAGGACCTTGCTAATGCGTTTACCTGCAAGACAGAAGCCTTTGCGAAATATAAACGTTCTTACATGCAAGCCCAGCCTCTGCTGCCACATTAAACATTAAATTCCGCAAACTTAACTATTCCCTACACCACACAAAACACTGACGCGCGTTTCGGACCCTCCAAGCACAACTTACTGTGTAGCACGAAAACCAACGACGTACTTATTCGAAAACATAAATAATATCTCCATAACTTTATTCATTACTTAAGTATTTGATTGGCACACGAGTAGGGAATCATAACTGATGAAAATTAATTTCAAGACTTCGAAATTTCCGCGTGATAGGGAGAAAGAAGGTATTATTACTTCGAAATCTTCTTACCTTCGTAGCTATTATTGCTAATAATCTTAATTTTTTTTTTATGACATCTGAAACTGTAGTTTATTTTATTGAAATAGAAAACAAATCATTACAAATAGCAGTCAAAACTTAAAAATACCTTAAATCTAGCTAAAACAGTACTAATACTTATTCTGTGCAAAAACTGAAATTAAAATAAAGATAAAATATTTCTCCCAGATCGCCGCCAATAGGGAGGAAGCTGGCAGCATTGCCACGTTGTATGGCAATGTTTATTCGCTGAGCGAAATATTGGCCAGCCCTCTGGTCACGGGAGGCCACCACCAGAGGCCTGACCTTTACCATTTTATTATTTTTAAATATCAGGAGTCATCGTTTCGCATCGGCTCTAAAAACAGCTCTCATAGCGCATTTGATAATTATTTTGCCGGCATATTTTCGAGTGGCTGCTATTCTTGACCTAGTACCTATATTGATGCCTAGTAGTATCATCCTACAATATGTTTCAGAAGTCTATTAAAAGTTGGTAGTGAGTATCGACAGGTGTTGATCAGCAGGTGGACACAAGGTCGTACTATGACATTTACGATACTTGCAGCGTTTTTAGACCTGTCATTGTGTCAAGACAACCTGTCAATCTAAGGATTGACAGATTGACTTCAATACAGTCTAAATACAGTGCAGTGCACTATGGTATACTTTTTTTTTTTAACGGAGTGAAAACTCTTTACGAGTACCATCGGGCACACTATGGTATACCTACAAACACTGAACGACCAAAGAACTTTACTGAGGCTTTTTGTCTCGGTGCAACCCATAGTTTTCTAGCAGAGGGCCTCGTGTTTGAATCCCGGGCTCGCGCTGAGTTTTTCGAAAATTATGTATGAAATTTCAAAAATGTTGGTACCACAAACTTTACGGTGACGGAAAAGAAGACATGTAATAGAGCCCTTGCCGGCCTGTTTGCAAAATAAAGTTTCGAATTTTGAATTCTGAAAGACCCAAAGGCCACGCTTAGCATAGAATCAAATAGCATGTTGCTAACCGCATCGCCTATAACATGACTCCTAAGATATTTGCCTAAGAGTTAACCTTTATAATATTGTTGCAGCTGTCCTCGGCCTGCTGTGTGTGGCGTCTGCCCGTGCCGCGGTCCCCCTGGGGCCCTCGGACCGCCCGGAGGCCTATTTCAACGGCAGCTCCTACATACGCCTCTCCAGGCCTATATCGCTCAAACAACTCGTCGGGCTGAGCTTTAGGACATGTGTTGGTAAGTAAGACTCAATGTATACTAATATATTATTATTAAATTAGTTCCGGAATTTTTCAACATGTGAACCTACAGTAGGAAAGAGACAGCTGTAACGCGGTCTCATTCTAGCCGTGCACTTAATAATTTCGACAAATCGCAGTCCAAACATTCAAGTTATGATCTAATCATATCGTATCATGAAGCATAGCACTGCCTTATTGGGCAGTAGCCTATAGAGGTCAATGGATTTAGAGATCAAATATTAGTGGTGTGATTTGACATCTATTACAATAATATGTCGCCTGTGCCGTGGTAGCCTAGTAGAACTAGAGTCCACGACCAAAATTTTTGTCTCATAGCAATACGGCCAAAACCGCATCAAATCGATAGATACGATTATCCTGAACTCGAAAATACCAATATCAGACATTTTCCGCGTAGCGTTTGATATGACCGAATTTTCAAAATTGTCAAAGAATTTTACCGAACTGCATCATAGCAATATGTCTGATTTGCAGACTGTAGTTGAATGATAGTTCTGAGATACCGGAAACATATTTTTCAGACGTTAGTGGTGTAGCGCAAACCCGTAAAATCACTTAAAAAAATTAAAAATGAGACAAAAAAATGTCTCATAGCAATACGTCTGAAAATCTTTTTTATTAGTAAATTTTGGTTATTTGATGCGAACAAAACAATTTTCAGACGGAAATGTGAACGCATTAAATTTTGAGACCGTTTTGAAATTGTTAACAAATTTAACCGATCGGTATCATAGCAATATGTCTGAAAATTGTTGCACATGATAAAATAAGTTGTCCACATGTGCAAAAAAATTATATCAGACAAATTAAGTGTAGCACCTTCTCTATCAGACAACTTTTCGATACTCAGATATCATTTAAAAATCGTATTGAGGCATCTTGAATTCTCTGTTACAAACCAATGAATAAGTTGCGACCGTGAATTTATTAGATGATAATTAACAAAGAATTAAATTAAAAAAAACATTTAACAGAGGCGTCGGCCAGGCGACGCCGAAACGTTATTTTCGTTTTTGGGAGTATATGCTACACTTAAAGTGTCTGAAAACCGGTTTTTGGTAATCCTGGCAGCAATACGAAAAGTGAAAAAAAAAATTATCCGTATTGCTATGATACAGGTCGGCTAAATTTGTTGACATTTTCAAAAATGCGCTCAGGCTATATGCTACGCGCAAAATGTCTGAAAACAAACTTTTTCGTAATACAATTATAAAATCTATGTACATTTTCACTATCAGACGTATTGCTATAATACCGACTGCCTTTTTTTTTGACACAGCAGAAATGGCCTCCCACGCAGTTGCTACACTTTCGACCGTTACTACACACCTAGTCGGGTTCAGAATCATACAATCTAACGATTTTATAGGGTTTTTGCCGTATTGCTATGAGACATGGTTTTGGTCGTGGGCTCTAGTTCTATAGTGGTTTGACCTGTGGCCTATCAAGCAGAGCGTCGTGGGTTCAAATCCCGGGCTCGCACCTCTGAATTTTTCGGAATTTATGTGCGAAAATTACATTTTTAATTTGCCATGAGCTTTTCGGTGAAGGAAAACATCGTGAGGAAACCTGCACACATCTGCGAAGAAATTCAATGGTGTGTGTTAAGTTCCCAATCCGCACTGGGCGCGCGTGGGAACTATAGCCCAAACCCTCTAATACACGGAGGAGGCCTATGCCATGAGGCACGCCGAATTTCGCGACAATTTAATACAAAAAAAAAAAAAAGACTAACAACAACAACAACAACATGTAATTACTTACCGAAATTGTAGCGAATTCGGAATAAAAAAGGCTTATAAAAAAAAAAAACAATAATATGTATGTATTGTTAAAAGTGTATACGATAAAAAATCAGCCAAGTGCGAGTCGGAATCATACACTACGAAAAACTAACTTATTTTTAAATTGCGTTTGCGTTTGTATGGAAGTTATCTTCGAATTTGCTGATCAAAACTCACTTCAAGTGGTCGGTTTGATAAGAATTTATTACTTAAGTGTAAAGATGCAGGTCTTGTTAAAGATTTTAAGAGTCGGATGGATAGCGGCGCCACTTAATTAAAGTGTCAAATAATCTCGAAAAATATTGTCTGTTGAAGTCGGGACTGGAGGCGGAAGTCTAGCCTTATCCGATCGCTGACAATGATTATGATTAATATGGGCAAATACTACTTAATTAATATTATAGCAGTGTGTTTACTCCGTCTGTTTGGTCATATTTGATCCGCTATACTGCCTAGAAATAGATATCAGTTATACCATAGATTAGGCAAATATCACGATTTGTATTGTGAGACCGAGCGTGCCGACTTAGTGAGGGAAAATCGATACCGAATCAAAAAAACCGATACGCTTCGATTGAAACGATGTTATTGGAGCCGCCGCTCTTCAGAATATCTTCGTAGTTTCATACATACCTACATACAAAAATCACGTATTTATCCCTTACGGGGTAGACAAGGTAACAAGACCTACAGACAGGCCACGTTTAGCAAGACAAAAGTGGAATCAAAATAGTGATGTATAACACCTAGTGATGTATAGAACCTATAAGTTTCGTCCATGCCTCGATGGGCTTTTACTTGCGCGGGAAGAGAAGCAACTGGTGCATTCTGTTTTTTCTTTGCTCCCACACCAGGGGAGTGTTTCAGAAAGTATGAAACTTTAAAAGCCAACGCGACGTCCATTCGTATTTCAAATGCACTGCAAGATTGCAACAACTATTTACACATGGCAACAGCGGACGGATGAAACGTGATACGAAAATGCAATAATTTCAAACAATGTACATGTAAACAATTTTGTTGTATTTCTAAACGACACTGAAATCCGAAAAGTAAAGCTGTGGCCGGGAATCGAACCCGGATCCTCATTATTCCGTGATGCGTGCTATTATCCCTACACCACCCGGAAGCCCTACCATTACGTCATAATGCTATTCAATCCGACTCAATTCTGGTTTTAGCTGTCATTTTTAGTATGGATCTGACAGCGAGCGAACCTAAACTGAATCGGAGACGTCATGGCAACTCCCCAGGGGCCTTACCATGACGTCTTAATGCGAGTCAGTTTAGATCCGCTCGCTGTCAGATTCATACTAAAAGTGACAGCTGGGGCCTTACCATGACGTCCTAATTCCGACGCAGTTCAAGTTTTAGCTGTCATTTTTAGTATGAATCTGACAGCGAGCGGACCTAAACTGAAACGCATTAAGACGTCATGGTAAGGCCCCTGGTCATTTTATTTTTGTCGGAATTCCTGACAAGCTTCCGATAATCTATGCGTACGCTGAGTGGTGTAGCGTCGTGCCATCTTTCACCACTTTCTGTCCACAAGTCAAAAGTTACAACCTGAAGTAAATATTGTTATCGTAAGGCTGTTTAGAATGGAAATGCTTTAGCAGTGAATCACTCCAATGTTACCGGCTGCATAGAATGCAGCTAACATTATTGTGTATAGTTGTCCCGGCATGAGTAAGTAATGATTCTAATGATAATGAGGTGTTATTTCACTTGGTGACTCACCCGGCTTATT
The DNA here is from genome assembly GCA_963854515.1 of Pandemis heparana. Taxonomy (NCBI): domain Eukaryota; kingdom Metazoa; phylum Arthropoda; class Insecta; order Lepidoptera; family Tortricidae; genus Pandemis; species Pandemis heparana. The sequence goes on from OY978006.1 coordinate 33,811,303, forward strand.
ATAGAAATAGGGATAGGAATAACATAGGTGTCACAACACAGCAGGCTTATTACGTAACTCGCTCGCGATCACCATGGTCTTCATTTTGACAGTTCATGTATGGGCTGACAATTGGCATCGGAATCAACTAGCTGTCACATTCATACAAGAACTGTCATAATGAACACGATGGTGATTGCGAGCGAGTTATTTAATAAGCCTGTGGGGTGCGAGTCGGGTTACCTCCACATGTGAACAAGAGCTGCGGTTCGTTTTCGGATCCGTCCGAGGGGAAGAGCAGTGCTTGGTCCGGTGCACCCTGGGCTGGGGGGGAGGGGTCTTTGACCGTGTTACCGTACAACGTTGCCGACATTTTGTCACAAGATTTTATAATTAAATTTTTTAACCCTGACATTGGCGAAGTTGTCGTCGCTATAACGAATTGTAACGCCAGAAATAAAAGAAGAAGAAGTAATATGCCTGCTGTGGTAGTGTATGTGTACAGAACTGATATGGGACTTAAGTGATTGTTCTAATTTGGAACGTCAATTTGTCTATTCGCACTCATTACCATTACTCACACATACAACAGGTCATTTACTTAAGTTTTTCCTATACACAGCTGTTGCCAGCGAAGTTGCGGATAATTCGTTTATCGCTATTCAGCGGGAACTATACAAAGTTCCGTGATAAAATAATACCATATTTTTGCAAGTACTATCTTTCTTTCATGCTGTAGGCTTATTGTCTAACTCGCTCGCAATTTTGACAGTTCATGTATGCGCTGACACTTGGCATCGGAATCAGCTAACTGTCACTTTCATACAAGAATTGTCAAAATGAACACGATGGCGATTGCGAGCGAGTTAGACAATAAGCCTATTGGTCTGGGAGTAAAGAAATATGTTTTTTCTCAAAGATGCAATGAAATAATAATAATAATAACGCTTTATTGATCTAAACATATCGTTACAATGGTTAAGGTTGAAACCTCCCAGTAGGTACTTTAAGGTACCTGTGTCGGGAGACCTCGCTCTTCCAAAACAAAACATATTTGACTTAAGTCTAAAAGTCTATTTAGCATTAATTAAGTAAAGTTAACTTATTCTAATCCTATGCTAAAGCAAGCTAACACACCAACTATAAGTATGGGGTAAGTATAATGTTTGGAGTGTGTGTGTGTGTGCGTGCGTGCGTGTGTGTGTGTGATATACTAAACATTTAGTAGTTTCAGTGGTGTAAAACGCCTCTGCCGTCAAATATCTGCGAATTTCGACGCCCCCTACCGAATGCAAATTCGTTACATTAGTCTATAGACTGATTGCACATATGACACGACAGGGGTTACGTGCGGTGCGTTGTGTTGTGTCATACAAATGTAGTGGTTATATTCTCTTTGGTTGTGTCATACGCACGTGGCCCCTAACAGATTAGATTACTGACCACTGTCTATGATATGATTAAGACCTTATTTCAAGCTAGTACAGCTTCAAATGGCTTACTACACTTCAAAGGGTTCACTGTTATATGTTGAAGTCTGCGCTTAAATGATATAGTTCTTAAGACACTTATCCCACCGCTTGCGAGAAAGCGATCCGCTATCGACTGTTCTCGCTCAAACAAACATGATGCGCATCCCGTGTGGGTGAAAGAGACATGTGTATTAATAGTTGATCGCTGACTGTTCACCTACCGGCGACTACTTACACCAAGCTCAGTTATGGTACTGGAGCTTTACCATGACGTCTTAAGAGGCTGACAACACCTAATTTTGTTGAAATTCATGTTATTTAAGCACTTTTTTGAGAAAAACTACACACAAAAAAAATACAAAAAAAATATATGTTAATTTTCATCATATTTCAAAGACGCTGGACGGACTCGATACATAATTGAACAAAATCGGCTCGATAGAAAATAATTGCAAAGATTGGTCTTAAAATCATCATTAAACGGTTCTATGTCTTTATTTTTACGATGTATGGGTCTGCAATTAAAAACATGAAGTCATATTCATACCTAAACGGCTAACGAGTCATATTTCACAAATAATCCATACTTTTTTTTATTTCTTATTATTTGTGTCTTATTTGCAAGATTTTAGACGCGCGCCAAGCTGCCGGAATAGTTTCTTCTCTTTCACTAACAGGCACGCGAACCGTATGTGTGAAGAGTGGCGCTGCTCAAGGTCATTTGCTGTTGACAGCGCCTTAATGCGATTTAGTTTAGGTTCGGTAGGTTCGGTCGATGTCAGATTCATTCAGCTAAAACTTGTACTGAGTCGGAATAAGGACGTCATGGTAAGGCCCCTTACGGCAAACTTCTTGAGCAAGAACGACGTGGAAGGGGTAAGTTGGCGCATGTAATTTTATACCAGAGACGCTAAATTCACTTCGGCGCATTCAAGGTCATGCTCAAGATGTTTGCCGGCAACTGTAACCACCCTTTTCTCTCAGTGACTGAGACTCAATCGATAGTGTCTGACCGAAGTTTCGGTTTCGGTTTTGGGCAATTTCGGCCAAAAAAGTGATTTCGGTCGAAGTTTCGGTTTCGGCCAGAATCCGACCGAAACCTTCGGCCGGGCCGAAATTACTTCGCGGCCTCTCGCGGCTCTCGCATCGGGAGCGCTCGGCTTAATTCGGGCACCATCGGCCGGGTAGGTATAGTTAATGCATCGGCGGCCGGCCCAGCTGGGACCAGCGACAGTAGTATGCATGCAGTTTTTTTATTTTGTTTAACAAAAAAAGTAACTATTCTCATATAAGAAGTCCTCGCAATATTCTTTCCTTACGATTTGTACAGTAATTTTGAATATTTTGTTTGATATGATACGTCTTCAAAAATTTCGGTTTCGGTTTCGGTTTCGACCGAAATCAGGAAAAAATCGGCTAAAAATCGTATTTCGGTCGGACACTATCAATCGAACGCCCATTTTCTGTCTGGTCGTTGTACTCCGTACGTGTGATCACGGCACTGGCTCTACTCGCTCGCCCGTCGTCGGCTGTAGGACAAGTGCCTAATAGGGCAGTTATGTGCTATGGCTTCGAGCGTGATTTGGAGATTGGGTCAAGTTAAAAACACTAAACAGGGGAACGGTTTTGATGATACCTCTGTTTGCTAAGTCCTCGTTTAAGCTAACATGCTACACTAACACAACAGTGGCGCTTCGGTCCGTCCGGGTTGTACCACCGTCTTACTAACAACGCTGCTGTGTTCCAATAATTAGAAGTCACTTACCTTCAGGTGACCCACTTGCTCGTCCAACTCCTTTTTGGTTCCGTCGCAAACGCATAAAAACTAGTTATATTTGGATACAATATAATTAACTGGAAACGGAAGCAACCTACAATCAGCTAAATAGATCCAAATAAATATAAGAATTATTCATTATACCTGTATTATCGTATACAGAGATGTGAATAGGGATACCATATCGAAAGGAAAGTCCGGATAATACGGACGGTTTAAAAATCGCGACCGTTAAACATACTGATCGACTGACAGATAACGCACACCGTAATCGTAGCTACGAGCTTAAGATTAAACAATGGATCGAGACAAATGTAGACAACTGAGCCAGGATGTGAAACCTCATGAATGCGATCCTCAGGAAATAAAACCACTAAAGAGAGAGCGAGAGAGAGTCCCTCGAGGATCATGCATTAAAACGGGATAGGTGAAAAACGGAATGTAATGTTTTGTAGTGGCTCTATCACATAAAACAAAATAATACAAATACAATTTGATAAATGAAATTTATTCCAAACACGTTTTGTTACGTGTCCGTCTCGCACTTGGCCGATTGTCTACGTTATTAAATGGGAAGGACGAAGCTTTACCACAAATTTCAATTATACGCGGACAAAGTCGCAGGCAGAAGTTAATACTATAAAACTGATGTCTCATCTCATAACAATCCATTATATCGCAGTCAACAAATTATCCGGCGTAATCGAGACGCATGGTCACCCCATCTATTCGCTTGATAGCCATTAGCCAATTAATACGCCCGTTTCACCTCATAATAGTTTTGTTTCATTCATGCAGACACGCGGAACAACTCTTGTGACGTTTTTGGTACTGTTCATGTGTTTATTGTCCCGTCCTTGTGTGTCCCTAAAGCTAGTAGAGGATAAATATCCCGCGAAACGTGTGTAAAGTGGCGCGACGTTGCCGGTCTTCGCTCGACATGTTTGTCAACATCGCGCGATATACGTGCCGGCTCGTAAGTCTAGCGATGACGAGAAACGTGGAGGGGATCTGCGCACCCACGGATACCGTATTTTATACTTCTGCGCATACAAGGTCATCGCTAGACTTACGTGCCGGCACTTATACGTGTCGCCAGCGCCGCACGGCTCGCGCGATGTCGCCAGATATGTCAGATGAATTTTCGCGAAGTCGCCTGATGTCGCTTGACATGTCGTGGGGCAACTGTCCCATATTTTATCTGTGGCTTAAAGGTGGAAGCACGAGCAATGCGGCTCCGGCGTCAAGAACGCTCGTTATTGACGCGGCTTCATACAGCATACAGAGAGTACAAGGTTTTATATAAAACCGAGAAGCATGTACGGTCCTAACGACAGCGGTAGTGGCGATGCGCAGAAAACTGACATAACAAAATCAGTGAAAAAATATTATTTTTTTGGACAATATACACTGGTGTATATACTACTACTACTTTGGTGTATATCAGTGGCGTGGCGTCCATAGAACTCGATTCCCACCTATTTTAAGCCTATGCCTATTTTAAGGCAGTTGGGCAAATTATTGTGCAGAATTAGAGGAAAGGGCTAGTTAAGTTCCCTTCGGCTTGCCTTCTGATATACTTGACGCCACGCCACTGGTGTATATACACTTTAAGTTCAAAATGCCCAGTCACTCCGGGTCAGTAACGGCTTCGTACACGGTATCACAGAAGCTGCTTGCTCGAAATTCCGCCTTAGGACCCTGGTTCCATCTATGCACGACAGCTTCCTAATTCTCTGTCCATTGCGAGGCCGAGAGGTTCACCGTACAGTAGTAACCTGGTAGCGCACGCAATGAACAGAGATAACGCTCCGCCGCCACGTGTCGCGCTTAGTCGTGAACAAGTACAAGTTCAAAGTAAGCGGTAATGACGGGGCGTCAAAGTCGCCGCGACAATAGAGCGAAATATGAATGTTCCAATCAAATGTATTGGAACCATTTTCAAGAGTAGCAATACGAGTGTTTTCCATTAAATAGATAAATAAACATAAATGCGAAAATATGGCAACAGAATTCAGTTAAGAATATGCGTGGCAGTAGAGTTTGTCAACAAAATAATTATGGTATTTTTTATACGACAAGGAAGTCAAACGAGCAAATGGGTCACCTGATGGTAAGCGAGCACCACCACCCATGGACACCCGCAACACTAGAGGATTGCCAGCCTAGAAGGATAGGATAGGGGGGCTACTCGGGGGAAATACTCGTCTCATTCAATCTCAAATTTATAACTATTAGTGAGAGCGGACCGGCACGATACGAACTTCGAAAATCGAATTTCGGAGTAGAAGGCAGAATACCTCTTGTGCCAGCAATTTCCACGGCTGTCCTGCCCTCCCATCTAAATGCGTCTCAAGTAATATATAAACGATGGAAAATTATTTACAAGAAATTGTGTTGTTTTTTGCTGCTTCAAATTTAGAAATAAAACTCCTAATTAAACGTTTTTTACAAAGCGGATTACGTAGGATGAATTGAAGCTCGCGATGTTCAAGGTTCAATCGAATTTCGTGTGCAAGTTAATTGGACTTGGAATAATTAAGGGGTTACAATACTTAAGGCTGGTTTTTGTACATGTTCGATGGGAGAGGAAGAAGTTTACCGCAAATTGTGATTTGAAAAATCGATAATCAATTTAGAACTCTGTCGCTGTGACACCTTGTGTCGCATTCAACTGTCGGTGTATTATATACCTTACTACGACAAAGCATTTAAGTGATGAGCTACTTTTGACGTTGAGTATGCTTAATAAATTCATTGTAGTATGAAGGTAGTATGTGGCTGCTGCGTCGCGGCACCTTTTTCTTGACTTGAACTTGGTTTGACACCTTGCTGCGTGTTAACGTAGACATATATACAATTTTGACGCATCCTCATTGCCGCGGCGTCATTGACGCCCAGCAAAAGTCTACTCTTAGCGAATTTGACGTTCAAAATTCGAGACAAATGGTGTAAGTTGCGTTTGCCTTACACTGCGGGGTTAGGAGCATGATGGTAGCTGTCGATTGTTATGCAGGGAACGGAACCGGTATTTAAAATAACCCCCGATATTGCCTACTTGCCTAGCGTATTGAATTATTTTATGCTCTCAATGTAGGCATCAATCATAGTAACAACTTCGTATTATAAAATTTTCCCATTAAACGATAAACCAAAGAACGAAATAGAGCGCAATAATACCGGTATTTTTGTATGAAGAAATACCGGTATCGGGTCCCTGTTAAGTGATCCAAATCTTGTGCCGCAATGTAGTGTTATAATTATATCTGCGCTATCTTGGATTGTGTCGCATTGTTGGTCTGCCATAATTAAATTAGGTATGGTCTCGTCCAGTGTTGAGTTTCGAGCGACCTTCCCTGCAGTAACCACTGCCATTGGTAGCTACAGATCCTCTAGTGTAAGTTTTCGCATATAAAAACGTCTCGAACGCGTTCACGTAAACGTCTCAATTAACTATGGAATAATTGGCAGCGCCACTTGCGGATCCAAACGGCAACAAACTGTTCTCATAGTATTTGACGTTTTAGCGCAAACGCGTTCGAGACGTATTTTGTGACCGAAAACTTACACTAAGCATACTAGTAGCCACTGCGTCCAGCGTAGCTATTAAAAGAGTGACAGGGCTGGGGCCTTACCATGACGTCTTAATGCAATTCAGTTTAAGTTCCTTCGCTGTCATATTCATACTAAAAGTGACAGGTAAAACTTGAACTGAGTCGGAATTAGGACGTCATGGTAAGGCCCCTGTTCCTGTCATCCTGTAACGACGCATAAAAAGTATTGGGTACGATTACGTTTGTACGCGTTTCTATTCTTTCAATAGCTACGCTTGACGCTGATGTTTTCCAGCAAAGCTTTGCATCCCTAAATGCCAACAGTCATGTAGCACTTGTAATCCTTATCAGAGAGCGCTAGAATAAAGGTGGAAACACATTATTAACACGCGACGCGACCCGATGCAACGAATGTATGCGCTTGGCGTCGCGTCGGATGTTCATAGTGTGGTTCTGGTCATAGAAAATAATACAATTTAATTCGACTCAACACGCGTCGCGTTGCATCGGGTCGCGTCGCGTGTTAACAATGTGTTTCCAACTTTAGTTAAATGTGAAGCCAACCAACAATGAATCCTAATGTAGTTGACGATTGGGTATTTGATTAGGAAAACCTATACAATTATTATTTTTTAATTAATTAAAAGATGATTAAAAGCATTATCGATCTATAGACCGACAGCTTAAATGAGTCCTCGCCGGCAGAGTGCAAGGGCGCGGGGTGGGACGAAAAAGGGGGCCAAGAGAAGTGCGGGCCGAGTGCGGGCGGGTATTGCGCCTGCCTCCCGCACCTCTCTCGATTCCCTTTGTTGTAATACCTCGCGCGCCAACACCGCGCAGACGAGGACTCACTTAAAAAATAGATGAAATACGAAATTCGAGTCTAAATTAACCTGAAATTAACACGTTATAACGGCTTGTGCTTGTACACCAACTGTCGACGTATTTATTTTCGATGCCAGATTCAAACTCAACAATCAATTTCTAATACAATTCTTACAACTTTTCTATTACTTATACCGATTTAAAAAAGTCAGAAACCCAATTGCTTTACTAGAAATTCTCCCCGTGTGTGACCCTTCTGAGTGCTGAAACCATATCTCTCCAGTGTTCAACTGCCATTCCATCCACCAATAGAATCACTTCAATTTCATAATATTAATCTCCATGTCTTACAGGCGGCGAGCTCTTCTCGCAGAGGTTCGAGGGCTACACTCTCCACGTCACGGCACTGTTGAAGCAAGTCGTGGTGTCCTGGGCGCGGCCGGGGCAGCCGCAGCGGGAAGCCTCCCTGGACAAGAGCACCCTGGACAACAGGTGGCATTGGGTGGCACTCAACTACCAGCCCAGTCCGCCCACGCTGGCTCTAGAGGTGGATAAAGACTCGCAGGTGATTATAAGTTTAATTTTTGTTAGTAATGCATTGGGAGACCTGGGGTCCTCGATTCCGACTCAGTTCAGGTTTTAGCTGTCAGCTTTAGTATGGATCTCACAGCGAGCGAACCTCAACTGAATCGCATTAAGACGTCATGGTAAAACGAGAACGCATAGGAAACAATAGAAAAGGAAAGCTGGTACCAGCAATCGATCCCGAATTCTCCTTATTACGCTTTCCTCCTTGTTCCCTTTTAACACACCTCACACTCGCCATATAAATATGTGTAGTTATCCATCCTCTCTACGTGACCAAACCAACTAAGCATACTTTTTTCAATCCTAGTCACTATCAGCCTTATTCATAAAAAATCCTTAATTGAGCTTTGATCAGTCCATTATTTAACAGACTGATTAAGCTTATTTGACAGTTGTTAAAAAGTATGATTCATAAACGCTTGCTAGCAGTCTGTTAGCTAATGATCTGTTGATGGATGGATTAGATGCGTTATGTTGTCACCTTGACAAATCATAGACCAAAAATGGCCTTTTAGTGGATAAAAAAAAAAAATTGACAGCAGTGGCAGCGAATTAGCGGGAAACCAGCGAATTGCAAAGGCAGTGTGGATCTAGTTTACCTTTTCCGGAGGGGATAAAAACTTAAAACAAAAAAAACTGTCTTGTGTATGGTTTTGCTCTTGCCAAAATCAGCTGTTCATATTTGTGGCGGCCATTTTGTGAGTTAGCAAAGAGATAAAGGAGGGTCTACGGTCCGCTAACTTTCGGACTATTTAACAGACCCTTGAAGGACTGATTAGCGCTAATTGACGTTTATGAATCATGTTTTTTTGCATCGGTCCTATAGCGAGCTTATAGCGAGCCTCTAACTTTTTATAAATAAGGCTGTATATCTTTTTTCACATCAGCTCGTTCCCTTATCATTACCACTATTCCTTATTCTATCTTTCAATGTTACAACTTCCAATAAGTACTTCTCGCTCTCATTACCCACGACGGAATGGAATATATATGCGTTTAGGGTGATAGGTTGTTTTTGTTTCTACTTCATTTATTCTACTTTCACGATTCTTTTGCTGTTCCTAGGTTTCGCTACCGTACATGAATGTACATTTTTGATTGAGAGGAATGGAAACAACTTAATTGTATTAATTATCAGCACAGGTTGTATCATAAATGAGGATTGAATTTACTCTTTCCCAGGTGATATCCAACCTGAGTTTGAACCCGGAACTGCTATCCCCTGGCGCTTTGGAAGACGACGGAGCCGTGGTGCTGGTGGGGAACGTCTTCAGCGGCTGCATCCACGAGGGTCCGCAGCTGGAGTTCCACTCCAACGCGCAGCTGAGAAACGTGGAGTTTGGGAATTGCCCCCTCAGCACCACTAACAACTGTGAGTAGACCACGGAAGACCTAGAGGAACTATGAGGATGACTGAGCCGTGGTGCTGGTCGGGATCAAAAATTCTACAGTAATTCTCCAGCTTTAATGTCTTGCTTGACTTTTAGTTATCTATGATGACGTCTCTGTCTGTTTCGTAGTAATAAATAGAGAGGGAATCATAGGTAACTGACAGTTAAGGAGTGGTGAAACAGGTCCTGAATGAACTATAGCTCACATCCTAATTGACAACATTTCATATTTCTGAGCCTATAATTTTAATGGTTCTCTGTATTTTGTTTGAAAAGATGAACATGCTGACAGTTTAATTTTTTCGCTAGGGCTTGAATTTAATTTATAATTGTAGCATGACGTCATTATTTCTAAGATAACCCGCTAGAGGGCGCCGCGCGCAAAAGAACGCGGTATCGTATGGCCGACACGGAAACTCCAAGTAGTAAGTCAAATAGCAACCGAGCTTACGATATACGCCGACAGATGGCGCTGCGCGCAAGTTACATCGCGCTATCGTTTGGTTGACCGAGCGGCTATATAGACTAGAGATGATTTTAACTGAGGATCTTGTAACAGACACAGGAAGCGAGTTTGACTAGCCTAGTGTGCACGTTATTGCTTCTAATTCGTTAGGACGTTAACGGGCCCGGTCTATCACTCTGCATCTGCAGGTGTGTGCACGGGTTGCCGTATCGCAGTGGCGGTCGCTTCCTCGGGCCATTACCCCTGTATTTTTTTGCGCTTTTAAAGTTAGCCCATTGAAGGGCAAGTTCTTTTATGTTTTGTTTTACGTTTGTTTACATAAATAAAACCCACTGTACACAATCACCGTGTATCGACACTCCGTCCGACGGACCTCCCCGCAACTGTTCCCTGCGCGACCCGTACCGCCGTTACATAATTAATTTATTAATTTGTGCTTATTCTACAAGGGCGTAACTCCGATACTATCACAGAATACACACTTATCCCTTTGTCTTTTCTCTATAGAAAAAAAAACCGACGTTAATTTCAAATTGTCAATGTCAGGCCCTATTCTCCAATATTCGATTTTCGAGGTTCGCTTCGTGCTGTTCCGCTCATACTCGGTTAATAGTCATTATCTTGAGAGTTAGAGAGAAGGTATGCAACGAACTTCGAAAATAGAATTTCAGAGTTGCCCCCCTTGTACTTTGAAGTTGTCAAAAATACAAAGTTATGATCGCTTATTTTTTCTCGTGAAAAAAGCAAAGGCGTTTCACCTATCATGTGGTAGTTTTGGTAAAATTAGGACATATTTTTAATTATTTTTTATTTTTTATAATAAGCGATATTAAAATTATATAAACATATTGCAGTGATCAGGAGGCAAAATGCTTTCGAACCATATATACATTTTCAGGTGTTATAAAAATGAAATGTTGTCAATTACGGAAATAGCGAAGCGAAGTTTTAATGGAAGTGCATTGTTGACTTTCGAAGCTCGCGCGTGTTTTTTCGTTATTATTCGCTCTTTCAGTTCAGAGACGGACAATGGGGCCGTGATTACAGCTGCATACGTGGACGTGGAGTAGGGGGTGAAGGGAAGGAGAAGAGAGAGGGGGACAGATATATCATATACCATAGATTAGTTCTAGATTTTCTTTCATAATAATAATTGAAATAAACGTATTTTAACATAATTAGAAATGCTTTTATTTGTAGTATATTAGCATGACAACGTCAATTATAAGGCAAAGACAATAAACCTAAAACATAGATATAGCATTCGTCCACCCTCAATTAAGACATCTCTTCAATAAGCCGCCGCGGTCGCGCGGTGGTGCGCCTGCTGCGCCTCGGTGCTTCCTGCGGAACGGCCGTGGCAGGTGTGAGACTCGGTGTGTCAGCTGGTACAGGGCTGGCAGCTGAGTTCCGTGTGCCTGACGAACTTGCAACGACAGCAGGCTCTACTCGTACATTGGGGCTTCTACTCTGAGTAGTCTGGCAGGAAGACCAAATAGTTGATTGGCCGAGTTGAGGGGATAGATCAGGTGACGCTGATTGATCGACGGCTATAGACGTCGGTAACGGCCATCTGACTGGTGTGGATGAGGGTAATGGGTGTATGCTAGGTTTTGGTGATGGTGCTATAGAACAATTAGGAGCAGCCGGACCGATGGAATCGGCTAAACGGGAACGCACATGGTCAGCGTGGTACCTCCTCTCCACGCCGTTTGGAGTGTTCACGGCATATGAGTACCTGTGCGTACGCCTTGATATAGTCGCAGGTTCCCATCGCGAAACATCTCGGGCGCGAACAAATACGCTGTCCCCAGATTTAAAGGTAGGTGTTACATTATCGGATTCAATGTTAGCTTGAATTTGTTTGTGCTGTAAAGACCTCTTAGCGTTCGGACGCGCGTTATCCAAGGCACAGTGCAACTGTCGTCCGAATATCATTTGGCCTGGGCTTTTCCCGGTGGTGCTATGAGGGGTTATACGATACGAAAACAAGAAATTTTCTAGCCGCTTCTTTAAGGAAAAGTTGTCACTTGCACTTGATGACATTCTAGACTTGAAAGTGCGCACGAGGCTTTCCGCCAAACCGTTGGTTCTTGGATGGTATGGAGACGATTTAATGTGCAGGATTCCTTTGTCCTTACAATAGTCTTGAAATTCCCGTGACGTAAACTGTGGTCCGTTGTCAGATACCAAAAATTGTGGGAAGCCAAAAGTAGTAAATATCGAGTCCAACTCCTCACAGAGTTTAATAGTAGTTATTTGACTCATGGGTTTAATTTCAATCCATTTAGATAGGGCATCTGCCAGGACAAACCAGTATTTGCCCTCAAAAGGACCCGCAAAATCGACGTGCAACCTCTCCCACGGGTTATCAGGTACAGACCACGAGTAAAGAGGCAGCTCAGGGTTGTTGGGTCGATTTTCTTGGCACTTGTTACAACGCTTGACGAACTCCTCAATATCGTCGTCTATTGAAGGCCACCAAACGTAAAATCGTGCAAGTGCTTTCATAGCACTTATGCCTGGATGCCCTGTGTGCAGGTATTTCAAGGTAGGTCTCCTTAGAGCACTCGGAATTACTATTCGACCTTGCCACATTAAAATCTTACTTTCGACAGACAATTCACTGCGCTTCCGAGCATAGGGCCTCAAGTCATCTGCATAGTGATTTTCACGCCATCCGGTCTTAACGTACTCCGTTACTTGTTTGATGATAGGGTCGTTCTTTGAAGCCTCTCGTATTCTTTCTTCAGACAAAGCAATATCAGAAATTCTTTCATGTTGTAATCGAGATATGATCTTGTGCACTGTCAATTCTGCCGAGGATGGTGTCTCTTCAGGATTAGGCATTCTTGAAAGGTAATCCGCCATAAAATTTTGATGTCCTTTTGTAAAGATGATGTCGTAGTCATAACCACCAATGATCAATGCCCAACGTACGAGGCGATTGTTAACAAGCTTCGGCAAATTCCGCTGAGGGCCTAAAACGTGAATAAGGGGCTTATGGTCTGTGACTAGTGTGAATTTTGTGCCACGTAAGTATTGGTCAAACTTTTGAATGCCGAAAAAGATTGCCAGAGCTTCTCGATCAATGACAGAGTATTTGGATTCGGCAGGTCTCAGTTTTCTTGATGCGAATACGATAGGTTGAATTTCGTCAGCAGCCTTATGATATAGGACGGCCCCTACGCCCTTTTCTGAGGCATCACAAGCTAAAAACAATGGTCGTTTCTCGTCGAAAGCTACAAGTGGCTTTGATCTGAGAATAAGATCTTTTGCTTCCTGAAAGGCCTTATTTTCAATGTCAGTCCATCGCCACTTCTGTCGCCCACCAGTCAGCGCATGTAAATCAGCGCAAGCGCTGTGCAGATGGGGTATGAACTTCTCATAAAAATTAATCAAGCCTAAGAAAGATCGCAGTTCTTGAGCGTTTGTAGGCGGTGTTGCTTTAGTTATCGCCTCAATCTTCGATTTTGTAGGTTGTATTCCGGCCTTGCTTATCGTGTGGCCCAAGTATTCAATCTGTGTTTGGAAGAATGAGCATTTTTTTAAATTCACTTTCAAACCGGCTTGCTGTAATTTGTCGAAAACGGTGGAAAGTGTCTCTAGGTGTTCGTTATCATCCTTTCCCGTTAAAGCGATATCATCAAAGTAAACTGCCACATTCGGAATACCGCCCAGAAGTTCATCGAGGTAGTGCTGGAAAATTGAGGGAGCTGTAGATATTCCAAAAGGCATTCTATTGTATTGGTAATAACCTTTGTGAGTAGATATTGTCAGGAACTGTTTTGAATCTGGAGCTATCTCAAACTGTAAATATGCGTCCTTTAAATCTATTTTCGAGAACTTGGCTCCATTTGCAAGATTTTGGCGTAACTGGTCAAATAGTGGAACTGGGTGAGCGTGCGTAACCATAACAGGATTTATGGTGCTGCGAAAATCACCGCAAATTCGAATTTGTCCATTTGTTTTGACAACGTTCACTGTAGGTGTTGCCCATTCTAGGGGAGTCACGTTTGGGTCAACTTTGGTGACTATTCCTTCGTCGACTAATCGCTGAAGTTCCACTTCTATGTTTTTGCGCATGGAGAATTTTACGGGTCGAGCGGGGATGTGTTTCGGAACGGTGCCAGGTTTGATGTGAATGTTGACGGCGTAATTCTTAACTCTTCCCAGATTGTTATCAAATAGTGAAGAAAATGTATGTAGCACATTTTTAAGTGTTGAAGTGTTGCGTTGAATGGCTTTCACAGAATAGACTGGTTCAGGAAATCTCATGTCGTACGTCTCACTCCACTGGAGACCAAAAAGCATGGGGTTGGCGTTTTCCATAACCACCACTGGTAATATTTTCTGCCTTCCTAGGATTTCCACTGTTACGTCTGTAAGACCTTTTGGTTTGAGCGTGAGGTTCCCATAGGCACGCAGCTTCGGCGCCTTTGTTAAGGGGGGTGCTCCAATACGCTTCCAAAATGTTGTGCTTATAATGGAGTACACTGATCCTGGGTCCCAGTCTAACGTGCAACTGACACCGTTGATAGTGACATCAATTCGCTTACTGTCCTTGTTTCGTTTGCGCTCTATCTTGCAGACATTGTCTCCTTCGTCTGAGTCTGAGTTCGTGTCAGTAGACTCTGATAAACTGTCATTACTGTTAGTGTTGTTTCTAATTTTGTATAGTTTGTTCTTATACTTTGTTGTTCGGTTCTTATCTGATCTCGGGCTTGTCAAATATGCACGGCCAGATTTGATACAGCAGCTTTCGAAATGGCCTTGTGTTTGGCACTCCTCGCAGGTATGGTCTTTTGCTTTACAGCTGTCAACTTTATGTCTTTCATATGCACCGCATCGACGACACTGATCTTGACCAAGCTTGCGTAATAAAAAACTTGGCTTACTGCGTCGCACTGTATTCGACCTCGTTTTGATCCTGTTAGTGGTAGGCATGCTGCTATTTGAGTCACCTTCGGCGAGTTCCCTAGACTGAGCTACGGCGAAAAATTTGGCAAAAGTGACTTCTACGGTCCTCCCGTCATGAGACTCTTGTAGGTCAGGCCATTTCTGTTTCAGGTCCACTTCCAGTTGCGGGTGATTTATGCCGGTAGCAAATCGATCTCGCAAACTCAGTTAAAGCTTTGTATCTCGTTGTTTTGGTTCGATGTAAATCGAGCAATTTACACTTCACGTCTGTATATGAGCTTTTCTCAAAATTAGGTATAAGTGCAACTTTTATGTCGTGGAAAACCTCTGGAGATAAGCAGGAAAACAATAATTCCTTTCGAATGTCATCTTCACTTACGTCCCATATGTCACATTTTTTTCTCGAAAAATTCCACAAAATTTTCTACCGATGCAGTGGCAGGGTTAAACGTATCACATTTAAAACTTTTAATAATTGTGAGCTTGTTGCTGGTGGCTGTTGTACTTGCCGACTGGGCGGACTCCGTGCCAGGTGTCGCTGGTGTGGGGGTCCCCGCTGACGGCCGTTGTAGTTGAACAAGATGTTGTAAAATGTCCGAAATCTGTTGTTGTTGCGCTTGTTGTAGTTGAAGAAATTGTTGAAATTGTTCGGCGTTCATTATAATTACATTAATCCTCGTCGCCAATGAAATAAACATATTTTAACATAATTAGAAATGCTTTTATTTGTAGTATATTAGCATGACAACGTCAATTATAAGGCAAAGACAATAAACCTAAAACATAGATATAGCAATAATGTATGTAGTTCAAGCTGGCTTAATAATGAGTAATGATTTGTATACAAAATGCATATCATTGTAATGTAGGAGTGATTTTGATCATAAAGCCTATAGCACTCGACTTGACTACCTTCGTACGTTGCTCGGGCGGGTAAAAACGACTCGAGTAAAAGAGTGTTTTATACACTCTTTCTATACTTATTATTATAGCCCGGAGGCCTTACCATGACGTCCTAGCACCGACTCAGTTCAAGTTTTAGCTGTCACTTTTAGTATGGATCTGACAGCGAGCGAACCTAAACTGAATCGCATTAAGACGTCATGGCAAGGCCCCTGCTTTAGTAGGTAAAGGTCTTATTTGAACGGTATTGTTTATTTGCAGAAACGAACGCGCCCTTCGCTGGGATTTAATGATTTTTATTGTTTGTTTCGTAACTGGTATTGCGGCGGTTGTATAAACATATCTGATTTCATAGTATTAGGCCATCGAGGTAGTAATCGATAGAGTCGAATGTCATACGAGTGTGTTGATTTTTTTTGCCAGTACACTTGGGGCTTAGGTCGTCATCTTTACGCTAAAAAGTAAAGCTATGGCCGGGAATCGAACGGACCCTCATCATTCCGTGATGACTGATATCCTGCTACACAAGCCATATCTTCATTATAAGTCCCCATATTTAAGTCATTGGTAGTACTTATAGTACTAGGTTTTTGCGATAGACAGCCCTGTGTATCTTACGCACACATTGACGTGTGTACAGACGACGTCGTGCCTGTGTTCATTTCAGAACGCGGATTTTGTACGTCGTGGCCGCCGTGTGCCCATACCCCAATCTCACGTGAGATTTATCAAAATGTGGGTTTCTTACGTAAACGCGTTGGATTGTTATTGTAAAAAGAAAAGAAAAATTTGCTTGGTGCTTTTATTTACGACTAGTTAAGACTAGTAATCAATATTGCTGAGAGTTTAATTATAAGTGAAAAAGTTAACAATGGATTAAATGGACCAAAATAGTGTAATTTTTTTTTTCTATCATAAAAATAATTGCGTGATATCTGCCGAGACTCCCCCTCTCTCCAACGTAAGATTAGATGAGATTTGACTCGACCCCCTCCGAACATCTCACATAATTTATGGACGCCCCCCTACAACTTTTGCAGGCACGGACCGTGTCGACGTCTTGCGCCGGCCCCCGAAGGACCATTGCTACAACGAGCCTTGCATGCGACACGGCACCTGCATCTCGAGACACGACAAGTAAGTAAAGGTTCCTTATTTTTATTACCCGACTGCGCCAGGAGGAAGGTTACTTTTTTCAAGTGTATTTATGTATATATTTGTATTTATAGTGTGAAATATGCGATCAATGAAATAATGCTAGCAGTCGACGTGTTATTGTTTTTGTTTTTGTGGCAAAGCGATTTTTTACTGCGTGGCGATAGTATGTAAATAGTTATTTGTGTCACAAAGGAGCAAAATGATGTATTTACGGCGAGGGCGCTACATTGAATCCAGAATGTAGCGAAGGATTCTAAAATAGAATCCTGAGCGTAGCGTGGGATTCTAAAGTAGAATCCAGAGCGTAATGAGGTGTTAACGCCCAAGATGAAAATAATTTTGCTCCCGAGTGGCTCATACAACTTTTCACACCGAACATTAAATAACTTGAAAAATAATTCTAAATATAATTAAAGAGCTACCACCATAAAAAATGGCGTGGTTTTACAATTATCAACTTCAAAAAATTGCATTTGCAAAAAAAACACTTAGAAAAGCCTTGAACAGAAAAGTTGCACTTTGATCCCCTTCCACAGGGAGCAAAACTTACTTTTCTGAATGAGAGGTGTGAAAACTTTATTGTACATTGAACACGTGAAGGATCCTAAAAATCATGCTTCGGCCAAAGGGTCCGTTACAGCCAAAAACAGCCGAACCTTTCGGCCGCGCCGAAAATTACAATATTCCCTTTTTAGGGTAGTTTAATTCAGACCCAGTATCACTATGGTAATATTGGACCTTGTAATATTGGACCAGCGAGAAGTTTAATTACTCATAAGATCTAGAAAGAACGGCCCGCTGACATTTTATTCAACGTTTTAATCACATTTATAAAAGGTTTGGTTTCGGCAAAAAAAATACCGAGTAGCACTCCAGTAGTGCCGGCAGTGAAAACTACACACAAAACTACGCGCAAAAAGAAAAAAAAATACACCGGGTCACTCCAGGAGTGCCGGCAGTGAAAACTACACACAAAACTACGCGCAAAAAGAAAAAAAAATACACCGGGTCACTCCAGGAGTGCCGGCAGTGAAAACTACACACAAAACTACGCGCAAAAAGAAAAAGAAATACACCGGGTCACTCCAGGAGTGCCGGCAGTGAAAACTGCACACAAAACTACGCGCAAAAAGAAAAAAAATACACCGGGTCACTCCAGGAGTGCCGGCAGTGAAAACTACACACAAAACTACGCGCAAAAAGAAAAAGAAATACACCGGGTCACTCCAGGAGTGCCGGCAGCGAAAACTACACACAAAACTACGCGCAAAAAGAAAAAAAAAATACACCGGGTCACTCCAGGAGTGCCGGCAGTGAAAACTACACACAAAACTACGCGCAAAAAGAAAAAAAAATACACCGGGTCACTCCAGGAGTGCCGGCAGTGAAAACTACACACAAAACTACGCGCAAAAAGAAAAAAAAATACACCGGGTCACTCCAGGAGTGCCGGCAGTGAAAACTACACACAAAACTACGCGCAAAAAGAAAAAAAAATACACCGGGTCACTCCAGGAGTGCCGGCAGTGAAAACTGCACACAAAACTACGCGCAAAAAGAAAAAAATACACGAGATTTGAACTGCGGTCACCTGAAAGAACGCACTGTTATTCCACACCTTATACCACTAGGCCAAACGCACATACGTTAAAGCGACGAAATCAACGTACACTTCAAAAATCGAACGCGACTCTAGCTTCATTCGTATTTCAAAATAAGCTCTTAGAGGATCTGATATCCTGGTACTTAAACTCTCCCTCCGTCTTGCGCCTGACGCGAGTTTAACTAAAGAAGTTTTCACTTCAAAAATCCTCTTTTATCGGGATAGCAACCATACCCGCAGGAAGCCAGTACCGTTGTCATCGATAATAGATTAACAATATATTTTTACTCGTAGGAAATCGCGAAATTAATACCTACCTTTCTCGAAATGAAAGCGGATAATAGCCAATTAAATTATGATTTGTTTAGAGAAAAACATGTTTTGAAGGGGTGTCCGTTTTGTTTTTCTGTGTCGGATTATCTTGGAAAATTATGCGTCATTGGCATCCGAGCCATGATTGAAAAATCTATGTAGGTACCTACTAATAAATCACTAAGTCAAGGGGGTACGTATTATAGTATTTTATGCAACCGTTACGTAATGAGGGTCCTTAAAACAAGGGTGTGGTTTTTGAATCGAGTTTCAAGATAAGATCACACGACTGTACGGATTTGGAAAAAAAATTAACGGATATAGCTGGTAACCTAGATTAACACATAGGCTACTTTTTATCCCGGAAAATTGCATAGTTCCCGACAAACGTGTCGAAGGTCACAGCCGCCTAGTCGCGACGCGACGTAAATAATTATTTCAGAATATACTATCAACATATTTTGTTGGTGGTAGGGCCTTGTGCAAGGTCCGTCCGGATCGCTACCACCATCTTACTCTCTCTGCTAGTGTTCCGGTGTGGAGAGTAAGACAGCCGGGGAAATTACGAGCACAAGAGGCATTTTATCATAGCCCTCTAGGTTGGCAACGCATCTGCGATCCTTCCGAGGTTGCGGGTGTCTATGGGCAGTGGTGATCACTTACCATCATGTGACCCACTTGCTCGTTTGCCTTCCTATTCATATTAAAAAAAAAAAAACATCAGTTTTTAAGTGTAATTCTACGCGGATGAAGTCGCGGACAGAAGCTTAGTTCCAAATAAATTTCATACACTTCCGTCTCTAGTTATTACTACGAAACTGACAGAGACGTCATCATAGATAACTGACAGTTAAGGAGTGGTGAAACAGGCCCTTAGACACGGTCTCTTTTAACTAGAAATTCCTATTTCAAAATCGATCCCTAACAATCCTCAATAGGGGCCTTACCATGACGTCTTAATGCGTTTCAGTTTAGGTCCGCTCGCTGTCAGATTCATACTAAAAGTGACAGCTGAAACATGAATTGCGTCGGAATTAGGACGTCATGGTAAGGCCCCAGCTCACTGCAAATAAGAACCAAACTTCCGTGCATCTTACCAGCCAGTTACATCCCGGCTAATTCAATTATTCTGTCTGAGTGCGTCCGACTAACGACTTTATTGCACTAGGCGGGACTGTTATTAAATTCTGTACGTGTCATTGATGTAATTCGTTTTGTCTTCTTGTTGCCCACTTGTTGCCAAACAATACCTCTTATTCATGAACGCTCTGTATAGCCTTCTGCTATTGTTCTGCTAACTTAGCAATCGTTTGTCCTTATATGTCATTTTCACATTTACTTTTCACAGAAGTAAGTTAGCAGATAGGCATGAGTAGACATCGGATTATGTGCACTAACAAAGTGCCAAAATATGCATGCGAATATGCACGAAAAAGGCCGAAATATGCACTTAAAACTGTTGATATGCCCAAAATATGCACAATGCAAAATCAAAAAACATACTGCATGTCACATTACAGACGTCGGTTGATTGTAATATGTTTTTATCTTTTTATTAAATAAATAAACAACAATCATAACATAATATAAATAATAGTATAAGTTTTTTAAATAGTTTACCTAGTAGTAGATATTTTTTCTTTCTTTCTTTTAGATATAAATCAAAAAAACTATATTTATTTTTATACATTTTAACAAAACACGGTATAAAAACAGCGAGATAATTAAATTTACGCTTAGTTTTTGTGACAATATATACAAATGTTGTTCAATATTTTCGTGCGCAAATTTGAGACGTTTGTCACCAAGTATCAATTTGTACGCCAAAAACGAGCTCTCTACATCAACTTACTTCATTCGCATGCAAATATGCAAATGCATAGAATCCGATGTTTAGCTGTCATGAGATAGTCCGCCGTCTGCCTGCACCGCGCGCTCGAGGACTCTTTTAAGCGGTCGGTCTTTAGTAGATTATTTACTTTGACAGACAGACACATTGGAGTACTTTGTTTTATAATAATGTAGTGGTATCACACAGCTCCGCGATTCTCAAAAAAAAAACCGCCCACGTAGCGACCGTAACATGATCCGTTCTCTCCTAGGTATTTATACGGAGCGATGTGTCTGGTGAGTTGGTCGGCACACGACCAACAACATAGACCCCTGACTCGCTATATGCCTGCCAGAGAGCGTATCAAGTTATGATAGTTTATCGAGATAATGTTGAGCAGTGTTAGTGAGAAGTTTTGTTTGATCTAATGCATAGGGGAACGGAAGCTTAACTATATGTAGTTATTTAAGTAGGAGCTATTGTATTAAATTACACACAGAATGTATAAGCTAAGTCTTAAGCCGAGTACTTATCTAATTATAGCCTATGTTCATGAGGGATAATGTAGGATAATTACTTCAAAGAATTTTTCAAATGGGTCCAGTGGTTTATATTTAATGTAATGTTTTTAGGTCTTGTTACCTTAGGCTCTGTCTACCTCGTAAGGGATAAAGACGTGATTTATGTACGTATGTATTTTTAAAGAAAGAAAGAAAAAAATATTTATTTCTCAACAACACAATAGTATAAGTACAGTTTGCATTCAAAAGAGTTCCATGTCTAATAGCTAAAATTGTTTGTTGTTTCGAAATGGGATTCCAACTCAGCATGTGTCGGAGCACCAGGTGCAAAGACGCTTTTTTTCAGTGGATCCTTTAAACAACACAAATAAAAATACAACGTGTAATAAACGTGTTTTATCACTACATAGTATAAAACAAAGTCGCTTTCTCTGTCCCTTTGTCCCTATGTCCCTATGTCCCTATGTATGCTTAAATCTTTAAAACTACGCAACGGATTTTGATGTGGTTTTTTTAATAGATAGAGTGAATCAAGAGGAAGGTTTATATGTATAATACATATAACTAATATTATAAATGTGAAAGTATTGATGGATGGATTGATGGATGGATGGATGTTTGTTTGTTACTCAATCACGCCAGAACGGCCTAACGAATCTGGATGAAATTCGGCACATAGATAGACAAAAGTCTGGAATAGCACATAGGCTACTTTTTATCCCGGGTAATTCCCGCGGGATAGCAATAAACGAATTCTTTGCAGACGAAGTCGCAGGCAACAGCTAGTGCATAATATACCGTGCGAAGCCGGGGCGGGTCGCTAGTTGATGATAAAAGAATCAATACACTTAAGCCTTCCATGCTGGCCTGGGAGCAAGGCAAAAACAGAATGTACCAGTTGCTTTTCGCGCAGATGGTAACAGCCCTTCGAAGGAATGTGCGATCTTAGGTATCTTTTTATAGGCGATGCTAGCAACCCATCACTATTCTGATTGCCCTTTCCTATACGCCCACAGTCATGCTAAAAGTGCCCTTTAGTTACCTTAGGCTTTGTGAACACCGTAAAGGATTTAGACGTGATTTTAGCACCTTTTTCTTACTAATATTGTTGATAAATAAATAAATAAATATCTTGGGACAATTTACACCAATTGACCTAGACCCAAACTAAGCAAAGCTTGTAATATGGGCACTAGACAACGGATAAACATACTTATATAGATAAATACATACTTAAATACATATTAAACATCCAAGACTCGAGAACAAACATTCGTATTTTCATACAAATATCTGCCCCGACAGGGGATCGAACCCGGGACCTCAAGCTTCATAGTCAGGTTCTCTAACCACTAGGCCATTCGGTCGTCTATGATGGATGTTTGTTCCTTCTTCACGCTGAAACAACAAGACGGATTTGTATCAAATTTGTAACAGAGATAGCTGGTAGGTACCCTAGATCAAAACATAGGCTACTTTTTATCCCGGATAATTGCATAGCTCCCGCGGATAAAGCGTTCTTTGCAGTCGATATGCGCACTATCTAGTAAAATGGTAAAACAACACGCGTTAAACAACAGAACGTATTGTCAAGCACGCCTATGGTATTAACACCGTAATGCCTGTTTGTTTTGTTTGATCCCCTAAAATGGTTCGTGAATGACTATTCATCGATTTGTGCGCTTCGAGCATAGATCAGACAGCCTATAGAAGAAATTACATGTATTTTATCCATTTTAGGCTGGATTCGACCAAAGTTTTTATTCCGGGAATAACATTTACTCTCGGATACTAATGTTAAAATAGTATGGCGTTTTGACATTAGTTATTCCTGGGATAAAAACTTTGGTCTAATCCAGCCTTAATGTTACAAAAAATGCGAAAATAACTCTGTCTGTCTTAGTTGCGATGTAGGTAATTATACCATTTTCATTCTTACCTGTCCTATTTGGTAAACAAAATTCTAACCTCCAAATGTCTCATTTTTGTTATTTTTTAACTATTTCATCGTAAATAAAGGAACTGGAGATAAAATATCAGCTAAATTATGTACAAAATATTACCTCAGGTTTATTTGATAACATAATACACCTTATTCTTTACAAAAAATTGCATATTGAGGTTAGAATTTTGTTTACCAAATAGGACAGGTAAGAATGAAAATGATTTCAAATACTAATCGTAATTGTATCGTATTAAGAAGTGATGATAAGGCCCCTGCTCCTAAGCAATATATAGGCAGTGTGAGGTCATTTTATATTGATCACTTCATCATCTAAGATCCGAGGCCTTCACATTTGTTACTGACTAGCTTCTGCCCGCGAGTTAGTCCGCGTAGAATGAGCAATTCGTTTTCAATTTTATTTATTTGTTCAGTTACGTGGGCCCACGCGATAATTAAACTATATTCAACTAAACTAACATTTTCAACGCAAATTAATGATGAACAACCCTCGCAATGTATTTAGTGTACTAATGTACTGTACATATCATATGCTTATTTACATAGCACAAGAATTGTTTTTTTTTAGTTATGTATTTCATTACTTGTGTTATAAGATCTACCTTTATACCAAGCAGGTATTTCGATTTCCTTGAATTTGTGTAAATCTTTTTGCGCGGTGATTTTTAACGTTAACTTATATACTGGCACTCCACTTGGCGTATTTATGCAAATATTTGCGTGATTGAAGGGGATGCACTATATAGTGCATAGTGTAGTTTCTAGCGTATGTGTCGAAGATGCCGATAGCGTAACGCGAACACGCAACACCAAGTGGTGTGCCACCGTTAGAAGTTTGACTTTTTCCCAATATCAAGGGACTGTTTTAACTTGATACCTTTTTTTAAATATTTTCAATAAAATTTCAAATACTTTTTTATAGGTACGAATGTCACTGCTCCGCGCGCTACACGGGCAACAACTGCGAGGTGGACGCGGGGGATCCGTGCGCGTCGGCGCCCTGCCAGCACGGCGGGCGCTGCGCGGAGGACGCGCGCGGGGACTACTCGTGCGCTTGCTCGCCGCGGTACCACGGTCAGTGTTGTAGCATAGCACCATAGCATCATAGCATAGCATATCATGGCATAGCAGCATAGGCTTGGTGTACGAGTCGCGCTACACCGGCAAGTGCGAGGTGGACGCGGGGGATCCGTGCGGTACCACGCTATTACACTTTATTAGACGTCAGTAAAACACTACCTGCCCCGCTCCTTCCTCTCTCAGTCCCGTTTATCGTCATACCCCGCGACCCAGGGCTCAGACTCATTTAAGAGGCTGACAAGACCTAATTTTGTTGAAATTGATGTTATTTAAGCACTTTTTTTTTAAGAGAAACTATCTGTTCTAGCACACCAAAAAAAAAAATGTTAATATTCATCATATTTCAGAACGTGGACGGACTCGATAGAAAATAATTGCAAAGATTGGTCTTAAAATCATCATTAAACGGTGTTATGTCTTTATTTTTTCGACGTGTGGGTCTGCAATTAAAAACATCAAGCCAACATATTCATACCTAAACCGCTAACGAGTCATATTTCACAAACAATCCGTACTTTTTTATTTCTTATTATTTGCGTCTTATTTTCAAGACTCACTAACAGGCACGCGAACCGTATGTGTGAAGAGTGGCGCTGCTCAAGGTCATTGGCGGTTGACAGCGCCTTAAGCGGTCGGTCTATAGAATCTAATGTTATCAATGGAGTATACCTATAGTATTTTTTGTTTAACCTTATTAACTGTTTACTTGTCTAATTGCAGGCATGCACTGTGAGCTGGAAGTATCGGAAGACCCTCTGTGCGTGGCCGGCCCGTGCCGCAACAACGGCAGCTGCAGCGTCCTCCCAGGCGCTGATAGCTACGTCTGCTCCTGCCCTCCCGGTAACAACATTACATTAACTTGCAACTAGGTAGCCTAGTGGTTTGACCTGTGGCCTCTCAAGCAGAGGGCCGCGGGTTCGAATCCCGGGCACGCACCTCTGAGTTTTTCGGAATTGATGTGCGAAATTACATTTGAAATTTACCATGAGCTTTACGGCGAAGGAAAACATCGTGAGGAAACAGGACTAATCCCAATAAGGCTTAGTTACCCTTCTGGGTTGGAAGGTCAGATGGCAGTCGCTTCTGAAGAAACTAGTGCCTACGCCAAATCTTGGGATTAGGTTGTCAAAGCGGACCCCACGCTCACTGAGCCGTGGCAAATGTCGGGAGAAACGCTGGAAAGATGAGATGATATTAACTTGCAACGTGTTATGTATGTTTGTTCGGGTTGAATCTTGCGACTCAATTTTGAAGCAGATATCTTCATCCGATCGAGCTGAAATTATGCCATACTTTGTGTAAGTCAGATGACAATATCAGACGGATATCAGATCCTCTAAGAGCTTATTTTGAAATACGAATGAATCACGTTCGATTTTTGAAGTGTTTTTTGTTGAGCCGTGCAGCAAAAGTACTAGGGCATCAGCACATTGTTAGAGGTCTGTCAATATAGATAACTAGCAGCCCGTCCCGGCTTCGCACGGGGTAGACAATTATTTATTTTTGGTAATTTGGATATAAAACACTTTTTTTCACTAATATTTTTATTTGTATTAAAAAAAATCCCACAGTTACATTTGTATAAAATGAAAAAAGTTGTTGTAGTGACATAACTACAATAGTTGGACATATGCTACCGCGGAGTTTTTTGTAGACATTATGATGTTCTTCAATATTGTTGCACATTATTTTGTTCTATCGCTAATAGTTTCGGCAGCGCATTCGACGAAAGACATTTTAAGACTCATTTTTCTACACCTTCGGTTACATTGTTCAAATTTTACCAAGGATCCCTAATTTTTTTCAAAATGAAATGTAGCCTATGTCAAATTGGAAGAATGTAGCATTCTATTGGTGAAAGAATTTTTTAAATCGGCCCAGTACTTTTTGGGCCTATCCATTACTAACATACAAAAATAGGTACAAATCTTTCCTCTTTATAATATTAGTGTAGATACGTACGTTTTTTTCTGTAAGCGGCCAGTACGTGCGTCTTGAGCGTCATGGATACAACATTAAAATCCTTAAAATCTAATCTAAGCTGTTTTAATTTCTGCCGGTACTCCGTCGCTTTTTACGGGAAACCGTGTACATTGCGTGTTGTCTATGGACAGGTTACACTGGACGCAACTGCGAGACGGACGTGGACGAGTGCGCGGCGGCCGGCGCGGTGGTCGCCTGCCTCAACGGCGGCCGCTGCGTCGACGCTGTCAACAATTTCACCTGCGACTGCTCTAACACAGGTTACTATTACCTACAGTCTTTGAATGCTATACTAGTGTGTTGCTCTCACTCGCACTTATGGGTTTGATACTTGTCCGCCGAACCCGAATAGCATTATAAGAGTTCACGGAATGTAGTGGGATTGGTGCCCTCATCCTGTTTCCTATTTATACAATTTTTATTAGAGTTTCGATCGTAAATTTATGTAAATGAAGATCATGATCACGATGGATTTTTTTTATAAAGTCCAAGGGTAACGTATTGATTTTTTGAAAAATACGGTATTTAAAAATATCTGGAATACGAACTACATAGTTTTCTTCTTCTTTTATATTAATACTAGCTGTTGCCAGCGACTTCGTCTACAAAGAACTACGAACTACGGAATTTTCCGGGATAAAATGTAGCCTATGTGCTATTCCAGACTTTTTTCTATCTATGCGCCGAATTTCATCCAAATCCGTTGGGCCGTTCTGGCGTGATTGAGTAACAAACAAACATCCATCCATCCATCTATCCATCCATACAATCGCATTTATAATATTAGTTAGATGGCGCCATCGATCAATCCGATGATTTCGCCAATGCCTAAGTAAGAGACATTAACATTTTTGTATATTTTTTTCAATTAGTTTATCAAATTTCTTGTTGAAAATAGGTAAAATCTGTCACAATGGCCTGTCAAGTTTGACAACTCAATGCAGTTCTTAGCATTATCTGTCAACTATGCTGACACGTCTATGATGTTACAAAATGTTGTCAAAAGTTATCAAAACTGTCAAACTATTTAAGAGGGCGCATCCCTACTGAGCTGGGAACGTCGCATCTTTGGTGATTTTTTACGATTATTTCACGGAAATCGAATGAAAGTTTCAAATGTGCATCTGTAGTGCACTTCGTTTTTAGTGTATTTAATGTGTCTATGTCTAATGCTATGTCTAAAAAATAATATATCTCGTTTGATAAGAAAATAAACATCCATCACGATCAATTATTGCATTGGACACATAAAGGTGCGACCAAACCGCCGCGTATACGCAGTGCAGTGTCGTACCTATGCGTCACGTTTTCTCACCGTTTCTTCATACATTTTGTTGCGATTCCGTAACGTCACCGTTTTTTAAGCGGCGGTGTGGTCGCACCCTTAATACACTAAAAACGAAGTGCCCTACAGACGCGCATTTGAAACTTTCATTCAATTTCCGTGAAATCTCGTAAAAAAACACACAAAAAATTCGACGTTGCCAGCTCAGTAGGGATAAATATAACTCAATATTATTTTATGTCCAACCCTTCTATGTCGCAGGCTACACGGGGGCCCGTTGCGAATCCAACGTGAACGAGTGCGAAGAGGAACGCGGTATATGCGGCCATGGCGTCTGCTACGACACTTACGGCAGCTTTGTGTGCCTCTGCCAGCCGGGGTACACGGGCGAGCGGTGCCATAGGGTGAGTAAACGTCAACACTTAACGCGCGTGCGTCGATGCGAGGCGGTTTTGGCAATTTTTCACCCCACGTGAGATTTAGTGAGATTTGAGTTGAGTTCAACGTGCGAGTGTGATGAAGAATGTGGTATACGGCCATGGCGTCTGCTATGACACTTACGGCAGCTTCGTGTGCCTCTGCCAGCCGGGGTACACGGGTGAGCGGTGCCACAGGGTGAGTAAACGTCAACACTTACAAGGTCGATTCACAAGAGCTGGCACGAATGGATTGAATGAGTGAATACTTATGTGTGTATAACAAAATGATTAAATACAGGTTGAGGTTTATTTTTTCTTGAGCATTATGTACTTGTTTACAAAATATTAGGAGGTTCCTGTAGAAAAACGACACTAACACAGTGACAAGTGACATTCGTGCCAGCTCTTGTGGATTGACCTTGTAACGGGCGTTCGTCAATGCGAGTTGGTTTTGGCAAGTTTTCACCCCTGGTGAGATTTAATGAGATTTGAGTTGAGTTCAACGTGAACGCCATGGTGCTACAAGAGTGTGGTGAGATTTTGCGAGATTTGGCTCGATGGTTATAATACAGTGAAACCTTGATAAATGGAATCTTAAGGGACCAGCCAATCTGTCTCATTTATTGAGGTATTCCATTTAACACATGTACCAAATACCCGGGTTTGAAAAATAATTAGTTTCCTTTACAGAGGGTCTCGTTAACAGAGGTCGTAATACAAATTTTTCACTTATGGAGGTGCAAGGTCAAGTTAATATCAAAACACACATTAAAAAAATGTTTATGCGATGAAAATAAAAATGTCATTCTACATAATTTGTATGATACTTTGACTTTCAAAGTGTTACACTTATACTTTATTTTTATTACTGTTGTGTTTTTGTAGCTATTAAAAAAAACAATACATATAATGCTTTTTTTTTTCAGCATTAGAATGCTACATTATCCCTGCACTTTTACGTCAAAAGAAACAAACTGCAAAGATAACAAAGATGAACTAAATGCACAATGTTTTTAATAAAAGTAGGAAACCCTCCACATATTAAGATTATCGTTTCATTAGCTATACAAATGCACTTATTGTTTGTACGCTGTTTCAAATATAGAGGTTTTAGACACGCCCTATTCCAATTACAGAGGTAAAAATGGAAAACTTCTAAAATCTGAATTCCATTTAAAAAAGTCCGGTAATTCCAATAATGGAGGCCGAATGCTGTTCCAAATGCAGAGGTTTTGGTTAAGGCCTGTACCAAGTATAGAGGTAAAAATTGAGCAAATGTCTAAATTTTCAAAACCGTTTACAGAGGGCCCTTTATTTCAATAATAGAGGTAATTCATTGTGAAGGGACCGGGACCGAGCATATGGTTGCAGCTATAGAGGTTTTCCATTTATACAGGTTCCATATAACCAGGTTTCACTGTACTTTGTTACTGTCCAGATGTCACCGTGCGCGATGAACCCTTGCGGCACGGGCGGCGTGTGCGTGGAGGAAGGCGAGGGCTTCCGCTGCGTCTGTCACCGGGGCTGGGCGCCGCCGCTGTGCGCCACCCAGTCGCCGCCATCTTGCGACGCCAACTGCCCCCCGCGCTCGCACTGCAAGGACACGGGTACAATACAGGAGCCTTACCATGACGTCTTAATGCGATTCAGTTTGGGTTCGCTCGCTGTCAGATTCATACTAAAAGTGACAGCTAAAACTTGAACTGAGTCGGAATTAGGACGTCATGGTAAAGCCTTAGGCTGTCGTTACATTGATCTGTAGAACGACTGTTTAAATGAGTCCTAGCTCGCGCGGTGCAGGGGCGCGGGGTGGGACTTCGGTGGGTTTCGACTCGCACTTGGCCGGTTTTTAATAAGTGACGTCACAAGCCTCCCTCTTGAACTTTGACGCGCTGTATCTAATCTAACTAATATTATAAATGCGAAAGTATGGATGGATGGATGGATGGATGGATGTTTGTTTGTTACTCAATCACGCCGGAACGGTCCAACGGATCTGGATGACATTTGGCACATAGATAGAGAAAAGTCTGGAATAGCACATAGGCTACTTTTTATCCCGGAAAATTGCGTGGTTCCCGCGGGATAGCGATAAAGGAATTCTTTGCAGACGAAGTCGCTGGCAACAGCTAGTCTCCTATATATAAAAAATACGTGTGCAATATTTATTCATGATCTACCTGATCAATTAAAAATAATTTCTTTTTTTTTACTCAGTTATCATCCCTGTTTTTTTATAGGTCTGCCAACTATGCTCACTGGAGTTATGATTTCGAAACAAGTTACCTGTGTGTGTGACATCGGTTATTATGGTGAGTTTGTTTTGTTTGTACTAAATAACAGTCACTTAAGGGAGCGTTCCAGTGTTACGTAACGCAATTTTTGAAGATTTTTGACCTCCCCCCTCCCCCCACTGTAACGCTCCGTAACGTTTTTCTGTACCCCCCACCCCCCTCTCTAAACGTTACGTAACTCTCAAGTGATCATTTTTTAATAACCGTTTGGTTCGGTTTTCACTTGCAATAAGTGTATTTTCACTTATTCATGTTAAGAGAGTATATAAAAAAAGAAATAATGTTACGTATCGTGTTGTAAGAAAGACCCCCTCCCGCCCCTGTAACGCATCGTAACGTTTTACGAGACCCCTCCGCCCCCCCAAATTGCGTTACGTCATACTTGAACGCTCCCTAAATTGTTCCGGAATATTTCAGCAGGTTGGGTTAATTTAGGCTATTTAGCCCTATAAATGTTTTTCAGCATTTTTGAATCACAGTCGACAATTGTTTCCATACATTGTTTGATTTTCAAAGTGAACCGCGTCAAGCGCGGGACTAAATTTTGAATCAAAAATCTAAATGGTCCAAACCCTATGGTCCCAATCCCAACGGAAGACCAGCGCTGGCTGCAAGGCCCGCAAATGCTGAGTTGGGACCATTTTGTGACAATTTATTTATTTATCTGCTGTTTTATGTGGTTTTTTTTGATGTGTTGATTGTCATGAATAAACTTTTTTCACGTCTCATGCTCAAAATGTTCGACTTTATGCTGGATGTAGGCTGCATAAAATGGCATTTTATGCTCTTGTGCATAAAGTAAAATCTTCTTCTAAGACCAAGACAACCGGGTGCCAACAGCCACAAACGATCGCTAAAACTTTACGACAGCATATTTTGTTTATTTTTTATATAATCTGCGGTCTATTAAACTGTTTAATTAGTACCTAAAACTAGGTAACAATAATTTGACAAGTTATTATTGAAACAAATAAGTACATGAAAAATAAAACTCAAAAATATAAATTAACACCTGCCTACTCAAACCTTACCGCAGTATCACGTGTAGGTAAAAAAAAAGAAAAAAAAAAGGTAATTGGCGGGAACTCAGGTGGGAACGTCCTATTTTCTCTTAGTAGGATTTATGTTGCAATTTGTTACTGTTTTAAGATTAATATTCAATAATTTTGTCAAGTGAAGAGGAAATAACAATGACTCCTAACACAGTCAATTTGCCAGGAAAAAACATTAAATATATCGAATTGTTCCAATGTCACATTTAATTTTAATTAACTTTTTTGCAATGTTTTTGTTTTGTTTCTTCGCAATCTAAGTGAAAAGCAGAGTGTATAACTCGTTCATAAAACCCATTTTCTCTTTTATGTGTCTATCCACCCTCGCCGTACCGGCTCGGGTGGCTATATGATATGAACGTCTCGGGTAAAATGGCTTGTTTTATGCTCTTGTTGTACAATCTACTATTTTTTCTTCTTCTTCTTAAATGAAAAATCTTTGTGGGGGCGTTCAGTCAAACAATTTTAAGAGGCTATCCCCCTTATTCTTAAAAACGCACTATAGGCCTCTCCTAACTTAGCAATCGTTTGTCCTTATCACTTTGTCATTTACCTTTCACAGATAAGGACAAACGATTGCCAAGTTAACAGAAGCCTATAGAGCGTTTATAAGGGGTAAGATTTTAATTGTCATTATTAACGTTGTTACTAGGAGCTCCTGGTTTGTCGCCCAACTGTACCACCCTCGAGCTGGCGTGCGAGTCCGGGGCGTGTCAGAACGGTGCGACTTGCAGCCTCGGGGCTGATCATTTCAACTGTACCTGCGCCCCCGGCTACAAAGGTTGGTGCGCATGTAGTGTGTAGAGCGATGGTGTTACGATGTGTGTTGTGAACGAGTTTGTTTGATCATTCATTGTATGCTGTTACAATTTAGGGTCTTATCTTATCTTACTAATTAGGGGCCCTTACGGATACACTTCGACCCATCTGTGGATCTTTTGTGTAAGATTACAATTTAGGGTGGCACCAGTGTTGGACACTTAAGACAAGTAATGGACACTTGATTCTTAATTTAAATATTTATATTGCGCGTCGACTGCGTGCACTCTCGTTACCACCGGAACCGTTCTCACTCGCAACTCGATTCAAACACACTACACTCACACACACACGCACGCGGTTCACATCCCGTTTATAATATTTCGAATAAGCAATCGTGGTCTTTATCTTTTTAATGGTAAATGTCAAAGTGACAGATCTGAGCTCTAGTGGCGATTGCAATTGGTCAGCCCCTCAATTAATTAGTTAAAACAAAATAAGAATATCAATCCCTAATTATCATCACCTGGTCACCCTACTCGGCCCTTTTCGACTTCTCTTTCTGTTCACGAGTTAGAAGTCACCCTGTAAGGCGGAATAAAATAAATCATTATCCCATTGATTCTAAATAAGACTTATTGTTCATTATTGGGTCGTCGTCCATTACTGGTGCCGTCAGCCTATAGGGAAAATTTAAGACCAAGTTTTTGGATCTTCATTGTACTGTTAGAAATTACAGATTAATGATCTCAAGGTGACAATTGAAAAAAATTAAATACATAGTTTGTTTCATTCAGTCCCTCTCGCTCTAATTGAACATCAGTGTGAGAGAGACGGCACAGTTTTTTTCATGCTTATGAAGGTCTTATGTGTGGCTCATGCGTTTTGTTGAAGTCCCATCCGATTCCATTTGTACTGTCTGAAAGTGTTTATGTGTTCGCCTAACGCATTTGTGCATGAAGGATTCGGTGACATGATCGCATTTCAAACTTTTACTCTGCCGTATACAGATTTAAGTTGAAATACACTGACAGACAGACCGACCGAGTCTTATTAACTAGTGTCCGACCGAAGTTTCGGTTTCGGTTTCGGCCAATTTCGGCCAAAAAAGTGATTTCGGCCGAAGTTTCGGTTTCGGCCAGAATCCGGCCGAAGCCTTCGGCCGGGCCGAAATTACTTCGCGGCCTCTTGCGGCTCTCGCATCGGGAGCACTCGGCTTAATTCGGGCACGC
This sequence comes from Pandemis heparana, assembly GCA_963854515.1. Taxonomy (NCBI): domain Eukaryota; kingdom Metazoa; phylum Arthropoda; class Insecta; order Lepidoptera; family Tortricidae; genus Pandemis; species Pandemis heparana. Next base: position 33,844,670 of record OY978006.1, read on the forward strand.
TCGGCCGGGTAGGTATAGGTAATGCACAGGCGGCCGGCCCAGCTGGGACCAGCTACAGTAGTATGCATGCAATTTTTTTATTTTGTTTAACAAAAAAAAGTAACTGTTCTCATATAAGAAATCCTTGCAATAACCTTTTCCTGACGATTTGTACAGTAATTTTGAATATTTTGTTTAATATGATACGTCTTCAAAAATTTCGGTTTCGGTTTCGGCCGAAATCAGAAAAAACCGAATATTCGGTTTCGGTTTCGGCTAAAAATCGTCTTTCGGTCGGACACTATTATTAACACTCAAACCCACCACTAAAGACCACAGATATACCATAGATAGCAATTACAATTTGTGTTGAAACCGCCGACTTTTTTCCGACGTGGCAGCAGCCGGTATCTAGTGACGACAATTCTGAACCGATTCAGAAACACCGACGCCCACGGGCCTTACCATGACGTCATAATTCGATTCTGTTTAGGTTCGCTCGCTGTCAGATTCATACTTAAAAGTGACAGCTAAAACTTAAACTGAGTCGGAATTAGGACGTCATGGTAAGGCCCCGTTACGATTGAAACTATACAACTGGAGCAGTTGCTCTTTCAAAATGTATGGAACAAACGACGCCCAGCACGACAGCGCACAAGAGTCGCGTCGCGCGCGAGATAGATTACCCGTCTTTTTCTTACTGTTCGTTCTTGAAAGAGATGGGTAATCTATGTCGCGTGAGGCGCAACTCGTGCGCTCTCGTGCTATCCGGGCTAGTCGGTGCTCGGACACGCGAAAGAGGCATTTGCCTACTTTATGATATATCTGATCGTGCTATAGACTCATCAAGGACGTCGCCAACCGATAATCAAGGGGGGGAGGGGGTACAAACGTAGCGTAGGACGTCCTCAGACTCGGTGGAGCGAGGATCTTCGCTGGCAAGAGCTAGATGAGTGGCCGAGGATCGTGCTCAGTGGCGTGCCGTGGGAGACCCTATGTCCAGCAGTGGACAAACATGATGATGATGAGGGGGTAGAAGTTAGAAGTATAGCGGCTATCGGCAAGTCAAACAGAATGGCAGCATTTGAATGTCAATGACAAAAACATATTGTGTGGTTTTATGATACCACGAGGCAAATGAAACTTTTTTAGGCATTAACTGTTTTTTTTTCTTTGGCTCACTAGCTCAAAAATCTAGTCAAACGTGTGGTATGCCAAAGTAAATTTTCAAAATATTTTTTCAAAAGAACGGCAATTGCAAAAAAATATAGCAGTGAGCTACATTATAAGTCTACTATCGATAAAAAATATAATATGGATCACTTCATAAAACTTAAGGTACCGAATTATATCTTGATCAAGTGAAGGAATGTAAATGGTACACGGTCAGCTGACGCGAGCTATTGGCGCCGCCATATTGGCCTCGGCTGCTCTGCCGAGCGCCTGTCACTTTATCCCCACTCCGCCAGCTGTAATGCGACATGCATTGGCGTACAATAAACAACTAGACTCCCAATCACGCTCAAAAACTGTCGGAAGCAAAAGTCTGCACGACGCGTCTATTGTGCAGAGTTTTGGTTCAGTCGTGTTTCGACCGCGCACCGATAACAATGTACATGTCTCTTTCGCACCGTAATCTCAAACGCTTGACAACAAGAGACAGACAGGTTTCCAGCGCGTGGCGTCGTGTCATTACTTCTCACGATCGTGTGCAATTGACATTAAACATTACTACCACGAAATAAGGTGATAATTTGAACGAATATGTTAATGTTATCTGTGTGAGTTGATGTGTTGACACACACAATACATAGACAACGCCGCTCGGACGTTTCTTGAGGCACTTTTGTTTGCGATTGGGAGTCTAGTTGTTTATTGTAAGTTAATGGCGACATGCGATAGATGGACGAAAATATTTGAGGTTACATTTTCGATTCTCTATGGGGCAGTAGCCCCCCCTCTGACCGATGGCGATGCCCTTGACCCAGTTATAGTAGTCGCATAGTCCTCCCGTCACCGGATCCTGCTAACCTGTATTACTAGGTGCCTACTGCGAGCTGGCTGCCGGCAAGGCGCTGTCTGACCTAAAAGCGCCGCCGGAGCGGTGCGCGTCGCAGCAATGCGTGCACGCAGACTCCTGCGTCGATCTTGTAAGTACTTATATATCGATGATTTTCGATTTCGAAACACTAATAAAATAATCATTGGTTTGAGAGTAAGAGGGAAATAATTTTTCTGAAATGTCCTCCTCTAAAAGAAAACGGAGCCATTTTTGAAATGTGGAGCCGTCGGCCGGGGATTCAACAAAAAAATACTGAATAATTTTTTGGTAGATTTTGAAAATTTTGGGTAATTTCTGCCCAATATTGAGAATGCTATGGTTTCTCATGCAAGAAATATATCCCCAATTTTTAACCGACTTCATCAAAAAAGGAGGAGGTTCTATGTTCGACTGTATGTATTTTACATTATTTATTTTCGATGTAGGTTTTGTTACCTTCATATATAGATGTATGTAAAGTAACAAAACTGACCTGGGGTCATATTTTTTGTCGTCGAATCAATAGTGTTCTTAAATGTAAAAAATGTTATGAAAGTCTTAGAAAGCCGAATTTTAAACCGGCTGAAAAAAATCGTATACAAGGTCTCAGAATTGGTCCGGAATATTTAATTAGTAGGTTGGGTTGGTTCTATAGTTCTATAGTAGTCTTATAAAGGTTATTTGGGATTCGAAATTAAGCTACCATTTCCAGCGCACTTTGAACATCAAACCCGTCTATCACCACCTACACCGCACCATTGCACTGACGCGTTTCCAACTCGATCAGAGCTCATCATCAGAGCAACACAACCATCTTGTTTGACGAAATGCGAGATGGACGATACACGTATATAGGTCAACACGTTGGACGAAGCACATGTTGGACGTAGCTCATGTTGGGCCAAACTCATGTTGGACTTAATGCATGTTGGACGAATCTCATGCTGGACTAAATATCACGTGTTGGTCGAAATGAGTGTTGATATACGATTTGGACGAAGCGTATTGGACCTACAGCTGACCAATCCGACCAATGTGTGGAAAATTGTGAACAATTAAAAATCTAACCTAACCTAACCCAACCATCTGGTAAAGTATTCTGGATTAGATTTAAGACAGTATAAACGAGATAGACAGTAATTTGACTGGACGAAATGTTACTCGGCCTTTAGTTGTTAACAGATTTCAATCTTTTTTCTTTATTGGCCTGAGAACAGGTGGCATTCTGTTACGCTTAAGCTTATCATCATTTGTGCGTGTTTTTTCGTTTTGTGACGCTTTACAAAATGTTTTGTTGTCGAAATTTTTGTTATCTGGTTTGGTTTCTCACTTTGATATTTTTAAAATGAAACTTTATTTGAAATTACGACGGGATACTGCAAAAAAACCACTAAAAGATGCGGTCGACTTAGGCCGGCCGCATACATACAGTATTTTTATACAGTTTCCGTAAGTAATGATTTCAGCGAACGGGACATCGCTATATAACGGAACGGGACAGGGCTACGTAATGATGGGCGACTTTGAATAATACTAATTCGACTAGTCGATTATTGTAATCATTCGACTTAGTCGACTAATTCGAAAATCATTCGAATATTAGTGGTACTCAAAATCCCCTCCATTATAGTCCAGTCGAGTTGACGTTGATATAACTAACAAGCCAACAATTAACGCGAGCACCGCGCCGAGTCGACACGAAGATTCCCGATTTGGTCCGAGCAGTCATCCAGCCGCCGATTAGTTACTAATATTAGTAGTCGTTATTCGATTATCGGCATTAGTATATTACTAATTTCAAATTCGAATTACGATATTAGTAATGAATAATCATTCGAATCAGCAAATTAGTCGAAGTCGCCCATCACTAGGGCTACGTACGATGCTACGAATTGACGTCATTCCGAACGAAAACCGTATGAAAATTCCGTATATGGCCGGCCATAGATCCGCCTCGTGGATCTCCATCTATCAGGCTCATCGTTAGCGCAGTCACAGATCTAACGTGACACTCATTAAAAAAAAGAAACTAAATTGACTGTTTGTTATGCAAACCGGTTTATTGTGGTAGCTTCGTCAATGCTCAAATGACTATATAAATTAAGTTCTTTGTCTTCGATCTTAAGGTGTAAAGTATAATTGTTTAATTAGCGAACGGTTTATGGCTGTTTTAAACAGAGTTATTTTTAGACTTGAAATAATTTAGTGTAGTTTTCAAAGTTGATAATAAAGTACGTGAGGTTCGCGGTTTTAGATGAAAGTTAGTATATTTATGTGGGCTTAGATTAGGTTCTGCGCACTAATTCAGTTTCGTTATTTTTTATAACCGTAAATAGGAAAAAAATAGCTGCTATGGCTGTGGCCGTTTATCCCAAAACAATTAAGTTGAAAATGCATGATTTGTTAATTTTATTAAAAAAAAATAGGTACTATGGCCAACGTAAAATTATGGGACGAAACGGCATACCTGTTGCCTAACTAGAGGGCTTTCGCAATCGTATAGGTACGACATCTCTTTCTACCCTCATACTTTACCGATGGACAGAAAGGAATGCTGAATGCGATTGTGATTGATGAGATAGACAATAAGGCCTCTAAGCTCGGTTTGTAACACTTTTATGAACATTGTTGTATGGTAAAATGCGTTATTTAGTACCTAATTAGAAAGTACTTCGGCTCTGTCTTGTCTCACTCACTCCTCTAGTCGTGATAGTTGAATCGCCCGATCGTACCCGAAATCCGAAGGTAGGAGTTCACTGACTGACTGTTCATTATCTAGCCGTCGGGCTTCCGATGCGAGTGCTCCCCGGGCTGGTCGGGTGCGCGGTGCGACGTCGCCGACTCGTGCCCCGCCCGCCCGTGCCTCAACGGGGGCTCCTGCGAGGACGGCGTGTGCGAGTGCCGCGCAGGCTACGCTGGACAGTTCTGCGAGCTCGCCGCCGATTGCCGTGCCGCCGGCTGCGCCAACCAACAGGTAACAGTGTCTATGGGGTGTCTAGAGTGGAACCCGTTGATCACTTTCCGAGTGCTCCACGGTCTCGTCGAGCGCGGTGCGACGCGGAGGCGAGTGCCTAGCCTTTGCGTTAATCTAGGGTACCAGCTATCTCCGCCAAATTTTATCCAAGTCCAGTAGTTTCAGCGTGAAAAAGGAACAAACATACACATTCACATCGTCCCATCCATCCATCCTCAAAAACCTTCGCATTTATAATACTAGCTTCTGCTCGCGACTTCGTCCGCGTAAAATTAGGTTGAGGAACTGATGTTGAGGTGTTGAGCTACGACCATGTTTATCGTTATACCGCGGGAACTATGCAATTTTCCGGGATAAAGTAGCCTATGTGCTATTCCAGACTTTTCTCTATCTATGTGCTGAATTTCATCCAAATTCGTTGGCCCGTTCTGGCGTGATTGAGTAACAAACAAACATCCATCCATCCATCCATCCATCCATACTTTCGTATTTACAATATTAGTAGCATTTAGTAATTGTTTGGTGCAGGAATGCGTGGAGCAGGGCGGCGCGTGGCGCTGCGGCGCTCCGGCGGCGGACTCGGCCTGCGCCTCCTCGCCGTGCAACAACGGCAGCTGCCTCGCGCTAGACACCGGCCTCTTCCGCTGCCAGTGCCCGCCGGGGGTCAACGGTCAGTACCCACCTAGCTCTCAATCATAGAGCAATTTTGCTTGGTTATGATAATCGTATTTTTTCTTAAAATACAATAACATGACCAAACCAGTTGTATCCAGACCACAAACATTGTCGATGGTTTCGAGTACACCACTAAACAATAAAAGCTGGTATCATTATTTCACAATTTGACGTTTGCAATCGTCAATTTAGTATCTAGTACATATGCATAAATATACTATAATTTGACTATAATAGAGTGGAAATGTCATATAATTCCTATGAAATAAAATAAAGTCGAGCGTTTGGCGATTACGGATCTCAGATTGACTAGCCGAAGGTCAAATCGGTCACTATAGACCGATCGCTTAAATGAGTCCTTGCCCGCGCGGGTACAGGGGCGCGGGGTAGTACGACAAAGAGGACCGAGAGCGGTGCGGGCGGGTAGTGGCTGCCGCCCGCACAGAGAAAGGCCCCCGCGTAGGGATTGCAATCCCGCAGCTCGTTCAATCCCGCGGGATTGATATGCGGGATTACTCAATCCCGCGGGATCCCGCAACTTTGAAATTATGTTATAAAATCAAATAGAAACTACATAATTTTTGTGTTAAAACCAACTTCTATTAAACATTTCTTACATTAAGAGCGTTTATCCATACTGACCTGGCAACGTCGCATTCCTAGTGCTCTCCACGACCACTTCACAGAAATGGAATAAAAGCTTAAAATGTGGTCTATACAAGTTCATCGTTTTTAGGGTATCAATGTGTCCAACGCAATAACTAATCGTGATGGACTTTTATTTTCATATTAAAGGGATAATATAATATATCGTTTAATAAGAAAATAAAAGTAAAAACATAAGTCAGTCATAAAATACACAAAAAACAAAGTGCACTACAGACACACATTTCAAACTTTCATTCAATTTCCGTGAAACAATCGCAAACCAAAAATGCGACGCCGCTAGCCCAATAGGAATAAACCTTCTTAAGCAACAGAAATTATTTCTTCGCTATTAATTAAGTATAAGTAATTTAGTAATCTGTTTTTTTTAGATTCATCTTTAAATGTTTGGCATAGTTTAATAGTTTTATATTTTTAATTCAGTCTTATTTAATGACTAATAATAATCAAAGCACAACTTTATTTTTTGCTATTTATTACTATGTTATCAAACTATGGTGATAATATGCTCTTTATCGCTAGTTAGAGCACCAAATTTTTAATTTGCGGGATCCGCGGATCCGCGCTTTAAAGGTGCAGGATCCAGCAGATTAATAAAAGCTGCGGGATCCCGCGGGAATGCGGGATCCCGCTTTGTGGGATTGCAATCCCTACCCCCGCGCAAGCCTACCCCGCTGGGAGGGGAGAGCTGATCATGCTGTTGTGTTATGATCGATATGGATACTAAATGAAACTAGACGGAACCTAAGATAAGGCCTTCGCGCCACGTTTAGCAAGATTGTGGGCGTAAGGTCCAAAATGGGAACTAGTGAAAGCAGGGTTGGCAACTCGCCCCACGGATAAAGATGTGATTTACGCGTGTGTTACGCCGACAATGATAGACGCTCTCGCAAATGGTGAAGCGCGAACCGGTCCCTGACAAACATACCAACCAGTTACAACAATGAATCATAAATAATAGTTATTTAATTGTCCACAAACTCCGGCGTAGGCTCGGTTTTTATTTTAGTCGTAACATGTTGACTTTAAATAAAGGTCGTATATGATTTGATTAAACTTATGTTCAAAGTGTATTGAACACTTGTGCACACCGGACGCGTGATGTGACTAATATAAAGTGTGAACAGTAATTCGATCGGGCGTGTTCACCGTGATCAGATACAGTTAAAAACATTCAAATGTTTCGGTGGAGTTTGCTAGTTTGCTTCCTCGTTTTGCCAGGTGACTATGATGGCCTCTGAGGCGACTCGCGAGTCGGCTCGATTCTGAGCTGTGGCAAGTGCCTCGCGAGTCTCGCTCAGGATCCGGCTTCGAATTGATTGCAGCTACCGGGACTTTGTAACTGCTGCGTTGTATATAACGTCTGTCCCGTGACAAATTGATTGTGCTTACCCAATGTAAATATCACAGAGTTATCTCGGAATATTTCAGAGCCTCTCTTTTCATTCTTAACTGTTATATTTTGTAAACAAAATTCTAACCTCAAAACATCTTATTTTTGTTATTTTTTAACTATTTCATGTTAAATAAAGGAACTGGAGATAAAGTATCAGCAAAATTATGTACAAAATATTGCCTCAGGTTTATTTGATAACATAATACACCTTATTCTTAAAAATTACAATGAGGTTCGAATTTTGTTTACCAAATAGGACAGGTAAGAAAAGACCTTAAGTGGTCACACAAAGAAATGTCTCTAACGCGTTCGTGTAAACGTCTCGATTTCTATGGAATTTGCAGCGCCCAAAACAAACAGTTCCCGTAGTGTTTGACAGTTTAACGCAAACGCGATCGGGACGTGTTCTGTGACCGAAAACTTACACTAAGCATACAGCAGGTACCTTACTAGTGATGTGACATACTCATAACATAACAGTGCCGCCCTTTACGCGGTTCACTTTGAAAATTTGATGATTCAGAAATCCTGAAAAACATTTAGCGCCTTTTTTACTCTGTGATTCCGTCTCTATTATTATTATGAAACGGACAGAGACGTCGTCATAGATAACTGGAATTTAACAGAGACTGGTGACATAGGCACTTACAGTCGAAAACTAACTCTTCCCATAGAAAGTAGTAGGAAAAGTGACCCGCTATTATTGCTCGTGAATGAATTTAGGAACAATTCTAGAGGCCCTATATAAAGAAGTGCATCGTCGCTTCTGTGCTCTAGGCTGAGCCCCGTAGAGCTAAGCCCCTGGCATTTTGCCAGTCCTGTAATTATTATGAATATGAGTATGAGTATGACTATAGTTACACTACAGTTTACCGTATGGGCCGTTCATTAGTCACGTGATGTTTTTTAGCAACTTTTTAGACCCCCCCCCCCTCTGCTCTGGTGATACGTGTTGAGGTTTTGTAAAACCCACCTAAGATCACGTGTTTTTTTTGTATATACTAAATAAATTGTAACATTTTTTTTATATAATAAACTTTTTAATTTTTTCATGTTTAAAAAAACCTGGACAGGAAAATAATTTATACGAATTGAATTCTCAAAAAATAATGTATTCCGGTATCGAAAATAAATACACGTGATATCTCCTTAAACACAACCCCCCCTTTGTGATATTTCGAGCCTTACGTGACTAACGCGGCCCCTAAAAAGTATAGAAGCCCGGTAGTAATACTTTTTTGGTGATAATGAAATTTGTAAGTATTGAGTTAAGTGTTTGTTTTAGGGCGGTACTGTGAACTGGATATAGATGAGTGTGCGTTGATGCCGAAGATATGCAACCACGGTGTTTGTGTCAACGTACCAGGATCCTACCAGTGTTACTGCAGACCAGGTAAGAAAAAAACACAACTCTCATTCAGAAAAGTAAGCTTTGCTCCCTGTCGAGAGGGATCAAAGTGCAACTTTTCTGTTCAAGGCTTTTCTAAGTGTTATTTGCAAATGCAATTTTTTTTATTTTGATAATTGTGAAACCACGCCATTTTCTATGCTGGTAGCTCTTTAATTATTATATTTAGAATTTTTTTTTTCAAGTTTTTTAATGTTCGGTGTGAAAAGTTGTATGAGCCACTCGGGAGCAAAATTATTTTCATCTTGGGCGTTAACACTTGAATCCCTCATTACGCTCTGGATTCTACTTTAGAATCCTTCGCTACATTCTGGATTTAATGTAGCGCATTATTTTGCTCCCTTGTGACACAAATAACTATTTCATCTTGGGCGTTAACACTTGAATCCCTCATTACCTACGCTCGGGATTCAATGTAGCGCCCTCGCCGTAAATAAATCATTTCGCTCCCTCGTGACACAAATAACTTACTGTCCGGCAGTCCTATAAGGAATGCCATTAAATGTATACTATAGTAGTTTGTTCACTATACGTAATTTTACCGTCCGATATTTTACTTTACCTCATTCCGGACCGTTTTTTCCGGTCCGAGAGGACAGCTATGAAGAAACGTGTTTATGCTTGTGCACTGCGATCAGTATTCTTCATGACTAGGCGGGCGGACGCGGGGTAGGGGGGTGTGTGTCGTGATGGGGAATTTAAATGTTAATTACCATAGTAGTATAGAATCATCCATTCCCAATTTTGTACGGGATGTAATCCGATTTTTTTGCTCCCGAGTATAAAATCGGCGCTGAAATATCTGAAGCGAGACCAGAAAATTTGACATACATACATACATACATATCGTCACGTCTCTTTCCCACAGGGGTAGGCAGAGACTACTTTGTTCCACTTGCTACGATCCTGACATACCTCTTACGCTTCATCCACATTCATCAATCTCTTCATACATGCTCGTCGGTTTCGGGTACTCTTGACCTGGCCTTTCTCCAAAACGTCCCCAATTTGATCACGGAACGTCCGCCTAGGCCGGCCGGAGGGGAACCTCCCAACGCACCCATTCACACTCCCCATATAAATCTGTTTAGTTAATCTTCTTTCATCCGTCCTCTCTACGTGACCAAACCAATTAAGCATACTTTTTTCTATCCTAGTCACTATATCTTCTTTCACACCAGCACATTCCCTTATCACACTATTCCTTATTCTTTCTTTCAGTGATACACCTTCCATACTTCTTAACGAAAATTTGACAGCGAAAGGAAAATGAACTTTACTCCTTCCACTTACAAATGTCAGAAAACTGGTCACGTATATCTATCTCGCTCTGACTTACTCATATTATATCGCTCTGTTTCATTACCGATCTATTACTAATATATACTAAAGTGGCACCAGTGTTGGACACTGTAAGCTGACAAGCACCAGTAATGGACAGTTCATTGGTTCAATATGGTTTTAAATTGTCCGTTGTGAAATAAATGACTATGCCTTAGTGTCTTTTAAATAAGAGTTATCGCGCATTATTGGGTCCATGTCCATTACTGGTGCCGTCACCCTATATAATGTTTATGGGCCACTTGCACGGGCCAGGGTTAACGACTTACCCCGTGTTAGATGCTAACCCGGGGCTAAGTAGTGTCAAAATGTATGGAACTGTCAAACCTAACCCCGAGTTAGCGATTTAATTTTTTAATACAGGACTGTGCAAGTGGGCCTAAGTCTAATAAGCTGATGGCATCAGTGTTGGACACTAAGCTGACAAGCACCAGTAATGGACAATAACTCTTGCACATGAAACTAAATAAATTTGCAGGGTACATGACACAGATCAAAGGCGAGTTTATCCCTTGAAGGCATCTCTTCCGGTTAACCTTCGAATGTTTTTTTTTTTTATTATTGGAAAAGGAAGGCAAACGAGCAAGTGGGTCACCTGATAGTAAGTGATCACCACTTATGATCATCATGATTGGCACAGACAGAAAAAAATAGACATCAGAATAAGTTAAAAGAGAGACCTCTTAACCTATATTAATAATGCATTTAAAGTACATACAACGATACAGGGTACAACGTGTTTAAAGTTTTAGTAAACTATTTTTTGGATAAAATAATTTCTGGGGATGGTCTTTCTGAAAGCGCTGTAATAAAGTATTGTTATGTTTTTTTTTAATAGGTATTGGCTTAGCGAGTGTCGATAAAATTGGCGTTTAGCGAATGATTTTATTTCTAAGTGGGAAGCGAATGTTATAATTTTTATTTTTATTTTAGTCAAGCTGGGTACTACTACTCACCTACGTTCTAACCTGGCTCTGAAAGATTTTCTTTAAAGGGAAAATTAAATTTGGTAATTAAGTTCAAAATTCAGACTCGAACCCGCGCCCTCCTGCTTGCGAAGCCAGCCTCAAACCGCAGAGCTATCGGGACTCTTGTAGACCGTTCGAATTTCGCTTTACCTATGTACCGTTGGCCAGGTTACACGGGAGACAGCTGTGAGCAGGATATCGATGAGTGTCTGTCATCACCGTGCAAGAATGGAGGAACCTGCCAGAACTTGGAGAACAACTACGAGTGCGCCTGCAAAGAAGGCTTCGAAGGTAACAATATTATTTTTGAAAGAAAATCATTCGAAAGTGGTAAATAGTACATTTTGTATCAAGGGCGGTAAGTAAGGAATTACTACCGAGGCTCTAGTAGAACCCCGAAAAAAGCCCGAGGAATTTATATGGGGCATTGCGGCCAAGTTAACCTCTATGTTTTTATACCCTTTACGAGCAAGTGTGATGAAAATAGATTTTTCATTTTTCATGGACAAACGCCGCTTCTCCGGCACGCGGTCTTTCTGCCCTATAATTTTACTTATTATGTCCCAAATATGATGAAAAACACTGTATGTTTCACGGGCAGTACGGGAATTACGAACCCCGGCTCAGAAAGCCCTCAGCCTTCGACTTCGAGCGTCTACTAGAGCCTCGATCGTAATTCCTTACTTACCTCCCTTAATACACAATGTACTGTTATATCTTCAAAACTACAGCTCAAATCAAATTTTTAACTAGTTCACAAGATTAAACAGAGTTGTGATGTGATTATCTTCTATGCTATTTGTATTTCGAATTCAGGACAATTTTTATCACTTTCGAGTGGTATTTTCACACGTGTGCCTTCAAGAATCGGGCTCCAGATACGAGATATACCATTATGCAAATGTCACAAGTAAATGTCACATTGTGACAAATGTGTCTAGGCTCATACCGACCAGCGACCCCCTGCGATATGTTCCTGCCTGATATAAGCTACGTATTTCGCTTACCATGTTTTTGTTTTACAGTCTACATACGTATTACACAAGTCAAATAAAATAAGAGCTGGAAATATAAATAGTTGCGTACGTGAAAACCAGCTACTGTTTGATGACTAGTAATTAACAATGTAATAACTATTTTTATAATACTACCGTGATGAATAAGCCGATAACGACCCGTTCGTGGCTACCTTAATTATGATTATAGATTTAATAAAGCAGTAGCAACCTTTTTCCGGTTTCCTAGAATTCTTAGATTATGTATCGATTAATTTTAAGCGATGTGCCATATATGTCACGGCGTGTCATACGAGGTGCACATTCAGCAATGTTCCACATATGGCACGCCGATATGTGCCATATGTGGCACACATTCAGTGTAGTAAACGAATGTGTCATATTTAACTATAATAGAAAGAAAGAAGACATTTATTCATTTTGCAAGACACATATAAAAGCATACATACAATTTTATAGAAAAGAAACAACAAAACACAGACATGAAAATTAGATCATCAGCGTTGTGTGTGTCTAATAGGTAGGTAAATTAGGTAGAAGTGAACGAGAAAATATAGTAGCGGTTACAGACTTGAGCAAATATTTAATCGGCAGTTAAAAGCATTGTTTGGGGCCGACCGTCTTAAAATATGGACTGTGTATAAATAAACTGGGACGGGATGACGTGTTCTTGAACACCTGTAATCGCTGTAGCAGTCATTATTGGAAAACAAGACGTTCAGTTTGTTATCGCATTGCATTGTTTCTATCTCTTTCTGCAGAGCGAGGTATGCGTACTAATTAAGGGAAAAACGCTGATGTTTAGAACGATAGAGCACAAGTCCTTAAATGGGAATTTATTTGATAAATAAATTTTAATTGACATGATTGTGGACGTATCGAATTACAGCAGACGTCTGCGCTAATGACAAAACTGGTTACGTTAACTCAGCGAAAAGAATAAAGCGAAAGTGATACACAGACACACGGGTATAAAATTGTTCCGGAATATTTCGGCAGCTGGTTGGGTTATGACTAAATAGCCCTGCAAATGTTTTTTAAGATATTTGAATCATAGTTGACAAATGTTTCCATACATTGATCTATGTTCAAAGTGAACCGCGTCACGAGCGGGACTAAATGAATCAATAATTTAAATGATTAATCTTCATATAGACCGACCGCTAAAATGTGTCCTCGCCCGCGCGGGTACAGGGGCGCGGGGTACACGACAAAGGGGTCCCAGAGAGGTGCGGGTGGGTAGTGCGCACCTCTCTCGGTCCTCTTTGTCGCCTACCCCGCGCCCTAAACTTTTGACTTTTGACTTTGACTTTGACTAAATTCTGAGACTTGTTGTAGAGAAACGTTATTCATTCTAAAGCGTAGATTTTCATTGCGAAAGCAAACTTGTATAAGTCGCACGTAAGTCCAGCGATGACTTTGTATGCGCAGAAGTATAAAATACGGTGTCCGTGGCTGCGCAGATCCCTTCCACGTGGCTCGTCATCGCTAGACTTACGTGCCGGCACTTATAGTTATGAACCTTGTAAGAGATGTTGTTAGAATGATTATTTGTGAACAGGCAAGGACTGTTCGGTCAACATAAACGAGTGCGAGTCGATGCCGTGCGCGGCCGGCTCGACGTGCGTCGACGGCGTCGCCAGTTACTCGTGCGTGTGCCAGGACGGGCTCACGGGGCCCACGTGCGAGGTCAACATAGACGACTGCGAGGTACGAATAGGAACAAATACGAGACAAGACAAGACATTTATTATCTTCTCTGTAAAAGAGTACAGTGAGTGAATTTAATGTGTTATTTTTTTATTTTGTACCATATAAGGTACGCGAGAATTAACATCATCATCTTCCTAGCGTTTCTCCCGGCATTTGCCACGCAGTGAGCCTGGGGTCCGCTTTGACAACCTAATCCCAAGATTTGGCGTAGGCACTAGTTTTTACAGAAGCGCCTGCCGTCTGATCTTCCAACCCAGGAGGGTAACTAATCCTTATTGGGATTGGTCCGGTTTCCTCACTATGTTTTCCTCCATCGAAAAGCCCATGGTAAATTTCAAATGTAATTTCGCACATTCCGAAAAACTCTCAGGTACAAGCACGGGATTCGAACCCGCGACCCTTAGAGTTAGGTTTAGAGGCCACAGGTCAAACCACTAGGCTACCACGGCTTTTAAGAGGGTGCATCCGTGCTGAGCTCACAACGTCGCATTTTTGGTGATTTTTTGCGATTATTTGACAGAAATTGAATGAAAGTATCAAATATCCGTCTGTAGTGCACTTCGTTTTTAGTGTATTAATGTGTCCAATGCAATGATTAATGGTGATGGACTTTTATTTTCGTATTAAAGCGATAAAATACTATATCTCGTTTGCGACGTTGCGAGCTCAGCACGGATGCACCCTCTTAACATTATTTAACTAAATAGATTTTTATAGTGATGAGAGGGGAAGGCTTAGACGGACGCGTAACCAAATTGGGGACGTGACAAAAGGCGATCGACTGATTTGTATGTATTTTTATTTGCACAGTCACAACCATGTCAGCACGGCGGCCGCTGCATCGACGGGCTCAACAGCTTCACTTGCGACTGCGCCAACACCGGCTACAGCGGGCCGCACTGCGCGGTCAACATCGACGAGTGCGCGCCGCAGCCCTGCCGGAACGGGGGCACGTGCCGTGACCACGTCAACGACTACCGATGCGACTGCCATCCGGGATACAGCGGTCAGTGGCCACGTATACATTTACAGTATTTAAGAATCGTGGTATCGCTGTATAACTTACCCCGAAAAGAAAAGAAAAAACATAAATTTTTTCATTGATGTGCAAACTCTTCAGTAAAATAAAAGAGTAAACTACGGAGAATGTTAGGTAGCATGCGAGTTTGCGGACGGGCTGGTTTGTAGGTGCGATTAAAATACATACATCGAACGCTCGTTCGATGATTTTTAATCTTTTGTTTGAGATTTAGAGAGCACGGTCAAATCTCTTGGGACCGGGCTTGCCGATGCATCCCGGCTATTTTGTAAATTTACTTGATTGAAATTATTTAAAGAAAGTAAAAATAATATTAAATCTTAATGCATTTTTTTAACTAAAGTTATAGGCCTTCAGCACCCCCCCGTTTTTATAGGCCAGTTTCTATTCGAATCGCCGTATTAGTTGAAGTGCCCCCTCAAGGCAGCTTCACAGTACATATTTCTACCTAATTTGCGGAAAGATAAAGAGACATAATAACAAAATGTACCTAGAATTTGATTAGATCGATCGATGGACAGGTCGAGTTTTGGAAGATTTTAAAAGATCTAACTAAACGAAACAACCTAAACTTAATGATCCGAGTTATACTTTTACGGGGTATTTTGTAACACGTACAGCGTGTCTCAGTCACGACCGTGCCGTCACGGCTGTAGGCTCATAAAACCACTTACTGAAAAAAATTGGGACCCAGACTGTTATATATTATTCTGAATTAGTCTGGTGTTCTTTTAAGAGATTTTTTTAGTGAAGTGAGAATAAAGTGACAGGCGCTCGGCAGATCAGCCGAGGCCAATATGGCGCCTATAGCTCGCATCAGCTGACCGTATAGCGATTGTATTTATTATGTACTCCGTATTATAATACGGAGATTGTATTTATTCACTTGCTTAATTTTTTTAAATCTTTTTTTATTTATTCAGATTATTATATTTGAACTAGTGATGGGCCGACTACGGCTTTTACCGAGTACCCAACTACCCGACTTTTACCTTGCTTACAATAATTGCTATACAGGGTGTATCAGACACCCCCTATTTCCTCCTATTTCTATTATTATTGAAATTTCAATACTAGTGCATTCTTAGCGAGAGTGCTCCCCGAGTTTGGTTTTTACTTTTTATCTCAGATTTAGCAAGCAATGTGAATGAATGATACCTTAAAAGAAAGAGCAATAAACAGGCATGTTTTTAAAAATGTTTGAACATTTCCAGGATTTATTTTTTATTTTTTTATGGCACTGAAAAATTACTGTTCCAAAAAAAAGACATTTTTAGTAATTTCGAATGCTTCTATTTTGTTTCTGTGGCAAGACAGACACTTAAAAAATATTTCATTTGGTCCAATACACATTAAACTATCCGAAATAAAAGATTTTGTTTACAAATTAACGCTCATTGGTGCAATATTGACTCGCTTCTATCAAATTCTGGGTATTTTGATAAAATTTCAAAATTTTCAATTAAAAAAAAATATGGCTCAAAATGTTCAAAAATACCTCAGCTATCACCCCCTTAAAGCTTTGCACCTGGCTACCAAACACCCTGTATGTAGTCACCGTGGTTTCCTTTATGCGCCCTTTTAAAAAAAAATCGCAACCGACTAGTCGTCATTTTTTGCCGAATAGTCGCCGACTATTCGCCGACTACAATTAATGCCGAATGGTCGGGTTTCCCCGAGTCGGCCGTAGTCGGCCCATCTTTAATTTGAACACATGTTTTTAGGAAAGAATTGCGAGATCGACATAAACGAGTGCGAGAGTTCGCCATGCAAGTTTGACGGGATATGCCTGGAACGCAGCAACGTCAGTCTGTACCGCGCGGGGGACGCGCCGCCGGTCCAGATCGGGAACCAGCCGCACATGCTGCTGCCTGCCGTCTTCTACCAGCCGTTCATGCTCGAGCACGCCGCTGGGTGAGTCCCACTGCCTAACATGTCATGCCTGACTAGCGAATCTAGCGCCACCTACAACTCCCGGCACGTAAGTCTATCGATGACCTTGTATGCGCAGAAGTAGAAAATACGGTACCCGTGGGTGCGCAGATCTCTTCCGCGTGACTCGTCAGCGCTAGACTTACGTGCCGGCACGTGTATAATACCACTACACGGAAAAAGTAACGAAAGACTCGTGCCACTTATATGCGGAAGATTGCAAATTGAATTTGACGGTTCGAGTAGCAGGATTCTGCCAGAATCAGATTTTTTCGAGTGTTCCGCTGTCATCAGTTAGATTTTCAATCACGTAAACCTAAATCCTATTCAGCAGAGTTCATATTGCAGCGCTTTTATTTTAACGACATCTGTTGTGCAATGGCAAAACTATTTAGACGACTGTCTTTTTCAGACTGTTATCTTTTGGCTAGTTCACGCTAGATGGTACAGTGGACTTTAAGCAATATTCTGTGGGTGGAAAGTACAAATTATAATACCGATTCAGCGCTTATTACATTTTTGTAATTGAAAAGCTACGACCAATAATTGGCAAGATTTCAAGGTGTGAGTGAACTGTCAATGTCAGAGTTTGGCGACACCGGTTTCCCTAGCGAAAGCGACTTATCGCACTTCTACTAAAGTCTGGCAGTTAAATCACTGCAGCCATATGACACTTACAAATGTCATTTTACGAAATAATTATACCACATTTATTTCACTAGTGCTTGACTAAGGTCACGTAATTAATGATTTGATAATTGAACGAACGAAATATTTTATGAATGTCCATTCTTAGTTAGAAAAAAATGTGTGGTCTTGACCACATAGTAGGTAGATAAAATGTGCGATGACTTTGTAATACACGTAAGTATAGTGACAGCAGCAGTGAAACTGATTCGGAATAATTTAAGTTTTTAAGTAAAGTACAGAGGTAGATAAAAATATTAATGTGATAATTGTTGTTTTATTTATATGGCAAAATGGGGAATGTGTTGAAAACAGCTAACTGATTTGACATGCTTCCGCACATTTCCAAATCGCGCTCTTACACTACTACTAACTAGAAAGCATACAAAAACCTTATGAACAAATCATTTTATTAATATACGCTTTAGAAATTCTCTATTTCTACATAAATGACGCAAAGTAATTTCATTACATCGATCATTCTTTCATTCACTCACTAAGTCACATCACTATTTAATATTCGCCAAAAACCGACAACACTGAAAGTGTCATCTGGCTGCAGTGGTTTATCTGCCAGACTATATATATCTTTATTCTACTATCGACCACATAAACTGCTACAATATTCTACAGTGCGCCAGCCAAGTTTCTCAGGTTTCTCAACGCACCATAAATAAAAGTTGGAACTTTTATTTTAATGGCGCTTTGAGAAACTTGCTCGAAACTCTTTTCCTTTGATGCAGCTATTGTGATTATGACAAGTGAGAGTCTAACTAATTGTCAAAACCTCCGCTCTAATGTCATACGTTTAGAATAACGTTAGACTTCAGAATCAGTGATTGTAAACCTTTCATGATGTTAGTACAGTCAAGGTCAAAAATATAGATGCGCGGAAAGTTGCAAAAATATGCAAATATCAACCTTAATCCCATTCTAATAAGGTATGTCTACATATTTTTGTGACCTTCCGGTATACATCAACGAGGACATGAGTGCGTGTGAGCCAACATTGGGGGCCGCAGACGTAAGCTTGCCTTTGTAATATAAAAGCTTATCGGTTGCTTACTTGACATGAAATGTATATAATTTACATTTTTTCTTCTTCTACATTGGAGATATCTCCAATTAATTTATTTCACGGTGGAGGCGTTTTACACCTCCACTGAACTTAAATTATTTCGATTAGTTTTTTTTCTTTTTTCTTCTTTTTTTGCATATACTTTTTTTTTACTTTGACCTGTAGAGACTTTATATATCTCTACTATAGACTAATATCATTTAAGGCTTGGTGACCTTACAATGCATATCCTTTTTATAAATGTAGGTAAGTTAAGGAGAATATAAGCATTTTATTTTGACAAAAAAAAAATGACTTTCTGCCAAGTTTCTTGCGGCGCATTCTTCTTGGCGATGATGGTCTTTCCAAATGCGCTGGTAGTTTCAAAAAACGACATGTAAAAGAGCCCTTGGCGGCATATTTACAAAATAAAATTTGAATTCAGAATTTTCGAATTTTCAAGTTATTTTTGTTTGACTAAGTAGCCCTGTAAATGTTTTACAGGATTTTCGAATTATAGTTGACAAAATACTTCCGTATATTGATATTGACCGTTGTTCAAAGTGAACCTCTTTAAGGGCAGGACAAACGTTTAAATCCAAAATCTTTGTAGCTTTGTTCAGTTGCACTAACCGAACCATCTGCCGAAAAGGTTTCTTCAGCTTACTTTCACCCTGCTGCATTCTGTGGCTTTCGCTGCCCGACAACGTACTGCTGGAGCGATCTGCCACCGCCAAAGTCAAAACATAATTTTAAAATAAGATGTCATAATCACTTAAGTATCAAATAGTTTTTTATATAACCTGTTTCTGCTTACCTTGCTCCATCGAGACACCAACTCCCACTGGTAAAACGTGCATTGAGTGAGGTATCTATGGTTGAGGTAGGGGTATCTATGGTCCCCGGACCACAGCCCGCTGTGTTCCCTAGTCATAGGGAATGTTTTGTTAGTCTATGGTTTATCGAGGGTTATGCGATACACATATATACTATTGAAATTGATAGTTAACTCACTGCAAGCCAAATCAACGTTCGGATTGACTTGTTGCGCTTTAATTGGTTTGATGCGACTGGACTGATCGAGTGTTGCCATGCATACTTCCGTATATTTGTCAGCTTGTTTGTGAAGTGCTTTCCACTGGCGTTCGTGTCGTCACAGTGTACCTATGTGTTTTTGTGTTTAGTTTTTTAATTATATTTGGGTCCCATTCGCTCGTTCTGAGTGAAAGAAAGAGTCTATTTATAACAGTCACAAAAAGTAGTTAAAAACAAAAAATATAAAAGCTACAGATAAATAAATTGTAACAAAATGGTCCCAACTCAGCATTTGCTGGTCTTACAGCCAGCGCTGGTCTAACTGGTGGTGGTTGGCACCATCGGGTGATGTATACATTAAAAGGGTGGGGCCCATTTTACACAATATCCTTACTATTCTTAAGTATATTATATTTCTTCCTTATATATCTACGTGTATCGAATGTATGTGAATAAATGTTTCTCTCTCTGAAATATTCGTTGTGTCTTTGTAACTTTATTAATATATTAAAGGATGCTAAATAAATTCCTTATATAGGTTTGAATGCGTGTGCGTGGCCGGCACCGCGGGCCCGCGCTGCGAGATCAACGTGGACGAGTGCGCGTCCGGGCCGTGCAGGCACGGGAAATGCGTGGACGGCGTGGGCCAGTACCGCTGCGAGTGCGCGCCCGGCTACGAGGGGCAACACTGCGAGATAGAGATAGACGAGTGCCTCAGGTGACTGCCTCTAGCTGTATAGTATCAATCTTCCCAGCAGTGGCGTGGCGTCAAGTATATCAGAAGGCAAGCCGAAGGTAACTTAACTAGCCTTTTCCTCTAATTCTGCACAATAATTTGCCCAACTGCCTTAAAATAGGCAAGCCACTGGGAATCGAGTTCTATGGACGCCACGCCACTGCTTCCCAGGTGATTTTTTCCCTAATCTTTCAAACAAAGGCCATTGTCACTATTATGGCAAAATCGCAAGCTACCGAGACGCACGTGCCACTACAACATTCATATTCAAAAACAAACGGTATCGTCATAGTATTGAGTTTCAAATTAAAAATAATATCTAGAATATCAGTGACATTAACTTTGAACCTTATATACACTAGGTGACAGGCTAGAGATAGCTGTATTTTTTGATGGCGTTAGCTTAGAAGTTTCATTTTTTCATAGCTCCAAGGGGCAGTAGACATGAGTATTTGATATAAATTTCAGCTTGATACCTCCACGCGTTCCTGAGGAAAAGGGTCTTGACAGACTGACGGACGGACAACGAAGTGATCCTATAAAGGTTCCGCTTTTTGCTTTCGAATGCGGAACCATAAAAATGGATTGGGCTTGGAGAATCAAACTCAGTAATTTCCACTTCCTGGCCGAAGAAAACCTAAAGTTGTGTACACACCTCGGGCGGTGATAAAGAAAGCTTCAGGCCGACTGTTTATCGCCCTTGCCTCTGGCTCGTACGACAAGTTCCGATCGAAAACATTTCTTATTTCACCACCCTCGGCGTGTAATTTACACGCGTATCATTTACATTGTATCTTTTAAAAGCAAATAAAGAAACTGAACTGAAATTTGTCGACATGACGTTACTTCACTATGACAGCGTTCCATTTATGCTCAACAATTAAAGTACTCGAGTGTACTCAGGAATGTTAACAGACAAAAACTTCTTCTCACGCTATTTATATTTTAGAATTGTGCCAATTTGTAAAAAAGAATGAGAAAAAACTTTATAAAAAATAAAAACTTACGTTCTCAATATAAATATAATTTAGTGCTCCCAAAAGTCAAAGACACAATGTATAAAAAAAGTGCTTTCATTTCTGCAATACGAATTTTCAATAAACTTCCATTGGAAATTAAAATGTTGAATCGTAATAAATTTTAAGTTGCATAATTGGCTCATTGACAAAGTTTTCTACAATTTAAATGATTTTTTTAATTATAAAGATGCAATGTGATTTAAACATTGATATTGTAACACATTATGTATTTATGACTATGTTGGTATTTAGTATGATTGCCTTAAATCGTATGCCTGCTCAGGCCGCTGTTGATACCAATCTGCTCACCCTTATCTACCTAACCTACACAGTTAAACAATAAATGATTCTGATTCTGACCATAATTGAATAATAATATTAATTAGGTAACCGTAGTTGAGGCCCCTACCCGCCTCATGGTTAATGTCTGTGCGCTGTGTGAAGGTGCAGGCTGAAAACCAGCGCGGGGAAGCACAGCCCTCCCCGCACATGCTGAGCATGAGCCTTTTGCCTCACTTATGTACTTTTTTTTTGCGTGTGCATTGTAAAATGGGCAATAAATGCTTTTTTATTTATTGAATTATCCTCGGTCGTTAGATACCTGCCGTGCGCCCACGGGCGTTGCTTCGACGGGCGTGCGACATACTACTGCGAGTGCGAGGCTGGCTGGGGCGGGCGGAACTGCTCGGTGGTGCTGGAGGGCTGCCGCAGCCAGCCGTGCCGCAACAACGGGACCTGCCTGCCCTGGCTGTGGAGGGAGACGGAGCACAGGTTCAACTGTACGTGCACCCCCGGCCATCACGGGACCACCTGCGAGAAGGCGAGTACAACAATAAACTGTCAGTCAATTAAAATTGCAAACAACGTAAACAAACATTGCATTTTAAAATGTCTTTAATTTCCATTTCCCCTCATCTAACACTGCCAAATCTATACTTACCACAACATTATCCTGAACCGTTAATAGTACATTATGATACAAGTGTGCTATGTTGATCACTACACACGAGGCATATTATTGCTCGCGAGCGACAGCGAGCGAGGTAAGTTCGCCGAGTGGAGTAATGATCAATGCACACGCGTTTCATACGACGTTTTTCAACACATTTGCGAGGAAAAATAAATGAAATTCTTGATAAATAAGTAAAAAAGAACTTTAGTTTACATTTGTTAACAGACATTGCTTAACTGCAGGCTTTAGAACTTTTCTTTGTAATTTGGTAATTAACACCTTGGATTTCTTACTGACATAACCTGTCCGAAGACAGTTTACTAGTATTTCCGGCGATCTACACTATTTACATTTAGTTTTTCTTTATTATTTGAACTCGTAATTTTTAAAGTAATAACAAGGTAAAATAATCAACAAAATCTGTGTGTGAAAGATGGCGGCAGATATTTTCTCCGGGCCAATCCGCGCGCAGCACTCGCGCATGCGCGCTGTGCACTTCGCACGCACGGAACAAGGCACTGACAACAGACTGCTAAACAGCCTAATATTAAAATAGTAATAAAATAATTAACCATTGTCTTAAATATGCAAATTATGGTCACTTTTTAGATAAAAATTAATACTTTGTCGAAATTAACTGTTTATTTATCATCTTTAACCTAAAATAGTTTAATATTCACGAAAATATTCCTTGTCTCTATACATAACTGAACTATTTGCTGAGATTAAAAAAATGTTTATATTACCGCACTAGTGCGGTAATAATATTACGGCCCTTGTGCGTAATATGCTGGATTATGAGCTTAAATGCGGTGCAATAAGACTCAATTTACGAGCAACTGTGTTGAAAAATATTAAACAACTAGAATATGGATATTTCATTAAATGGTTTATTTACATTGTAAGCAATTTCAATTGACAGCGACTACAATACAACACAAACATTTATACAGGGTCATTTACTTAAGTTTTTCACCTACACCGATTTATTACGGAACACTGACCAGTTTCAAAGATACTGGGTCAAGTTTTCGTCACTCTCTAACACCTCTCTCTTTCTCATACAGGTGACCACGATGTCCTTGGAAAAGCGTAGTTACGCCGAAGTCAATACCCCCCGCGAGGAGGGCTACGACATATCGTTCCGTTTCAAGACTACCCTGGGCAACGGTTTGCTGGCCATGGGCCGGGGACTCACGTATTTCTTCCTGGAACTGTCCAATGGGAGGCTGAACCTGCATTCCTCGCTGCTCAACAAGTGGGAGGGGGTGTTTATAGGGTCCAATTTGAATGACAGCAAGTGGCAAAAGGTTTGTTGTTTGTTTTGTATATAAGCTTTTCCATGCTGCAGTATGCTTAGTGTAAGTTTTCGGTCACAAAATACGCCTAAACCGCGTTTGCGTTAAAATGTCAAATACTATGAGAAAACTTAAAAGTGAAAATTTCACTACTTCTAAGGATATTATAAATCAGCTAAACGGCAATCGACTTTGCTTCTGGGGCCAATGTCCCATACAAACACGGCTATACCCTTTGGTCTTCCTTTTTTCCATTTTTTTACTAACTCACTCCACCGCCAGGTGTTCGTGACAATAAACTCGACGCACCTCGTGCTAGCCGCTAACGAGGAGCAGACGATATACCCTATCAGCCAGAACGAGGTCAGCCAGGGCACCAACACCTCGGTGACCTCTTTCCCCTCCACGAGGCTAGGGACGGCTGGCTCGAGTTATGAGACCCTCACGCACGGGCCCAACTTCTTTGTGGGGTGCTTCCAAGATGTCGTGGTTAATAATCAGTGGGTGAGTGCTTCTTTTACTTCTTTAACTTCTTTAATCTGAAAGCGTTTGTAATGACCAGAATTACAACCGCAGGCAATTCCCGACTTTTTAGACCTTGGCAGTAATGTATTACTTATTGCCTTCAAAAACTGTTTTTAAAATAGACATTATAGACAGAAAATTAAAAAACAAAATTACGCGCGCACCGCAATGAAAACCGAGCAATTGGCCTGGCTGTATGGAATTATTTTATCGTCCTCTTAATGTTTAAAGCTTTAATAAGTTAACGAAGTGGGAAGGATTTTAGTACTCGTCATTTACTCCTAGGTAGGAAAGTTATTTTTTTCATAATTTCAAAAAGAAAAAATGAGGCACTTCCCGTGTTAATAATTTTTCCGAGAATGTTTGAGAAAAAATAATGAAACTACTTACTTGTTTTTTTGTAAACTTATGTATTTCGTGCAATTTCTATTAAATGGTACTAGTTTTTTTTTCTTTTTTTTATATCATATTGTTTGAGAACAGCACCATACATTCCTCGACGGGAACACGATCCCGTGACTCGTTTCACCACAAGACATCAGGCAATCCCCAGCTTTCCAGACCTCGTCAATAACGCACTACTACCCCCAGGTATTACCCGAGGACTCGAACGCGACATACCCGGACGAGGTCCCAGACGACGCCGACACGGAGCCGGACACGGCGGCGCGCGCGCAACTGCACGGCGTGCTGGCCTCGTGCCCGCGCACGCCGCAGTGCTCGCCGAACCCGTGCCGCTCGGGCGGCGCGTGCGAGGACGCCTGGACCACTTTCGTATGCACCTGCCCGAGGCCGCATCTCGGGACCACCTGCCAGTACAGTGAGTGATATCTGCAACACAACGGGCCGACGTGCTTAAAACAAAAGCATGCTCATAAGCTTGCTTAAAATTACCATGCTCTGCAACTGTTCAGGTACAATTACACATGCTAGTTAGTAGCACGAAAGCATGCTACTTTTGAGCAATTGCTACTTAGTGGTACGTGTGTCGAAACATTGCTAATAATGAGCATGCTAGTTTCGAGTTTGCTCAAAAATCGACGGTCGTGCTATTTTTGGGCATGCTACCTGCAGCGCGGGTGGAAGGGGGCGTGCTTATAGCGTGTGTGAACAGGTTTGCTTAAAACTAGCATGTTTGTTTACTTAAAACTAGCATTTTTATATCTAGCAAATGAAGACAAGTGCAGAGCATGCTCGAAACAAATATGCTAATGAGCATACTAAAAAGCATGCTACTAACTAGCATGTGTAACTGTACCTTTCACGTTTGCAAGCGATAAGCATGCTTGTTTTGAGCACACCATGGACAGGAAAACCCCTTCATTTGCTTAAGCCTTTTCATAGGGTAACCCTATTAAACTGTTATATGGTAAGCTTATCGTTATGCTAAACCTATCATTACGGAAACCGGTTTGAATAAGGTTCACCGTTGGTTACCAGATTTCTGTTATGGTTATAACCGTTTTCTAATATGATAACCCTATTGATAACCGGGTTTTTTGTTTTGGTAATCGCTTATGGAGTTATCTATGTTATTACGATCAGACTTTCTTTCGGGTAACCCGATGATATGCTTACTAATTTGTAGTGTCCGACCGAAGTTTCGGTTTCGATTTCGGCCAATTTCGGCCAAAAAGTAATTTCGGCCGAAGTTTCGGTTTCGGCCAGAAACCGGCCGAAACCTTCGGCCGAACCGAAATTACTTCGCGGCCTCTCGCATCGGGAGCGCTCGGCTAAATTCGGGCACGCTCGGCCGGGTAGGTATAGTTAATGCATCGGCGGCCGGCCCAGCTGGGACCAGCGACAGTAGTATGCATGCAGTTTTTATATTTTGTTTAGCAAAAAAAGTAACTGTTCTCATATAAGAAATCCTTGCAATAACCTTTTTCTTACGATTTGTACAGTAATTTTGAATATTTTGTTTGATTATGATACGTCTTCAAAAATTTCGGTTTCGGTTTCGGCAGAAATCAGAAAAAAAACGAATATTCGGTTTCGGTTTCGGCTAAAAATCGTGTTTCGGTCGGACACTACTAAATTGATAGGTTTTGTGACAACAATTCTATGAAATACCCTATCCATTACCCCTTTAATGGTAACTGATTCTGGTTCTTGGAGTACACTTAGAAATAAGCATGCTTAAGGCAAAAGCAGTAGCACGCCCCCTCCCACCCGCGCCTCAGGCAGCATGCTCATTACTAGCAATGTTGTTGCACACGTGCTACTGATGAGCACGTCTCTCAGTACCTTAAAGGGAACAGAAGCTGTAACAATGTTCGCGTGCTCTTTAAGCTCGGTCCAGACCAACGTTACGAGGTGTATTGTACATTCGCATCGAGCATGTTCGCTGTGTCCTAATAGTCGAAGTAAATTGTGAAACAAAAAATTTAATGATTCCTTTTTTTGTAGTAGAGATCTAGAGATCAGTCTCATTCAACTGTCGTAAAAAGCGTCATCTGTTGTTTTATCTTAACCACTTTGCGTGCCTTACTTTAAGGCTCGATAGTAACTGCCTTATTCATAAAAAGTTAGAGGCTCGCTATAAGCTCGCTATAGGACCGATGCAAAAAAACATGATTCATAAACGTCAATTAGCGCTAATCAGTCCATCAAGGGTCTGTTAAGTCTTCCGAAAGTTAGCAGACCGTAGACCCTAATTTATCTCTCTGCTAACTCACAAAATGGCCGCCACACATGTGAACAGCTGATTTTGGCAAGAGCAAAACCAAACGCAAGACAGTTTTTTTTGTTTTAAGTTTTTATTCCCTCCGGGAAAGGTAAAGGAAGCTAGATCCACACCGCCTAGTCTGTCGTGTTAATTCGCTGGTTTCCCGGTAATTCGCTGCCACTGCTGTCAATTTTTTTTTTAATTCACTAAAAAGCCATTTTTGGTCTATGATTTGTCAAGTGTAACATAACGCATCTAATCCATCCATCAGCAGCTCATTAGCTAACAGACTGCTAGCAAGCGTTTATGAATCATACTTTTTAACAACTGTCAAATAAGCTTAATCAGTCTGTTAACTAATGGACTGATCAAAGCTCAATTAAGGTTTTTTTATGAATAAGGCTATAAGTAATTTAAACAAATGCCGATAGACGGCATGACTTGAGAAAGGCATCTAAGATGGCGTCTTAGTAACATTATTGTTAAACCAAGCTCAATACGAACAACGTCGTTTCCTTTGCCTCCACTTTCCACACCTTCACGGATCCAAGAATCCAACATCGACCACCCATTGAAATATTTCTATACATCTCTTTCAGACTACACGGCAGCCACGTTCGGCCAGGAGTCGGCCACGCCGCGCTCGATCGTGACCGTGGCCGTGCGCGAGGACGCGCGCCGCGCCGTGCACGCCGCGCTCGACATATCCATGTTCGTGCGCACGCGCAAGCCCACCGGACAGATCTTCCATCTCGGCTCCGTGCCCAGGTGAGCCCGCGCACATATTTATAACGATGTCTCAAACTGGCGGCCACGCCATAACTCCTCATACTCTGGTTGGCATGAATTTATCAACATCATCATCATGTGTTTTTATATAGTATGAATCTTCCCAGGTGAATTTTTCGCTTCGAGCCCTTATCTTTCAAACAAAGGCCATTGTCTCTATTATCGCAAAACCACAAGCTAGGGTAAGCACGTGCCACTACAACATTCATATTGAAAAACATATGGTATCGTCATAGTGTTAAGGTTCAAATTAAAAATAATATCTAGAATATCAGTGACATTAAATTTCGAAGATCATAATGAAGATATGATGATAACAATGGTCTGCTTTTTGTTAGTGGTCACTCACTTTACAGTATATGATCAGATACTTATTTAGAAAAGCACTGCACAATCCTAGCACATTACAATAAACGGCTTTGTGAAAATGTTGAGTTATAAACTGTGACGTCAATAGGTACTTATTGATTCTACCAGATCTCAATTGGGACTGCCATCGTTATAAAGGATCGAACGATACGATCGATATGAGTTTTAAATTTTGAATTTGGAACAGAGAAAAACACAAAATTGAGGATGGAGGATGAACATAAACAAGGCTGGACACCGCCTTGTTGCACGCGGCTATGTAAGTTGTGTATTGTCACCAGATACGGACAGACGGACGAGACGCTCGTCGGCGCGTCGCTCAAGGGCGGCGAGCTGCTGGTGCACCTGCGGTTCAACCAGACCCCTGAGGATTACACCGTGGGAGGCACCCGGCTCGACAACGGGCACTTGCACCTCATACAGGTAAGGTTGTGACACGATCAACACGGATGGCAATCGTCACACAGCGGTAGCAAAAAACCTGGGTCACTTTTCATGCCACTGTTTTTTTTTCCTTTTTTTTATATTTTTCTGTCTTTCTTTCCTTCTTTCATACAACTTTCTACGGGAAGTGACAAGGTTTTTTACGTCACCCTTGGCCGTAATTGGGATTTTACGCCCGCTTCGTGGACAGAAAATCTCACTTCCTGGCCAAGGCAAGACGTAAAACTTTATACAAACCACGGGCGGTAATTCGTAAAGCCCCAGATCGCATATTTATGCCCCTCACCTTCGGTTCGGGCCACGAACACCTGCGATCTGGGACAATTACGAATTCAACGCCCTAGGTCTGTAATGTACTATTACAAGCTTTATACTAACTTGCAACGTAAGGTCTTTTCATTCTTAACTGTCCTATTTGGTAAACAAAATCGTAACCTCAAAACGTCTAATTTTTGTTATTTTTTAACTATTTAATCTAACTAATATTATAAATGTGAATGGGTGGTTTGTTTGTTACTCAATCACGCCAGCACGGCCCAACGGATCTGGATGAAATTCGGCACATAGATAGAGAAAAGTCTGAAATAGCACATAGGCTACTTTTTATCCCGGAAAATTGCGTAGTTCCCGCGGGATAGCGATATACGAATTCTATGCAGACGAAGTCGCTGGCAACAGCTAGTCGTAAATAAAGGACACTTCCATAAAATATCAGCAAAATTATGTACAAAATATTACCTCAGGTGTATTTGATAACATACTCGTAATACACCTTATTCTTTACAAAAAATTTGGTTAGAATTTTGTTAACCAAATAGGACGTTTAAGAATGAAATGACCTTACGTATGTATGTATGTTTGTCCGGGTGGAATCACACGTTCCCAATAAAAACTACAGGTTTTAACGAGACCTTTGTTCAATGCAGGTCGTCAGAAACTCGACTCTGGTGCAAGTGAAACTGAACGGCACGGAATACTTCAGGAAGTCCATATCCGCGGCGAAACAGCTCGACGCTCAGGTAACATATGCCGTTATTACTAGAGCCCGGAATTTTAGTAGCACTTTTGAGATGTCATAGGGACTTCTCGTTTATCGACTTCCGATAGTTCCGATATCGATACATTATAGAGCACAACACAAAATATCAAAGAAGATTAAAAGGCGGTCTTACCGCTAAAGAGCGATCTCTTTAAGATAACTTTTGAGTGGCTGAAAATGTTAAATAGAGATTTGCAATGAAAATTATGAAAAGTTAATATAACAATTTTACATTTAATTAGTTCAGTTCAGTGTTTTAACATTTATCAATATCATGTTCAAATTCTGATTTAGTACTAACAAGTGTTTCTTCATTAGTTTCTCTATAAAATAAATAGTCATAATTTTTTCTAAATTGTCCCTATGACAGCTCAAAAGTGCTACGAAAATTCCGGGCTCTGGTCTGCCCTAACAATGTTGTGAAGTTTCCAATCCGCATGCCCAGCTGTGGGAATTATACAGCCTGGCAATAAGCACCTATTTTACTAAACTGTATGTTCCAGATGTTATACCTAGGAGGTCCGCCGCCGGCGCCGCCTCCGCCCGCTAACGCGACCACTCCCGCGCCCGCGCTCGCTCCCGCCGGCGCGCCCGCTACCTCGCCCGCTCCCGCTCCCGCTCCTCGCGAGCCGACAGACGCGGACTACTTCAAAGGCGTCATACAAGACGTGCAGGTCAGTCCAAGTTATAAGGCCATATGAAACGGTATTCGCGGTATTACTCGACTCGAATGTTGTTGTTAAAAGATGCATGAAAGTAGAATAAATGGAGTAGAAATGAGAGCGTTAAGAAGTATGGAAGGCGTATCACCGAAAGATAGAATAAGGAATAGTGTGATAAGGGAACGTGCTGGTGTGAAAGAAGATATAGTGACTAGGATAGAAAAAAGGGTGTTTAGTTGGTTTGGTCACGTAGAGAGGATGAAAGAATAATTAAACAGGGTTGCAGGGTTTATGTTGGCGCATGCGTTTAATAGATTTGAAACCTCTTATCCTACTAATATTATAAATGCGAAAGTTTGTAAGGATGGATGGATGTGACGATGTGAGTGTGTAGGTTTGTTCCTTCTTCATGCTGAAACGACTGGACGGATTTGGATTAAATTTGGAACGGAGATAGCTGGTATCCTAGATTAACACATTGGCTACTTTTTAATCCGGAAAATTGCATATTTCCCGCGGGATAGCGATAAACATGTCAAAGGTAGTAGCTGCCTAAAGAAAGTCGACGAAGTCGCGGGCAGAAGCTAGTAAACTATATGACTGTGACTATGACTATAACTATAGCTGTACGGTCACAGGTGTCGAACGGCGTGAACGTGACTATAGTGGAGTTCTTCCCGCTCCACGTGGAGGGGCTCAGCCTGCCGCAGTCTTTCGGCGAGGTGTCGCTGGACCCGGCCGGCGTGCTGGCCGGCGAGGTGTCCGACGACGCCTGCGCATCGCACCCGTGCCTGCACAACGCGACATGCGCGGTCACCTGGAACGACTACACGTTAGTAACACCTCTCATTCAGAAAAGTAAGCTTTGCTCCCTGTCGAGAGGGATCAAAGTGCAACTTTACTGTTCAAGGCTTTTCTAAGTGTTTTTTTTTTTTGACGTGACAACGTCTTATAAATTGGTTTGCCGGGTGACACTTCAAGAAACTGCGTTACGCTCCGCTCACGTTATGCGCTCACAATGAGAGCGAGTGAGAGGCACGCGTCCCTTCCACTCGGGCATGGTTAGCCCGCCTAAGAGCGAGAGAGACAGACATAAAAAGTGAAAGGCACGCGTCCCTTCCACTCGAGCACAGTTAGTGTTAAATATAATTCTTTGTATAAATAAATGTTTTAAATTGTTACTATTATTTCATCCTTCTTCCTACTATACGAATGAATATTCACATTAAAATTATTTTACCACTCAAAGTCGTTGTCACGTAAAACTTTCGCCCGTATACCGACTTTACAGGCAACCAATTTTTTTGCAAATGCAATTTTCTGTAGTTGATAATTGTAAAACCATGCCATTTTTTATGCTCGTAGCTCTTTAATTATATTTATCATTCTTTTTTTTTCAAGTTTTTTAGTGTTCGGTGTGAAAAGTTGTATGAGCCACTCGGGAGCGAAATTATTTTCATCTTGGGCGTTGACACTTGAAGCCCTCGCCGTAAATACGCCATTTTGCTCCCTTGTGACAGAAATAACTAATGCTACCGTCCTTAATCAAATGCTCTCGAGTCTTGGATGTTTAATATGTATTTAAGTATGTTTATCCGTTGTCTAGTGCCCAAATTACAAGCTTCGCTTAGTTTGGGACTAGGTCAATTGGTGTCAATTGTCCCAAGATGCTTATTTATTTTTTCTTAACGCATTTTGGAGAACCGTGATGGGATCTCATCATCTGCTAAAAAACTTTTCACAAACTCATCATTTGACAACCTTTTAATATCTGATAAACCGTAAACTTTAAAAAAAGAAACGAAAACCTTTAGGGTGCGACCAAACCGCCGCGTATACGCAGTGACGTGTCGTATGCGTCACGTTTTCTCACCGTTTCTTCATACATTTTGTTGTGATTCCGTAACGTCACCGTGTTTTAAGCGGCGGTGTGGTCGCACCCTTAATCGTGGCTCACATTAGGTTATGGGTTTGTTTTATAACTTTTCCCAAAAGTCAATATTTTAGTAGAAAATAAAAGTATCAAATGATGCATTGGCGAAAAGTTGTTTAGCAAATGGTAAACCACTGATATGTGCGTAGATAAAATAACACTTTCCAGATTCGTGTTGTAAGGTAATTTCATGATGTTATCGACCTCTTACGACCTCACTATATGCTATTATTGCCACAGTATGCTAGTAAGCTAGAGTTGCCTCCACAGGTGCACCTGCCCTCGCGGCTACAAAGGCAAGCGTTGCGCCGAGGTGGAGTTCTGCCAGCTACAAGCCTGCCCGCTGAACTCGCATTGCAGGAACCTTGATGGCGGGTAAGTGACCATAAAAAGTGTCTAGGAGTAGGCAATATGCATTAAAAAATAACATACATACAGTCACGCCTTTTTCCCATAGGGGTACGCAGACACTACTTTGTCCCACTTGCTACGATCCTGACATACCTCTTTCGCTTCATCCACATTCATTAATCATAATCATACATGCTCGTCGGTTTCGAGTACTCCTGACCTGCCCTTATTTTAAAGAAAATTTAAAAAAATAACTCCTAACAAAATGTGAAAATAACGTAAGAGATGACGAGAAATGAAATTTAAAGTTATCGGTCAAGAAATTTGGTAAATAGCTAAATAGGTTCAAATAAATAGATAACGATTAAGTACATTTATTTGCACACATCTAAGCCATACCTTCATAAAAGTTCCTATATTTATGTCATAAGTACTTATAGTACTAGGTTTTGCGATAGACAGCCCTGAGTATCTTACGCACACATTGACGCGTGTACATACGACGTCATGCCTGTGTTGATTCAAGAACGCGGATTTTGTACGTCGTGGCCGCCGTGCGCTATGGCTGTAGTGTTGATACGCAGTGTTTGCCAGTGCTAGTTACTGTTAAGGTTGAATACGAGTAGCACTAGTTAGAAGTCTATGGGCGCTACTAGGCTACACCTATTGTTTTTTGTCATGTCTCATGTCATGTCACTCGCTCAATCTAATCTAACTAATATTATAAATGCGAAAGTATGGATGGATGGATGTTTGTTACTCAATCACGCCAGAACGACCCAACGGATCTGGATGAAATTCGGCACATAGATAAATAAAAGTCTGGAATAGCACATAGGCTACTTTTTATCCCGGAAAATTGCGTAGTTCCCGCGGGATAGCGATAAACGAATTCTTTGCAGACGAAGTCGCTGGCAACAGCTAGTGATATTTATTATAAACCCTAGATGCACCGCCACGTATAAAATCACTGCCAAAACTTGTCCCAAAAGTACATTCCAAAAATATGAAAGTCGCAAATGCCAAATGATATTTCAACCACATTTTAAAATATTCGAAATACGACTGTATAACACAAACGTTACAGTTTTATTTCAAATGCACATGTCCGGAATATACGACATTATTAAAATTTAAACTGACATCACGTCGTAAATCATATTGACAGCTCCATAGGGCCAGCACTCTCTGCTCGGGACGAGTTTTGAGCGCTCGTAGTGAATCTAGGGTTTCTAATAACATTACACTCGCTATAAAAAACTGAATAACTAGAAACGTCTTCTGCTATCAAAAGTGTTTTTAAGTACTAAAATAACTGTGTTCAGTGTCGTGCTCATATATTTAAATTCGTGTGATCATATCATTAACTACATTGTATCATTGTCTTCGTTCCCGATTCCACATCTAGAGTTGGTAAGCCACTCTGCATTAACTTACTCTAATATGATATGTTGTATGTATGTTTGTCTCCAGCTACGAGTGTATATCGAACGCGACGTTCGACGGCGTCAACACGACGCTGAGCTACCGGCTGCGGGTGCCGCGCTCCGTCGGCCCGCCGCCGCCCGTCGATCTGCCCGATTCCATCACCATCACATACAGGTATCATTATGTCGTTAGTCAAGTTGCACGCCAAGTGTTGGCCAAGTGGCACGTCAAGTGTTTGCCAAGTTAGACACCAAGTGTTTGCCAAGTGGTACGTCAAGTGTTTGCCAAGTTGCACGCCAAGTGTTTGCCAAGTGGCACATCAAGTGTTTGCCAAGTTAGACACCAAGTGTTTGCCAAGTTGCACGCCAATTGTTTGTCAAGTTGCACACGGAATGTTTGCCAAGTTGTTTACCAAATTGTACGCCAAGTTAAATACCTTTAAGCTACGTGACAATTGGTAACAGATAAAAAATTCGAAGTCTTACTCACCTGTTATGGTTGGTGTAGGGGTATGGCACGCGTCACGGAATGACGAGAATCTGGGTTCGATTCCCGGCCATAGCTTTACTTTTCGGTTTTTTTTGTGTTCTAATTTTCAGTGTCATTTAGAAACTTACTTAAAATTATAATCCCCCACCCCCCTCCCAGGACGAAGGTGGGCGGCACCTTATTCCGCGCCGAGAGCGCCTCCGGCGAGGACTGGTTCTCTGTGGGCGTGTACAAGCAGCAGGCTACCATGGAGTGGCGGCTGCGCGGCGCGCTGCCCGAGAAGCGCTCGCTGCGCCGCGCCGCGCACGCGCACGCGCAGTGGACCACGCTCAGGGTGGCCGTGCATCGCGACCAGCTGGCCGGTCAGTACTGTGCAGCTGGCCTTTAAGAAACACTTTATCTAGGAAGGGGATTCGAATTTAAAGAAATATTTCTATAAAAACTGGGGTGCTGAAGGCAGTACTTGATAAATATTCAATTAATTTCATTAATTTTTTTTTATTTGAATAAAATAATATTACACTAAAATTTAATCAAAAGGAAGGTGAAACTAGGTTACTCAAAAACCTACCAAAAAGTACCGACCCATCCTGGGTGGTCTAAACCCTAGCTAAAAGATTCATGAACGACTGTCTCTACAAACTGTCATGACTATCGAAGACATAAAATCATGTTTTAAGGACCTTTAAAGAAAACATTGGACAGCATGTCTTCTATAGCCTTGTCCGGCAGGAAACTTGCTAGTGTTCACAGCCAGCCACCAATGATCATGATGATCGCGCCAGACAGAACATTAGCAACCACAAAAATAACAATAAAGTCTGGGCTCAGCTAAGCATGATCATCATTAGTAATATTAAAGAGATAAATAATAAAATACTACATCAATATAAACATCTTGATTGCAATAGCGAAAACTCATCTTTGGGATTAAAACGAGCGATCACCGCTGCCTCAAGCAAATGCCCTAACCCCCTAAATGTACATGACAGGTTCGTTTGTGGACGCGGCGGGGCACGAGGAGGCTCCCGTGACCGCCGGCGTGGACCAGGCGGCCTGGCAGCGGCTGCTCGTCGAAGGCAACATCTACCTCGGGGGCGCCACGCAGGGCGCCGCCACCGTGCCCCCGGTACGGGACCACAGCCCCACTGAACATGTGTTACGATTAGATGAGACGCGAGACAAGAGTATAATCTATTTATAGACTGTATTAGACAGGACTTACTAGACAAGACTATAGTCTATTTATAGACAGCATTAGACAGGACTTACTAGACGAGACTATAGTCTATTTATAGACAGTATTAGACAGGACTTACTAGACGAGACTATAGTCTATTTATAGACAGTATTAGACAGGACTTATTAGACGAGACTATAGTCTATTTATAGACATTATTAGATAGGACTTACTATACTAGACAAGACTATAGTCTATTTGTAGACAGTATTAGATAGGACTTGATAGAATAAAGTCTATTTATAGAAAGTATTAAACAGAACTTGCCAGACATGACTATAGTCTATTAGACAGTATTAAACAGAACTTGCTATGTACAGAAAGACTAAACAGTATTTGCTAGACAAGACTAGACAAAACTATAGTTTATAAGTAGCTATAGACAAGAGTAGGCAATAATTAATAAGACTATGCTCTATCCACAAACGTTAACTAAGAGTATGCCAGAAAACACTATAGTCTATCTACAGACAAGATTACAGAACAAGGGTGCGACCAAACCGCCGCGTATACGCAGTGACGTGTCGTAGGCGTCACGTTTTCTCACCGTTTCTTCATACATTTTGTTGCGATTCCGTAACGTCACCGTTTTTTAAGCGGCGGTGTGGTCGCACTTTAAACACATGACATGACAAGACAAAACTCATTATAGCCTATATAAAATACTAAAAGAGACTGCTTAGACAAGACAACACAATAGGTACTTGATAAAATGGCGGTTACTACCGTAAATCTCGTCTTGGCGCGATTCTTAGCTCTCACTCACGCGCAAGAACTTCAAATTCAGTACAGTACCATGTAAAAGAGCCAATTTAGATCTGTTCATGGAATAAACTTGAAACTTTGTGTTTCCAGACGGAGACACCCACGGACACGTCGGTGTGGGAATATACAGAGGGCGACGAGTTCAACACCGACAACTTGGCCGGCAAATACTTTAAGGTTTGTTAAAAAATACTTGGCATTATTTTGGTAGTGTATCAGGATCGCGTGGAATGTTGCCAACTGTTTGAGGCAAAGACTGGAGCTGCCTCTAGCTTATTCCAGGGGAATGTTCAGATAAAAAGTTAATACATTTTTTGAAGCATTTCCCAAAGAGCACATGCGATATTCCTGAAAATCAAACTGTCTACATACCATTTCTACTATGTAGTTAGTGAGTTTTGTTGTGGTGTTTGTATGTGCGTTTGGGTGGTGCAACTTTGCGACTATGCGCGTACTTTAATTAATTGGCTTCATTGGTATCATAGAAGTAATCTACTCTGTAATTTATTGTTGGTTCACCGAAAATAAATAAATAAATAAAATACCAAATTTCATACAAATCGAGCGGTTTTAGCATAAAAAGTGTAAAAATACACTTTCGCCACAGCATACATAATCACCCACTTTCAACCCACAGGGCTGCATGGGAGCCGTGTACGTGGGCTCGCTTCTCCTGCCATTCTTCACGGACGAAGAGCTGTACGTCGGCACTGCGGCGGCCAAGATTGACGCGCAACCGCATTACGCGCTCGTGTGAGTACGGGGATAATAGTCCGTTGTTGCACTAGGGAGTTGTGCTTTGTCAGTGGAAAGAACTACGTGTCGCTGATATGGAATATTTTGACGAAGCTATGTGTTTAATATTGAGGCGTTTTTATTTGAAAGAAAGACTTACTCTTAGAAGTTCAGTTTTTTAGGTTAGATCACAGCTCTTCACACTTTTCGGTTTGTAGATCGCTAAGCATGTTTTTAATTTACTTAAATTACTATGAAGACTACAATTGTTTAGTTCACAAATTTCCAGATCCCCCTAACTGTGTGACGTACATTATGGATGGCCCCTTTGCAAAACACGGGCAATTTTGTTTTATTTACTTTTTAGGGAATTATTCATTTAAAAAAAACAAAGGCGATCAATTGGCAACATTTCATATTTCTGAGTCTATAATTTTAATGGTTCTCTGTATTTTGTTTGAAAAGATGAACATGCTGACAGTTTAATTTTTGCGCTAGGGCTTGTACATATTTAATTTATAGTTAATTTATTAATTTTTGCTTATTCTAAAAGGACGTAACTCCGATACTATCACAGAATACTCACTTATCCCTTTGTCGTTTCTCTATAGAAAAAAAAACTAACGTTAATTTCAAATTGTCAATGTCAGGCCCTATTCTCCAATATTCGATTTTCGAGGTTCGCTTCGTGCTGTTCCGCTCATACTAATAGTCATTATCTTGAGAGTGAGAGAGAAGGTATGCAACGAACTTCGAAAATAGAATTTCAGAGTTGCCTCCCTTGTACTTTGAAGTTGTCAAAAATACAAATATATGATCGCTTATTTTTTCTCGTGAAAAAAGCAAAGGCGTTTCACCTATACTGTGGTAGTTTTGGTAAAATTAGGACATATTTTTGATTAGTTTTCATTTTTTATAATAAGCGATATTAAAATTATATAAACATATTGCAGTATTTGCAGTGATCAGGAGGCAAAATGCTTTCAAACCATGTATACATTTTCTGGTGTTATAAAAATGAAATGTTGTTTGACTTACTCCTTTATTTAGTAAAAGTTATAAACAGTAAACTCTCTAGCTTAAGTAGCTGCTGCAATTCTTCGTGGCATGAAAAGTGCCAGTTTTTTGCAAACAAACCTGCAGGCTTATTACTTAATTCGCTCGCAATCGCCATCGTGTTCATTTTGACAGTTCTTGTATGAATGTGACAGCTAGCTGATTCCGATGCCAATTATCAACCCATACATGAATTGTTAAAATGAACACGATGGTGGTCGCGAGCGAGTTACGTAATAAGCATGCTGAACTTAGTTAGTAATAGGCTTCTTACCGCCCGTGCCATAATCTACTATTACACCAGCGAGGGCAAGCCGTGGGGCGCGAGCGCTGGCGTCGGCTGCGTGCTCTGCCTCGAGCAGGACTGCGCGCGCGGCGGCCGCTGCGCCGACGTGAGGAGCTCCTACTCCTGCTCCTGCCCGCCCGGATACACTGGCGACTATTGCGAGGTAACACAACAGTGGCGTGCGAGTTAGGCAGCGGTAGGCAGGCGGTAGATAGATATACCATATAGATAGATTTGTATTAAAACCAAGTGCCGACTTTAGGCTTAATGTGACGCCACAGCCGATAGCGACAAGAAATCTGAACCGATTCAAAAACACAGATGATGCTATGACACCGAGAAACAAAAAAAACAAAACCTTTGGTTCTATGCTTTCTCAATCACTCTTCATCAAAATCATCATCATCATCAGCCTGAAGACGTCCACCGTTAAACAAAGGCCTCCCCCTTAGCACACCATAATGAACGACACCTCGTCACCTGCATCCACCGGTTTCCCGCAACGCGCGATGTCAGTCCACCTAGTGGGAGGCCTGCCAATACTGCGTCTTCCTGCTCTGTGCTATAGTTGACTGTCATGATTTATAACTTAATATCCTTAAAGCTCAATCTCATTTGTTTTAAAACATCAAAGACTTCACCTGCAAGTCATGCCTTATACTACTGAACTCAGAGCTATAATGTAACATTATACCACGTTTCCAACAGGTGGACGTGAACGAGTGCGAGTCGCACGAGTGCCAGAACGGTGCGACGTGCCGCGACGACGTCGCCAAGTATACATGCGAATGCCCCGACGGCTTCAGCGGCGAGTTGTAAGTGCTCACTTTACACGTGCACATTAATATGCATATTACGTTGTAGTTCGCTGATATTACAGATATACATTGAGTGTTTTTTTGATAGGAGACTCTGAAAGTCCATAAGAAAATACATTCGAAATATTATAGACAGGATATGATATCGGGAGCTCAATAAAGGTAATTGCGGTTCATATCCCGTCTATAATATTTGGAATAAACTTAACCGTGAATCATTGAGAACTCTTATTATAAGCAAATGTTTAGCAATTACATACGTTATTACCACAAAAATGTCAAAAAAGGTTCCCAATAGTACTTTCCCATTGAAAGCTTCATATTAAGGCAATTATAATTCTCATTGCACCCGTTCTTTGGCTTGTTTTATTTTAACAAGCTTTTATTTTAATTTCTAAGTATTTTTTTACCTTACAAATTCGAAAACGCATTCTTGGAAGAAAAAGCTTTTTCCCCTAGGGTGGGAAAAGCGCTTTTTTCTCCCTAGAGTCAGAAAAGAACACTTCCTCCCTACGGTCAGAAAAGCGCACTTTCCTCCCTAGGGCGGGAAAATTTTTTAAAATTTGGATCTAACGAGCTTTTCCCTGTCAGTTGCGAGTTGGACATAGACGAGTGTCTGTCCGCGCCGTGTTTGCACAACGGCACTTGCAGCGACGAGCCCGGCGGCTTCCGCTGCGCGTGCGCGGCCGAGTGGCGCGGCGCGCGCTGCCAGCTGCCGCGCGTGCGCAGCTGCGCGCACCAGCCGTGCCAGCACCGCGCCGCCTGCGCAGACACGCCGCCAGGTGAGATACAGCGAGAGCGAGGGAGAGCAAGAGACATTTATTTACACACATTCGTTATCGTTACACATAGATATAAACACACGTCAATAGCGACAGAATATGAGAAGCGTGTTATATCTTAAGCACTGTTTACTGTATACCATATTTATTTATTTATTTATTAATAGGAACACAAACAGTCATACATGGCTCATAAACAAATCACAAGAAGTTTATATATCATTGACAAAACAGTGTTCACATTTAGCTTAGCAAATTTAAGTAATTCAGCCTCCTAGCTGAACTTGACGGACGCGTAAGGACGCGAAACAAATATCAAAAATACTTAAATTGAATACAACTACTTAGCAACATTTAAAAAAAGTGAAAAAAAAAAAACTTAAAATAATTTATATAAACTTTCTCTAAATATATATTCTTTGTAAATTAATAAATTATCATTATCATTAAAATAACGGTCTTTGTCTTTTCCCACTAGTTCCATTACCATTATCCATATCCAAGTTACCTATTACCAACAATAAAACTGATAGTAGAGCTAGTGGGAAGAGTCCAAAAATACTGGCTAAGTGCGAGTAGGACTCATGCACCAGGGGTTCCAATCCAGTATTAGCAGAGCCCTGCCTCTTAAGTATCTCCCTCTCTCTGTCTTTCGTGTTATCTTAGGCGCTCTCGACCCCGTAATGGATAAAGACATGATTTATGTATGTATGCCTCTTTTGCAAGATGCGGGCAATGTTTGTCTCACCTGTTACAATGTACACGTGTTCGCAGATCCGCCCACGGGCAACAACTACACGTGCACGTGCACGGAGGGCTACGTGGGCACGCACTGCGAGCACGCGTTCTGCGAGCTCGTGCCCTGCCAGCACGGCACGTGCCTCACTGAGGCCAAGGTAAACTTTTTGACAGCTGTTTTCAGACAAATCATACATTGCCGGGCTAGGCCGCCAATGTGCTCTTTAATTTCCGTTCCACACATTTGTGGCACAGCATCTTGATATCCTGCTATTAAAAGAAACTACATATCCTACTAATATTATAAATGCGAAAGTTTGTGACGATGTGAGTGAGTGAGTGTGTATGTTTGTTCCTTTTTCACGCTGAAACGACTGGACGGATTTAGATTAAATTTGGAACGAAGATAGCTGGTACTCTAGATTAAAATATAGGCTACTTTTTATCCCGGAAAATTGCATAGTTCCCACGGGTTAGTGATAAACCTCTCAAAGGTCGTAGCTGCCTAGAGTCGTAACGTAAAGAATTATTGCAGAATATACTATCAACATCAGTTCGTAAGTCTAATTCTACGCGGACGGAGTCGCGGGCTGAAGCTAGTAAGAAATAATTATTTGCTTTCTGGCGTCATGAGAATCTGTCACTACTTTAAAAAGACAATAAACGAGGTTTAACTTTTAGTTTCTCTAGGAATAATAACACT
This sequence comes from Pandemis heparana, assembly GCA_963854515.1. Lineage (NCBI taxonomy): Eukaryota > Metazoa > Arthropoda > Insecta > Lepidoptera > Tortricidae > Pandemis > Pandemis heparana. The sequence continues at coordinate 33,886,422 of OY978006.1, forward strand.
CTAATCTTTGAGGTTTTTAATTTATTTCTTTGCATTTTTGAGAAAAGCACTATACATACCTCGTCGGGAGAAGTGGTTGCCAGCCTCAAATATATAGCCTCTCGCAACCGTCTATATGTTCTCATCCGGCAACCCCTTATTTCCCGGCCTCTGTAGTAATGGTACAGTTCCCGGTCTTGGCTTGCAACCTTTCTAATCACACCTAAAACGTGACACTTCGCAGCCATGTTTGAGAATGACGAGCGGATAGCCCAGTGGTTAGCGACCCTGTCTATGCAGCTAGAGATCCCGGGTTCAAATCACGGTAGCAGACATTTTGTATGATGAATACGAGAATGTTTGTGCCCGAGTCATGGATGTATGTATTTAACCCGTCAAGCGTCCTAGCGGCTACAATAGTCACTAACTTTTTGGGCGGTAAATGTTCTAGTGTCTGCATTGTCTGGTATTTTTTCTACGTCGGTTATTGTGATTGGTTGACTTTAGAATGTGTTGTGAGCCAATAGCAGTTATTACTGCGTATAATTTGAATTTTCTACCAATAGCAATTGAGAAACAAGAGCAGAAAGTGTCGAAATAAAATTCCGTGACCACACCCGTCAGCCATTATTGTGAAACGACCCGAAAAGAGTGAACGTAGTTGGAATAAAAATGTCGAAACATTAAGTGATTATATCAATAGTTTACCCATGTAAGCTTTGCTTAGTTTGGTACTGGGTCAATTGGTATTTGCCTCTTGATATTTATTTATTTAATGTGCCAATGTGTGCGTGTAGGTGCCGGTGTGCGAGTGCGAGCCTGGCTTCGCGGGCGCGCACTGCGAGACCGAGCGCGACGAGTGCGCGGAGAGCGCGCAGCCCGCGTGCCAGCACGGCGGCCGCTGCGTGCCGCGCCGCGGCGGCGTGCTCTGCGACTGCAAGGACACCGGTAACACGACACTAGTCTTTAGACCTAGTCCTCATCATCATCATGAGCCTGTGTCCCACTGCTGAGCAAAGGCCTCTCCCCAACTCTTCCACTACTCTCGGTCTGTTGCGGTAAGTGTCCAGTCTTCCAAGAAGGCGTCTAACTCGTCGCGCCATCGCCGGCTAGGTCTACGGGCCGCTTGGTGGTTGTCTTGGCCCATAACTCGTCCGTCTAGCCCTAATAAAACTAAATGTATGACATTACTTTGTTACTCCGCGATACAAACCACCTTGCAAAAAAATCGGGCACCCACGGTTTTTCAGATTGGGTGCGTCCCACGAGATATAACTACAAAATATCTAATTTCATAATAATAACGTTCACAAGATATAATGAACGTTAGCTATAACAGCAAAAAGTATAATTATTTAACGTATAAGGCTTAAATTATATAACGTTATTTTTATATAACTTCAATTTGTTTAAGATTTATATGGCCTAGTTTCTTTTAACATAGCAAACATTAACCTAACTGAAACAGCTGCAAGACGTTGTTTAATTTTCGGCGAGCGAGCGAAGCGAGCGAGCACGACGGTACGGAGCGGAAGCGACTCTAATAGGTTAGGTACAAAGTTGGTGTTAGTTTTTTTTTTTATTAACACCTAGAAAACCCCCTAACCACATAGCAAATTCAATAAACAACTGTGCATTATGCTTTTTGATGTTAGCTGTTATGAACATTATATGCTTTGATCGTTATTTCAATTGATATTATATATAAACAACGTTATACCTTACAAAATTAGATATTTTAAGATTATAATTTTCGTTCATTATATCCAGTAAACGTTATACTAAACGAGTTTATATAAAGTGAGCGTATATATTATGAACATTAGATAATAAGTTGTTATATCTCGTATTACTTACCCTTTCAGATTTTTAGGCATTAAAGCTTAGAAAGTAAGCTTTTATGCCCATAAAATACAAAAACCATGGGTGCCGGTTTTATTTGCAAAGGGGTGTACATACATACATACCCTCACGCCTCTTTCCCACAGGGGGTGTAGTTGAAAAATAATTAACAAAAAAGTAACTGAACTCACGATTGGTGAAGATTTGGTTGGTTTTGGACTTTCGAACGCAAATGGGCGATAATCGTAGGTTTGCGCGAATTTTACTCGTACGAACGCGCGATCAAACATATTAAACTCGAATAGGTGTCCTAACTGACAATCGCACGACGCGATCGCATCGCTTACTCGCGCGATGATCGCGCATTCGCGTTCTATTAAGACGATGCTTGAACTGTGCGGTAAAGCGCCTTTTACTCCCTAGGGTGTAAATAGCAAATTGTGTAACAAGGGAGGGAAATGAAATATTCCGGAACAATTTACAGAGAACCTGTATTAAGAATCATCACCATATATACGTCCCACTTCAGGGCACAGGCCTCTCAGAACGAGAGTGAGATAGCGATAAAGCTACCAATGTAAATCGGGTGATTGCAGTTCCCACAGCGCTGCATATAGGTCGGTTAACAGCTGATGTGGCGGCGTATCTTATCGGCCGCCGCGCTTAATCTATCACGCTGATAACACCCGATAACGGGGCTGCGCTTGCCAAAGTTTTACGATACTATCATTAATTGGTACCAAGCCTCGAAGATTTTAGAAGTGAAAACTTCTTGCGCTTAATACTTTTTGGGACGGGTAAAAAATTTTAAGCTCGCATCAGACGCTAGACGGAGGGAGAATTAAAGTACCAGGATATCAGGATAGTCTAAGAGCTTATTTTGAAATACGAATGAAGCTAGTCGCGTTCGATTTTTGAAGTGTACGTTGATTTCGTCGCTTTAACGTATGTGTGTTTGTCCTAGTGTTATAAGGTGTGGAATAACAGTGCGTTCTCTCAGGTGACCAGTTCAAATCTCGTGTAGAGAAAGATGTTTTCTTTTTCTTTTTTTTTCTTTTTGCGCGAGTGTGCGTGTGTGTAGTTTTCACTTCTGCCGGCACTCCCGGAGTGCTACCCGGTGTTTTATATTTTTTCTGAGGAAACTCGCAATGGGGGAATGTTGTTGACTTTTTAATCCTGCTACATAATATTATAAATGCGAAAGTTTGTGACGATGCGAGAGGACAATGTGAGTGAGTGTGTATGTTTGTTCCTTCACGCTGAAATGACTGGACGAATTTGTATAAGGTAACCTAAATTAACACATAGGCTACTTTTTACCCAGGAAAATGGCATAGTTCCCGCGGGATAGCGATTAAAAAAAAGCAGAAACTAGTGCTTTTATAAAAGCTCAATTATTTAGCAAACAATTTGGAGAGCAATATTAAAGCAACCGAGATATAAGCTATCACAGATTTGTCCCTATCTCTTTCTAGCCTAGACTACCAGTGTCTTTTTAGAACAAACGTAAGAAAACACGGGTATATCTCGCGCGACACAGCTCTCGCGCGCATTCGTGCTAGCCGTGCTGTATGCATGTCTCTCGCTTTACAGTGACTCAATTAAATTGAATTATGTATTATTATTGTATTATTCACCGCATAGTTACGTTTTCCTCAACGGTTCGTTTCACGTTCATTGAAGTTTACAATAAACTGGGTATCGTGGACTCTTACTCATACTGATAATTTGCGGTTGACGTACAGCTTTATAGTGATGGGTGATGGCACCAGTAATGGACACTTCATTCTTAATACAAAACAATACAATACAATAACTCTTTATTGAACACCACATACCTCTTGCCCCAGATTCTGAATGGCTGGACTGGAACGGTGTGTGATAACCTAAATAACAACCCTCAAAATTGTAAAAAAGTTATAAAATCGATGCTGTCGACAAGTGTTTAAGTGGGCAGTAGTTATAATTAGTATAGTTTATAGAGATTTAGTATGTAATAACGCGCTGTAAGCATGCGACCACAGCAGCAGATAAACCGTACGTGGTTTTCGCTCGCTGTTCACACAAAATTTGTGATTTTTTGTAATTGATTTGAATAAATAAATAAATAAAAAAAAAAAAACAATCAAAACAGAAAACAAGGTATACAGAAGTAATAAGGTAACAATAGGCCTAACTAAAAGCTTAATTAACTTAATTAATTAATTAGCTTGAGGCTTAATTTAAAGATAATACGGTTATAAAGCTTCCACGCTGGTCTTAGAGCAAAGAAAAAACATAGAATGCGCCAGTTGCTTCTCTTCCCGCGCATGGTAAAAGCCCATCGAGGGAACGGGCGAAAATATTAGGAATCATGTTATAGGCTATGCTAGCAACCCATCACTATTTTGATTCCCCTTTCCACCTATGCGCCGACAATCATGCAAAACGTGTCCTTTAGGACTTGTTACCTTAGGCTCTGTCTACCCCGTATGGGATAAAGATGTGTTTTATGTATGTATGTACGTATGTATAATACTCGTAACTAGCTGTTAGCCGCGGCTTTGTCTGCGGAGACTGTACAATTTTCTAAAATAAAAAACTATCCTATTATTTATTCTTCTGCTAACTTAGTAATCTTTTGTCCTTATCTGTCACTTCGTCATTTACCTTTCACAGATAAGGACAAACGATTGCTAAGTTAGCAGAGGCCTATAGAGCGTTTATGAATAAGGGGGTAATAATAGTATATTTTCACATCACTAATTACAACGTGTGGTGAACTGATTCATTATTTTACTGAACAGTTTGCGCACCGCTGTCCCGCCATAGCTCGCTTCTGAAACTACCTCACCTCACAAGACTGTATACCGAACAAAATAAATACGAAACAATTTGCTATATTTGCATTGAGACGATCTAGCGACACCAATCTAATTGCCTGACATTTATATATCATCCTGTGTGTGCGTAGTGTCCTTGTGATATAAATAATGCATTATTCAAGTGTTGAGAGTTTTTTGACTCGATAATGTTACGAAGTTTTGTTTGTGATGTGATGACATAGTGCGATGATATGTGCTCGAATATGTGGGTGATATTGCTGGCCGTAGCCTTGCTAGGTATAGTATGACTAATATGTATGTCATGTTCTTAGCCCATACAAGGTATCTCAGAATATATCCAGAATACTTTAGCAGGTGGTTGGTTTAACAGCCCTACAAAGATTAATTAAAATTTTTGATTAATTTAGTTCCGCCAACGCAACTTTGAACATAGATCAATGTATGGAAACATTTGTCAACTATGATTCAAGTCTTGAAAAACTACAGAGCTATTTAGTCAAACAACGCCAATTTTTAAAATATTTCGGAACATTTTAAGACACTGTATTAAATTTCTAAACGACACTGAAAATTAGAACACGGAATAATCCTAAATGTAAATAATTAGAAGGCTGCTATGGGTGGTGTAGCCGTTTAGCACGCATCACGGGATGTTATGTATGTATCTGTGGCGTGGCGTCAAGTATATCAGAAGGCAAGCCGAAGGGAACTTAACTAGCCTTTTCCTCTAATTCTGCACAATAAATTGCCTAAATGCCTTAAAATAGGCAAGCCGGTGGGAATCGAGTTCTATGGACGCTACGCCACTGGTATGTATAACTCTTTATTGTCTCTCGTAGAGCCAGGAACTGTCCAACGGCCAGGGCAATAGCATTATTAAATGTGTTTCTGTCCAGGATCCAGGATGCTGATGTGTTCGCTGATCGTTGGGTGACACTTCTGTCTAGAATTATTTTATTTTTAGCGAGCTTGTCATAAAGTTTGGCGTTTTTGGTTAAAATAATTTTGTTATAAATTATTTGATGACTGTATTTAATAGGTAGTATACTTTTAAAATTAGGTTTTCCAGTGCTTTGGTCTTTACTGTAATGCTGTGTAAATTGTTTGATGAATAAATAAATAAATAAATAAATAAATTGTACATAAAGCCGAATTGACATTCTGCAACTAATTTAGTGCAACTAGCATTACACTGCGGAGTTTGATTAATCACTTTTGAAGCGTTAGGTTATGGGCCGAGCAATGTGATAGTAGTTGCACGAAATTAGTTGCATAAATTAAATTCGGCTTTACACACATTAATCCTGATGATTTTGATGATGAGGATTCGGGTTCGATTCCCGGCCATAGCTTTACTTTTCGGATTTTTCTGTGTTCTAATTTTTAGTGTCGTTTAGAAATTTAATTTCTAACGGGTGAAACCGTAAATAAACATGAAAAATCAAGAAGTTAAATTCTTGATTCATTAGATAGTAGACTCGGTATCACTTAGGGGTAGACAGAGCTTAAGGTAGCATGATCTAAAGGCCACGTCTAGCATGATTGTGGTCTAATGGTCATAGAATTATGAAATTTGACTAGTTAGGCTAGACTACACAAAATAAAGAAAAAGTCTGAAAATTGTGGTTTTTGCAGTTAACTTTATTATCATTATCAAGTTTAATTATTTCCTGTTTGCATTTGTTGTGCTACTATGTCATATTCCTATCGCAATCTAGCATAAGGTACGTGACTCATTTGTTTAGAATTTGTCGATAAAAACGTTTTATTATTATTGCGAGGTTGTTTGCGTTTGTTGCACGGATATTTGGTAATTTATAAAAAAAAAAAACTAAAAATATGATATCAAATCAAATCACGAAAGTAACAAGTTTGTTGTGTTATGTTGGCAGGCTGGACGGGCGCCAAGTGCGAGGTGGACCTGGATGAGTGCGCGTCCGGCCTGGTGAGCTGCGGGCCCGGCGAGTGCCGCAACCAAGAAGGATCCTACACGTGAGTACACACGCACTCAGTACTAAATTATACTGTTAGGTACTATAGTATGAATCTTCTCAGGTGAATTTTTCGCTTCGAGCCCTAATGTTTCAAACAAAGGCCATTGTCTCTATTATTGCAAAACACAAGCTACCGAGACGCACGTGTCACTACAATATTCATATTGTAAAACAAACGGTATCGTCATAGTATTAAGGTTCAAATTTAATGTCACTGATATTCTAGATATTATTTTATTATTTTCGTGCGTGCAAAATGGGATTTTTTTTTTGGATAATGCTTATTTCGAACAAGTTTCACTGGCTTAGGGCCACTTGCACGGACCAGGGTTAACGACTTACAGCCTTATTCATAAAAAAATCCTTAATTGAGGTTTGATCAGTTCATTAGTTAACAGACTGATTAAGCTTATTTGACAGTTGTTAAAAAGTATGATTCATAAACGCTTGCTAGCAGTCTGTTAACTAATGAGCTGTTGATGAATGGATTAGACGCGTTATGTTGTCACCTTGACAAATCATAGACCATAAATGGCTTTTTAGTGAATTAAAAAAAAAATACAGCAGTGGCAGCGAATTAGCGGGAAAAAGGAGGGTCTACGGTCCACTAACTTTCGGAAGACTTAACAGACCCTTGATGGACTGATTAGCGCTAATTGACGTTTATGAATCATGTTTTTTTGCATCGGTCCTATAGCGAGCCACTTAACTTTTTATGAATAAGGCTGTTAACCCCGTGTTAGATGCTAACCCGGGGCTAAGTAGTTTCAAAATGATGGAACTGTCAAACCTTACCCCGAGCGATTTAATTTTTTAACTCTGGAGCGTGCAAGTAGGTCTTAGTGGTTTTAAATGTTACTTTTTGTAGTTGCATATGCGCGGAGGGCTTCTGCGGCGTTGAGTGCGCGCTGCGCGACCCGTGCTACGCGACCGGCAACGGCACCGGCCCGTGCGAGCACGGCGCGGCGTGCGCGCAGCGGTGCGGCGCCGCCGTCGACTACCACTGCCTCTGCGTCGACGGCTGGGCCGGCAAGAACTGCTCGCAACAGGTACACGAACGGTTAAGAGGCTGACAACACCTAATTTTGTTGAAATTGATGTTATTTAAGCACTTTTTTAAGAAAAACTACACACAAAAAAAATACAAAAAAATTATAATGTTAATTTTCATCATATTTCGAACACGCTAAACGGACTCGATACATAATTGAACAAAATCGGCTCGATAGAACATAATTGCAAAGATTGGTCTTAAAATCATCATTAAACGGTTCTGTGTCTTTATTTTTTCGACGTATGGGTCTGCAATTAAAAACATGAAGTCAACATATTCATACCTACACGGCTAACGAGTCATATTTCACAAATAATCCATACTTTTTTTTATTTCTCCTTATTTGTGTCTTATTTGCAAGATTTTAGACGCGCGCCAAGCTGCCGGAATAGTTTCTTCTCTTTCACTCACAGGCACGCGAACCGTATGTGTGAAGAGTGGCGCTGCTCAAGGTCATTTGCTGTTGACAGCGCCTTAACACCTGGCCATACCCCAGGGCCCCGTTTCTCGAAGCTTATTAGACTAATAATATTAGTGTTTTGTTTCATTTAATTTACGAGACAAAACACTAATATTATTAGTCTAATAAGCTTCGAGAAACGGGGCCCTGGCGGTACGGTGGGACTTAAACCATCCCACTAGTGCTGTAGCTACGGGTATTATTGAATCGCATTAAGACTTCATGGTAAGGCCCCTGAATGGCGCAGAACAAAGTTCGCGATCTCGAGGAGCAGTGTTTCGTCGACACCGACGCTGAACGCGATGAGTTGACAACTCGCGAGCTGGATGTCATTTGCTACCATTTTGTTAACGGTGTGCTCGCGTGCTTTCATTGAGCGCGAGTTTTCACATCGATGTTAAGTCATCTCCGGGCGCGCAAGCGTCAAAATGACTAGGAAATCGGTTGGAAGGAACATAAATCAGAAATTAAAAAAAGCGAACAATGTAAACGGAAATTTGGGGACATATTTTTTCTTGTAAGAATAATTTAAATCCCAAAGAGTAGAAAATCTGAAAAAGGATACTTTCTTTCACCTTTTCAACGTCAAGCCTGGCCAAGTTGTTAACCTATATAAAACTTATGCCATTGTGTAAACATTACTGTGTTTTCCGATAGATATATCGGTGGTTAACGTTAAAAAGGTTAAACATGTATTGTATTGTTAACCTTGTCAACAGAGCGTGTCCGCGTCCTCTGACGGCGGCGACTCTACGTCCTCGACCGTGCTGATAGCGGTCGGGTGCGCGTTGCTCGCGGCGGCGCTGGCGGCGCTCGCGCTCGGAGCCCTGTGCGCGCAGGCGCGCCGCAAGCGGGCCACGCGGGGGACCTACTCCCCGTCCGGGCAGGAGTACTGCAACCCGCGGGCTGAGATGATGCACAATGCGCTCAAGCCGCCGCCTGAGGAGCGGCTCATATAGAGGTGAGGAGGTAATGCGATTTAGGGCCTGTCTCACCACTTCTTAACTGTCAGTTATCTATGATGACGTCTCTGTTTCGTAGTTATAAATAGAGACGGAATCATAGATAACTGACAGTTAGGGAGTGGTGAGACAGGCCCCCAGTCAAGCGTCGCGCGACTTTTAGAGTTTATAGGCTAGATGATAGGAAGAATAATGTCCTATGTTAACACTTTTAGCGGTGGAATTAGCGTCTACAGATTTTCGAAATTGTTAAAAATAATAATGACATGCAAATACTGAAGCGCATCAGACATTGATATTTTTTTATCCACCAACATGTCTCTTGTTATTAAATATGTATAAATATAATATAAGATTTGCGTGGGGGGAAAACAAAAAAATAATAATTCGTGCATGTCATATTTTAATAGGGGATGTTCAGTAAACCCTACAGATGCTCCAATTTCTTAGTCTGAAGATTTGCTCGCAGCTAAGTCGGCTCCCCTACTAGAACATACCCGCATCGTAGATAGCAGATACTAGCTGTTGCCCGCGACTTCGTCCGCACTGAATTAAATATACGAGACTCACAAATAATGTGGCTTTCTATTAGTAAAAGAATTTTAAAAATCGGTTCAGTAGCTCCAGAGATACAACCTCACAAACTAAAACTCACTAAGTTAAAATTACCCTAAAAACCTTTTAACCCTTTCAACTCCAGAGACCCCTAAAGACGTCTGAACTCTTTGTTCCGGCGACCTATGTAATCTATGGTATCTATACTAATATTGTGAAGAGCTATTAGCTCTTTCGTCGTCTTTAGGGGTCTCTGGAGTTGAAAGGGTTAAAAGGTTCACGACGGGCACGTGAAAGCAGTTAAGAAAGCGTCGATAAATTGGGCTGAGTTTTAAATACAAATAAAAAAAATACAGCTCTAATTAATGTTGTTTAAAATTTATTTGAACTGCAGTTCTGTAAGAATGCAAGGGTTTTACTTGCGAAAAGAGAACCCCTACCGTCAGTGTCCTCGGTTCTTTTTTTTTCGACCTGATATTTTATTATTTATCTTTTTTTGCAGTACCAAGGAAAGAAGCGCTCATGAACAAAATACTGAATGAGAACGCGTTTCTACGATGTGAATGTGTGCGTCAATTGTACCTGTGTGCGTGTATTAGCTTTACGAACACTACAATCATGTACTTAAAGCTAACTTGCAGTGATAACGCTTAGGGAACTTAGTATTAGTATTGTAGTTTGTAAGTACCGAATTTTTATACGCTGACATCATTCCATTTATGAAGAGAACTTCGATCATCTGGACGTTTTTTTTACTGATATAGGATTTTGCATGTTCGGTTCGGATAATCGTTGCTTCTTATAATTTTACCTTACAATATATTATAAATGTTTACACTTAAAATTAAGCACCATTTTTATGATTAAATAACATATGTCAAAGGTGTTATGACATGTTGACATGCACTTTGAAATTGTATTGTAAAATGAATTTGACAGAGATTTGTATTACTGTTATATTATATTTAGGAACGCGTATGCTCTAATAATTAACGGGTGAATTTGATATGAAATATTGTATACAAATATTGTAATGGTATTGAACCCATTTGCTTTTGACCTTTCGACTTTAACCTTTTAACCTAATAAACCCACGTCAATTTAATATCGAACCGGTCGTATACTTCTTTGTAAGCTTTGAAAAAAACCTAATAGATGCCCTGGTGTCTATCTGTAACAAAATTTTGACTTGTAATTTCGTATACAAATAAGATGGATTACAATGAATATAAAATCAACAAATAGAGGCTTCTATAAAAATTATGACACAAACTTATTTTAACGACGTGTTTTTTTACATGTTTTTATAGATACGGTGTGTGTAGAATTTTCGGAATGCATAAGCAAATGGGTCGATATAAATTGTATAATTATTAAATTTATGGCGTTGACAAGGTATCCGATTAGAATAGATGAAATTTAGATTAGCAGCGGGTCCTACGTCAGTGTTCCGACCACCGCGACGACCATATCAAAAAAGGCATAAGGTATATAAAGATAAAGGGCATGTCATATCAAAATACTCATATTTCAAAGCATATGTTCTTAGTTATAAATTCCGCGATCTATGAAAATGATATAATTATGACATATCAATTTAACATTATCATTTAACTATAACTATTTTTATATTATAATTAAGAGAAACTGATATCGAATGGGAGTTTCGTTCATCGCACCATATCTCAATTGTGTTGATAGAAAAATAAGTTTCTTAATTCTTAATAAAATTCGTATCCTAAATTCTTGTGCAAACTAAAGTGAACCTTGAAGCATAGTGACTATATATTTACACAGCTTATCGATTTTGAAATGCGCGCCATTTTAACTTTTTTATCGCCAAAGTCGGCTATAGCCAACAGTAAAAGTGTAGAAGTGATTTTCATGCAAGGCACATGTTTCAAACTGGCTTCACTATTTAGCCAAGCTTTGCGTTCAAAAGGTTAAAGGTTTTCGTCTTTTGAGTTCTAGTGTGCTGTAGTTTTATTTGCTTGGTAGTTAGTAGAGGACCCGTTTAGTGTTAAGTGGGTGGGGTAGAGATGAGCAGGTAAAGCGTACAAAATTCTAAACTAGTTAAGTATGAAGCTGGCGGCCCGTTTGAAAAACGTCGGCGCGTGCTCGTTGCTTAAATATATATAATTTACTATATATTTATACGTAAACACTTATTGTATTTTTATATAGAATTTTTCTGTATATACTAATATGTATTAGATTAGAACTGTATCCGTCCGTATTTTTGTCACTTTATAAAAGTGTGTTCTTTGGCTGCCGTGCGAATTGTTTTCACGTTTTAACCTTTTAACCTTATGAAATTACTGAAATGTCTGTAACTCAACTTTTTTTGTATAATAAAAATTACTGTGAGGAACTTTGAAACTCTTGATTTCTGTCTTCGTGTTTATATTACGGATGCTTCATTTATCTAATGTTTAGGCTCTTGTTTCAAATTAAGGTTAAATTATTATCACGTGGCACACACAACATAAGCGTTTTTTTTTTCTGGTTGACTTTCCCTACGCTATATCAAATTTGGGTGATATGCTAAAAAATCCGATTTTTTTTTAATCCAAAATCTCTTGAATCAACGTGTCTTACTCGCGTAAGTTTATTTTTACACTATGTAGGTATATATCGTCTAATGAATTTTATCCTTTGTATTTATAAACATGTATACATACTAACAGATATATTTTGTATAGGCGACGCACTCGCCGCACGCCGCGGGTCGTCCGTGCCTTACCACGAGAATTAACTCGGTGGCAATTGTTAAAAGTATGTAAATGTACTTAATTACATTTTTATCAAATTCACTATATAATTAATTGAATATTTTGTGACAGTTTAACCTTATTACAATATCGTCGAGGTTCGCCGATTTGGCGCAGTCGAAAAGATGAAAAGGATAAATTGTATTTGCTCTTTATCAAAATAAAAATAGTACGCGATTAATGGACCGTTTTGTGTATAAAATCGCGATCTTTCGAACAAACAGAAATGAGAAATATTTTTTGGTAGGTATATACATTTTTTTGCATTATAGTGTATACTGTAGGTATAGCGCGGCCAGGCCGGTATTGATGCAACTGTACTTTACTATAGGGTAATATCTTAATTCTGTGACGGAAATCACTACTAGGTACTTAATTTTATAGGCCGCTACGTCGGTGATATGATATTTATATAGATGTAAGTACAGTAGCTTAAGTTTTGTAAATGTATACGGACAACGGTATAGTTAATTAATAATTGCTTTGTACCATCTCCGTCACGCGGAAACTTTGTAATTTAACCTTTTTAATGTTCCATACCCCAAAAGGTCCGAACAGAGCCCTATTGCTCTCACTACGTTCTGCGTCTGTCTTTATTTCTGCCACAAAGCTGTATAGTATGATTAATTATATTATAATAACAAAAACCAACTTTAATTCAAATAACCTTTTCATACAATAAGCATGTTTTTTTTGCTCAATCTTTGACTGCATTTATCATGGATTCCAATATTAATTTTTGCCGCAGCAGAGACGTTTCAAGTAAAGCTTTGAAGGATTTTGTACAAACCAATCCTCGTACGTGATTCGTGTATCTATGCAATACTCGTGCAGTTAGTTTTTATAAACTCGGCAATCTTCACGCTCGAGTATAGTTGTAAGCTTCGTAAGTCCCAATGCTGGGCATATGCGGCCGCGATTTCTTATGAACGAGCGTTGGGAACTTAACACACGTATTGTTAACGCTTCGCTAATGTGTGTAGTCTATCTCATATCGTACTTTTAGGTAACTAATTATGTTACTCTGTAGTTGATGTTTAAATTTACTTGTAACCTTCAGTTCACTTTAACTTTTTCAATCATTCATGCGTCGGTTTTATGCACTACAAGGTCGTCAATTAAGTACTGATATTATGATATAGCGTGTAACAATGAACAGGTTAAATTTCTTTTTGTATCATATTGAAAAGGTTAAAGTTGTAGTTGTCATATCATTATACTGTAAACATTCCATCTGTACATTCCATTTACAACTCCCATGTTTTAACCTAACTTTATGGGATGTTGTTTGTGTATTACCAGTATTCGTAGTGTGATATTTTGATGTTTCGATGTTTGTTCGTGCTGAAAATGGCCGCTCATACCGGTTGTCCAAATTGATTAGGATGAAAAATTATGTTATAGTTTAAATAGCAAGTTTTTCTATACTTAATGTACTTAAAATAATCTACATTAGTCAAATGTGATCTGATGTAAGGCTGCATAAAATTCCTTACTCAACCCTCCCACTTTCTAATTTCATATAAAAACATTTTGCAAGATTGTTCAGACTAAACTTTTGGCCTTCTACGATATTAGGTGTTCTATTTTTGAGCAACGTTATTATAGGTGAAAACTGAGATGACCTCCGTTCTGTGTCAGTTCTGTTTGCTACTCTTTAAACTTTTTGCCTATAATTTTAAGTATAGAAATTCGACAGAAGTTTTGACCCAAAAATAATCAGACAGTTCGAAGCAAATAGATTAAGTAAATGTATTTAGTAAATTATATTTAGACATATTTTGATATTTGGAACTGTAGTAAATCGATTTTAATTGTTAATTTAAGGTTACTTAGCCCGTATTGGAGTTTTATGTCACATAATGTACATTATAACGCATTATTTACCCGACTCTGACCTGACGCTATTTTAACTTTTTCACCGCCCAACCGCTCTAGTGTCACTCGTAACTGTCAACTTTATATTGTCACATGAAGGTGCATTTTTCACTGCACGTACTGGCTTCATATCAAATCAATGGTGGTGAAAAGGCCAAACCAAGCCAGTTAGAATTCGTTGTATTAATTTTTGATTCTCTATTAATAGATAATTAGACAGCAAATATTACTGACACTTAAAGGTACTGCTGAAACCGAAATATGTAACCACGACTCTATTTCAATGTTATAAAGACGTGGTTACATATTGTTACTAGCTGCCTATTATTTGGTAATGGATATAGAAAAATTGATTTGTGTTGGGTTCGGGTCAGAGTGGTCTTTAGTCCGTCTCCAAATGTAGGTCCAAACAAAGTTATCTTGATCTAGCTCATACTTTAAGACTTGAGCGAGAGGACAATAGTACATTAACTATGATGCGATTTTATACCTAACCTAAATGTCAATTTATACAACACTAGCTTCTGCCCGCGACTTCGTCTGCGTAGAATTAGCAATTGCGATTCTAAGTGTCCCCAGCCAATTGTTTCATATCTTCCATGTACAGACTCGACCCTCTTCAGCTTTATTGTATGTAGATAGTTATTTATTACCTAATGTATTGTTGTTTATATCGCAACTTTAGAGGGCTTAGGGTAAATTCACGTTTGTGGAGCTGTTAGGTTTCGAGTTATTAAGCATTGTAATACAGATATCATCACTAGAGTAGTTGGGACAATAATTGCGGGACTGTATTGTTGCCGTCCAAGCCAACCATTGAATAAAGGGACCTTCTATTGCACAATATTGTTTTATTCTTACGTCAAAATGAATCCTTGCGAATGAACCCTTTTTAACCGACTTCAAAAAGAGAAGGACAATTCGGTTGTGTTTTTTATTGTTCTATTTATTGCGTATGTTAATTATCTCTGCATGCCATCACATCGAATGTTCGGATCTGCTTCCACTTAGGTTTCCATGTTTAGGATTCCAATGCAAACAGTTAGTAAAAATAGCTTATATTTGATAAAAATCTTTGTTTCAATAGAAACTGGATCCTCTTTTAATTTGTTCAATATGTATGCAAATGCGAATAACTATGAATTCCCATTAATCGATGTACTTTAGGCTTTGTGTACAGTCGGCGTCATATAGTTTGAATTATCCAAGTCGGCCAAATAGTTCGGTACACCATAGAAATAGTATAGTGTATCGAACTTTTTGGTCACTTTGGATGTTTCATACTATATGACGATGACTGTACCCCGCGAGTATGTACACCCCCTTCCAAAAAAACGGGCTCCCATGGTTTTTGTATTTCATGTGCATAAAAAGCTTTAATGCTTAAAAGTCTGAAAAATCATAGGTGCCCGTTTTTTTTGAAATTTTGCACAATTTTTTGCAGTATTTGTATTTGATAGAGGTAAGTTAGATGTACCTTTGCGCTGATTAGATGGGATATATACTTTTGTAGACACGCAGGCGGGCACCGCGATTTGGAATAGAATAGAATATATCTATTTATATACTACTATACTATACTAATATTTCTATCTTTATTTGCATTAACCTATTTGTATTCAAAATATATTTAGGGGTAGCTCTTGTATGTATTTTGGTAGTTAGCTTGTTTAGCGTCTTAAAAATGTTTAGACACATGGTAACGCAATTTTAGCGAACGCGAAGATATTAGATTTAAGACAGCAAGGCGAATATGCTATACGAAGTTTATCAACCAGTACACAGTATCGTCTGATGTTATAGCGTTATATTCAGAGACAACTTCAGACGTAATACAGATTTGTTCTTGTTTTTGTTTCATTCCATACATCTATACTCACAAACTTTCGCATTTATAATATTAGCCTGATATTTATGTAGTTTATTTACCTGCAGGATATAAGAAGTCGCAATAAAACAAACGTCATGTTTCTAAACACGTCCTTTATTCAAATACTGTACAGGCTGGGAAACGAGCGCCGCAGCCAGCAGCTCGCATCAGGATATTACACCAAAATTTGATTTCCAAAGTTCGCATCATACTATCACTCTCAAACTAATGGCTATTAGCGCGACCGGAACAACACGAAACGAACTTCAAAAACCCTCGGGCAGGCTACAACCAATTTCGAAATTCCAAGTTCGTATCACGTCTTGCTCACTCCCCTATAGACTAAGTGCGAGCGGCACGACGCGACACGAAATTCTAATTTCGGTGTGTAGGCCAGATATACCACATCCACCGAATTTTATCGCAATCACAAATTATAAGCAGGTGCCCTGGCGCACTGCCCTGCGAATTAGGCTAGAACCGCTCAATGTTATAACTTGGTTTACATTAAGGTGATACACAGAACAACTAGAACATAGAACAAAGCAGAAACCGCATGCGAGTATTTATTATACTCCCAAATTATAAATTCATTTAAAATATGTTTGCATTTATGTCTCGGTAGTATCGCAACTATCCACCGAAATCACGAGCACACCGTAGTGGAGCGTGCATCCCGTGCGCTGTTTTACTTTGAATCTGGACACAGTCGTTTTATGGCATAGTTAACTATGTTAGCGTCCCTCCTGAGCCAATTTTGGCACGCGCAATCGAGTCGCCTGGCAAAACTGAAACCCATTAAAAGATAACGAAAATAACGACGACTCATAAATTTCATGTCTACAGTAAACAAACATTTGTGTTCTATTCTGTGTATGACCCCTTACAATAGAAACAATAAGGATGATGGCTAAACGTTCTTTGTCTATCAGGCTGATTATTTAAAGTATTTGACACGTATTTTTTCTTTCTTCACATAATCAAAATACTAAGAGACATATTGAGTTGAAATATCGCGTGACGTCGTCTTAGAAAATTTCACCCTCGAACTTAACGCGATTTATTTTTGTAATTTTATACGTTGATAATGTAATTGACGCCCTGAAACTTCATTTTTTCTATAAGTCATCCTTATTGAATCGAGACACACTGTTTTCACAATAATTCTCGCATCGCAAAAGCTTCACAAGCTCGGCGCGATTCAAACTATACATTCGTATAAATTACAATATTACACTAGTTTGATTACAGTAACCATTACGCTGTCAACTCATGACATCGAAATTTAAACTGCAGCGGTATAACAATTCAACAGGTCCCGAAGACCCGAAGTACCCGTCAAAACTAGTTAGAAAAATCGCAAAAATTGTAGCCGAAAGGCGTCGCTGGAAGCCTGACAAACTCAAGAGTACTCCTCAGTACAATCATATACATTATACGTGTTAGAGTATCCCAAGTTTTCCACCCATAAATCTTTAGCAACGAGTTTGTAACAAATTTTGCCACAAGCCTGACAGAGGTATGATATAAACATACACAACAGACGCCATTTGGCACCACGTGGCATCGCGTTGCATTCGGTGTCCGTTACGCTCAGACACGTTAACATTGTTTGCATCTCACTTTTACCATATATTTTAATCGAAACTGGAGAATTTTGCAAATTTTAACAGCTCTCAGATCAGACCAGGGGCCTTACCTTACCATGCGTTTCAGTTCAGGTTCGCTCGCTGTCAGATTCATACTAAAAGTGACAGCTGAAACTTGAACTGAGTCGGAATTAGGACGTCATGGTAGGGCCCCAGAACGAATAAAGACACGCTGCGAGAGTATTGATTCAAAAACGTAAAGAAATACTGATTTCAAATGACAAACACCTATTTATGACAAGTTACATTTAGCAAGGCAGCATTATACAGGGCGTCATAAAATTGTTCCGGAATATTCCAGCAGGTGGTTTGGTTATGACTAAATAGAGCTGTAAATGTTTTTCAGCATTATTTAAATCATAGTCGACACACTCCATACTCTGATCGATGTTGACGGCCAGGGGCCCGATTTTTGAAAGCACATGTGTGCAAATACCACTCGAAAGTGGTGAAAAATTGTGCTGAATTTGAAACACGAGTAGCTTAAAAGATACTTACGGCTCTCATTAATCATGTGGACTAGTCAAAAATTTGATTAGAGCCGTAGTTTTGAAGATATAAACAGATTTATACCACTTTCGAGTGGTACTTTCGAGTGATGCGCTTTCAAAAATCGCCCCCCTGATAGCCTAGTGATTAGTGTAGCTATGTAGCTAGAGGTCCCGGGTTCGAATCCCGGTAGGGGCAAACATTTGTATGATGAATACGAATGTTTGTGCCCGAGTCATGGATGTTCTATGTATTTAAGTATCTATTTATCTACATTATATAAGTATGTTTATCCGTTGCCTGGTACCCATATTACAGCTTTGCTTAGTTTGGGACTGGGTCAATTGGTGTCGTTTGTCCCATGATATTTATACTCTTCATATAACTTTGTATGTTAAGTGACCCTTTCTTTTTGCTCTTCAGTGTAATCCAACCGCCTGCTGAAATATTACGAAACAAATATTTTCTCAACAAACAAGTCCTCCCCAAGTTCATATAAAATTTAAGTATAATAAAATAATCATATTATAGTTGTTACAAAATGATACTTCAACATTGAAGGATGCGATGCTAATTGCATACAATAAATTTTAGTTGAATTAGTTTTGGTACAAAGGCGTTAAGATGGATTTGAATGGAGAACATTAACAGGGCACACTGTATACATACAGCAAGACTTTATTTTATTAATAATTTAACTTTTAGTTATTCAAAATATATCCCTCACAGCGCGCTTTTAACACGATCTGATTATTGTACTATACACCAAGTTGTTTATATACGACACGAACAAAAGTGCACAGCGCGAGCGGCGCCGCGGCACGTACCTAGCACCTTTTGTGAGCACACCGTCTTATAGGCCACTACGGCTTGGACCAAGCGCGACCAAGTATCGAAATATTTGTGTTCTGTCTCTCTCTAGCAAAGGTAAACAGCAAAGTGATATAAAAAGAGGAAACATCTTACAAGCAGGATTAAAAGTACCGGTATTTATAGGTTCTCTTCGTTTCGCTTCCAGAGAACCGGTAAAAAAACTACTCTAACCCAAAAATACCGGTTCTCTATAAAGCTTATATACACGTGTATGCGACGCTGCCGTTCGGTGCCTTATCAGATACCGGTTCTTGGTCACGATACCGGTTTCGAAACGTACCGGTATTTTAAGTCCTGATTACAAGTAGAGAAAAACTAATACAGCGACAAAACATTGCGGTCACCTCAAACCAGTAGCGTGCGACTACACAGCGTGGCCTAGGCAATAAGGTCGGCCCAACCCGTAGCAGCTTTACACACTCGCACACAACTATAGTCAACCACGACAAGTAGCGTGCACGCACGATACTATACTAATAGACCGATACTATGGTTGTGAGCAAAAATTTCAATCCAATAAACAATCACAGCTTTTGCTCACCCATAGTTCAAATACTTGATCCATTTTGGTATATACAAACTTCAATGTAACAGACGTAGCGAACAATACTTTCCCATCGTGAACACACGATTACTTACGAATGATGCCGTGTCTATCACCCTTATTCATAAACGCCCTATAGGCTTCTGCTAACTTAGCAATCGTTTGTCCTTATCTGCGAAAGGTAAATGTCACAGTGACAGATAAGGACAAACGATTGTTAAGTTAGCTGGGCCTCTAGTGTAAGTTTTCGCATATAAAAACGTCTCGAACGTGTTCGCGTAAACGTCTCAATTACTATGAAAAAATTGGCAGCGCCGCTTGCGGATCGAAACGGCAACAAAGATCTCATAGTACCTATTTGACAATTTAACGCAAACGCGTTCGAGACACATTTTGTGACCGAAAACCTATACTAAGCATACAGAAGCCTACAGAGCGTTTATGAATAAGGGGGTTAGAGTCTGACTGGAAGTAGCATACGAACGTTTCCGAGATGATACGATGGGAAAGTATTTTGCACGACATCTGTGCATTATCGAAGGTGGCGCATGACCGTATGTGTTCACAAGTCACACACACATATCTAATGGAGTTTCAAATAATAGCACCGTCGTGTATAAGTCTGGACATGGAAGTAAAGTTCAGAGGAAGATACGAAGCAGCCGATTACAATAATACATCCCCTTGCAGAGAAATCGGGCACCCATGGTTTTTCAGATTTTTAGGCATTAAAGCTTAGAAAGTAAACTTTTATGCACATAAAATACAAAAACCATGGGTGCCCGTTTTTTTACAAGGGGTTTAAGATTAACTATAGACATATTTTCTACGGCATCTAGACTGCGATTATTTATTAGTTAATTTTATTAATTTAGCTGCTGCCCGCGACTTCATCTGCGCAGAATTTAATATATCTGACACTTACAAATATTGTGGTTTGCTATTGGTAATAGTTATTTGTTATGCAAGGCTGCAAAGTTTTTGTTTGGCGCGAGTGCCTGTATTGAAACCCGAGCAAGCGAAGGATGCTATGATTGAAAGAAAAAGAAGAATCCTGAGCGTCGCGAGGGTTTCAAGGCACGAGACACTAAACAAACTTTGCTGCCGAGCGAAACACAATTTTTCACATCACCACAGCGAGAAAAATGGTGGACGGACGAATTTCAAATTTCTAATTACTTGAGTAAATGAGTAGGTGGTGAGGTGGTGGTGGTCGTGGTGGAATGGTGGTCAGCGAGGCGTTCGAATTTCAAAAACCTTTTCCACCCAAGAGGGGAAAAAGCACTTTTCCACGCAGATTTTTAAGGAGAAAGACAGCCCTTTCGAGCAAGTGAGGTGAAAAAGAATTTACGACGCCCCGTGCCGTAAGTAGCAATTTACTACCGCGGCAAAACATCGGGAGCTCGTTAACCGTTTCACCGCCAAACAGCTCTAGTGTCACTCGCAACTGTCAAATTTATCTTGTCAACTGAAGGTGGATTTGCACAGCATTATTGTCTTCATACCAAGGTCAATGGCGGCTAATAGGTTAAAAATAATCGCGGTCCTTAAATCCCATAGAAAAAATGTGAAGCTGAATATTCGTACAATCAAAATAATAACAACATCCTTTGCTTTTTTTTTGAAGTTCAACGTAGCCAAACTACATTTTCAAAATGTACGAAATAAATGTATGCGCTAGACATTTAAACTGACATTTAGCCGCTAAGGTAAGTCTGCTTAATCGGAAGTATCGGTCACGGCCACTCATCGACGACCTACCTAGACATTAAGACTGGTCAAAAGTGACAAACAGACTGACAACACTCTGGTCAAAGGACGAAAAAACTTATTATACCATGGACGAAATAAGATGACTGTCCATCGCCATACAAAAAGTGCGTCCAATTCGCTACAAGTATCAATCAACAATTTATGAGGTTTACGTAACTTTAGTTTTTAACCCTTTGAACGCTTTCATATTTGAATGACTCTCACGCCAAGCACTAATTAATTGATGTAACGTTTAAACAAATAAAAACAATTCATAATAGATTTTATTCATGATCAAAGTACACCTTTTAGTGGTTGTTGGCGTGGTGGGCACGACGACACACGACCACTTTATAGGTTCTTGGCGTTCAAAGGGTTAAAAGTTCCCGATAGATGTCGCTACTTTAATTTAACTCCAATTTATGAGGCCATTTACGTAACCACAGAATAAGTAATAGTTCTAACGTAAAGGCTCGCTCTCTGGAGTCAAATAAATAGATTAACAGCCTTATTCATAAAAAAGTTAAGAGGCTCGTTATAGGCTCGCTATAGGACCGATGCAAAAAAAAAACATGATTCATAAACGTCTGTTAGCGCTAATCAGTCCATCAAGGCTCTGTTAAGTATTCCGAAAGTTAGCGGACCGTAGACCCTCTTTCATCTCTCTAAGACACAAAATGGCCGCCACAAATGTGAACAGCTGATTTTGACACGAGTAAAACTCTAGCCGCGTATTTATTTTGTCCGAGTTTTGACCGTTGGCTGTGGTCACGCTCAGGGCCCTATTTTTAAAGCTACAAATTACAATTTACAAGCGGAAGTCTCTATCTAACACACTAGCAGCCCGTCCCGGCTTCGCACGGGTAGACAATTATTTATTTTTGGAAATTTGGATATAAAACACTTTTTTTCACAAATATTTTGTTGTAGTGACATAGCTACAATAGTTGGACATATGTTACCGCGGAGTTTTTTGTAGACATTATGATGTTCTTCAATATTGTTGTACATTATTTTGTTCTATCGCTAATAGTTTCGGCAGCGCATTTGACGAAAGACATTTTAAGACTCATTTTTCTACACCTTGGTTACATTGTTCAAATTTTACCAAGGATCCCTAATTTTTTTCAAAATGAAATGTAGCCTATGTCAAATTGGAAGAATGTAGCATTCTATTGGTGAAAGAATTTTTTTAAATCAGCCCAGTACTTTTTGAGCCTATTAATTACAAACATACAAACATACAAAAATAGGTACAAATCTTTCCTCTTTATAATATTAGTGTAGATAGGGGCAGAAAAAGACTTCCGCTTGTAAATTGTAACTTTATAAAATAGGGCCCTGGTGTGGTGTGGTCTGTGTCTGTGCGTATTTGGCGTTTGTCAAGCCTGTCTTATTTCTTACATGGTATTAGTAAAGTTAGGGCCATAGATAAGGTAGCCAACGAACAGTCTACAAAACTCAATAACAAATTTAGCGCAAAAAAACGATTACTATCTGTAAATACATACTTGACTTATGAAACCAATATCGGGTGGTAGGACCACGTGGAAGGTGGCAGGACCACCGCCTTACTCGCTAATCCTGCCGCTAAGCAGTGCTTGCGCTGTGTTCCGCAGTCGAGAGTAAAACGCATCTGCAATCCGTGTCACGGGTATCCACGAGGTTGTGACCTAATTGCTCGTTAGATGTCCTTGTGGTATAAAAAATAAAGACAAATTTCCATCTATTTCGGAGTTTATAATTGCATGATTGTTACATAATGTATTTTTAACTATTAACACGCTGGTCCCTAACTTTGTCCCATTTGGTGTCCTTTTTTTACATCCTGAAGTGTGGTCACGCGGCGGAGCTCCTACACACCAGCGTGTTGTCAGCGCGCTTGCGTACGAATTCAAAATAACACCTACTTATAATTTACTATACATTTATAAGTAGAAATACTTCCACGCGTCAGGAGTCACCACGTTGCGCATTAAAATTACGGATAAAAATCAGCATTTTTTACTATAGCTAAAAGTTTAAAAATATTCATTTTAAATTGGATAGCGTACATGGAAACTCCTACGGCGTTTTTATTATTATTTATCACCCTAACAGGATCGCCAAAATAAACATTAAAAATAAATATCGTTACACGTTTTTATGGCATTTATAAATAAAAACAATAAATATGCAAGATAACAAAAGGGTAATTCGTCATTTTGGTACCTGAATAAATTATATTAATAAATGTATCTCGTTACAACTTAACTTGAGATTATTAAGTACGAAGTTTTATAACAACAATGATTCGACAAAATAAAATTCGCTAAACAATATACACAACAAATTATCAATACGATCATAGCATCTAGTATAAGTTTAACACAAAAAAACATCTCGAACGCGCACACGCAAACATCTCAATGGGTGGAACTGGCAGCGCCACTTGCGGATCGAAACGGCAACAAACTGCCCTCATACCATATGATTTTAAAGCAAACGCGTTCGACACGTTTCTTGTGACCGAAAACTGACACGAAGCTCGTTCGTCGTGCTTTCACTGGGACCAAACGTCAAAGCATTGTTGTTAGAAAACCTCAACACGGGACACGTGAACAAAATTTCCAAAAAAATAAAAACAATCTCTTCAAATACTGGACTATTACTTAAGTATAAGAATAATTATTATACGCTTAGCCATTACGCGGTTATAAACAATAAATAGATAACTAGCCAATTTTTCACAGCTCTTACGAAACGAAATTACAGCGAAAACGGACGGTGGGCCGGATACATATAATAAAAACCAAAATGTTAAATCGTATACAAAAATACTGCTTCATTATGCTACGCTACATATTCAGCCTGGACTGAGAAGAATACTTTTAACACAGATATTACATATACCACCAATATTACATATACCACCGATATAACATATACCACAGATTACGCAAATATAGCACTAGCAACACAATGCCTATTTTGATTCCCTTTTCCAGCTATAGGCCCACAATCATGCTAAACGTTGCGTTTAGGTCTGTAACCTCAGGCCCTGTCTACCCCGTGAGGTATATAGACGCGATTTATGTATGTATGTACGCAAATATCAGAATTTGTATTGAAACCAAGCGTCATTACCACGTGACGCCACAGCTGAAATTGAGTGACGAAAAATCCATAGCGGTTCAAAAATACCGATGCTTCCCCGACTACTGTTGTGTTTATCTCTTATGGGGTAGGCAGCGCCTGAGGTAACAAGACCACAGGTCACATTTAGCAAGATTCTTGATGTATAGGTGGAAATAGGAACCAAAACAGCGAGGGGTTGAACCGCATCGCCTATAACAGATTTCTAAGATTTTCGCTCGATGGGCTAATCTATGGTGGGTTTGCGTAATAATTTATGACTTTTAACATAAAATTAGAGCAGCTACGATGACGTAAGCTGAATCGCGGCCCACCCTCCGCCTCCGAGCCTAGTCTGCCGTGCGACTCCGCTGAAAGCTCCCTCCTAGCCTAGCTACCAAACACAGGGTCGCCGGAGTCTGTCCCACAATGCCCTTCCCAGATAATATAGTACTGTACTTAATTTTATTTAGCATTAGAAAGACAGTTCAAATTTTATTCACCAGTCGAGATAACGCCCATTTATAAATACACATTCAATACTGATACACGATTGATTTATCTCAAACCTGGCCTTTGGCATGTCATTTTCTATAAAAATTGCAAAATATATTTCTGTACGTAGGGTGATGCAACCAGTGTTGGACACTAAGTAGAAGCACCAGTAATGGACACTTCATATTCGATTAACTGCTTTTCTAATACTAAAAATAAATAAATACAGCATATACAGACCGTTACCAGCGGTTTGTTTTGTTCAAAGACGCGACACATTCCGCTATCAACATGGTACAGGTGGCGGCACGTAAGTCTAACGTGGAGTATCCCGCCCGCGACCCCTGCACTCCCCCGCGATATCTTATTTTCGACTACTGCGCATCAACGGTCATCGCTAGACTTACGTGCCGGCACTAATAACACCGGTAAATGCTATCGCTTTTATAATTTGGCTCATAAAACAGTTACAGTCACACAATACACTACAAAACATTCTTTACGCGCGCCAAGTACTTCTGAAGTGCGAAATTACATCGATAAAAATGCGTTACATTTTATAATAAACAGGGAAGACATTGTCTTGATTATATTTTGTATGCTATAGCATTCACCCGGCGTTACTTTAACATTGGTCAATATTTAAAACGCGGCAACCCTTTAATGTATAAACAAACAAGCATAATAGACATCGAATAACAACATTAAGATATATTATTTCAATCGGCAACACCGAATTAATGTTATATCAATGTCGATATTTACCGCGCAGGTAGATATAGCCAAAAATGTAAACAAAGTGCTATAACTAACAATGATTATTCATATAAAATATCGATCAAATATACTAATCGTTTCGTTTTAGATAGTATTTATGTATAAAAATATCCGTTATTCAATTTATACAATATCTCAATTTTTAATCAGCAATATGACAATCGGTAAGAGAATAGAACTAGGTACAGTTGATGGCAAAAAACCGGTACAGCCATCATTAAACATCGGTATCAACGTTCAAATTTCATAGCACTGTGTAAGGGTAGCAAAATAAATAAATACATTCGAATACTTTCAATGCTAATATTACTTCAAAATGGCAGAAAAGTTTATCTTAAATCAAATACTATATTAAAGAAAAACCCTGGTCACAAGACTATACACATTATAAACCAACTATCTGAAAACAAAGTGGTTGAAATTACAGCAAATTTAAATAGAAACTGCGTGCAATATTTTCAATACTTGACGTAGCTTCCTGTAATCTCCTTTAGTAATTTAAAATGGATTATATTCTTGCAGATATCGATAAAGGTTATAAATGTATTTGTTTGTATTTATTTTTCTGCCGACCATACATTGCCATGACATGCTCTCTCTAGATATACAGGGTGTTTGGTAGCCAGGTGCAAAGCTTTAAGGGGGTGATAGCCGAGGTATTTTTGAACATTTTGAGCCATACATGTCTTAGCCGTGTTTTTTTTTTTTTAAATCGTATATTTAGAAATTTTATGAAAATACCCAGAATTTGATAGAAACGAGTCAATAATGCACCAATGAGCGTTAATTTGTAAACAAAATCTTTTATTTCGTGTAGTTTAATGTGTATTGGACCAAATGAAACAATTTTTAAGTGTCTGTCTTGCCACAGAAACAAAATGGAGGCATCCGAAATTACTAAAAATGTCTTTTTTTGAACAGACTCATCTTTCAGTGCCATAAAAAAAAAAAAAAAAAAAAAAACCTGGAAATGTCCAAACCAATTTACGATTTAAAAAAAAAAAATCAAATTTCGGCTAAGACATGTATGGCTCAAAATGTTCAAAAATACCTCGGCTATCACCCCCTTAAAGCTTTGCACCTGGCTACCAAACACCCTGTATATAGATATACCACTCTAAAATATCTGCCTGCTCAGAGCAAGATATTAAACCCACAGTACAAGTGCCGCAACGGTTTATGAGCGGTGACCTTGAATGCGCAGAATTAATTCTTCGGGTCTCTTTGGCGGGGGGAGTGAGGCGCGACGCGGGGAGGTAGCGCGCCGCGCGGCGCGAATGCATTCTATTGGTTCGTTCAGCCGCTCCCCGCTCCCGCGTCTCGCGTCCCTGAAGGACAGTATACACCTGCGCAAACACCCCCACCACTCTTCCCGAGCGCTCTTAAACCGTTGCGACGCTAATACATTGTCACTTTGTTTACATTAGTAGCTACTCAACAGTTAACCAAAACACTCACTAACACTATGGTCCGCATATATATGTCGCAGTGCGTGTGCGAAGTGGGAGGGCAGTCCCGGCAGTCCCGGCAGTCCCAGCAGTCCCGGCAGTCCCGGCAGTCCCGGCAGTCCCGGCAGTCCCGGCAGACCCGGCAGACCCGGCAGGTAGAGAGACTAGCGGCGGCCGCGTCCTACATCGGCGTACAGTCACGCCGTTGGCTACCTGCAAACAAATCATATCAATTATAATAATAAACTACACTGAAAGTGTAGTATATTGTGGTCTCGTGTAGTCTATTGGCATCTCGTGTCGAGTATGGTGGTCTCGTGTAGTATATTATCCTGTCGTGTAGTATATTGGCGTCTCGTGTTGAGTATGGTAGTTCGTGTAGTATATTATACTGTAGTGTAGTATATTGTCGTCTCGTGTTGAGTAAGGTAGTCTCATGTTGAGTATGGTAGTCTCGTGTAGTATATTATCCTGTCGTTTAGTATATTGGCGTCTCGTGTTGAGTATGGTAGTCTCGTGTGGTATATTGCAATCTCGTGTGGTATACTGTAGTTTCGTGTAGTACACTGTAGTCTCGTCCAGTAGGTATATTGTCGTCTCGTGTGGTGTATTTTAGTGTTGTGTAGTACCGTCAACTGGGGTGACTGGTAATTTTGGGGCTACTTTGATCGTTTTAAAATTGCTATAAAATCGATATTATCCATATCTGGTGAATGTTTGGCCTGTAGACGCAAAGGCGATCGACGAAGACATTGATAGGAAGCAGTAAACGCAAATAAAAAATAATGGTTTTGTCATTAAAACTACTTTTTAAAGTCACCCCGTAAATCAATATCACCCCAGTTGACTGTATACTGTTCTCATGTAGTGTTGTCGTGTCGTGTCGTGTCGTGTCGCACGGCACTCGCCTGTGCTCGTGCGCGGGGTGCACCACGACGCGCTGGTAGTCGGGCCGCTGCGCCTGCCGCTGCCGCGAACCGAGCTCCGCGGTGCCGTCGCGCGCTATAAACAGCTGCAACCCGGAAGCTGCAAACACAAACGTTACAGCATAAACCTAACTTGGCCTGACACAAGATTGTTTTAGGTTACCGTTGGCACCGCTATCTGATCGTCAGTATATAAATAAATAAATATCTTGGGACAATTGACACCAATTAACCTAACCCCAAACTAAGCAAAGCTTGTAATATGGGCACTAGACAACGGATAAACATACTTATACAGATAAATACATACTTAAATACATATTAAGCATCCAAGACTCGAGAACAAACATTCGTATTTTCATACAAATATCTGCCCCGACAGGAAATCGAACCCGGGACCTCAACACTACCGGATTACTATATGCCATCCGATATACGCCTACCGCCCGCATCTCTCTCGGCCACCTTTCTCGTCCTATAGTCTGGCAGGTAAATCACTGCAGCCAGATGACACTTGCGAATGTCATTTTACGAAATAATGATACCACATTTATTTCACTAGTGCTCGACGAAGGTCACGTAATGAATGATTTGATTATTGAACGAATGAAATATTTGATGAATGTCACATTCTTAGTTTAGTATATTTAAATTAAGCGCGATAATTTTGAGGGGTTTAAGGTTCATATTAATGAACAAAAATGACTTTTCCATTTCCACTTCGCACTGTAACCAAACTCAAAACTTTAAAGGCTTGGTCCGCTGATTCGGAATAATTTAAGTTTTTAAGTAAAGTACAAAAGTAGAAAAAAATAATATTGTGATAATTGTTGTTTTATTTATGGAAAAATGGGGAATGAGTTGATAACTGGTAACTGATTTGACATGCTTCCGCACATTTCCAAATCGCGCTCTTACACTGCTACTAACACTAACTAGAAAACATACAAAAAATCTTATTGAACAAATCATTTTATTAAAATACGCTTTGAAAATTCTCTATTTCAACATTAATGACGCAAATTAATTTCATCACATCGTTCATTTCTTTCATTCACTCACTAAGTCACGTCACTATTTAATATTCGCCAAAAACTGACAACACTGAAAGTGTCATCTGGCTGCAGTGATTTATCTGCCAGACTATGCCCTGTGCCGCGCGGGCGAGGGTTCAGTTAAAGCGATCTATATAGTCTGGCAGCTAAACCACTGCAGCCAGATGACACTTCCAAATGTCATTTTACGAAATAATGATACCACATTTATTTCACTAGTGCTCGACTAAGGTCACGTAATTAATGATTTGATTATTGAACGAACGAAATATTTTATGAATGTCACATTCTTAGTTTAGTATATTTCAAAATAAGCGCGATACTTTTGAGGCATTCAAGGTTCATATTAACATAGTAGATAAAATGTGCGATGACTTTGTAATACACGTAAATAGTGACATCAGCAGTGAAATTGATTTGGAATAATTTAAGTTAATTTAAGTAAAAGTACAAAGGTAGAAAAAAATATTAATGTGATAATTGTTGTTTTATTTATGGCAAAATGGGTAATGAGTTGAAAACTGGTAACTGATTTGACATGCTTCCGCACATTTCCGAATCGCGCTCTTACACTACTAACTAGAAACCATCCAAAAAAACCTTATTGAACAAACCATTTTATTAAAGTACGCTTTGAAAATTCTCATTTATGACGCAAATTAATTTCATTACATCATTCATTCTTTCATTCACTCACTAAGTCACATCACTATTTAATATTTGCCAAAAACTGACAACACTGAAAGTGTCATCTGGCTGCAGTGGTTTATCTGCCAGACTATAGTCGTGTCGTGTACTCACTCTCGGCGGAGTCGTCGGCGGCGTGCTTGAGGTCCGTCGCGGCTAGCAGTTCATCTATCAGCGAATCCGGGTTCACGCGCGTATTCTCCACGCGACACGACACCACGTGCTGCCGGCACAACACAACAAAAATTACGAAACAAGTTTTCTGCAGTGCGCTCTGACGCTTGTTAGTTTAGATGAAGAATTTTGTAACACGTTCGCTGCTACCTTGCCAAACTCGAGATTCCTCCAGGTAAAAGCCTGTAAAATTCGGTGGCAGTGAATGCGTTAAGACGACCATCTTCCAGCAATTTGTAAAGTAGCCTGTTGACTCGAAACTTTTGAATAAATTATCGCCATTATTGTAATGTAGGAGTCATAATTTTTTCTATAGTTTCGATAGATGTCACCATAAACCACCACTTACATTACATTTTTTGAAGTGAAAAATTCTTTAGCGGCGCTGAGTGCTTTTTGGGATGGGTAAAAAAATTATAATTTCGCGACAGAAATAAGACAGAGGGAGAGTTTAAGTACCAGGATATTAGGATCCTCTAAGAGCTTATTTTGAAATACGAATGAATCGCGTTCGATTTTTGAAGTGTTTTTTTTTTTGTTGAGTCGTGGAGCAAAAGTACTAGGGCATCAGCACATTGTTAGAGGTCTGTCAATATAGATAATACGTACGTTTTTTTCGTAAGCGGCCAGTACGGTACGCGTGTTGAGCGTCATGGAGGTTACAACATTAAAATCTAATCTAAGCTGCTCTTTTCACTTCTGCCGGCACTCCCGGAGTGCTACCCGTCGCTTTTTTTACTGTTAACCCGTTTGTAATTGTGTTGTAGATACACATCATTCAAACAGATGACGTTCTGTGACAAAATTTGCATAGTATGAATGACATATGACAGCCGGTACAGTACCCGCCTGGTTTGGGTGGTGTAGGGGTGAAAGCACGTATCACGGAATGTCGAGCATCAGGGTTAGATTCCTTACAAAGGTTGTTGTGACAAGTCTGTAGCGTTACCTGGTCGTCGGCGGGCTGCGCGGGCGGCGGGTGCGCCGGCGCACGCTTGCGCCTCTCGAGCGCGGCGCGCGCGCGGTCCAGCGACCCGCTCTCCGACGCGCTCGCGGTCAACGACCCGGACGACGGATTCCTGCACACGACACACGTTACCACATAGAAATGGGGGTATTCACGGACGAGATGACGCTTTGGTACGCGGTGGAAGAATGGTTGCATGCCCGTACACGAGTTTGTATAACTCGAAAAGCAAACCTATGGTAATCAATGACGATAAACTTCGTAATTCAGTACGGTATGGGAAGGCAACCACCTTAAACCACTCTATATCCTCAGCACTCATCTGACACTGCAAAGCGAATACGGTGTTCACAAACATTTGAACACTGCCGCAACGGGATAGTGTTCTCTTATTTTTAAACATCTCACTCGCAACACAATGTAAGACGGCCAATCAGACACCTCGAACTTGATCACTGATGAACTACCAAAGCGATCATGATAACAATTGAATTAAGAGTAAAACTATGTATGTCCAATAAACACGGATACCACGACACACCGTTGCAAGTTTCTCTTACAATCAGAGCCTCTAGTGCAAGTTTTCGCATATAAAAACGTCTCGAACGCGTTCACGTAAACGTCTCAATTACTATGGAAAAATGGTCAGCGCTACTTGCGGATCGAAACGGCAACAAACTGTTCTCATAGTATTTGACATTTTAACGCAAACGCGTTCGAGACGTCTTTTGTGACCGAAAACTTACATACACTAAGCATACAGTACGCTTATGTATGCTTAGTGTAAGTTTTCTGTCACAACGGTCTCGAACGCGTTTGCGTTAAAACGTCGAATACTATGAGAACTGTTGCCGTTTCGATCCGCAAGTGGCGCTGCCTTCCATAGCAACTGAGACGTTAGCAAGAACGTGTTTGAGACGTTATTTCGTGAGAAAACAAAACTTACACCGAGAATCTATTGTGAGATTTTGACCCAGAAAGTCTCATTCACTATGGGAAAATTGGCAGCGCCACTTGCGGTACCAAACCGCAACAATACCTCCAAATGTTTTTGAGCTCTTCAAACCATTATCAAAAAACACATAAACTTGAAAAGGCATGTGTAATATCCGAGCTAAGAGAACCCTCAAATTCACAAACGGAATCCAAAATTTTATATCTGTCATTCCGACACAAATGGTAATTTATGCTGATACATAATGAGAGCCCTTAAAACACGTGTGTGGTTTTATGCAACGAGCATTGCCGAGTTCCATAATAAGGTGACACGAGTGTTGCAAGACCTAATTATGTAGCTGCATTGCATACAACATTTTATCTAAACACATAATTTTAAGCACTCCAAGATCAGTTCGGAAGAAACTTCAATTCTAGAATGACATCATTGTGACGCCGACTTGTGATATGTGTGTAAATAAAAATAATTAAACGTTGTTCCATGAACAAGGGGGGTTATTATGTCGTTAAACAGTCATATATTTCAACAGACATCATCAAAAACCAAACGACTAAGCACTCCACATGACCGATATAAAATGACGAGACAAGACACCACTAATTACTTTAATTCTACGGCATAGGATATTGCTCACATGCATTTAGTAAAGTATAAGAGATAATAAAAAATATGAAGACGAACCTTCCAACGATAAGTCAGGAATACAATTATAGCACAAATGTCTGGGATAATGCCACCCAGGAATATTATAAAACACTTAAGATAGAATTTCTTTGCAATACGTAAAATCTTGAAATCAATCTCGCATGAAACTACACGAGCAGGGGCGGATTTAGGAGGCAAGGGGGGGGGGGGGGGGAGGTTTACGTGAAACGGGATTTTTGTGTACTGCGGACAGTACATACTTCAAGGTTATTTAAAAACTTCCATCCTTGCACACGAGTATGATATTCAAGACGCTTTTATTCACTGTTATATATTATGTATTATTTTATTATGTATTCATATTCACTGACACAATCGGAGAAAAATCACAACCGCACACCAAAGCTATATAATAATCATCAAACCCCTAATTAAAAAGCTACAAAAATAATAATATTTAAGCCATATGCATAGAAGTATGCGCGCCATATATTTCACGGGATCAGATGTCTTGCTTGACATAAAGTGCAAAAATAAGTAACGATACAAACCTCTCAAAAATATGTCCCACGACCTTGTTAGAGCGTACGGTACTTATTTTTGAAACTTTAACTAGATAAATATACACACTTGACTGTACCCCACGACCGACGGCAAAATACAGAAGACACCGGACCCCGTGTTAAGTCTATGAGCTAACGGGTCACGTTTCCATTGGCTGTCAAACGCAGCGACCACTACACCGAAGAGCTAATGTTTGGAGATGTGTTAAACAAATTTATTGCACCAAATCGAAAGAATTATTTACAATACACCCTTTATACAAACAACGCCATTCGTTTTCTCTGTCTAAATGACGTAAGGACACACAAAACGCTAGATTTTTCGAAGCTCGAACTCTCATTCGTCAATTATAATCAACGTAAATATACTATAGATATTCGTAATTCTGAAAAAAATTGGGGCGATTTTTATACTCGAGGAAAACAAAAAACATGTCACTTCCCATAGAAAGTTGTATCGAAAGTGACCCGATTTCTTTGCTCCCGAGTGTACATGGGTCTAATAAGTACCTATTATTACTGTCTGTTTACACTATGCCTTACAATAAATCCTTAATACTTCATGAAGTCGTGCTAGTTTGCCTGAACACCCCTGCAAACTTATTTTAGGATTGTTTTGTGGCTTACAAATGTTTCCATGCACTAGTCGATGTTTTAAGTGTATGGCATCAAAGGGGTGCACTGATTAACGCATTCGCTGCCAGCTGCCAAACCCGAGACTTCTTAAGGTGCCACTGACAAACATGTGCGTTCAAATGCCTGTATAATTATGACAGCGGCACTGGACGAATGTCACGAAAACGCATATATGGTGAATGCGTTAAACATACTAACACAACAACCTGCTATAATATTAAGGAACAATTTTAAGATGCATTGCATAAAAACATTTTTAAAGCGTATAATACAGTTACATATATATACATATAAAGCGTCGCGCGTCAAGACATAGAAGCAAGAACATGAAGGTATTCAATAGTCAAGCACGAAGTAGGAGATGGAAAAAAAACCTATCGCACAACGAACATTATCATTCATTACAACATCTATATCAAACTTAATTAAACCAAGCAATAACAATATTACAAAACGAACAACATAAATATTCCATACACTTTTTTTTAAATAGACACCGTCCAACAAAATACAATAACTAATAATTGTAAACGTCCTTTTCACATTTTTGCCCGAAAAATTTAATTCGTGTCACTGTAGAACCTTTTAACAGAAAATGCCACAGTGACATCGCATCGCATGAAACGGAAAATCATTGCGACGCTTACTCCAAGAACAGGAATCATACGGTTCGTCTCAAAAGCGACTAGATTTGTCATAAATTACAAAAGGTCGACCGTTACACCCCAGTCTCCTGTTTCACCGACACGACAATTGTGCGTGACAAACGACAGTTTCATTCGCATTCTCATCTCAGTCACTTTTAAGAGATAGTTTTTGAAAGCATATCACGTGAAACTGATATGATAATAATCTGCGATTGCCCCAAGTCGAGGCATACGAGTATTTTGTGACCGAAAACTTACAGTAAGCAAACAATACGCTTTTACCCCACTGATTTTGTGACGTGCTTTCAAAAATTTAATTCTACGATATATTTAACGAGAAACTAACCAACTCATGTTCAGTACTATATAAATAAATACATAATCAATTTCAAAAATATTAAGTTTTGTCAGACGGTGTCTTGACAGCGAAAGCGTAGGCGCGGCAACAAACTACGAACAACAACGACCAGTAAACACCTACCGCCCTTAATCTAAGACCATGGTCGCTTTTACCCGCCGGCGTCTATAGAATGTCTGTAAATGTTCTGAAGCGGTCATTCTAACCCGCATTTTTGATGTCGCACAATGCGGACGACCACTCGAAAGTTTACGAACAGAACCATCGATATCAGGGAGGTTACCACAGTCGCTTAGTGCGTGGCTAGTTCTATTCAGCGTGAAGGACAGAGCTATATGGCTGCTTAAATGTCCCTTACGCTGAATAGAACTTGGCACGCATTAAGCGATTGTGGTAACGCCCTGGGCCTTACCATGACGTCTTAATGCGATACAATTCCGATTCAGTTTAGGTTCGCTCGCTGTCAGATGCATACTAAAAATGACAGCTAAAACCTAAACTGAGTCAGAATTGAATCGCGTTAAGAAGTCATGGTAAGGCTTCTGGTATGCCTTAGATTACGCGAATGCATCTACTTCGCGTATCCGAAGCCCGAGCAAGTGTCAAGGTTTGCTCCATGCGCGGATGGGGGGTAAGAACGACCAATGCCTTAAACCAAATCACAATTATGACAAAAGGTTTAAAGTTCAAAATGCCGAAATAATCAGTACAATGATACTGCTGTTTCGCACAACACATTGAATTTTGTAATTCATGAGACGAGAATGAATTTCTTTTATCCATCATCAGTGATTTTAACTTTGAACCAATGGTCACCCTACCCTGAAGACATATCGATTGACATGAATAAAAGATATAGTAGGCGGCAAATAAGTAAAACGTGGAGGGGATAAGCGCAGTATGAAAAACAACATTTTCATATTGCGCTTATCCCCTCCACGTTTTAGGTACTTATTTGCCGCCTACTGTACTCGACGTGTTATGAAATAATGTAGGGCGACCAATTTTGAAAGTTTGCGAATACATACATAAATTTTACTTAATGACTCGTATCATCAATGAATTCTTACAATATTTAGTTGGTATTATTTAAATTTGTAGTTAAGTACAATGTGCACATTCTATTTAGAAAAATTATTTCCTTTCTAGTCTTATATGCGAAGCATTTTCTTGGCTATTACCTTGTCATCGTCACAGTCTCACCAAAATCGATGGTAATTCCAAAAAAATATATGTATTCTCAATCCGGCCTATTAAGCAAAATTATTATTACAAAATTTTAATTTTCTTGGATTGCCGATTTCTAATTCAATGTGTTGTTTGAAACAGCAGTATTTCGCACGACGCATGCCGTCAAAAAGAATAAAGTCTAAAACGGAACAGCACGTAGACTAGTCAGAACGTATCTGTGGAACATTTATGTGTAGGCGCCGATTTTTTTTGACCAAAATACTATAAACACGAGCTGTAATACCGCATCACTTCTCATACAAACTTGTATGTAAAGTGATTCGGTATTTTTACACGTGAGTATAGGTATTCTAGCACATACAGTGCCTTATACTGTATCATAAAATTGATCTGGAATACTTCAGAGAACTTCACAGACACAATTGGATCGCTTCGAAGGTGTGTGCAGTTCCTCACGATGTTTTCCTTCACCGAAAAGCTCATGGTAAAATTTCTCATACAAGGGTGAAGGACAAAAAATTACACAACGTTCAAGTAGCGTTAGTAGGTAATTAAAATTACCACAAACTTTTTCCATTTCGACACGAAAATCCTACTAATATTATAAATGCGAAAGTTTGTGACGATGTGACGATTTGAGTGAGTGTGTATGTTTGTTCCTTCTTCACGCTAAAACGACTGGACGGATTTGGACAAAATTTGGTACGAAGATAGCTGGTACCCTAGATTAAAACATAGGCTACTTTTTATCCCGGAAAATTATATAGTTTCCGCGGGAAAGCGATAAACATATCAATTGCTAATTCTACGCGGACGAAGTCGCGGGCAGAAGCTAGTTAGTCATACATATATTTGTATGGATAACTTTCGTGTCACAACGGAAAAAGTTAGTGATAATTTTAACTACCTACTAACGCAACTGTAAGTAACGTTTAGGTCTTCACCCATAAATTACGTAAAACTCATGAGATGCTAGCCCGGGATTCGAACCCACGACCCTCTGCTTCAGGCCATAGTATAAA
Organism: Pandemis heparana; assembly: GCA_963854515.1. Taxonomy (NCBI): domain Eukaryota; kingdom Metazoa; phylum Arthropoda; class Insecta; order Lepidoptera; family Tortricidae; genus Pandemis; species Pandemis heparana. Next base: position 33,923,582 of record OY978006.1, read on the forward strand.
CCAAAATGTCAATTGAAATCGGCACCCACACAACCCAAAGCCGGGTACAGATCTAGTGAATAAAGTTTTCTCATGACATTTCGTTGAACTCTATCCAATTTTCAACTTCGATAAAATTACATTATAAAGTAGTGTATAAAATGCAATGCAACTGCCAAATTAAATCAGACTAATATTATAAAGGCAAAAGTTCGTGTGTGTGTATGTTTGTTACTTCTTCACGCGCAAACGGCTGGATCAATTTTGATTAAGCAACCGCTAGTTAAAATATTATGGAACATAAATATAAATATAAGGGAACAATTCGCACACAAATCGACCTAGCCCCAAAGTGGTGCTAGACAACGATACATAAAAAGAAAAAGAACCTTATTCAAATGATAAAGTTGAAAACTGGGATTCAACGAAATGTCATGGGAGTTTTATTCACTACACCTAAACATCTGCGAGCCGTAACCATAACAGTTGCACGTCGCATTAACCAAAAACCCTATGGCGTTCCGCTCACGTCACGTCACATTAACCGAAAACCCCATGGCGTTAGCTCACGTCACATCACATAAACCAAAAGCCCCATGGCGTTCCGCTCACGTCACGTCACATTAATCAAAAACCCCAAGGCGTTAGCTCACGTCACGTCACATTAACCAAAAACTCCATGGCGTTCCGCTCACGTCACGTCACAGTAACCAAAAACCCCATGGCGTTCCGCTCACGTCACGTCACAGTAACCAAAAACCCCATCGCGTTAGCTCACGTCACGTCACAGTAACCAAAAATCCAATCGCGTTCCGCTCACGTCACGTCACAGTAACCAAAAACCTCATGGCGTTCCGTCACGTCATGTCACATTAACCAAAAAACCCATGGCGTTCCGCTTACGTCCACACCAACAGTGAGCCGCACCAAGTTACCATAACAATAACTTTGACCATGATCGACGATTTAGACACAACACAATAAACCCCTTAGCAATAAAAATTTGCAAAATCTTCAAAAGAGAATAAATGTCTTCTTTCTTTCTTTATTTCGATTAAGAATTTAATAATAATCATTTTGTCAAAAAAATAAAGTATGACTTCAATAGGGAATATTAATGATTTTTTTCATGGCTTTCATTAAAAGCTCATTTATGTAGTAAACAATGTAATAAAAATATTTTTCAAAACTACATAAAAAAACGAGATATAAGTTATCAAAGAATTTGTTTTTACCTATTTTTAGAAAAACGGAATTCTAATATGGAGTTTATGTGAGCGTTGTGACAAATCACGTCACATGTCATATCGGATCTCTTTTTCTTCGACTGTTTTTCATAGGCCCTCCTTAAAAATAGACGGTCACGGTAATAGTTACTGTTAAAACAACTCGTCACAATTCACCATAACGCTCTCGGTCACCGCAACGTGCAACAGCTACTGTAACAGCTCGGATACCCGGTTCAAAGCATCCGCTGCCAACCTAACCCGAGCCTTCTAGCACGGCACAGCAACGGCACAGAGCCTCTAGTGTAAGTTTTCGCATATAAAAACGCCTCAAACGCGTTCACGTAAACGTCTCAACTATGGACAAATTGGCAGCGCCACTTGGCAACAGCTCTCATAGTCTTTGACATTTTAACGCAAACGCGTTCGAGACGTATTTTGTGACCGAAAACCTACACTAAGCATACTGGGCGAAAGCGATAACGCATCATAATGGCAGTGAACGCGTTAAGCTACACAGATACGTTCCGAATCATGCTGCGTGCCGGCAATACTGACAGCGCGGAGCTGGGCCGCCGCGGCAGAGAGTCCCGAAGCGCGGCGCACGCGCCACACTCCTCGCCCCGCCTGCACAATCACACTCGTTCACTGTTCACGTTGCACACGAACATAACCTAACCTAATCAAATATAACCTAACCTAACCTAACCTGGATCTGGTTGTAATGAAACTACTCGTTCAAACACCCAATATGTATACAAGTCTCAAAATTCTTCCAGAATACTTCAGCTAGTTAGACCTGCATGATTATTACGTAACTCGCTCACGATCACCATCGTGTTCATTTTGACAGTTCATGTATGGGCTGACAATTGGCATCGGAATCAGCTAGCTGTCACATTCATACAAGAACTGTCAAAATGAACACGATGGCGATTGCGAGCGAGTTAGACAATAAGCTAGCTGATGGCCCCACCTATCCCATTATTCATAAACGCTCTATAGGCCTCTGCTAGCTTAGTAATCGTTTATCCTTATCTATGTAAGGTAAATGTCAAAGTGACCGATGGACAAACGATTGCTAAGTTAGCAGAAGACTGTAGAGCGTTTTATTTCATTTTATTTTTATTTTATTTATTGGGAAAGCAAACAGCCTACAATAATACATTAAGAGGGTGCATCCGTGCTGAGCTCGCAACGTCGCATTTTTGGTGAATTTTTGCGATTATTTCACAGAAATTGAATGAAAGTATCAAATATCCGTCTGTAGTGCACTTCGTTTTTAGTGTATTAATGTGTCCAATGCAATGATTAATGGTGATGGACTTTTATTTTCGTATTAAATGGATAAAATACTATATCTCGTTTAATAAGAAAATAAAAGTACATCACGATGAATTATTGCATTAGACACATTAATACACTAAAAACCAAGTGCACTACAGACGGATATTTGATGCTTTCATTCAATTTCTGTGAAATAATCGCAAAAAATCACCAAAAATGCGACGTTGCGAGCTCAGCACGGATGCACCCTCTTAATTATTAACACATAAGCGTTTATGAATAAGGGGGGCTAGTGTTTTACGGTTTTTATAACAATATTTTATTTAACTTGCAATGTATGTAAGTACGTATGTATGTAAGTATGGATGTATTTAAGTATGTTAGTCCGGGTGAAATCCTGCGACTCAATTTTGAAGCAGATATTATCCGAAGCTGAAATTTTGCGTACTTGAGTCGGATGACAATACAATAATTTGGTTGTGGAGTTCTGGTGCCCCAGGCAGGACCGTCTCCGCAGGAGGGAGGGAACACTTCAACGACGTCCGATTGACTTGAAATTTGGTACACATATGTAGGACGGATGACAATGCAAGTACAGTCAGCAATGGTACACGATTCTTTGTAAATGCGTTCAATCAGATAAATCGAACCAGCTGCTGTAATACTCTGGAAAAAAAATGCGACACTGTATTGACACATCATAATGTCCAATACGCATAATAAACAACATTCACTATGACTAAAACACACAGACCGGCGAGGAAATGTTAAAAATGAACAAAAATATGTTGTAATAGGAGCTCCGCCGAGCATAGCGCCGCCAGCCCAGTCACATAGGCGTGCCTAATAATAATGTAGTAATAATAGGTGTGATCACAACGTCGCCTCGGGCCGTAAGTAGCAATGGGAAATATCCACTTCCTGGCCAGGGGAAGACGTAAAATTGTGTACACACCGCGGGCGGTGATAAAAGCTTCAGGTCGCATGTTTATCGCCCTCGCTTTTGGCTCGCGCGACAAGTTCCTGTGATCTGAGACATTTATTTCACCACCCTCGGAATAATTACATTAAGTTTGTATGATGTTGCGTGCGCGAAGTACTTAAACATAGTAAGAATCCATTTGTAGCACGATGCCTATTTACATACTAACTGAACTCGTGCTAGAAAAGGACACCTATCTGATTTCTCGCTCTAACGTTTCCAAGAAGATCCAGGTTAGTACAATACACAAATATCGATATCGAAGACTTAACATACTTCTAATTACATTATAATATTTATAATTATAACACAGATAATGACAATATTGTGCTAAAAAACCTGCAAAATGTACATTGCAACCCAAAAACAACAAAACTTAAAAACTAGACAAACAAAGTTATCACAAAAAAATAACCTCGAAAACGTAAACCCGAAACACAAATGAATGAACAGTAGGAGAGAAAGAGATAGTGAAGCTATAGGTCCCGCTCGCGCCCTCAACCTAGTTAGTACGCCGCGGACGTTACAGGAGCGGGGGGGAGGGAGTGGCGGCTCTATCGACTGGCTAACTTGATAAAAAAAAAACACCTAACTTTTTACGGTAGATGTGAGTTCATGAGTCCCTTTATCTATTATCATGACTTAATTAAGCAGGAGTTTAATAGATTCTGAATAGGTACTTGCCTATCGAACAAAAAGATACGTGACCCATACAACGTTCTCGCAGTAATTTTCAGTGACTTTCCTTTCCAATTGGCCAAGTAAAGTTTTTGGAAGAGGTGCAAATTATATTTTTATTCGACAGTCCACGTCTTAATAACCGAGGACCTGCAGCTCTTTTATTTTCACTTATTTTTACTGTCACTTTTGACTGAAAAAACTACGTCAACCGTACGTACGGTTGACGTAGTTTTTTTTTTATTACAAGCTAGTTCTAGGCACGCGTAGCTGGTGAGCCATTAAATTTCACAAATGTCAAATCGACCACTTAAAAAAATATTTCTAACTAACAAGAGGGAATAAAAATAAAAGAGCTGCAGTTCCTCGATTATTAAGACGTGGACTGTCGAATAAAAATATAATTTGCACCTCTTCCAAAAACTTTACTTAGCCAATTTAATGCAACGTCCCTATGACATTCACTGTGAAAACGTTCCACAATGGGTCACGAATCAACATGTTATACTACATAACATATCACACTCTGAAATAAGGCTTCATCACTCTCAGCTTGGCAATTCAACTGTTTACGATTTGTCTAACTCCCGTCGAACGATCGGACATTGGTCTCGGTACAATATTTGATAGACAAACTTTCGACAACCCTTCATTCCTTTCTCGAGGTCAAAGTCAAAATTCAAAGCCTTTGGCAAGCGACCTGATTGTGGTCGCGTTGGCGTGTTTTGCCGGCGCCTGCCAGAGCATGGGGGGTTAACGTTATAATCGCCACAAACAGACTAGGAACACATGAACTCACAACACACCAAACCACCAAACGTAACCCCAACGCGACAATAGTCGCTGACACGCGACATTTACGTTGTCCGGTTGGCTTCACGCATTGCATTTCGAACTGTCACATGTCGCCGACAATTGTCAAGTTGTTGAAATACGGGCACAAGACCAGCCTGATAGTACATACGCCGGGGTAGGGCATGAAGCGACACACATTATGCACAAACCTCGCGCCATTGTAGCTGTGCCGGAGCGGCACCGCGTCACCCCGCCGCCTCTCGGACGCGTAGTGACACCTCTGTAACACCTCCCTCACTTCCTTCACCTCTTTAGGCGTCGACGTAGCCACCTCTTTGTCCAACGCCTTGTTGGATAGACTCTTGAATCTGTGGCGGGCGTCGATGCGATCCATCGGATCCGCCTCCGGGTCCGATGTTATACTGTAGAATTCGTCCTCTATGCATCCAGATAGTCTGTTGGCCTCGGATATGAGCGAGCTCTTTCTATGCGCAAGCGGCGTTAGAAAGGGAAAGTTGTTGAACAGCTCCTCGTTTCTTTTGTTTCTTTCTATCAACGCGGGTATCGTGTTCAAGGATTTCTGTTTGAATATCTGGAAATTGGTTAGCGGGTGGACCGCCGCACTGATTATGGTCGCCGCTGCCTTCTTCTTCTTGTCGAAGTATGTAGGCATGGCAAAATGCTCGTTGCAGAGGGTGGAGTCTGGTGTGCTATATTCGGCGCTCGCGGGCGATCGTAGCGCGTGTTTTATCACATCGGGGGGTCCCGTCAGCGTCGTGTTAGGTGTCAGGTACAAGTCGGAGCTGTCAGAGACCACGGTCTTCTCTAGAAGGAGCTTCGTTAGAGTTTGCGCCCGACCTGTGTGCTTGCACAAGCGGCTGCGAGTGAGGGGACGAGAGGGGGACATAAAAAAAAATAAAAAATTAATAAAAGCAAAATAAACTTGTTTGGTTAGTTACGACGTGTGAGGTTAGGTCGGGAAGCTTGTACAGTGCGACATCGACTTGTCATTAAACACTAACTTGCCTCTGAAACGTTAGAATATAGACTTTCCGTCGCCCCGGGCCGTAAGTGGCCCCTAAGCGATCGAAAATTTCCACACCTCGGGCGGATAGAGAAAGCCTCAGTTCGCATGTTTATCGCCCTCGCCTTTGGCTAGTGCGGCAAATTCCTGCGGTCTGAGACATTCTTTATTTCACCACCCTCGGCGTGTAATAAAGGCCAAGTTCTAGCGCTTCATTCTCCAGCGAGTGTAATATCCTGTGCCTGTTACAACATTAGCGATCAGCTAACTAAAGTAAGACCAAAGAGACGAGAAAAATAAAGTAAGCAATCGACCGTTACCGCGTTACATTGCAATAGCGAGCGATTATGTGCGAACCCTGAATTTGACAATGCGCTGTGCGCTACAGTGAACATGGTCTAAGAATATCTTTTTGTATTTTTTATTAACATTGAATTATTAGGTCTCTAATACGACGATGAGGCTTGAACCATGTTTATTTTTAAATTATGTCAAATTAAGGGTCGATGACAGCTGTCGTTGCGTGACTCCTGGTACAGGAAAGCAGCCAGTACCTTAGTTATCAACGTTTGAACACTTGAACGCGTGTTGACATTATTTACTAGTATCTTTGGCCATACTTTAGTACTTGACAACAAAGTGACTTGACAAATTCGTTGAGCAAGTAGCTGGCCGCCAGTAGCTGTACCGTGGACAGTGTAAAGTAGCTTCAATCAAGTGTCAGTGAAAGTCGTTATAAATGCCACAACAATGACCGATTGCCAAATGATCTGAAAGGATGAAGCGGGAAATAAAAAATAATAATAAAAAAAATGCTTAAAAATCCCACCCCTAAAACGTCACACGATCATACCAAAATAGTTAATAGTCACGAAAATATCAAAATCCATCCAAATATTATTGTCACAGAAAGACTGGCATCGATTTACTTGCAGCAAAAAAAAAAACAGGACGTTCCATTTCCTCATAACAAAAAGTATGGCATGCCAATATTTCTGTGCTCACCAAACACGATTATATTCCCAAACTGTTGTTATAATCTTATAATTATAACTTATAAACCATCCTGATTGTTTTAACCATCGTGCATCCCGTAATAAAAGTAAAATGATATCATTTCACTATGATAAATCGCCGGTGGCAATAATATCATAGTGAGAACGTTTCCATTGTGAAGGAAGCTATTCCTATGCCCGAATATTCGTTTCGTCTAACGTATTTTTTTGTCCAATTATCGTTTGGTCTAAAATTTTCTCCAAAGGCAAACAAAAATATTTTGGTAAATTTACACAGGCTATGCAAGGTTAGTAGTTTACAATTCAATTTTTTTTTTGGAAACTTGATGGTTTTAATATAAGTTCAGTTCAGACCCAAACAATAATTAGACCAAATTTTACATTAGACTAAATTATTCGACCATCCGATATAGAGCCCTCTGAGAGTCCAATTCAATCATTCAACTAGACCATTTGTGAATGGAATAAAAAGCATAAACGACAAAATTTATAAGTCTCCTCGGTACATTAGATATTCAATTCTCTCCACCTTTACCAACCGGTGGCGTTTAAAAACCCCTATGTTCACCATTAAAAGCCTTTTATATTCCACACCACATATTAACTGTAAATCTGAATTAATAATACATATCTTATGCCATCTCGCTTACCCACACTTATCAGTCTATTACAGCACTATATATAAATTTAGGTATTAAAATGGCAAACAAACCTGACCACTGTAGTTATTTTCCAACACTAATAGTATACATTCCGCAGTTTAGGTACGATCAACCAGCGCTCCTGCCGGGCAGGATAATGGCAGTAGGTTGCCGCTCGCCTCGCACGCTGGCGTCGCGCGTTATTTGTGAACCTAGTTACCTAGCAATGAACAATGACTACTACAACCCTAATAAGTTCGCGGTGACGTGAACGGCCATGATTGAAACGGTTAAACTAAAAGAAGCGCTCTCGCATAGCAATACGGTTTATTTTTGAATGCTTTGCGGGAAATGTGATGGAGTAGGGCTGTAGGCTATTATTGCTGTAGGTAAATATATCAGGACCGAGCTAGATTGTGCTTTATGTGTACGCGGCTAGAGTTTTTATTTATTTAATCAAGTCCAGGGAGAGCATTCTGTACGTTAGTAACTATTACTTATTCTGTGCTAATAGTAGCGACAAAATGTGAAAGTCACACTCAAACTCATCAGTGAGATTGTAGCGACCCAGTTGTCGACTACAGAACTACTACGACGCAGTAGCTAGCGCCAGTTCTAATGACAGCTGTCACATTGTTCTACATCACGCCAGCGCAGTTTCTCAACGCGGATGCATAAATACAACTTGGAACACCTCAAGCGCCTGTAATTTTACTGACTGTCTTACTTACACGCCAATCCGCCAAGCAGCAGCGTTCCGGTACGTGAAGTGAGACAACCGGTGAGATTACTGGTCCTCTTGGCTGGCCATATGCAATCCTTTAGTCCTCCGATCACCCACTCACCATCACGGGACCCACTTGCTAGTTTGCCATTACACTACAATAACCCCAAAGAAGTGTAAGAAGCGGACGGAACCCGAAGTTTTTAACGTTTGAGTCACGTGGTCAAGTTTCTTTGCCATCTACGAATACAAAACAAAACGCTGCCGCAATCGAGCTAGTGTTAGAAACATTTTTTTTATCGATATCGACATATGCGTAAAAAAGGTCCACCAATAATCTTTCAGATAAATCAGACAGGGTGTGAGGGACTCTCCCCCGGAGGGGTATACCCAAACTAAAAACTCTCCGGCGTTGCCTCATTCCGGTGTGATGTGGACGCAGTGGGATGCCACTAGGATTTCACGGAGTAGACAGAGCCTTGGGTAGCGTCTAGTCGTTTCAGCGTGAAGAAGGAACAAACATACACATCCATCCATCCTCACATACTTAATAGGATACACGATATCGATTAAAAACATGTTTCTAACACTTTGCTAGATTGCGCCAGCGTTTTTATACGCCGCAAAAATTCCAGACTGCCCACTATAGCACTGTGTATAGTCAGTCCTGTTGCAAAGGTCACTAACCTGTTGTGGTGCGGTCGCGACGCGTCGGCCGAGTCGCCTTCGGAGCTCTGGCGGGAGTGCGCGGACGCAGCCGACACCGAGCTGCCGTAGCCGGACGCCTGGGGGGAGGGGGGGTTACAATATACATCACGTCTTTATCCCTCACGGGGTAGACAGAGCCTAAAGAAACAAGACCCAAAGGCCACGCTTAGCATGATTGAGGGCGTATGGGGGTGAAGACCAAAAAGTTGCAAACAGTTAAAACTGCGTTAGTAGGTAGTTAAAATTGACACAATTTTTTTCCATTGTGTCTCGAAAGTTATCCATACTGATTTATGACTAACTAGTTGTTGCCAGCGACTTCGTCTGCAAAGAATTCGTTTATCGCTATCACGCGGGAACTACGCAATGTTCCGGGAAAAAAACGTAGCCTATGTGCTATTCCAGACTTTTCTCTATCTATGTGCCAAATTTAATCCAAATCCGTTTGGCCGTTCTGGCGTGATTGAGTAACAAACAAACATCCATCCATCCATCCATACTTTCGCATTTATAATATTAGTTAGATAGTTAGACTACATGTTTATTTTATAACACGCGTCAGTGTGCTCTCACCTTGCTGCTCATGTCGCCCGACGTGTTGCTGGAGTTGCGCGAGTGCGTGTGCTGCTGCTGCAGGCAGGACGCGCACGCGGCGCCACCTGCCGAGAGCGTCACTGTCACACCTACAGTAACACGCGTCAGTGGGATCCACTAAGATACGGGCCCCCAAACTTTCCTAGGTCGGGCAACACTAAACCCCCTTACTTATAAACGCTAACAATCGTTTGTCCTTATCTGTGAAAGGTAAATGTCAAAGTGACAGATAAGGACAAACGATTGCTAAGTTAGCAGAAGCCTATAGAGCGTTTGTGAATAAGGGGGTATGTAGGCATAATAAAAATAACGGGTCCCGTTTTGTCTCATAATTTTCGTTGGTCACAATAATCATTAGTAGTGATGGACGACTTCGACTAATTTGCTGATTCGAATGATCATTCATTACTAATATCATAATTCGAATTTGAAATTAGTAATATACTAATGCCGATAATCGAATAACGACTACTAATATTAGTAACTAATCGGCGGCTGGATGACTGCTCGGACCGAATCGGGAATCTTCGTGTCGACTCGGCGCGGTGCTCGCGTTAGTTGTTGGCTTGTTAGTTGTATCAACGTCAACTCGACTGGACTGGACGGAAGGGATTTTGAGTACTACTAATATTCGAATAATTTTGAATTAGTCGACTAAGTCGAATGATTACAATAATCGAATTAGCATTATTAAAAGTCGCCCATCATTAATCGTTAGTCATATTGTTTTGGTTCTCTTCTTACACGTGGAATCGTGCATTTTACAGAAATTTTGGAAAAGCCATCACAATGTAATAGGTTGGGTTAGATTAGTTTAATATCAATTCTGAAAAAAATATTTACAGTTTCAGAAAAGTTCGTAGGCCAAAATTAATGATTAGAGGTTCAAATAGCGCACAACACTTCCTAGTTCAACAGTAACTAAATGGTGTAACACTGTTAAGTTCCAGTTATCTTAACTGTCAGTTATCTAAGATTCCGTCTCCATTTATTACTACGAAACAGACGAGAGACTTCGTCATAGATAGAATAGAATAAACTTTTATTACCACTAATAGAATATGCATACATTAATATAAGTAGCTTATATAACGAACACTTAAGATAAACTAGAATTTAGAAACAGGCTCCAAAGCTCCACTTAATTTTTTTGACATTTTAAAAAAGGTATACAATCTTGACACGTCTTTTTACTGAAAAACGCTTATTAAAAATCGGTAAATGAAATATACAAAACAAATCAAGACATTTCAGGGGTTCAAAATTGGAACTTGCTGAAAATGTTTTTCAATAAAAAGAAATGTCAACCTTTTTTAAAGTGTCAACAAAAAACGAAGTACAGCGGCATAACCAGACGTCCGGCGTCCTGATTCCGACTCAATTCAAGTTTTAGCTATCACTTTTATTATGAACCTGAAAGCGAGCGAATGTAAACTGAATCGCACTAAGACGTCATGGTAAGGCCCCAGACCGGCTAGCACGACAGTGAGAAAAAGACGGGCAATCAATCTCGCGCGCGACGCGACTCCTGTGCGCTGTCGTGCTAGACGTACTGATAGCGACGGCGTTTCGTAACGCCTCGCAAATTCCTGGCTCCGCTTTTTATAAATCGGGACTGACCGGGATGATCGGTGACGCTGCCCGCGTACGCGTCGTCCGGATCCGGCGACGGCAGCTCGCAGGACGGCAGCGAGGACATCGGCAACGAGTGACAGCCGTCTGTAAACACACAGACAGACCGGCGAGTAAGCTCGCGTACTTAAAGGAGCTGTCAATTGAAATTGCGAACAAGAATAAACCATTTAATGAAATATCCATATTCTAGCACTTGTTTATTGTTTTAATGGTTCAGAATAATGTTGTGGTAAGTATTGATTAAATAACACACGGATGTAGCAGTATTTGATGAGGGTAAATGGAAACTAAAGACATTTTAATTACCAGGTTTGTTTACATTGTTTGCAATTTCAATTGACTGACAGTTTACGGATCCACGACTTTACTCATACATACATGCATACATATTATACATAAATATATTACGTCTTTATCCCTTACCAGGATAAACAGAGTCTAAGATAACAAGACCTAAAGGCGGCGTTTAGCGTTTACCGTATAGGTGGAAAGGGGAATCAAAATAGTTATGGGTTGCTAGCCGCATCGCCTATAACGTGATTCCTAAGATTTTAGTTGATTGGGCGGTAAATGGCTACGGCCTAGGCTTTAAGTTTAAGTTTAAACTAGTGACTGACCGTAGTTGGAGCGCTTGGTGAGGCTGCCGAAGCCGCTGCTCGGCGTGCTCGAGGCGCAGTCATCGTCGGCGCCGCCGGCGGCGCTCTCCGACCCGCTGTCCGTCTTGCCGTCCACCACGTCCTGCTTGCGTTCAGGACTGCAGACAACACACAACTTGTTGACAATCTACAGACGCCACCACACGCCACTAAGGCCCACATGCACAGTCCAGAGTTAAAGAATTAACAGCCTTATTCATAAAAAGTTAAGGCTTGCTATAGGCTCGCTATAGGACCGATGCAAAAAAACATGATTCATAAACGTCTGTTAGAGTTAATCAGTCCATCAAGGCTCTGTTAAGTAGTCCCAAAGTTAGCGGACCGTAGACCCTCCTTGATCTCTCTGCTAACTCACAAAATGGCCGCCACAAATGTGAACAGCTGATGTTGGCAAGAGCAAAACCATACGCAAGACAGTATTTTTTGTTTTAAGTTTATCCCCTCCGGGAAAGGTAAAGGAAACTAGATCCACACTGCCTCGACCGTCGTGTTAGGCTGAAGCCATGTTTTCGGTTTCCCGCTAATTCGCTGCCACTGCTGTCAATTTCTTTTTATCAATTCACTAAGAGGCCGTTTTTGGTCTATGATTTGTCAAGGTGGCCAACATAACGTGTCTAATCCATCCATCAACAGCTCAACAACTAACAGACTGGCGTTGAGTCGCTAACCCTGGTCCGTGCAAGTGGCCCTAAGCGATCGTTTAAATCGATGTTTATTAATGAAAAACTATTCGTTGTAGTACGGCAAATAAAAAGTTAATGTCCATTATTATATTTCAAGGACGCGATACATGATCGGACGAAAAACAATTGATGATTGGTAAACGGTCTGTAATTAAAATCACAAATAATCCCCACTTTTTTTATTTCAATAGATTTGTGTTCTATTTCTAAGAGTTCAGACGCCACGCTCACACGCGTACAGTCAGCAAAGAAAGCTTATATGTATTATCAATGACATTAAAAAAAAAATTGGTTGCCTGTAAAGTCGGTATACGGGCGAAAGTTTTACGTGACAACGACTTTGAGTGGTAAAATAATTTTAATGTGAATATTCATTCGTATAGTAGGAAGAAGGACGTGTAAACTTGTATGCAGGCGCCTAAGCGAAATAGAAGCGCAAGACATGAACCGGTGTGTATGCCTATCTCTCTCACTCTCTCTCTCTCGCTCTGTCTCTCTCGCTCTTAGGCGGGCTAACTGTGCTCGAGTGGAAGGGACGCGTGCCTTTCACTTTTTATGTCTGTCTCTCTCGCTCTTAGGCGGGCTAACCATGCCCGCGTGCCTCTCACTCGCTCTCATTGTGAGCGCATAACGTGAGCGGAGCGTAACGCAGTTTCTTGAAGTGTCGCCCGGCAAACCAATTTATAAGACGTTGTCACGTCAAAATAACTTATTGTAGCTCTATTCGCTCTTCTCTCATGCCTTAGTCTAAGGCCTGAGTGGCGACCGTCCAGGACGCTCACATACATTAGCATATGTTTATCATTAACGCTGCACGCTCCGCTCAGGCCCCCTATTCCACCAATTTGACAAATGTCGGCGTTATGTGACAATTCGACAAGCAAGGCGTAGTCAATGTGAAGCCATCCAGCGTACATTCTGGTCGAGTTCGTAATATTTATTTAAAGTATTGTCGTGAAGCGACAAATTAAAAAGAAAAAAGACCTAAACCTAAATGAAATGAAAAGTTAACGAGTAGAATATTTACAATTTATTTACAACATTAAACAAAAATATTTACAATCAATATAAAAGATAGGGTAAGTTGGTGTGTGAGATGTGTAATGGAGAAAAGTGGGTGTAGGGTGATGAATAATGAGAGAAGAGTGTAGGTAGAAGTAGATGAGAGTGCGTAGGCAGGAAGTTGTTGATGGACAGTGACCGTGGAAGTAGACCACAACACGTAGACAGGCAGTTTGTTGTTCTTGGACGTCAAGGTGGGCACGTCAACTGACATGCATTCAGGAATTCCGTAGGGTTGAAGGCAGTCGTTCAACGGAGGTGGGCGCGATTATCAAGACGCACTCAAGGGCAGGAATTTTCCACATTGTTGTAGAAGACTGACTCGGCGAAGAGCGGTAACCCGAGGTTGCAGCAGCGATGAAGGTGGGTATGCAGAGTAGTGGGTGAGGCAATTGACCCACACCCAAGAAATCAGCTCGATAGGTAATCCGATGTACAGGGCCCGGCGTATGATGGAGGCACAAGGCGACTGAATACTTTAGCGACTTGAAGCACGAGAAAGAAAGAGAGAGGCTTCGCAGGGTCCCGGGGTTCAGCGACCCCGGGACAAGGCCTTTAGATGTTTCTTGTTCGAAACTAAGGTGATGACTGACGATCGCTCCCGGAACACCCGCTTTTATACCTTTTTGGGGAGCTCCGTTCGCGATCGCGGTGAAGAAATGAGAATGACATGAAATTTTAAATTATGAGTAAATTTCGAGTTAGTGGCCAAGACAAATGCGTCAATTTGCGAAAGGTTGTTCATGAAATCTGCTGGTGAGTGAAAATTTAGAAGAAATATCGCCATGGTAACGATATAAACATGACGATCAAAACATGTCAAATTTTGCATTTTGGTTCATAACTTACAAAGGAAATGAAAATATTATTAGAAATAGTGTTTCACGCCACGGAAAAAGTGATCTGCAAATGTATGCGCGAAGCGCGATATTGTGACGTTCCTCTGAACTCTGGAAAACATTGCGGAAGGTAATTGGTTTGGAATACGAGTTCAGTGCTTCGTAAATCAGTCTTCAAAAGGGCAACAACTGATCTCCAATTACTTCCTATCGTTCCAGAATCCAGTGTAAATGAAGGCAAGATGAAATGTGTGACGGAACACTCGTTGGAATAATGTGTAAAGAAAGACGAGATGGATTTTTAATGAACGAAAATGAATGGTGAGCAGACTATAATACTACAGTATTTCGGGACTTAACCGCGTAAAATTGTATTAATCACCTCGACGTTTCGGCCGCACGTTGCAGCGGCCGTGGTCCCGAGCAGACTGCCATGTAGGGTATCATTTTTGTTTAGCTGCGCCCCGAGATACTTTTAATAAACATGAGTGAAAATCGCGAAAGTTTAAAACGAGTTCGTGATGTAAACAGAATTGTCATTTGTCACCGACAATTGTCCAGTTTGTGAAATAGGGGCCAGCAAGCTTATTACGTAACTCGCTCGCGATCACGATCGTCTTCACTTTGACAGTTCATGTATGGGCTGACAATTGGCATCGGAATCAGCTAGCTGTCACATTCATACAAGAACTGTCAAAATGAACACGATGGCGATTGCGAGCGAGTTACGTAATAAGCTAGCTGGTCGTAGTATACAGACAACGCTGCCTCCACCTGCGTGCGCGGATAACTCACACTTTGAACAGCGGGTCGCCGGAGATCATGTTCATGCGTATGCGCAGCCGCAGCACCGAGTTGTCCTGCCGGCGGCGCGGGTCGTAGCCCTCGAGCAGGCAACGCCGCGTGCTCTCGCCAGCACCAGCCAACTCAGCCAGGTTCACGTCGCAAAAACCCAGCTTCTGATACGAACGTCCGCCTGCAATGACAAATAGCCAAGTTAATAAGTTGAAACACTTCGATGTTCCCTCTCGAGGATATGACCCTGGCTGCAGCGTCACGTCGTGAATGATTTGTAAAAGTATTGTCACCGAAACTGAGTGTAAGGTCTTTTCATTCTTATCTGTCCTATTTGGTAAACAAAATTCTAACCTCAAAACGTCTCATTTTGTTATTTTTTACT
The DNA here is from genome assembly GCA_963854515.1 of Pandemis heparana. Taxonomy (NCBI): domain Eukaryota; kingdom Metazoa; phylum Arthropoda; class Insecta; order Lepidoptera; family Tortricidae; genus Pandemis; species Pandemis heparana. The sequence goes on from OY978006.1 coordinate 33,939,291, forward strand.
ATTTCATCGTAAATAAAGGAACTGGAGATAAAATATTAGCAAAATTATGTACAAAATATTACATCAGGTTTATTTGATAACACGATAAACCTTATTCTTTACAAAAAATTGTACATTGAGGTTAGAATTTTGTTTACCAAATAGGACAGTTAAGAATGTAAAGAAACACCTTAGGTACGCCTTTAGTTCTGATGACAACACAATTGAATATAGGTACTTGATAAATCAAGATGGCCGCCGCCACAAAATGGCGGTTCACACTTGAGTTATTCACGTCGAATAATAAACTCCTTTCATTTCGCGTATCTAATCTAACCATTATTAACATGTTCCAATTGTGTCCAAATAAATATTAAATTACCAAACGCATAACCTCACCACCCGTGTAGCAATTTGAATAGCGAGCAAATATAATTCTGAAATATTATCTCCAATCGTTGGTAGCATAACCAACAAAAGAACTGATTAACATATGCACAGGCACAAAGGATATTTGTATAGCGAAGAGTTAAATACACATACAATATGGCGGAGCCTGTTCCATCGAACGTGCACGTGGAAGAGTCAAGAGGATCAAAGGTGTTCAAACAATGCGGCGGATTTGGTGAGGACGCAGAGATGCTGCTTGGTGATTGGTGATTGAGACCATGGACCAAATATGACAATAGTCTGACGTATTCGCTATCGCAATCTAAGATCAATGATTGCTATTGCTACGCGCTTTAGACGATAGATAAGTTTACAGAACGTTTTTATCTCTTAGTTTTTTGGGCTAGGTTTAACCCCAGCACTTCAATGATGCAGCAGCCTGCTGGGGCCTTACAGTGACGTCCTAATTCCGACCCAATTCAAGTTTCAGCTGTCACTTTTAGTATGAATCTGACAGCGAGCGAACCTAAACTGTATCGCATTAAGACGCCATGGTCTGGGAGCAAAGAAAAAACATTGCTGTGCAAAGATTGCCAGCCGTTACCAATTAAACTTTATATCAAAACATATCAAAATACAGCATCAAATAATGAAAAACGCCAAGCCTATAGACGCGAATAATTTCAATCTAACAATAACACAAAATTAATTATCACGTCAAGAGAAACGTGGAAAATATTAAATCAACGTCCTTCCTCAAACTCTCGCCTTCACGCCTATTGTTAAAATAAACGAGGAAAAAAAACAACATAAATTCAGTAGGTACAAACAGTACAGTAAACATTTCACTCCGTCGTAAGCCGTCTTTCTAAAAAACGTTTTGCAAAACGATCCTGCCAAATATAATAAGACATCGCCTTTCATGGAAGCCCAACGTGAGGCCAAAGGACAAAGAGTATTTCTGTTTATTATACATTCAAAAGCGTGAAAAATTAGGTGGGACGAAAAACCAATTCTAGCCCACGAGGCTTAAAGCTCTGAGCTTTGTTGGTACCGGGAAACAGCTTACCGTTGTTGGGCACACACTCCCAACCATACAAGGACATCTGAATCGAGGGTACCGATTGTTTTCAAAGAGCTTAGAAATTTATGAAGAGCGCGGTGGTCCGATTCGTCCGGGGAACAAAGCGTCATGTTACAACGTGTCGCATTTCTAAAATAAGTCTGTATTTGAGCAGAATTTACGTTAAACGTACCAAATGTAAATGGCGACATATTCCAATGTTTTTTTTTAGTTAGCCTAAAAGTCTCTCCTCTCAGCATCCACAACTCCACAACTTCCAATTACTTATCGCACTGTAAAGTCCGGCCAATAAGACAATGACAGAGAATCATATTTTTTTGAAAATGATTTTGAGAACTTTTGCGATGGGATATTCGCTTGTGGTATAAAAATCGTAAAGGAAAATAACATAGGTACTGAAATAAAATAAAGTGGCAAATTTTGCGAATGGACAAAATCGCTTCTAGTCAAATTCGATCATCGGTAAAGTAATCGAAACACCCTGTAGGACGGATGACAATGCAAGTACAGTCAACAAAAAATACAGTTAGCAAAAAAGCTTGAATCTAAAATGGAATTTTTAGGTTAGGTTATTTAATAAGCCCATGCCCTAATAGGGGCATAATCCATCGTAAGAACAACCCATTGCCCCGCAGATTTCCCCTGGGTTCGCGTCATTGTTGGTCGCGCCTTAACGCATGTCGCAATATACGGCAACCACGCCGAAATAAGATCTTTGAAGTACATATGCGCCGTACCGCTCGCACTAACGGTCATTGATTTGAGACCGAGAGGGACGGTGCGATAAGAACTTCGAAAATCGAATCTCGGAATAGCCCCAGGGAGTATTAGAAATGCGAAGTTCGTATCATATTGTCTATCTCTTTTCATAAGTAGCTATAGGTGAAAAACTTAAGTAAATGAAACCGTAGGCCCGTTTTACAGTGAACTAATACAACGTATCTTAGAAGTGTTCAGGGGCCTTACCTTGACGTCTTAACGCGATTCAATTCCGACTCAGTTCAGGTTTTTGCTGTTATTTTTAGTATGGATCTGACAGCGAGCGAACCTAAACTGAATTTCAGCAAATGATTGGAACAGTTTACTTGAGACATAGTAACATTCAAAGCCTCATCAGGAGGCTCAGGAATCAGACCCCTTATTCATAAACACTATAGGCTTCTGCTAACTTAGTAATCGTTTGTCCTTATCTGTGAAAGGTAAATGTCAAAATGACAGATAAGGACAAACGATTGCTAAGTTAGCCGAAGCCTATAGTGCGTTTATGAAAAAGGGGGAAAATAATTAGCCAACGGTTAGAAATTTCGTGACAGCAAGGTGGGTTTTCCATTTATTAATTTCATTAAACACAGTACTGTGGGTTACCTTTGCACTCCTTGCGCACGGAGACCCTCATCAGAGCCGGCTCCAGCACACCAGTGTTCGCATTCGCGCACATCTTGCATACAAACGAGAACTGAGCGTTCCATCGCACCGCGTGATTACGAACCTCCTCCCTGCAACAAGGCGTTGGATAAATCAAAACAAATGAAAAGCGGTGAAAAGTAGGTACTTGGAATACAGTATTGCCGTCGCCTCGATCAAATCCCTTTTGAAAGAGCAAGAAGGGGATACTGCTGCCCACTGCTCGTAGCTACGGAAAACTGATGACGGCCTTACAATGTTTCTTTTTTTTAAAACAGATATAGTGTAAGGAATTTGGCTATGCTATGTTTATTTTATTCGTTGGAATTATTTTATTAACATTTGAATTGCGACATCGAAATTCGGCAATTTTTATGATTTTCTTAGGACTCCAGTTTTTTAAATAATTGATTTCAAAAATAGCTTATCATATTTAGATAATAAAGGATGCAACCAAATGAAAATATCTTAAGATACTTAGGTAAGTACTAAGGTTTGATTAACGTAACATATGGGTAAAGTAATACAGTGTCAGTAAAAATTATCTTCTGAGAAACATAAATTCGAACAAAACTAATTCGCTCATTTGATACTTATGACAAAATGTAGCTCAGAAAAAGAAAAAAACACATTTCTATTGTGATTATATAAATCTTTTTACGGCCCGTTTCACCACTCTTGTCGTCCCTGTCTATTTCGTAGTAAGAAATAGAGAGGGAATCATAGATAACTGACACAACACATCAGTAACATTACAGAGAGTGCAGCGGTGGGACAGACCCTTCATCTCGCATGCCTAAAGGGCGTATTCACATGGCTAAATTAATGCTAAATGATTTAGAAACCCAATTTAGTACAGTGTAATCGCGTTTAGGAAGTAAGGATCCTAAAAAGTATCCTAATTAGTAGCAAGGATGGTATCTTGCTCGAAGCTAGCTTGACGCTGAACGGTTTAGCATCCTAGTTAGGAACTTGTAATAATATTTAGTGCAGTTAGTCGCCTTCGCCACGCACGGCGGGGGGATGTGTCTGATTCAGTGACTAAATTCAGAATGGTGCAATCAAAAGCGTTCTAATTCAGAAGCGCATCCAATTAGGATGACTATATTTAGCCATGTGTAATAGGCGCTTAACACATTATAGTATATCGCATAGCAGTATATCGCATCATAGAGCAGCAGTGGTAATACAATCAGGAACAAGCGACACAGCTCCACTGGGGCTTATGTCTGTCACCGTGCGAATTAGGTCAATGCAAATGAAGTCCAAGGACTAATATAACATTATGTGACAGTTTACAAGTTCCTAGGTTTGTCGCAACGCATATGCGGCTACAGCTGAAAGCTATTTTCAATGACACATTACACACTACTGACGATGATGACTCTACAGGGTGTATCAGACACTACCTAACAATAATCCACTGGGATATATAACCATAGCTATAGAAGCTAAAAAAAATATTAAAAAAACAATTGGAGTATTTTTTTTAATATTTTCTATAGGAATGATTACAGTTAATACTACCATTCCTATAGAAAATAGGTATTAAAAAAAACTCCAATATTTTTTTTAGCTTCTATAGCTATGGTTATATATAGCCCAGTGGATTATTGTTAGGGGGTGTCTGATACACCCTGTATAACTTCGTTCGACAGTCGCAACCTTAGTTTTACGCTTAGTTATTTTAACCACAATTTTGAGGTCAATCAAAAGATACACATACAAGCCGTGGTAGCCGAGTGGTTTGACCTGTGGCCTCTCAAGCAGAGCGTCGTGGGTTCAAATCCCGGGCTCGCACCTCTGAGTTTTTCGGAATTTATGTGCGAAAATTACATTTGTAATTTGCCATGAGCTTTTCGGTGAAGGAAAACATCGTGAGGAAACCTGCACACATCTGCGAAGAAATTCAACGGTGTGTGTTAAGTTCCCAATCCGCACTGGGCGCGCGTGGGAACTATATCCCAAAACCTCCAATACACGGAGGAGGCCTATGCCATGAGGCACGCCGAATTACGCGACAATTTAATAATAAAAAAAAACGACAATAACAACAACAACAACATGTTCTTACTGAAATTGTAGCGAATTCGGAATAAAAAGGCTTATATATAAAAAATAAATAAAAAAAGATACACCATTAGTAAAGGTGTTTCCTTACAAATCACCGTACTGCAAAAAATGGGGAGTACCTACTTCCAGTTCTCCTAGAGATGTTAAAATTTCAAAACCTTAGCAAGAGATGTTTAACCAAACTAATCCAACAACGTTATGCTGAGTGGGGCCCATTATACACCATATCGGTACTATTCTTAAGTATATCGTATTTCTTCCTATCATGTATCGAATGTGTGTAAGGGTGCGACCACACCGCCGCTTAAAAAACGGTGACGTTACGGAATCGCAACAAAATGTATGAAGAAACGGTGAGAAAACGTGACGCATACGACACGTCACTGCGTCTACGCGGCGGTTTGGTCGCACCCTAAATAAATGTTTCTCTCTCTATTGATTTTTTCCATAGAAATTATGTAAAGATAAAATAGTTAGTAACGGCAAGGTTCTATAGTAGCCCAGGCCCCTATTTCATCAACGCGACAATTGTCGGCGACAAGTGACAATTCTGTTTACATTGCAAACTCGACAAGAATCCACGCCGGTTGACTTCGTATTGACTACGCGTTGCGTTTCAAATTGTCGCTTGTCACTGACAAATTGTCGAGTTGGTGCAATAGGGGCCGGGTATCAAATAGGTCGATAATGTCGGTACCGGCGGCCCCATTCCTCCCTTTACGAGCCCAGTTCCGTAATGCGCACGCGCATGGGCGAGACCACTCCGGCGCAAACGCCGCGTCCACGGGAAATGCAGTTGGGTAACATTCATTCATCTAACTAATCTAACTAATATTATAAATGCGAAAGTATGGATGGATGGATGGATGGATGGATGTTTGTTTGTTACTCAATCTGGATGAATCTGGATGAATCTGGATGAAATTCGGCACATAGATAGAGTCAAGTCTGGAATAGCACATAGGCTACTTTTTATCCCGGAAAATTCCCGCGGGATAGCGATAAACGACTTCTTTGCAGACGAAGTCGCTGGCAACAGCTGGTATTATCTAACTAACTAACTGGATGGATGGATGTTTGTTTGTTACTCAATCACGCCAGAACAGCCCAACGGATCTGGATGAAATTCGGCACATAGATAGGAAAAAGTCTGGAATAGCACATAGGCTACATTTTATCCCGGAAGATTGCGTAGTTCCCGCTTGATAGCGATAAACGAATTCTTTGCAGACGAAGTCGCTGGCAACAGCTAGTTCATTCATAAATCACGTCTTTATCCCTTCCGGGGTACACAGAACCAAAGGTAACAAGACCAAAAGACCATGTTTAGTTTGAGGGCGTATAGGTGGAAAGGAGAATCAAAATAGTGATGGTTTGCTAGCCGCATCGCCTATAACATGATTTCTAAGATTTTCGCCAATTCCCTCGATAGGCTTTTACCATCAGCGCAGGAGAAGAAGCAACTGGTACATTCTATATTATTTCTTTGCTCCCAGACCAGCGTGGGATTAATGTCATGTTGATTAATATTAGCGCTAAACACAGTTGTTACATAAAATAGCAGCATTACTAATTATTTCAACACGCATATTTGTGTTTTTTTAATCGGCACACTCCGCCCAGTTGCCAGCGCGTTTCGTTTACAAACATACGCAAACGTACTTATAAATATTATGCATCGCGCAAATCGTATTGCAAATTACAGTAGTTGCTACACGATAATACTCGACGCTTCCACGCTGTTCCGAGAGTAAAGAAATAACATAGAATAAACCAGTTGCTTCTCTTCCTGCGCATGGGAAAAGCTCATCGAGGGAAAGTGCAAAAATCTTAGGCATCATGTTAAGGCGACTAGTGCCTTCAAATGCTGTAAATTAGGTACTTTCTAAAGCCTACTCCTCTTGAACGGCTGAGCCAAAAAAATAAAAAAAAATAAACGGATATCTCACCTATAAAGTCGAACGATGCTAAACATGTTTTGGACCTAGTCGTTCCTCCTTCGTTCCTAGTGTTCGTTTCGCAGCCGCCGGGACACAGTGCCGGGACGAGCGCTCCACAGTAGGCTTGTTATCTAACTCGCTCGCAATCGCCATCGTGTTCATTTTGTCAGTTCACGTATGGGCTGACAATTGGCATCGGAATCAGCTAGCTGTCACAATCATACAAGAACTGTCAAAATGAACACGATGGCGATTGCGAGCGAGTTAGACAATAAGCCTACGGGGGTAACAACTACGAATTGGTCCGAATAAACATGTCGAGCATCACTCGACTTCTATACTGTAGTTTCCATTTGTGTCACTATGATCGAGTCTGACTGTAGTTTCCCGTTGAAAATCCCGGCTGTCACTTCCGACTTGCAAGTGAACAGTCTTTAATATCTAGTCGTAAAACTGACTCAAAACCTTAGATGGTAAAGCGATTTCCCGACCGGCCATGCATTGACCATCACCTTTTATAATCTGGACATCTTTAAGGCCAAAGTGAACAGACCCCTTCTAGGCAAACGTGTACCATCTTAGGCCTCATCTTCGCCTTTCATCAAGCGAGAATTGTGGTCAAACGTAAGCCTATTTTATGTAAAAAAAAAAACCTACTAATTGCATGCAAATGATGCAAACAGTGATATCAGTCATTAGTGATACATTTAACGCAATGACCTCACGCATTCGCGTTCACATGACTTCATTTCGAGCGCTGTGAAACATGAGTTTATGTATGATCTAATAATGCATTAGTTTCAAGCAGTGTCCGACCGAAGTTTCGTTTTCGATTTCGGCGTAAATATAATGTGGCGAATATCGATTCATCCCCTCGCTATTATAAAAATCTACCCTCCTTTCCTACACAATTCTCTTCCAATTTCCTACGTCCAACCGGGGGTAGAAGAAAAACATCAGTGTCGCCTTTAGTAATGCTGCGCGTTGGGTCGAGCTCCCTGCTCCCTTCGACGTTTTCTAAGGGTTTTAACGCGTTAAACCCTCAACGATACACCCTGGGGTGGAAGAAGCAAGAAGCGAAGCCTGCGTCCATCAAGACCTAGCACGCGAGGGATATGCGAACCACACTTGTAAACCACATTTTCAAAAATTGCGCATATTGACTCTTCTTTGCTTATATGTATATATACGAAATGGTAATTTTTGTGAGATATAACCTGCACTTATTTCAAAAGTTTAAGAGTACTCGTCTTAATAATAAAATAAAAGCAATGCCTGGCAAGACTGCTCTATTTCGAAAAAGTATATTGGGAATGGCACCCAGAATTTATACTAAAGTACCAGAATACATAATAAATATTGAAAATATGACTAATTTCAAAAAACTTTGAGTAACTTTCTAGTAGCAAAAGCTTATTATACAACAAATGAATATTTAACGGACAGTAATTAATGTAAACTGTGCTTCTACATGTAGCACGACTAAAATTTGTATGCCTCGCGGCGCAGCACAGTGATACTTCATGTAGAATTAAGACCCTTTATGTACTATGTGCGAACCTGTGTTGAACAAATAAATACATTTCATTTCATTTCATTTCATTTCTCCTTCATTTCCTTCTCTTTTTCGCCATCCCATCACGTTTCGGCCAAAAAACAGCCGAACCTTTCGTACAACATTGTACTTTCGCTGCCTCAGTATTATTTCAGCAGGTCGTGGCGCGGGGTAGGACGACAAAGGGGACCTCTTTGTAATGTAGGGATACAAATTTAAATTCCCCTCGCACGAAGCCGCGGGCAACAGCCAGTCATAGCCTAATGGAAAGCGACCTAGAGCCGGCCATTCCTATAATCACTACGCTCGCATGTTGCGGGGAAATCGACAAGGCTACCAGCGGCTATAAACAAGATGATGATCATTCATGACCGCAAGAAGCTAAAAGTATGTCGACCCAATCGTATCGACCAAATAATATGTTAAGGCTGAATAAGAGGTGCGAGCCCGGGTGTCGAGCCCACGATCAGAGAGAGTGAGCTTGAGAAGCCACTGGTCAAACCGCTAGGCTACCACGGCTGTTTATAGTAGGTATATGATTTGAGGAGTTTATGTAGGAAGATAATTTCGGGCATCAAGATAGTTCCCATTGTCCGTCAACCCGACCTCCGACCTTCGCCGGTCGCCTGCCTGACCCAGTTCTCCAAAGTTATGACTGGCGTCAACTCGCACCGCGGCAGAACAATGCGAAACTCTGGACTGTTGTTGCCGCAAAGTCGAGCAAGAATGCCTTTTCGACCAGTTTTTACAACAATATCGCTTGGTTGAAAATTCCACGAACGCCGCGCCGATAGCATTCAGTTTACAAAATTATAATACCTACCACGGTATTGGTCAATTCAAAGACCTCAGTGTTTATTTGAATCTTAGGAATAGGCAGGAACGAAGATAAACAACCAAACTATCAAATTCATCAAACCACCCGCTGAAACTTATATCCTAACTAACCTACTAATCCTACCCTAACCCATGCAAAGCTTAGTATGGATGTATGGATATGTGTTATGTTACTCTTTCACGTTAGTACGGCAGGATAAATCAGGGTAATATTTGGCACAGAGCTAAATCATAGTCTGAAATTATTTTTGTCCCAGAAAACTGCGTAGTTCCCGCGGGATAGCGACAAAAATTCTTTGCAGAAAAAGTCGCGGGCAACAACCAGTTCCCGTATTCCAAGACACCTTGTAGATACATAGAAAAGTAAATTGCTTTGCTTGACATTGCTTGAAAATCTAATTAATTTGTTTCGCCAACCCCAGCCGCGGGGTGCCGTCTGGGCTGCGGCGGTGAAACGGGGCTACTCCAAAATCCGAATCACACTGCCCTTCTCACTCCCCTACAAACGGCAATAAGCGCAAGCGAAACATGAAGCAAACTTCAAATTTTTAGCTTCAGATTAGGCGTGCTGGGATGGCTACGGGGGGTGTCTTTGTTTAATAAAGGAGTACAGACCGTGAAGATAATGACACTGCGGTGAGCGGTTCAAACGTCAGAGCAATCAACGTCGCTTAGGTATAAAAATTCTAAACGACACTAAAAACTGTCATCTCTCATCAGAACGCAGTTAAGTTACGTTACTTTAAATATTATAAATTCTAAAAAATATTTACTGTTCTATAGCTTTACTTTTCGGATTATTCCGTGTTCTAATTTTCAGTGTCGTTTAAAAAGAAAACAAACGAGCCATTTCAACATCCTCCTTAACTACATACATAAGTGCAATAGCAATTTTGTTCTGCGACAACACGTGATCAACAAGCAAGCTATAAGTGTGTATGTGTACTCATTCAGCTGATTGTCAATTACTGTATCGCGACACATTCGACATACGACGCGTGGGTGAGCGTTTCGCTTTCACGATTCCGATTCTGCAACGATTTTACGACTACGATGTCATTTAAACGTGCAGATTGATATGAGATTGCCATACAGCAAATCAGTAATTGTACCGCTATTGTTTATGCGGTTGTTTATTTTGGTAATCTAATACTTTTAAACGAGCAATAATTGCAACATGTGAATATATATATATATATATATATATATATATATATATATATATATATATATATATATATATATGTATGTATATATATGTATATAATTTGGATCTCGGAAACGGCTCTAACGATTTTCATGAAATTTGGTATGCAGGGGGTTTCAGGGACGATAAATCGATCTGGCTAGGTTTCATTTTAAAAAAAGAAGTTTTAACCGTGTTTTAGGCAATGTAAAACTGCTAGAAAATCATTAGAATACAAAGGTAAATTCCACCCTCACCAAATAAGGTTACAATAGCTCAGGTGGGAGATCGGGCGGTAGTGAAACCAGATGACCCCAGTTCGAGCCCAGGTGAATTATCTTTTTCCTTTTTTTCTCAAGTTTATTTTTTGTGGGAATATTATTGAGTGCTTTATCAGTGCAACCAATACGCAATATACTCGTTATCTCCAAAAAACACGATATACAAGAAATAAAACCGAGCAAAGCTCTATCGCCCAGGGACTGTAGTTAGTAACGCAATATACAGGGGCCTTGTCGTGACGTCTTAATGCGGTTCAATTCCAACTCAGTCCACGTTTCAGCTGACATTTAACAGAATTGCTATAAACTAAACCTAACCTAACCTAAACCAATCTATAATAGATCACACTATAAAAAAAAATCATATACCTAATAGTTTCATAGAAAATGGCATTATATATTTTGAACTATTATGCATTTTAACCAATTATACATTTTAAACTTTATATATTCTGATTCGCTCCCCAGCGAGGGTAAGATTATTGTATTGTCGCCGGATTTACAGTATTCGACTAACTACTGGTAGCCAGGACAGATTTAACTTGCAATTTTTTATTATATTTTTATAAGAATAGGAAGGCTAACGAGCAAGTGGGTCACCTGATGGTAAGTGATCATCACTGCCCATAGACACCCGCAACCCCGGAGGGATTGCAGATGCGTTGCCAACCTAGAGGACTAAGATGAAATTTGATTAAAAACAAACATCATGACAGGTGAAACGAAATAAAACAAAAAGTATGTAAATAATAGGAAGGCGGAGCTGAGTGCCAACTAAGCACCATAAGAAAAAGTAGAGTGATAAGAACATATGTCAATTTGGTAGCGCTTGCATTTATTTATATCGCCACATGACACAGCAGCGGCATTGGCCGTGCGCCGGCGCGTCCTTGCACGACCTTCCGCCGATCAGGTGCGCCCGCGGCGCGCCCTCGCCGCGTCACAGACGCGTGCGCACCTTTACTACCAACTGCGTAAACCTTTATAGCAACAGCCGCGGATAAAGATATTATCTTGATACTTGTATATCAATACATGGTCGCGGATACTCATCAATATTTCGTGATTTCCCGCGCAGATTGAAAAGCCCATCTAGGGTACGGGCAAAAATCTCATATACATACATAAATCACGTCTTGCTTCCTTACGGGGTAGACAGAGCTTAACGTAACAAGACCTAAAGGCCACGTTTAGCACGATTGCGTTGCGGGCGTATAGGTGGAAAGGGGTATCAAACTAGTGATGAGTTGCTAGCCGCATAATTATAATATGATTCCTTGGATATTCGCCCATTCCTTCGATGGGCTATTACCATATCTGCGCGGGTGCTACGGGGGTGTACATTCTATGTTTTATCTTTACTCCAAGACGAAAGAAGTAATTTTTTTTTCATGTTTTCTATAGGAATGATTACAGTTAATACTACCATTCCTATAGAAAATATAAAAATTTTTTTACTCCAATTTTTTTTTAAATATTTTTTTTTAGCTTCTGTAGCTATGGTTATATACCCCAGTTGATTATTGTTAGGGGCTATCTGATACACCCTGTATGTATGTGAAATCACGTCACGCAAATTACAATGATAACTATGACATCTCCGTAATGAGTGGCCGGCCTTCTTCGGGTCTTAACTGGCCGGCAACTAATCTCTTTAGCGTATGACGCACGCTCCCCGCCGCCGCTAACGCTCATCGCTTTACCAAAGCCTATTCTTTTATAACATACATACATACATGCATATCGTCACGCCTTTTTCCCACAGGGGTAGGCAGAGACTACTTTGTTCCACTTGCTACGATCCTGACATACCTCTTTCGCTTCATCCACATTCATCAATCTCTTCATACATGCTCGTCAGTTTCGGGTAGGTACTCTTGACCTGGCCTTTTTCCAAAACGTCCCCAATTTGATCATGGAACGTCCGCCTTGACCTTCCCCTCCCAACACACCCATTCACACTCCTCATATAAATCGGTTTAAATAAGGGACTACATGTAAAAACATATATATAACGCACAGGCTTGGCTATCTCTCACGTAAGTAGCGTAATTGTAATTTTTTTTTTGTTAATTGAAATGGACCTCGGCAAAGTAACGTCAGATTCAATAAAATACTATTATTGCAAAATTCAATGGGAAAAGGTTCTACAGAGGGGCGTGACTCAATTTCTTCGACCGTACTTAGCGCCATCAGCCATCATCATTTCATACCATCAGATCCTATCATTCTCATCACCATTAAATTTCTCATTCTCATCACGCAAATAAAACGATCATCAAAGAACTTATAACGCGTTTCTGCTACTTAAATCACAAATAACAACGCAACCATAAAACGTAATAATTACAGCATATTATGTTTTACATTTACCGACGGACGTGTTGAGATTAACTAGCATATAAAATACTATGTAATAGTGGCGGGCAATTAGTACTTCCTTCCGATAATATCGATATGATGCGGACACGCGATAATATTTACCTAGTACGACGGATTAACTATTTTTACACTGTAGACTACAATGTTAGCGACTATAATATAAAACGGCCAAGTGCGAATCGGGCTCGTGCACCAAGATCTCGCACCTTACGGAATTAACGTGCGAAAAACGCATTTGAAATTCATCATGAAATTTTCGGTGATGGAAAACCTAGTGAGGATACACACACACAAACACATAAATCCAGACTTTATCCCTTACGTGGTAGACAGAGCCTAAGGTAATAAGACCCAAAGGCCACGTTTAGCATGATTGTGGGCGTATAGGTGAAAAGAGGAATCAAAATAGTGATAGGTTGTTTGTTAGCCGCATCGTCTTTAACATGAGTACTAAGATTTTCGCCAATTCCCTCGATGGGCTTCTACTTTACCTTTCACAGATAAGGACAAACGATTGCTAAGTTAGCAGAAGCCTACAGAGCGTTTATGAATAAGGGGGTGAAGCAGTACCTACCGATGTATAAAAAGGTGACTGCACTTCTCTTTTTCACCGCGTAATTTTTTAGGACAATCGCAAGAGCACGTCAAAACATTATGTTGCATAGCTATGTATACGCATGGCCAAACATTTGAAAGCAACAGCCCCCAATCACCGATAATAAGTTAGCCGCCGTAGCGAGTAATTATTATATTGGGCAACATAATGATACGTCGACGCTGGCAACACTTTTAACGCAGACCTGCAATTTATACATTTCGCAAACGTACTTTTAAGCTAAGTGGGCACCCATCTGCGTGCATTAACCGCAACCATTGCACGTTATAATAACCAATTAAAATTAAAAATTAATAACACCCCACGCGTTAATCGAGTAATCGTACGTTAATAAAAAAAAACAATTTTATACCAAAAATGCATAAAATGCATTACAAACATCATAATGAAACAGAACTGATACTCTTATAACTGCTGGACCGATTTTTACCAAAGTCAAAGTCAAAAGTTTATTTTGCAAATAGGCCGCCAAGGGCTCTTTTACATGTCTTTTTTTTAATCTACCAGCGCATTCGGAAAGACCATCATTGCCAAGAAGAAAGCGCCGCAAGAAACTTGGCAGAAAGTCATTTTTCAAAATAAAATAGATTCAAATGCAGAAGCAGCGAAATGCATTGCAGTGATATACATGCAAACGCGGCTAAGAACCATGATAAACGTGGCCTTTGGGTCTTGTTACCTTATAGACTCTGTCTACGAGGTTCAGTTCTGCGGTTCCTTGGAGCTATGGAAAAAAGCGACGGGTACACTCCGGTAGTGCCGGCAGAAGTGAAAATAGCATCTTAGATCAGATTATGTTGTTCCCTCCGTGATGCTCAAGACTCGTATCGTACTGGCAGCTTACAAAAAAAACGTACGTATTATCCATATTGACAGACCTCTAACAATCCACTGATGATAATTTCTAAACGACACTGAAAATTAGAACACATAGAAAAATCCGAAAAGTAAAGCTATGGCCGGGAATCGAACCCGGGTCCTCGTCATTCCGTGACGCGTGCTATACCCCTACACCACCCATAGCAGGTGAGTAAGCGTTCGAATTTTTCTATCTATTACCAACTGTCACGTAACCTTGTTACTATGCGATTATTTGTCGCGAAGCGTCATCTATTTGAATGATGTGTCTGTACGACACAATTACAAACTCCCGTGGAACATCTACTGCTCACCAGGGACGAGAGATGGCCCACTGACTGATGACTGATGCCCTAGTACTTTTGCTCCAAGACTAAACAAGAAAACACTTCAAAAATCGAACGCGATTCATTCGTATTTCAAAATAAGCTCTTAGAGGATCTGACTATCCTGGTACTTAAACACTCCCTCATGTATAATTTAACGCAGACGAAGTCGCGGGCAGAAGCTAGTGCAGTCACCAGCATAAATAAGTGATCATTTTTGTACCTTGTCGCTTCCAGTCGTTACATGATTTCGTATGGTTTTTCAAACACATTCAAACACACTTTAAAGTGATAAGGTACAAAATTGATCACTTATTTATGCTGGTGACTGTACTTTTATAATATTCACATCGCGTCGCGTGACACTGATTGTTTATGCCGACCATTGGCGACCGAGTGAGGTCACTAGGCCTCTATAAGTGAGGGTAAACACCATAAAAGACGTCAAATATTAATTAAATAATAATCAAGAGGTAAAAGGGGTCAGCGGCCGCCATGTTAACGGGTCAAAACCTACGGTTTGTTTGGTTTAGAATATCTAGTATCGATTTTAGTAAAAAGCTTTCAATCCAAGGTTTTATAGAATTATTACGGAACCTTTAAGAAGATGGTTGGGACAGTTAAGATAAATTGTAATCCGTCGGCTAGTACCCATTATTACATACAAGCTTTGCTTTGTTTCGGACTAGATCATCTGGTGTGACTATTTATTTAACACTAACAGCCTGTCGTACAATGTAGACTTCTCAACGAATCACGCTGTGTGTTGTACGCCTCTTTTCTTTCTCAATTTTCATCAATAAAATACTTTTCTTATCATAGCGGCCTTAGTAAGAGACATTATGAGCTCAAAGTGACTATACAGTGACTAGTGAGTGGGCACAGTTCAAAAGATACAAACGATCCAGCAACAGATGGCCAGACAAACAGCCGACTCTTAGCAACAGAATTCGTTTTAACACCCCCCACTCGATTATGTCCAAGATTCAGAGACCAAACACTTAACAGATCTCACAGGAGATTGATCTCGAGACTCTTAAAAACGTTCCGGGACCTCTGACCTCTGAATTGGTGCAGATTCTCAAGGCTCGCTTCGGAGCTCATGAATCTCTCCAGGAATAGAACACGCACTAATTCGACCATTACATTAATTAACGGAGCGCTGACAATAATATGAACAATTACGATTCGTTTGGCTGCCATCTTTGTGAGTGAATTTTCAAACATAATATACATAAATCACGTCTTAATCCCAGGATAACATAAAGGCCACGTTTAGCATTTCCGTCAGCTTAAAGGTGGAAAGGGGAACCATAATAGTGATGGGTTGCTAGCCGCATCGCCTATAACACGATTCCTCAAATTTTCGCTCTTTCCTTCTTAAACCATCTATGTGGGAAGAGAAGCAACTGGTAGAAGTGCCGGCACGTAAGTCGAGCGATGACCGTTGATGCGCAGTAGTCGAAAATAAGACATCGCAGGGGAGTGCAGGGGCCGCGGGCGGGCGTACTCCACGTTAGACTTACGTGCCGCCACCTGTACATTCTAAGTATTTCCTTTGCTCACAGACCAGCATGGAAGTATCTTGAATCTTTAAAACAACTAACTAATTTCAATAGCCATAAATACACACAAACATATCCATACTAATATAATCACGAGCAAAAATAACGCGTCGCTTTTCATAGAACCTTGTATGAAAAGTGACTCGTTATTTTTGCTCGTGAGTGTATTATAAATGCGAAAGTGTCTACGTCTGTTACCACTTCGACTCTTTAAACCACTGTACTGGAATTTGGTATAGTGATAGCTTCAGTCCCGGGGAAGGACATGGAATAGTTTTTATCTCAGAAAACGGCGTCCCGCGGGACAGCAACAAGCGAATTCTACATCGACGGCGTCGCGAGCTAAGAATACTGATACAAACACTGTTAAAATATAAATTGCAAATGCCTAATTTAAACAAAATTCTCGAATAGGCAAGGAAGCAGCAATCAATCAACATAACGCGCCATTATATCACAATAATGATAATTTATATGCAATTGCAGTTGACATTTGACACAGCACACTTTCTATAATTGATTTCAGATAATAAACTCGACAACAAACGCCGACTATAGGCCAACGTTCGTAAACAAAGCAGAATGCTGACTAGATTATACAAAGATATTGTATACAAATATTGTATACAAAGATATTGTATGATATGCACAACATAAGTATATAAATCACGTCTTTATCTCTTAGACGGTAGACATAACCTAACCTAACAAGACCTAAAGGCCACGTTTAGCGTGATTGTGGGCGTATAGGTGGAAAGGGGAAACAAAATAGTGACTTGTCGCTAGCATCGCCTATAACATTATTATCTAGATAATTTTCCTAGCACGAACGAAATGTTATGACAGTTAGACAAAATAAAAATATCGACAGTCCTGTTATCGTTAAGTACATACCACTTCAACGGCAAGACATACATGCAACCACAGACATATATCGGCTACCTACCTAGACAACGCGTGCCGCGTGCCACCGATCTTGTACTAATTGAACGTAATCCGTACACTTTTACCCCCTTATTCATAAACGTTCTATAGGCTTCTGCTAACTTAGCAATCGTTTGTCCTTATCTGTGAAAAGTAAATGTCAAAGTGACAGATAAGGACAAACGATTGCTAAGTTAGTAAAAACCTATAGAACGTTTAGGAATAAGGGGTTAATCCTTTACAATTTATTTTTATAACTAGCTGTTGCCAGCGACTTCGTCTGCAAAGAATTCGATTATCGCTATCCCGCGAGAACTACGCAATTTTCCGGGATAAAAACTATCCTATGTGCTATTCCAGACTTTTCTCTATCTATGTGCCGAATTTCATCCAGATCCGTTGGGCCGTTCTGGCGTGATTGAGTAACAAACAAACATCCATCCATCCATCCATACATTCGCATTTATAATATTAGTTAGATTAGTTAGACTTGCAATGACTCGTTGTTTATATAGAGCAGCCTAAATGACTCTTTCAAGATGTATTGTCTTTTTTGTTTGTCTTGACTGTAGGTACTACTATAAATAAATAAGTAAAAAAAATACATTATTTAATTGCTCTACTTATGACGTTTAAGTGGTAATTATCGATAACAGGACTGTCGATGTTTTTATTTGGCCAAACTCTTACAACATTCCGTTCCTGCTAGGAAAATATCCAGGTATAAACATTATACTCCTACGATTTTCGTATCTAGTGCATCTTCCAATCAGCTCTGCGTTATCTCATGTCGGCAGACTTGGTAGCGCGGATGCCTTCTCAGTCAACGTCCAGACGAGTGGTTTTGACCCCGCATGACCTTTCTAACGCGGCTTATCGATCGCTTATCATTCGCGTGTATGACAAAACGTGGACGGAAGCCATGCCTATGGTTATATAGTGATGTCAGCCGTTATAGTATATGTATATAGTCCTATCTAATCCCTTTGTAAAAGAAGTCCCCCCCCCCCCCCAAGTTCATCTAAAAATCTAAAGCTTTTATACAAAAATGAATTGCTGTTCGTTTTGACTCGCTAAAACTCGAGACTGGAAGGACCGATTGAATAATTTTTGTGCAAGTCCAGGAACGATTTAAAGGCCAAGAAGTAATGTAGTAAGTCATAAATAAGAAATTTCACGTTGTAACGGTCTACCTACCCTAAACGTATTTGAATAAAGATATACACCTCTAAACTACCTAACTCATACATTAACTACTTACTTACTCTACCTAGCTGTTAACCTGTAGTTAACTAAGCGTTCATTAACCTCCCTAATTATTAATTGACTTAGTGATTCTTAGACCTGTCTTAGAACAAACAAACTAATCCTACCTAAAATAAGTAATAATAGTGGCTGCGTGAATCGTCTAATGGCTGATGGACCTACACTGTGAACGTTGTAATAACCTGAGATTCTTTGCATGAAAAATAAGAATGGAACTTTAATATAAACCTAATGTATACCTAATTAAAACCTGGTTACTTTGAGATAACGTAGAAATATTAGTAAGAGTTTGCTGTATCATAATGCTCTAGAAGATATTGGTAAAAGTGGGTCCGAAGACAGAATAAAGATTCTAAGTAGATTTGTAATTGTACTTCAGATGAGACAACCCCCTTATGGGGGGGGAATCGCTACCACCATCCCCTCCGATTCCAACATCTACACCATCCTATAACTATAAACATCTCCTTAAAGTTGCATATAGTTAGAAAATTAAGCATTAACTTCGATGCTGTTAAAAGATCTTTAGTACAAATACAAAGTCTAACTTTCATTACTTATAGTCAACAGTTTTAAACTACTTCTACATTTCATGAACACAGATTGCTCCAATCTTTAGGAAACAATACAAGCACTCTATTTATGAGTCAAATATCCTTATATTTAGGAAAGCAGATAGATCTAGCAAGACAAAGAACAATTTTATTTATTTAATTGTTGAATGGTATAAAAGGTTGGTGTTACCGTCGCTTATCCCGTTTTCTTAGGATAGTTGACGAGCATGGTTTTACTCGGTAAACCTCCTTAAATCTCATTCTTTTTATATTGAATGCTAGTCTTAAAGTAATTTCTTTAATTATAAATATTAAGATTTGATCATTAAATATATGCTTAAAAATGAAGGACCTTTTATAATAATTCACTTCAGATTAGAACTTCATCTGTATTCAATTAATTACTATATTGCTACCTATTACCTACTACCCCATTATCTAACAATGAATTTAAAGTTAAAACCTATTAATCCTATTAAATCCTATTAAATCCTAGCTGCTCTAACATCTACTATACACGTTTCAACAAGCTAGAAAAACCCGGTTTTCACATTTAAATTACTCGCGTTCCCACTCGTATACGATGAATGGGTCCTGATCTAAATTACCCCTAAGTGAGTGAGTCAGTCTCTAAGAACTTAGCCATAAGACTCGTGTGCTTGGTGGTAAAGACAGTTTGGACTGGGTTCGTCGAGTACCACCTGACGAATAATCCGAATGTATATATAAATAGATAGATAAAGGTGACAGAACGATGATGAATTTGAAACACCAGTAGGCATAACAAACCCTTCACAATTCTGGGAGAAATCTGGTCTGTCTCTTCAGGTATAATACAAGACCCCACACGTACTCCATATGTGGTTATTTTATTAATTAAAGTGTATCGAAGGAAAGCTACCCTGTCAGTTGTGAAACACCGTTAGGTGACCCGGGTATCAATCCTCAAATATCAGCTTTCACTAGCTGAAACTTGATACAGTTCTCAACACTCAACTTCGGGCAAATTAAAGCATAACTTCCCAAACAATGACCATCCTAGCATTATAAACACTAGAATAAGCAAAGCCGGAAAACGACACGTTAACTTTAACAAGTATAAATACTCAACAAACCCAAAAACAAATTAATATGAGATCCGATCAAGTCCACTGACGTAAGTCAAAAAGCCCCCATTTACGAAATCCCTCTGCTTTTATAGCCGATGTGACATAAGCGCTACCGCCGACTTCGAAGACTCGAGAGCCACTGAAGACTTAGGGGCTATCGGAGACATCAGCTATTTCCGGCTACGTCAAAACATACATTTCAATACCTTTTAATTTTACTTAATTCTTAATCAGCATATTTAATATTTCTAAGATTAAATTCAGAACTATCTTTAAATTTAACACTAAAAGATAATTTTCCTTTAATTTATAAACGCGTAATTAAAAAACTTTAATTACCTTCAATGAAATTTCTATCGCCATTTTGTATGAAATAAATTCTCCCTTGCTAATTTTAGTTACTCTTTTCTACTGAACTGCTAACCAAAATCTGATGAAATTTAGTCAAACGGTTACTTATAACTTAAGGTTTCTTGTGATAAAGGCTAATTCCTTGCATTTCAATCATTAATCTTGTAATAATAGAAATCTTATACTTTCTCATACGTTTGACATAATCAACTCCGAAATAACTTTATAATGAAATAGTGACTTATTTACCGCACCAAAGTTGATAAAATTTGGTCAATATAAAGCTTATGAATCATACATCTTATTTCAATAAGCATTTTCCTTGCATTTTGAGTTTTTCCCTAGTAATATTACTATTTCTGCTACATACATTGTTTCTCTACATTTTCGACAATTTTACTTGCTGAAAATTCCTGAAACTTATACTACATACTTAGTTAATTATTTAAATCATTCCTATGCCTCATTATCCAATAATTAACGAGAAATTAATTTAAATACCAAATATTAATTTACTAGCGACATCTCATATCATAAATTTGAACTACTAAGAACTATGAAGCTAGCTTCTTTACCCAAAATAAATTAGCTGCCTAAAGGCTTCTAGTTGCTAATGATTGTCCGTAAGGTGGCGTTATAATCTATGCTATCTCTCAATGTATGAAAATATATTCGTGAACTGGCGAGTTCATGTGGAGACACGCCTGAACCGTTACAATCGTCCCCTCTAATTGTTAAGGTGGGTAATTATATCAAATTAGCTACCGATACAATTAGAACCATCATCATAAAATTCATGAATATATTTTTTTTTATCAATATTTGCCTTCGATGTGTAAGTCTGACCCAACTTTATTTGGCCTTCACTATATTGTGTATTTCCAGTAGTTTTATTATATTTTTACTGGCAAGAAATACTATTTGACATCAGACATCAAACTTCATTGAAATCCGAATCTGAAGAATATTTTATTATATAAATCAGATTATGATGAAAGTAATTGTTATAAAGCTAAACATGTTAACTTTAATTCTTTGAAAACAATGTTTTGTTTTAATATATATATTAACATTAAATCAAGTCACTTTATATTGACATGATATTTTATTATGCACATTATTGCCATTATATAAGCTGTTGTATTGACACTATTTCAGGATCAAATAAAATTTTGACAGACTATATTGTGTGGTGTGTTTTTAAACCAGATTTAAATCATTAATTATGCAAGATAAAACCTCTGAAACTTTCAATGAATCATGTAATGAAATAATTTCCATCATTGCCAAACAATTTGCACTCAACAAAAGCGTTCGTTTGTGAGACAAACGTTGCTGTAAGAGCTGTATAAAGAATCTGCTGTCACCGTCAGTGTTTAGCGCAACACAAACCCTTTGAAGTACCTTTCCGTGAATGCATAAAGTTCTTTGTATGTGTTTTTATTCATGGTAGCTACAATGTTAATTCATCATTAAATCTCCATATAGCTTAGAGTTCTTTTCTCACATAACAACAAACAAAATACTGGACCATGTGCAGTGTGGGACGAATAATTTGTTCCTACTAGTAGAGTAAATGAACTATTAGATCGCAACATTTAAATTGAACTTGCTAAATCCTAAGCTTGCACTTAGAATTTCTTGCCTAATCCTAAGCATCACCACTAACTGTTCATTTTGTGTAGTGTGCTGTATCTTGGGCAACTACCGATAAATGGTTTGCCTTAACTTAAAGTTGATGTAACCTTTAGATCAAGCCCTTTTGACTTTAAAATAAAAATCTTTACTTTGCAAAATACCAATTAAGTACCCTTTCAGTCCTCTTTCATAAGCAAAACTTCATTCATCTACTTGATTAAAACATAGCTCTTTTTTTTTTTTTTTTTTTTTTTTTTTTTTTTTTACCTTACAATACCTAAATTATGCACCAACTCCTCCAAGTTTTGCAAACATCTTTTATTATTGAAATCATCTATTTGAATTATTAAATTTTAAAGTTTAATTCCGCACTAAACTTCATCAAAAAGTGAATCTACAAAATATTATTTTAATTTATCTTAAATCTACTTCGTATAGAATAATTCTATGATGCTAGCTAAAACCACACCGACAGCCAACGTATAATCACCCTTAATTATGACTTTAATAATTATAACTTATCACCCATTAATATTAATTCCATTACAAAAAATGTATAATCCTTACATTTTCATTTGTTCAGTAAACGTCCCCATACCCTTATTTAACCTTTGCTACTAATAATTAAGTTTAACAATCATTCACTAACTAAAAGCGTAAACTAAACTGTACGTAAGCATTGAAAATAGTAAATACCAAAATTCTTCAACTGCATATAACAAAGCAACCCCTCACTAAAACTTTCAGTCTAACAATTAATATCACTTTAACTCCTCAACAATTTTAAAATTCCATTCTTTTTATAACTTCAATCATTCACTATATTTCATTATTTAACTATACCACTCAACTAAAATGCAATTTCAAACTTTCCCGTTTACTAAACTAACTATGTATGTTATGATTATGTTTGACAAAAAGTGACGTTTAGTGCGTTTAGTTCAACACCTTGCAGTCCAACATTACTAATTTATGAACGATTACTCAATTCTAGTCGCTTGTTTTATTTAGCAGTTGAGTTCTTTAAAATGTATCTCAATAGAAATAGAATTATTTTGGTCTCCTTAAACTTTTCCAAAATTATCTAGTGATCTTTGTCATTGTAAATCTTTACAAAATTAATTCAATATGAATTCGAAAACACAGCATGTTGCCGGAACGAAACGCGCCGATCTACGTTCAGAAATCGATTTTGTGATGAATGTATGACTTGTCAAGAGATTCGTATCATTGTACTTTTCCTTTTCTTTTAAATAATCATTTACTGACTTGAAATCTGGCATTTATATAGAGCTTCCATGGTTACGTAAATACCATCAACATATTAATTTTGATTTTTTTTTTTTTTTTACTCATCTGCATATTATAATGCTGCATGGAATTATTTCCTTTGCACTCACATAAAAGTCATTTTGTCAAACTTTAAAAATAAATCTCGTATTGTATAAAATTGTTTATGAATCGAGATTCCGAAGCGCTTTCAACTTCAAATTACTAATTATATTCTATGAAACTGTGTATATAAACCAGCTTTGACTTAAAATCTTTCGTTAACCTATCACGGAACAACAACAAGCACTCAACAATGCTCACTTAGTGTTAGTGAACCGAAATTGCTCTCAACAAGTGATTATACAGGTATTGTACTTTTCGTTATTAAAACCACTACTAATACTTAATCAAACAATCCTCTCTAACAATCTTTTATAATGCCTACTTAACGTTCCGTCTCTTTAATGAACTATAATGCGAATAACTTAATTTCCTTAGTGTCTGAATGTAACTTCTAATAAAACTGTTCATCCTTTTCAGTTTCTGGTACAATTATTTATGTTTAAAACTCAAGATATATTGAAGATCCAAAGCTGACCAAGTACTTTAATGTTCACTCGAATTGAATATGTACAAAGATCACTCTCAACTTATACAGAAATGCAGATTCATTCTATATACATGCAATAACTATCTAAGGAAAACATTCGGTAAGTTTTTAGCTATTTATTCTGCATGAACGCTCAAACAATCATAAACACACACTTCTTTAAAATAACTCTCAAATAATTAACTCGCCGAACTATTTTTTTATCTCACTATCAAATTTCCTCATTTAAAACTTTGTACATACTTAATGTAAAAGTAGTAACGCAACAGTCTTTGTCTTACATTAGCGAGCAAATCTGACTTATTTATTAATTTATCCTAATAATTCTAGTAATCATATTTCAATAATCCAACTATTATCGGCTAACTATCTCAATATCAATTTACTAGTTTGAACGCTGTCTTAGCTAATTTGTGTTCACTATATTTACAGATCTGACATCAAGTTATCAATCTTCACAACCTAAAAGATGTTTGAAGCATTCACCAAGAATATCACCTCAAAATTAGCCTATTATAGTACTTCACTATAGCATGAACACCGCTGAAACTAACTGAACTTGTCTGCAAGTATGAAGCCTTCAAGAATGAAAATACAGTTCATGTTGCAACCATACAGTACTTCCATCAGAATTTCTTTGTAAAACTATTATCTGATAAAACTTTTTTTTTACCGCTATGCATGTTATGCAACCATTTACTCCTAGAGAATCAAATTTAACTTTCTGTTATATTCAACAATGCTTTTATGACTAAAAATAAAGCTCAATCTTACTAGAACCTAATAAAAGCTATTTCCTTATTGTTTTATTTATCAAAGTACTTGCTGACATACTTATTTTTGTGTTTTTTGTTTTTTTTTTTTTATATCTTCTCTTATCTAGGCAAACTACATACATACTAGTTCTTATAGGAGTTATAAACCTTTATAGACCCGTCCCCAAACCTTTGAAACTCTAAAACAACATTGTCTTCATACTATCTAAGTTTTCCTAAATGATAGCGGCTAATAAGTTGGAAGTACTTTTTTTTTCAATACCATTTTAAATATAAACTGCTGCTTTACTTATTATTTGTCTTCAAACATTCTCAATGTTTATCCATACTTCATACTTAACCCTCAAAATGCTGACAAACTGAAATAATTTATACCCATCTTAATTTCACTAACTCTTTACATAAATGTAACGCTATGAATTTATCTGTTATGCATGTCTGTTTGTATATCTAAGATATCACAGCTCTCAAATGAATAAACTGATTTGAATGGTTTTCTTTTATACAGGTTTCCCAACGATGATTCCTAATTTTCCCTCCTATTTACTTACTATTACTTTAATAATAATATTCCAGTAAATTCAAGCTCTGCATGCTATCTGGATGGCAAATAAGTGTATAAAATATTCTGCTATCAATATTAAATTTCTTGAATAATTTTTAAAGTTGAAACTTAAGAACTTGGTTCTGCTTAACTAACTCACAATTACTATGAAATAGCTATGGGTTGTCTTCATATTTTACTCTTCCCATCACTCAATCTCTTTACATAAAGTAAATGATAACACATACATAATGTACTACTGAATCTATCATTGTATGCCAATGTTGCTCATTGAAATATTTTCCTTTATATATTACAATGCTACCTAACTGAAAGCTAGTAATTATTCCACTATACTAGGTAAGTATCTCTCATTGTGTACTTTATAGAGCATGAATTTATTATTTTTACTCGGCACACTTTATTTAATTAGCAAACTTAAATTCCGTCCCCCAAACTTTTAAGTTTAAAAATATCCTTAGTACTCATCTCAAGAAGATTCAGCTACCTAGTTTTAGCTATTTCTAATTATTATTGTAAATTCTACTTATGCCTTAATTTTAAATAACCTCCCTATTTTATAATGATAATGTTTTTCTTTTACAACTACTAATTCCTGATATTAAAACAGACTGACGTTTCTTTCTCTTTCCTTTTTTTTGTCTCTCTCTAACTAACCTCAAACAAACATTACGTCAGTGCGTCTTGAATATTAAACACGGCTACTAGTCCGATTTATTTATTAATCATTTTTGATTGTTTAAAATCCTCAGTTACTTTAAATATAACTCATAAATGACTCTGAGTGAAGTGGAAACCTGAATAATAGTAACATTTACCGCTACTACAATTCAAATGAACAAATTCGTTGTGATTCGAACACAACTTATGAAAACTATTAGTTCAACAGAAAAATGCTTGTTTTACAGATGGAAAATAGAAATCTTTGAGTGTTATCAGTGAAAAGTGCCTGTTATATAGCCAACTATCTACCAATGACTTCTTTTCTATCAGCACTCTGTAATGTTTTCATTAATGTAACATTAAAATGTCTCAACAATTTATTGCTTTAACGTTATTTTTCCTATCCTATCCTATTCCTTCTAGCAATGCAAAATATAAAACCAGTTCTTATTTTTCATGTCCATTACACAGACAGCAAAATGTGACTAATTTGTAAACAAATAGTCACGTAATATACCTAAGAATAGCAAGTCAATGACCTAAAAATAGACCTATAATTCAGACTATCCTATCATGTAAATTTGTTGCTCAAGTAAGTATCAAACTTAAATAAATTTAATTATGTAAATCAATAATGAGCACTATACTATACTATACTGAAATGAAACAGTAAATTACCTAGATGCTTTAAATAATAAAGCCAAATGAACATAACATAACCGAATGACATAAACGTCATCTTCAACAACCTACATTACGTCACACTACCGGACACAGGCCTCCTCACAGAATTAGAGAGCTTTGATCACATAATAGTAATAACAAAAACTCGTAGTAAACCCAAAATCTAGAATCCCGGCTCGACGGCACCAAAATGTAACGGTCTACCTACCCTAAACGTATTTGAATAAAGATATACACCTCTAAACTACCTAACTCATACATTAACTACTTACTTACTCTACCTAGCTGTTAACCTGTAGTTAACTAAGCGTTCATTAACCTCCCTAATTATTAATTGACTTAGTGATTCTTAGACCTGTCTTAGAACAAACAAACTAATCCTACCTAAAATAAGTAATAATAGTGGCTGCGTGAATCGTCTAATGGCTGATGGACCTACACTGTGAACGTTGTAATAACCTGAGATTCTTTGCATGAAAAATAAGAATGGAACTTTAATATAAACCTAATGTATACCTAATTAAAACCTGGTTACTTTGAGATAACGTAGAAATATTAGTAAGAGTTTGCTGTATCATAATGCTCTAGAAGATATTGGTAAAAGTGGGTCCGAAGACAGAATAAAGATTCTAAGTAGATTTGTAATTGTACTTCAGATGAGACAACCCCCTTATGGGGGGGGAATCGCTACCACCATCCCCTCCGATTCCAACATCTACACCATCCTATAACTATAAACATCTCCTTAAAGTTGCATATAGTTAGAAAATTAAGCATTAACTTCGATGCTGTTAAAAGATCTTTAGTACAAATACAAAGTCTAACTTTCATTACTTATAGTCAACAGTTTTAAACTACTTCTACATTTCATGAACACAGATTGCTCCAATCTTTAGGAAACAATACAAGCACTCTATTTATGAGTCAAATATCCTTATATTTAGGAAAGCAGATAGATCTAGCAAGACAAAGAACAATTTTATTTATTTAATTGTTGAATGGTATAAAAGGTTGGTGTTACCGTCGCTTATCCCGTTTTCTTAGGATAGTTGACGAGCATGGTTTTACTCGGTAAACCTCCTTAAATCTCATTCTTTTTATATTGAATGCTAGTCTTAAAGTAATTTCTTTAATTATAAATATTAAGATTTGATCATTAAATATATGCTTAAAAATGAAGGACCTTTTATAATAATTCACTTCAGATTAGAACTTCATCTGTATTCAATTAATTACTATATTGCTACCTATTACCTACTACCCCATTATCTAACAATGAATTTAAAGTTAAAACCTATTAATCCTATTAAATCCTATTAAATCCTAGCTGCTCTAACATCTACTATACACGTTTCAACAAGCTAGAAAAACCCGGTTTTCACATTTAAATTACTCGCGTTCCCACTCGTATACGATGAATGGGTCCTGATCTAAATTACCCCTAAGTGAGTGAGTCAGTCTCTAAGAACTTAGCCATAAGACTCGTGTGCTTGGTGGTAAAGACAGTTTGGACTGGGTTCGTCGAGTACCACCTGACGAATAATCCGAATGTATATATAAATAGATAGATAAAGGTGACAGAACGATGATGAATTTGAAACACCAGTAGGCATAACAAACCCTTCACAATTCTGGGAGAAATCTGGTCTGTCTCTTCAGGTATAATACAAGACCCCACACGTACTCCATATGTGGTTATTTTATTAATTAAAGTGTATCGAAGGAAAGCTACCCTGTCAGTTGTGAAACACCGTTAGGTGACCCGGGTATCAATCCTCAAATATCAGCTTTCACTAGCTGAAACTTGATACAGTTCTCAACACTCAACTTCGGGCAAATTAAAGCATAACTTCCCAAACAATGACCATCCTAGCATTATAAACACTAGAATAAGCAAAGCCGGAAAACGACACGTTAACTTTAACAAGTATAAATACTCAACAAACCCAAAAACAAATTAATATGAGATCCGATCAAGTCCACTGACGTAAGTCAAAAAGCCCCCATTTACGAAATCCCTCTGCTTTTATAGCCGATGTGACATAAGCGCTACCGCCGACTTCGAAGACTCGAGAGCCACTGAAGACTTAGGGGCTATCGGAGACATCAGCTATTTCCGGCTACGTCAAAACATACATTTCAATACCTTTTAATTTTACTTAATTCTTAATCAGCATATTTAATATTTCTAAGATTAAATTCAGAACTATCTTTAAATTTAACACTAAAAGATAATTTTCCTTTAATTTATAAACGCGTAATTAAAAAACTTTAATTACCTTCAATGAAATTTCTATCGCCATTTTGTATGAAATAAATTCTCCCTTGCTAATTTTAGTTACTCTTTTCTACTGAACTGCTAACCAAAATCTGATGAAATTTAGTCAAACGGTTACTTATAACTTAAGGTTTCTTGTGATAAAGGCTAATTCCTTGCATTTCAATCATTAATCTTGTAATAATAGAAATCTTATACTTTCTCATACGTTTGACATAATCAACTCCGAAATAACTTTATAATGAAATAGTGACTTATTTACCGCACCAAAGTTGATAAAATTTGGTCAATATAAAGCTTATGAATCATACATCTTATTTCAATAAGCATTTTCCTTGCATTTTGAGTTTTTCCCTAGTAATATTACTATTTCTGCTACATACATTGTTTCTCTACATTTTCGACAATTTTACTTGCTGAAAATTCCTGAAACTTATACTACATACTTAGTTAATTATTTAAATCATTCCTATGCCTCATTATCCAATAATTAACGAGAAATTAATTTAAATACCAAATATTAATTTACTAGCGACATCTCATATCATAAATTTGAACTACTAAGAACTATGAAGCTAGCTTCTTTACCCAAAATAAATTAGCTGCCTAAAGGCTTCTAGTTGCTAATGATTGTCCGTAAGGTGGCGTTATAATCTATGCTATCTCTCAATGTATGAAAATATATTCGTGAACTGGCGAGTTCATGTGGAGACACGCCTGAACCGTTACAACGTTTTCATTTCGTGATATTAACGCATACATTTCCGTGCATGTTTGAGAAAAATATTTTTTCATTTAAATCGAAGGCAAATTTACAAAAGTTCACAGAACGCTTTCATGCGAATGAAATATAAATAGAGCTTTTAGAAGTTTCTACTCAATGCGTTTACCTTTACGCAAGTTTGTTTAAACAACTAATTTCCTGAATGAAATCTGGGCGTTCATTTCATGGGGCATACCAAACAAATGTACGAACAGGTATATGTATATACATACATATATAAATCACGTGTTTATCCCACACGGGGTAGACCGAGCCTAAGGTAACAATACCTGAAACCCTGAAAACCAGCGTCAGACATAGGTGCCTTTGTCTGACACATGCTGAGTGGCAACCTTTTTGGTGTGTTTTCATTTTTATGGTTATTTTTGTACGGTTTTTGTTTATATGTATATTGCACCAAATAAACCTTTTTCTTTCTTTGTTTCTTTTCTTTTTCAAAACCTAGAACAATTTTTAACGTGATTGTGGGCGTACAAATTGAAAGAGCAATCAAAAAGTCGACGACGCAACGCAACGCAAAGCACCAGTGGGGCCTCACTTTAAGCATCCATAGGCTAGTATCAGAAATCAGGAGATACGTAGAAGAACATGGGTTACCGACGTAGCCAAGCGAATTAGCTCGTTGAAGTGGCAATGGGCAGGCTATATAGCACGGAGAACAGGTCGCTGGGGCCGACAGGTTCTCGAGTGGAGACCGCGGATCGGCACGCGCAGCGTAGGACGTCCACTGATGAGGATGGATGATCCTGGTTCACGGCGGATGCAAGCCGCTTCCAACCGAGGCAACTGGAGATTTATGCCCAACAGTGGACGTCCTATGGTTGATATTATGATGATGAAGTATCCCTACAAAATCAACGTGTGGCACTCTTTATAAGGACACAACAAAACAACAAAAGTAAGCAACACAATAACGCTACCGTCCATTTTAAACATTTTAAAGAATTCCAAATTCAAAAGCAGCGACGCCGGCGCCGCCGGAACACCGGCTTCCATATTTGAAGCAACCGGAAGCAGCGTAACGACGCGACGCGAGCCCGCCCGAATTAATACGAACGTTCGGATTTCAATAAGGTACAATTCTTTGTTCACTGTCTACGAATTAATACGAATAAATGAGTATGAGTACGTTCGACAGTGACCATGCACACAAGTTCAGGGGCCTTGCCATGACGTCTTGTTGCGGTTCAATTCTGACTCAGTTCAGGTTTTAGCTGTCATATTTAGTACGAATCTGACAGCGAGCGAACCTAAACTGAATCTGAATTGAATCGCATTAAGACGTCATGGTAACCACCCAGATTTCAAAAACGAACGATTCTTGCACAATAATGGGTTTCTACAGGAGGTCTTAATGCCTGTTAAGTTCCAGTTATCTTAACTGTCAGTTATCTATGATGACGTCTCTGTCTGTTTCGTAGTAATAAACAGAAACAGACCAACTAAATCGCGATTTACCCACTTATTTATAAACGCTGTATAGGCTTCTTTTAACTTAGTAATCATTTGTCCTTATCTGTGAAAGGTAAATGTTAAAGTGACAGATAAGGACAAACGATTGCTAAGTTAGCAGAAGCCTATAGTGTTTATGAATAAGGGGGTTAGTTTTTCCAGCAAAACAATCTTTAAACAAACATCTTTAATAATTAATTGTAATACCAGAGGGATTAGCTTGTTTCTTTACGGCAAGGTGCGCGTGCGCGATCATAATCACAACCGACACGTGCGCGACCTTTAAACTAGGGGTGTTTGCACTTCGATAAGTCAGAACTATCGATGTTGTCGATAGAGCGATAGTACTGTACGACAGTAGCGGAACTAGCGGACCCCCGCAGCGACGACACGCCCATTGAGATCTTTATAACGCTAAGGCACTTGTCCCACCGCCGACGATGAGCGGTAAACGAGTAGAACGATAAACTAGAAACGAGTGAGCGAGCGGCGAGAAGCGAGTGTTAGTTCCAATAGTTTTGTCGCTCGGCTATAGGCGAGTGTTCGAGTGCGACGGGCTATTACTCGCGTCACTCGCTCGGGCGGTGCGGTGCAGCCGAACACGCAGACGTCGAAGACTTGTTCAAACCTGCACCTGTATGCATTAATACTCAAACTCTTCTTGTCATCCTAAAATATGAACGAAACTGGTCATTTGGCAGCTCGTTGAATAGACTGAATTCACTGTATTCCCTTCTAAAGTAATTAACATTTTGCATCCAAATTCTTCGTTTTTTTCTGTTCAAATTATTCCTTTTTTTCTTCCGTCTATTCAGAATTGCTGCTGCCAATATACTACAAAATTCACATTCATCGTCGTCTGAGCTAGACAACAGTGACAGCTCAAATGCTTTTCTCAAATTCATAGCAAATATCTGCACTGAAATCACCGCTGATTGGTCTTGCAGCTTGAGTTCTACTGCCAAGCGAGCATCGCCGAGCGAGTACCGCTGAGCTAGTTTTATCTTCTCGCTGTTATCGCGGCGACAAACTAGTAGAGCGAGTGCTCTCGCCGGCAGTGTGAACAGCCAGCGATGAACTATTAATATATGTGTCTCTTTTACTAACACAGGATCCTTATCTTTTGTTCGTTTCTTGGGCGAGAAAATCGCCGATAGCTAATCGCTTACTCGCTCTTGGTGGGACAAGTGCCTAAGCAATAGCACTGTCATTTAAAGTCGAGATTCGAGTAGAAATAAGTCAGCTGAATGGAATTAACTGCTCCAAGATAATTTTACCTAATATAATAATAATAATAATAAATTGTTTATTTCAGGTGATCATCCATAGAAATTACACAGTTACATAATTAGAAAACGACAATATATTGAGATTATTTAATATTGATAATTGATAATACATTTATTATTTAAAGTCATGCAATAAATTTTATTGCAAGCATACTAAGGGCATGATGCAAAGGGCATAAGCAACATTATAAATGCGAGTGTAAGTTTGTTTGTTTGTTACGGTTTCACGACTAAACTTACTCAACCGATCGTGTAAAAATTGGACATGGAGATAGTTTGAGACCCTGAGAAAGCCATAGAATAGTTTTTATCCTGGATAATTGTATAGTTCTCGAGCGCGCGCGATAAACGAAATATTGTGTGAAGTGTCCAATCTGCACTGGGCCCGCGTGGGAACTATAACCAAAGCCCTCTCATTCTGAGAGGAGGCCCGTGCCAAGCAGTGGGACGTATTATAGACTCGAGACGATGATGACATCAAAGAAAACATCGACACGATACGGTATTTTTTTTTTTCAAATCGAACATCACTAACCTAAGAGGTTCGGCGCGGTAAAACAGCTGCCATTAGCAGTTTTACCGTTAGAAGGGTATCCTTAACGCGGCAATGGATATAATAGGTTAAGATATTAATCTAGTACACTTAGGGCCCGTTTCACCGCTTTCTGTTAACTTCCCGTGATCTTAAGTGTCAGTTATCTATGATGACGTCTCTATTTAATACTACCAAACAGACAGAGACGGCATCATAGATAACTGACAATGATGACTGAAACTTAACAGAGAATGGTGAAACAGGTAGTTAATTGTACAGTCGGGAACATATAGGTACATCGGAGCTCTCTATCCAATAATATACAGGGCCTCTTACAATTATTCGAAAATCATACGAATCATGTTATAGGCGATGCTAGCAACCCATCACTATTTTGATTCAATTTTCCATTATACGCCCAGACGCCCACAATCTTGCTAAACGTGGCCTGTAGGTCTTGTCACAAATTTTTGGTGTAAAATTAAGCCCTTAACTACGTATACATGTTTAAAAAAAAACGACTAAGATAGTTCTTATCTTAGAGCCATGTCAAGAAAACTGGCTATTGAATGAGAACTTAAATTACTTCCCTATTGCATCGGGGACTAAAAATAAATATTTATAGACGCACCGTTACAGAAAGCTTCGTATTGCATTGCAGCATAAAACAACGTTCAAACATTTTTACCTATTCAAATCAGATACGTTCCACTTCAAGGAAACATTCTATTGTTTATATTGTACGCAATAAAGCCGCCATGATAGGTACTCGACACAAACAGCGAATAGCTTCATAATAATTTCTGATATATAAAGAAAGAATATCAAACAAAATAACTAAGGTAAAAACGTCACAGCACTAAATTGTACGCTTTTGGTGGTAACGAGCATCGAAGTATGCCTTTGATCCTCTCTGTGACTGAGACGGTATTCGAAGATAAATGTCACAATTATCTTTGAGAGGATTCTGACGTAGTCTCGAATGGCGTAAGATCCGGCCTTAGAGCGATCTTCACCGATACAAAATTATCACTACATAGTATACACAACTGGGCGCGCGTGGGAACTATAGCCCAAACCCTCCATGCACGCCGAATTACGCGACAATTTAATAAGTAAAAAAAAAAAAAAAACGATCCACTGCCTGTCCCTATATTTGCTTAGATATTTAAAACTACACGTCGGATTTCAATGCGGTATTTTTTAATAGATAGTGATTCAAGAGGAAAGGTTATACACCTCGATAAAAAATTTCGTACACAAAGAACCCTACAAGCAATCCAATAGGGAGTCTATAGTCTGATAGGGATCAATGAACCCTCGAGAACAAAGCGTCTACAATACCTACAGCTCTATCTATAACGCATCTGCTTAAATCAGCACAAAACCGTTTCCATATAAAAGCAGTAGAAAACCAAATAAAAACGAAAGGCAATTAACCGCTTTTACGAGAATATCCCGAAAGACTGGGCGCGCTAGCTCTTAAAATTGTCACGTATATTGTACATCCCTTTCTTTTTAAGCGTGTGAGAGGGACGAACGATGTGTTCGCGATCGCTAGTGGACTCGGGCATTTTTTTCATACGTTTTTGGTTCCATACCCAAAGGGTAAAAACAGGACTCGACTATCTTATAATAAAAAATAAACAAATATCAGGGAACAATTCACACAAATTGAACTAGTCCCAAAGTAAGCGCCACTAACTTAAGGCTTGTATTATCTTATGAACCTTATGTTTAAAAAAAATCTTCTTGACTCCTTCAAAAACCCCGTACTGCGGCGTTCACGTCGTCATCTTCATTTGTGATCTCTGGGAAGCTCTTTTAATCGTGGAAATAGAAACCTCAAGGAGCGAGGTCTGATGACTATGAAGTGTGCTCTATCAAGTTAAAGCCAAGACCTTTGCTGGTAGCCATCGCCACACTTGACACTTGACAGTAATTTTTAAGATGAGACCATGATCGCCGCATAACTAATTTTATATTAAGAAAAATATATAATAAGTGAATACTCCTAAAATATGACTTTTCCAAAAATAAAATCTCACTCCTTGCCATTCTCGTTACTTATTGCACAGCTCTTGTATGTTTAAAAACGTTGAGAGACACAAGGAGTTTCCGCTGAAGCGCTTCAGAGCGAACTTGTTCAAAGGATGGCTTAGGTCGTTCCAAACTTTTCCGGATCACGAGTCTTCCCAAACTGCTGCCAAACTTTGAGAAGCCATCGGTTAGCGGAAATCGTTTGGCGATCGCTTTGGTCTAGTTAGAGCTTTGTTTGTTCGTTTACACGGGTTAACAACTGACTAGTACAATCCCGTGAGCTGCTAGCTTATTCGTAACTCGCTCGCAATCGCCATCGTGTTCATTTTGACAGTTCTTGTATGAATGTGACAGCTAGGTGATTCCGATACCAATTGTCAGCCCATACATGATTTGTCAAAATTAACACGATTACTATTGCGAGCGAGTTACGTAATAAGCTAGCTGGTGTTGCTCATAGTTCAATGTTCAAAATAATTACGAGTTTATTGGAATAAACATAAGATTATGAATAAAAAGAAAGCAAATTAAAAACTAAACTTAAACTAATCTTTAAAATTAAGGGATGGGTAAAAAATGTTAAACTCACGTGAGGCGTAAGGCGGAGGCAGAGTTCAAGTACCTATCAAGATATTCAGGATATCAGGATCCTCTTAAGAGCTTATTTTGAATGAATATATGAATGAATCGCGTTCGAATTTTGAAGTGTTTTTTTTTGTTGAGTCGTGGAGCAAAAGTACTAGGGCATCAGCACATTGTTAGAGGTCTGTCAATATAGATAATACACGTACGTTTTTTTTTTTTTGTTAGCGGCCAGTACGGTATGCGTCTTGAGAGTTTCGGCATAGAATAAGTAAGAACATAGTAGAACGGAATCTCCCACTCCGGCCGGACTCAAGGTCACGATATTACAGTACTCGCTAAGCGAGCGACTCAGTCGCACGCGCGTTTGGCACTTAAACTACTACTAGTTTTACGTGAGCCTGTATGTATTTTATTTTATATTTGTCGGTAAGTAATACTTACTTGAATCATCTTAAATGGCTTCATTTGGTATGGCACTTGTAATAACTTCTTACTTAGAAGTACCTATCTATAATATGTATGTACGTACCTAATGATTTATAAATTTCATATTTTGTAAAACTAGAATAAAATAATGATTTCAAAGTAAATAAAAACTTATATTTTAGCGATATTATCTTTAGACGTAAGTATAATATTTAACGGTAAGCAACCCTAGCAATACGCCTGGACGACAGAGGGGTGTAACGACGTGAAGGGGGAAGTAGGTATATAAATGGCGGCGTTTTGGACGCGGTCAAAAGAGATTCCGTTCTACCCTGTTATTATCTATTCTATGGTTTCGGATACAACATTGAAATCTGTTTTCAGTTCTGCCGGCACTCAAAGAGTGCTACCCGTCGCTTTTTTTTTAATTCGTCATCAATTTAGCTCTGGGGTAATCAGTACAGTTCGTTTAACGTTCAAAGAGCCGTACCGTTTACGGAGCAGACGGGAAGCATTAAATAATTTAAATACGTACACAATTGTTTACGCATAGCAGACTCCAGCCGCTTAATCGCAATTGTGCAACACACGGCCCGATAGGATAGAGAACCAAGATATGTGCTTAAAAAATTAGTCAAAGCACATCTTTTAGAAACACAGAAGCAGGGATATCCCTGAGTATAAAGCGCGGCAGTTCAAGTAGACGCAAATTATAAATGGGTATACGCACAAAATACAATATAGGCACACTCTAAACACAAACTACATTGGTATGATAACACACAAATCGTTAAATTGAGCACATAACGCATCATGAGACACAAACAGCACGTTAGGGTAGGTTAGGTTAGTTTGGCTTTTAGTTTAAGTTTCAGCTTTAGTTGCGGCCACCCTGGACAGAGGGACCAGGCTGAAAACCAGCGCTGGAAATTATCTCCAGCATGTGCTGAGCCCGGTACCCATTGCCAAGCGATCGGATTTTAGGTTAAGTTTAAATATTATCATTATTTTTTAAGTTTTCTTTTAATTGTATTTACTTAAACTCATGTATGTTGGCAATAAAAGGTTTTTATTTTTTTATTTTTATTTTTTAAGGGCCTGTCTCACTAGTCCTTGACTGTCAGTTATCTATGATTCCGTCTCTATTTATAACTACGAAACAGACAGACGTCATCATAGTTAACTGACAGTTGAGGAGTGGTGAGACAGGCCCTTAAGAGATGTATAAAATACATACAGTCAGCGTCAAATAGTTCGTGACACCCAAAGTAGCCAAATAGTTCGCAACACGTCATTGTTACAGTTGAAATAGCGAGTAACCCAGACGGTATTTTTGTGTTTATTTTTAACAATTACTATTTTCGTTTTTTTTCCCCGTTCACCCCTTGTGCCCCCCCCCCCTTACTAGAAAAAAAAAATTGGATCCGCCCTTGCCTATTCTAGCGGTATAAGAAAGGCCAAGTTATACATAGGTACATAATGTTTTAATAAAAGTCAAGTCATCATTACCACCAACCAGACAAAATAAAAACAAAATTCGATCCATCATACAATTGCCTCAGTCGTCCCGGCTTGAAAATCTCTCGCTCACACTGAAAGTGTTCAACATAAGAACGAGAGGGACAATGATTCACAAAGCTCTCCATCCTAAACGCCCGCACGTACGCGCAACACGGAAGCCCGAAGCCGCAAATAGGCCGAAAGCGAAACAAACCCGCGCTAGCCCACTGTACACTACTACATGCACACGCAACGCACACTATATTATCGTGAACGCACACACTTACTCGTACACGTACGTATGCACCCGACACGATTGAGAAATCAATCGGAGATCGCGGGTCAAACGGCGTGGTTCACATTACACATTAACAAATGACGAGTGATTATTTATCAAACTCCTATTTCACCAACATGATAATTGTCAGTGACAAGTGACAATTCTGTTTACATTACAAACTCGACGAGAATCCACGCCGGTTGGATTCATATTGAATACGGATTCCGTTTCGAATCGTCAACGGTCACCGACAATTGACTAATTGGTAAAGTTGGATCGATCACTGTCAGATCCAAACTAGGAGTGTCAAAAACGACAGCTAAAGAAGCAGAATTGAATAGACGTCATTGTAAGACCCCGGGCAGACGTAAAACACCGCGGTCAAAGAACGTTCGACAACGGTTCGGGATAATCACAATCACTGTTCAGAAAACTGTCGACAAAGTGCGAATTTCCGAGTGGCGTGCAGAGGAAGGTCGTCAATATAGACATCGGCATGCAACGGGAGGGTGGCGCAATTTGTGCACCACAATGAGCTATGATGATAGCCAACCTCCTCAGGAGACGGCATCGAAAGAAGACGTCTTTGTGTCAGCCTTCGTGCATACAGATAATGACTATTTCCTTTCCATTCGCGTTTAAATTCCGATGAAATTGCAACGGCAATCAATTGTCAGCATGAGGGGGGACTACTCCGAAATTTGTATCACACCATTCCTCTCATTCTCCCGTCAATGACTATTGGTGCGAGCGGAACAGCACGTAACCATGGCGTCATCATCTTTAAATTACTGTCAAGTGTCAAGTGTGGCGATGGCTACCAGCAAAGGTCTTCGCTTTAAATTGATAGAGCACACTTCATAGTCATCAGACCTCGCTCCTTGAGGTTTCTATTTCCACGTTTAAATGAACGTCTCTGATATCAGAAATTTGAAGATGACGACGCTGTGATCGCCGCAGTACGGGGGTTTTTAGGGGGTCAAGATGATTTTTTAGACAAAGAATGTTATATTTAGAGAAAAGATACAATAATTGAATACTTCTAAGAAATGACTATTTCGAAATGTAACTGCATTCTTGCCATGTCTTCCCGTTGCACCCCGAACAGACTAAGCGTTGCAACGGTCTGTAAAGTTTCACTTTCGAATGCGCCCGCGTCGATAATTGTCGGACGCGTTCGCGATCCGCTCGTTACGTTTTAATTAATGACTATGGAATAATGTACGTTGCCGTCGAGTGATTTATCGGCAAAGGGTGGCGCCGCGTTAGCACGGCAGGCCGTTTCACTTTCAGCGAGTGATAACTGATAAGTCAAGTGCAACCATTGATATCATACTAAATTTGTATATACATACATCCATCATCATCCACTGCTGGATATAGGCCTCTCCTAAAACGCGCCCGTTTCCAGCTTGTCGTATCCAGTCACTACCAGCCACCTTTCGCACAAACTCCATCTAGCAGGAGGTCGTCACACACTGCGCTTGCCGACTCTCGGTCTCCACTCAAAATCTCGTTACCCCATTGTCATTTCGTTGTTTACATTTGTTAAGTTCTTGAACTGAACCAACTAATCCTTTAAATACTCGAGAGCAAACAGACCGGGTTACTTCCCGTAAAAAGTTGTATCAGAAGTGATCCGGTTTCTTTGCTACTAGTTAGATGCCACGCACACAAGCGCGGTTGACGAGGCGTAGTTTAAACCTTATTCACATTGCCGCTCACAGAACTGAATCAGAGCCTTGTATGTGATCTGAGATTGCGCTATGGCGTTTGGCTGGCAGCCATGGTATTGACCTCTTTCCGCACTGCAGTCCTGTCGCCTTGACTTACATGCTAGCCAAAGGTATTAGACAAACCATAGAATACGCAAATGCATCTACCTCGCGTGTCCGAACTCCGAACCCCAAGCGTCGAGTGTTCCACGCATTTTGAAAAAAATACGACATTTTGAAGGACCATTTCAATCGAAGCGGGACATACAAACATCCGAAAACAGCCGGCCGCGTCGTCTCGCAATTGTAAACAGTGCGGACGTAAATAAAAATCATATTTATAATCGCGACGCCAAGCCAAAATATCAACGCCGGTTACAATTCTACGTGTTTATTTATATTTGGTATTTTTAGCGGTAGAGTAGAGATGCGGTCGTCCCGTACGACTTATGGTTTTACTGCTTTAATTGATGGCATTTTTTTTCTCAGAGCTACTTTTTATTGTCCGACTCAAAACATGCATTCATTTCTATTTGTGATAAAACGTACATATAAAACCTATTACAAAAACAAAACGTTTTGCGGGTGGTAGGGCCTTGTGCAAGGTCCGTCCGGATAGCTACCACCATCTTACTCGCTAATCCTGCCGCTAAGCAGCAGTGCTTGCAATGCTGTGTTCCGGTGTGGAGAGTAAGACAGCCGGGGAAATTACGGGCACAAGAGGCATTTCATCTTAGCCTTCTAGGTTGGCAACGCATCTGCAATCCCTCCGGGGTTGCGGGTGTCTATGGGCAGTGGTGATCGCTTACCATCAGGTGGCCCACTTGCTCGTTTGCCTTCCTATTCGCAAAAAAAAAAAAAAAAAAACGACACTTGTTTTATTTTATTTTCAGGAAATGACTAGGTAATTTTGTCAAAAAATGAAGATAACTTTAATTGGCTTCCTCCTAGGCCACCCAACGGAGACCAAGAACAGGGACAAAACTCGTGTAAGCTAATTTGGCATAGTTGTAGGGAATGGTGTTTTAAACCACATACCTCTACTGAAAGTACCTGATGGGTAGGAGTGGAGCTAACTTGTGTAGAGGTACCTTTTTAGTTTTGTGTAAATAACTCTTAAACGGTGGCTCACAGCAAAAAATGACTTGAAACATAAGTAATCTACATAAAATTCTCTACAAAAAAGATTCTACACATTTTTTCTCTGGGATCAATATTTTATGAGATATGGAGAGAACAAGATGGACAATAAAAAAATAAACACATTTCTTTAAGTCAGGTACTGGAGTCTCTTGCCACTTCAACGAGCTCCTATTAGGGGCCTATAGTCTAGTTAAAATCGTAGGAACACCGGAACTTGTTATATACTTATTAGCCTGACGTTATAACGATAGTATGCAACAAAGTAATATACAAGGCCGTCCTTGTGTTGCACCTTAGTCGCGATGGCAACATGCCAATGTCGCGCCACGTCAATAGGCTCGAACCGACACATCTCTCACAGACTCACACACAAACGGATTTGTAGAAAGAGTTGAAAGGTAGCTCGAGACAGACGTGTTCCTAAACTTTCCAATAAAACATGTCTTCCATGCTGGCCTGCGAGCAAAGGAATTAGGAAACATGTTAAAGGCGATGAGGCTGGCAACCCATCACTATTTATTGACTCCCCTTTCCAACTATACACCTACAATCATGCTTATAGGGATTGCAAAATCCGGTTCTTTTCTCAAATCCAGATTTACAAATTATCTAGCCTCGGACTCTGGGCAAGGCAGAGTTTGAAATAGGTAACTGTGGTTTCCCATGAGGCTGACATAGTCACCATTGGTGCACTCAAGCCTCGTTAAAATTTTAGATGAAAAAAAAAACAAATTATCAAATTGTACAAATCCGGATTATCCAGATTTTTCGGATTGTTATAAATATATTGAAATTTTCATGTAATTACATGTTTTTTGAAACCTGATGGTGTTCAATTTTATTGTTTTTAAAATTTCCCTAAGAATATATAAAATACTAGCTGTTGCCAGCGACTTCGTCTGCAAAGAATTCGTTTATCGCTATCCCACAGGAACTACGCAATTTTCCGGCATAAAATGTAGCCTATGTGCTATTCCAGACTTTTCTCTACCTATGTGCCGAATTTAATCCAGATCCGTTGGGCTGTTCTGGCGTGATTGAGTAACAAACAAACATCCATCCATCCATAATTTCGCATTTATAATATTAGTTAGATTAGAAAACTGCAAAAATCTTGATAATCCGCGTTTAATCAGTCCAG
The DNA here is from genome assembly GCA_963854515.1 of Pandemis heparana. Classification (NCBI taxonomy): domain Eukaryota; kingdom Metazoa; phylum Arthropoda; class Insecta; order Lepidoptera; family Tortricidae; genus Pandemis; species Pandemis heparana. The sequence continues at coordinate 33,981,347 of OY978006.1, forward strand.
TACTGCTGTGTCTGCAGTACAGTACAGTGCTACGGGACCGGCCGACTAGCTAGATCTAAAGCTAGGTATGAGGTAGCCAGTAAAGCGCGGAGAGGAGAGGGATATATATGCTACGTGGCGGGGAACGAAACGAACGCATGAATGAATGAAATGAAACTAAATTCAATAGGAAATTCTGCTTAAGTGTTAACTTTGTAAACTGTAATTGAAATCCGAAAAAACCGGATTTTTATGTTAAAAATCCGAATTTATAAAAGGCGACAAAAATCCGGATTTATCCGGTTATTTCGGATTATCCGGATTGCAATCCCTACATGCTTAACATGGCCTTTAGGTCTTGTTACCTTAGGCTCTGTCTACCCACTAAACTAAGAGATGCCGCGCAGAATTAACATTAGTTCTGACACACCCCCTTCGAAATTCGAAACTCGAAAAACCCCGTTCGTAGCGTAGCACACCTCTATGATACTCAAGGAATATTTGACAAATTCAAAGTCTATATAGCTTAGTAGGCTCTGCGATATCGTTGTCTGTTAGTTACATTCCTCCTATATACATAAAAATACATCCAGTTGTAACAAAGTCAGAAGTGTTAGTGAATTTTATAGTGTTTTAAAACGTTATAGAACACTTTATGACACCAAGTGTGAGTGAGGGCACCGTAATACTAAGATTGGTTGTAGTCGCCATTTTGTGTTAAGAGTCATCGAACCAGACACTCCGATACGTTAACGAGGCTCTTATCAGAAAAATGCGTGTTTTTAAAACGGCCCATTTCCATTATAAGTATCAAATTAACAATCACTAAGCAACATACAAAGTTCTATGAAAAGCGACCCTGATGCCCTAGTACTTTTGCTCCACGACTCAACAAAAAAACACTTCAAAAACCGAACAAGATTCATTCGTATTTCAAAATAAGCTCTTAGGGGATCTGATAACCTGGTACTTAAACTCTCCCTCCGTCTTACACCTGACGCGAGTTTAAAAATTTTTACCCATCCCAAAAAGCTCTCAGCGCCGCTAAGGAAGTTTTCCTTCAAAGACCTCTAAACCGCACTGTAGACAGAGCATCATTAGGATAATAAAATGTGTAGATACCATCAGCCAAATATGTGATCTACCACCCTAAGGTTAAAATTCCTTTGCACGTCACAATAATATAACGTCGACAAGACAGGCTGTCGACTTGAAAGTTCGACTTTAGCGCCATTTTCATTTGACAGGAAGTTGGATAAAAAGTGGCAGACCACTTATTTGGGCGACCGTACATTCAATGATAATTGTAATATTATCAAAACGTTTCTAAAGCAATGCCGCGGTCGGTTAATTAAAACGAGGGCAGTGTTTAAACGTATTTTAATTGGGTCGTAAATTAATGGCACCGAAGGGAAGTCAACTCATTTTAAAGAGGCACGCTACAAACTACTATATAATTGCTAGGCTAATTAACTCCTGTGCTAGATAAGAGAGCATACATATTTTAGTGGGTTATACATATAGATATAACGAGTACCTTTCGTTCTTATAATACAACTAGCGATACCGGACAGTGATAAAGAAATACATGTCAATTGCTAATTCTAAGCGAGATGCAGCGAACACAAGCCAGTTGTAAGATTTTGCATAGAAAAGGAAAGTCATGATGATATCACACACAAGCTATACGTAACAAATTGCACTTAGAAACGGTGCATCTAATCTAGATGCAGATGCGACCGGCAGATGCGGCGAGCCCGTTTTTGCAACACTTTCACATTTGTTGCAAAACTAGTTGGGATAGGACACAGCGGATTGGAAACGAAAGATCAGTAGGCTTATTGTCTAACTCGCTCGCAATCGCCATCGTGTTCATTTTGACAGTTCATGTATGGGCTGACAATTGGCATCGGAATCAGCTAGATGTCACATTCATACAAGAACTGTCAAAATGAACACGATGGCGATTGCGAGCGAGTTAGACAATAAGCCTGCAGTATATTTGCTGGCTAATATCTTAAGCATGACCTTGAATGCGCAGAAGTGAATTTAGCGTCTCTTTGGTATAAAAGTACATGCGCGAACTTACCCCTTCCACGTCGTTCTTGCTCAAGATGTTTGCCGGCAATTATACAGTGTGTGAACTCTTAGAATACTATTCGGGTTTGTCTCACACGCTCTTATGGCTTTGATAATTGAATCGGCCAACTGAGGGAGACAACAACACAAACCCGAATGCCATTCATTTAAAAAAAAAATTTAATAGCGCCATCGATACTGCCGATGATTCCGCCAATGTCGAGGTTGAAGAAGACAGTGTCGTTATTTAATTAACTGTTGTTCGGTGGCTGAACGCTACGGACTGTACCGTGGAAAAACGTCTAGATGAAGCGATTTCTGGGCTTTGTTTTTAATAAACGTGTATTTTTCCCTTTGCGAACAAAATTACCTCAATTTTATATTAAAAAATATGTCAGTAGTGTAAGTAACGACCTATGAAATTGTATTGAAAATATAACAAAACTGTCAAAAAATTAAGTAACGTGCACTTTTTTATTTAAACTAAAATAGTGCTCGTGATTTTGATTCAGAAAAGTCCAAAATTTAATAATTTTGCAAAAAATAAGTAAAAGGTACACCTTGTTTTTGAAAGGCTCTTTCCTTGGCATCTTCTCGTCCGAGTCAGCCTATAAACTCTCCGGGGATTTGTGACCGAAAACTTACACTAAGCATACTGAATTTGACAAAATGGTGGCCGGATAAATTATAATCTAATTCTTAATAGTATAAATCTTCAAAATCTTCTTTCTTCTGGGAGCAAAGAAACAACTTAGAATGTACCAGCTGCTTTTCTTCAAACAGATGGCATAAGCCCATCGAGAGAATGGCCGAACATCTCAAGAATCATGTTATAGGCGATGCTAGCCAACCCAAAACTGTTTCGATTCCCCTTTTTCATATTTACGAGCGTGTACCTGAGCGTGGCCCTAGGCTCTGTCTACCCCGCCCGTAAGGGATAGAACGTGATTGTGCATGTATGTATGATAATTTATCAGTAGGCTTATTGTCTAACTCGCTCGCAATCGCCATCGTGTTCATTTTGACAGTTCTTGTATGAATGTGACAGCTAGCTGATTCCGATGCCAATTGTCAGCCCATACATGAACTGTCAAAATGAACACGATGGCGATTGCGAGCGAGTTAGACAATAAGCCTAATGTTTACAAATTCTTCGAATTCAACCTGCCTCTTGTCACAACACAGTGACTGCGGTAACGATCGTTTGTTAGTGCCGTCTGATGCTCTCAGTAATGCGATATCGTTCCCGTTTCTTTGTTCCGCATTTAAACAGACACAAGAGAAAGACTTAACTTATAAATACAATTCCAATAGTAACTTCAAAGGCATGTTCAACGGTAATTTCATGACTTGACATTCTAGTTTTCATTTTTTCTAACAGACAGAGTCGTTCCAAATGAAGCAACTACTTGAGCTAATGAGTTTGATATGTTATTCTTTAAATGGGGTTATGTTAATTGCTGAAATAACGATTTAAAGTCTCACATACTACACACGGTGACTTTGAATTAGTACACTAACTAATTAATTCAATTTTTTTATTAATAATAAAAAGATAAAACTACATTTATTGAGGTGCATAAGTCAGTTGAGACAAAGAACGTAGTAACCGGGCGATAATTTCAGTTCAAAATTTAATCCTAAATATAAAAATAATTCTTAAAATGATGTTAGTTTTTAACGAACCTCTGATTAAAATGTAAATTGCCATCGATTACTGAGTCGGAAAAAATGGTCCGCTTTTACTTATTCAAGTCACCGTGTATACAGCCAAGTACTCACATACCAACTTATTTAAATTTAACGTCTCACTCATAAACACCACATCCTCACGATCATACATTAAGGAAGTCCATCCTTCCTTATGATCGACTAGTTAGTTCAAAAGAGTAAACGCCGCGGCGGGCAGGTGGCAAATTGTGTCACAGCGCGGCCCGCGGCCCGCAGCGGGCCAAGGTTGGCCGCCTTGACATTTCCCGAGTCCAGGCCCGCACGTTTATCGAGTAAATGTTATATAACATATCAACAGCACTCAGCTGCGATTCGTTGGAATGTTTCAAGCGATTCGTTGGAATTTTAAAAAGGCTGTGAGGCCTCAGAGACAAACAAACTTACATTCACATTTACACGTACATACATAAATCACGTCTTTATCTATTACGGGGTAGACAGAGCCTAAGGTATCAAGACCTAAAGGCCACGTTTGGCATAATTGTAGGCGTATAGATGGAAAGGGAAATCAAAATAGTGATGGGTTGCAAGCCGGATCGCCTATAAAATGAACTAAGATTTTCGCCCGTTCCCTCGATGTGCTTTTACCATCAGCGCGGGAAGAGAAGCAACTGGTACAATTCTATGTTTTCTTTGCTCCCCGAAGAGAGAGAGAAAGAGAAGATTTGAAGATTTATACTATTAAGAATCTTACTAATATTATAAATGCGAAAGTATGGATGGATGGATGGATGGATGGATAGATGGATGTTTGTTTGTTTGTTACTCAAGACGAAGTCGCTGGCAACAGCTAGTTAGATTATAACTAGCTGTTGCCAGCGACTTCGTCTGCAAAGAATTCGTTTATCGCTATCACGCGGGAACTACGCAATTTTCCGGGAGAAAAAGTAGCCTATGTGCTATTCCAGACTTTTCTCTATCTATGTGCCAAATTTCATCCAGATCCGTTGAGCCGTTCTGGCGTGATTGAGTAACAAACAAACATCCATCCATCCATCCATCCATCCATACTTTCACATTTATAACATTAGTTAGATTAATCCGGCCACCATTTTGTCAAATTCAGTATGCTTAGTGTAAGTTTTTGTTCACAAATCCCCGGACAGTCTATAGGCTGACCCGGAGTCGGAGAGCCTTTCAAAAACAAGGTGTACTTACCTACCTTTTACTTTTTTCTCAAAATTATGAAATTTTGTACTTTTCCAAATCAAAATCACAAGCACTGTTTAATTTTTTTTAACAGTTTTGTGATATCATCCCGGAAAATTGCATAGTTCCCGCGGGATAGCGACAAACATGGCAAAGGTCGCAGCTGACTAGAGTTGCGACGTCAATAATCACAGCATACAAAATCGCGGGCAGAAGCTAGTATAGAATAAATTTAACTTTCCCAGAGCTCAGTGGCCTAAGATTTTCGGCAATAACGTTGCCATGTCCGAAAGGAGTTTTGTTCAGCTATAACGCGTGTATTAGTAATATGTCATTGCGTCATACATCATTTCGCCCCTGACATTTGCAATAGTGCTATATAGGTTAACGTCGACATGGGTATAGTGCAGTGTCGCATTCCAGGGGACAAACTAACTGTTCGCTTCCTACCGCCCGTGTCCTGGACATAAAGAGGATAGCACCATTCAGTTCAATTGTAGCGAATGTTGGATCGCGTGCAGTGCATGGCGCAACTGCGGAGATGTATAAAACTATACACATACTAGCTTCCCCACACAGTTATCAGAGCCTCTAGTGTAAGTTTTCACACGAACAAACGTCTCGAACGCGTTCACGTAAACGTCTCAATTACTATGGAAAAATTGGCAGCGCCACTTGCGGATCGAAACGGCAACAAACAGAGCCTCTGGTGTAAGTTTTCACACGAACAAACGTCTCGAACGCGTTCCCGTAAACGTCTCAATTACTATGGAAAAATTGGCAGCGCCACTTGCGGATCGGAACGGCAACAAACTGTTCCCATAGTATTTGACATTTTAACGCAAACGCGGTCGAGACGTGTTCTGTGACCGAAAACTAAGCATAACAGCATAACAAACAGCATACAGTATAAGCATACAGTAGGCTTATTGTCTAACTCGCTCGCAATCGCCATCGTGTTCATTTTGACAGTTCATGTATGGGCTGACAATTGGCATCGGAATCAGCTAGCTGTCACATTCATACAAGAACTGTCAAAACGAACACGATGGCGATTGCGAGCGAGTTAGACAATAAGCCTACAGGTTTCAGGGGCCTTACCATCTTAATGCGATTCAGTTTAGGTTCGATCGCTGTCAGATCCATAGTAAAAGTGACAACAACTTAACTGAGTCGGAATTAGGACGTCATGGTAAGGCCCCAGCTGTCGTTATAGTATGGATCTGATAGTGAGCGAACTTAAACTGAATCGGAATTGAATTGCTTGAAGACGTCATTGTGTATTATTATTAATCTTAATTATTTTTATTCAGTGTCTATTTCACATTTCACTTCCCACTTCACTTTGTTCTTCTTATTAAAACTGAAAGTATTTATTGTCTTTTTATTAAACTGGTCGGCGCAGCGCGCCGCCAGTGCAGCGCCAAGCGGCCGCACTGGCAGGATCGCCATGTGAGGATGGGCGTTGAGAGTGACTGAATAGGCCGAGTTTAGAGTAAATACTGACCTTACCTTTATTATAATATAGACTTAGGCTTATATAGTTACATACATACTGGGAGAGTGTGAGTGTGGCACACTACAATTGTATTGAAACCAAAGCGTGCCGACTTGGAATTAACCGCGAAGCTTGGTCGGTGATCAGACACGCAAATGGTACATATTTGACGACGCGTTTGGCCTAGTTGGTAGTGAGTGACCCTGCCTGCGAAACAAGGGTCCCGGGTTCGAATCCTGGTAAGCAAGGGCATATATGTATTTGTGTGATGAGCACGAATATTTTGTATCTGAGTCATGGATGCTTCTATCTATTTAAGCATGTATATAGTTGTCTAGTCCCCGTAAAACAAGCCTTACTAAATAGCGCTTACTTTGGGACTAGGTCAATTTGTGTGAATCGTCCCCTAACATTTATTAAATTTTATCAGTATCACAAAGTCTATCGACGTCGATTTTAAATTTTATCGATTCTATCAGTCAACTATTATGGGAACTAATATCAACATGTCACGCCTACGCCGGGGATGGGAGCGACAAGTTGTGACGTCAGAGCGTAGCGTAATCGACTTGGTGACGTCATGGTATTGCTGGCGAGCGATACGCTTGCGTTACTCTTCAATTTGATAGAGGCGTGGGTTCAAATCCTGACAGTACACGATGAATATTTAACACGTTAACTTAAGTAATAAGGGTTTAATACAAGCTGACGTTAGGTGGTTAGTGAGGTGTATAAAACATGTCGCTGCTCACTGTGATTAATTTTATACAAAGCGGATAAGTTTTTACGTAAAATAAGTCTTCCATGCTGGTGTAGGAGTGGGCAAAACATAGAATGTACCAGTTGCTTCTCTTCCCGCGCTGATGGTAAAAGCCCATCGAGGGAATGGGCGAAAATCTTATGAATCATGTTATAGGCAATGCGGGTAGCAACCCATCACTATTTTGATACCCCCACCTATACGTCCACGTATGTATTTTATTTGTGTTATTTAATTAAACCAATTCGATTTGTTCATCCAGTTACTGGCACGCATTTAAAGCAGTCAAAAGCACCAGTTAAACGCCAGTAGCTGTCAGTAAAAACTTAACCGACACGGCCGTATTGAACCGTTAACCCGAGCCGTCCGTCAGTTTACTGCAATCGTTAAACTAAATAGGTTTATACACCATTAATCCCGATAAGCGGTGCCGTGCCGATTCGTTATTGTACTAAGATCACGCTTGGGTTTATTACTTGCTCGCTCTTAATTGTGTTTCAAAATAATTAGAAGGAAAAACTTACGTAAATCACTGTTTATTTTATTTTATAACAGAAGTCAACCCGAAACCTTTAGTCTTTTATTCGTTATAAATAGAGCAAATTAAAATTTGGTTTATCTGAAAAGAGATAGAGACAAGTCCTTGATATCTTATATCTCATTGATTTTTAACAGTAATTTGAAAAATGTTTTCATTTAAATTATATTTTAACAAAATATCTGCATGTTTTGATTACATTGCACGGCCGTGATGCGAAAGGGTAACAAAAGGACTAACGCCGCAATGTAACGTAATGTTATTTGCGGTATTTATTTCTCAAGTCTAAACTAGACTAGTTTTAAAAGTAGAAGTGCTGTAGAAAATAATCACTAAGAAATCAAAACAAACATAAGAACAGATATAATTCGCTTAGCGCCGCATTTGAAACATATATAGCCATAATTCGCCGAGCTGAACACAATTTAGCTAAAAAAATAACGTCACGTATTCTACATCTCTTATTAAGTTATTTGTAAACTGACATATCAAAATCCACAATGAAGAAAAAATGAATACTTACAACAGAAAACAATGAAAAAAAATAAACATTTAAAAAAATACTTAAAACGCTATCTTTACGACGGAGCCACGGCGGGTGATTTACATAAATTAATGTCGTCGGCGTGGCTAGCACAATTTGCTGCGACAACCTGACTCGCTTCGTACACATACGAGTTACCTACCTACCTAAGGGAGAGGCTCGTTAGGTAAGCGACAAACGGGATGCGTTTACTCTGTACCGCTTGTTTGCATGTCACCAGACCTTTGTGTAAGAGTCATCTAACTTGGACGCTAAAGCGACGTCGCTGCTACGTAACTCGTATCCAGACGTCGCCATAGCGTATGAGTGATAGTCGATTATCTACACTACATGAATTCTCTGGCTACAGTAGCAGTCGCGCGCGTTTTAGGCCACCCGTCTCTTTCTAGAACAAACAGCAAGAAAAGGACGGCAATTCTATCTCGCGCGCGACACGGTACGGCCACGTCGCCACGGCGTCCAGGTGAGGCAAAGCTCTTAGGCGAATTAGAACCACTGCTTACACGCAGCTGCATCAAAGAGTAGTGTGCACTAGCAAGGAAGCAAAATCAACCTACTCAAGTAAACTAGCCTGTGCATCACATTCTCGCCACCTGTCTTGTAAAGAAAAAGGAAGTTAGTAAAGCCTGCGTGACACTATCAGTGAACTGTTTATACGCACTCAATTTGCTGTACGTACCTACGCGAGAACCAAATAATACCAATTCTTAAACCAGAATCCCAACCACTCACTCCAATTCCCTGTTCTGGTATTATCCACCAACACGCTACGGCGACGTCGCCTCCAGCCAACGCACTTAGCGATATGGTTTAGCAACATCAAGCTCGTATAGAATTACATATAGCTAGCTACTGACGTAAACATGTCGTCTGTTTCGCTTCTTTAGCTGAAATAACCTTTGTTTCCATCTTCCGACTCAATCAAATCGACAGCGGCATTAGAAAAAGCTAGACTTACCGGCTGGAATGGTCCTGGAAGTTGCCACCATCTAGCAGCCTGACCTTCGCGAAGAGAACAGCCGAAACGAAAGGCACTTCGGTTAGCTCCTCGAGGCAAGCCTGGACGCCGAACTTGTACCGTTTCTTCTTGGTCATGAACGCCATCACTGCATCCGTGGATCGAACTGGTTTGAGCCGGTTACGACCGGTAGGTACTGGTAGCGCAACACTTCACATGTATGGTTCAGGTGAGGTTGGTCTGCGCGTGGTTTCGTACGCTTCGCTGTCGCATAGCGGCCGAACTACGCGATCTGAAAAAAGACAATCAATCAGAAAAAATACAAGGACTTTAATGCTGGTAATGATTGAACGTTAGTAACGTTACTAAATGTGTGTATTTATACCTTTGAGCTACAAAAATAAATTAACAGATGCAGTCAACTGTAGTTAAGACCGGCTAAAAAGCGCAACAAAACGGGAAAAAAAATTACTGTCATTACTCGAACTTACTAAAGTGGCAAAAAAAAATTACAACACAGCAACAAGCTTTAGTTTGAGCTGTAGTTTCTGTATGGTGACACACGCATTTTTTACACGGATCTAATTACAAAAATCTGGCTCCCGTTCCTCAATACTCGTATATATAGCTAACCTTATTTATGCATACACCTAACTACGAAGAATATTCGTCCCGCTATCACAGGGAGTACCGAGCAACTCGGTCGGCGGTGCGCAAGTAAATAAGCTGAAAACCCAAACGACGTTTTCGCCTTAGGCACATTGAATTATACAGTATGCGATCACTATATGTATTTCCGACAAGGGGCACAGATAAGTCTGAATATATTATGCATTCCCCCAGACGTTTGTCATTGTATATCATTGAGAACGTATTTAACTTTTAAATCTGCAGACGAACTGTCGGAAGGTCGCTGAAGGTTAACCTTCAACCTGAAACTTTGTCTTTAATCGGCTTAAGCATCAAGAGGATAATAGACCGGGTCCTGGCGGACGCGCCGCCTCGCGAGGCAGCCATTTTCGGCTCATATTAGAGCCTGGCTGGAGTCAAACGAAATCATGCCTCAGGCTAGCTTGCGAGTCGGCTAGCTTAATTAAACAGCAGAGATCCTGGGCGAGCCTCTAGTGGAGACTCTGCAAGCCGCTATCAAGATTATATTATATCTCTCTTGCTCGCACGCCTCGGGTCTATTGCCGTAGAAAGAGTGGCGACACCGAGCCCGACTTTTCAGAGCACATCACTCGAAACTATTATACGAAACTGTGCTGAATTTGAAAATACGAGTAGAAGAATATAACAGTTTTATAAAACTTAATTATTAGACTTAAGTCTTGTCATGTCTGTCTATCACAAACTGGCTTTCCAAATTATCTTATCACATCATTTCACTAACAAGCGCTAACACAAATCAAACAAAGTATCAAATCAAAACTCAATAAGTGCCAAGAATTTCTTACGAACAATCTTTTAGAAGAGCGTCGAAGCGTATACGCGAAATCAAATATCTCAGTTGGCACAAATCGGAAATGGCATGTTTGCCATCGGAATATACATAAGTAGACGCGCGCTACGAAAACAGGAAATGGGACATCGGCTTCTAAATACCAATCTAAGAAGACCACGGACCAATGTGGAAGTGGATGAAGTTTATACAGTCAGCATGAGAAGTATGTAAACAGTCGAAGAGGTTAAAATGATCTATATACACCCGCTTATTAATTATTACCTTCGCGATAGTCGTGTGTGCATTTTCAAATGTTTATAAACTTTTGACGCTGACTGTACGGTGAAATCTAGGAGACCTGAGCGTGTCAATTTTCGAAAACGTCATTAAAAATAAAAAATCTAGGTATGTTAGATCAAGCGCTTTACCATTTTTCATGAAGGACGCAAACGCAATGGGAGGTCGTCAACACCGTTCTTTTACAAATGAAGTGTTGCCGAACCATCGTAAAGTGTGTTAGTTGGATAAAGCCTGGTGACAGACTGCCAGACAGACAGACATACGGGCGGACAGCGAAGTCTAAGTAATAGGGTCCCGTTTTTACCCATTGGGTATGGAACCCTAAGCGTAAAAACAAAGGCAGAACGATTCTGACATCAGTTTCACGTCATATACTTTACAGGTTTGTGTTTCTTTGATTTCGCAGCTGTATAGTTTTTCTAGTGCTTCTTTAATAAAAAGAAAAAAAGAAAATCCTTTTCCAGGAAATGAAATGGCACAGAAGCCTCACTTCAAAAGCGCGGTTCACGTACTCAATTAGGGGAGAGGCCGCGTGCGCAGTATTCAGGTCTAGGGTTGCCCTTGCCAATCTGTGTGGGATTCCCCAGAATCCCTCAAATTGCGGGGAAAGCAAAACTGATTGGGGAATGTGTGGGGAGAGCTTCAATTCGTGAAAAAACGGGAATTTCAAGCATGAAACACAACACGCACCTTAATTGATTTCTTACAATTCATTACTTGAAACAGGAATGTATATATACAGATATCCCCATAAGTGGGGATTTAGGTAATAGTCTTGGGGATTTCAGCATACCTATTAATAGTCGGCAACCCTGTTTAGGTCCCATGGCGAGATAGGCTGAATAGCGGTGCGAGCCAGAGCCAAATTAGGTCTCGTGAAACCGAGATTAAAATTATAACAGGTAGTAGGTATTTTTGTTTACTCGTAGCCAATGATATTACATATGAACTGGGAGTAGATATGTCACTACCGCGCCCGTGTTGAAGATTCATAAATGACCCAATTGTCTCATTTATCTCAAACAAGCCACAGTATGAGTAGTCCGTGACAGTCAATGTGACAGTTGACAGAGGGAACCTTTTTCAAACGCAATTTACTAGGAACGTAACATATCTATACTATGAAATATCATTGCTCGTAGCTCTGAAATGTAGAAAGTTTGTACAACAAAATGCTATGACTTTAAACCAGACATTTGCTGGAATGATGAGAAATGCGTAAACAACCCCTCTATGTAGCCTCCCTACATTCCATTATGATGATCCTTCAAGAGAAACTTGACTAATTATGTTCATCTAACCCAGAGGTTCCCAAACTCTTTTGTTCCATAGACCACTTTCAAAGTTTTTCTGGATCCGGTAGACCCCCTGCAGCTACATTACCACTAATTTCTAAACTAAATCTCGAAAAAAAAAATAAGATTAGCCCTATAATTTATGGAAACTTGCGTTTTTGCTGAATTTCAACGATAAATTAACAGTTTTCGAAAAATTTGGTTAGAATTGATTGCTTGATAGGGTTAATTATTTGAAAATAAAGTCGACTAAACAAATTTTCAATTAAATTTAATTTTTGTGCTGCGAGTGACTCCATCCTACTTTACTTTCTTGACATCTACAATGACTCACAGCACAAGAACCAATCAATTCTCACAAATTTTATTCAATTTTCATGCACCCCCGCTTGCGATTGTGGACCCCCATTTTTGGTCACGCCCAACGTAGACCCCCGTCGAGTCTTCCGGGGACCCCTGGGGGTCCACCTGGATCACTTTGGGAACTACTGATCTAACCTAATCGAGCTTCTTTAAAGCTCTATAAAGGTAGGTAACAAAAGAACCTGTATAGTGTTTGTAAAGTCGGTTTACGAACGATAGTTTTACGTGATAACGTCATAAAGAAACATTAATAAAAACTGCCATCTCTGACGTCACGCGGAACGTGACACTTTTTCGTGCGTGCAGCCGGTGTTCATCGATTCATAAGACGTTACACATCAAAAGACTCACGGGATTGATACGTATGTATGTATGTAAACTCTTTATTGAGCAAAATAAATATAAAACAAGTACAATTGAAAAGGCGGACTTATCTCTTTAAGGGATCTCATCTAGTCAACCTTTGAGTGGATGAGAGGAGTATTATTCTAAGTATTAAGAATCTATGCTAAGACAAAAGACTGAGATCCCGGGAAATGGCATCCAGGATACGATCACTGATCGTGATACGTGCAACTGCGTTAAACAAGAGCCCGTTAAAGCCAATCCCGGTCTAAATCCCGTGTAAAATCCATCTGACATTTATTATCTCTGCGACACTGGTAAAAGGCAACTAAAAGCTAAGAGGAAAGTTAGACTTACATAATTGTCGAAAATTTGGAAGACTGCCACTGCATGCGTCGCCTGCAAACCGCGGATAAGCTTCTATCTGAAACAAGGCGAACATTTCCATTCAAATGATGCATGGTTGAAAATGTAGAGATCCGAGTCTTTGTTGTTATACCTTTCCCAAACTGAACTATAGTGTCTATAATAGTTATTTACGACAAAAGTGCGGAACTCGTGCCGGTTTAAAACACTCGTTTAGCTCGTGCTTTAAGATCACCGGCACTCGTTGAGGATTGCATACTTTTTCGGACGTATGTCGTACATAACATACAACGTTTTAAAATGCATTATGTGAGAACAAAAATCGAGGCTTATAAACTTTTTTTCTTATGTATTGTGGCTGTTGCGCACTCATGTAAATATTTTTTTTATTAATATTGTTTATGCTTTTTATAGTCTTGTTTGAGTTTTACACTTCATTACGAGTAGGTATTGTCAGTTTGAATTGAATATCAGTAAAGAAGGAGCGTTGGGGTGCGTGTCGGGTACCTCCGCGTGTGGTCAAGAGCTGCGGTTCGTTTTTGGATCCGTCCGAGGGGAAGAGCAGTGCTTGGTCCGGTGCACCCTGGGCATCGGTTAATGACTGGCGGTCTCCGAGGGTTATCATCATCCGTTGCCTAAGAGCCCGAACGGGAGGGGGGGGGGGGGGGGGGGGGGTCGTTTGACCGTGTTCTATCGTACAACGTTGCCGACATTTTTGTCACAAGATTTTTGAATACTGTATTTATTACTTCGACATGAAATCATCGCATCGATCAATGGGGCCATGTTAATAAAAGAAGAAGAACAAGGAGAGTTTGCGTGATCTATTATATATTCTACAGCTGATCGGATATTTCTTATCCATAGATTTTGGAAGTAGATCGACTCCTGCAGAGGCCCTATCCCTGTAGCGAGGTGACGGCAATGGCGCGGCGCCAACATTCCAAATTGTATGCGCTGCTTTATATCAAACATTTTTAACACATGTTGATAAGAGCTCATTATTTAGGCGTTACCGCGCACTGTGCGAGAAGGGGGTATTAACGTACACACATTTGTTATAGACAGAGTGAGATAGCACAGATAGAATAAAAATTAACCACTTATTCATAAACGCTCTATACCAGGGGTGGCCAACTTGATTAGACCCAAGATCTCCTGTTTATTAACAAAACCCTGCGCAATCTACCAATTACATACTTCATGAAACCTTAAATGAAACACGTTGCGCAGTCTGGTCTACGTATTAATATTATTTGCCTTGCCACGATCGACTGGACTAACAGTCGCGATCGAACTGTTGGCCACCCCTGCTCTATAGGCTTCTGCTAAATTAGTAATCGTTCATAGCCCTTATCTGTGAAAGGTAAATGCCAAAGTGAAAGATAAGGACAAACGATTGCTAACGCTAAGTTAGCAGAAGCCTAGAGCGTTACAGCCTTATTCATAAAAAATCCTTAATTGAGGTTTGATCAGTCGATTAGTTAACAGACTGATTAAGCTTATTTGACAGTTGTTAAAAAGTATGATTCATAAACGCTTGCTAGCAGTCTGTTAGCTAATGAGCTGTTGATGAATGGATTAGACGCGTTATGTTGTCACCTTGACAAATCATAGACCAAAAATGGCCTTTTAGTGAATTAAAAAAAAAAAAATGACAGCAGTGGCAGCGAATTAGCGGGAAACCAGCGAATTAACACGACAGACTAGGCAGTGTGGATCTAGTTTCCTTTACCTTTCCCGGAGCGAATAAAAACTTAAAACAAAAAAACTGTCTTGCGTATGGTTTTGTTCTTGCCAAAATCAGCTGTTCACATGTGTGGCGGCCATTTTGTGAGTTAGCAGAGAGATAAAGTAGGGTCTACGGCCCGCTAACTTTCGGAAGACTTAACAGAGCTTTGATGGACTGATTAGCGCTAATTGACGTTTATGAATCATGTTTTTTTGCATCGGTCCTATAGCGAGCTTATAGCGAGCCTCTAACTTTTTATGAATAAGGCTGTTAATGAATAAGGGGGTTAATATGGACGTAATTTTCTTCGTTACTGTCACATTTCTGACATCAACACTGGGATAAAATCACGTCTTATTACGGGTTAGACCAGTAGTTCCCAGTGGTCCAGGTGGACCCCCAGGGGTCCACGGAAGACTGGACGGGGGTCTACGTTGGGCGTGACCAAAAATGGGGGTCCACAATCGCAAGCGGGGGTGCATGAAAAGTGAATAAAATTTGTGAGAATTGATTGGTTCTTGTGCTGTGAGTTATTGTAGATTTCAAGAAAGTAAAGTAGGATGGAGTCACTCGCGGCACAAAAATATAATATAATTGAACATTTGTTTAGTCGACTTTATTTTCAAATAATTAACCCTATCAAGCAATCAATTCTAACCAATTTTTTCGAAAACTGTTAATTTATCGTTGAAACTCAGCAACAACGCAAGTTTCCATAGATTATAGAGCTAATCTTATTTTTTTTTTCGAGATTTAGTTTAAAAATTAGTGGTAATGTAGCTGCAGGGGGTCCACCGATTCCAGCAAAATTTTGAAAGTGGTCTATGGAACAAAAGAGTTTGGGAACCTCTGGGTTAGACAGAGCCTAGAATAAAAAGACCTAAAGGCCACGTTTAGCATGATTGTGGGCGTAACTATAGGTGGGAAAGGAAATCAAAATAGTGATGTTTCCCTCGATAAGGCATTACTTTCAACTATACTACGGTATCTTACAGCAAATGCTCAGCTCGGCTAGCACGAGAGCGCACGAGAGTCGCATCGCGCACGATATATACAACAACATTATATTGCGGTTCGTGAACTGTTAACAATTTGTACTAGAGTAACAATTGACCACACGCAAATAAAGTGACATTAAAACAATTTTATTTTGCGGCTGCCAAACTATTGCACTGTACTATTTGCTAGGTAATAAATAGTTGACCAGACGCAATATAATGCTATTGTGGTTTCTCATTCTAAATAAAATGAAGTATAGACTACGCTACGCTTCTCTTTCCAGCCCGGCAATCTATCTCGCGCGCGACGCGACTCTTGCGCGCCCTCGTGCTAGACGTGCAGGTTTGAAGTTTGCCGTAGTATGACAATGACAATACACCAGCCCTATGCGAGGTGAATCATGCAATCGGCGCCGGCGCCGCGATAGCATGCTAATGTGGGACGGCGCAATCGTCAGGACCTAGTTTACGCCAACACGTAACTTGAAAGCTCGTACTAAAATTACGCGAATTACGGGAATAATACCTATGCATTAATAAAAATATACACATACACAAATTACGTCTTTATACCCTACGGGCAGACAGAGCCTAAGGTGACCTACAGGCCACGTTTAGCAAGATTGTGGGCGTATAGATGGAAAATGGAATCAAAACAGTGATGGGTTGCTATCCGCGTCGCCTATAACATGATTCCTATGATTTTTGCCCATTCCCTCGATGGGCTTTAAAAACAAACACAACACAAACACGTTTATAAAATATGAAAATATCGTAAAAGAGATTACAAAATGTGACATCGGTCAAGAAATACGGAAAATATAAGAGGTCTAACTACTAATCAATCAGCGATTAGAAAGAGAGATCCGATATAGCATGTGACGTCATTTGTTACAACGCCCATATAAACTCCATATTAAAATTCCGTTTATATAAAAAGAGATGAAGACAAATCTTTGATAGCTTTAATAGTTATTCGAAAATAGTACATTACTGCAGAGGCCGTGAAGTAAGGGATTGCAGGACGAGATTGGGATAAAGCGAGTCCTGCAATCCCTGTTTCCGGCCGAGGATTGTAGTGCTTTTCTCAAGCAATGCGAGGAAATCAAGTAAAAATTGTTTAATTAGCCGCATTTTTAATTTTTGAAACATGCCATTTGAACAAACTATTGCTCGCGCCATGTTCCCCGCGCCCCGCCCCGCGCCGCCGCGCCGCGCCGACCGCACCCGCCGACCGCACCACATTACTTCTTGGCCAAGGCCGTAAATGTGAAACTTCTTGGCTTCATTTCGCGACATTAATGCGTACATTTCCGAGCATGCTTGAGAAAATATTTTTTTTACATTGTTTATACTACAGAAATGAGCTTTAAATGAAAGCAAGGACAAAAATCATGAATATTCCATATTTCACTGCCCACATACGACAACCACCACTATGGGTGTTAAGTTAAGTTTGACATCGATGTGTTTGTGTTATGTCTGTGGTATTGTAATTGTAGCTCTTAGGCCGGCCATATTCGTGGGAATTTTCATATACAATTTCCGTACGGAACGACGTCAGCGAACGGGACATCGCTATATAACGGAACGGGATAGGGCTACGATTTGACTTCATTCCGTACGGAAACGGTGTGAAAATTCCGTATGTGGCCGGTCTTAAGCGGATGGACCGATTTGGACGCGGTTTTCTCGCTCGCCGAGACGCCGACTGCTCATTAAGGGGCTGTCAACAAATGACCTTGAGCAGCGCCACTCTTCACACATACGGTTCGCGTGCCTGTTAGTGAAAGAGAAGAAACTATTCCGGCAGCTTGGCGCGCGTTTCTTCTTTAGTATCGAGTCCGTCGAGCGTCTTTTCAATATGATGAAAATTAACATATATTTTTTTTGTATTAATATATATTCTAAATTGCACCACCTGCTCAGATCTGTTCCTTTCTCCGGTCCGTTGTGGTTGCCTGGTAGTGATCGCTCTGTAGCGATAAGGCCGCCTATTGTTACCTTATTGCTTCTGTATACCTTTTTTCTGTTTTGATTGTTATGTGTGGTGTTCAATAAAGAGTTATTGTATTGTATTTTTTTTGTGTGTAGTTTTTCTTAAAAAAGTCCTTAAATAACATCAATTTCAACAAAATTAGCTGTTACAAAATCAGTGAAGATATACTCCTTTATACCCACGAGTATAGAATACAGAGTAATAGACTGTAGATAACAGCACTAATACGACCCTATTCTTATTCTTTTACGATACCGCGCCCCCCTCTACATCAATGTAGTATCAGCCCCTTCCAACCCCTCGACAAAGTACCGAGTCGGCCAACCAGTTGGACAACTAGTCGTTACACCGCTCGAGCCATCGGGTTAGACACGATAATATGACATCGAATCATCGAATCACCAATCCACATTTTGTTTTATAGATGCAACACACGATTGATGTTTCGAAATTACAAAAAAGTTATGTTCATATCACATATACGTCCATATAAGTATCGCGTTTTACCTATTCATATAAAAAAAAAAATATTGTAAATATCTGCATGCCAAATTTTTGCGCGATCCGCAGGTTTATTACGTCACTCGCGATCGTAATCGTCTTCATTTTGACAGTTCATGTATGGGCTGACAATTGGCATCGGAATCAGCCAGCTGTTACATTCATCAAGGGTTATCTTTTTCGAGTGTGTGTTCTTGTCGTGAGAGTGATACTGTACACCAAAATTATATAAAAAATACTAGCTGTTTCCCGCGACTTCGTCTGCCAAGAATTCGTTTATCGCTATCCCGCGGGAACTACGCAATTTTCCGGGATAAAAAGTAGCCTATGTGTTATTCCAGACCATAATCTATATCTGTTCCAAAATTTCATCTAAATCCGTTCAGCCTTTCTGACAACGTCGATGAAAGAGTAACAAACTGTCCATAGACACAAACTTTCGCACTAAGAATATTAGTAGGATTATTGACGCAAAACCCGACGGTTTTTTTTCGTAACTAATAAGATTCTTTATTTTAAACTCAAACATCAAACATCGATCGAAACAACCAAACAAACGCTACAACCGTATACGAGTATAGTTTCAATAATGACGTACGACCATACGATACAACGACATATCGTTACACGGAACGTCAGACATCGCTAACGTCGGGTCAGACGTGCTCATTGGCAATCGATTGGACAGTACGCATACATTGTTACCATTCCTAGCGCATGTGAGTGTTCGTACGTTCCAAAAACAACCTTATCACATACCAAGAGAGTTAAAAATCCAATTGGCAAAAAGCGTACATAGGACACTGTGATGCGTACAAGTTAGTATTAGGCGGTAATAGGAAGTGGGAATGTATAAAAAGTTTATATAATACATTTGTGTGCAATTCCGGGAACTTATTTGCGGGAATAATTTCAAGGGTGTTTCCATGGGAGCCCCTCTCCCCAGCCCCCCTTGTAATATGACAATGTGACGCGGATTATAAATACACTAACTAGCAAAATAAAGGGTCACTTCCCATAGAAAGTTGTATGAAAAGTGAGCCGTTATTTTTGCTCGTGAGTATAATTACAACTACCTTTAAATTTGTGTTGCAGCAGAGGCCTTCTTACCGGATGCGGAGGCGACGAGTTTCGCGGAGGTTAACGTAAGCGGATGCAAAGACGAAAGTGAAATGATGAAAAATTCGCCAAGTAATTATTAAATCCGGTGTTAGCAGAGCCCTGCTCTAAGCAAAATGTAGGCAGTGTGAGGTCATTTTATATTGGTTACTTATACAGACAGACAGAAATTATTAAAAAAAAACTACTTACTAGATCTCGTTCAAACTAATTTTCGGTGGAAGTTTGATAAGATAAGATAAGATAAACGTTTATTTTATTACCATTAAAGATAGAAATAAAACAATTACAGACTTAACTTGAGAATTAACATTAGATTATTTTGTTAACAAAAAAAATAACTTGTACGCAATGGCAAAAGGAGCAGGCTCAACTTATGCTGCGCTTACGCAGAAGCTGCCAGCGTCGTTTGCATGGTAATCTACGTCATATATTTTTTTTAGTTTTATCATTCTCTTATTTTAGAAGTTACAGGGAGGGGGACACATACTTTACCACATTGGAAGTGTCTCGCGCAAACTATTCAGTTTAGAAAAAAATGATATTAGAAACCTCAATATCATTTTTGAAGACCTTTCTATAGATACCCCACACGTATGGGTTTGATGAAAAAAAAATTGAGTTTCAGTTCTAAGTATGGGGAACCCCCAAGATTTATTGTTTTTTTTTCTATTTTTGTGTAATAATCTTCTACTTACCAAATTTAAACAGTATAGGTTCTATAGTTTCTGAAAAAAGTGGCTGCGACATACGGACGAACAGACAGACAGACAGACAGACATGACGAATCTATAAGGATTCCGTTTTTTGCCTTTTGGCTACGGAACCCTAAAAAGTAATTTATCGTTTATTGAGCTCAACAAATTTCGTACGTGCGTCCAAGCAACTTGACAGGTTGATTCCTGCGCTGTGTTTAGGGCTTCCAATATTGGACCATTTTAATTATTCGAATATTCGATTCGTAAATTCGGAAGTATTCGAATTATTCGAATAGTATTCTAATATTTTAGAAAGGTTTAATAAAACATAGAATACGACAGAATCAGCTCTGTAATTACGTAATCAGTTTAAAAAATCAATTAGTTATCCCGCGGGAACTATGCAATTTTCCGGGATAAAAAGTAGCCTATGTGTTAATCTAAGATACCAGCTATCTCCGTTCCCAATTTAATCCAAATCCGTCCAGTCGTTTCAGCGTGAAGAAGGAACAAACATACACACTCACATCGTCACATTCATCCATCCATCCATCCTCACAAACTTTCGCATTTATAATATTAGTAGTATAATTTATGATTATTAAATTTACTTTCAAATGAAGTTAGGGGGACTTGTTTGTTTACAATAGCGTCAAATTGACTTGAACGGACTATACGCGACATTACAGTTCCAAAGATATAAACAAGACGTTTAAAAAATCATTTAGTAACTAAACATTCCTCTGGCACCCTTCGTATGTATACGGAACAATTAAAAACAGCACACTTATACAATTAGCACTTCTAAGAAGCCAATGACCTCGCAATAACACGACATTGACATTGTCTTAGTCTATGTCTGCAGACGTGCTTTGCGTTTGCGTCAACAGTGCGATGTGTAATGACCGTCGTACGTAACACATGTATTGCGGGTAGATTACGTCACTGATCGAGAGAGAGAGAAAGGTATACGAGTTGTCCCCTTTACTTCGCAATGTTGGTTATAATCAACATACTTTAAGATAGTCTGTTTGTATCTTTTTTTTAATTATTTTTGTTAGTTTATTAAGAATCTAATGGGGCTTGAATTGAGTACACTACACTTGCACGTGCTGTTGCCAGGTCTGATTTGTTTTAAAATCGGTACATAAGGTAAAACAAATCGGGATTTAGGGTTGTAGATCGGGACAAATAAAAAACAATATTTCTAGTAGTAAAGTGAGAAAGTGATGTGATGCTGATGCGTTAAATCTAACTAATATTAAAAAATGCGAAAGTATGGATGGATGTATGGATGTATGGATGGATGGATGGATGGATGGATGGATGGATGTTTGTTTGTTACTCAATCACGCCAGAACGGCCCATCGGATCTGGATGAAATTCGGCACATAGATAGAGAAAAGTCTGGAATAGCACATAGGCTAATTTTTATCCCGGAAAATTGCGTAGTTCCCGCGGGATAGCGATAAACGAATTATTTGCAGACGAAGTCGCTGGCAACAGCTAGTATACCTATATATTTATTTGTAATGACATTGATTTTTCATTTTATTGATTTATCGGGACATTTAGCGTCCCGCTTACGTACAAATCGGGAGGCGACCCCAGACCCTTGAAAATCGGGACGTCCCGCGCAAATCGGGAGACCTGGCAAAGCTACTTGCACGCCTAGCACGAGAGCGCTCTAGAGTCGCGTCGCGTCGCGCGCTAGATCGACTACTCGTCTCTTTCTCGAACGAACAGTTACAAAAGACTCTTGCGCGCTCTCGTGCTAGACGTGGTGGTCCGACTTAAACTGATTCCGGTATCTGGTATCTGGTATTGTACTTGTATGCCAACCCCCTTATTCATAAACGCACTATAGGCCTCTGCTAACTTAGTAATCGTTTGTCCTTATCTGTGAAAGGTAAATGTCAAAGTGACAGATAAGGACAAACGATTACTAAGTTAGCAGAGGCCTATAGTGCGTTTATGAATAAGGGGGCAAGACTCCAAGTATTTATAGTTACGGAGGCAGTGCGGCGTGTCTGTTCGTCGGTCATGTTGCTCTTTTATACAGGGTGTTACAAAACTACCAGTAAAGCCGAAAGGAGGTTAAATGTGACCTCATAACAAGTCCATTTACAATATTTAAGAACCCCAGTATGGTTTGGTTATGGACATAATTTTACTTGGGTTGTAAATTTTTTTGGTTTTGATATTTTACGCATCATTATTTTGATTCTCATTTCCACTTATACGCCCACAAATTAGCGGCCTTAAGGTCTCGTCACCTCTGTCTACTACGTAAGGCATAAAGACGTGTTTTTTCCTAAAACCGCATAAAGAACATCAATCTCAACGATTTAGGTGCTATCAGCCTCCTTAGTCCCGTCTGACATTTCACCGCCCAGCAAAAGCCAGTCCTTTGAGAGCGACAAAACTTGTCAACGCATTTTCAAAGCACAAAGCTAGACAAAGGGCTAATGGATTCACCTTTGTCTATTGAGCTTTCCTAAGTCCATTAACGGATAAAGCGCGTATTAAAAATAAGACGCAGACAGTCTTCATTCAAGTTCTGTAACCTAATCAAATCATAAACGAGACTGTGTCCTGTTTCAATACTCTAAGTCAAGTTATATGCTTAGTGTAAGTTTTCGTTCACAAAATACATCTCGAACGCGTTTGCGTTAAAATGTCAAATACTATGGGAACAGTTTGTTGCCGTTTCGATCCGCAAGTGGCGCTGCCAATTATTCCAGTAATTGAGACGTTTACGTGAACACGTTCGAGATGTTTTTATATGCGAAAACTTGCACTAGAGGCTCAGTATGCTTATTGTAAGTTTTCGGTCACAAAATCCGTCCCGAACGCGTTTGCGTTAAAATGTCAAATACTATGAGAACAGTTTGTTGCAGTTTCGATCCGCAAGTGGCGCTGCCAAATTATTCCATAGTAAATGAGACGTTTATGTGAACGCGTTCGAGGCGTTATTATATGCGAAAACTTACACTAGTACGCCACGCATCTGTAGGCTTATTGTCTAACTCGCTCGCAATGGCCATCGTAATTTTGACAGTTCTTGTATGAATGTGACAGCTAGCTGATTCCAATGCCAATTGTCAGTCCATACATGAACTGTCAAATGAACACGATGGCGATTGCGAGCGAGTTAGACAATAAGCCTACGGGGTCTGGCATCTATCTCACAGTTTCATACATTGCAACTGGTGCGTTCGCGTGTCACGCAGCACGCAGCACGCACCACGCATTTGGTGTGCGCCAGCCTTAAGTCTCAGTTATCAATGATGACGCCTCTGTCTGTTTCGTAGTAATAATAGAGACGGATTCATAGACAAATGGAACTTAACATGCGGCTGGCAACCCATCACTATTTTGATTCCCCTTTCCACCAACCAGTCTTTAGGTCTTGTTACCTTAGGCTCCGTCTAACGGATAAAGAGCTCAAAAATAGCGAATATTAATGACAAGTATCATAATTTAAGTAACTAAAGCAGTTCAATAACAGCGTCTACCCTCGTCCCTGGTGAGCAGTAGATGTTCCACGGGAGTTTGTAATAGTGTCGTACAGGTAGACATTCAAACAGATGATGCTTAGTGACAAAAAATCGAATAGTAACAAGATCACGTAACAGCTGGTTGTACAATAGAAAAAATCAAAGGCTCACTGAGTTCCCACCCGTAGCTTTACTTTTAGGATTTTTCTGTTCTAATTTTCAGTGTCGTTTAGAAATTTAATTTCGGGGTAAAACCGTAAAAATAAATATAAAAATCAAGAAGTAAAATTTTCGATTTATTTGATAGTACCTAAAGCAGTTCAACCTACTCAGTTAAATTGTGTTGCGTGTTAATCGCCAGTAATTAATCATTTGGTCGCGTTTACCCCGACCGGCGCTTCATTCTAGGCAACATTGTAAATAGTTTTGTTTTAGCTGGCGGTGTTAATAGCCACATTTCCGACATTGCCGGCGTAGACGGAAAAACTGACAACAAAAAGGCAAGTTATTGTTACTGACATGTACGTATTTTTTATCAATATTTTATATCACATTGGCTATAACTTTATGTTTTGTTTTTGTCTGTTTTATTCGTTTAAACGATTTCATGTACGTCTGAATATGGCATGGCAATTCGAAAATTTTAGTGATTTTTAAATGTCTAGATTTAAAAAAAAAAAAAGTAAAACATAGGAGCGGTAGAGGTAGCTATAAATTAGTAACGTGTTTTCAACACTAACAAGAAATCATATCGCTAAGGGCACGTCACACCAATTTCCATCATTGTTAGAGCCCCGCCCCTTGTCACAGGATTTACTATGAAGACTAGAATTATTTTGTCCGCGTCCCAAATCCCCCCAATGACAACGTTCCATGTATGATCAACAACAATTAAAGTTGTTGAACTTTGAACCTGAACTGAATCGGAATTGAATCGCATTAAGACGTCATGGTAAGGCCCCTGCATGGAAGCTAAAAACTAAAACAATTTCCGCAACGATTAGACAAACAGTGCCATATCACTCCCAGTCATAGTCAACCAAAGCAAAGCATCAAACTCTACAGACCTTGAAAGTATCAGAATCTACGACTAACCTTGAACAGTAACAAGATAGGTAAGTACTCTTCGTTTTTGCCATTTTCTATTAAGTCTCGACGCGGTAAGCGGGCCAAGAACGCAATAAAACGACAAACTAAACATCTCATGCTACCGAATGATCACTATCGAAGTAAGAGACCTTTCTGCAACTATATTGCAAGTTGTGTCATAATAACATTCAATTAAAAAAGTATCTGTCACAAAAATCAGTTTTTAATGACTGTACTTGCATTTTCATCCGTCCTGCATGTGTGCCAAATTTCGAGAAAAAAAATCAAGTCGTTGGCAACAGTTAGTCTAATATGATATTATTTGGTGTTGCGTGGTGAAACAACTCTCAAATTCAAAAATCGAAGTTCGTTTCGCGCCGTCCCGCTGTCACTAATAGTCATTTCCACGCGAGCGAAAGGGACGGGTTACGAATTACGTATACCGGAGTAGCCCCCCTGTTTTAGTATGGGTCCCAAGACCTACAACGGTCGCGGAAAATGCCCAAGGCCGAGCCCAAAGGCCTACGATCGTGATTCGGTTCCGTAACACACGTATTTTCCTTTTGATACGTGACGACCTCGACCCATCTATTTGGAAATGGATGGCCGATTCAACGGTCATTGAAGATTACTCCGATACTATCTCACCTGTACTTTGGAGGGTAATGCTGAAAACTATTTCTAGTGGGAAATAATATGATGATCCGACAAAAGTTATGCCTGGATTTTTTTAAACACTGAAACTTTCACACTTCTTTCTTCCATGCTGGTTGCTTCTTTTCCCGCGCAGATCTTAAAAGCCCAGCGAGGGAATGCGCGGAAATAGGAATAATATTACATATAAGCGAAGCGGCTAGCAACCCATCACTATTTTGATTCCCCTTTCCAAATACACGCCCACATGGTCATGTTATCTCAGCCACTAACTTATAGCGGCGGTTCGGCAGGCCTAGACGGCGAAGGCGGGACGACTTGGACGCCTTCTTGAAGTACTGGCCACTCACCGCAGAGGGCAGCGGAGGCATTTGAGGGAGGTCTCTGCTCAGCAGTGGGACACAATCTAACTAATATTATAAATGCGAAAGTATGGATGGATGGATGGATGTTTGTTTGTTACTCAATCACGCCAGAACGGACCAACGAATCTGGATGAAATTCGGCACATAGATAGAGTCAAGTCTGGAATAGCACATGGGCTACTTTTTATCCCGGAAAATTCCCGCGGGATAGCGATAAACGAATTCTTTGCAGACGAAGTAGCTGGCAACAGCTAGTAGGCTTATAATGATAGAAGACTTAGGGCCTGTGTCACCACTCTCTGTAAAGTTCTTGTCATCCTAAGTGTCAGTTATCAACACGTAGTTTTCTTACTACGGAACAAACAGAGACATCTTAGATAACTGACACTCAAGTCAAGATATCAGGAACTTTACAGTGGTGAGACAGGCCTTGAACAAGTCTGCCGTATGCACAGAGGTGGACTCACTCAGCTGGGAGCATGGACAGCGACGAGAAAGACCAAGGTGATGGCGGGACGATTTGGACGCATATATGAAGGACTGGCCTGACTGCGCCGGACCGGGAGTTGTGTAGGTTGAGTGGAGAGGCCTTTACCCAGCAGTGGCTACAGGCTATTAAAAAAAAAGTGAATCAAAGCTGTAAGCTTGTTGTCTAACTCGCTCGCAATTGCCATCGTGTCAGCTCATAATAAGCCTACTGGTTGTAATTGGTACTTCTATGCGTCTAACTTTAACTCGAGTTCGGTTCTCGAGTAGAGACCGCGGATCGGCGAGCGCGGCGTAGCACGTCTACCAACGAGGACGGATGACCTGTAGGCTTATTGTCTAACTCGCTCGCAATCGCCATCGTGTTCATTGCGACAGTTCTTGTATGAATGTGACAGCTAGCTGATTCCGATGCCAATTGTCAGCCCATACATGAACTGTCAAAATGAACACGATGGCGATTGCGAGCGAGTTAGACAATAAGCCTACTGGTTAAAGTCGCGGGTTCACGGTGGATGCAAGCCGCTTCCGACCGAGCCAACTGGAGGTCTATGGGGGAGGCCTATGTCCAACAGTGAACGTCCTATGGCTGACATGATGATGATGAACTTTAAACGACTTTAACTTGGCTTTAGCTTGAGTCGACGCAAAGCCTGTGAATACAATAAGAATGAAGATGTATTTCTGTTCTTTTTAGTGTCACGCCTAATGCTAGTGCATGACTAAGTACCTCGCTTCTTCAAGGTCAGGTTCAAGGCGAACTAACATTGAAAAAACCATGAATCACGATCCCAAAAGCAAATGCTAACTACACCAATTTTCCGCGCCGTCTTCCAACAAAAGAGTCATCGGCATTGAGACTAAGAAAACGCATTTTAAAACATATTATTGCAAATTAGTACGAGTGTAAGCGCGACCCTGGTGTTGACATATAGGGGCCGCACCAACCGCACGTACAGTCAAGGAATTTAATTCCCCACCCACCATACCTTTTATAGTATCCAACTCCAAGTAGCCCAACTCCGTACAGTATGTATATTTTAAAATACAGAAGTACACAGAAAATAATACAAAGGCGAACTTATCCCTAAGAAGGGATCTCTATAGTGAGCGTCGTAACGATTTTCTTTGTTAAGTAATGCGATGTCACTATGACGTTTTATGTGACGAGGTTCCATGGTGGGTAGGGAATTAAAGTTTTGACTGTACATCCTAGACGCGGCAACATTAAGAATAAGATTAAGAATAACATTATTTCTAAGAAGTTACTAAGTACAGAAAGTGTCTATGTTTTTTCTTTACTCCCAGACCAGCATGGAAGCAAGGTTGCGACTACTTCTAATTTGTTAATTTACTAGCTTCTTCCCGCGACTTCGTCTCCGTAGAATTAGCAATTGACATGTTTATGGCTATCTCCCGGGAACTATGCTATTTTCCGGGATAAAAAGTAGCCTATGTTTTAATCTAGGGTACCAGCTATCTTCGTTCCAAATTTTATCGAAATCCGTCCAGTCGTTTTAGCGTGAAGAAGGAACAAACATACACACTCACTCACATCGTCACAAACTTTCGCATTTATAATATTAGTAGGTTTACATTAGGACATGTATTACATGTGTCTATAACCAAAACGCCTGCCCTCGCATCGCAAGCCGCTGACTCACAAAACTAGATTAAGTAGCCTCTCTAACTCTCATCACTCATCTGTGTTCGAGTATGAACGTCAAGCGCCCTCGAAACGTGCGGTTGGTATGCACCCTTGCCCAACGTCGCGGGAACCCGCTAACAATATAAACAAAAAGCCACATTATTCTCGCGTAACCGTCACTTCCTGGATTCTATCTTGACGATTTAATATGACGATTTTATAATTAAGAGGGTAGTTTGGTAATATACGAATGTGGGTACATTTAGTTTATTTATAGTTTTACAAATTAGTACGACGTTGGTTCGCATGTGCATCGGTTGTGCTCTAACTTTGAAAATGATCCCGTAGAGGGATCGAAACGAGCGTCAGTGTTTGTGTGGTGTTAGGATTAATTAAGTTTGTGGGATTTGTGTGCGTTTTGTGTGGTAGTAGTGGTGGGAGGGCTTGCATGCAAAACGTATATATTTCGCACAGGCTTGGTTAACTTGCACGTAAGTAGCGGAGTAGCAAGGTAAATATTTTGTGTTCATTGAAATGGACCTCCGCAAAGTAACGCCTGATTCAATAAAAGATTTAATATTGTTCAGTAACCGCGAGTGTTGCCAACACCAAAACTTTATAAGCCAAACAAAGACAAAAATACAGCACGTCTAGAACGAGAGCGCGCAAATATAGATAGCTCGTCTTTTTCTTAGGGTGCGACCAAACCGCCGCGTATACGCAGTGACGTGTCGTATGCGTCACGTTTTCTCACCGTTTCTTCATACATTTTGTTGCGATTCCGAAACGTCACCGCTTTTTAAGCGGCGGTGTGGTCGCACCCTTACTGTTCGTTCTAGAAAGAGACGGGTAGTGGAAGCCGGACAGGGGCTCTTAAAATTGATCTGGAATATTTCAGCCGGTAATAATAATAATAATAATAATAATCCATTTATTGCTTGGTAGTTGGGATAGACCTTGTAATTTTGCCATACTTTAATTTTACGACGGAAACTTCAACCGTATATCCTCATCATCATCTCCAGCCTATACACGTCCCACTGCTGGGCACAGGCCTCCTCTCAGAACGAGAGGGCTAGGGCTATAGTTCCCACGCGCGCCCAGTGCGGATTGGGAACTTCACACACACCATTGAATTGCTTCGCAGTTGTGTGCAGGTGTCCTCGAGATGTTTTCCTTCACCGAAAAGCTCATGGTAAATTTCAAATGAGATATCGCACATAAATTCCGAAAAACTCACGAGGTGCGAGCCCGGGATTCGAACCCACGACCCTCTGCTTGAGAGGCCACAGGTCAAACCACTAGGCTACCACGGCTAAACCGCATATCCTATTGACTTGATATTTGTTATACATATGCAGGATAGACAACTCAAGTAAAATCAACAAAGAGTATTAGGAGCAAAAAAGCTTTTTAAAAAAAAAACATATGTATATAAATCACGTTTTTATCCCTTGCGGGGTAGACTGAGCGTGAAGTAACAAGAGCTAAAGGCCACGTTTGTCATGATTGTTGGCTTATAGGAATTAGCTATGGGTTGCTAGCCGGCGGTATAACATGATCCCAAGATTTTCAACTTAGCCCAAACACTGCACTGCACTGCTGCAGTGCTTGCACTGCTGTGTTCCGGTGTGGAGAGTAAGACAGCCGGGGAAATTACGGGCACAAGAGGCATTTCATCTAAGTCCTCTAGGTTGGCAACGCATCTGCAATCCCTCCGGGGTTGCGGGTGTCTATGGGCAGTGGTGATCGCTTACCATCAGTTGACCCACTTACCCTATTCAAATAAAAAAAAAAGTTATAAAAGTTTTTTAGGTTAGGTTATTTCGGTGTGGCAACACACGTTTTTTTAAGCATAAGGGCTCTGATCCACCTTGACGAACAGCCGCGATCCAATACGGGAGCTGTTCTGAACCAATCAGCGTCGATTGCCAGCTCCGAGGCCAAAGGACGGCCTTCCGGTGCGCGCGCGCATCGTACTGTGACGCGAACAGTAGGCATAATACATTGCGAATATTCGCCATATTTACATACATGCATAAATTTATCACGTTAGACAGAGCCTAGGGTAACAAGTGCTAAAAGCCACGTTTAGCGTGTATGTTGGTGTGTATACCATGTTCATTCTTACCTGTCCTATTTGGTAAACAAAATTCTAACCTCAATGTGCAAATTTTTGTAAAGAACTAGCTTTTGCCCGCGACTTCGTCCGCGTAGACTTGATTTATTTTCAAATAGCTTTTGCCCGCGGCATCTCTCGCTTGTAGGTACCAGTAGTATCTATTTCAATCCCGTTTTTTTCCCGTTCCCGTAAGAATTTCGGTAAATGCTCTCTTAATGCTACCCTACACTCTTCAAGCAACCTACATGGCAAATTTCTGCTTTCTACAACCAGTAAAACGAAAAGTCCCGTTTTTCCCGTTCTCATGGGAATTTCGAGAAATTGTCTCTTAATGCTCCTCTATACTCATCAAGCAACCTAAATGCCGAATTTCAGCTTTCCACAACCAGTAAAGCGAATAGTCCCGTTTTCCCGTGTCGGGAAATTGTATCTTAATGCTTCCCTACACTGATCAAGCAACCTACATGCTAAATTTCAACTTTCTAAGACCAGTATAATTAAAAATCCCGTTTTTTCTCGTTCGTTTCCGTCAGAATTTCGGGAAATCCTTTTTTAGTGTCTGTAATACTTCTGTAATTTCAGTTTTCTACGACCGGATCCTGTAGAACTGCATATAAATGCCGTTTTTTCCTTATCCCGTGGAAATTACTTTCTTAGTTATGTAATCACCTACTTGTGTACGAAATTTGAAGTCTCGTTATTATAGTTACGTAGTTAGGGTCACACGAAATCGAATATATAAATCCCGTTTTTTCCCGTTTCCGTGGAAATTTCCAAAAATAGGTACGTGTGTTTTTGTTTTCGTAATCAGCGACTCGATAAACCGTACAAACAAATACCCATGTTGATTTTCAGACTTTGTCACCACATTTCCCCCTTTTAGGGGTTGAATTTTCAAAAAACCTGAAAGATGTGTTTACTCATTTATCGTCAGGACTACTCCTGCGAAGTTTCGAATAAAATAGTCTAATCTTGTTTCCCCATACAAACTTTGGACCTCCATTTAACCCCTTTAGGGGTCGAATTTTGAAAAATGCTTTCTTAGTGCACCCCTAAGATTTTATAAGGAGCCTATGAAATGAAATGAAATGAAATGAAATAATTTATTTTGCTTTAGACATGGTAAAAAAGTGGTCTAGTAAGTAATTAGTATTAATGTCCAGTGACACGTCTAACCAAATAAATTGGCATGCAAACATTATCTTATTTTCTAAAGTGGTTACACATGCCAAACCAACATGCCAAATTTGGAATCTCTAGGTTTAGGCTGTGCGCTGATATGTCAGTCAATCAGGCAGTCAGTCAGTTTCTTCTTTTATATATTTAGATTTAGATTTTTAGAAACAGCCCCGAAGTTGAATATAGTGCTACAGTCATCTACAGGTGTGATAAATAAAGTTAAAATACCTAATGGTTCAAAATACCTAAATGCAATTTTCTCAGAATTAACTGAATAACCTAAACTAAACCTAACCTAACCTATAGATTGGTTTGGGTCTTTGGGTTCTATCTTTATATTTAGGTTAGGTTAGGTTAAGTTTATAAAATTCTGAGAAAATTGCATTTAGGTATTTTGAACCATTAGGTATTTTAACTTTATGTATTTTAATACGTACCCGTGCCAAAATTGAAGAGTCTAGTTATTACAGTTATGTACTGAGAAATATAATAAATCTCATTTAATTCCTAACCCGTGGAAATTTCAAAAAATCCCTTCTTAGTGCTCCTATGGGATAATCAAGATATACGTCTGCCAAATTTCAAGTTCCTAGGTCCAGTGGTTTAAGCTGTGCGTTGTCTGTCAGTCACTCTGAATGGAACATATAAATCTCATTTTTTTCTTATCCCGTGAGAATATCAAAAAATCCTGAAATTAGTTTTTTAGTGCTACAATCATCTACATATGTGTGCCGAATTTGAAGAGTCTAGTTATTACTGTTACTGAGAAATATATGAGCCTCATTTATTCCCTATTCCGTGGGAATTTCAAAAAAAATCCTTCTTAGCGCTCTTTTGGGATACTCAAGATATACGTCTGCCAAATTTCAAGTTCCTAGGTCCAGCGGTTTAGGCTGTGCGTTGTCAATCAGTCACTCTGAATCGATCATATAAATCCCATTTTTTCCTTATCCCGTGGGAATATCAAAAAATCCTGAAATTAGTTTTTTTAGTGTTACGATCATCTACATGTGTGTTGAATTTGAAGAGTCTAGTTATTACAGTTTTACTAAAAAACATGTAAGCCTCATTTATTCCCTATCCCGTGGGAATTTCGAAAAATCCCTTCTTAGTGCTCCTCTGGGATACTCATGGTATATGTGTGCCAAATTTCAAGTTTCTAGGTCCAGTGGTTTAGGCTGTGCGTTGTCTGTCAGTCACTTAGTAACGGAACAGTTTTATATATACAGACAGATTAAAATTGTCTTTTAATATTTCCTTACACTTATCAAGCAACCTACATGCCAAATTTCAACTGACTACGACCAATGTATAACAAAAAATCCCGTTTTTCCCGTTTGTTTCCGTCAGAAATTCGGGAAATCCTTTGTAGTGCTCCCCTATACTCCCTAAGGAACCTGAAGGCCAAATTTCAGTTTTCTACGACCAGTAAAACGAAAAATCGATCCCGTAGGATCAAATATAAATTCCCTTTTTTCCTCATCCCGTGGGAATTTCCTAAAATCTTTAAAACCGTTTTTATAATTATAGTTCATAGGATTTCGTTGACCTGAATATATAAATCCCGTTTTTTTCCTTATCCCGTAGGAATTTCCAAAAATCCTGAAATTGCTTTCTTAATGTTGTAATCACCTACTTGTGTACGAAATTTGAAGAGTCTAGTTATTATAGTTACTGGGATAGGGTCACTCGGAATCGAATAAGTACATAAATCCCGTTTTTTCCCGTTCCCGTGGAAATTTGAGTGTGCGTGTGTGTGTGTGTGTGTGTGTGTGTGTGTGTGTCAGGTAGGTATGTGTGTTGTTGTTTTCGTAATCAGCGACCCGATAAACCGTACAAACAATACTACCCACTAATAATAATAATATACTAATACCCACGTTGATTTTCAGACTTTGTCACCACATATCCCCCTTTTAGGGGTTGAATTTTCAAAAAACCTGAAACACGTGTTTACTCATTTATCGTTGGGAGTACTCCTGTGAAGTTTCGAATAAAATAGTCTAACTAATCTTGTTTCCCCATACAAACTTTGGACCCCCATTTAACCCCTTTAAGGGTCGAATTTCCAAAAATCCTTCCTTAGTGGATGCCTACATTGTATAAGGTATCTGTGTGCAAAATTTCAAGTCTCTAGGTCCAGTGGTTTGGGCTGTGCGTTGATATATCAACAGTCAGTCAGTCAGTCAGTCAGTCATTCAGTCAGTCAGTCAGTCAGTTTAGAATTTTATATATATAGATAAGGTGTATTATGTTATCAAATAAACCTGAGGCAATATTTTGTACATAATTTTGCTGATATTTTATCTCCAGTTCCTATATTTACGATGATATAGTTAAAAAATAAAAAAAATTAGACGTTTTGAGGTTAGAAATTTGTTTACCAAATAGGACAGGTAAGAATGAAAATGGTATAAGTGGAAAAGAGAATCTGAACAGTGATGAGTTGCTAGCCGCATCGCCTATAACATGATTCCTAACTATTCGCCATTCCCTCGATGGGCTTTTACCATCTGCGCGTGAAGAGAAGCAGCTGGTACATTCTATATTTTTTCTTTCCTCTCAGAACAGCATGTTGCGAATATACACTATTATTTGCTATCAAATATTAAAGTACAAATTGTTCTTCCATACTGGCACAGTATATTGATACCAGTCTGAGATCAAATAAAAACTGGCCAAG
Organism: Pandemis heparana; assembly: GCA_963854515.1. Lineage (NCBI taxonomy): Eukaryota > Metazoa > Arthropoda > Insecta > Lepidoptera > Tortricidae > Pandemis > Pandemis heparana. Next base: position 34,015,469 of record OY978006.1, read on the forward strand.
AGCGAGTCGGACTCGCGCACCAAGGGTTCCATACACTATACAAAGTCGGCTCATGGATAAAATATCCAGTGTGAGCAAAGCCCTGCCCCTAAGCAAAATGTACCCATATGCCCCTAAGCAGACAGACAGATAGATTATTTATTCATTCAATATAAAATTACGTCATAAATTGTACAATAAAATGTCAAGTTACGAGGACTTATATTGAAATCGTCAAAGAGATATAAAAATTAAATTAAATTAAAAAATAATTGGATGTCAATAATAAATAAGCAACAAAAATTACATTTTACATATGAAATAAAAAACAAATCATTTATAACAGACAGACAGACGGACGAACGGACAGAGAAGTCTTAACAGGGTCTCGTTTTTACTCTTCGTGTAAGCAACACACAATACCATCCACATCACACCAAACTGAAGCGTTTCTGTTGAATCTAACGCTGGCCATTAAGGCATTTCATAATGTTCTTTTTCATGAGAACAGCTGTCACTGTCTCTTCTGGGTTTTTCTAAATGAATACGATTTATTATTAAACAATTTTAAATATTCAAATATAATAATTTCATTAGTTTCCCATACCCTACTGCTCAATACAGCGCTGCGGCGCAAGCGCATCGTCGCGGTGACCTCACGTCTCGGAACATCCAGCGTCGACAATCGATTGCGACCGCCTACTGTTGCTAACGTGAACTTTCGTCACGCTCCGGAGCGAGCGAAACTTAACGATTTTATAGCAGATTTACGGTTCGTGCTATCGATAAAGGTTCCTTTGAATAAAGTGCAGTGTAGATCTAGCGGCTAGACTCTGGCCTACCATTGGCTAGTGGAAGAACCGCTACTGCATGTAGGGTTGCCATATGAAAAAAAAACACCGGGTAGCAGTAGCACTCCGGGAGCGCCGGCAGAAGTGAAAACTACACACACGCACACTTGCGCAAAAAGAAAAAACAAACATTTTCTACACGAGATTCGAACTGCGGCCACTTGACAGAACACACTATTATTCCACACTATTCCATATTCCATGTTAAAGCTACGAAATCAACGTACACTTCAAAAATCGAACGCGACTCTAGCTTCATACGTATTTCAAAATAAGCTCTCAGAGGATCTCGATATCCTGGTACTTAAACTCTCCCTCTGTCTTACGTCTGACCGAGTCTGACGCGAGTTTAACATTTTTTAACCATCCAAAAAAGTGCCCAACGCCACCAAAGAAGTTTTCACTTCAAAAATTAAAAGTACTGATAAAATTCCTGACAAAAATCCTGTCAAAAATCCTGACAGGGCCCTCAGTTCTGTCATTTTTTTATAACAGAGAGATTTGACGTAGGTTAAAGAATGTACCGGCTTGGCGCTGCGGTGCGCGGTGTAGGTAAATACTGTAACGTGGATCTACTGTTTCCTTTCCCTTCGCCCGACTCCGTACCTCCCTATTATTAGTAACTGGCGTATTGTGTTATTTGTTTAATAATTAAAATACTAGAAGAGAAGTAGAAAGTCGCATGAAAATCTGTTCAGTAGTTTCTGTCTATAGCGAACAGACAGACGCGGGAGAAGACTTAGTTATATAATACACACATCAAAAATGTCTAGGATATTTTTTATCCCTAGACAATTTTGACCATTTCAATATAGGCATATTATTACAGAGTCAAAACATCAAATTTGTCTAAGGATAATGATTATCCCAAGGCTTTTTTGGTTCTCTATTGATTTGCCGAAAATTTTACTGCCGAATTTCACTTCCCAACTAACATTTGGCCGAATTTCATTTTGCCGAATCATCTTTATGGCAACTTGTTAAAATGATTAGTTTCATTTTCCAACCTCACGATTGCCAACTCAACGTTAGTTTTTTTTTTACATGAACACTTATTAAAATGTCATTTTTTATATAGCCAAATGGTACTACATACATATTAAAAAAAAATAAGACTGTTTATAAATTAAAACAAACATGTAACCTAAACCTAAATTAATCCAAATTACATATAAGAGGTTTTCGGCCTAGTGTAACATTTGCCATGTGAAAGATATTCCAAAAGTTTAAAATCAAAATGATATTCGTCTTCATGAAAATTCGGAAAAATGACAGGTTGGCATGCAAAAATTTGCCAATTGTCAATTGTCAAAGTGAACATTCGGTGAAATGTTGGTTGCCAAATGAAATTCAATCAAATAAAATTCGGCAAAAAAGCAGAACACCGGCTTTTTTATGTGTGTATGTTGTGATACTTGTGATAGTTAAAGTGGGTACAGTTTACGTTCTCGATATTGTATAATAACTGGGGTCCTAGTGTAAAAAGGGTTAAGTCTGAAAATAAATGACAACCTTTCTTTTGGAGTTTAGTCCAAAACAGCTATGCAAAAAATTCACAATTTAAAATTATCAACACGTGCATAAGACTGGTAAGTTTCCCGTTTTTTCGCAAAGGCATTCGCTTATCTGCACCCATGCACTCGAGTCTTATCGGCAACGCGCATGCGCGACTCGAACACCGCTAATAGAGACGTCGCAATACCGCTAGATATTATCAAACACAACTCTTATCCTGACCATACAAAATTACTATTACTTACGGATACGTATAAATCCATAAAGTTTAAAATGTATAATGGGTTAAAATACATAATAATTCAAAATATATAATGCAATTTTCTCAGAAAATTGCAAATTAACAGAAATGTTATAAATATAAACTAAACCTAACCTAACCTAAAACTAACCTAATGATGTCTGAAATAAACGTTTTTTTTTAAAACCAATCTATAGATTACGCTATAAAACAAAATTCATATACCTAATAGTTTCACAGAAAATGGCATTATATATTTTCAAATATTGTGCATTTTAAACCATTATACATTTTAAACTTTATATTCTGATCCACTCCCATTACTTACATATACATACTAAAATGACGTCTCTATCCCATAAATTGACAACATTTCATTTTTATAACACCTGAAAATGAATATATGGTTCGAAAGCATTTTGCCTCTTGATCACTGCAATATGTTTATATATAATTTTAATATTGCGTATTATAGAAAATAAAAATTCATTAAAAACATGTCTTAATTTTACCAATTCTACCACAGGATAGGTGAAATGCCTTAGCCTTGTTCACGAGAAAAAATAAGCGACCATAATATTGTATTTGACAACTTCAAAGTACAAGGGGGGCAACTCTGAAATTCTATTTTTGAAGTTCGTTGCATACCTTCTCTCTCACTCTCAAGTTAATGACTATATTAGTATGAGTGGAGTTTTTTTTTCTATACAGAAAAGACAAAAGGATAAGTGTCTATTCTGCGATAGTACCGGAGTTACGCCCTTTTAGAATAAGCAAAAATTAATAAATTTATAATAAATTAAATACAAACCCTAGCGAAAAAATTAAACTGTCAGCATGTTCATCTTTTCAAACAGAATACAGAGAACCATTAAAATTATAGGCTCAGAAATATGAAATGTTGTCAATTACGGGGTAGAGCGAGCCTAAGGTAAAAAGACCCAAAGGCCACGTTTAGCATGACTGTGGGCGTATAGGTGGAAAAGGGAATCAAAATAAAATTAGTCGAAGAGCTAGCTAACTAGAGGGATTTCGTTGTTCTATAAATTGCATACCTTTTTCCGCAGCTAGCTCTCCGTCTAAGTAGACAAATTGAAGTTTACAAATTAGAAAAAATAACCCCAGTCCCATATCAGTTCTGTACTACTACATAAAACAGGTCATTTAATTAAGTTTTTCAACTATAAAACCAGTCGCATCGCCTATAACATAACAAGGTCCCGTTTTTACCATTTGGATACGGAACCCTAAAAAATCATTCAATGAAGCTACATTCACAATTTCAAAATGTTATCGATCCCCACATCCGCTCCGAAATCTGTTGACAGCACAAAACAGAATCCTCTTGAATTTTCAAAAACATAACTTCACCAAAACATCAACATTACGGTTATGGTTGAACCAAACTGCACCCACAGCACACCACTTGAAGTTGAATTCGTTATCAACGATACATAGTTAGAAGCATATTGTCGGTGAAATATGGACTAGCGTTGTGGCTAAATCGATAGTAGCATTCCTGTCGATACTTTTAATCGATTTAGGTTGCGACCACACCGCCGCTTAAAAAACGGTGACGTTACGGAATCGCAACAAAATGTATGAAGAAACGGTGAGAAAACGTGACGCATACGACACGTCACTGCGTATGCGTATACGCGGCGGTTTGGTCGCACCCTAAAGGCACAAATCACGTTATTTATCTCGTACGGTCTAACCTCCTTATTCATAAACGCTCATAGGCTTCTGCTAACTTAGCAATCGTTTGTCTTTATCTGTCACTTTGACATTTACCTTTCACAGATAAGGACAAACGATTGCTAAGTTAGCAGAAGCCTATAGAGCAGCGGTCGTCACACTACGGGCCAAGGGCCATATACGCCAGTGTGAGTTCCAGGGCCGGGCCGCAGAGTATGTGAAGGCGCTCCAAGAGCCTTTGCACACTTATACATATGTATTCAGCTTATTTCGTTATTTGAAACAATTTACTTTGCCGCGGGCCGCAGTTTGACGACCACGGTTATAGAGCGTTTATGAATAAGGGAGTAGAGGGCCAAAGGCGTGGTTTAGCATGATTGCGGGCGTATAGGTGGAACATGATTTAATCCAGTAGTTCCCAAAGTGGTCCAGGTGGACCCCCAGGGGTCCACGGAAGTCTCGACGGGGGTCTACGTTGGGCGTGACCAAAAATGGGGGTCCACAATCGCAAGCGGGGGTGCATGAAAATTAATTTGGTCGATAGTGAAGAACTAAAATGTTGACTTGACTTCTATCAATATGCCTTATATGCCGATAATATTTTAAGAAGCTCAGCAACTGTTACTTGTAAAACTTGCATTTTCCATATTCAGTACAACTCGTCGAGACACACGGAAATATACTATATTTATTTTATTTTTACCACTCCGAATGGGACGTTTTCTAAATAAAATTTGTGAGAATTGATTGGTTCTTGTGCTGTAGTCATTGTAGACTTCAAGAAAGTAAAGTAGGATGGAGTCACTCGCAGCACAAAAATTCAATTTAATTGAAAATTTGTTTAGTCGAATTTATTTTCAAATCAATTAACCCTATCAAGCAATCAATTCTAACCTATTTTTTCGAAAACTGTTAATTTATCGTTGAAACTCAGCAACAACGCAAGTTTCCATAGATAGAGCTAATCTTATTTTTTTTTTCGAGATTTAGTTTTGAAATTAGTGATAATGTAGCTGCAGGGGGTCCACCGGATCCAGCAAAATTTTGAAAGTGGTCTATGGAACAAAAGAGTTTGGGAACCTCTGATTTAATCGAAAAATGCTATAACACCGATATGCCTCTCTTCCCTTGTTTAAAACAATACCATCGATAATATTGTACAGAGAATTACGAAAACTATTGACACTACTGAAATAAAGGTAACAATCGACTTTTCAAAACTATCGATTCTATTTGAAAATCGATATCGATAGTGTTTTAGTCTACTAAAAGCTTCGATACTATCGATAACTATCTGCTGCTATTTGTGTCTTTCAAAAGAGAATAAATGTCATCTTTCTTCCTTTCTTTCTTTCTATACTATTGATTGCTCAAACTATCGATAGTCTATCGAAACGACAGTGGACAATCGAGCGGCAAGCGGCAACACTAATGTGAACGTCGAGATCCCACGATTGTTCTCGCAGCGTCGCTGCGCATACGCACAATGTTTTGCAGTTTATTCAAGTGTTTGGTGAACAATCGGCGACAACATTATCGGTTTATACACTACTAGCATCTGCCCGCGACTTCGTGTGCGTAGAATTGTACTTTATAAACCTTCTTGATCACTATCTATAAAAAAAAATCCGCATCGAAATCCGTTGCGTAGTTTTAAAGATCTAAACATACATAGGGACAGACAGACAGCGAAAAGCGACTTTGTTTTATACTATGTAATGATAGTGAAGTAATTGGTTGTTTTTTTTTTTAAAGTTTCCTAAAAATGAAACGTAGGTAAATCGATTTATCGCCCCCGAAACCCGCATAGGTACCCAATTTCATGAATATCGTTAGAGCAGTTTCCGAGATTCACTTTATATTTATACTAGCTTCTGCCCGCGACATCGTCCGCGTAGAATTAGCAATTGACATGTTTATCGCTATCCCTCGGGAACTGTGCAATTTTCCGGGATAAAAAGTAGCCTATGTTTCCTATGTATGTATGTATCCTATGTTAGGGTATAGGGTACCAGCTATCTTCGTTCCAAATTTTATTCAAATCCGTCCAGTCGCTTTAGCGTGAAGAAGGAACAAACATACACACTCACTCACTCACATCGTCACATCGTCACAAACTTTCGCATTTATAATATTAGTAGGATACTAGCTTCTGCCCGCGACTTCGTCCGCGTAGAATTACTTAAGAACTGATGTTGATAGTATATTCTGCAATAATAGTTTACGTTGCGACTCTAGGCAGCTACGACCTTTAATCAATAATACAAAACCCTAGTTGTAGTTAACAATATCTAAAGTAACTTTCCGTCATCATCGTCATCATCTTCTCTTGGCCGTGTCCGGCTACAGCGACTGCTTCCTAACGCTGAGAGCGTCGTACGAAACACCTAAAGAGGCAGAAGTAGACAACATGTTATAATTTTTTTATCTCTCAGCTTCGTATGACGACAGGAGGTGCCATTACTGTCATGTACAATTTACTTCTTTCTAAGCCGTTCGTCGCTGACCGCCGCTTTTTATAGTTACCTCATTATAATTTTACGAGAAAAGGTTCGCAACCACTGTTTATAGTATAAACGCTATCCTGAACGGAGTATAAACAAGTGAAATCAACACGGAACTGTTGAAACTCATCGCTATTGGCGAAACGGGAAACGGACAAGGAAAGGTGCGTACGGGAGTTGCAACATCGGACCCCACTGCTGAATAATAAGAAACCAGTTGCTCTGTATGAGGCGCGGAAGCATGCTTCCACTTATAGGCGGACATTCAGTCCACGCCATGAGTTCTTAGAATAACATTCGGGTTTCACGTACCTTCAGCAGATTTAAGTATGACGACCGGCTAGCCAGTGGCTAACCACCAGCTATGAAGCTAGAGGTCACGGGTTCGAAACCTGGTAGGCGCACGTATTGACTGTGCGCAAACTCAAACACCACTGAAGAGATTTCCATTCATGAGATAGGTTTTAATACAAGATCACACCGAGTCATTCCGGAATATTTGAGCAGTACTTATTGTCTGTCTTTCGGTTTAATTGGTTTAACGCGATTGAACTGATCAAGTGTTGCCATACATACTTCCGTATATTATCCGCTATTATTTATTATCCGCGTTATTTAGTATCCGCTTGTTTTTGAAGTGCTTTCCACTGGCGTTCGTGTCGTCACAGTGAATGTGTTTAGTTTTTTAAATTTATCTAGGTCCCACTCCCACTGAAAAACAGCGTAGCGGCTTGCCGCAACATTATGCTGAGTGGGGTCCATTTTACACCATATAAGTACTATTCTTAAGTATATTGTACTTCTTCCTTTTAAATATCTACGTGTATCGGATGTGTGTAAATAAATGCTTCTCCATCACAATAAACTACTGTCATTCTGCCATGTAGGAGCGAAATTCTGAGCCACGAAGTAGGAAGGCCCTTAAAACTCTTGTCCTCCCAACGAAAGGATATTAAGGTTATTTAAAGGCACGTTAGTGATTGGGCGAACTACACAAGGAAGCCGCGGCCAAGGAAGTGATACCAAGGGCGCGCGGCGAGACCAATCCTGTTCTTTATTTTGATGGTTTTGTACGTTGACGATGTTATTTTGTTAGTATAATTTGACTACATACTTGAGCTAGTGCTTTATTATTATTTATTACATTATGAATTATTGGTAGATAGGTATGGCGTGTGTATGTAGTATGTTTTTCCAATTTTGAAGCAGATATCTTCAATCGATTGAGCTGACATTTTGCATACATGTGTAAGTCGGATGACAATACAATAATCTGGTTGTGGAGTGGTGACCCAGCCAGGATCGTCTCCGCAGGAGAGAACTCTTCAACGGTTGGTCCGATTGACTTGAAATTTGGTACACATATGTATATAAAAAAGGACGGATGACAATACATGTACAGTCAGCAAAGGAAGAAGCTGGCAATAAAAATTAAATTTTTGACAGAAACTTATTTCATAGTAACAGACGTTTACGTGAACGCGTTGGAGGTGTTTTTTTGTTTCACACAAACTTTTACTAGAGCCGGACTTCCCAAACAGGGAGGCACCAAACGACTAGCAGGGCCTAGAGAAATATCAGGGGGGCGTAACAGGTCCTTTTGCATATTAGACAACAAAAAATAACACGTAGGTAAATTAACTGTTCCGAATTGCCATTACCTTTAAAACAAAAATGCGTTTCTTATTTTTGTTGAAACCCAAGTTTCGGCATGAAAATAATATTTTTGATTCGGGTACGCTCGGCGAAATAGAGGTTGGGAAACTGCACCAAAGGCTCAGAAGTATTCCAGATTAATAAAACACTGTATACATTCATTACAACACAACGATCCTCGCGCTAATGTCCACTGATTCAACAAGTGCGCCCGCGCCGGCTATACTCAATAAGGCGAGCAATTTGTCGAAACACCGCAAATCGGCGCGCGGTCAGACCGTGGGTCGTCGACCCTGAGCTCTGGTCTAGACCAACTGGCTTTTTTATAGTACATCACTAAGCTTTTATGAGCGGGCAAGCAACGCGTCCCCTTAAGAATTACTTATACCACCATGGTCGTGTAAACTTCATGTTTCGCGTGTTATGTTTTTGCGATGTGTAGTGTGCGTACCAATATTATAAATGCGATAGTAACTCTGTCTGTCAGTCAGTCTGTTACGCTTTCACGCCTAAACCACTGAACCGATTTTAATGAAATTTGGTAGGTACAGGGATATAGATCCACAGTTTATCTGAGTCTTCGCCCGCGCGGCACAGGGGCGCGGGGGCCGAGAGAGCGGGCGGCAGCACTACCCGCCCGCACATCTCGGTCCCCTTTGTCGTCCTACCCCGCACCCCTATGCCGCACGGACCAGGACTCATTTAAGCGGTTGATCTATAGCTGTACTTTTCCTATCCGTCCTCGAGTTTATCCTGTGACCTTAGCCAGAATTTGCAAGTACTCGCGCACCCAAAGTCCGGTGCCGTGTCGCTAGTTCGTTTTTAATTATTTACAATTGGTACAAATTGGGTCCGACTCTAACTACCGCTGACAAACGTTCCACAGGACCACAGTGGGACAATAGTACATAATTATTTTATTTATGTTCGGTCCTCAACTATTTCGAAATTATTCATGTACTAGCTTCAGATACGGATTTACGGACTCCCGGAGATACGGACGGTTTATTATTTTACCCCAACGCACTATATAATAATAATAATATAGCCTTTTTATTCCGAATTCGCTACAATTTTCAGTAAGTACATGTTGTTATTGTTATATATATTTTTTTTTAATTAAATTGTCGCGTAATTTGGCGTGCCTCATGGCATAAACCTCCTCCGTGTATTGGAGGGTTTGGGCTATAGTTCCCACGCGCGCCCAGTGCGGATTGGGAACTTAACACACACCATTGAATTTCTTCACAGATGTGTGCAGGTTTCCTCACGATGTTTTCCTACACCGAAAGCTCATGGCAAATTTCAAATGTAATTTTCGCACATGAATTCCGAAAAACTCAGAGGCGCGAGCCCGGATTTTGAACCCACGACGCTCTGCTTGAGAGGCCACATGTCAAACCACTAGGCTACCACGGCTAACATATAATACACCTTATTCTTTCCAAAAAATAGTACATTGAGGTTAGAATTTTGTTTACCAAATAGGACAATTAAGAATGAAATGACCTTAGGTACATATGGGTGGATAAACTTTTTTTTTCACTCCTTGCTATGGTTACGTTCTCCCGCTCACTATTTCTAACTGACAATTAAACTAACTGGTACTTAACAGAGAGTGGCGATGCATGCCCTTAGTTTAGCCAGTGGGGGGTCGTATAGGTCAATCCAAAACTAGTTCGCTGTGCATCTGTCATGCTATGCCCCGTCCCTGTAGACCGGTTTTACCGTTCTGTCAAGGTGATTCGTTAGTTTAGTAATTTTGAGAAGGTCGTATACGTATATTTTGACGACATCTTTATTCACATAGATTATTATATCGGGTACCTTTTTATCTCATAATTTTCATTGGTCAGAATCATAACACATGTGTGCATTTTTCAGATACTTTGTAAGTCATCAGAATGCAGAGTCAGCGGCATATAATTTCATTTCTCATCGTCGATTCTCATTTTAAACCTAATGACGGTATTGTTCTAGAATTCTATGAATTCTGCGGCCAAACGTGACGTGACGTGAACCCGTTAAACGGAAGGACAATTAATCTAACCACAATGTCACCTTTTGCCTGTTGCATTTGTAAATTTAATCGGGGAAACGCCATATCACCTTATAGACCGACCACTTAAATCAGTCGACGCCAGCGCGGTGCGGGGGCGCGGGGTGGGACGAGCGCGGGGGCCGAGAGAGGTGCGGGCGGCAAGCGCACTACCATGAATGAATTTATTTATTACTTTGTGTTTATTCTAAAAGGGCGTAACTCCGATACTATCACAGAATACACACTTATCCCTGTCTTTTCTCCATAAAAAAAAGTGACGTTAATTTCAAATTGTCAACGTCAGGTCCTATTCTCCAATATTCGATTTTCGAGGTTCGCTTCGTGCTGTTCCGCTCATACTAATAGTCATTATCTTGAGAGTGAGAGAGAAGGTATACAACGAACTTCGAAAATAGAATTTCAGAGTAGCCCCCTTGTACTTTGAAGTTGTCAAAAATACAAAATTATGATCGCTTATTTTTTCTCGTAAAAAAAGCAAAGGCGTTTCACCTATCCTGTGGTAGTATTGGTAAAATTAGGACATATTTTTAATTATTTTTTATTTTTTATTATAAGCGATATTAAAATTATATAAACATATTGCAGTGATCAGGAGGCAAAACGCTTTCGAACCATATATACATTTTCAGGTGTTATAAAAATGAAATGTTGTCAATTGGCGATAACGATAATCTTAGGAAGCAATGTCAGAGGCGATGCGGCTAGCAACCCATCACCGTTTTGATTCCCCTTTCCACCTATATATGTGTGAGAAAAACACCAAATAGTTAAATTCTGTAAAAACTGATTATGTGCAATTTTTTTATGGATACCACTCAAAGATGTGATTAAGTATGGATGTATGTCTGTATCAGGCAAAATAGCAATATCCGTCGCCACTTACAATTTTCACTCATAAAACTAAGCTTGAGATAATCTTATCTAAGGATTTAAGAACATTAATGTACTTTTAGATAAAAAGGACGACTAAACCACGTCACTACACAAACAGTATGACATCAAAAAGAGCAATTCCCACTTTTTTATGCTACAAGCAAAGCAAACGAAACGAGTAAAGTCATGTATAAACGCTAGCAAACCAACCATAATCTGTAGGCTTATTGTCTAACTCGCTCGCAATCGCCATCGTCTTCATTTTCACAGTTCATGTATGAGCTGACAATTGGCATCGGAATCAGCTAGCTGTCACATTCATACAAGAACTGTCAAAATGAACACTATGGCGATTGCGAGCGAGTTAGAAGCCTACTGATATAGGTGAAACACAATAAAATGACCTGGTTGTATGTAGTAATGTACAGAACTGATAATTATGAGACTTGAGTTTTTTTTCTAATTGGTAACGTCAATTTGTCTATTCGCACAGATTACTCACGCATACAGGTCATTTACTTAAGTTTTTCCCCAATTAGTGTAATCATTTTTGACGACCGGATGGCCTAGTGGTTAGAGAACCTGACTATGAAGCTTGAGGTCCCGGGTTCGATCCCCGGTCAGGGCAGATATTTGTATGAAAAATACGAATGTTTGTTCTCGAGTCTTGGATGTTTAATATGTATTTAAGTATGTATTTATCTATATAAGTATGTTTATCCGTTGTCTAGTGCCCATATCACAAGCTTTGCTTAGTTTGGGACTAGGTCAATTTGTGTCAATTGTCCCAAGATATTTTATTTATTTCTTATCACCGACACGTCACACAACTTACTTGCATTACTACCATTTGTGTAATATTGTAATTGTAGTGTAATATATTAGCTAATCCTCTTTGTAACAAGTTAACTAATTAATATATAGTAATAACTGTATTTACAAGTGTAGTTTTTTTTTAATTACACGCTAAATTACCCACAGTTATGTTATATACACATAGTTACGTAATATACATATGTCAATGCGGGAAACAATATGATTAGAAGCTTGTTCGTTCCGTTGAATGTGTAATTTTTTTATTGTTTTTAGGGTTACGTTACGTACCCAAAGGGTAAAAACGGGACCCTATTACTAAGACTTACCTGTCTGTCTGTCTGTCTGTCCGTCTGTCACCAGGCTGTATCTAATCCGTGATAGCTACCCAAGTAGCAAAGTACTCCTATAGTAAGACTAATCCCTCTTATATCAGTTTTATAAAAGTGTTTTCAAATCTGCTGTAGGAAAATTCTTATAGTTGTATTATAAAGCTCCTGATTAAGAGTAATAATTTTATATCTGCATCTTATAAGACGATTTTAGCTATAAGATACTTTACTCCTATTACATAGACTACAGAACGTTTATAGGATAACTTTATACGACTCTTGTTAGACACATAGTCTTTTAAATGCATTTTATAATGCTTTTATTAGAGTATGTGATTTTGATCCTATAAGCGCATTTTGTAAGACGTTTACCCTTATTAGTATCATGCTTAATGCTCCAATAGGTGTTTTAGTCTTACAAATATCATAGAAACAGTAGATATAGGATGACTCGTTGTAGGATCGATTTGAATTAATCCTTGTTTCTGTAAGATTACTTGCACTATATCAGCAAGCTGTAAGAACTTTATAAGTATGTTTTTACTTTGAATTGTCTTATGCATTCTGTTATAAGAATCTCCGTTGCGCAATCATCACAGCCATTTTGTGTATTCTTATAAAAGCAGTATCCAAGAGCTTAATACTGATAATAGTTCTGATTAAGTATGTTTTGTAAAAATCATTTATTTAAATAATAAATTACTTTAAATATTACAATTAAAATAGGGGGCATGAAAATGTATTGTATAAAATCAAGAACATTATCGATAAAATTAATTTACCAAGTTGATTTCTTGTACGTAACTAATACATGCACATAAAAACACACAGACAAATTTAATGAGTCAAAAGTTACTTACATTTTGCTAATAGTATTTTAATTGTTTCACTCCACAAACTAGCATTAATAACACGCGACACTAACAGGAAAAAGGGCACGCGACTCTTAGTAGGGCATTAAATTCATCGCTGTAAGATTAAATACTCCTACAGTACCATAACAACAGATCGCTGTAGGACTAAATACTCCTACAGCACGATACAACAGATCGCTGTAGGACTAAATACTCCTACAGCACCATACAATAGATCGCTGTAGGACTAAATGAGCTTACATAATGCATTAGTAGGAGCTATATAGGATCATTTAATCCTACAAGCACGAGTAGAAATCCCAATGTAAGAGAAAAGTGCACTTCATAGGATAATAATACGTAGACTGTAAGACTAAATCCTCCTATAAAGTGCGCCCAAATGTGGTTTTACATTGGTATATAGGAGTTTTATAAGACATAATTTTAGAATACCTACAAGAGTAAATTTTGCTACTTGGGTAGCCAGTTGAAATTTTCACAGATTACATATCTGTTGCCGCTATAACATAATACTAAAAACAGAATATTTTTATGTTTGTCTGTCTGTCAGTAACCAACATAAAATAACCTTACACCGCATACATTTTGCTTAATTGTATTTTATAACTTGCCGAATTCGTACGGAACCCTCGGTGCGTGAGTCCGACTCGCACTTGGCAGTTTATTCGCTTAAATTTAGTAGGCTGGTCTTTAAAAAGATACAGTCAGCGTTAGATTTCTCGTATAGTCCATTCGGATCCATTTTAAAGCTCTTGTAAACAAACAAATTCCCCCAAAATCATATGATACTGAAATACAATAATCATTGCAATAAAGCCAGGCGCGATACACTTAATGACAAGAGACAAAAGCGACATCTAGGCCAGCAACAACCACCGCAAAATTCTCTTGCCATGCGTGTCAGAGCAGAGCTCTCGTATTGGTTTATACAGCCACAGGAAACGTCACACGGATCACCGGAAATTTCGAGGTACTATTTTATAAAGACGCAAATAAAAAAAATCTCGATTCATCGATACCATCGATAAACATCGATGTTCTCTCCCTTAGACTGTCAAAAGCCGCACACAAAACTCCTGGCCCCAGTGACGACAACAAATGATATGCAACACAAAAATATCTATCTAACCACTAAAACTTGCCCGGGCACGGGATATTATATTATGATATGATAAACCTACCAAGGTAGAACCCTATCGCAATAAAGTGCCTGTAAATTGCGACAGGGATCTACAATGGTATAAGTAGGGATTGCAATCCGGATAATCCGAAATAACCGGATAAATCCGGATTTTTGTCGCCTTTTATAGATTCGGATTTTTAGCATAAAAATCCGGTTTTTTCGGATTTCAATTACAGTTGACAAAGTTGGCATTTAAGCAGAATTTCCTATTGAATTTAATTTCATTTCATTCATTCATGCGTTCGTTTCGTTCCCCGCCTCGTAGCACTATCTATCCCTCTCCCCTCCGCGCTTTACTGGCTACCTCATACCTAGCTTTAGATCTAGCTAGTCGGCCGGTCCGGTAGCACTGTACTGCAGACACAGCAGTACTGGACTGATTAAACGCGGATTATCAAGATTTTTGCAGTTTTATTTTATATATTCTAAGGGAAATTTAAAAATAAATAAAATTGAACACCATTAGGTTTCAAAAAACATGTAATTACATGAAAATTTCAATATATTAATAAAAATCCGAAAAATCCGGATTTGTACAAGTTGATAATGTGTAAATCCGGATTTGAGAAAAGATCCGGATTTTGCAATCCCTAGGTATAAGAATACATTATCCTAACTGCACACAAAACAAACAGTGACGAACACTACACGTCGTATCGGTAAAACCGAATAAGGCAATAAAATTAACTCAATTAATTTTATTGCGTACGATAAAACATAGATAACGATCACGTGGGTGACTGAGTTGAGTCACTGAAATGAATATACATAGGTCTCATTACGATATCCATACACAGAATAGGGTAATAGATATAGCATGCTGTAGGCTTACAGCCTTATTCATAAAAAGTTAGAGGCTCGCTATAAGCTCGCTATAGGACCGATGCAAAAAAACATGATTCATAAACGTCAATTAGCGCTAATCAGTCCATCAAAGCTCTGTTAAGTCTTCCGAAAGTTAGCGGGCCGTAGACCCTACTTTATCTCTCTGCTAACTCACAAAATGGCCGCCACACATGTGAACAGCTGATTTTGGCAAGAACAAAACCATACGCAAGACAGTTTTTTTGTTTTAAGTTTTTATTCGCTCCGGGAAAGGTAAAGGAAACTAGATCCACACTGCCTAGTCTGTCGTGTTAATTCGCTGGTTTCCCGCTAATTCGCTGCCACTGCTGTCAATTTTTTTTTTTTAATTCACTAAAAGGCCATTTTTGGTCTATGATTTGTCAAGGTGACAACATAACGCGTCTAATCCATTCATCAACAGCTCATTAGCTAACAGACTGCTAGCAAGCGTTTATGAATCATACTTTTTAACAACTGTCAAATAAGCTTAATCAGTCTGTTAACTAATCGACTGATCAAACCTCAATTAAGGATTTTTTATGAATAAGGCTGTTATTGTCTAACTCGCTCGCAATCGTCATCGTGTTCATTTTGACAGTTCTTGTATGAATGTGACAGCTAGCTGATTCCGATGCCAATTGTCAGCCCATACATGAACTGTCAAAATGAACACGATGGCGATTGCGAGCGAGTTAGACAATAAGCCTACTGCTCTGCGCTTCCATGCTGGTTTTGGGGCAAAGAAAAAACAGAATGCACCAGCTGCTACTCTTCCCGCGCACGCGCACGTAAAAGAAAAGCTCATCGCGGGAACAGGCGCGCACCACAGATTCAAGCATCCATTTTTTTTTAATTTGTTATGGTATGGGCGTACTGCTTATCATCCGTTATGGGGCCGCCGAGAGACTGAGTAAAATGTTTTTATTTTTATAAAATACTAGCTGTTGCCAGCGACTTCATCTGCAAAGAATTCGTTTATCGCTATCCCGCGGGAATTTTCCGGGATAAAAAGCAGCCTATGTGCTATTCTAGACTTTTCTTTATCTATGTGCCGAACTTCATCCAGATTCGTTGGGCCGTTCTGGCGTGATTGAGTAACAAACATCCATCCATCCATCCATCCATACTTTCGCATTTATAATTATTAGTTAGATTAGATATGGCTCGACCGAAAAATCTGTAACTTTCTTCTGTAGCTAAGGATGGTTATTCCTATCAATAGAAAAATCATCAAGCACTTTTAAAACTTTTATACATTCCCCATGCATTGGCTATTTCCGAGTATTTCCTCTATGTCCAAAGTAAATTCGTCTCGGCACGACGACGGCGACAACACGATTCCACTTTTTTCGTCGTTTTTGTGACTAATCGTTGTCACAAGACCTGTCTGATACCTACCTATATACTATGTATCACTACAAATATATAAACAAAGTCGCTTTCCGCTGTCTGTCTGTCCCTGTACGCTTAAAACTATGCAACGGATTTTGATGCAGTTTGCTCCCAGACCAGAGACAGAAGTATGTAGTGATTATAGCGTGAAGAAACTAATGTATACGAGGCATTAGACCAGTCAGACAGAAATGAGTTTGAGAAACGGCAATTACAGCCAAATGGCAGTTTTTTTTTAGTTTCACGTAATAAGGCACTTAGTCTAAAGACGGTGATTTCACGAATCGTTTTTTTTTTCTCGTCTGAAAGCGCAAGGTCGTCATCACGGCCAGCCAGTGAGCAAGAGGTTATTACAGTTTAAATGTTGCCATATTTAAAGTAAAATGTAAACATCGACTTAACTAAGATGGCGACCGTGCTGTGACACTAACGACTATCCCTAGATTTTTTTTTATTTTGTCTTTCAAGTAATATTCAATTTATTTTTATTATTGTTCTATTTACCGATAGGATTTCAATTTTTCATCACACTTGCTCGTAAAGGGTGTTATAACACGCGTGCTTATAGAGCCGTAGTAGCTGATTTACCTCCCGCGGGAATTTCAAATATTTTACTCCCGAGGGAGTTATTTTTGTATGGATTTTCATAACTCCCTCGGGAGGAAAAGTTTGGTTTTAAAATTAAGAGTTCATTCTACGTCATTTCAGACTAAGGAGGTTTCAGATCAGCCAGATTTATTTAATATTTAAAAAAAACTACGAACCAATTCTATAAAACTTTCAATTAGATTACGATCCAAGATGGCGGATGACATTTTGACATTATTGACACTAAAATGTTGATGAGTGTCGTTTTCGAGTACTTTGGTGATTCTGAGACCGATTTTGGCATAATTTTTTAGATCCAAGATGGCGGATGACATTTTGACACTATTGACACTAAAATGTTGATGGGTTCGTTTTCGAGTAATGTGGTGGTTCTGAGCCCAATTTTAGCATAATTTTTTAGATCCAAAATGCCGGACGATATTTTCACACTATTGATACATAAATGTTGATGAGTGACGTTTTCGGGTAGTTTTGTGATTCTGAGTTTATTTTTTTGATATTTTTTTTTTATTTCCTCGCAAATGTGATGAAAAACATTGTGTGTATCACGGCAGTAAGGGGATTACAAACTCGAGTCCCTTCTTACCGCCCTCGGTGCACAATGTACTATAAATTATAGAATTGCAAATTAGTACGACGTTGGTTCGCATGTGTGTACATCGGTTGTGCTCTAACTTTGATAATGATCCCGTAGAGGGATCGAAACGCGCGTCAGTGTTTGTGTGGTGTTAGGATTAATTAAGTTTGTGGGATTTGTGTGCATTTTGTGTGGCAGTAGTGGTGGGAGGGCTTGCATGCAAAACGTATATATTTCGCACAAGCTTGGTTATCTTGCACGTAAGTAGCGGAGTAGCAAGGTAAATATTTTGTGTTCATTGCTATTTTTTATCCCGGAAAATTGCACATTTCCCGCGGGATAGCGATAAAAATGACAATTGTTAATAAGTCGCGAGCAGAAGCCAGTTAATAATTAAACCTAAATCAATATTCTATTAATAACTCGAAAATACAAGGACTCTTATCTTAGAAATTAGGGGTCCTTATCCTTACAGATACACTTCGACCCATTCGTGGATCTTTTGTGTAAAGACTCTTAAATTTATTGGAAAATTAGATAAGCCTCGATCGTTCCGATTTTACTGTAAATTCGCTGCTCTTATATTTATGACGAAATGAGTGTTCTGATATTAGTAACAAAGATATTTAATACTACTCCAAATATTTGAACACTTCACCCGCTACAATATACACTCAGGAACATTTAGCGGAACACAAAAAAAAGTTTAACAATTTTTTTCGTTTTATTTTTTGCTTGTCAAGCAAATATGCGTTTTGCTAACTTTTTTGTGTTCCTGAGTGTATCTGACGGCGACTGTACATGTACCAATTCGAAACAACTCGCGTCTTAACCATATACAGTCAACGCGGAAAGCATCGGCGACCACTAAGCCCGCAAACAGAGAAATGTGGCTTCCTGGAAAATAGTAACACACACACTTTCACTGCGACCGGTCCCACAGACGGACGCTGCAAAAGGCTAACACTATCTAATGCAGCGATTTACATATAGCATGATGCCTAAGATTTTGGCCCACATCATCACTACATAGTATAAAACAAAGTCGCTTTCTCTGTCCCTATGTCCCTATCCGTATGTGCCTTTGTATGCTTAAATCTTTAAAACTACGCAACGGATTTTGATGCGGTTTTTTTTAATATATAGAGTGAATCAATAGGAAGGTTTATATGTATAATACATGCATAATATACAGTGCGAAGCCGGGGCGGGTCGCTATTTAAACAATAATATTAAATTCATTTTTTTTCCTCGCAGGTCTGGGAGCAAAGAAAAAACATAGAATGTACCAGTTGCTTCTCTTCCCGCGCACGTAAAAGCCCATCGAGGGAACGGGCGATCTTAGGAATCATGTTATAGGATAGGCGATGCTAGCAACACATCACTATTTTGATTCCATTTTCCATCTATACGCCCACAATCTTGCTAAACGTGGCCTGTAGGTCTTCTCACCTTAGGCTCTGTCTATCCCTTAGGGGATAAAGACGTGATTTCAATATGTTTTGTGTATCAAAATTTTAAAAACCTCCGCGCGGTCGAGTAATACGTAAATAAACAATGTTGTGCCAAAATGGCTTACATTATTTTGGAAAAGGGCTGATATTCTTCAATATTACAGGAACCGTGATAGCTAGACAGTTAAAATATTCACAAATGATGTATCACCGTTGCTTTTAGATAGCCATTTTTAGCGTTGTTTAGCTCTTATAGCCTGAAACACAGGATTTCCTAGTTCAGGCAAATAAGTTGTTAACTTAGATTTATAAGGAAACTTTGTTCTTAGTTATAATTTTTGTAAAACATTTATGAATAAATTATCTTTATCTTTATCATTTAAGTCTGTCCGTAAGTAACCAATATAAGATGACCTCACACTGCCTACATTTTGCTTTGGAGGAAGTGATCTGCTAACACTTCAGTTCGGCGAGTTATAAAATCCAGTATAAGCAGAGCGCCTACATTTTGCAGTTGCATTTTGGCAGTGGTGAGAACAGCCTGGTGACACACAGATAGACAGACAGTGTTGTAGTGTATAGCATCTCCTGATATCAGGCAGGCCATACGCGCACGCGCCGACTCGCGTGACGTCACACACCGCGTAATCGCAAATAAACCGCGCGATAAATTACATTTAATTGTTACCACGTTACACCCACGGCTATCAGCGTTGTTTGTTTTAATTTAGCACAATTACATACATCATATCTTTATCCCTTACGGGGTAGACAGAGCCTAAGGCAACAAGTCCTAAAAGCCACGTTTAGCATGATTGTGGGTGTGTGGAGAGATGAATCAAAATAGTAATGGGTTGCTAGCATCGCCTATAACAGGATTCCTAAAACTTTCGCCCGTTCCCTCGATAGGGCTTTTACCATGCGCGGGAAGAAAAACATTGTTTTTTTTTTGCTCACAGCCCAGCATTGGAAGGGACTATGTTTTGCCTAATACATACAGTCCGCGAGCCCCTGGAAAGAGATAGAGGCAGAGGCGTCTCTAGCCCTTGTGGCGCTCGTGTGCAACCAGTACCCTGGCGCCATAACACGGGCGCAGGGTCTTTGAGAGCGCCGGCGCCGCGCGCGACGCATCTTTGGAGGTGTCGCATTATAGCCCACCAAACGAAGGAATCTCGCGGGAAAAAACTCGTGTATAACAGTATTTTGGCATAGTTGTAGAGAATGGTGTTTTAAATCACATACTAAAAGTACTAATATTCGTATTCGCCGAATATCGAAATGGCATAGGTAAAGAACCGAAGAGGACATTTTTGGAAGCATATCACTTGAAAGTATGTATCATTCGAAAGAGGAAATATTTGTGTAGGTACTGTTACAAATTTACATCTCAAATTAAATTTTCGACTAGTTGACTAGATTAATCAGAGCTGTAATTATCTTCTTTCGTATATGTGCTTTCAAAAATCGAGCGTAGTTTTTTTTAACAAAATTTAACACCAGTTTATTTTGATTATTTAAAACAAGTGTAATTAGATTATAATAGTTTGCATATAATATCATAACTTGATTTTTTACACTGGATTGATCATGTTTACTCTGTTTACTATTCGTTTTGATATTCGTATTCGTATTCGTAAAAGTAGTATTCGTTGCATCACTAGTTTTAGGGTGAAGGAACAAACATACACACTCACTCACTCACATCGTCACATCGTCACAAACTTTCGCATTTATAATATTAGTAGGATTACTAACTCGACGAGGATACGCCTTCATTTGAATACGCCTTTCATTTCCAACTGTCACTTGTCACCGCCAATTTTCAACTTGGTGAAATAGGGGGGGGGGGTTCTTTCTAAACCTGCTGGAAGGAAAAGTGGAAGGGAGACGAGGCAGAGGAAGGCCAAGATTAACGTATTTTGGAGGAGTCCGGTTGAGTGTCGATCCGCGGACGGTTGTTATCTATGTTTAAAAAATAAGTTTCTCGTAGAAAGTTGAAAGTTTTCTGGATGGAATTTTGTAAAAATAGTTTTGAATAGTTGCTGCTCCATATTTTAAATTGGTGGTGGTAAACTGGTAAGTGGTTTTTTAACTTTGTCCTTGTCCATAGATTTGTAACATTTGTGTTTTAAAATAATTAGACGGTAGTTCATGCCGGCATCCTCATGTTTGAGGGTGCTGGCCTGGATGATCCGGGAGATGGCATATTTCGTCCTGTTTTAAGGGACATTAGCTTATCTGATCATGAAAATTTTGAAAAATCCCTGACGAAATTTGCTACCCCCGAAATGGGAAAAAAAATAAAAAGGAAATCTCGCTCACAAAGAAATAATAATGGCTCTGATAAGGAAAGTAGATCCCGTTCGCGATCTAACCCGCCCTCTCAGAGGCAGCGTGAGGACTGGGCCGGGGAGGACACTCAAATTCCTCTAGGCCAACAACCTGAAATTGTAATTTCTCCAACCGACATGTCCACCCCTCCGGCTCATTTAATTGTAACTCCTTCGAATGACACTGTCCCAGAGACCCAGACCCAAAACTCGATCTTCTCGCCTTCCGGGCGTGATAGGTATAACTCGAATGACCAAGGCCCGTTTGTAGTTCATGTCAAAAAAACAGAATTATCCCCAGATTCCGGCACCGTTCTCCATCCGGTATCATTCGGCCTTTTCATCCATAAAAGGAAGCGTGAATTCCCCAATATCATAGAAGGAAGCATCAAGAGAATAGGACGAAATAGGATTTCGGTTAGTTTCCACTCCGGCGTAGACGCAAACAATTTTATCATATCTCCCACCTTGTCAAACCACAAATATGAGGCGTTTATCCCATCCTTCAACGTTACCCGAATGGGCCTCGTGAGAGGGGTTCCTGCGGAGTGGTCCCCTGAGGAAGTACTCGAAAACTTGGTGGTTCCTCCTAATTGTGGAGGTGCTCGGCCAGTCAAGATCCGTAGGCTTAATTTAAAAAAAACGAAAATTGACGGCAGTTACAGTTGGCTACCCTCTGAAACTGTTGTAATTACATTTGATGGACAAACACTTCCTAACAGAATATTCATGTGTTACAATTCCCTTGTGGTGGAACCCTACGCTTATCCTACAATACAGTGCTTTAAGTGTTCCCGTTTTGGGCACACTAAAGAAAAATGCCGATCTCTCCCGCGATGCTTCAAATGTGGCGGGGCCCATACTGGGGACTCCTGCGACGTAGATCAAACCAATTGCGTTAACTGCCCTCAGGGTTTGGGTTTCGGGCACTGTGCAAACAGCAAAGTATGTCCGGAATATAACAGACAGTTATCAATTAAAAAAACCATGGGTGATGAAAACATTTCGTACACAGAAGCATCAATCCTTCATCCTAAAATCATGAAAAAATCATACGCAAATGTAATTTCAAACTCTCGGCAGGACCCGCCTCAGGGGACTACGTCGTACAGACAAACTGTCTACCGTAACCCCCGCCCCCCTCCAATCAGACAAAAAGGATACGACAGACAGGCTCATGAAAATCTCACGAGGGATCCCAAGCCCTCTTCTGGCCCCATCCCTCTTCCACCACCTCCACAAAAAACAACTGAGGACCTGATCAGAGAATTGATTAGTATAATTTCATCTTTTATGAAAGTATTCTCTCCTTCTAGCGCTTTAGCAGACCCTTCCTTGTTATCCCACGTCGCACCTATCATCTCATCTCTCCTATCTAACTTAAATAATGGATCAAGTAGCTTTACAGTGGAATTGCCGTAGTATTAATAATAAAAAACATGATTTATATTTTTTAATTAACAAATATAATCCCTTTATATTAGCCATATCTGAAATTTGGCTAAAAAAAGACTCTAATTTTAGATTACCAAATTATGTCTCTTTAATGGACCCGCGGGCAGATGGACGTGCCGGATGTGCCTTATTCATTAGAGACCACATTACATTCTCATCTATTCCCGTCCCCCAACACAGTCCTATTTTCCATACAGTTTGTGCCCGAGTGGAAGGTATCACCTTTTTGTCCTTGTATATTCCCAGTCCCTCTTCCGCCATCCTTACCGAATTAAAAAAAATTATTAAATGTCTACCTCCCCCTATTATAATTTTGGGTGATTTTAATGTCCATCATCGCTTATGGGGCTGTGATTCTAACGACTCGTTAGGTGAACAACTTCTAGAAATCCTAGACGAAACAAATCTATGTTTACTAAACTCGGGATCCCCTACCCTACGCACGTTGGCTAATCAATCCTTAAGTGCAGTTGATTTAACTTTAATCTCTCCATGTTTTGCATCCCTGGCCACATGGCTTGTTCTGGATAGTACCTTCGGAAGTGATCATTTCCCAATAATCCTCAGACTTTCATCCACATCTCACAAAAACCCTCCTGTTATTAAGCCCCTTTTAATTTATAATATCAATGACGCGGACTGGGATAGCTACAAACAATTCCTTGACAACGAGGTTGAGGACCTACCACCCATTAACCCTAACACCATCCAGGCTAGTTCAGATGCAGTGGTGGCGGCCATTAAGGCTTCTGCGGAGAAATCATTCCCCCTAAAGAACTCTGCTACGGGTAAAATTGCGTCCCCCCCCTGGTGGGATAGTGAATGCACCAAGGCAGTAAAGGAAAGAAAAAAAGCTGAACGCTCTTATGCTGCAAACATGTCTTCAGATAACTTTCAAGCCCTATCTAAAGTTATGTCTGAAACGAAAAACTTGCTTAGTAAAAAGAAATCTGATGGCTGGAAATCGTTCTGTACTACCTTAAGCCCCTCTACACCGGATACCATAGTATGGAATAACATCCGAAGGTTTAGGAGATCATATAACCATAGTAAATGTCCTTATCCTGCGTCATTAGACTGGGCGGAAGCGTTCCTAGCTAGAATTGCCCCCCCTTATGTGCCGGCCGTTCTAGATTCCCCTATAAGCCTCCTCAACAATAATTCATCAGATCCACTAGACCAACCTTTCTCCTTTCTAGAACTCAAAAATGTCCTTTCATCAGTAAGTGACTCCTCCCCTGGTCCGGATGGAATTACTTATTCTTTCATTTCTAAAGCAGGTGGCCTTTTCCTCAAGTATTTCTTAGAATTAATCAATTGCATTTTAGTTTCCGGTCATCCTCCAGCAACCTGGAAATCTCAATTAGTCTTACCAATTTTGAAACCTTCTAAAGATACAAATGATCCTCAGTCATATCGCCCCATTGCCTTATCCTCAGTCCTTACTAAGATCCTCGAACGCCTAATAAAGAATAGGCTAGAGTGGTTTCTAGAGAGCCGAGAACTACTTGGTAAATCACAGTATGGGTTTAGAAGGGGAAAAAGTACCGTCGATAGCTTAAGTATTTTTACCTCTGATATTAGACTCGCATTTACAAATGGTTCATCAGTGGTAGCTACGTTTCTTGACGTGGAGGCTGCCTATGACAATGTCCAGCTCCCCATTCTCAGGGAGAAACTCTTCAAGCTGAGAATCCCGGTGAGGCTGGCCTGCCTCATAGGCAATCTCCTCTCAGAACGACAGATCACCTTCCGTGGTAGAGACCCCCAGATCAGCCCCTCTAGAATAGTATGGAAAGGCCTCCCTCAGGGATCCGTCTTGAGCCCTTTATTGTTCAATATTTATACTAGTGATTTGGAAGATTCGATAACGCCGGGATGTCAAATCTTACAGTTCGCAGATGACCTTCTGGTTTATACATCCAATCCCAATATTGAATACGCCTCTGAAATTATTTCTGATTCTCTTCTCTCACTGAACGCTTGGCTCTCTAATAATGGACTCTCGATCTCCCCATCAAAAAGCTGTACTGTGGTTTTTTCCCACAAAAGAAACCTGCCATCGATTAGGGTCGGTATTGGTGATTCTAGTATACCGGTTAGATCTTTTTATAAATTTTTAGGTGTGGTCTTGGACTCTAGACTGAACGGCTCTCTGCATTTTGATTATTTAGTTAAGAAATGTGAAAGACGAATTAACACCCTCAGATGTTTGGCTGGAGTCTGGTGGGGAGCTCACCCATCTTCTCTCCGTCTTCTTTATAATGCCACTGTCAGAAGTGTGCTAGATTACGGCTCGTTTCTCCTTGATCCAGGAAATAAGGCTGGTTTGAGAAAATTAGATCTCCTACAATTTAAAGCATTGAGGATCATCTCGGGTGCAATGAAGTCCAGTCCTACCAATGCTCTCCAAGTAGAATGTGCTGACCCTCCCCTACAACTTCGGCGTCAATTTTTGGCGGACAGCTACTTATTTCGAGCCCTTCAATTTTCCCACCACCCCCTCATTCATCGACTGTTTGACCTAAAGGAATCCATCGTTCAGAGTGCAAATGACCCACCTTGTCTTGTAAAAAGCCTTATCAGATTTCAGAATATAAAGGACCCTACTTTTCATTCGTCTAGGATTCCTCTCTTTCATTTCAGCTATGAAACCATTATTCTTCACCCTCGCGTGATCCTTAACTTTGATATTTGTAAAGGCGACCCCCACGCAGACGAGTATCTTCGCCAAATTCTTTCGCGAGAATGGCATGACTGGCATACTATATACTGCGATGCTTCTAAACTATCCCCGACTGGTTGCGTAGGCGTGGGAATCTTTCATTCACAACTCGATATAGTGCAAAAAGTGAAATGCCCCCCAGAAACCTCGGTATTCACGGGAGAATGTATAGGAGTGTTGGAGAGCATTAAATATGTTTTATTATTTAAATTAAAAAAAACCATAATTTTTACTGATTCACGTAGTTGTCTACAATCACTATTGTCCAACCCTTTCTCAGTTAGAATTCATAATCCGATCATATATCAAATTAAAGAACACATAATGATGTGCAAATCAAAAGGATTTGAAGTGACTCTGGTGTGGGTCCCCGGACACACAGGGGTCGCTGGAAATGAGAAGGTTGATCAGGTCGCTAAAGATGCAGTGGTATGTGGAGACAAGGTCCCATTCCGTAACTATTGTCATGATCTAGTTCCCTTGTCATCTAAATTTTTAGTTCAAGCTTGGTCTAAACTATGGAGCAAATCAAGTAAAAAACGTGGAAGGACCTACTCTCTAGTCCAGCCTTTAGTATCAAGAAGACCTTGGTTCTCGAAGTTGTTCATACCAAAAAAAATATGTTCAATAATAATACGAATGAGACTGGGTCATTGCTGCACCCCTTCCCATTTAGCAAAAATCCATATCAGGGACTCCTCCCTCTGTGAGTGCGGGTTGGACGACGGCGATCTTAATCACATTTTTCTTTCTTGCCCCTTACTTGATCATTGTGCACTTTATGACGAATTAATCAAATGCAAAGTGATGTTTCCCACTCATATTTTAAGCCTAATGGAAACAAAAGACAAAGAGATCCTCATAGCCTTAGGTAATTTTTGTGAACTGAACAATCTAAAGTTGTAATTATATGTATATTTTATTCCCTAATTTCCTAATATATTAAATACCCATTAATCCCTATTCAATTACCCATCTTTCCCAATGTTTCTTTCCCTGTAATCCCTACATATCAATATCAATAGGTGCCTGGTCTTGTTATATGTTACTAACCCTGTAGTTGTGTCTCGTTAAACTAACACTTCATATAATATATCTTTCTTACAGGAGTAGCAACTATTGATTTTGGGTAAGTTTGTTTTTTTATCGCGCTACAAATTCCGTTACCTATTTTATTGCAATAAAATCGACATGACACTGGCTTAGTCAATCGCAGTAGCCATAAAAAAAAAAAAAAAAAAAAAAAAAAAAAAAAAAAAAAAAAACGTATTTTGACCAGGTGAAGGAGAGAGTGGGTGTCGCGTCGTATCGGGAGGTCAAGAGGCTGGCTGAGGACCGAGCGGAGTGGCGACTACTCCACCGACAAGAGCCTGGCTCTTAAATGCAAGAAGAAGAAGAGAAATAGGGGCCTGCACGTCTAAGAATGACCGCGCAAGAGTCGCGTCGCGCGCGAAATATATTGCTGTCTTTCTTACTGTTCGTCGTAGAAAGAGACGAGCGGTCTATCTAGCGCGCTTTCCTGCTAGCTGAGCTGGAAGCAAAGAAATAACATAGAATGCACCAGTTGCTTCTCTTTTCGCATATGTTAAGAGCCCATAGAGGCAATGGGCGAAAAACTTAGGAGTCATGTTATAGGCGATGCTAGCAACCCATCACTATTCTGATTCCCCTTTCCACCTATACGCCCACAATCACGCTAAACGTGGCCCTTAGGTCTCGTTACCTTAGGCTATTTCTACCCCGTAAAAGATATATACATATAGACGTGATTTGTATAGACTTGTATGAATTTAACTAGTCGGCTGAGTCAGGCCTGATAGTCATATTCAAATAACGTTTCGTTTGATTATTACGACGTGACGTCATCGAGATTTCATGAACTATACGCATTTATCTACGTTTATCTCGGCCATAACCGATCTTATTTCACACATTGATTACAATAAAAACACAACTCCACAATAATAATGGTCCTCTCCGAACCGCCGATAAAATATAACATCCAAGCTGCATTATTTGTAGTGACACAAATTTGCGAAATAATTTTTGCGAAAGCTTTCTATACCAAATATATTCAAATTAAGCTTGGATAGATGAAACAAAGACGCCCACGTTTGATTCCATCATTGAATAAGCATTGGCATTGATGATCGAAGTTGAGGTTGTGTAGGTATTCTGCATGTTGTGTCCTGGTTACTACCTATATTTCCACTCTATTTGTTATTTCCTGTGTACTAATATTAGTGGCCTCGGTATTCTGGTTCATTCCATGTTCTAAAAGCAGTCTTGTAACATTAAAAAGTTTGTAAGTGTATGTTTGTTATTTCTTCAAGCGCAAACAGCTGGACGGCTTTGGATAAAATTGGGAACGAAGATAACTGTTACCCTAGAACGCGTAGGCTACTTTTTATCCCGGAAAATTGCATAGTACCGGCGGGATAGCGATAAACATCAATTGCTAATACTACACGGACGAAGTCGCGAACAGAAGCGGGATGAATGGAAGAGTCAATTGTTCAATATGGCTTCTATTTGGTCCATTTCTTAAGAGGCTGACAACACCTAATTTTGTTGAAATTGATGTTATTTAAACACTTTCTTAAGAAAAACTGCACACAAAAAAAATACAAAAAATATATAATGTTAATTTTCATCATATTTCAAACATGCTAGACAGGCTCGATACATAATTGAACAAAATCGGCTCGATAGAAAATAATTGCAAAGATTGGTCTTAAAATCACCATTAAACCGTTCTATGTCTTTATTTTTTGACGTATGGGTCTGCAATTAAAAACATAAAGTCAATATATTCATACCTAAACGGCTAACGAGTCATATTTCACAAATAATCCATACTTTTGTTTATTTCTTATGATTTGTGTCTTATTTGCAAGATTTTAGACGCGCGCCAAGCTGCCGGAATAGTTTCTTCTCTTTCACTAACAGGCACGTGAACCGTATGTGTGAAGAGTGGCGCTGCTCCAGGTCATTTGCTGTTGACAGCGCCTTAATGGACCAAAGGAGATTTTAATGCAAACATTTTTAATGTAAATAAGTACTCTAAGATATTACAGGATATAGGTACGTAAATAAATACAGGATATAGCATCAATATTGCACAATAAAATATTTTATTAACATCAATTTTAGTAGTAATTGGTTTCTTGCATTACATTTGAATCTATACTAATATTATAGAGATAAAGTTTGCGAGTTTGTATATCGATTTTGAAAATTCTTTTACCAATACAAGACCGCATTATATATGAGTGTCAGTCATAGGCTATGTTTGTATGGACAAAGTTGCTGGCACCAGCTAGTTTTTTTTTCTTTGTTACATCCACAATCAGTGCATTCACTTTTAGCAGATCTATTTTCATGATTTTTTCATCCAGTGTCCTCTAGTGAGGATGTCTACTCATACAATACAATACAATACAATACAATAACTCTTTATTGAACACCACATATAATAATCAAAACAGAGAAAAGGTATACACAAGTAATAAGGTAACAATAGCCGGCCTTATCGCTACAGAGCGATCTCTACCAGGCAACCATAAAAGAATGGAGAAAGGAGCAGATCTGATCTCACAATTCTCTACACTATGTGATGTCTTTTCTTTTAAGGCGTTAAACATAACTGATAGCACCCACGGACACCGTATTTTATACTTCTGCGCATATAACATCATCGCTAGACTTACGTGCCGGCACTTATACAGGTGATGAATAATTTTCTTTTTATCTTGATTCATGTTCGGTCATTCTTCATTATTTCTTTTGACCATCTTTTCTAAGTATTTCCAATTAGAGGTTAATTAATTTCTATCAAATGAATCAATAATTTAATTTTACTTCTTCATTTTTATACTTAGTTTTACGATTTTACCCAGTTAAAATTAAATTTCTAAACTGCCTAATAACAACTGTGCATAATGACTGTATAATTTTTACCTGCTATGGGTGATGAGGGAATGACGAGGATCCGGGTTCGATTCTCGGCCATAGCTTTACTTTTCAGATTTCTGTGTTCTAATTAAGTGTCGTTTAGAGATTAGTAATATCTTCTCTCGCTGGGAGCATTACTAGGTGTTCGCGAATCTCAGCATTGTTACCAAGGGACATTACTGACTGCTCGGAGGATTTTGTTCTGTATTCTTTGCGTTTGTGTGATGGAAGCGTTATAAGCACTACCCCACAGCTGAATGCCATACATCCAGGTTTCAGGATCAATTTGTACTAGCTTGAGTTAAAATAAAAGTAGATAGATATAGATACTCGATTTTACATTTACCTACAATTTAAAGTCACTTGATGACTAAATATACTTAAAAATAAATCTCAAACTGTATACACATCCCAATTGGAACATTTACACTTACATACAATTGAAATATGAATGAAAATTCTGGTCTAATTGGCCTAAGTATTTAAATGACTTAACAGTCACGATTTATCAAAGAAAGGCAACAGAACAAGTATAACTTAGCATGTTATTGGTTGGATGTGTAAACGTTTTATACTAAATACCACCTTTGTGTTATCCACGATGTAAATCAATTCAAAAGTCTCCTAGTAACCAGATAGAACAGGTAAACAATATCAGTTGACGCAATTTTAAGGCTATACGTTCCCTGCTACTTATGAAATGAATTCGAGAGACGCTCAGCAAATACACAGTAATGTAGCAAAGAGAAAATCACGTAAGTAAATAATGCAAAACTTACCAGCAAGTTAAGTTTCAAAAGGAACACTTCACAAAAATTCAAGTTGATTACGAATACACCGTTCCGTCACTGGAATTCACATTGCACAGTTCAATTTAGGAAAAAGCGGTACTATGATTGCAGCGCGCTTGGCTCTAGATTAGAGCAACCGAACGTTCAAGACATCACATCAGACCATCGGCCATTGCTTTATTTCGCTTGCTACTTGTTAGCGCTTACAACCGACGAACGAACACGACGAACGATCAACGAAGCGACAGACGACGAACTTCCGCCGTCATTTCTTTTTTTTTTTTTTTTTTTTTTTGAAGATTTTATGGCCTGGATGCTAGGTCCTTTAAGCCAAGTCTTTTTTCTACTACGATGTTTCCATTGTAAAAATATATTTTTCTACTATCCTTTGAAGTGTTAGCTACGGTAGGATTTTAAAATAGTACATTACTGCAAAGGCCGAGAAGTAAGGGATTGCAGGACGAGATTGGGGTACACGGCCGAGTCGTAGACGAGGCCGGATAAAGCGAGTCCTGCAATCCCTGTTTCCGGCCGAGGATTGTATAGTGCTTTTCTCAAGCAATGCGAGGAAATCAAGTAAAAATTGTTTAATTAGCCGTTTTTTCAATTTTTGAAACATGCCATTTGAACAAACTATTGCTCGCGCCATGTTCCCCGCAAACTCGCCGCCGAGCCGCCGCACCGCGCCGACCGCACCCGCCGACCGCACCACCACATTACCACAGAATATATAATAGTACTAACGTACAGAATGGCCACGCTCCACCCCGCACCGATTCGAGTTACCCCACCCCTCAAGCGCAGTCTGCCGGAAAGCTGCTGGCAACTAGTAGGGCTCGCGACGCGATGTATGTCGGCCGCACGTCACAAGTTCGGGAACCTATCCTACCTACTTCATTTTATAAAACATTAGGAAATTAATGCTTTCTGAAATTATCGAGATTAATATATGAAATAACTACAGAATCATTCGCTTAAGTTTGTTGTCGTACATCTATTGTAATTGAAAATAATAATGATTAAATACACAGGGAGACACATTTTAAGTAAGTTTAAATAAATAGATAACGATTAAGTACATTTATTTGCACACATCTAAGCCATATCTTTAGTAAATTTTTTGTCATTGGTAGTACTTATAGTACTAGGTTTTTGCGATAGACAGCCCTGTGTATCTTACGCACACATTGACGCGTGTACAGACGACGTCGTGCCTGTGTTCATTTCAGAACGCGGATTTTGTACGTCGTGGCCGACGTGTGACATTACTTCTTGGCCTAGGCCGTAAATGTGAAACTTCTTGGCTTCATTTCGACCGCACCACATTACTTCTTGGCCTAGGCCGTAAATGTGAAACTTCTTGGCTTCATTTCGCGACATTAACGCGTACATTTCCGAGCATGCTTGAGAAAATAATATTCTTTAAAAGATCGTTAACTTCTTAGTCCTACTATTCCTACTTATCCTATCTTACTGGTCCTACTTATCCTATCCGACTAGTCCTACAAATATTATAAATGCGAAAATTTATGAGTACGGATATACGGGTGTTTGCTACTCTTTCGCGCCAGAACGGCTAAACCTGAGCTGGATGGAATTTGGAACATGGTTAAATTATAGTCTGGAATAACAACGTAGGCAACTTTTTATCTCGGAAAATTGCGTGAATATTTTCAAAATTTTTCATTTTGCTTTTTTTTGTTCAAGACGATATTATTTATACTAAATTAGTAGAAACAGCATAGCTTTTTTTTAAACTAGTAACACAAAATTAAAAACAATACATGAGACGTTTTTAACCATTTAACAGACTGTCCTCATAAAATGCAGACTCACTGAAAATATAGAATTAATAATTATCCAATTCTGTTCATACTACTGCTCAGTGAGCTACAATGCTGTGCAAAATATACTGTTATAAATGATCTTTAAAGGTTTCGTAAAATTCTGTTCAAATCTGAGATGACTACACTCTCCGCTTGAGTATAGGTTAGTAACTGAAATACTTCTTAGATTTGTTTTGACAGTTCCGATTCCGAAACTTCAGACAGAATTTTGTTGTTTGGTTATTATTTGTAAAATTGTATTTTTAACTACTAATGCTTAGAGTGGATCGTCGAAAACCGAAATATTTTAGCTAAATCCCAATTTGGTTTCCGTAAAGGAATGGGTACATCAGATAGTCTTAGTATTTTAACATCTGATATACGCATTGCTTTTAGTAAAAATGAAAATGTTTTGGCTGTTTTTTTGGACATATCTTCTGCTTACGATAGTGTCAATCTTTCCATTCTCAGACAGAAATTACATCACTTGAATATTCCCATTAGATTGATTAATATCATTTGTGGCTTACTAATGTCCCGCTTAATTCGTTTACGTATTAATGGAAATTTACTTCCTCCGAGACTTGTTTGGAACGGGTTACCTCAAGGATCAGTGTTAAGTCCATTATTGTATAGCTTATATACTGCTGACTTGGAGCCTGCGGTATCCTGTTTCTGTAATATTTTGCAATATGCAGATGATATTGTGTTATATTGTAATAGCTCCTCTCTTTCTTATTGTTCTAATAAATTAAATTCGGCCTTGTATTATTTAAAAGAGTGGCTTGTCCGCCATGGTCTTTCTCTATCAATTCCGAAGTGCAATGCAGTTGTTTTCTCCAGGAAAAGAAATATACCTGCTGTTGATCTGTCAATTGATGATCAACAGATTTTTATTTTAGATAAAGTAAAATTTTTAGGCGTTCATCTTGATTCTAAACTTTCAGGGATTCATCACTTGAATTATATTATGAATAAATGTGAGAAAAGTATTAATGTTCTTCGATCTTTATCTGGTGTGAGATGGGGAGCTCATCCTTACACCCAAAAAATTCTTTATAACGCAATAGTTCGCAGTCATTTTGATTACGCTTGTTTCGTATTGGAACCTTGTAGTAAATTGTCGTTGGCAAAACTGGATCGAATTCAGTCTAGGTGCCTTCGTATAATAACTGGTGCTATGAAGTCATCTCCTATAAATGCGTTACAGGTTGAATGTGTGGAACCTCCTTTATTTCTTCGTCGTCAATATTTAGCGGACAGGTTTTTTCTAAACGCATCCCAATATTCTTCTCATCCATTGATAGGCAAGTGTAAAACTTTGGTAGACCTCTCTACTTCCTCTAGATATTGGACGAATAAGACTCTCCCTCCTCTTGTTAAATCTTATACAAAGTATGCCTCTATCCCTACATTTCAGTTGAATAAAAACCCCATTTTTTGTTTTGATTATGATACTTTAATTTTCCAACCTAAGGTCTTTTTTGATTTGGGAATTCATAAAAAATCTCCTTGCGCTAACTCTAAATTTACTGAAATTATGAATACTAAGTTTAAAGACTGGTTAAAAATTTTTACGGATTCCTCTAAAGTATCTGATAGTGATTTTGTTGGTTCTGCTGTGTGGATTCCTAAATTTAAAATCATTTTAAATTTTAAAAGCCCTCCTCTTTGTTCTATTTTTACTGGTGAGGCAGTGGCGTTATATGAAGCCATATCCTATATTAAATCACACAATCTTGATAAAACTTTAATTCTGTCTGATTCTTTAAGTTGTCTACAGGATTTGGTTAGCTTTCCTTTTCATTCTAGAGATAATTTTTATTTAACGCTAAAAATCAAAGATGCTCTTCGTAATTGTCATCTTGCCAATCTTGATGTAGCTATTGCTTGGATTCCGAGTCACTCTGGTATAGTGGATAATGAGATAGCTGATTTATGCGCTAGACAAGCAATTCATATTGGTTCTTCTGTCTACTCTGAATGCTTTAGTCGTGACATTAAGACTCTTGTTAAACCTCAAATGTTTGAAAGTTGGAATGAGTTGTGGCAATCATCTCGGTTAATTAAGGGAAGACATTTCGGAAATCTTCAATTATCTATTCCTACGAGACCATGGTTTTTTTCTAATAGAGATTTTTCTAAATTAAATACCTCCATCATTATTAGACTAAGATTGGGCCATTTTTGTTCTCCTGTTTTTTTGGCAAAACTTAGGATAAGGGATAATGCCATTTGTGAATGCGGTTTGGCTGATGGCACTTTGGAACATATGTTTTTGGATTGTCCAAAAATATCTGTTCCATTATATGATATCCTCCCTCGTGAAATTGTTCGTCCTATTAATATTAATTTTCTTCTCACTTTAGTGTTCTCTCCATTTTGTGTAATTTTAGACAGATTTTTGACAAAAAATAAAATAAAATTATAAATGTATATAAGTATTGTAATTTTTTATCTGTAGTGTTCTGTCATTATATAATTCTGTAGTCTGTTATTCTTATCTATGCTGTTATCCATCTTCTTCTATTTATCTATCATATTATGTGTTTGATTTGATTGAGTAGTTGTTGAAATCTTCCTTGTGTATCCTCATTGCAGTTAATTTAGTTATCCCACCGAAAACTGGCAGATTTCTGATCAAGTCGTGCGCCTACCTGCCGTGTCTCATCCAACCTTGACATTGGCAGAATCATCAAAAAGTTGATGGAGCCACTTTTCTTAAATTTGAATTGAATTGAACTACTAATGCTAATTTTAAACAATGGTCAAGTTTCGTGACGCCGCTGCGGCGTATAAATTTTTAAATGGCGTAATTTGTGTGTACAAACCACCATGCGTTCCAGTGAGACGAGTTCAACACACGATCATAACCAACTTATGCAGAGGTTACTTTTGGATATTTATTATTTAATTTTTAAAATACTCTTGAGAGTCCGCGTGTATAGTCACCTGATTTAATTTTTATGCTCCTGTAAAACTGTTTGTAATGATCATCCAATAATTTGCCAGAAAAAATGGCTCATAATGTTTGCATGTTTACAGGTTCGAATGTTCCAATAATAAAATTTCCTTTGATAGTATATTTAACTAATTTACAAGATTAAGTCTGGCAACTGACAACGGTAGATATTCAATAGTTGAATTACAATTTGCTTCTTTTTCCTCCTTTGTTTTTTTTTTAATTTCATCATGGCGATAGATGGAGAGCCGTTCAGCCCTTTCTTGAACACTGCACCTTTGCTTTTTTAAATTATTTATGGCTGTAACTATAGCCCTTCAGCCAGCCCTGACTTGATATGATATTGTCAGCATAAAAATTCAATTTTATTCATGCCTCAGATCTAAATGCACTGCCGGACCGTCCCATAGAGCAGCGTGTTGAGATTGTCGGGGCCACCAACGAGGCTATGACAGTGAAGTTAGTGCCGAATTATGCCGATGACCCATTGGCCTGCGGGCCGAGGTACATCCATGATGACTTCCGATGCTCATGGGCCACGCATTTAGGACTCTTCAGCAGCGGTGTATTGTGTAAGTATCTGGTAACCGGATGCTTGTTTGCCCCCTATCCTATAAATAATAAATTGGTTATTTTTTGGTTGACTATTAGTATTTGGATGACCGAGTTTTGCTCAGTATTTTGTTTTGGTAAATTTTCTATCACTCCCGAAACCTGCATACTAATTTTTTTTTTTAATCTTATAGTTTTGTGTATTCGCATTCAAGAGGTATTCCAGCAAACTGTTCCACTTTTTTTTAGCAGTCCCATTGACTTCAAAAACTTGTCTTCTTCAGTGTTTTTTTTTTAAGTGCTTCTGTATTTTAATTTTAATATTTGTTCATTGATATCTTTTAACATACAGTCGAAAGCATAAATAGATACATATATGGTGCCAAGACGTCAAAAACAATAAGGTCGGTGACACATATTTGACTTGATTGCTGTATCAATATTAATGCCGTTGACTGTAAATACATATATCATTTACCACGTTATATGTTTACTGCAAAATTTCCATAGCAACAGTCTTATACATAACAAGAGGCATTTTATCTTAGCCCTCTAGGTTGGCAACGCAACGCATCTGCCATCCCTCCGGGGTTGCGAGTGTCTATGGGCAGTGGTGATCACTTACCACCAGGTGACCCATTGCTCGTTTGCCTTCCTATTCATATACAGGGTGTATCAGATAGCCCCTAACAATTATCAACTGGGGTATATGTATATAACCATAGCCACAGAATATATAATAGTACTAACGTACAGAATGGCCACGCTCCGCCCCGCACCTATTCGAGTTACCCCACCCCTCAAGCGCAGTCTGCCGGAAAGCTGCTGGCAACTAGCAGGGCTCGCGACGCGATGTATGTCGGCCGCACGTCACAAGTTCGGGAACCTATCCTACCTACTTCATTTTATAAAACATTAGAAAATTAATGCTTTCTCAAATTATCGCGATTAATACATGAAATAACTACAGAATCATTCGCTTAAGTTTGTTGTCGTACATCTATTGTAATTGAAAATAATAATGCTTAAATACACAGACAGACACATTTTAAGTAAGTTTAAATAAATAGATAACGATTAAGTACATTTATTTGCACACATCTAAGCCATATCTTAAGTATATTTATGTCATTGGTAGTACTTATAGAACTAGGTTTTTGCGATAGACAGCCCTGTGTATCTTACGCACACATTGACGCGTGTACAGACGACGTCGTGCCTGTGTTCATTTCAGAACGCGGATTTTGTACGCCGTGGCCGCCGTGTGCCATAGCTATAGAAGCTAAAAAATATGTTTAAAAAAAAATTGGAGTAAATTTTTTTTATGTTTTCTATAGGAATGATTGAAGTTAATACTACCATTCCTATAGAAAATATAAAAAATTTTTTACTCCAATTGACAACATTTCATTTTTATAACACCTGAAAATGTATATATGGTTCGAAAGCATTTTGCCTCCTGATCATTGCAATATGTTTATATAATTTTAATATCGCTTATTATAAAAAATAAAAATTAATTAAAAATATGTCCTAATTTTACCAAAACTACCACAGGATAGGTGAAACACCTTAGCCTTTTTCACGAAAAAAAATAAGCGACCACAATTTTGTATATGACAACTTCAAAGTACAAGGGGGGCAACTCTGAAATTCTATTTTTGAAGTTCGTTGCATACCTTCTCTCTCACTCTCATGTCAATGACTATATTAGTATGAGCGGAACAGCACGAAGCGAATCTCGAAAATCGAATATCGGAGAATAAGGCCTGACATTGACAATTTGAAATTAACGTCAGATTTTTTTCTATACAGAAAAGACAAAAGGATAAGTGTCTATTCTGTGATAGTATCGGAGTTACGCCCTTTTAGAATAAGCAAAAATTAATAAATTAATTATAAATTAAATACAAACCCTAGCGAAAAAATTAAACTGTCAGCATGTTCATCTTTTCAAACAGAATACAGAGAACCATTAAAATTATAGGCTCAGAAATATGAAATATTGTCAATTTTTTTTAACTTGTGTAGCTATGGTTATATGTATACCCCAGTTGATTATTGTTAGGGGCTATCTGATACACCCTGTATAAAAAAAAAAGGTTGTGTCACAAATGTAAATTAGTTATTCTTTCTTTCTAGTGCTAGGTATAAATGACGGGACAAAACTGACATACAAGTTGAATACATCACGGCTAACTAGAGCCTTCAAGGTCCATGGTCAGTTGGGTAAAGCGACGGACACTTACTTCTGGAACGGACGGACGGTCGAACGCTCCACATACAGCCACGTCACAAGGGAGAAGATTGACAGAGTCGTTGCACACATCCAGAGTTCACATCAAAAGACTATCTACGAGTATGTAAAGCACTAAAACTTTATTTACGGCCGGATAGCCTAGTGGTTAGTGACCCTGACTATGAAGCTAGAGGTCCCGGGTTTGAATCCCGGTAGGGGCAGACATTTGTATGATGAATACGAATGTTTGTGCCGGAGTCATGGATGTTGTATGCATTTATCTACATTATATATGTATGTTTATCCCTTGCCTGGTACCTGGGTCAATTGGTGTAATTTGTACCATGATATTTATTTATTACTTTGTCGCACAAATGACTTTACGTCGCCCCGGACCGTAAGTAGCGATTTGGCGCCCGCTACTACTAATGCCTCAGATCGCATGTTTATCGCCCTCGCCTTTGGCTCGTGCCACAAGTTCCTGCGATCTGATACATTCTTTATTTCACTACACAGTGTCTTTTCTAAAGCATGCCAACAACCTTTTAATTGGTTGCATAAACTATTCTATTCTGATCTTCTAGTCTAATCTTGTTCCGTCAGCGAGTAGTCCGGTACGGGAACGTGTTAATTACCCTGTAAACTCACAAAACTCACAAGTGCCCAATTTTTTGTAGACAGTTAGAGTTTACTGAGTACTACTGGTAAAAAAAAAATATAACAGATTTTGACCTTGCGTTATTTAATATTTAAGTTTTTGTTAGTAAAGCGTGTAAATCCAAAGAAAAATTACACAAGTGTAATTTTTCTGTACTAGATTATTGCATTTAACTATAAGAACATCACCTGTAGTATTCTAACAGTTTCGTCAAGTGCTTACGTCAGCATAATTGGAACCCCGAAAAAAAATTATAAATCTCTAAAAAAAACTTACAAGTGAATGATGACTGCTGAAATGTGTTCAAAACTGTCAAAAGTAACGACAGTTTTAAATTCTAACAGATTAGTTAATAGCTTATTTTTTTATCAACAATGTAACTTTCAAAATGCTCTATTTTCCATAAAAAAAATCTCATAATTCTCAAGTCGGCTTATTTGATTCGGTTTTATTATAGTAATCTATAGGCAGAAATTCTAACTAATTCATCAATAGCTTTAGATTCTATTGTGTTTTTAGTTATATCCATAATTTAAATTCGCGCGCGACTCGCGCGAGCCACGCTCAGCCAATCACGTTACGAGCCGCGCTAATACAAGGTCGTGCCCGCGTTCGGTGTAAAAAATCTATAAGTAATTTTTGTTTTCGAAATATTCACATTCTTGTATATAAATAAAAAAGAAAGTAATTCTGTCTGATTATTTTTACGGCTTAGCTACTAAACTGATTGCGATGAAAGTTGGTATGTACCTAAGCTAAGGCCGTAGGGAAGAGTATAGGAAATAGTACACAGTATATACACAGTATGTAATGTATAATGTGTAAGTGTATTGGTTTTTCTGTTAACTTGCATTATGTCGAAATAAATAAATAAATAAATAGGCTTTCTATCCAGGAAAAATACCCTGATCCCGCGAAAACCGCGATAAAGAAATACTGACTAAAGGAGAACTAAGTTGTGGACAAAATATATTACTAAGTATATATTTTAAAACGAAGTAGTAAGCCGCGTCTGTTTGTTTGTCTGAACGTGATAAAACTCAAAAACTACCGAACAAATAACGTCGAGTTGATAGCTGTCAGATGTCAATCGATATCAAAAAAATAACTTAAGGTACCCAATTACAGTTACTTATAATCTTGAACCAGTTTTTTAATCAAATAAAGCAAATATCACCGAACTCAAGCTAGTTGAAAAGTACTATAATTCATAATTAAATATTAGGGGGATTCCCTAGATAGAGTTACTTTTAACGTACCTAAATGTTCCTTGTAAGTGTGGGATCACCTAAAAAAATAGACGAAAAAGGGTTGAATATTATTATTTATTTAACTAGAAATGGGACATATTTTGACTGGAACTCGTTTTTATTGACAACAAGCTATGTAGTACATTTTGCCTGCGAACGCAAATTTTAAATAAAGTATTCATTAATCAATGAAAATCAACTAAGTACTATAGTTACGGCACCAGTGTTGGACAAGGACCCAGTAATGGACAGTGAGTCTTATTATATAGAAAATAAGGGCTAGTCATTTATTTATTTTACAACAGTCAATTTACAACCGGCATGATTTTTAAAGTAAAAATGAAGTGTCCTTTATTGTTGCTTGTCAGCTTAAAGTGCCCAATACTGGTGCCGTTACCTTAAAAAGTTTTAAATTCAGTAAAGTAACAACAGTAAACTTTGATAACCTTTCTGTGCCTCCTGTGACAAGTGATGTAACTCGACTTATAACCCTTTTGTGTTTTTATTTAGAAATAATCAGAAAAAAACATGTATGATATAATATTTTTTGGTGTATCTCACGTACCTACTTCTAGGTGCTATATATTTCATTTAATTTAGGATGAGAGACCACAAAAACATTATATTGCGGCTCGTGAACTGTAATCTCTTTACGATTTGTACTAGAGTAACAATTGACGCCACGCAAATAAAGTGGCATTAAAACAATGTTATTTTGCGGCTGCCAAACTATTGCACTGTACTGTTTGCTAGGTAAGAAATAGTTGACCAGCTGCAATATAATGTTATAGTGGTTTCTCATTCTAAATTAAATGAAGTATAGTTTCGGAGATAATTTTGTGAAAAGTGATACAACTAGCAGCTTTTCGGCAAAAAATTCGTGCAAATTGATGTATATCAAGTTGTGACCCCCTTTTCTAAAGGCTACTTTCGTCTTTTGTGATATAAATGAAATTGTATTTATTTTCCGGAAATATTGATATAATTACAATTATATCACTTTTGACCAACTTTTCTAAAACCAGACCAGGGTACAAGGTACAACTCAACATTGTACCTACCAATGCGAGAACAATTTGTTTTTTTTTTTGTCAAAAAAATTTTAGTTAGTACTTTTATGTTTTACTTTAAGCAACATTGAACTGGGAACATATTTATAACGCTAAGTTATAGGATTTTACGAGTTCATGTACTTACTTACACCAAGAGATATTATGGGTGTTCCAGGGGTGCACCATGATATATCTGAACTGTATCATCTAACACATATTATTTCCTCATATTAGACATTTCAATAGGTACTCACAGGTTATTCGCGATTTTCTTCGAACTTACAATTTTACCGAAAAACACTAAATGCACGTTTATAGAATATATTTTTATGAATAAAAAAAGTACTTCGGTAAATGCTAGCCCCCTTGACTCACAAATCAGAATTTTTTAAATCTTATTTTCGCTCTCGAGTAAAACGTCGATTTTGCACTTGTATCACTTGTCACAGGAAGCAGAGCTTTGATTTTTCGATTGGGCTGATCCCTTAACTAACACATAATAAGGGTATCAATATGTGGAGTTCATGGTCTGACCTGTACAGTCAAGGGCATAAATATATGTACGTTACCAAGGCGTCAAAAACATCTATACACCTTTATGTCACTTGCAATAGGTTGATGTATACATTATTGTCGCGATGGCTGTATCGATATTTATGCCCTTGACTGTACCTATTGTTTAAATACGAATAATCGTCATACTAGTAAAATGAATGAATAAGAGATTTATTTATTTATTAGATATTACAATATAAATTTAAGTTATGCCTAAAACGTAAGGGGGCCCAAATTACGCCTTTTGAGCCCCAAGTCAACCTCACCTGCTCGCGGTGCACCCTGCTAAACAACAAACGAGGCTCTGACGACTCACCAACCCGCACTGGACCAGCGTGGTGGGCTTAAGGTCCAAAACCCCCTTGATGTATTATGATATGCACAATTCCCCGTCTCGGCCCCGAGTGCCCGGCCGCTCCAGCGACCCCTGCCCTGACGGAGGTCGGACCAGTCCTGGAGTAAGGGGTGCTAAGAATCCCCGGGCGAATACGATCCCCCGTCAAACGACTACAGCAAAGAAAATGGACTCCGATACTATTCATGTTCTCACCTACAATGTTCGCACTTTAATGCAGGAAGAGCGCCTTGTTGAGCTGGAACATGCATTAAGTAAAATCAAGTGGGATATTGTGGGACTTTCAGAGATACGAAGAGAGGGCGAGCAGACGGTCGAGAGAGACAGCGGTGTGTTCTACTACTATGGAACATCGGGCGGGTTGTACGGGGTGGGTTTTCTAGTAAACAAGAGGTGGAGAAACAATATTATTGAATTTGTAGGCTACTCTGATAGAATAGCGGTGCTTAAATTCTCCGTAACAGAAAAGCACACCCTAACCCTCGTCCAAACGTATGCACCTACATCTGCACACAGCG
The DNA here is from genome assembly GCA_963854515.1 of Pandemis heparana. Taxonomy (NCBI): domain Eukaryota; kingdom Metazoa; phylum Arthropoda; class Insecta; order Lepidoptera; family Tortricidae; genus Pandemis; species Pandemis heparana. The sequence goes on from OY978006.1 coordinate 34,058,151, forward strand.
ACGATGAGGTTGAAGAGTACTATGACCTCCTAAATAAGGCCTGCGAGGAGAACCGAGGCACCTGGACTGTGGCACTAGGTGACTTCAATGCTAAAGTTGGACTAAGGACAGAGATGGATAACGAAGACGTACTGGGGCCACATGGTTTAGGTGTAAGAAACCAACGAGGGGGTCGTCTTATCCAATTTGCCTTCGGTCAAAGTATGAACATCAGCAATACTTTTTTTCCCAAAAAACCTCAACGTCGTTGGACTTGGACTTCACCTGCTGGTAACGCGAGAAACGAAATCGACTACGTTTTATCGTCGGATCGATTTATAATCAAAGACGTTTCAGCGCTAAATAACATTCAGTTTTCCTCGGACCATAGACCATTACGTGCCAAAATAAGGTTCAATATTAAAATACACCGCAAAAAGCTTTTTACTAAACAGATTAAGCGCCTTAGTAAAAACAGTCTTATATCAAATAATGACGAATATAATCTGGAGTTGCATAATAGTTTCAGCATTCTTGATACGGATACAGATGTACAAAAACAATATGACCGAATTGTGAATAGTATTAAAATCGCTAGCAGCAAAATTAAACAGGTGAGGCCCAACAACAACAAACTTACTAGTGATACCATCAAATTGATTAAAGAGAGACAACTTCATAACAACAACACAAATCAGTACAGAATTTTAGACAAGCAAGTAAAACGTAAAATTAGACAAGATATCAGAGCTTTCAACACAAAAATGATTGAAATAGCTTTGAAAAAACATACTTCCCTTCGAGCAGCTAAGCAAGGCATTGACAGAGAAAAAGCGTGGATCACGAGCCTACGTGACACAGACGGGAAGAAACACAGAAACAGAGACAAAATAGTGGAAATTGCCACCAATTTCTATAAAGAATTGTATACCTCTAACTCTTTGGATACGTCACCTACCCACGCCTATTCTTGTTCAGACACCTTCCCTCCCATTACAGGATACGAGGTTAATACTGCTTTGAAGAGCATGAAGTACCAAAAGACTCCAGGAGAGGATGGTGTCACAACGGAAGCTCTTAAAGCCGGGAAAAAGATCTTACTGCCACACCTCACAAACCTTTTTAATGATATCTTAGAGACCGGTAAATTCCCGCAAAATTTATGTCACTCCAACGTCATTCTCCTGCATAAAAAGGGTGACAAATCAGACATCGGCAACTACAGACCAATCAGTTTAACATCACATATTTACAAACTATTTATTAAAGTGATCGAGAACAGAATTGCCCCATTGCTGGACAAACATCAACCACCAGAACAAGCTGGTTTCCGACCGAATTTCTCCACAACCGACCACCTGCACGCTCTTAACCAAATAATAGAGAAGTCCAATGAGTTCAACAAGCCGCTATATCTCGCTTTTGTCGATTATAGCAAGGCTTTTGATAGTGTAAATCACGCGGCTATACTTTCGGCCTTGCATAATCAAGGCATTGACACCACCTACATTGAACTCATTCGCACTATTTATACCCATAGCACCGCCAGCATAAAATTGCATGCTCCTGGCCCTAAATTTAATATTAGAAAAGGCGTAAAACAGGGAGACCCGATTTCTCCAAAACTATTTACCAGCTGCCTCCAGGAAGTATTCAAGAAGCTAGCGGTCTCATGGGAGACAATGGGCATTGATGTGGGCGGCCATAGGTTATCAAACCTACGGTTTGCTGACGACATTGTCTTGTTCTCCCATACAGCTCCCCAATTACAACAAATGCTCCAGGATCTGAGCACGGCAAGCCTTGAGGTAGGACTAAAAATGAACAGAGCAAAAACACAGTTAATAGTTAATGACCAATAGCGTGAAACGTAGGGTCACGGTTGATGGGCAAGATATACAATATGTCGGCGAGTACATTTACTTGGGCCAGATAGCATCCTTCGAAAACAGGCAGTCTAGAGAAATCGATAGGCGTATCGAAAATGCCTGGAAGAGCTTCTGGTCCATGAAAACGCTAATGAAGTGTAACCTTCCTCTGTCACTAAAGCGTAAACTCGTCGACATGTGTATTCTTCCCATCCTAACCTACGGCGCTCAAACTTGGTCATTGACTGAAGCTCAAAAGTCCAGGCTCAAGGTCTGCCAAAGAGCAATGGAGCGCAGTATTTTGGGTGTCAAAAGAACTGACCACATCAGAAATGCGGACCTGCGCTCGAAAACCCGAGTCATGGATGTGGGGACGAAGACCGCTAAGCTGAAATGGGACTGGGCCGGTCATGTTTGCCGCATGAATATAGAGCGATGGGCCTTAATCGCAACCCATTGGGTTCCGCGAGATGGCCATCGAAGCGTTGGCAGACCCAGAAAAAGGTGGCGGGATGACTTGGACGCATATCAAGTAGAGTGGCAGGAGTATGCCCTCGACCGGGACGAGTGGCGGAAAAAAGGGGAGGCCTTTGCCCAGCAGTGGGACACTCAATTAGGCTGATATAATAAAAAAATAATGCCTAAAACATAATAAAGACTGATATGATGTAATATTGTATGCTGTTTTTGGAAATATTCACATTTTATGAATGAATACTTCCAAGAACATGAAAAATTTAAATGTTGATTAGGAGTCATGGTCTGACCTGCAAGGACCTTATGTATAAATACGAGTAATCGTAACAGGTACTAGTAAAATTAATGAATACTAAATTTAGTAATAGTAATCATGTGTTACTTAAAAGGGATCAGCCCAATCGAAAAATCAAAGGTTATCAAAGTTTACTGTTGCCATTTTACTGTATTTAAAACTTTTTAAGGTAACGGCACCAGTGTTGGACACTTTAAGCTGACAAGCACCAGTAATGGACACTTCATTCTTACTTTAAAAATCATGCGGTTGTAAATTGACTGTTGTAAAAGAAATAAATGACTATCCCTTTCTTCTTCTTCTGGTGCCATCTTCTATCGAAGGTTGGCGATCATTACGGCGACTTGAACCTTCTACACAACAGCTCTGAACAAAGATCGGGTGCTTTTATTGTACCACTGGCGCAGATTTTTAAGCCAAGATGTTCTTCTTATTCCTGGGCTTCGTCTACGTTACATTTTACCCTGCAAGATAAGCTGTAACAACTCGTACTTTGAGCCCCGCATGATATGGCCCAAATACTTCAGCTTTCTCCTTTTGTTGTAGAGGAGAACCTCCACTTTTTTCCCTATTCGCTGCAGCACCACCACATTTCTAACTTTGTCTCTTCAGAATATCCTTAACATTCTTCTATTCACCCACATTTCGAAGGCTTCTATCTTCTTACACATGCTATCGGTCAGCGTCCAAGCCGCAACACCGTATAGAAGAATGGAGAAAATGTAGCAACACGCAAAACGAACGCGGAGCCTGATATTAATGTTCCTGTCACATAGAAGTATGTATGTATGTATGTATGTACTTATATATAACTCTTTACTGTACATAAAACACATGAAAAAGATGAAAACAGGAAAACACAAATGCACAAAGGCGAACTAAAAGAAACTAGAAACTAAACTAAAAACTAGAAACTAGAAGTTTCTGCATCTTGGTGAATGCTCCACGTGAATATCCTTTAGTTTTTCTATTTAATAAGACTCATTGTCCATTACTGGGTCCTTGTCCAACACTGGTGCCGTTACCATAGTACCTAGTTGATTTTTATTGAATTATGAATTCTTTATTTAAAATTTTCGTTCTCAGGCAAAATGTACTACATAGCTTGTTGCCAATAAAACGAGTTCCAGTCAAAATATGTCCCATTTCTAGTTAAATAAATAATATAGTACTTTTCAACTAGCTTGGGTTCGGTGATATTTGCTTTATTTGATTAAAAAACTGGTTCTAGATTGTAAGTAACTGTAAATTGGGTACCTTAAGTTAATTTTTTGATATCGATTGACATCTGACAGCTGTCAACTCGACTTTTTTTGTTCGGTAGTTTTTGAGTTTTATCACGTTCAGACAAACAAACAGACGCGGCTTACTACTTCGTTTTAAAATATATTATTATACTTAGTAATATATTCTGTCCACAACTTAGTTCTTTATTCAGTATTTCTTTATCGTGGTTTTCGCGGGATCAGGGTATTTTTCCTGGATAGAAAGCCTATTTATTTATTTATTTCGACATATGCAAGTTAAAAGAAAAACCAATACACATTATATATTACATACTGTGTATAAACTGTGTACATTTTCTATGCTCATCCTTACGGCCTTAGCTTAGGTATAAGCGCCGGCACGTAAGTCTAGCGATGACCTTGTATGCGCAGAATGTATAAATTACGGTATCCGTGGGTGCGCAGATCCCCTCCACGTGAAGCATGTGAATAATTCGAAAACAAATTACAAGATTTTTTACACCGAACGCGAACACGACCTTGTATTAGCGCGGCTCGTAACGTGATTGGCTGAGCGTGGCTCGCGCGAGTCGCGCGGGAATTTAAATTATGGATATAACTAAAAACACAATAGAATCTAAAGCTATTGATGAATTAGTTAGAATTTCTGCCTATAGATTACTATAATAAAACCGAATCAAATAAGCCGACTTGAGAATTATGAGATTTTTTTTATGGAAAATAGAGCATTTTGAAAGTTACACTGTTGATAAAAAAATAAGCTATTAACTAATCTGTTATAATTTAAAACTGTCGTTACTTTTGACAGTTTTGAATACATTTCAGCAGTCATCATTCACTTGTAAGTTTTTTTTAGAGATTTATAAATTTTTTTCGGGTTTCCAATTATGCTGACGTAAGCACTTGACGAAACTGTTAGAATACTACAGGAGATGTTCTTATAGTTAAATGCAATAATCTAGTACAGAAAAATTACACTTGTGTAATTTTTCTTTGGATTTACACGCTTTACTAACAAAAACTTAAATATTAAATAACGCAAGGTCAACATCTGTTATATTTTTTTTTTACCAGTAGTACTCAGTAAATTCTAACTGTCTACAAAAAATTGCGCACTTGTGAGTTTTGTGAGTTCAATTTAGTTCCCGTACCGGACTAGAGGGGACAATAGTAGATTGATAAACTAGGGTTGAAATATACCCATTTCACCTGAGATATTTCTGGCACCCGAACGAAGTGAGGGTGCCAATAGTTCGAGGGTGAAATGGGTAATTTCATCCGAGTTGAACACTACTTTTCATTTCGAATATGAGGAAATTAAAATTTCACTAACGTCGCATGGTCGCATTTAATATTTGTTACGTTTGTCATTCTCTTCCCGCTCTTTTTTCTATTGCGCGATTTGCGCGCATTGCGCATTTCTTCTGCGCACCAATGGCGGCCGGCTAGTTTTTTTTTAAACTTGCAGACACGGAGGTCGCTATCAATTAATTGTCGACTTAAATATTTCAAGCTAAAAAAATTACCGAACGTAATAATTTCTACTAATTCTCGTTGTATACCCTTGCATAAGCTTATATATAGCGGGAATGTTATTTTAAGATTATTTTGCCTTTTACAATTAAAATGGAACTATTAGTATAGATTATTATTTTAAACATAGATTACATGGCTGTATACGTATTTCCATTGCTATGTACCTCATTTGGATTAGCTAGAAAAAAAAAATACTTTCAACCCAAGGGTCGCGATGAGTCACTTTCAACCCTATATCCAGATAATCAATGACCTACTTTCAGAGTATGAGGGATGAAAAAGTATTTTCACACCACTTGCTCGACAATGGCTAATTATATAGCATGTAAACCTTACTCAAAGTAACTCATTATAGCCCTTGGATCTAGCCGGTCAATAATATTGTACTGAATTTCATTATAACCCGCCGGTTAGTAATATGAATCTCACTTGTCTTAGTTCTTATTGTTATACACTTAAAGTCTAATTTCGTAAAAATCGCATGCCTCTGAAAATCGAGATGGCCATGCCACCCGACCCGCCGCAGCGCCACCACCACCGAAACAAATTTCAAATAAAACAAAAGCCGCGAGCCTTTTGCTGACGCTGTAATTACAGTTAGGTACGCATTAGAACTGCTAAGATTCCAAATAAAAATATTACTTAAGTATCATTACACAACTGGACCAATGTCTCAAATATATTTTTTTACTTTTAATTCTGTTTTACTGTTGTTTTAATTAAATTCTTTTTCTAGTTGCCTTGGTTTTTATTGTCTCGCAAAAGGTGAGAAAAGTAGAGTATACTCCTCGGGGATAAAACTGTTTATGTCTTGGGTGCGCTTAAATTCTTCGCTCCTCTCAGGACTCATCTTAATTCCCTCGCTACGCTCAGGAATTAACTCATAACACCCTCGCTTCGCTCGGGAGTTAAATTTAGAGTCCTTCGCTGCGCTCAGGATTCAATATCGCGCCCGTGACATAATACAGTGCTTTATCCCCTCGGTGTACAATCTACTATTAGTATAGTCGGTCATAAGTTAGTATGGAAGAAATTTATTCCTATAAACCTATGGTTTAAGCAGTAACCCAGCTATATGTAACCCAGGAACCGGAACCGTTATGGATATACCTGTTAATATTGTTCCAATATCGTTATTTTATTTCGTTCGATAATATACCGGTTAATTGAAGGAACTGTCGAAACTGTCGAAAAAAAACGAAATTTTAACGTTCGCGTTAACGAAGTTATACCGGTTACACCCAGCCGCCGCCGACATACGCCAGACGCTCCAGTAGTGGTGTACAAGAGACAGCAATGCAAGTTCTATCTTGCTCTTGTTTTGTAATTTTCAATTTAACCGATTAATTTCGTTCCCCAAAAGCGCACAAACCGGTATCTCAATTGAACAGCTCTTTAACCGGTAACCGTGAACGGAAGCGGAATCCTTTTCGTTCTCGGGCGAGTGTACAATACCGGTTTCATAAATTAACCGGTTTCCGGTTCCTGAACCATAGCAGCTTAGCTTAGCTAGCTAATCTGACAATGTATGCGCAGAAGTATAAAATATCCGAGGGTGCGCAGATCCCCTCCACGTGACTCGTCATCGCTAGACTTACGTGCCTATGCAAGAAAAAGTCGATCAAGCCAACTAACAAGCAAGCATACAAGAATCCAACAGTTGGTTTGACATGAAACGATTGATCTAACTTGTTTCTTCTTTGCAGGATGACAGGCCTCCACATGGAGTCTCAGACGCTGTACGATCTGGCTTCGAAGGGCCCGATCAGGCCTTCCGATAACAAGCTCCCTGTGTTGTATGGTATCAGATGTGTGCACTACAAACCACCCGATTTCACCCTAGGTAAAATACATCGATAGAGACGATAGATCAACCCTCAAGGAGGGAAAAAGTAACGGTATTGCGTACAAATATTTTAATTTTAATTTTTTCCAGAATGATGTATGTACGTCTGTATATATTAGTGACCAATATAAAGTGACCCCACACTGTGTACATTTTGCTTTGGAGTAGGGAGTTACACTGGTTTATAGATATTTATAGATAATAATAATAATAAAATATATTTATTCAACAGTTTGCAATTACATTTAGATATAAGTACATATAAACAATAAAATGCTACAAACTATTGAACTGGTTTGCAGCTCAGCTTATGCCTGTGCCACGCAGACCTAACGATCTGTTGACAAACAGACGCTGTTTTTCAGCCGCCCCCATGAAACACTATAGTTCTTACACACACGCACGCGCGTTCACGCACGCGAGCGCACGGACATAATGGTACAGAACCCTTCATTTTGACCCACTCTTGACATGGTTCACTTTGAAGTTCGAAAATATTATAACATTTTATCAACTAAGATTAAAAAATCCTGTAAAACATTTTCTGGTCTATTTAGTCAAACTAACTGAACAACCTGAAATATTCTCGAACTAAAATTCTCATTTTCTTTCCAGAAATCCAGTCAGTGAACGAATACGACAAATACTTCTGGGCCCTAGTCCACGACTTGGGTGTTCAGCTAAAGACGTCTGCACACTGCACAGGCGTGCAATGCATCCGGCAGGGTAGGTTCGATGTGAACTTGGCTTTACTCCGGAAGCACTGGCAGTTGAACCACATAATTGACAACATGGAGGCCTGTAGAACGGTCATGGAGGAGTTTGAAGGAGTGCTGCAACCTGCTTCTGCAAGGTTGACTGTGTAAAGTATTTATTGCTGGCAGAATGACCTAGGTGACCTGAGACCTGTTTAAAAAAAAATGTTCATTGGGCGACAATGTTGCCAGTGATGCCCTTACTTTTTCTTCAATTGGAAGACATTGTGTTTTTCTTGGGAAAATGTAAGGGACTAGCTTTTTTTTTAAACATTCAGAAAATTACATGAGCCATAGCTGGGCACCGTTTATCAAATAGTTAACTTCGTTAATCGTTAATCCGCTACAAAAAAAGTTAGCTTCGTTAAACGTTAAAGCGTTACATTTCAGAAGAATTAACGCAAGTTAACGTTAATCGTTAATATATGTAAAATTGCATTTTTATATCGTTGCGTTAGTGAACTTATAAAACCTGTTTGTTTAGGTTCTGCGCTAAGTAATGAAATGATCAAACGAAACAAATCTCTTCGCAGTTTTCTCACTCGCACGCACCGGCAAAATATATCTAGTTTTAGTTTAGTTTTGTTTTTATTTCACTCGCTGCCACGCGCCGCCCGGCACTTGTCGTTTCATACTTGACTGAAACTGTTTTTCGCGCCGCGCCGCGGTGCCGTGCGATAAATAGTAGGTATAGGATTAACGATTAACGGACTTCTGCATATTGACGGAAGTTAACGTGTCCGTTAACATTTTTAAAAGTTAACTTAAAAGTTAATCCGTTAATCAAAATGTTAACTTCGTTAATTAACGATTAACGGATTAACGAGTTAATGCCCAGCTATGACATGAGGTAATAGCTCGGTAACAGTTATTACGCGAAAAAAAGACCTTGACACCTTAAGGCAACTAGTGCCTTCAAAATGTTGTCTTTGTCTTTTTCTTTACGTATGAGGAGTAAAGAAAATCACGCATTTTTTTGCAAATTTTCGGTGTTTTTGTTGTTATTCGTGATGAGAAAGTCTATTGATTTACAAATGCTACGTTGTGTTTAAAGTACATCCGATTCTTTATTTTTTAACATTTAAATATTTTCATAAGTCGTTACCGTTTAGGAGCAGTAGGGAATGCAAGCCAAAAAACACCATTCGGTTAAACTTTATTTAAATACCGAACTTTTGCTGATACCTAAACGACCTACGTTGCAAATGTTGTATAAGAGTTGATAGTTGATATTTTTATTTAAGATTTTTTGGCTCAGCTTTTTAAGAGGAGTAGGCTTTAGAAAGTACCTAATTCAAAAAAAAAACAAAAAATTCAAAATTATTTATTTTTAACAAATATTATTACAAATATTATAAACGGGATGTGAACCGCGATTACCTTTATTGAGGACCTCCTTTTCTTTCCTTTTCTTTTTTTTCCTTTATTCGGGAGCTCAATAAAGGTAATCGCGGTTCACATCCCGTTTATAATATAATATTTCGAATGAACTTAACCGTGAATCATTAAAAACTCTTAATATTATTACAAATGGTGACGAATCCTCCTCGCACTAGTCGCCTTAAACTATGGTTAAAACTGGTAAAGGTAACTGCTGGAGATTTCCAAATGTTATGTACCTATGGCTATTTTTGCCAGAGTTATTTAAAAATGTATGATGATAGGATAGTGTACTAAGTGTAAAATAAATTATGAAATAATTTAACTTGTTTTTTTTTCTCATCTCAATCACAAAACAAGTAATAGTACTAACCTCAATATGACAAACTGAAAATACATAATTGATCACATGTACAGTCGCCATCAGATATATCGTAGCGGGCGAGGTCCTCAAATATTTCGGAGCAGCATTAAATTTAGGTTGAGGATTTAATACATTTTTTGATGGAATGTGAAGTCACAAAGGTTAATAGAGAGAGGTACTTGACTGATGTGAGCCTGTTTAATGGAGCAATTAACATAACATTGAGTTATCCAACATCAGAAAATGCAGTACAAGTGTACAGGTTCGTGAAACACTCCTTTGCTGCCAGAGAATCTGGTAGTGGGCGGGGGAGTGTTTGATGAATCTGAACCAAGAGACATCCAATGAGGCTGGCATAGTCACACAGGTGCACTTAAGCCTCGTAAAAAATTTAGATTAAAAAAAAAAAAAAAAAAAAGCATTAAATTTCAATAAATTCGTTACACTAGATATGGTTAATAACATCGGAACACGCAATCCGTCATAAATATAAGAGCAGCGACTTTTCAGTACATTCGGGACGTTCAATGAGCTAAAAATATCAGGAAGCACATATCATCAAAGGTATCGACGCAGTCAGGCTGATCATAAATATCGGAACATATGTGGAAAATAAACCTTACGTATATAATAATAGATTCGAATTCCAAACAAAATACAAATAAGGCTCAAACGTCATGCCAAAATGAAAGATATGTCACCTATATATAATAGTGTACGCGTTTGCATGCATAATTCCACATAATTCACCGTGTTAGTAACATAAAACCTTTTTTGTTGTATAAAGTGTAAATTGTTACTGGCCACTAAGTTGCCATTATACTTTTTTTAAGAATAAAATTTTTCTTCTACTGTTGTTATAAGTCAAAACATGTATAAAACTAGTTTTATTATAAACGTACTGTAATTTAAACTGTTTGTCACAAAGTTAAGGTATATTTTCCAAAAATGTTCCGATTTTTACGGTCAGCCTGTCTGCATCGATATCTGTGACGTCCCGATTTTATTGAAAAGTCGCTGCTATTATATTTATGACTAATTGCGTGTTCTGATGTTATTAACCTTACAGTTGTAATGAATTTATTGAAATTTAAGGCTGCTCCGAAGTATTTGAGGACCTCGCCCGCTACGATATATCTGATGGCGACTGTACTTTGAAGTTGTCAAATACAAAATTATGGTCGCTTACTTTTTCTCGTGAAAAAGGCAAAGGCATTTCACCTATCCTGTGGAAGAATTGGTAAAAGTAAGACATGTTTTTGATTAATTTTTATTTTCTATAATAAGCAAAATTAAAATTATATAAACATATTGCAGTGATCAAGAGGCAAAATGCTTTCGAACCATATATACATTTTCAGGTGTTATAAAAATGAAATGTTGTCAATTGTATGAGATAACACGCACTACGAAGCATTTAATTTTATTTTATTTTAACCTGCCTACATTACAACACCACTGATAAGACTATGCACGCTACATTTATTAACTTAAACAAATGACATTATATTATAGCATAAATAAACTTATAATTAACAACATAAAGTTCTTATATCCAATGTCATTGGTTAAAAGAATTGGAAAAGGTAAATAGGAATTAAAATAAGAACTTTTATTACCTTACAAATTTACATACACAAATTTAAATAAATTTACAAATAAACTAATCCCAAAAACGACTTTGCCACATTAATGTATAAAGAACACTTAATAAATATTTTCCAATGACTAATTACGCTTCTTCCAGAGAATTCGACTTTTTATCCCTTAGACAATTAGCTATGTAAACAGATTAACAACTAAATTGAAAAATATAGGACATGCGAGTTAACGTCAGCAACGCATACCAAGAGAAACACAATAGCAATTCAGAAAAATGAAGAATTAAAACTCCTAGTCCTTGACACTCAGCCAATGTGTTACACAAGTAGTTAACACAACACAAATAGTTTAATTAAAAATTATTATTTTTTTTTACTATGAATTAGACAATTTAATTGATAAAAATTACAATCTAAGTACACTGACAAACACCTACAAAATTGATAAGATAATAATAATAAAAATAATAAAAGATATACAAAATATATATAAATAAATAATTACTGGCAACCTGCCATCAAAGTTTAAACCGTAATTATTGACCCAGAAGGAATACACACGAGTTTAGAATTAAGAAAATAAAATAACTGGATGTGATCTGGACGGCAGGCAACTGTAGCAAGTTGAGAGACGACAGCTAACACACAAGACAGTAACAATCTGAGAAATAATAAGAGGGAGCGCGAGGACGACCCCCTCGCGCCCCTGCACCGGCGTAAAGGACGGGGAGGAGAAGGCGGCACTTTAACGTCCCCCCCCCTTGTGGTGCCCGCCGGCGGGGGAAGGGAATCCAGTGCTGGCAACAATGACCCACACGTCTTATCTTGAAAGAGAGCACTTTGCAACTAACATCTCACGCGCGGCTTGAGGAATAACATACAAATTAATTTTGAATAAAATTACAATGCATTTAAATGATACAGAGAGCATATAAAACATTAAAAAGGGCTTTAGACTGAACTTATTTACTTTTACAGATTATAACTTAACTATACTTAAGCTAAGCTAGGACAAACATTGGTTGGACTAAAGCAAAGGGGGTCCCGACAATTAGAAAATTTTTGATTAGTGTGATGGATGTAATTTTGGCACCAATTTTTTTTATGATTGTAGTATCATACAGAATAAGTTAAAATAAGCGTGTACTACTTGAAAAACTTTTCTCTCAAATTAACAAAAACTGAGATTTTTGGTTAGGTTAGGTTAGTTTATATGTATGGGACCCCCTTTGCTTTAGGCGGACCCAAACATTGCAGCTACATACTTTGAGTAAAACACTTAAATATAACAACAACGTGGAATTTTTGCTCTTTTTTCAGTGTTTACAGTACCTACATTACTACAATAGTTTTACACTCGCAGTGAAATATAGCAGCGTAAATGCAGTGGCATAACTAGAGGGTGTAGGGCCCCAAACTGGCTTAGTCTAGAGCACAGAAGGGGCAATGTTTCACTTCTTACATTGAAGGAGGAACCGCATCTGATGAATTATAGTTGTGCCACTGTGGAAATGTTTACTTATATGTCTTTAGGAACCACAGGTCAATGCTTAGCTCTTCCTCATGTCAAAACGCTCCTTGAGGCTCATATAAGGTCATGAAGTGCTGGGAATAGTAGTTGGTGTCCCCTGCTTTTCCATCTGTTCGATGCGTTTGTGTCTTATCAGATTGGAGAGTATACCGTCGAAGGATGTTGTCTTCTTTTTCGCGGAGCCTCGAAGCGTGTCCTCGCCCTCCCGCCTCACCCGGAGTCTCAGCGAGCTCATTTCATCCATGAAGTCAAAATCGGACTTCTCTTCCCGCACTGGAGTCACAGGAACCTCTACCTTGCTTTCTTTCGTCACTGGAACTGGCGAGGGAGCTCTGCGCCCCGGACATTTCCATTCTAACGCCACAGAGCCGTTTTTGTCGATGTTATTATACAGCTCCTCCAATTCGTTAGGATCCAGTGTCCAGGTTTTGCCGATGGCCGTGCCACATTTTTCTAGCTCTTCGTCGGAGCAAGCCAAGTCCCAGTCGTCACCTTGCAGCTCGATTCCAGACATATTGGTTTGATTTCGTGTGTTTTATAACATAGAAATAGAGTCGAATTCAATTCAATTCAAATTTAAGAAAAGTGGCTCCATCAATAGAGTTGAATTAAAAAGCGAAACTTGTCGCAGTCGTTGTTACTGTCATTTGTTTTATTTTTAATTTATTTTATTGAGCAGGAAAGACAAAAAATTTAAAGGCCATACAGCCATCTCTGATGCAAGTTTTTTGTTATAAATTCTTGTCTTGTCGCAGCATTGTCGCAGTCAGACCCTGTACAAGTCGTCCTGTTCTGTCAGCTCCCCATATCTTCTCTTCTGTAAAGCACCAACAAATATGAGTTTTTGGTAAACTAAACTACGGCGAGGAGCAGCCATTGACTTTGAATGCGAACAACAAGTATAGTAAATTAGTAAATTCGATTTCAGATTAATTTCAAATTCAAATATCATATAAAAGACTACAAAATTATTAAACCTGTTTAGGTTCAGTTGCGTATTGCGTATCAAATAATCAAATAATATAATAATAGTCCATTTATTTCAAACTTCAGTGTGACCAAGAAAGTCGTTAATGATAAACAGAGTATATTTAACAATACTGAAAAACGACTTGGAACGAAAGCGTCTCTCGGAAGTGATTCACTAACTTTTTAAAATTTGTTTTATGTTTTGATGATTTTGTAATATACATAGGTAATATTTAAAAGATTCTTTATTAAACTTATTGTATTAGGTATAAACAACCCTTATTGAAGTTTAATCGTCAGAATATAAATTGTAGGTGATTAGTTTGACCTAAATGCATAAGGAGTTTTTTTAGTATGTTTAAACCGGAACGTGCTTGAAAAGGACGTCAATATTAAAATTTAAAAAATTAAAGTAGCGTGTACGTCAGTTACATCGCGAATTAACAAGTATTGCAGTATTATTCAACAAAATTCAAGATTTTCTGCATATTTGATGACCTTTTTGCACCAAGAACTCTCACAAATGTAATTTACAGAAATGTATTAACGACGTATTAACTATTTTTGAAATGGCAATACCGATAACCTCACTTTTTCATTAATGGCGGGTGCGCTTGCGTGATGCCGGCTGCATGTTATTATTGCTTTTAGTTTGGCGTCTTTTCGGTTAAATAGTAGCGTCGAGTGTGTTCTCCGTCGAAATCTCATCCGGATCTAAATACTTTGCGTAAGTTATAGTGTTACCTAACGTATATAATCTTCCATTGTAATTGAAGCGTTTGCGGCGGTGTACGGTGTAGTTTCGTGAATTTTCCATTGGAAGCGTAAGCATTGTAACGCCATGCTTATTGCGCGGGTGGCTTGTTTTGATGAATTTAGCATCGCGACAGTATAATATCGTGTTAAAACGTGTCTTTTTTCCATTTCCATTTCGATTGCTAATTATTTTTGCCTTCTACGATGTTTCGCGCCCAAGCGTTAGTGGGATGTCCTTGAGGCGAATAGGCGCCAAGTAAGCTTGTCAATCGATCGACGTACTATACTATATTTCGGATCGCGTCTGATGTTTTTAGAGTTGAACCGATTTCGGCGTATTTCATCGGGGGAGCGGTTTGTGGCGTTATAAAATGTTGTTATGACGGCCGAGTTTGGTTTCAGTTGATAATGGTGGCTCAGAAGCGCGGACGCGGCGCAAAAGCTCAGGCAGCTAAGCAGAAGGCGGCCCCTGTAGCTGAGGAAGTCCCAGAGGCGGAAGTCGCGGAGGCCGTTGAAGATATGGAGGAAAATAACGGAGACTCTGAGCAGGTGGAGCAAGGTAGGATAAAAAATGATTTTATGACCTTTAACGTGGGGTAGAATAAAATTGCACTCGCATTTCTGAGCGACCATTTAAGTTAACGTGTGTTCTCGTCGGGTAATAATTGGCGATTATTTTTAATTTTCTTTTACTAATTGTGGTGATGCACTATTATTTAAGTAGGCATACCTGCTAAGGTTATTTTACGTATTTTACATTTCACGAAACAGTGTCTATGAAAATGCATCAACAATATTCAGCGAGTGTGGCAGGTGAGTTTTTATGTACAAAATTTTCACACACGAAGTTCTTTAATTTTAACTATTTCTCTTCTAGCGAACAAGTGTAGGGTGTGTAGTTTCTAAATTCGCAGGTTTCACCTTAAGTAGTGACTTGTTGCTTTTTATAGCTAATGTTACACTTAAATACAAGGTAAACAGCAAAATTATTGGCCGCTTGAAATAAAACCTTTTTTTTTACATACATACAGTAACACCTTTTTCCCATAAGGGTAGGCAGAGACTACTTATCACCGACAATTGTCGAATTTGTGAAACAGGGGCCAGAATCTACACCAGTTGGTTTCATATTGACTGCCTAGCATTTTGAATTGTCACATGTCGCCGACAATTGTCAAATTGGTGAAATAAGGGCTTGTTCACATTACAAACTCGAGAATCTACACTGGTTGGCTTCATATTGACATGCTATACCAATGAGATAATAGTATGATACATTTCACAATTTTTAGGTGGTTTCTACCGTTTTATCGTCAGTTTTCTTTACATTACTTTAGTGGGTAGGTTGACCATCATATCAAATGTGAAATTGTATGATCCAGAAGGATAGGGAGAGGGAGGGAGGGGGACAGAGGAATGCCGTATCAATAAGTAAACTCTTATCAAGCAAAACTTTTAGTAAGCAGCAATACTATAGATCAGTGGTGGGCAAACTTTTTTCATGGCGGGCCAGAAAATCACAGATATTTCAAAGAAGGGCCAAAATTATACTAAAATGCAATTTTTTTGACACATGACGCATGAACTACGTGGCTAGTCTAGCTGGCTCCTTTGCCTTCGCATCTATTATTCTATTTTATACAGCAGCACCGTCTAAATATCGTCATCCTGTGCCATAACACTCCAATTCGAAGGAACGCCGGCGGGCCGCATTACATTCTTTCGCGGGCCGGAGTTGGCCCGCGGGCCGTAGTTTGCCCATCACTGCTATAGATATTATTTAAAAAACTATAGATGGTATAGATACTATTGATAGTTTGTGCAATTGATAGTGACTAACATTTCAACACTATCGATTGCAAAATTGCGGCAGAATAGAATTTTGTACTTGTAATACCCACTTGCCAGTATAGATGCAACTGATACTATTGAAATGAAGGCAACAATCAATTGTTCAATACTATCAATAATTTTCTGTTTTCTGTATAATACTATCGAGACTATTGCTGCTTACCAATAGTATTGTATGGAAAGTGCTATTAATAACTATTGATACTATTGTCTATGCTCGAACTACTATTGAAACACTAACAATAGTGCACTAGTGTGGGGCAACACTACACATAAACACACACACTACTACACTACTTCTGTCTGTCCATACTTAATATTATAAATGCGTAAGTAGCTCTGGTCGTCTCAGCACTTAACCACTTAAGTTGAAAGTTTGTGTAGGGATTGAGTCCCGGGGAAGAATAAATCGCTTGGCTTATGTTAAGTTAGTTTTTTAAAGGATATCCTTTTTAAAGAGTTTCTCTTAGCAGATAATATGGGTTTGCTAATTGATGAATTTGTGAAATGATAAAATGGTATCAAAATGAACACTTGTGAAAAAAAAGTTGAGTAAGCATTTTTTTTTAAGGACATGCTAAGTCTAAAAAAGTTGCATGTTTAGCATTAAAACATGACGGTGACGAATCTTGAATTTATTGCTGATCTGAATTGAATACCAAATGTGAGTTGGGTTGCCATTTTGCCAATGTTTTATTTCATACCTATTTTCGCCGCACTTGAGTTCTAAATCTGATGACGTAACGTTTGAAGAAAAAATATGGTTAACCTGAGGTTATGATAACGCGGTATCCCCGTGTATCAAACAAAGTGATTTCGGTAACATTTTGGTACAAATGTCTAAATACACAAAGGTCAAAATGCCTCATCATCAAAATGTACAGTCACCAGCATAAATAAGTGATCATTTTTGTACCTTGTCACTTTCAGTCGTTACATGATTTTGTATGGTTTTTCAAACATGACTTTAAAGTGACAAGGTACAAAAGTGATCACTTATTTATGCTGGTGACTGTACGGTAAAAAGTATGTAAACGTAAACATGTTATGATGTTATACTGGACCAAAGACAAATCAATTAAATGCCGCAAAAACCTAAGAGCCTAATTATATGATAGAAAAACGAACAGACGATCAATATCCCAAAATGCTCAATGAGTTCAAAAATTCTCTTGTCAAAATTTATAAAAGTCTAAATTTATTAATGTCAACATGCTTGTCAGGCCGAACGACTAAATTAGTCAAATAGCATTTTGAACATTTTGACTATTGAGTGTTTATTCTGTTCTATAAACTTCCAGACACACTTATAGAACATTGTTAAAGCTGATATTTTGCACCTAAAATATTCAGACGAATCGTCCAGGGGCCTTACCATGACGTCTTAATGCGTTTCAGTTTAGGTTAGCTGTCAGATTCATACTAAAAGTGACAGCTAAAACTTGAACTGAGTCGGAATTCGGACGTCATGGCACACGGCGGCCACGACGTACAAAATCCGCGTTCTGAAATGAACACAGGCACGACGTCGTCTGTACACGCGTCAATGTGTGCGTAAGATACACAGGGCTGTCTATCGCAAAAACCTAGTTCTATAAGTACTACCAATGACATAAATATACTAAAGATATGGCTTAGATGTGTGCAAATAAATGTACTTAATCGTTATCTATTTATTTAAACTTACTTAAAATGTGTCTGTCTGTGTATTTAAGCATTATTATTTTCAATTACAATAGATGTACGACAACAAACTTAAGCGAATGATTCTGTAGTTATTTCATGTATTAATCGCGATAATTTGAGAAAGCATTAATTTTCTAATGTTTTATAAAATGAAGTAGGTAGGATAGGTTCCCGAACTTGTGACGTGCGGCCGACATACATCGCGTCGCGAGCCCTACTAGTTGCCAGCAGCTTTCCGGCAGACTGCGCTTGAGGGGTGGGGTAACTCGAATAGGTGCGGGGCGGAGCGTGGCCATTCTGTACGTTAGTACTATTATATATTCTGTGGTCATGGTAAGGCCCCTGGTGGCATAAACATTTTGTACTTTTTGATAGTGTTACATTTCAACACTAGCTTCTGCCCGCGACTTTGTGCGTAGAATTATACATAATAAACCTTCCTCTTGAATCACTATCTATTAAAAAAAACCGCATCAAAATCCGTTTCGTAGTTTTAAAGATTTAAGCAGACATAGGGACAGACAGACCGACAGACCACGGATAGCGACTTTGTTTTATACTATGTAGTGATATCGCTTGTTCCCCGTACATAACTATTTTAGATAACCAGGACATTGTAAGGTAAAATAAAGACTATATCTAAATTAAAACAAACATGTTCGCAGCTTATACTTCATTTAATTTAGGATGAGAAACCACAACAACATTATATTGCGGTTCGTTAACTGTAATCTCTTAACAATTTGTACTAGAGTAACAATTGAGGACACGCAAATAAAGTGACTTTAAACAATTTTATTTTGCCAAACTATTGCACTGTACTATTTGCTAGGTAAGAAATAGTTTACCAGACGCAATATAATGCTATTGTGGTTTCTCATTCTAAATTAAATGAAGTATAGGGGTACCTATGTAATAAAATTTAATTGAAAGTAAGTACCTCTACCTTTTCGGAAACGATTAAATACTTTCGTTCTGGGAATCGTAATTCGATTATAGAAGTTCGTGTCATACCGTCCCTCTCACTCTCAAATGAATGTATATTATTCATTTAATTTAGAATGAGAAACCACCATAACATTATATTGCGGCTGGTCAACTATTTCATACCTAGCAAACAGTACAGTGCAATAGTTTGGCAGCCGCAAAATAAAATTGTTTTAATTACACTTTATTTGCGTGGCGTCAATTGTTACTCTAGTACAAATCGTAAAGAGATTACAGTTCACGAGCCGCAATATAATGTTTTTGTGGTTTCTCATCCTAAATTAAATGAAGTATAGTTAACGTGACCATTTATTTTTTTTGTCAGAGCGGGACATCTGCGGAATTAAGTAATAAAAAAAAGTTAGGTAGGTATTAGTGTTGTATAAGTTTTTTAAATATAGAACATAGAATAACTCAAAATAATCAAAGCAAATAAGTAGTGACGTGAATTCTAGTTTGTTGTAGAAGGGGTTTATCTATCTTGCTCGCACGCGATAGCGCGACACCGCTCGGCGGGTGACGCGCTGTCTCCGTGCCACGCATTTCGAGCGAGAAAATAAATTTTAAATTATTATTTGGTGTGTTTGCAAAAGCGGGACAATTTCAGCCTCGCGGGGGACACCGGGACAGACTGCCTGAAAGCGGGACTGTCCCGCCCAAAGCTGGACGTATGGTCACGTTAAGTATAGTACGAGCGGAACGGCACCAAACGAACTTCCGAAAATCGAATTTCACAGTATAAGACCTGTCGTTGTGACGGATTCACGAATTTTGTTACAAAAAAAAAAGTTCTACGTCGTAACTTGGCAAGGTTAAAGCGCATGCGCTGATTCATTCTCGTCGATGACATGTAAGGAAAAATTGTGAGAGCAAATTGTTCGACACGCAACAGATGGCGTTGATCGCGCTCAGTGAGTGCGACTAGGGCTTCCAATTCGAATGATTCGAATATTCGGCTAATTTTCATATTCGAATATTTGGGGGCATGGTATTCGAATATTCGATTTTCGATTTTAGGTATGTCTGTAAAATGTTTACGTGGGTAGCGATGTGATTTAAGTATTGCATTATTATCGTGTATCGGCACGATAGGTAGTAGTTAATAATACTGTTCTTCTTTAATTTTAGGTGATTTTTGAAGACTGAAAATGTGATGATGATAACATAGATTATTAGGTGAATTAGGTAACTAATACACGTTCTCTATTTTTGCGTTGATCTCTTTATTTTTTTATTTCTAAGTGATTTTTTTACCTGATTACGTAATTACACTGGTGATTCTGTAGTTTTCTGTTTTATTAAATCTTTCTAAAATATTCGAATATTATTGCTACCACCATCTTACTCGCTAATCTTGCCGCTAAGCAGCAGTGCCTGCACTGCTGTGTTCCGGTGTGGAGAGTAAGACAGCCGGGGAAATTACGAGTACAAGAGGCGTTTCATTTTAGCCCTCTAGGTTGGCAACGAATCTGCGATTCCTCCGGGGTTGCGGGTGTCTATGGGCAGTGGTGATCACTTACCATCAGGTGACCCACTTGCTCGTTTTTCTTCCTATTCATATAAAAAAAGAAAGAATCCAAGACAGACACACAGTTCGGTACACACCATAGAAACGGCAAGGCGTACTGAACTTTTTGGTTACCTTGGCTGTTTAACACCATTATCCAAGTTCCTATCAAATGAATCGAACTTTCGAAGTCAAAGTTGACAGTCACGTATTATTGACATTGTACAACTTGCAGGGGATTTTTAACTGACATTGGCCCAAGCCTTTCGGCCGCCATTAAGGGAGAATAGAATAGAATCTTTGTGTGGTCACCGTTTTTTAAGCGGCGGTGTGGTCGCACCCTTAATTTTTACATACATACATACATACATACCGTCACGCCTCTCCCACAGGCGTAGGCAGAGACTACTTTGTTCCACTTGCTACGATCCTGACATACCTCTTTCGCTTCATCCACGAAATTTAATTTTTACGTTACGTTATTAATGTGGTTTAACTAACTCGAGGGATCTAAATATTGTCGTCCCTTCTCTACACCATAGATTCCCAAACTGCAGCAAACATCATGCCCCCTGTGTATAATGGTGGTCTACAGTGGACCATAGTGCGTCGTTGCGTACTTTAACACCAACGAAGCGACCATTACAAGCTGTGACTTTGCAGGAGACGAGGGCGGCGCCGGCGACGCTCCAACTGAGGAGGCCGCGCAGGCCGAGGGCGAGGGGGCCCCAGAGGCGGAGGCCGAGGCCGAGGCGAGGCCCGAGGAGCCTAAGGAGGAGAAGGTAAGTTTAGTCATCACTCAGCAGAGCCCGGAGTTCTCGCGGCAAATTAAAACGCTGTCGCGATCTAGCTAGTTATGGAACAGTAGCCAGAGGCTCCAAAGAAAACCCAGACACTCTATAACTAATTTTAATTTAATACTAATTAATTTTATTACGCGAATACTACAGTACATGATTCATTGTGTACAGTCGAGTTCTCCAATATCTATGCAGCCAACTGTTTAATAATATCTAAACACGCTTCTTATGTACCTAACTGAAAATAAGGTCTATGTGTATATTTTTGAACGGTTGGCTGTATAAATATTGGGAGAATTTGATTGGACAGTGTTACCTCCTTATTCATAAACGCTCTAGGCTTCTGCTAACTTGGCAATCGTTTGTCCTTATCTGTGGTAGGTAAATGTCAAAGTGACAGATAAGGACAAACGATTGCTAAGTTAGCAGAAGCCTACAGAGCGTTTATGAATAAGGGGGCTAATAACAAATGATAAAATGATAGTTTAAATCGGCGCTAACGATATTGTAGCTTGCAACGTGGCAATATTTAAGCTTGTCGAGTTTTTCTCAATTGTATTACTGTTTTTTACTTGAGGTTGAGTCGGGGAAACTGCTGGTGGAGAATCTGCCAGCGAGCTATCTCCTCGACTACCAGGACAAGCTCAGGGAGTTGTTCTCCAAGCACGGAGAAGTCACCAACATCAAGTGAGTACAACAACACGATATCCAGCTTTTGTAACATTGCATCTTTATCTGTTAACCGTTCAACATTCAAATATCAATCTTGTTTATTTGTACTAGTTGTTTTTAACAATATTTTACGTGTTACATGAATCAGCGCTGAGATGCTAAGCACTTGGTGCGAGAGCACCTCCGTAACGGAGTACTAACTTAGCAATTTTCTTTCTTTTATAGACGTGGTCCAATCATAGTTACCGAACTGACCATTACTCCAACATTATCGGCTATAGTCGAATACAAAAACAAAGACTCTCTGGAAAAGGTAAAAAACGTTTATTACAATTTATTATGCCTTTAAAAGTAGCATAGACGCCCTTTTAGGGCTTGAGGGGTGTCCGTTCCACTGCTTGAACACTGAGCTATTCCAAATTTATTTTATGGACACCCTATCAGTAATAGAATGACTATTTGAATGTTCTAAATAGACGCGCCTGCGGTCTGTTCTTTTACAAACGCAAACGCAACTTGTACCTAATGTCTTTCAGATTATATTATAAGTGTTTGCGTGCGTACACTCTACGACTCGGCCGCTTCATGACCCATAAAATTAGTCTCTAAATCTTAGAATAGAATAATCCAGAAGTGTCCAGTAACTAAATGAAAACATGCGCGGGTGATCCTCCACTGCGATGTACAGTCAAGGGCATAAAATGAGCTACACCTTTATGCGACAAACAATAAGGTTGGCGATACACATTTGACGTGTTAGCCTGTCTGTATCGATATTTATGCCCTCAACTGTACCATTTTAAAAGACCCTGTATTTTGTCATATTTTAAAGAATTTAATGTCAAAATATGATCATTCTCTCTTTGCGAATAATATTAGCCTCAACAAGATTCCTCCACTGTTTCTGGTTTATTCTACATTTTAAGATATAAATAAAATCTTCACACAAATAACTAAATACAAACTCAACGCAACGGCACAAAGTTTTGCCCAGTCTTCATTAAATAATTATCTGTACGAGGGCCTCATTTTTTGCCGTCGAGGAGTATACTTGTATTTTTACCAGAGGGAAAGTCGCGTAACAATATTTTGTAAATACTTTGGAAATAAAGATAAAGCGGTCAATAGAGTAGAGTGTATACGCGCACGAATATTGTTATTATCATTGAAAAGTTAACAGGCAAATTGAAGGTGGATACAGCGGCTACACGAAGCGGGAAAGGTGTGCGGCAGTTTTAGCGTTTAGTTTTATTATATTTTATTTTATTTTATGTAAAGGTAAAACGGTTCACTCGAGTGAATGCTGCCGCATGAAAATGTCCAACACTGTTTGATCAATTCACTAATGAATGCATTTGGCACTTTTATTTCACTTGGCGTTCAGACGTGTCACTTTCGAGTAAAAGATGCAGAATGAAATAAGAAAATGAACAAAAAAATTAACCTTCTCATATCACCTTTAGTGAGTTGGTGAGGGAGATAAGTTTTTGCCCACATAATG
Source organism: Pandemis heparana (assembly GCA_963854515.1). Lineage (NCBI taxonomy): Eukaryota > Metazoa > Arthropoda > Insecta > Lepidoptera > Tortricidae > Pandemis > Pandemis heparana. The sequence continues at coordinate 34,081,759 of OY978006.1, forward strand.
TTCTTATACTAAATTGGCACGATGATGAAGGTATTATGGATTGACCTTTTCGACGCCAACGACATAATATCAGCACCGCAGGTTCAACGCCAATGATCTATATACATATACCGACCTTCGTTCAATTGAGTTTTTGAATCAATTTTTTTTTTGTCATAAATGGAAAGATCATATATAAGTTTTGTAAGAAAAGTATTTTTAGTTTTTTTTTATTCGCTATAATTAACGAGTTATACCGATTTGAAAATTGATCGTCGAGTACCGCACCGAAAACACACCGACAGTTCCCGAACAAGGCCGAGCCGCGTGTGACGTCACAATGTTAGTTTCCACTCGTAGTTAGTATACAGATGATACAGTTTTTTGACTTTAATCTACTCTATTCTGCTATTATCCTACTATTATTATAAAATGCTAGTGTTTGTGAGAGCGTGTTTGTTTGTGACTCTTTTACGCTAAAACGGCTAAACAGATTGCGATAAAATTTGGCATGACACGAAGTTTATTATTTATAACCTGGATTTACGTACCGGCTATAGTAGGTGTCATTCACGATGGATGCCATCCACCGTGGTTCTTATTACTTTGTAGTTAAAGGTTAATTTTGATACATCTACGAGTCTTTGTGGATGGCACTATCTATACTTCTATCATGCTTCTATCCCAACATTTCCACGGTACCGGGATTTAAAACCATAAAATTAGATAAGAATAGTGATGAGTACTTTGGTAATAACTATTTATATGAATAAGTAAATAAGTCGTGGGATTTCAGTTGAAAATCCCGTTGATTTTATCCCAGGGGAATTTCATAAGAAAACCCGGAATCTCGAGCACTAAGATGGCGGATGACATTTTGACACTATGACACTAAAAATGTTTATGGGAGTCGTTTTTGAGTAATTTGGCGGCTCTGAGCCCGATTTTGGCATATTTTTTTGGATCCAAGATGGCGGATGACATTTTGACACTATTGACACTTTGACACTAAAATATTGATGGGTGTCGTTTTCGAGTAATTTGGTGCTTCTGAGCCTGATTTTGACATACTTTTTTGGATTCAAGATGGCGGATGACATTTTGACACTATGACACTAAAAATGTTTATGGGTGTCGTTTTCGAGTAATTTTGTGGCTCTGAGCCAGATTTTGACATATTTTTTTGGATCCAAGATGGCGGATGACATTTTGACACTATTGACACTTTGACACTAAAATATTGATGAGTGTCGTTTTCGAGTAATTTGGTGCTTCTGAGCCTGATTTTAACATACTTTTTTGGATCCAAGATGGCGGATGACATTTTGACACTATTGACACTTTGACACTAAAATATTGATGGGTGTCGTTTTCGAGTAATTTGGTGCTTCTGAGCCTGATTTTGACATACTTTTTTGGATCCAAGATGGCGGATGACATTTTGACACTATGACACTAAAAATGTTTATGGGTGTCGTTTTCGAGTAATTTGGTGCTTCTGCGCCTGATTTTGAGATACTTTTTTGGATCCAAGATGGCGGATGACATTTTGACATTACTGACACAAAAAACACAGAAAAGTGTGAAAATTTACACGAAAACGACACACATGCCTAAACATTTTTAGTGTCATAGTGTCAAAATGTCATCCGCCATCTTGGATCCAAAAAATTATTCCAAAATCGGGCTCAGAGCCACCAAATTTCTCAAAAACGACACCCATCAATATTTTAGTGTCAAAGTGTCAATAGCGTCAAAATGTCATCCGCCATCTTGGATCAAAAAATTTGACGAAAAAAAAAACCAAAATCGGGCTGTTTTACTCTCCTCACCCGGAACACATCAGCGCAAGCATTGCTGCTTGGCGGCAGGATTGCTAAGATGCTGGTACAGTCGACGTCAAAGATATCTTTACACTTTAGTGCCTTGTCGCTCCAAGCACTTTTACAACTTCATATGAAACTTCAAACATATAGTTACAACGACAAGGCACTAAAGTGTAAAGATATCTTTGACGTTGACCGTACCTAGTGATCCGGACGGACCTAGAACAAGGCTCTTACACCCGCAAAAATTCCCATTGAATATATAATAAATCCCACAGGATTATAAAAAAACTAGGAATACCTATCAACAACAAAATCTAGCCATTAAAATTTACGTACGGTCGAAGAAACTGAATCACGTACCTAACTTAACTAATACAATTTAGCAATAATTTCTCTAGCAGGGTGTATGTTAAAATTCCACAATAGTAGGTAAGCGATTCAGTATCTTTCACTGTAGGTACTTAGGTACTTTATTAAGTGAAATCTCAGGTCCAGTAAAATTAATCCAGTTCACATCAGAAACATTATCAGGATTAAGCTTTTATTACCTACCTACACATGACTAAAACAAAAATTTACTTACTATCACGTGATACGCGTGCTCGTTTGCCACCTTTTTTCATAAAAAAAAACTTCAGCAGATATTTTTTGTATTAAATTTCGGATATTTTTAGTCAAATCAGCCGTTAACCCAGTACTGTCGTGAAATTGCTTTAACATTGTGACGTCACAGCCATGGCGACCAATCATGGCCCGTTCCCAGTCAAGTGGTCATATTTCAAATTTCATCAATTTTTAATTGCTTATAATTAATTTTAAAAAAATATTTTAAGAATTCTTTGAATTAGATATTATATAATATGTCATAAAGTTTTAAAAAACATAAAAAAAATCGATATTTTTTTTAAATTCAAAGACTCAATTGGGTTCAAGGCATCACAATAAAGTCTGGCATATGGGTGACGTCTCTTGTATCTGACGTAGGGGTGTCACGAATATTCGTATTAGCATATGCGAATGATTCGCAACGTTTTAAACGTTCGCATGAACATTCGCAGCAAACAATGCGAATGTTTCGCGACTGCGAATGCGTGTGCAAGTCGCTGCATGTTACTAGAGGGCGGTGTCTCGCGCGCTACACGTGCCGCGTTCAACGGGTTCAACCAATAGGAGTCGTTACATTTAGACTATTAATAAAAATTATGTTTAAATAAATATATGGTTCAACACGAAACTACCGTGAGACTCACACATAATTACAACACAACGGATAACTTCGGCTTTTATACGTGAGTTATCCGTTGTGTTGTAATTAAATATATGTTTTTTTAAAGACTTGCCTAACATTCGTTTTCGCATTCGCGAATATCGAAAATATGACATTCGTAACATCCCTAAATCTGATTTGGCGGCGAAAAGGTTAATTTTAATACACAATCAATCAATCAATCAAATCATTTATTTTTATATAAGAATATGTGAACGTTGTCGGATCTAGCGGCATCTTCTAAACATCGGTGTAATTTCGTAAGTATCAAGTAGGTTTATTCGGTAGGGATTGAGTTTTGACAAGAGATGGGTCCTGTCTTAAACTACTAGGCCAAGTTAATGCTTATACAGGGTAAAGGGTTCTAGGTCGCCAACTTGGAAGGTCTTATGCACCGAAATTTGAAATTCTTATTTCGTATTGTGCCGTCCCGCTCACACCAATATTTATTACTGAGAGTGAGAGGGATAGATGATGCGAACATCGAATTTCAAACTTAGGCTAAGGCTAACTTAGGATAAGGATCCTGAATGTTGCGTATAGTATTTAACCCTTTGCACGCCATGAACCTATAAAGTGGTCGTGATTGTTTTTGTTTGTTTTTATTGGTTTAAACGTTACATCAATTAATTAGTGCTTGGCGTGTGAGTGATCATTCATTTCAAAGGGTTAAATCTCACTAAATGCTATAATCTGAAACACATTATTATAATTTGATGTTGAGTTGTAAGTCATGATATGTCTGGATCGTGTTATACAGGCGGACTAATGGGATCAGGTACAGTTGGGGGCATAAATGTCGATAGAGCCATATATGTGTCTCCAGCCTTATTGTTTATGGCATAAGGCATAAGGGTGTATAGATGTTTTTTGCGTCTTGGTAACGTACATAATATTTATGCCGTTGACTGTACTAATTTTGTATTTCTACTTTTCTAGCACGCTCTCAATGTGGCCGTTTTGTTTATATATTCTCGTTTGTCGCTTGTTGCGTTTCTTAACTTTGATGTAGTAGAAATGGACGCATTAAGCGACAAAACGGGCTGCGACCGTCTTACACTAAAATCTTTTATTTGAAAGGTTAAATTTTGTGTGACTTCACGGTAAAAAGGTTCGAGATCCCTCTTTTTCTGCCGGGGTTCAAAACTAAGCTGCGTGTTGATGTCAGATGGGACCTTTTTATTCTCAAGTCGTTATGTTGATGAATTTGTAAAAACTTATGAACTAGTAATAAGAAAAATTAAGTTTTGTCTGTCTCGCAAAGACGAATGTCGCGTTAAGATAAGCTTAAAAGGCTTCTATTTGTAAGTTAACTTATTAAACCATTTGTTAACTTGTCTTTTTTTCCGCGACGGACAGCCTATCTAGTTGAGACATCTTCAAGGCCCGGGTACACAATGGAACATCTCGGGCCATCGTTATTTTGTACTTGGGGATACATGGACGGGAATTGTCAATGGACTGGCAGGAATCCGGTGGGCGAAATTTTATGACAGTGTAACAGAATTGGCAATGCTTTTCCCATGTACTAAGAGATCATCCTAAGTTGGGTTGTTAAAAATATAAAATTGAGAAGTCTTTTATTTTAGCCACCTGAAACGTATTCATCAAGATTGAGACGTTAAGCCATGAAAAAAAAACATGAGATTAGTAGTTTCTAAGTTATTATTTAGTATAACAATTATCGAAAAAAAAAATAGTAGTGATCACTAGTAATGGAAACAGCATCGATAACCGATTCTTATCGCCCCTTGTCATAGAATGTTGCCCTCTGGATTCTAACGTCTGACAGCCTGGCTAGCACGAGAGCGCGAAAGAGTTAGAGATACCCCCTTATTCATAAACACTATAGGCTTTTGCTAACTTAGCAATCGTTTGTCCTTATCTGTGAAAAGTAAATGTCAAAGTGACAATAACAAACGATTGCTAAGTTTTATTGAATCAGGCGTTACTTTGCGGAGGTCCATTTCAATGAACACAACACACACACACACACACATTTGTGTTCATTGATTGCTAAGTTAGCAGAAGCCTACAGAACGTTTATGAATAGGATAGGCTACCCGTTTTTTACTGTTGGTGGGCGAATATTTAGCGTTTTTTTCGTCATTATCGTCTCGGCATATACCAAAAGAGATGATGCTTAACTTTTTATGACAACGAAACACAGTATCGATGCTGCATTTAGCTTGTCCAAAGTTGTTGCGGCTTGTCCTTCTGTTTGGATAATAATTGTGGGACGATAACGACAATGACGCATGAACCGAGCGGTCGATACGCTTGAATATTGGCCCTCGTTCTAGAAAGAGACTGGTAATCTATCTCGCGCGCTCTCGCCAGCCGTGCAGTAGACAATGAATCATTTAACATTCGCGCGTGGTCCACTGTGTACCGGAACGGGAACGGTAACGCTAAGTAATTCCGCAGGCGCTCACTGAGGAGGGCACGATCCTCGACGGGAGCCCCATCTCGGTGGCTGTCGAGTCGCGCGCGGAGACCGCGGTGCTTGTCGGTGTGCCCTACGAGGCCGGCACGGAGTATGTCAAACAGTTGTTCTCGCAGTGCGGCGAGGTCGCACACATACATGAATTCAGCAAGACCAAGTATAAGATACGTGAGTATTGCTCGTGTATGTGTATTGTAAAGCTGTGGGTTTTCCAGGCTTTGCTTATTGACCTTTTGACCGCTATAGTCATCCAGTCGTGCCAGCCAATGGAATGCCTCACGCCACGGTCATCAATATATACCCACTTGCAAAAACTCGGACACCCATGGTATTTCAGATTTTTAGGCATTAAAGCTCAGAAAGTTAGCTTTTGTGCGCATAAAATACAAAAACCATGGGTGCCCGTTTTTTTTTTGCAAGGGGGTGTATATGATCAACGTTCTAGTCGAAACAAATCCTTCTGCAATTTAAATGTGTGTATTTATGTATTATTTTGTTTTATTTATTTTATTTTTTTATGTTAGTATTGTTGTTTTATTATCCCTGCGTTACTCCTGTCTATTTGTTTCCGCCACCTACTTAAACTGTTTCCAACTTATTTTTCAGTCTCGATAAGACCGCCTATTGTCTACTTTGTTCTTTGTTTCTGTATTGTTTTGTACTAATTTGTGGTGTTCAATAAATAATATTTGTATTTGTAAAATCCATTTACCTTTTAGACGGTTTGTTCTGTGGCGTACAGAGCACGTCACTTCATTCGTAGTTTCGCGGAAATAAGAAACTGTATTTTTTTTTTAGTTTTCTTCTAACTATAAAAACTAGTGATGGGTCAACTTCGAATTTTGCCGACTAGTCGGTAGTAGTTCCGAAAATGCCGAGTAGTCAGCCGACTAGTCGGCATTGCCGATCATTTTGGGCGTTCGTTAACTTACTTTGTTTTTGCAGTTTTCGTGTCAAATTGTACGCTTTCGGCTAGTACCGAAGCATGTATTAATTTGATTTCAACTTACCTTGTTTTTGCAAAATTTGCGTAGTTTTTTACCTAGCTTTAAAACATTACTTTACAAGACATTTAATTTAGTCACCGAGTTCTTATTTATGCACCTTGTTTAAAAAAAAAAACAACCGACTAGTCGTCACTTTTTGCCGAATAGTCGCAGACTACAAATAATGCCGAATGGTCGGCTTTCCCGACTAGTCGGCCCATCTCTAATAAAAACACTACTGACATTTCTCTACGCCCCAATAGGAGGCGTGCTTGGTTGGTTGGGTTAGATTAGAATTGGTTACATTCGCATATTTTATATTCTAACATTATCCTGAACGGAGCATAATGGTGACTGTGTGTTGCGTCAGTGCGGGTGACCTTCCACGCCAAGGAGTCTGTGGAGCGCGCGCTCAAGCTGGACCGCGAGCTGCGCATCAACGGGTTCCTGGTGACCGTCTCCAAGTACAGGGACGAGGATGAGCAGAAGGCGCACGCGGCCAACGCCAACAAGGTACCTTACCATACAATACGGTCCAATGCCGGTCTGGGAGCAAAAACAGTGCCGGCAGAAGTGAAAACAGCAGCTTAGATTAGATTTTAATGTTGCTCAAGACGCGTACCGTACAGGGGCCTTACCATGACGTCCTTATTCCGATTCAGTTCAAGTTTTAGCTGTCACTTTTAGTATGAATCTGACAGCGAGCGGACCTAAACTGAATCGCATTAAGACGTCATGGTAAGGCCCCTGGCCGCTTGCAAAAAAAAGTACGTATTGTCTATATTGACAGACCTCTATCCATGTGCTGATGCCCTAGTACTTTTGCTCCACGACTCGACAAAAAAACACTTCAAAAATCGAACGCGATTCATTCGTATTTCAAAGTAAGCTCTTAGAGGATCCTGATATCCTGGTACTTGAACTCTCCCTCCGTCTTACGCCTGACGCGAGTTTAAAATTTTTTCACCCATCCCAAAAAGTGCTCAGCGCCGCTAAAGAAGCACTTCAAAAATGAATGTACCAGTTGCTTCTCTTTACATTTTCTGTGTGCAAAATTACGTCATTTTTACGTCATCAGCATGAATTGTTCCGAGACCTGGTTATAATTATGACTTCTCTGTCTGTTTCGTAGTAATAAATAGAGACGGAATCATAGCTAACTGACACTTAAGATAACTGGAACTTAACTGAGAGTGGTGAAACAGGCCCTAAAGCTATAACGTTTGTTATCCACAGAACAAGAGGCAGCACCCGCAACAGCAACAGCAGAACCGCAACCCGAACCCGAACGCGAGCCCGAACGCGAACGCGAATCCGAACGCTAACCGGCAGAACAACTACCGGCCGAGAGGCGGCGCGTTCAATGCTCGCGGCAACTTCCGAGGTTGGTATAAATCAACGCACGTAAAAAGTGCTCCGGCCCGGCTAGCACGACAGCACACAAGAATCGCGTCGCGCGCGAGATAGTTTACCCGTCCCTTTACTAGAACGAACAGTAAGAAAAAGACGGGCAATCTATCTCCCGCGCGACGCGACTCTTGTGCGCTATCGTGCTAGACGTACTAGCGATGTAACAATAGCGAGTGAGCGAAATACGGACCAAACTGGCGGGAGCGGTGGGGGACGCTACTATACCAGACGCGCAAACGTATCCCCTCTACTAGCCACCCAGAGCTCTGTTTACGTTCGTTGACTTATACAGCACTTGCACTCAAACATCCATCGATTGTTTAAATAACTGGTCTTATGATAAGGATCCCGGTTCGATTCCATTCAGCTTGCTTTTCGGGTTTTTCTGTGTTCTAATTTTCAGTGTCGTTTACAAATTTTATTTCCAGTGTAACAATGTCAAAAAGTACTAACCCCCTTATTTATAAACGCTTTGTAGGCTTCTGCTAGCTTGGCAATCGTTTGTCCTTATCTGTGAAAGGTAAATGTCAATGTGACAGATAAGGACAAACGATTGCTAAGTTAGCAAAAGCCTACAGTGCGTCAATTTCAATTTGTCTGAATATTTATTGGAAAAATATTCTACGGCCAACATGCGCTTGTAGTTGTTTTCAATGCAGCTTTCACTTGCTATGGTTTACCTAGATGTCCTAGTGTAGTTCGTCACCCGCCTAAAACGTTGGTTGTTGCCCAGGTGGTCGCGGCCGCGGCGGGTTCCCGGCGCGCGGCGGCGGCTTCCCCGCCCGCGGCGGCTACGCGCCCGTCAACAGTTACGCCATGCCCGGATTCATGGTCAGGCCGGTGAGTTACCATAACATATAATTATCCATCCGGGGTAATTCAAAATCCTTTATTTCCCCTGGCAATACTGTCCAGAGAATTCTGTTTCAAAATTAAGTTTTAAAAAGTCGACGGAGCTTTGGCGGAGCTCCTATTTCTTGGTATTTTTGGCCTGCGCCACTTAGCCGTTGCTTCTTTTAGATTTCGAGAGTGCTGTGCTATCAACGTCAGTGACAAATGTCATTGTGTACCACAGATTCAAGCAGCCATTTTCTTTTTTCTGTAGCTAAGGATGGTTATTCCTATCAATAGAAAAATAATCAAGCACTTTTAAAGTTTTCATACATGATAATAGTTGAGAGCTTTTGCACTATAGATAGTTGTGTAGTTTTACGGAATCTGGCGTAAACTAAAAGTCCCTGAAGTTTGCAAAAGCAAATAACCAGCCGCTCTAAAGTGTGCTGGCGAAACAGTTCTCGAAATCTCTTTGAGAATTGTTCTCGACGCGGTCAAGCTTGGGTGAAAATATATATACAAATAAAATCGTAGGCAAATGTTGTATCCAGAGCACTGGCTCCCAACCTTTTATTGGCCAAGGACCATGTTATTTTCTTGTTAGCAAAGAACACAAGCTGCAGTCAAACACTCAGTATGATCATGCTACATGCATTATAACAATATTAGGTATTAAATAAAAAAAAAATGAATATTTTTGCAGACATGTGTGTAAACATTTTATAACAGTGAACAAACAATCGACTTATCCCTTTAAGGAAGACATCCAGTCAACTATTGAGTAGACGAGAGGTGTTAGCGGAAATTAAGTGTGGTGTCATAATTGGATAGCCCTTATTGCAACTCTGTTTGATTGTATGCTCTGTCCGCGGACCACTGGGGTCCGATTTTTGAAAGCACATATATGTGAAAATACCACTCGAAAGTGGTGAAAAATTGTGCTGAATTTAAAATACGCTTAGCTGAGAAGATACTTACGGCTCTCATTAATCTTGTAGACTAGTTAAAAATTTGATTTGTGCTATATTTTTGAAGATATAAACAGATTTATACCACTTTCGAGTTATGTGCTTTCAAAAATCGGGCCCCTGGTTGGGAACAGTTGATCTAGGGTACGAATGTTCGATGCCGCTACGGTCCATTTGCTAAGAACCTGCTTTGAGTAACGGCATAATAATTATGGGTTATTATTATACGCGCCATTATGAACGCTTTCGCTCACGCATCATTTTTTAATCACCTTTTATGTTCGTTAGTTACACCTATCATTTAATTAGGTAGGTTATCAAATCAAAACGCCTCCCGTAGATGCTTCGCTTTTATATCTGGCCTACTTTTCTAATTTGAAATGCTTCAACAATTGTATCGAAATCAAAAATTATAATTTGTTACACCAAACAGCTTGAATTTTATTTTTATTTAACAACTTAAATTTTGCATTTTTATTTTGTTTCATCTTTCAATAATGAGTTTAAAAAAACCTTATTAATTACCAGTTTTTTAAATTTCAAAGTAGTAAAAGAAAAACATGAAGACGATCCATAGAAGCTCGTTATTAGAAGTCGTTTAGTAATTTTTTTTGACCATCATTTATTTATTTATTAATTTAAAAAAAACGTGTTACTAACACAGCCGAAACTGTATTTTTTTGCAACAATTTCAACAAATGCTTTTCAGCTTCAATATTGCATGGCCTACTTACTTTCGCTTTTTTTTTACTTTAAAAACGAATGCATAGAAAGATGTTCAAAGAAATGCAGTCAGTGTAAATCTAACAATGTGTCGTTCTTGCGTCAGCTTAAAACGTTCAATTTGACCACGTGTTGAGTCGGTGTCATATTAAGTCGTCTCATTATTTTTTTCAATTCTTATTACGCCTCATTCTGTACTCGTCACTCATCTTAACCTTTTACACCCAGTATGCCTCACACGCCATGGTCACACATGACCAACGTTCTAGTCGCAACAAATCCTTCTACAATGGAAATAATATCTATATTTCCCTGTTCGGTTTGTTCGTGGCGTACAGAGCACGTCACTTCATTAGTAGGCGGTCAAAAGTTGTCCATAACATATGGTCCAGTTCTATAATTTGTCTCAAATCTGGATTAAATAAAGAAGATAGGACAGATAGCGTATATGACGAATTAAGCGTGGACGAATATAGAATGAGGCGAAATAAGAATTAAACATAAAACGAATGAGACTATTTATTTAATACAAGATTTCTTGGAATCATTCCGGTGTATATTTCAGCAGGTAGTTGGGTTAGCCGATTTAAACACTTGTTTTCAGGTTTTTTTTTATCGTAATTTTTGATTCAAAATGAAGTCATCTCTTTGACACCATACACTTAAGAGCGTGCATCCCTACTGAGCTAGCAACATCGCATTTTTGGTGATTTGAAAATGAATGAAAGTTTCAAATGTCCGTCTGTAGTGCACTTCATTTTTAGTGTATTAATGTGTCTAACACAATTAATTGATCGTAATGGACTGTTATTTTCTTATTAAACGAGATATAGTATTTTATCCCTTTAATACGAAAATAAAAGTCCATCACGATTAATCATTGCCTTGGACACATTAATACACTAAAAACGAAGTGCACTCTGTAGTGCACTTCGTTTTTAGTGTATTAATGTGTCCAAATTTCAAATGTGCGTCTGTACGCACATTTGAAATTTTCATTCTTTTTCTGTGAAATAATTGCAAAAAATCACCAAAAGTGCGACGTTGCCAGCTCAGTAGGGATGTTCGCTCTTAAAATCGATCTTTTTATCAACAAATCCTAACAAATCTTATACAGTACCCGGCCATAAAGGTCTCGCTTTGTCTCGCTTTAACTTACGTGACGCCAATTGTGTCTTTCCAAAGACCGAAGTTCAATCTTTATGGCCGGGTGCTGTACTTGAGTGTTACGTCGGAACTAACCCAATCATCTGTTGATGTCCAGATTATTTTCAAGACTCTTTTTAATATGACACCGTTATATATTAAAGTTGGCGAGTCAGACGCAAAACCGCCATGTTGTTAGAAGATTTATACACAAAATAATAGTCTAACCCGCCACTGCTGCAGTTTCTTTGCCGTTAATATGTCTGTGCATTCTTTTCAGAAGTACCTGTTTTAGAAGCACTGCAGGTAACTCGTTTGCTGCACAAATTTTTGCAGTCAGCTTCCTATACATCCCCTTGAGAAAAAATCGGGCACCTATGGTTTTCAGATTAGCCATTAAAGCTTGGAATGTAAGCTTTTTCGCGCATAAAATACAAAAACCATGGGTGCCCGTTTTTTTGCAAGGAGGAGTTCGAAGCATCCAAGCCAAATAGTTTGATACACCGTAGAGATTGTATAGTGTGTCGCACTTATTGACCACCTTGGATGTTTCCTACTATATGACGCTGACTGTACAGATGCCAATAGTTGCATAGGAGCTGGTTTAGACGCTCAAAAGAATATGGAACGCGATCTGATCCACCATAGATATAAAAGTCGTAGTTTTTTCTGGATTTTTTCAGCAGATTGTTGGGATTTGTTTGATTGAACTCTTGTTAAGAATCATCATAATTTCGGATTTAAAATTAAACCACATGTCTCGCATTTGCATGGGTTTAATCATAGAAAGAAAGAACACATTTAATCCTTTTTGCAAGACTTGAGAGATATACACAATTTTATAGAAAAGAAGAAACAAAAACAGACATGAAAAATAGATCATCAGTGTTGAGTGTCTTCGCAAAAGTGAAACAATCGCTGGCTCAGCAATTACGCTGAGGTGTTAGACACCTACAGCACTGATTTGTCAGCCAGAACCGTCTGTGACTCACGGAACAATACACAGATAAAATATATTACATAAACCATTAATAATTAGTAAATAAAGTAATAAATAGAACACGACTTATGTGTAACTGTCTCAGTTATTTAAGAGCCGATTTAAACTATCTATGGGGTCGATCTATGTTTATATTAAACGTATAAATGCGTGTTCGTATATTTTTGAGAACCTTCACAGCTTCGATGTATCTAATTGCGATTGTACGCGGGCTCAATAGTGGCACGCTTAAAATTATGCTTAAAGGTCCTGACCCTGACGGACGTGCTCATTATGTAAGCGTGCTTAAAACTAGCATGCTCTGCATTCTGTTCACATTTGCGAGCAATAGGCGTGTTAGTTCGAAGCACCACTCTGTTTATAGACCGATCGCTTAACTGAGTTGGCCCGCGCGGCACGGGGGCGCAGGGTAGGCGACCGCGGGGACTATGACATAGTATAGTATAGGCGGCAGCACTACCCGCCCGCACCTCTCGGTCCCCTTTGTCGTCCCACCCCGCACCCCTTGTCGCGCGGGCGAGGACTCGCTTAAGCGGTCGGTCTATAGCGGGCGTCACAATAATATTTTATAATTATAACTAGAGACTGGATTATATGCAACATAAGAAGCTTGTTATATACATGCAAATATGCATGAAAAATGGCAGAAATATGCACGAAAATTGCAAAATATGCAAAGTTAAATGATACATTTCAGGATTTTTCTCGCAAACTTGACAATAAAAAACATTTCCGTCGTATTTCTTTTCCGGAGGCATGGTACGCTTCAAATTTTACACAAATAAATAAAAATTAAACTGCAGACCAATAAGCACGCACGTCAAGTATGAACCAGTAACAATTTATAGGCGTAATATGTTGGTAGGACGACTTTGCAGTAGGCGAGCGCGACGCTTTGCTGTCTCTTTCGCATTTCGGAACGAAGGTTGAGTGCACTGCACTCGGAAAAATATTGTAAATGTACCGATATATATGCATCATAACTAGATCTTAGGTAAAATATGCTTTTACCGCTGAAAATGGCTTAAATATGCAAATGCATATGCAAATATGCAAATGCATATAATCTGGTCTCTAATTATAACCCTTACCGCCGCGAGTCGCGTTTAGTATAGCAATGACATACGTGCTAGTGCTACAAACTCGCATGCTTTTGTGCTGTACTCGTAATAAGCATGTCTGCTAACTTAAAATGAGCATGCTCATACAAACACGTGCTATTAGAGAACATTGCAAATGTCGAGCCACTTTTGAGCTTGTATCACTCATTTAATGTAATCTACTTAGTCCTTTGAACGCTTTCATATTTGATCGATCAGTTTCACGCCAAGCATCATTAATTAATGCAACACATGGGCCAATAAAAATGGAATAAATGCTTTGAAATAGATTTTATTCATGATGGAATCACACCTTAGCTCAGACGCCTATAGGGGTCGATAGCGTCGTAGGCACGGCTCGTGACGCTGTTAAGCGTTCTTGGCGTTGAAAAGGTTACTTGGGAACGTGAATTAAATGCGTGATATTTTTTTTCCGTTTCATTTCACATGTACTGATAAAAACGTGATAACAATTTCGTTTGTTCGTTCCTCTTAAGTATGCCCTTTTTTATTGATATATTGTCCTAGCTCAAACGATACAGATTGTCGGCGCAATTCCATCTCCCTTAGGGCTATGGAGCGATCGCTTAAACGAGTCGTCGCCGGTGCGGCTGCGGGGCGCGGGGTAGGACGACCGCGGGGACCTCTCGGGTAGTGTGCCTACCGCCGGCATCTCTCTCGGCCCCCGCGGACGTCCCACCCCGCGCGGGCGAAGACTCATTTAAGCGGTCGGTCTAGAGTACTGCCGTGTCACGCACAACTCTGCTATCTTAAGTTAGGCGAGTTACGCCTAACCACCGTAAAATGGTTTTATTTACAATGCTTTACATGGTCCACAAACAATTACGTAAAAAATATCATTGGTTTTTGAAATATTTGATGTGACAAATTCGTTCAACTACTTTTTTTAATATCAATATTATGCACATCTCATCTATCTTAAGTTATGATAATTGTGTATGGCCCGCCGTCGATTTCGTAGTACTCAACGTAGCCAACCATTCATGAGTTGACTTACGTTTGGTCACGCGAAACTCTTCTAACATAAGTTATTGCATGACGCGTGACCAGCCGTTGTATGGAGCAGTGGTTACGGAAAACTCTTTTAACTGAATTTCAAAAGTGAATTAAAGAAAAAAATTAAATAAAAAGGAAAGTTCCTTATTCTTGAACTTATTAAGAAGTAAACTAGCCAGAAATAATACGCTGATGCGTTTAATGATTTTATGACCGATTGCTTTTTGAAGATAGAAGAGTTGTGCGTGACACGGCAGAGTAAGTTTTCACACGGAAAAACGTCTCGCACGCGTTCACGTCAAACGTCATAATTGCTGTGGAAAAATTGGCAGCGCCACTTGCGGATCGAAACGGCAACAAACTGGGGCCTTATCATGACTTACTGACATTGTTTCAGCTGTCGTTTTTACTGTGCATTTGACAGCGAGCGAATATAAACTGAATCGAAATTGTATCGCGTTAAGACGTCATGGTAACCCCATGTTCTCATACAATACAATAACTCTTTATTGAACACCACATAATGTTAATCGAAACAGAAAAAAATATCATAGTAATTTTATGAAAACGCGCTCGAGACGTATTTTGTGACCGAAAACTTACACCAAGCAAATAGTTTGCCGTTTCGATCCGCAAGTGGCGCTGCCAATTTATCCATACTGATGTGACGTTTACGGGAACGCGTTCAAGAAGTTTTTTGTATGAAAACTTACTAGAGGTTTTGCCGTGTGGGATTGAATTTCGTTCATTTACAAACAGTATGGCATGGCAACCGCTGTGTCGCGCGCGAGATATACCCTACTCTTTCTAGTACGAATAATAAGAAAAAGACGGGTCTACTTCGCGCGCTCCCGTTCTATTCGTGTTTTCATTAAGGGCTTGAAGGCTTATTGTCTAATTCGCTCGCAATCGCCATCGTGTTCATTTTGACAGTTCTTGTATGAATGTGACAGCTAGCTGATTCCGATGCCAATTGTCAGCCCATACATGAACTGTCGAAATGAACACGATGGCGGTTGCGAGCGAGTTAGACAATAAGCCTACTGTTTCACCACTGTTATGTTGTAGTTATCTTTAGTGTCAGTTGTCTATGATGACGTCTATGTTTCGTAGTAATAAATCACCGGAAACATAGATAACGGGGGGTGCGAGTCGGGTTACCTCCGTGTGTGGTCAATAGCTGCGGTTCGTTTTTGGATCCGTCCGGGGAGAAGAGCAGTGCTTGGTCCGGTGCACCCTGGGCATCTCTTAATGATTTCCTTGCGGTCTCCGAGGGATATCATTATCCGTTGGCTAAGAGCCCGACAGGGTGGAGGGGGTCGTTTGACCGTGTTCTATCTCTATCGTACAACGTTGCCGGCATTTTTGTCACAAGATTTTTGAATACTGTATTTATTACTTCGACATTGGCGAAATCATCGCATCGATCGATGGGGCCATATTAATAAAAGAAGAAGAAGATAACTGACACTTAACATAACTGTAAATTAACAGTGGTAAAACAGGCCCTAAATGTACTTAATTATATATTAATTATTTGTTATTTATCACAGCAAGGCGGGTTTATGAACGACGGGCAGCGGCCAAACAAGCGGCCCAGGATGTAACTAGCTGTGTAAGAAGAACATACAACGTGCCGAGTCGCGTACTATATGTCAGATGTCAGTTGTCCGTGTGTCCGTGTGTGAGCGTCCCTACAGACTACAGAGTGGCATTTTTATTGCAGTATCATAAAACATAAATCTAGCTAATTGTATTTACATAAGTGCATGAAATGAAATAATAGGGAGTAAGTTATTGTCTTTTTGCAGGTAATAAATACTATTACTAACAGGGTGTTGTGTTTTATTTTTGTTGTAAGAGTTGTTGATTTTATTCCTGTAGCTTACTTTCGGATGTTTATATTGAACGTTAAAAAATACTTGTGCAGTCAAGGGCGTAAATATATTGTGTATACCATTTTCATTCTTACCTGTCCTATTTGGTAAATAAAATTCTAACCTCAAAACGTCTCATTTTTGTTATTTTTTAACTATTTCATCGTAAATAAATTAACTGAAGATAAAATATCAGCAAAATTATGTACAAAATATTACCTCAGGTTTATTTGATAACATAATACACCTTATTCTTTACAAAAATTTGCATATTGAGGTTAGAATTTTGTTTACCAAATAGGACAGGTAAGAATGAAAATGGTATACGTTACTAAGACGTCAAAAAACAATAAGGTCGGTGACACTGACACATTTGAAATGATGGCTGTAATCGATGTTTATGCCTTCGACCTGTACCCTTTTTCAAACAAAATTGCTTCAATTGCAGTTGCGTGACAGAAACAACCATTCGCACAATCATAAGGTCGATTTAGACGAGGACTATTTTCAGGCGCCTAAATCACGGCGCCTGGAAAAGGCACCGTGTAAACACTTTCGGCGCCATTTTTTCGCGGCATGCCAGCGCTGGCACGGAATAGAACACGAGTCTATTTTTCGGCGCCAGTGACCTCCGCCCGCGTCTCTCGCTACCCCCGCGACTATTCTTCCGCCTCGTGTAAACACGTCGCTGCCAGTCGCAGGCACGGCTCCGTGCCGTAAAGTAAATAGGGTGTACATTCTTCGGGTAAAATGGCGCCGTAACTCAGTGAAAACGAAATATTAAAGCATGGTCAACTGTATAGAGAACAAGAATGTCTTTGTGACAATAGATGCTTCGACTATCGAAACACGGAAAAGCGCCTAACAGCGTTGTAAACAATTACATTAGGAATGTCTATATAGAAGGATTGGATATCAATGAAATACAGGCGAAAATTAAAACTATCAGGAGTACGTACTATTTAGAAGTGAATAAAATTGAGAAATCGACAAGATCGGGTACTGGAGGAAATGTTTATAAGCCGAGGGCAAGTTGGTTCGAAGAATTTCATTGCATTCTTCCTCCAACATATTAATCAGCTCCTCTCGTAATAACGCGGATAGTTTGGTTATACATTGCCTTTTTAACTTCAGAAGTCCTGAATTCATTTTAAATGATTGTGACCTTAGCGTAGAAAGACTGGCGCGTAAACAAGGACCGTCGGTTGTGGCGGCGTGCTAACGACTGGCACTAAAAAGGCACCGTGTAAACGGTTTGCGGTTCACTGGCGGCGAAATTTAGGCGCCTGAAAATAGTCGTTGTGTAAACGGTCTGAGGATGTGACGGTGCCTTTTTTAGGCGCCGAAATTTAGACGCCTGAAAATAGTCCTCGTCTAAATCAACCTATACAGACATTTATGCAATGATTATGGATAGGATAGAATGGGATTAAGAGCAATAAACTTGGATCAGGGGTGTCATCTTTTACTTGGTTATAGTCGATTCCAAGCCATTTTAATGGTTTTGTAAACAAACAAGTACATTTAAAATGAAAGTATTAAAATGTGAGATATCAAGTATGATCCTTGAACATTCCGGTGGATGATATTCGAAAAAAAAGTTGGGTTTGAATACTTAGAATTAATAACAGAACACGGTCCAACAGTTTTTAGAATTTTTGTCTTTATCTGTTTTGTCTGTATATTTGCGAGCGCGTCACGTGAAAACGGCTGGACGGATTTTAATGCAAACCTTACTAATCTGTCAAGAAAATCCCCGGCCACTTTTTATTGAAAATTGCAGTTCCCCGGGATAGCGATAAGTATGTCAATTGGTAATTCTACACGGACTAAGTATAGAAATATACTTTTGATTCAGTATTAGCCGATTTATTGACTGCAGCGATTTTTATCGTGAAAGTAAATATATGCAGACATCAGCATACATTTATTTCATGACAAAAATCACAATTAAAATCACATCAATTATAAAGGCAAACGCGATAAAAATAAACGAATCACGAAACTGTTTAACTCGATCCAATCGCACCAGAAACCTTTGAGATTTCTAATTGAAGCCGTGCATTATAGTTGTTAAAGTCCGACCGAGCGTACGTGCGCTAAGAAAATGACTAAATTACTCATATTTTTACTATGTGTGACGGTAAACAGTGAAAGTGGTAGAAGAAATGTACTGCGCAATGTACAGTATAAAGGGGATGTTTTGGATAGTTTTTATAATGTTTATGACGTTTCGTATTTAGCAAGAGCATGGCCTACTGTAAAGAACGGGCTGCATTTGGTTACAAGTGATGATTGTTTTGAAGATGTTAAGGTTTTCCTCAAGGACTTCAGCAAAGGGCGCGCCTGGGCGTTCATAGGTGAGTTGTTTATTTATTTAACCCTAGACGGACGTTCCGTGATCAAACTGGGTACGTTTTGGAAAAAGGCCAGGTCAAGAGTACCCGAAACCGACGAGCATGTATGAAGAGATTGATGAATGTGGATGAAGCGAAAGAGGTCAGGATCGTAGCAAGTGGAACAAAGTAGTCTCTGCCTACCCCTGTGGGAAAGAGGCGTGACGGTATGTATGTATGCTATTTATTTAAGGGCTGATTTTTCAATCCTCAGATACTAGCACTTAACTGACAGATACCCATAGAGTTGTTCTTCGAATAGGGCCTATCTGACGACTCTAATTCGAAATTCTCTTTGTACTTGTTAGGGTTCCGTGTTCCGTACCATAAGGTAAAAAGGGATCTTTATAGGATCACTGTGTTCGTCCGTCTGTCAACTGTTTATCAGGAACAGAAATCACGTCGTCCCTTATGGGGTCGACAGAGCCTAAGGTGAAGGCCTACAGGCAACGCTTAGCAAGATTGTGGGCGTATAGATGGAAAATGAAATCAAAACGTGAGTTGCTAGCATCGCCTATACCTATAACACGATTCCTATGATTTTCGCCCATTTTTTAATGATTTTTGTAGGGATATTGGTCGAAATTAATATCCAATCTGTGAAATAAATCAACTGAAGTCCTATAGAAAGATAGAATCAATAGAAAAGTGTTTCCATACAAATTTCCCTGCTCCCAAAAAATAGTCAGTAGGTAAGCTTCCAGTTGTAGAAATTAGGAAATTGATATGAAGGTAAGAGCCACTGTCTGTAAATATTATTTGAAAGAGATTATAATTAAATAAGTATCTACCAAACTACTACTGGTATTACTTATCTTTTTGATGGTTTTGCTGACTCTATCTACTTGCGTTATTATCTATCCTAGGTATGTATATCAAATTTCAAGTCATTCTGTATTGGGTTAAATTTAGTACCTAGTCTTGCAAGATTTGACCCCACATTTCAAGATAACTAAGGACTTGTAAAACAATGTGAGTCGAACTCGCGTACTGAGGGTTTCCCTACAAAATGAAAGTTAATGTTGCCACAAGTTGAAATAACGTTGTTTTCAACCTTTGTATTTTTTTTTTATTAAGTGGAAAAAATATCAATCTGATACAAATCGCCAGTGTGTAAGGGCCCTAACAGTCATTAATTAGAGTGAGAGGGGCGATTGACGACCGGATAGCTTAGTTGTTCAGAACCTGACTATGAAGCTCGAGGTCCCGGGTTCGATCGCCGGTCGAGGCAGATATTTGTATGAACATTACAAATTTTTAATCACGAAGTTTGTGCTCGAGTCTTGGATGTTTCATATTTCATATGTATTTAAGCATGTAATTTAATTAAGTATCTATCTATATACGTATGTTTATTATTTGTCTAGTACCTTAGAGTATATAAGTCTAGTACCCATATTACAAGCTTTGCTTAGTTTGGGACTAGGTCAATTGGTGTTAATTGTCCGAAGATATTTATTTTATTTATTTACTAGCGACCCGCCCCGGCTTCGCACGGTATATTATGCATGTATTATACATATAAACCTTCTTCTCGATTCACTCTATCTATTAAAAAAAACCGCATTAAAATCTGTTGCGTTGTTTTAAAGATTTAAGCATACATAGGAATATAGGGACCGAGAAAGCGACTTTGTTTTATACTACCTATCTATGTAGTGATTAGTTGCCCCTCCTTTTAGTGCGGAACCCTTATGCCGCCTTGTTGCATGACTAGCATAGATACCAAGTTCATAAACCCGACGCCGGCAACGCAACAAATCATGTGCGTGTCTTTAAAAAACTTATTTGCTTTGCAAATGCTTGCTTTCGAGATGAATGATCGCCACAGTTCAGTGGTCGCACTCAACAAGCAGAAGGCAAGGCGTGTCGTGAGTTGAGTCGCATAATCCTGTGATTCTACAGTGTCTCAGAATCGTTCGCTTTGATCGTCGATAAATGTATGTATCTGAACGTGGAAAATACAAAAAAAAATATTGACTGGGACTGCTAGAATCGATAACGGAACACGTTCCAACAGTTATTAGAATTTTGTCTGTTACTATTCTGTTGAGAAAATCGCCTACCAGATTATAGGCTACTTTTTATCCCGGAAAATTGCATAGTTCCCGCGTGATAGCGATTAAAATGTCAATTGCTAATTCTACGCGGACGAAGTCGCGGGCAGAAGCTAGTGAAAAATACATATGTACCTCAGAATGGGTCAAGTTACAGATCTTCAAGTCAATGCTGTTGCTTAGTCAGAAACAATTATGCAAAACCCACGCGCTATAAAACCATTATCCTCAATAAAATAAACTATCAAGTGTTGGCCCCCTTTAAAAAATAAACCGCTTTGATATATTAAAGTTGTTTTAATTGTAGCGAGAGTTCGTGTCGTGCTGTTAATTGTTGATAAACAGTGAAAATAGTTGATTGAACACACGCTATGGTGTTTGATATATGGCCGTCTTTGTTTTTTTATCCGGCTATGACCGAGCCATAAGGATTTGGTAGATGACCCGGCTACTGCGGCCTTTTGGATGTTTGATATATGGCCGTCTTTGTTTTTTTATCCAGCTATGACCGAGCCATAAGGATTTGGTAGATGACCCGGCTACTGCGGCCTTTTGGATGTTTGATATATGGCCGTCTTTGTTTTTTTATCCGGCTATGACCGAGCCATAAGGATTTGGTAGATGACCCGGCTACTGCGGCCTTTTGGATTGATGGTTGATTGTAGTCCAATACCAATCCTACTAATATTATAAATACGAAAATTTGTGAGGATGGATGGATGGATGTGACGATGTGAGTGTATATATTTTTGTAGGTAGGTACTTATTCACGCTGCAACGACTGGACGGATTTGGATAGAATTTGGAACGGAGATAGGCTACTTTTATCGCAGGATAGCGATAAACATGGTAATTGCTAATTCTATGCGGTCGAAGTCACGAGCAGAAGCTAGTAATAAAAAAACAAATAAATATCTTAGGACAAATCGGCTTATACTCAGCTTGTATGGGTACCTATTAGACAACGGATAAACATACTTATACCTATATATATAAATACATACTATAAACATCCAAGACTCGAGAACAAACATACGTATTTTTCATAGAAATATCTGCCCCGACCGGGGATCGACTCCGGGACCTCGAGTCAGGTTTTCTAACCTCTTAGGCTATTCCTTAACCCTGGGGGTTACCGTGACGTTTTAATGCGATTCAATTACGATTCAGTTTAGGTTCGCTCGCTGTCAGATCCATACTAAAAATGACAGCTAAAACCTGGGATGAGTCGAATTGAATCTCATAAAGACGTCATGGTAAGGCCCCTGTCTTTAACACTAGCGGCGGATGCTTCTGGCCACTACAATTCCGGCGCATACAGTGGCAGCCGGCACTGGCTGGGATCCAAGCAGCAGTGCTTAAGATTGGTGAGTACCTACTGTCGCTCTTGCAATGTCTCTGGGTTATATTTTGAAGAAGAAAACCTTTATAAGATCACTGCACCCGTCCGTCTGTTAAGACCCTTTTTTTACGGTAACGCGTAAAGGTATAAGTTTAAATTAATACCGGAAATTCATACCACTGGAACATTTTTTTTATCTATAAATATCAACTCGCCACATATGAAACAACATGAAGAAACTGAGAAAACGTGACGCCTACGTACGACACGTCACTGCGTATACGCGGCGGTGTGGTTGCACCTTTACGGTATGAGTTTCGCATCATGGTCTCTACTATGAAATTCGATTTCCGAGGTTCGTTTGGTGCCGTTCCGCTCATACTAATAGACATTTATTTGAGAGTGTGAGGGACGGTATGACATGAACTTCGAAAATCGAATTTCGTATTAGCCCCCCATATCGCAACGATATTGCGGATTGCGGTGTCCAATGATGTAGAGATGCTGTGCTGATCGACCTTTGTGTTTATTTTGCAGGACAAAAAGGAAAACAGTAAAATAGACAAAGAGATATTGGAGAAACACAGCGACGTGTTCCTGAATGCCGTGCTAAGGAAAGAGTTCTCCCATGGTAATATTAGATTGTGTACCTATGTTTTACGTGAAGCAAATGTCGAAGTGACAGAGATTATGCGAATAAAATGTTAACGTTGTCCAAAAAATAGTCCACACGAACATTTTTTACAGAATTTCAATATTTTGGGGTTTTCTTACTCAGAATCGTTTACCCTATCGACTCATACAAGAAAAAGTGTGTCCCAGATTTAACTATGGAATTTATTTTCCTGTTCGTCACGGTCCATACTTATATTAAAAAAAGTGACGCACTGGAATGGAAATTTTGGGACACATTTTTTATTGTATAAGGATCGATAGGGTAAACGATTCTAAATAAGGAAAAACCAAAATAGTTAAATTTTGGAAAAATCTTTGTGGACTTTTTTTTGGAAAACGCTCAAATACAAATAGGGTAAGTATGCATTCTGTTTAATACATTAAATTACTTAACAAAATATTCAATCGTTAAGAGATGACAAAAAGTGAAAATAAAAGTAATATGGGTCAAGGTACGCAAAATAAAAGTATTTTGAACTACCTACTAATTAGATAGCGATTAGAAAGAGAGATCCGACGTCATAAAACGCGCACCCATTATAAACTCCTTATAAACTCCATATTGAAAATCTGTTTTTATAGAAAGAGATAGAGACGACACTGTAATAGCTTATGATATATCTCAGTGTTTTTTATTATTATTTGAAAATATTTTTTTCCATTTTGTTTGTATAGGTACTTATAGCTTTTGCAAAAGAAAAAAAAAACAAATATTCCCTATTTCTACAGTGTCCATCATTTGTAAAGTAACTTCACTTCACATTTAGTAAATCATTGTGAAAACATGTTCTTGCTTAAGGGCAAGAGTGGAAGACGATGGCAGATCAAGAGGTGCTGATGCAGCGCGCCCTGGCCTCCGTCAGCTCTCCTCCGCTCCGCCTGGCTTTCACCGCCGTCCGCCTGACCCTAAACATCACCAAGCTGTCTCTGGCTAAGGTACCCTCACGGTCTTTCATTGTTGAGCCACGATAGAACCCTGTCGCGAAATGTGAAAGCTATGCTTAGTTTGGAACTAGGTCAATTGGTGTCAATTGTCCCAAGATATTTATTTATTTTATTTATGTCAATGTCAAAATATTATTGAAATATCTTCTTTTATTAATATGGCCCCATCGATCGATGCGATGATTTCGCCAATGTCGAAGTAATAAATGGGCAGTTCTCCGAAGTGGCATTTTTACGTGTCCGGGGCAAAAAATTATAGATTTCGTCGCTAGATAATACTGAAAAAAATCAGACATATACTTTAGGCTCAGTTCCGCCTAGGAAAGTATTAAAGTACTTCATAGTTATTTATACATCTAAAGAAAAAAATATTACATTTGAAAATAGACGTTCGGTGGTAGTGTCCCACACGCAGATAAGCGAAGAAAAAAAATTATATCTTAGGATAGGAATTTTATGGCCAGGTCTTAAATGGGTTCCCGTATACTAAACTTGTTCATAACTCATATTATACACACAAATAAAAAATATCATTTAAATTCAGTCAATAAAAACAATTTTTCGCCGTGTCCAAGGGTAACGTCTGAACTCAGTGGAGTTTACGAAACGCGCCGGCATCCTTACAAAGAAACATACCAGAAATCCCGAAACGCGCGTGTAGGTAGCCTTGGTCGTGCCGTGTTTGCCGGCGAGATCGGACTTCGACTCACAACTCAAGCGTCAGATTTTTCGAGGTAATATTCGTAGTTCGGTGGGTTTGGTTTCGTGTTTTGTTGAATTCGGTGAAGCAATTATTTTTTTCAGTGTTAGTCTAATTGTCAGTTTGATAGTAAGTAAGTCATCTCTAAGGGTATGCGATTTCATTATTAAGTGACTCTTTTATGTACTATTCCTATATTTTCTGTTATTTGAAAAACATCGTTTACTTTTGAATTCGGTGGCAATGATCTCCGCGGGTTCGGTGGGTTTTCGGGCCACTGAAATCATTAAAACTGCCACTGAAATCAAAAAACTGCCACTGAAATCAATAAAACTGCCACCGAAATCAGTAAAGCCACCCACAGATATCAATCAGTATTTATTTTAGAAAAACGTTAAGTATTCTTAATTTTTACACGAATACTTATTCCACGCACATAATAAAATTAAAGAAGTACGTATCAGTCAAGTTGTCGCTTGTTTACGCTTTTGAAAGTGTCTTATTGAATTTTGAATTCGGTGAGTATGTTTGATTTCGGTGATTTAAATATCTCACTAACTAACAGGTTTACAAGAAGGCCTTTAGTACTAATATTTTTTAAATTTAGACCTGTATTTAGATTTTGAGGTGATACAATAAAAAAGTTAGTAGAAAAATTGACCACCGAAGTCACCTAAAACAGCTCATCTCGGAGAACTGCCCAAATACAGTATTCAAAACTCTTGTGACAAAAATGTCGGCAACGTTGTACGGTAGAACACGGTCAAACGACCCCCTCCCCCCCTGTTGGGCTCTTAGTCATCCGTTGTCTAGTGTCCATAGAGTCCATATAGTCCATATAGTCCATATATGTCTAGCTTTGCTTAGTTTGGGACTAGGTCAATTGGTGTCAATTGTCCCAAGATATTTATTTATTATTAATTAAAACGTCATGACCCCTGATCATGGTAATAATAAAGTATGAGGCCCGTGGAAAATTGATCAGACAATTCTTCTTTAGCAGAAATGTCTCTGACAAAAATTGCTGACTGTACTTTTTGCTGACTGTACTTGCATTGTCATTTGTCCTACATATGTGTACCAAATTTCAAGTCAATAGGACCAACCTTTGAAGAGTTCCCTCATGCGACGATCCTGGCTGGGTCACCAGAACTCCACTACCAAATTGTTATATTGTCATCCGACTTACACTAGTAAAAACCGCATCAACGGCTTTTCTGCGCTCTAGGCCCAGCCAGTCCAGGGCCTAGAGCTGGTAACCATGGCATCCTGCCACATTATAGCCACTAAATAATGGGCGAACCTCGCTCATTCGGTTAATTGACGCTTGTTTCTTCCAGTGCCACGAAATAGTCCAGGGCGTGTGTTTACCGCGCTCCTGTTCCCCCGAAGACGTGAGCGCCATCCTGAACTTCTCTATCATGTTAACCGACACCCTGAAGTCCAATAAGACCATACCGCGGACCGTCAAACTCGCATCCGCACGTCGCATCGAGGACACCTACGACATAACGCGTGAAATCCAAGCCTTATGCCTCTTATCCACCACGGGGTTACTGTTCCTTTTATCTTTAATAGCCACGTTGGTTGACTACAACATAATTAAATGCAAACGCCGCGCGAAAAGCAAGACTTTCAACGTGCAAAAGTATAATAATGATCTGAAGAAGAACAACTTAGTAGATGTGGAGGCGATGCCTATAAACGTGGGTAATAACATTAACATGGTGTCCCTCAAGAAGGTGATAGATACACCAGTACCTCCTTGCGTTACGCTCGACGTAATGTCATTGGAGAACAGAACGAACAGCTGCAAACGATGCGGGAAGTACAAGAAACAGTGCGTAATGCCAAAGATGAACGAGAATTTGGAAGCGTGTCCGAGGATAAAGTATTCGTATCCTAGTTTGGTCGAGAGGCACTTCTGTCAGCATCTGTTGCTCTGTTTCTCATTGAACTACAGTTGGAAGAGGATATTCAACACGAACATGGCGAACAAGGATCTGTCGGTCATGCACGGGTTCCGGATTGTGACCACATTCTGGGTTGTGTTCATTCATACTGCCACGGTGACCAGTTATTTGTCAGGTAAGCTTGGGGACTTTCTTGGTGTTGTGGGAGCAAAGAAAAAACGTAGAATGTACCAGTTGAGTGTTTTTCAAAAAAAGTACACAATGTAGTTTTTTTTCGAGAATTTAAATATTTTGGGTTTATCTTACTCAGAATCGTTTACCCTATCGATTCTCATACAAGAAAAAATGTATCCCAGATTTTACTGATTTTTTTCCTGCTCGTCACGTTTCATACATACCTATATTAAAAAAGTGACGAACTGGAATGGAAATTTTGGGACACATTTTGTCTTGTACCTATAAAGATCGATAAGGTAAACGATTCTGAGTAAGAAAAACCCAAAATAGCTAAATTCTGGAAAAAATATCATATGGACTTTTTTTGGAAAACGCCCAGTTGCTACTTGTTCCGTAGGCTAAAATCTTGGGAATTATGTTATAGGCGATGCTAGCATCCCAAAACTATTTTGGTTTTCCTATAATCATGCTAAACGTGGCAGTTAAGTCTTGTCACCTTATTCTCTGTCTGCCTCGTAACGGATATAGTCGTGATTTGTGTATGCGTATGTGTGTAAGCTTGGGTAAAAAATATTGATGCAACAAAATTGATTGCTTTGAGGTTTAATACCTTTTTACTTGGTATGGAAGTATTGTATTCACGTGGATAGCTTTTAGCTTCGATTCCGTGGCTGGCTGGGTTTCCAAAGTAAATTGAAAAAAAAACCCTAAAGATCAAAAAGGAGCGTTAGAGCATGTGAAGTGAAATTATATGTACGTTACCAAGACTTCAAAAACATCTATACTTACACCTCTACGCCACAAACAATAAGGTGGCATATATATTTGACATGATAAGTACAGCCGTACCGATGTTAATGCCCTCGACTGTTGTTAAGTATCGTTTTGGATGTTCTAGACAACAACGACGTGGACCACCACAACGTCTACATGATCCTTGCCACCGGTTCCATAGCGTTCGATACCTTATTTTTCATCAGGTAAGTTTAAAGATAAAATCCTATTCGATCTTGTCTCAGTCTCAGTCTTTCGTTCGGCATGTTTTTTTAGGGTTCCGTAGCCAAATGGCAAAAACGGAACCCTTATAGATTCGTCATGTCTGTCTGTCTGTCTGTCCGTCCGTATGTCATAGCCACTTTTTTCCGAAACTATAAGAGCTATACTGTTGAAACTTGGTAAGTAGATGTATTCTGTGAACCGCATTAAGATTTTTGCACAAAAATAGAAAAAAAAAACTATTAATTTTTGGGGTTCCCCATACTTAAAAAATAAATAAAAATAAAAATAATTTATTTTCGGATATCTCAGATCCATAGATTGTTAGTTAGTTAGTTACAGGATTACTTATAAACTATATTAGTACTAGTGTTACAATTAAACTATTACTATTACTTATTACTATTACTTAGAACTGAAACTCATTTTTTTTTATCAAACCGATATGTGTGTGGTATCTATGGATAGGTCTTCAAAAATGACATTGAGGTTTCTAATACCATTTTTTTCCAAACTGCATAGTTTGCGCGAGAGACACTTCCAAAGTGGTAAAATGTGTGAATACTCGATACTGATAAATTCATTTTAACACTAGCTAGATTACGGTAGCGTTTTCTTTTGTCGCAAAATTTCAAAATCAGTGGCGTAACTTTAAAGTCTTGGGTCTAAGTCGTTGAGGCAGCGTCTCCACTTGCCTGGCCTCGGAGCGAGGCAGCCGCTCGTCCCGAGGCTGCCTCTAGTGGATAAGCACCTTAACATCTGCAAATTCATCAAATCATCAGATTATTCTGTACTTTAGGCTCAGCCAGTTCGGACCTCGCCGAGGCTTGTTATAACTCGTATCTATTTTGTTATTAGCGGCCTCTTCAGCGCATACCACTTCTTCTACTTGAAGAGCCAGTACTCCGTCGAGGAGTTGGTGAGCTTCGGCGGCTCGTGCGGGCAGCTGCTGCAACTGGTCTGCTTCATCACCAACAGGGCTGTCAGGTGATGAACTGGATATGTTGGTATAAGTTGTGATTAGAGTAGATTGATTTCGGGTCTTTAAAGTTCCTGTTGTCTTAAGTGTCAGTTATCTATGACTAGCTTCTGCCTGCGACTTCGTCTGCGTTGAATTAGCAATTGACATGTTTATGGCTATCCTCCGGGAACTATGCTATTTTCCGGGATAGAAAGTAGCCTATGTTTTAATCTAGGGTACCAGCTATCTTCGTTCCTTTTATCCAAATCCGTCCAGTAGTTTTAGCGTGAAGAAGGAACAAACATACACACTCACTCACTCACATCGTCACATCATCACAAACATTCACATTTATAATATTAGTAGAATGTCGTCTCTATTTCTTATTTATTTCAGACACACGTCATCATAGATAACTGACACTTAAGATATCAGGAACTTTACTGAGGGTGGTGAAACCGGCCCTAAATCTATCTACAGGCTGCAACATAGTACTGGTAAGTAACTCATACTCGTGTCCTGAGTGCACGCGCAGAGCCCGCTTCCGCTGCCCGCCACGCTACCCGCCACGCTACACGCCCCGCTACACGCCCCGCCGAACGCTCCTCCCTTATAGGCGAAAAACTTTAAATGACCTGCTGTATGTAGTAGTACAGAACTGATATGGAACTTAAGTTTTTTTTTTTTAATTTGGAACGTCCATTTGTCTATTCGCCCACATTACTCACACATACAACAGGGGGCTTACCATGGCTTAATGCGATTCAATTCCGGCTCAGTTTAGGTTTTCGCTGTCATTTTCAATATGGATCTGACAGCGAGCAAACCTAACCTGAATCTGAATTGAATCGCATTAAGACGTCATGGTAAGGCCCCTGGTCATTTTAAGTTTTCATCTATACACTTCTGTCTAGGCTACTCCCCTCCTACGTGTACACGATATTCCTGGCCGCTGTCCTGAGCCGGGTCTCGAGTCGAACCGCGACCCTTGAGTTGCCAGGCCGGGACTACGACTGCGGCGTCAACTGGTGGCGAAACATTCTGTATATCACTAACCTATACCCTTCGGAAGAACGAGTAAGTTAGGTCTTTGTTGAAATACTGTCGTAAAAACAAGGGGCCTTACCATGACGTCTTAACGCGATTCAGTTTAGGTTCGCTCGCTGTCAGATTCATACTAAAAGTAACAGCTAAAACTTGAACTGAGTCGGAATTAGGACGTCATGGTAAGGCCCCGGTCTCTTACTCATAAACGCTCTATAGGCTTCTGCTAACTTAGCAATCGTTTGTCCTTATCTGAGAAAGGTAAATGTCAAAGTGACAGATAAGGACAAACGATTGCTAAGTTAGCAGAAGCCTTTAGAGCGCTTATGAATAAGGGGGAAGGTCTCTTAAAATTGTTCCGGAATATTTCAACAGGTGGTTACGATCCTACGATGAGCGTTTTTCAAAAAAATGTACATCAACAATTATTTCAGAATTTAACTACATATTTTGTGTTTTTTTTTTTACTCAAAATCGTTTATTTAGGTACCCTCTCGATCAAGAAAAAAATTGTCCCAGATTTTACCATGGATTTTTTCCTGTACGTCACGTTCCATACATATAAAAAGCGTCGAACAAGAGAGTGACGAAATGGAATGGAAATTTTGAGACACATTTTTCTTGTATAGGTAAGGATCGATAGGGTAAGGATCGATTCTGAGTAAGAAAAACCCAAATAGTTTAAAAGAACTGGAAAAAATTATCATTAATAGCTAGCAATCCAACACATTTTAATTTCCCTTACCACACGCCCACAATCACGCTAGACGTGTTTGTTCTTGGTCCCTGGCTATGTCTACCCCGTAAGGAGTAAAGACGTTATATGAAAACTTAACCCCTAATTCATAAACGCTCTCTAGGCTTCTAACTTAGTAATAGTTTGTCCTTGTCACTTTGACATTTACCTTCCACAGATAAGGACAAACGATTGCTAAGTTAGCAGAAGCCTATAGAGCGTTTATGAATAAGGGGGTTAAGAGGCTGACAACACCTAATTTTGTTAAAATTGATGTTATTTAAGCACTTTTTTAAGAAAAACTACACACAAAAAAAATACAAAAAAAATATAATGTTAATTTTCATTATATTTCAAACACGCTAGACGGACTCGATACATAATTGAACAAAATCGGCTCGATAGAAAATAATTGCAAAGATTGGTCTTAAAATCATCATTAAACGGTTCTGTGTCTTTATTTTTTCGACGTATGGGTCTGCAATTAAAAACATGAAGTCAACATATTCATACCTACACGGCTAATGAGTCATATTTCACAAATAATCCATACTTTTTTTTATTTCTTCTTATTTGTGTCTTATTTGCAAGATTTTAGACGCGCGCCAAACTGGCGGAATAGTTTCTTCTCTTTCACTCACAGGCGCGCGAACCGTATGTGTGAAGAGTGGCGCTGCTCAAGGTCATTTGCTGTTGACAGCGCCTTAACAAATTGCAGTGTCTCCAAATATCGTGGTACTTTACTTCGGAAACGCAGCTCCACGCCGCAGGCGCGGTAGTGTGCGCGCTCGCCGCGCGGCGCCGCCTCGCGCTGGCGCTGGCGTCGCTCGCGGTGATCGTCGCATGCTCAGCCGACGTGACCAGCGCCTTGAGCGAGTATAGGCGGCCGTGAGTTCAATATTACTTATTACAACATCCGATCAGCTGACAGAGAGTTAGTCTGAAGAGACCATAATTTTATTTCATATTTCGAGCCATATTCCTTGGGGAAAATTGTTCTGTTTTATGAGTACTGTTACTAGGTTTCGGATAGTACAGGTATTCTTTAACAGCCTGTATGTCCTTCCCCGGGACCACAAGTATACCCGTACCAAGTTTCACGTAAATCGATTCAGCAATGCAAGCACGAGGAGATAACAAACCGAAAGACAGACAGTTACTTTAGTTATAATATAAGAAAGGATTTCTCATTGATGACCGGATGGCCTAGTGGTTAGAGAACCTTACTATGAAGCTTGAGGTCCCGGGCTCGATCCCCGGTCGGGGCAGATATTTGTATGAAAAATACGAATGTTCGTTCTCGAGTCTTGGATGTTTAATATGTATTTAAGTATTTATATTTATCTATATAAGTATGTTTATCCGTTATCTAGTGCCCATATCACAAGCTTTGCTTAGTTTGGGACTAGGTCAATTGGTGTCAATTGTCCCAAAGATATTTTATTTTTTTATTATATTCTGTCAGTCTCCCGGACATGTTCGCCGCGTACCGTCTGATCATGGAGCGGCCCTGGGCGCGCGTGGCGCCCTACTTCCTCGGCATCTTCGGGGGCTGGCTCGTCCGCAGGGTGG
Source organism: Pandemis heparana (assembly GCA_963854515.1). Lineage (NCBI taxonomy): Eukaryota > Metazoa > Arthropoda > Insecta > Lepidoptera > Tortricidae > Pandemis > Pandemis heparana. The sequence goes on from OY978006.1 coordinate 34,113,855, forward strand.
GGGGCAAGCTCATGGTTTCCAGGGTAAGTTCAAGCTTGGGTCCCAGCTGGGCTGGCTTCTATTTACGCGTTAGAAACGCGTAAGGATTTGTAATCAATTTATCGAGGTTCTGTTGTATAGTATGAATCTTCCCAGGTGAATTTTTCGCTTCGAGCCCTAACCTTTCAAACAAAGGCCATTGTCTACCGAGTTAGTACGTGCCACATTCATATTGAAAAGCAAACTGTATCGTCACAGTATTAAGGTTCAAATTTAATGTCACTGATATTCTACATTATATTTTTAATTTGAACCTTAATACTATGACGATACCGTTTGTTTTTAAATATGAATATTGTAGTGGCACGTGCGTCTCGGTAGCTTGCGGCTTTGCGATAATAGAGACAATGGCCTTTGTTTGAAAGATAAGGGCTCGAAGCGAAAAATTCACCTGGGAAGATTCATACTATACCTAACTAACTCACGGGCATGGCCTTAAAGCAAACGCGAACCTGTTCAGACGCGCTCGGAGCACGCCCCTCCAACCCGCGCCTCGGGTAGCATGCTCATTACTAGCAATGTTGTTGCACACGTGCTACTGATGAGCACGTGCTCAATAAAAGCATGCTTTCATGCTAGTAATGAGCACATCTGTCCAATGGCGTAACTATAGGGTGGCAGGGCTGGCTAAATGCCACGGGACCGCAGCTCTACGGGGCCCCGAACTGGCTTGGCCTTGATCACAGGAGGGAAGATGATGCACTTCTTTATAGCGAGGAAGGGCCTAGTCTGAAGCATTTGCCGCGTAGTCACGCCACTGCATCTGACTTCCAGCTGACAGCTGACTTCTAAGATACAGGCTCAGCCTAGTTTGGAGTCTGATATATAGTTCAACTGTTAACTCGTCTAGATAAATAAACTATTTGTATTTGTAACTGTCAGTACCTTTACTGTTTCACTTGCAGCTCACGTCTTCATGCCTATGGTTGGCGTCGTTGTCGGTGATGGTGTTGGCATCAGCGGTGCCATGGGTGAGCCCAGCGTGGGTCTGTTCCCTGCTGCATGCGGCCTGGCCCGCCGTCTTACTGTGGCCGGCGTTGGTCTGCGCTACCGACTACGCCCGTGAGACGATCATCTTATAACACGGAGACCCGCTAGCTTATTACGTAACTCGCTCGCAATCGCCATCGTGTCAATTTTGTCAGTTCTTGTATGAATGTGACAGCTAGCCGATTCCGATGCCAATTGTCAGCCCATACATGAACTGTCAAAATGTAGACGATGGTGATCGCGAGCGAGTTACGTAATAAGCCTACCGTTCTTCAAACGGGGTCGCTTTAACTTCTTGGTTTATAAGATTTGGTGTTTAGTTATCAATGTCTTTAAATCTGTGTACCTATCTATGATCTACAGAACAATATTCACTTGCAGCTGCCTAGTCGCAACGTAAATAATTATTCCAGTATACTATCAACGTCAGTTTTTAAGTCTAATTATACGCGGACGAAGCCACGGGCAGAAGCTAGTCGTGAATAATGACAAGAACTTTGTATGTAGATAAAGTACGTGCTTAAGTTTAGAATACTAAACTATTATTTTTTTTAACTATTTAAGGTCAGGGGGTACTCATCTCAAGTGTCTGGCATTTGGAGTTTAGTATACGGGTATTGCGACCCCGGCCTGCCCTAGCTACCTACTATAGTCGCTTCATCAGCTAATCTATCTAACTAATATTATAAATGCGAAAGTATGGATGGATGGATGGATGTTTGTTTGTTACTCAATCACGCCAGAACGGCCCAACGGATCTGGATGAAATTTGGCACATAGATAGAGAAAAGTCTGGAATAGCACATATGCTACTTTTTATCCCGGAAAATTGCGTAGTTCCCGCGGGATAGCGATAAACGAATTCTTTGCAGACGAAGTCGCTGGCAACAGCTAGTAGCCTTATAAATGTTCTTCAGGATTTTTGAAATAAAGTTCACAAATCATACATAGATCGATGCTCAAAGCAAAAACATAAACGAAAAATAAGAGAAAAATGTTTGTAGAGGTGTTCAACCCTCACAACCATCTGCTGAAATATTCCCGAAAATTCTGGGAGACCTCTTGTCTGTCCAGGGTTCTGCCGGCGTCTCCTGGACAGCAGCCTGGTCGCTGCGCTGAGCCGCCTGTCTTACAGCATACTTCTGCTGCATGGTATCATCACCAGAACAGTCCTCTTGAGCCTGGATGGGGCGCTCTGCGGCAGCACCATATGCATCGTGAGTTTTAAACAGGCTATGCCCTTCGCGCTGCCGCGATATTGCCTCCTTGTCTCTCATGACGTGAGTGACAGAGAGATTTGCACAGTAGCCCGGAGGCAGCTCTTTGGTATATACATATACATATTGTGTCCCATACATACAAAAATACACTACAATACTCTTTATTGAACACAAACACCACAAATCAGTAGGTACAAAACAATACAGAAAAAGTCGGTTAACAAAGAACACTACATACTTAAGTAAATAAATAGAAACACGTGACTCGGGAACGAATCGTGCTCATCACAAAAATACATGAACTTACCAGGATTCGAACCCGGGATGCTTGTTTCGCTGGCGGTCACTACCAACTCAGCAACCGCGTCGTCAATTCGTTTATATTGTTGGTTTTAATAAAAAGAAGCCATTGTCTGTGGATGGGCACTTAATCGCTTCGCTTGGTCGAATAATTGTTTCATCTAACGTAATGTTTCGTCGAATGATCGTTTGGTCTAAAATTTCTCAAGCTGAAACTGAAATATTTCAGACATTATTTTACATAGGTTTTGTAGAATAGGTTGGGTTATGCCTGGCTACACAAACACGTAACGATATATCGTAGCGATTAATCTGCGCACATCGATTTGCACAGATTTATCGATCGTGTGTATGACAATGACAAATCATTGCAGATTTTCGTTACGATTTGTCATCGATTTGCGCAGATTAATCGCTAGGATATATTGTTACGTGTGTAGCCACGCGTTAGGTTAGGTTTATTTTACGATTTTGCTGAAAAGTCGATGGTTTCAATATTCAGTTTAGACTAAACGATCATTCGACCATCCGATATAGACCCATCTTGCAGCTATGATGACGAAACTGAAGTCTTCAATCGCCTCCCTAACTAAGATTGTTGCGCTTCCATTGTCCGTAGTGGTCGTACTACGCGGGCACCACTCTGCTGACGCTACTCGCATCGCTGCTGCTGTCTCTGCTGGTAGAAATGCCAAGCTGCAGTCTGCTGAGACGTCTGTCAGATTGCGCTAACTCATAGAATAAGTGTTAGTTAAGCTACTCGTCTGCGAGCTTTAACCGTAAGTGCCGGCCGTAAGTCTAGCGATGACCTTGTATGCGCAGAAGTATAAAATACGGTATCCGTGGGTCCGCAGATCCCCTCCACGAGTCCCGTCATCGCTAGACTTACGTGCCGGCAGGCCAGCACGTATAGCTGTTAAGTTAGAAGGAAAGAAAGAAAGTAAGCTTGTTGTTTCTTTACTCGAAACGATATTTCTGCTTTTACGTTTTATATTATTTTTGACAGATTTTGTTAAGTTACCATTTGCTTTTGGTCGTTTGAATTGAGTCTATTTTTGATAGGGTCCCTTTTTGTCCCATAATAATCGTTAGTCATAATTTTTTTGGTTCTAACACATGAAATCGTGCATTTTTGATGTCGTAGGTCAATCGTGAATGTAGTAGGGCATGCAGAACCGGTCCGGTTCCGAGAATTTCATTTCCCGGTTCTGAGCGGCTCCAGAACCGGGATTCCCGGTTCTTCCCGGTTCTTGGTTCATTGTACGATTTTTTTTAATAAATTACGTTTATCCATTAACAATGCAATGAAAATATGCTTTAAATAAGCATGTAATATACAAATGATACGAATCATACGCATTGTAATAAATAATATACGATAAAATGGTATGTTTCTTGACAAGAGTAACAAAACGTCGTCGACGACTAAATAAATTGTAATACCTATTATAATAGTTACCAATTTCTTTTATAAAATGTAAAAATATCGTTTTATTGTATATTATAATAATAACTCGAGAAATTACTTTAAAATAAAAATATATATTTCAGCGTCAGCGTCCTTCCTTTGTTCACTCTCCTTAATTTAAATTCACAACATCACAATTACATATTTAGTCCACAAAAATATAAACAAACGAGCGTGCAACGTCAATGTTTCTGTTCAACTGAGACAACTTAAGAGGCTGACAACACCTAATTTTGTTAAAATTGATGTTATTTAAGCACTTTTTTAAGAAAAACTACACATGAAAAAAAAAAACAAAAAATGTATATGTTAATTTTCATCATATTTCAAACATGCTGAACAGACTCGATACATAATTGAACAAAATCGGCTCGATAAAAAATAATTGCAAAGATTGGTCTTAAAATCATCATTAAACGGTTCTACGTCTTTATTTTTTCGACGTATGGGTCTGCAATTAAAAACATGAAGTTAACATATTCATACCTAAACGGCTAACGAATCATATTTCACAAATAATCCATACTTTTTTATTTCTTATTATTTGTGTCTTATTTGCAAGATTTTAGACGAGCGCCAAGCTGCCGAAATAGTTTCTTCTCTTTCACTGACAGCGCCTTAAAACAAAATATTAAAAATATGGAGGGTGGGCGGAGGCGGTAAGATCAAATCAAATACCGTCGTTTTCTTATCACTATACTCTATACTCCATTTGTTTAGGTAGTTAACTAAATGTAGAAAATCTTGACATGTCTTTTTATTTAAATATACACCTTAAAAATCTAAATCTTTACACTTTACAAATTAATTATGAAATAACAATGTAATTTCTTACTTAATTTGTAAAGTGTAAAGATATAGATTTTTAATTAAAGAGTATATTTCAATTCAATTCAATATTTTTCAATCGCCAGGTACAACTGTTTTGATTAGAGTGAGTGACTAGGGCCAATTTAGGTATTCGAGTATCCTAAAGAGATATGATTTTGCTAAGACGAAAGTAAGCGAACAAAAACGAAAAGAACCGGGAGAACCGGGACTGGAACTTTCAGAACCGGTTCTTTCGACACTATGAAATTCCCGGGAATTCCCGGGAATTTCAGAACCGGTTCTTCCCGGGAGCACGCCCTAGAATGTAGTAGGTTAGGTTAGGTTAGTATACTATTAATTCTGAAAAAAATATTTACTGTTCCAGAAATAAAACGCTTTATGACTAACGACATTATGACAAACCGTATATTCGGAAGTTCAATTTTATGGGACAAAATATAGACCCATTTTTGATATTATATTTCAGTTAAGTTTTTTAAGACTGATATATTCTTAAGCCGTTGTTCTGTTAAGTTATGTTCAATCTACAAAAAGATCTGTAGCCTCTGTCTCATCTACCGTCTCCATTTTACCCACTACGCAACGGAGAAGGAATATTGCGTTTAGGGTGAGAGGATGTTTGTTTTTTAGCGCAATCGAATGTTCCCATTTTTCCAGTCAATAGACAAGTTGAAAATGTTAATCGAATAAAAGACTGTTTATTTTTTATTTTGTAATTAAAAATACAATAAAAAACTTACAACTAGAATAATATTTACAACCTATTTACAATAAAGTTGATTTAAAACTAAGTGCGGTAACTTTAGCAAGCTCAGTGTGTAATACATACTTTCAATAGAGGCTAAGTTAAAATAAAAACAGTCTTTATTCTGAACCGTAACGTTTACACTACATTTTTTTCTAAAATTATACAAAAATATATCTTTTGTTTAAACAAATTGTACCTACGCGTTGCCAGTTGCCACCGTTCCATAATTGAAGTTGAAAAAAGTGAGAATCTCCTATTTTAAAGTCAGATAAAAATGTTATAAAGTCCTGGCATGAAAATAATAAGTGCTACAATACAACGCGAAGAACCAATATACAAAAACCCCGGTACATGCGGCTAAAATAATCTAAGGAGAGTGCATCTCTTTCTGTAAGGGCCTCCATAAACTAGTGTGAAAGAGATGGCGACCATTAAGACCATAGAGAACCTAAGTTGAAGTGAAAAGAACGTTACGCGTAGGTTTAAAAACTTTTTTCATAAAATAGGTTTATTAATTTATTTTAGTCTTAAATGAGCTTGCTAACGCCTAGTTTTATAAAGATTTGTTAGAAAAAATCTATTAATTTAATAATTAATCTGTACTTGACCTATGATTTTTCTAACGAATCATTATAATTCTACCAAAGTTACCAAGTTTGAGCCAGCGCTAGCTTTTCAACTATACGCGTTCTCTTCTTACCATCAGAGTACGAAAGCGACGCATTGATGTCGAGTAGTGCATCCCGTTCTTACCAGGCTGGTTAAGAGAGAAGCGTATAGCGGTAAAACAAGTCGAGGCTATAGCGACATAAGTAATTTATTTACACATATTTTTTGGATACAACGTTGTGTTTAATATAATTCTAATCAATTACAATTGTCATGATTGTACAAAGTGTTTTGTTACTATTCCGAACTAATTTATATGCGTGGCAAATTATACGCCAGCAGAAACACACGCTAATGCGACCAAAATAGGGTCGCTTGCTGAGGGCTTTGAGATTTGACTTTCAACGTTAACAAATGTAAAAAAAATAATAATTTTGAAATTTAAAATTGTAGTTTAAAAGTTTGAGTTTTGAGGTTAAGTGTGAGAGTTAATTTAATTTATAGTTTTTTTTTAACCATTTATTTATAATTTCAATTTAACAAACATTTTGTTCGGTTTCTTAACACGATTTGAGATCTAACTGAAAAAAAAAACTTGATAATTTGTACGTAAGCTTTTGTAACTTTTTTCGTATAATTGCACTTATTTTGAACGAATCAGATACTTAACTAACAATTTTAAATAATTAAGCAGTGGCCTATTCTATTACAATTAATAAAAGGTGACTTTCGAGCAAAAGAGAGTTCTTCGATTCTACTTTAATCTGACAAAGAAAATTCGACTTTTGACATAGTACCTATATCGCGTGGTTAATCTTTTTATTCTGTTGTGAACAATCTGCCAGAACCACCAGCTTTATCCAATAACGATTGAGCACGAAACAGTATTATAATTAAGCTTGCTCCATTGGTCCCTTGGAGCTGATCTCACTTCTGAGCGGGACGCAAACATCACAAGAAACAGTGTCCCGACATTGCCTATGGGAAATTCGTAAGACTTATTAAGTTCTACATAAGGTGCCAACTCTGATTTACCGTGACAACTAAATTCACATCACAAAAGAGGATAACATATTAAATGCCTAAGAATTATTCTGGAAATATTGTTGCCCGCGACTTCTAAAGGCGCCAGAAGTAAGCCCGGAACCAATACTCAGCCTTTAAAGTTTTGAGATCAAACTACGATGATATTTTTACTAACACAAGCAACTCGAGGGCTCGAGTACGAACCTGTTTTTCGCATGTTGCTAATACTTCCTCTATTTATAACGAATAAAAGAATCAAAGCTGAATATAGGTACCGGGCTGACTATTGGTGCCTTTGCCCAATGTGGCTTTCTATTGGTTAAATAATTTTCGAAATCGGTTCTGTAGATTCAGAGATTATCATCTACAACCTCACAAACTTTACCTCGTTATATTATTATAGATAGATAGATTATTCCAGTAGGTTGGGTTACTTTTGATTCAATATTGAGTTAGGTAGTTAGGACGTCAAACAATTATGTCGTCTATGGAAACGTTTTGTCAAAAACAATTAGTAAACCCGAATATTACAATACATTCCGAGGGTGGTGAAATAAAGAATGTCTGAGATCGCAGGAACTTGTCGCACGAGTCACAGGCGAGGACGATGAACATGCGACACGAGGCTTTCCTTATCACCGCCCGAGGTGTGTAGACAATACTTCTTCCCTTGGCCGGAAAGCGGAAATTTATAATAAGTAGCAACTTACGGCCCGGGGCGATGTAAAAACATTTACAGTGTTCAATCAAATTGACCCAACCACCTGCAGACTTCCTTATTAATTTTGAGACTGTGTAAAATAGGGTAATGGCACCAGAAACGGACAAGGACCCAATGTACAATAACTCCTATTCAAAAGAAACGAAGGTATAGTGGTTTATTTTACAAGTCATTTTATAACCATATTAATAATATAAGAACGAAGGGTCCATTACTGGTGCTTGTCAGCCTAGTGTCCAACACTGGAGCCATCACCCTAAGTATCTCAGAAATAATGTGAAAATACCACAACAAGCATTCAAACAAGTCCAACCGTGTCTCTTAAGACACCTAAATAATAAACATCACAAGAAGCTTCAAGGCTACCTTGCGTCCCTTCCGCACCAATCTAGTCAGAAAGAGACACACGATAAGACTCCTTCCTGACTTTTCAGGGACTTTAAATTTCCTAAAGCTGACCTTGAGGTATGAAAGAGTGAGTTGGCACCTGACAGATATGATCTCGCGCTTACAGCAAGTGTTTCAGACTCTGTGAGGTTTCCTCTGTGGGGACACAATCTTCAGCATTGTGACGATGGGAGCTTCGAACGCGACGGATATCACAAACGCCAAGAAGAATGATATCACCGTGAGACCCAGGAACAGGACGAACTGTGAATAAATAGTTATTTTCACAACTCTCATTCAGAAAAGTAAGCTTTGCTCAATGTCGAGAGGGATCAAAGTGCAACTTTTCTGTTCAATGCTTTTCCAAGTGTTTTTTTGCAAATGCAATTTTCCTCGCCACGCTCAGGATTCTATTGTAGAATCCTTCGCTACATTCTGGATTCAATGTAGCGCCCCCGCCATAAAACATCATTTTGCTCCCTTGTGACACAATAGTTATTTGCAAAATGATATTTGCGTTACACGGGACCCAAATTAGAATTAAGAATTAGATTATGATTCCTTAGTTGCCAATGACGATAACCATGGGTATGATGAAATGCGTGATCATTCTTTCGAATATCTTATTGAATCAGGCGTTACTTTGCGGAGGTCCATTTCAATAAGCCATTTTAAGTAGCGGAGTAGCAAGGTAAATATTTTGTGGTCATCATTCTTTCGATTCAGTAGTCAATAACACTTGTATTGAAATAGGCAAAGGTACTGATGAAACTGATGAGGTTGATAAAACCAATGTCTTACCACAAGCAGCTCCCCGAGATGGATGGGATGTGTGAGATGCATGGCGACGTATCGCAGCACCACAGGATGGACCAGGTATGTGCAGTACGTCACCCGAGAAAACGGGTACAAGATCGGTGCTGACAGCAAAGGCTCCACCCAACCTGGTTGATGGGAAGAAATATTGTAGTCACCATTATAGTCAGACACATAACTGACGTTAAAATTTTGAAATTTAGAGTCATGAATCACAAGAACTGGCGAAGGTCAAGGAAAGAAGTTTCGACAATCATTTGTAACAAAGTGGGTTGGAGAATCTGTCTGTCTTACTCTCCTCCCCGGGAGGTTAGAGTAAGATGGTGCTAGCGATCCGGACGGACCTACCCTCACCAATTTTATTTATTAGACACAGCAAATATTAATTATCTAACACACAGCCTGAACCAATACAGCTACAGAGTTGAAATTTGGCATACATCTTGAGTATCATAGAGGTGCACTAAGTAGGGATTTTTCAAAATTCTCACGTGGGATTTATACTTTCACTGCAAACGGGCGTTATCTCCGTAACTATAATAAGGTAGAGTCTTGGGTTCCGATGTTATATGCAAAGGGCTTGATTTTGAACCTTAATAACAATTCGCGAGAATTTTAAAACCATTTGACAAAATATGACAACCTGGGGCCTTACCATGACGTCTTAATGCGTTTCAGTTTAGGTTCGCTCGCTCTTAGATCCATACTAAAAATGACAGCTAAAACCTGAACCAAGTCGGAATTAGGACGTCATGGTAAGACCCCTGTAGGCAAGAGGAAACGGTAATAACTGATGTGTACCTCCATGTCCTGTGGAGCAGGCGATTATGATCCAGCCCACGCACGCTGCCCAGAGCGAGTGAGACAGCGCGCTATAGATGGCCGCCCAAGCCACGGTCAACTCGGTCTTGTACAGCCCAAAGATCAGGAACATGAACATCGCTGTGCAGATGATCCAGCCCACCCAAGCCCATACCTGATAAAGAACATTTAAATAAAGAAACACCAAAATGTTACGCTGCTAGCATCTTTAAGGTCTTTTCATTCCTAACTGTCCTATTTGGTAAACAAAATTATAACCTCAAAACGTCCTATTTTTGTTATTTTTTTAACTCGTAAATAAAGGAACTGGAGATAAAATATCAGCGAAATTATCTACAAAATATTGCCTCAGGTTTATTTGATAGCATAATTCATTCTTCCGTCATTCTGTACAAAAAATTGTACATTGAGGTTAGAATTTTGTTTACCAAATAGGACCGTTAAGAATGAAAAGACCTTAAGACACACACACAAATACGTCTATATTCCTGATGCAGACAGAGCCGGAAGTAACAAGACCTAAAGGCCACGTTTAGCATTATGGGCGTACCTATAGGTGGGGTAATGTAGATAGTGATTAGTTGCTAGCATCGCCTTATTCGATTCCTAAGTTTTTTGCCACCTCGATGGGCTTTTACCATAAGCGCGGGAAGAATCAACTGTTACATTCTGTTTTTTCTTATTTTATTTTACAGTTACATTTTCCTTACTTTGCTCATCCGGATCTTCAGGTTTGTTTTGAACAGTATCCATCCTGTGGCCATCCCCACAAGATAAGGCCCCAGCCTGGTCCAGGGCTTGTCGTAGATCTTGTCGAACTGCGTGAAGGGATCCTCGCTGTTAGGGATGTGGTCGTTGCTCCAGGATACGTAGCCGGTGGTGAGGAGCGAGGAGATGAAGAAGACGAAGGTCAGGCCGGCTGAGAGCTTGAAGTGGCTGGAATAGACAGTGGACAAGTCAGAAGACCATGCAACATAGGGTATATCAGGGCAGCATGGCTATCTACTGGGTCTCTTAAAAATGTTCCGCAATATTTTAGCAGGGCCCTATTTTATAAAGCTACCAATTACAGTTTACAAGCGGAAGTCTCTTTCTGACCCTATGTGTTAGATAGAGACTTCCGCTTGTAAATTGTAACTTCTAAATTATAAAATAGGGCCCAGGTGGTTGGGTTGCTTTGACTTGATATCCCTACAAATGTTTTTTTCAGATTTTTTAAGGGTGCGACCAAACCGCCGCGTATACGCAGTGACGTGTCGTATGCGTCACGTTTTCTCACCGTTTCTTCATACATTTTGTTGCGATTCCGTAACGTCACCGTTTTTTAAGCGGCGGTGTGGTCGCACCCTAATGTTGACAAAGGTTTCCGTACATCAATTAATGTTCAAAGTGAACCGCGTCACAGGCGGGACTAAGTTTTGAATGAATGTTCTTGGTCACGTTTTGTCAACTTAGACCCACTTGCACACTCCAGAGTTAAAATATTAAATCGCTGACTCGGGGTTAGGTTTGACAGTTCCATCATTTTGACACTACTTAGCCCCGGGTTAGCATCTAACACGGGGTTAACGAACCCTGGTCGGTGCAAGTGCTCCTTAGTAATTTTTTTGACAAATTAAAAACAGCGAGAGTTAAAAACTGAGAATATAAGTTCCACTGAAGCCGCAGCATGCTCATGCTGCGCAAACTATGGGTCAAGCCATACGCCAACTAACCAGTATCAGACCGTCAGGCTTCTAGGCTGTTAGGTTCTGAAAACACACACACACGCACGGAAACAGACACAAACACACACACTTACGTGCATAAACGACACACACACACACACACACAAACACCTGCGCGCGCGGTTAGCGCGTTCGCACACTAGTTAAGTAGTTAAGTTAGTGCATAGTGGTAGAATTAGTTCTGCTTGGTTTTGTTAACCTTCTAGTTAAGGAAGAGCGGAGCATTCCAAGACAAGCATTTCTCATGCTTAAAGGAAGGTTCCAACTTATTTCATTGTAACTTAAAGAAACCAAATAAACATTTTTCATTTTCATTTTCATTTTCAAACAATTGCACGTTGAGGGCCCTAAGCATAACACAATTTATGCTGAAGTGGCGAGGTATACGTCCCGCGCTTCTGCCGCATGATAGAGATGATTGAGGTTTACTACTACATGATTTGTTACCTCGTGGCTAGGATGAGAAGAATGGCGCTGACCGCGTAGAACTGTGTGTCGTCCGACAGATACCAACTCCAGAGCATGCACTGTGGACAATTAAAAATGTAATAAATGCAACAAGGAACCAATTCGAGGACATGGAAGGAAAAGCTGATTGTAGAACTTCTGTCTCTGTGAACTGTCGCGACATCTTGGCCGGCTGTGGGCCGATTTCGACGTATATTTTTAGTGTATGTCTCAAATTAGTATCCATATCAAAAACCAGATCAACAACTGGGCCTTATACTCCGAAATACGATTTTCGAAGTTCATTTCGTGCCGTTCCGCTCTCACTAATAGTTATTAATTTGAGAGTGAGAGGGACGGTGTGATACGAACTTCGATAATCGAATTTCGGAGTAGCCCCCCTGGTTCCATTCACAGGAAGATCAATAACTATTCACCTAGTTCATTAATAATTTTAATGAATTCGAATTTACATGTAATATCAATTATTACTAATATTATAAATGCGAAAGTTTGTGAGGATGGATGGATGAGACGATGTGAGTGTGTATTTTTGTTCCTTCTTCACGCTGAAACGACTGGACGGATTTAGATGAAATTTGGAAGAGATATCTGGTACTAGGGTACCAGCTATCTCTTAGATTAACACAGGCTACTTTTTATCCCGGAAAATTGCATAGTTCCCGCGGAATAGCGATAAACATGTCAAAGATCGTAGCTGTCTAATGTAAGTCTAATTCAACGCGGACGAAGTCGCGGATAGAACCTAGTTATTAATAAAAGAACTACTACTACTAAATACCTATGTGTGTTGGACGAAATGCTTGCTGGTCGAAATGCGTGTCGGACTAAAACAATATTAGACGAAATGTGTGTAGGACTAAAACAGTATTAGACGAAATGTGTGTTGGACTAAAACAATATTAGACGAAATGCGTGTCGGACTAAAACAATATTAGACGAAATGTGTGTTGGACTAAAACAATATTAGACGAAATGCGTGTAGGACTAAAACAATATTAGACGAAATGCGTGTAGGACAAACAATATTAGACGAAATGTGTGTTGGACTAAAACAATATTAGACGAACTGTGTTGGACTAAAACAATATTAGACGAATTGTGTATTGGACTAAACTATCTCAGACTAAGGCAATTGGGATTGTCTAAAAGAAAATACCATTAACTTCAAGGGTTCCCACTCACCATCTGTTCAACTGGGAACAAAGTGTTGATATACAGCAGATTCCTCCACCAGTACTTCGGGCAGGTCTCGTGGTCCATCGCTGGTGGCTCGAAGACCGCGTTGTGGGCGAACCACTTCATGGTCACCTCCACCACTCCCAGCATGAAGAGGTAGGGCGCTGTCAGCCTGCGATTAAGGGTTGAAAAGGACTTAAGTAAAGTTACATACATACATAAATCAGAGCCAGAGATAAAAAAAACCGGCCAAGTGCGAGTCGGACTCGCGCACTGAGGGTTCCGTACAAATTCGCTAAGTTATTATAAAATCCAGTGTTAGCAGAGCCCTGCTTTTAAGCAAAATGTAGGCAGTGTGAGGTCACTTTATATTGGTTACTTAAATAGACAGATAAATATTAAATAAAAAAAAGACTACTTACTAGATCTCGTTCAAACCAATTTTGGGTGGAAGTTTTTATGGTAAGGTACGTCATATAGTGTTTTTACTTTTATCATTCTCTTATTTTAGAAGTTACAGGGGGGAGGGGGGGGCACACATTTTAGGAATCTCAATATCATTTTCGAAGAGCTATCCATAGATACCCCACACGTATGGGTTTCAGATTCATTTCTAAGTATGGGGAACCCCCAAAATTAATTGTTTATTTTTTATTTTTGTGTAAAAATTTTAATGCGGTTCACAGAATACATCTACTTACCAAGTTTCAACAGTATAGCTCTTATAGTTTCGGAGAAAAGTGGCTGTGACATACGGACGGACAGACAGACAGACATGACGAATCTATAAGGGTTCCGTTTTTTGCCATTTGGCTACGGAACCCTAAAAAAGCTGTGGTAGCCTAGTGGTTTGACCTGTGGCCTCTCAAGCAGGGGGTCGCGGGTTCGAATCCCGGGCTCGGACACCTCTGAGTTTTTCGGAATTTATGTGCGAAATGACATTTGAAATTTACCATGAGCCTTTCGGTTAAGCAAAACATCGTGAGAAAACCTGACCAATCCCAATAAGGCTTAGTTACCTCTGGGTTGGAAGGTCAGATGGCAGTCGCTTCCTTAAAACTAGTGCCTACGCCAAATCTTGGGATTAGGTTGTCAAAGCGGACCCCAGGCTCACTGAGCCGTGGCAAATGCCGGGAGAAACGCTAGGAAGATGACAATACATCAATCACATCTTTTCCCTTACGGGGTAAAGCTTGAGGTAGCAAGACCTAAATTCCACGTTTGGTATGAGGGCGTAAAATTGGAAAGGATAATCCAAATAGTGATTGCTAGTTGCGTCGCCTAACATGATTAAGATTTTCGCTGATTCCCTCGATGGGTTTACCGCGCGGGGAGAGCAGCCAGTACGTTCTGTTCCTTTGCTCCCGACCAGCATAAAAAAAAAAAAAAAAATATGGGACAAATCACACCAATTGACCCAGTCCCAAACTAAGCAAATCTTGTACTATGGGTCCCAGGGGCCTTACCATGACGTCTTAATGCGTTTCAGTTCAGGTTCGCTCGCTGTCAGATTCATACTAAAAGTGACAGCTGAAACTTGAACTGAGTTTGAATTAAGTCACCTACAGATGCCTTACCTGGCGAACCTGTAGCCCATGAGGCCAAAGAACTGCAGCAGGCCAGAGGTGAGCTTCCGCCGCCCTTTGGTGAGGAGGTCCAGTTTGCCCTTGGCGTTTGTGCGGAAGTAGAGGAACGAGACGAGCATGCCTCTGTGAAGGATTACCAGGATGTTACAAAAGGTTTTTGAGCCAGGTAATCATCTGCCAGCTGTAGCTGTAAATGTTGCACGTTACAGCTTGCTTACGAGTACCTGGCTTTAGTGAAAGCTGTATTGGGATGGTCCTGATCATCAATATTTTTAATAAAAAGCAAACTAAGCTTGCCTTCGGAATCCAAAAGCTTATCGTTGCTTACTTGACATGAAATGCATATTTCATAATTTTTATATATTTTTTCTTTTTCTCATCGACATTTTAGATATCTCCAATTAATTTATTTGACGGTGGAGGCGTTTTACACCTCCACTGAACTTAAATTATTTTTATTCGTTTTTTTCTTTCTCTTTTTTATTACATTTTGTTTTGCTTTGACCAGTACTCTTTATTTATACATCTACTATAGACTAATGTAATTTAAGATACGAACTTAATTTGGGGACCTTATACATCCCTTTTATAAAATGTATTAATTGTATTATAGGTAAGTTAAGTGTTGCTGTAAATCTATTTTATTCTGAAATAATGACTTTCTGCCAAGTTTCTTGCGGCGCATTCTTCTTGGCAATGATGGTATTCCCGAATGCGCTGGTAGTTTCAAAAAAAGTCATGTAAAAGAGCCCTTGGCGGCCTATTTCCAAATTAACATTTCGACTTTTAAAACTCGGTAAATATACAGTTTGGGCAGTCTCTGCAGACCGGTCACCGGTGCCGCACGTGCACACTGCCCATTTCTTAATTGTCTGACTGAGGATATACCTTGTTATACTTAAAAGACTTTACGTCAATATCAGCGTGTTTAACTCTTTCTTTCTTTCTTTATTCGTTATACGTAAAATCATTGCCAATATCTTAGTTCAACTAACAAACCAGTTATTTACCTAGTTACCTATAAATCTCAATAGGGTAGGGATAATCCGAAATTCAATATCCGAAGTTCGATTCCGCTCACGTTTATATTCTTTAATTAGACAGTGAGAAAGATGGTATGCGACATTCGAAAATCGATTGGAGAAGCCTAGGTCCATCAGAAAATGGATATTGCAATAAGGAAAGTTCTGGATAGTTACCCGAGACAGAAGAATGTGTCAACACTGTACACCGCACTGATGATCAGCTGGAACCAGAAGCTCTTCTCCAGGATAGCACGAAGAGCTGTGTTGTCGGCGTACTGTGAATTAACATCCAATATTCACCTAGTTACTATAAGCCGTGGTAGCCTAGCAGTTTGAGCTGTGGCCTCTCAAGCAGAGGGTCGCGAGTTCGAATCCCGGGCTCGCACAGTTTTTCTGAATTTATGTGCGAAATTACATTTGAAATTTACCACGAGCTTTTCGGTGAAGGAAACTATCGCGAGGAAACCGGACCAATCCCAATAAGGCTTAGTTACCCTGGGTTGGAAGGTCAGATGGCAGTCGCTTCTGTATAAACTAGTGCCTATACTGAATCATGGGATTAGGTTGTCAAAGCGGACCCCAGGCTCACTGAGCCGTGGCAAATGCCGGGAAAAACGCTAGGAAGATGATTTACTTAGTTCACCAACTGGCAAGAGTTTGAAGCCATAGGGCTAGAGCAAGACGTAATTTAATCTGATCTCAACGCGTGCGGTGGGGGAGTCGCCGGGGCGTGTACCAATTGAGTTGCATCACTTTCCCGTCGCCTACCTGTTGTCTTTCCTGGCGACACGCTACTTGTTTCCAATCCGACCAGACACGCATGGGACAGCTCAAGCCCTCATTCTGAGAGAAGGCGTGCGCCAGTGGAACGCTGGGCTGAAGGTGTTGATGATGACTACTATACGCACCTTGAAGACGACAATACAAGTGTGCCCAAATATGACCCACACCATGGACAAGCAGCGCAGACCGTGCACCACCGGCACGGTATCAGAGCCCACGCTCTGATCGAAGATCTGCAGGATGTTGGCCTTCATTGAGAACGAGAGGAGCAACTCGGACCATACGCCTGGAAGAAACGGGTATGCTGAGAGATTAGTGCGACCTTTGAAAAATCTGCTACAGTTAGGTCTGATTTTGTGCCAGTGTAGTGTATCTAAATGCAGTGCTTGCTAGGGGGTTGCCATGACGTTTTAATGCGATTCAATTCCGAACCAGTTTAGGTTCACTCGCAGTCAGATCCAAAACCTGAAGTGAGTCTAATCGCATTAGGTAAGACGTCATGGTAAGGCCCCCAGTGCTGTACTTAGGGCTTGTTTCACCACTCTCTGTAAAATTCCTGTTACCTTAATTGTCAGTTATCTATGATGTCGTCTCTGTCTGTTTCATAGTAGGAAATAGAGAGGGAATCATAGATAACTGACACTTCTGCAGATTTATATGTTTTGGGAGATGTGTTTTTTACTTACGACGAACGGAACGGAACGGAGGCGTTATATTTTGGGGTTAGAGGTAGTGTTTCTGTGGGTGTCTGTTACTATTCTAAAAAAACTAGTACACCGATTGTGATTCGGTTTATTGCATCGTATAGGAATGGCATTAGCGCATGTTTCTAAGTTAAGTTTACGCTTGTAGGCAGTCAGGGGGCGCTACAGTAGCCATTATTGTTTTTCTTTGTTTTTTTCGTCAGGTTTTTAACTTTCTTTCTTTATATTTCAGATGCTTCAAATTGGGGACGTTTTGGAAAAAGTTCAGGTCATGAGTACCCGAAACCAACGAGCATGTGTGAAGAGATTGATGAATGTGGATGAAGCGAAAGAGCTATGTCAGGATCGTAGCAAGTGGAACAAAGTAGTCTCTGCCTACCCCTGTGGGAAAGAGGCGTGACGGTATGTATATATGTAAGTAGAATTTAAGTACTGTTGTAAATCTATTTTATTTTGAAAAAATGACTTTCTGCCGAGTTTCTTGCGGCGCATTCTTTTTGGCAATGATGGTCTTTCCGAATGCGCTGGTAGATTAAAAAAAAGACATGTAAAAGAGCCCTTGGCGGCCTATTTGTAAAATAAACTTTTGTCTTTTGTACGCATGTGATGCTTACTGAGTTTGAGCTCGTCGTTGGTGGAGGAGGTTTCTGCGGTGAGATGTTCTTCGGAGTTGTTCGTATTGATCGCAATATTGTTGTTCACGTTGTACATCGATTTGCCTGCGAATAATCAATATTAAGGTAAAATAGGAACACATTGTGTGAAGGTGATGTCCTCGCCCAATAGATATGTTTAAGTATCCACGATTGAGTCGAAGCGTATCCGTTGAATAAAACGTCAGTGAGCCGTTCTTTAAAGATAAAAAACAAAAAAAAGAAAGATGAAAAGAAAAAAAAAAGAATTAAAAAGAAAAAAGAAGAAGATTTATAAAGATGATTATGATTTCAACATATTTGAACAATGAAACATCTCGCGGATCGAATATTACAAGGTTCCCGGATTGAAATTTGAATACCTATTGCCATAGTGACACCGAGTCTAAATTCAACTGCTCTGAAAGTAAAATGTTGAGAATTTTGTAAGTTTTGGCGCCGCCGAAAGGTTCGGCTGTTCTTTGGCCGAAACTGGTGCCTTACCATGACGTCTTAATGAGATTCAATTCCAACTCAGTTCAGGTTGTAGCTGTCATTTTTAGTATGGATCTGACAGCGAGCGAACCCAAAACTGAATCTCAATTGTATTGCATTAAGACGTCATGGTAACCCCGCAGCCCTGATACCGAAACTTAGTTACTTAATAGTTAACCTTTAGCGACAGTGATGGCGTCTAGACCGTTGAGATCGAGCCGTATGTCGCGACCGCTGCTGTCGGCCGCCATGTTGGCCGCGCGGCGCCGGCGCCTGCGCACGTCGCGAGCCAGCTTCATATCGTACGCTGTAGCCGTCGTCAGAATAACCGCCATGACGCAGCAGACGCCACTGAAGAAGAAACAGCTTATACTATACTAAACAATAAACAAACAACATTCATCATCATACGTCCACAGGCCTCCACTCAAAATGAGAAGGCTTGGACTGTAGTTCCCGGGCCCGGTGCGGATTGAAAGAAAGAAAACATTTATTCATGATAGCATTACAAAAACAAAAGAAAAAAAAGAAGTAAAAAAAAACATAAGAACATGCATCACGAAACGATTGGGAACTTCACACACACCAATTGCTTCGCAGATGTGTGCTGGTTTTCAAACGATGTTCATCCTTCACCAAAAAGCGCATGGTAAATTTCAAATGTATACCATTTTCATTCTTACCTATCCTATTTGGTAAACAAAATTCTAACCTCAATATGCAAATTTTTGTAAAGAATAATTTTTCTGATATTTTATCTCCAGTTCCTTTATTTACGATGAAATAGTAAAAAAATATCAAAAATGAGACGTTTGGAGGTTAGAATTTTGTTTACCAAATAGGACAGGTAAGAATGAAAATGGTATAATTTCGCACATAAATTCCGAAAAACACAGAGGTACGAGCCCGGGATTCAATCGAACCCTCTGCTTGAGAGGCCACAAGTCATCATACCACTAGTCTACCACGGCTACAAACAACATTAACTATACTAAAAGTAAACTCTATCGTCGTCGCCGACATTTGTTATTTATTAGACACATCCGGCGTAGTGTAACCGTAACACGATAACTTATAAATACTGACCTAATGCAATTGACAACATTTCATATTTCTGAGCCTATAATACACACTTATCCCTTTGTCTTTTCTCTATAAAAAAAAACTGACGTTAATTTCAAATTGTCAATGTCAGGCACTATTCTCCAATATTCGATTTTCGAGGTTGCTGTTCCGCTCATACAAATAGTCATTATCTTGAGAGTGAGAGTGAAGGTATGCAACGAACTTCGAAAATAGAATTTCAGAGTTGCCCCCCTTGTACTTTGAAGTTGTCAAAAATACAAAATTATGATCGCTTATTTTTTTCACGACAAAAAAGCAAAGGCGTTTCACCTATCCTGTGGTAGTTTTGGTAAAATCAGGACATATTTTTAATTAATTTTTATTTTTTATAATAAGCGATATTAAAATTATATAAACATATTGCAGTGATCAAGAGGCAAAATGCTTTCGAACCATATATACATTTTCAGGTGTTATAAAAATGAAATGTTGTCAATTCTAAATTCTAACACGCACTCCCTTACCGGCGTAATGTAACTGTAATGTAACACTTCAAATTTGAAACGGAGATAGCTGATACCCTAGATTAAAACATAGGCTACTTTTTATCCCGGAAAATGGATAGCGATAAACATGTCAAATGGTAATTCTACGCGGACGCAGTCGCGGGCAGAAGCTTGTGTAACTGTAACTCGCTCTCCTATACCGTCGTAATGTTACTGTAACACGCTCTCTTGTACTGACCTCATGTAATTAGGTATTGAATGAATGAATGTTTATTCACAGAACATATGGTACAAAAAGATGTTACATGTAGTACAATTAGGTCCTTAATACATTCAGTCTATATGACATGTGAAAATTTACATAATTAATATCATAATCCTAGGCTATCTTTACATACCAATCAATAATGGCATCAGTTGTCTTATAAACGCATGTTATTAAAACTTATAGGTCGCAAGTACATACATTGGCAAACAAGATCATGGCTAATATAAAATCATGGTTAAAATAAAAATCATGTCAAATTAATGTCATTAAGGTCAATACATTATGAATATTATGATTAATAAAAACTAATTGAAATAACTAAAATGCATGCTTCATGAATTCGTCAATACTATAGAAACATTTATTAATTAACTCGTTTTTTATTTTACATTTGAATTCAGAATTAGATAGGGTCTTATATGTTGCTGGAACTTTATTGTATATTTGTATGCACATATGATATGCACTCTTTTTTCTCATTTTTAACATATGGGGCGGTACCGTCATTTTGTACTGTCTCAGCGGTCTATTCGTCAAATTCTTTGTAGGAGGGAAAAGTTCCATGTTTTGTTTAACAAATACAGCTGCCTCGTATATATAGAGACTTGGTAGTGTCAGCAAGTTGAGCTCAGCGAATAAAGGTCGGCATGATTCCCGATGACCTTTCCTACATATGGCTCGTACACACTTTTTTTGAGCGACAAATGCTCGATCGGCCTGAACAGAATTACCCCACAGGAGAATACCGTATCTCAAAATCGACTCGACATATCCATGATACGTCATAAGTGCTACGCGCTCTCTAATACCGGCGTAGTGTAACTGTAACTGCTCTCCTATATCTGCGGAATGTAACTATCAAAACCAAATCCTATACCGATGAAATTATAAAGCTTGTTTATTTATTTATTTTTATAAGCCTTTTTATTCCGAATTCGCTACAATTTCAGTAAGTACATGTTGTTGTTGTTAAGTATTGTCGTTTTTTTTTTTTTTTTTTGTTAAATTGTCGCGTAATTCGGCGTGCCTCATGGCATAGGCCTCCTCCGGGTAGTGGAGGGTTTGGGCTATAGTTCCCACGCGCGCCCAGTGCGGATTGGGAACTTAACACACACCATTGAATTTCTTCGCAGATATGTGCAGGTTTCCTCACGATGTTTTCCTTCACCGAAAAGCTCATGGCAAATTACAAATGTAATTTTCGCACATAAATTCCGAAAAACTCAGAGGTGCGAGCCCGGGATTTGAACCCACGACGCTCTGCTTGAGAGGCCACAGGTCATACCACTAGGCTACCACGGCTTTTTTATAAAGCTTGTTACTTAAACGTAAAACGCCTATATTGAAGCGATTAATCAAATGAGTCAACTCAATTTTCCCTTAAGGTCATAACCATAACCTTAAAGGGTCAATAAAATGATCGAAGAATCAAGTACAGAATTAAACCTTATCCGGTACACCTTGACTTCTTTTACTTAAGCTTTTATCTTAACCTGTTTCCGGTAAATATGGTAATGGATCGATTTTATTTTCTCTTGACATTATTAAGGCATTGGACGATCCGTCTTGACTTCCTGGTTAATTAAAAATAATTGTAGTTAAAAAAATCAAGAACACGGGTTAACCTTTAGATCAATTTTAAAATATATCTTAAAAGTAATGTTGATTGTACTTATTTCAGCAGGTAGTCGGGTTGGTTTGGCTAAACACCCCTGTAAGTGTAGTTAAGGTTTTTTTTTTAATTTTGCTTGAGTAATGCTTAAAAAATGCATTAGCCTGTTACTATAGTGCCCGGCCGCTATGAAGTAAATTCTGACACATCCTTTAGGGTTGTCTGATACACGTTCGATTGTATCGATAAAATTTTGGTCAAGCGTGAGTCGAGTTGAATGCAGTTCTCTGCAGCTATAATAAAAAAATACTTATCAGACGTATAATAAATTGTTTTATCATTTGACGTTTTATGGAATTGATT
This sequence comes from Pandemis heparana, assembly GCA_963854515.1. Lineage (NCBI taxonomy): Eukaryota > Metazoa > Arthropoda > Insecta > Lepidoptera > Tortricidae > Pandemis > Pandemis heparana. Next base: position 34,136,245 of record OY978006.1, read on the forward strand.
GACAGGAAATATGGTAAACAAAGAAAGAAATTTGCATTCTCATTCAAAAAGTTTTCTCTAGGTAGATAAAGAAACATACGCATTTATTCGAATCCTTACTCTTTACGAGTACAATAGCAGTGCATGTGAAATAGAATATTACTACCTAGTATATTTTACAATCAATAAATTTTCATTTTTATTAATGCACATAATGATAGACAATATTTTTGCTATACGAACTTTTTAACGTGAATCGATATATTGTGTGGTATTTATTGCCACTCACTATTCTATCACACGCAACAAGCAAGTCTAGCATTTTTCTCCTGTGGTTGACAGAGGATTGACATTGTCAATAATCAGGAACTTCATAGTTGTGCAATGTGTCAGGATTGACTTAATAACGGCCGGCGACTATAGTCTAATCTGTTACCTTTTCACGCTTAAGCTGGACCAATTTAGTTGAAATTCGGTATACAGATTGAGTCCCGGGGAAGGAAATAGGATAGTTTTATCCCGGAAAATTGGATAGTTCCTGCGGGATAGCGATTCCGCGCAAACGGAGTCGCGGGCAACAGCTGGTAGCTTATAAATTCAACAATAACCCAATCCGGCTGCCGTTAAGTGCCGCATTATATAAAACGGACTCTGTGTCAACGCAACAAGATCAAACCAGTTAGATGGTGAGGCATAATGAAATTTTGTAAATTATACCTCAACGTTGTGCAATTATGTTTACACGTTCCGTTTTTGAGAGCAAATTGTTTTGCAATGGAAAATGGCGACCTCGCGGTACTTGGCTTAAGATAGCTTTATGATTATGAATTTTTAGGCAATAAGAGAAAGCTGCCTTTGTATTTTCTAATACGTACTTAACACACACGCACAAAAATCACGTCTTTATCCTTTACAGGGTAGACAGAGTGAGGTAACAAGACCTAAAGGCCACGTTTAGCATGATTATGAGTTAAAAATTAAATTCCTTGATAAAAAACACAGTCAGCAAAAAAGCTTGCAGTACGAGTAAAAATTACATGTTTTTTTAATAGGAAACCCTGTAGTGTCTGTAAAGTCGGTTTACGGACGATACTTTTACGTGATAACGTCATACAAAACATTTGATGAAAACTGTTAGTTCTGACGTCACGCGGAACGTGACACGGAACGCTTAGGCCCATCGTGCCTCTATCGCTTGTTCCGCGCTCTCGCTTGCACTCTGAGCCTCTAGTGTAAGTTTTCGCATATAAACACGTCTCGAACGCGTTCACGTAAACGTCTCAGTTACTACATGGAATAATTGGCAGCGCCACTTGCGGATAGAAACGGCAACAAACTGGGGCCTTACAATGACATCTTAATGCGTTTCAGTTTAGGTTCGCTCTCTGTCAGATTCATACCTAAAAGTGACAGCTAAAACTTGAACTGAGTCGGAATTAGGACGTCATGGTAAGGCCCCTGTTCTCATAGTATTTGCCATTTTAACGCAAACGCGTTCTAGACGTATTTTGTGACCGAAAACCTACACTAAGCATACTGACATCACGCGGAACGTGACACTCGTGCGTGCAGCCGGTGTTCGTCGATTTATAAGACGTTATCACTATTGCACTTACAGTAAGACCTGGAAGGTCCTGTCCTCCATGTAGCTGTAGCCACCGTGGTCGGGGCTCCGGACCGCGGTGACGGTGTGGCGCAGCAGCGGAGCCCTGGAGGCCTGCACGAGGGCCCCCACGGCCGCGCGGGAGCAGGAGGCGGGCAGGCACAGACCCAAGTGGAGAGTGCGGCGCTGGGGTGAGAGTACTTTATGTAGATGACATGACAGCTTAATCCTATAATACTGTATAATACTGTAATGCGAGAGTTTGTCCATAAAGAAAAAGAAAAAAAGCAGAATGGTTGGACAGATCTGGGGCCTTACCATGACGTCCAAATCCGACTCAGTTCAAGTTTTAGCTGTCACTTTTAGTATGAATCTGACAGCGAGCGAACCTAAACTGAATCGCATTTAGACGTCATGGTAAGGCCCCTGGACGAAATTGTAAATATTGATAGATTGTAGTCTGTAATGACATAAGCTACTGTTTATATATCCCTTCTTCGCTGGAGGGAACTCTTCAACGGTTGCTCCAATTCACTTGGAATTTGGTAAACATGTAAGTACAAGTATAGTCATCCACATAAGCAAAGTACAGACAGTCATTAAAGTTTCCGGGCTTTTTTCATAGATAGTTATTGGGCATTTTTCTGAAAAGGGAACCGCACACATTTTTCTCGAATTACACAACTTCGATGGTGGCTCCGCGCTTAATTACGAGCACTATTGATTTTAATAAGTAAATAGGTGAGTGTCCTATTTTTCATTCCTTTTCCGTTACTTCACCATAAACATTTGTATGAAGAGCAACAAAATAGAAAATTGAAAATTGTATGAAAACTTTGGGACACTTATAACTTATACTTAAATCAATAGCGCTCGTGATTCTGAGCAGGGGCCTTACCATGACGTCCTAATTCCGACGCAGTTTAAGTTTTAGCTGTCACTTTTAGTATGAATCTGACAGCGAGCGGACCTAAACTGAAACGCATTAAGACGTCATGGTACGGCTCCAGGGGCCTTACCATGACGTCTTCACTTCAGACTCAGTTCAGGTTTCCGCTGTCATTCTTAGTAGGTATGGATCTGACAGCGAGCGAGCCTAAACGAAATCGGAATCGAATCACATCAAGACGTCACGGTATGGCCCCAGAATTTTTAATTCGAAAAAAGGGCGAGTGCATTTATTTCCTGAAAAATGCCGTATCGTTTCAGTGACTTTTTGAGGTGTGGTAGTGTTGTCTGTCTGTACAGACGGCCTCACGGTCTTGATGATGTCAGGTTGGGCGGCTGTGGCTGTTAGGCGCACGTTGTAGAAGGCAGCATCGAACGGCGGACCGAAGCCCGTCATCGAGACATCTTCCCGCCAGTTGTTGAAGATTTGGGAGCTGGACTCTGGAAGGGAACGGTTCTTAATAAAGTATACACACACAGTCGTTACTACAACGTCAGCGGCCCGCGGCAAATTCATCAGGGCCCTTCCTCACTGTAAAGAAGTGCATCATCTTCCCTTCTGCGCTCAAAGCCAAGCCAGCCTTACCATGACGTCCTAATACCGACTCAGTTCAAGTTTTAGCTGTCACTTTTAGTACGAATCTGGCAGCGAGCGAACCTAAACTGAATCGCATTAAGATGTCATGGTAAGGCCCCAGTTCGGGGCCCCGTAGAGATGAGGTCCCGTGGCCACTGCATACAGAGAGGGAATAGAAAATTGCGGGAAACCGGTGGATGCAGGTGGCGAGTTGCCGTTCATTATGGTGTGCTAAGAGCCTTTGTTCAACAGTGGACGTCTTCCAGATGATGATGATGATGATAATGACAGAGGGAAATGTATGTATGTAGCCGTGGGCTTAAATATCAGCCAACATGTCAAATACAAAAAACTTGCAGAACAAGAAGCGGCCGTTTTAGTTTCGTGCAAATTTTTTGGGACATCTACAGAACGACAAATTGTATACACTGATTTAATACATATTACAGGTGTTTCCCTAGTACCTAACCTTCGGAAATTATTGAAAACTAGCTTCTGCCCGCGACTTCGTCCGCTTAAAATTAGCAATTGGTATGTTTATGGCTATCCCGCGGTAACTATACAATTATCCGGGATAAAAAGTAGCCTATGTTTCAATCTAGGGTACCAGCTATCTTCGTTCCGAATTTTATCCAAATCCCTCCAGTAGTTTTAGCGTGAAGAAGGAACAAACATACACACTCACTCACATCGTCACATCGTCACATCCTCACATCGTCACTAACTCATTTATAATATTCGTAGGATTGATCTGATTTAGGAGATATAAGAACATTTCCGAAGGTGCGCTAGTTTCGCGGCTGGTGGCGCCTTTAATATAACCGTTCGCTATCGTCCACGGCTCTATGCGCAAGCGCAGCTCCATACAAAAGCTCACCTAGCAAACCTTGCCACACTATTTTAATGATCCTCGATCATTCGTCATTCACTGTCAACTCAATGTGTTTGACACGCTTTTGACATTAGTAAAAAATTGTTACTCACTACGAATGTCACATTATGGTTGGGCAATAAGTACCTATATTAGCTAGCCATTATTTTGATTCCCCTTTCCAGCTGTATGCCCACAATCAAGCTAGGTATGTAAGTACCTGGATGACCGAGCTTTGCAAAATGAAAACTAGCTAGGTACTTATATGTATATCGATTTATCGAGCCCGAAACCCCCCGCATACTATATTTGATGAAAATCAACGGAACCGTTTCCGAGTATCAGATTATATATATTTATATAGGTACATGGTCGTTTAAAGGTATTAGACAGATAGACAATTAGACAGATAGTTACCATTTAGCCTTGAATTTATTGAAACCAAGCTTTCGGCTAGAAACTTGGTATTTACGAACATTCAGGTCATAGAGTTCATATCAATAACAGAAATAATTTATATTGTAATGTTTTGGACGTTTATATTTTGCATTGTTATTAAACAAATTGAATTTGAAAGGTTATTTGGAAGATAAAACTACCTGTTTTAAGAGAATCTTAGCTAAACGTTTAAAAAAAAAGGTCTACATAAACAATTTTTCCAGAACTTTTTGGGTATTTCTTACTCAGAATTTATGTATTGCTACAAAACCCCGCGTATTGCCACAAAACCTCGCGAATTTCTACAAAATTATCGCACAAGTAAATTCCTGCACATTTTTTACATTACATTCGTGTTGTCCCTATGACCCTGGACTATAATGTCCCTATGACCCCAGTGTCCCTATGACCCCGTGTCCCAGTACTCACTGTTCCTGTGTTTGGGCGGGGCGTGGCGTTCGTTCAGCACGTGGCACAGCTCGGCTGAGCCCGTCCAGTAGTTGTTGCCCCAGTAGAACATGGCTGTGTAGCGACCACTAGCATCCTCCACTGTTGACAAAGGATAATAATTTTAACATTAAATGTATTTAATATAACACAAAACTCTTAAAATACAACTTAAGTCTCTTGCCACTTCTCTAAACCTAAGTATTTTGCCCCTGTCCCCCACACATTTTCCACATAATGGACCACCATCTCTTTTAGATATAATTTTAACTTCCTCTCCACAATTGGTCTCTTCTCATGGGCAACATAATGCTGGTGCCTTTTCCAACCATGACTTGGTATATGTATCTCTGAACATCCGCCCTCCTAAGCGCAAACATAAGGTGATATTGAGACGTAATATCCGTGACATTGATCTGCAGGCGTTTCACGCTGAGTTGGTTGATGCTGACTGGCCGAGCATTGAGGCTATTACGGATATCGACCAGAAACTGAGCGCGTTTAACAAAATTTTACTGGCTATTTTTGAAAAGCACGCGCCATTAAGACCAACGCGTGTGAAGCACTTTCCTGCTCCATGGCTTACGCCCGACATTAAGTCATTGATGGCTAAGCGAAACAAAGCTCGTATCAGGATGCGGCGTGACCCTTCCGAGCATAATCGAGCTAGCTTCGTTTCGTTGCGAAACCGCTGCAATAGAGCCTGTAGAAACGCGAAACGTAAATTTATACACGAGTCCATCGATGGCTGTCCTCCAGCAAAGTTGTGGAAATTTCTAAAGTCACTAGGGGTGGGCAAAAGTCAACAAACTTCTTCTGGCTCTCTTGATGTCAACGCTTTAAATAAGCACTTCGGTACTTCTCCGGTCATATTGGACCCTTCCGTAAAGCAACAAACATTGTCTCTTCTTGCCGCTACACCTCGTCCTGACTGCCCTGTTTTTGAAATTGGTAATATTTCACCTCAACAAATTGTTGGTTATCTCAAAGCCATTAAAACGAAGGCTGTTGGTGAGGATTGCCTTAGCTTGGATATGCTGGTACTCGCGGCGAAACACATTGCTCCTGTCCTCTCAAAAATTATTAACTTCTCCTTTTCCTCGGGCACTTTTCCTTTAATGTGGAAACTTGCTCATGTGATTCCTCTCCCTAAAACCGCCAACACAACATTGTTCACACAGTACCGACCTATATCCATACTCCCTGTCCTTTCAAAGGTTATTGAGCAATTTGCTAATCATCGTCTGTCATCCCATCTCAATAGACATAACCTGTTTAATCCTCTACAATCCGGTTTCCGCCCCGGGCATAGCACAGCCACTGCTTTGGTTAAGGTCACTGACGACATTCGTCATAATATTCAGCGTAAAATGCTTACCATTCTAGTTCTATTGGATTTTAGTAGTGCTTTCAATACCGTAGATTTTGATATTTTAATTGGAACCCTTCAGAACTTAAATTTTTCCCCATCTGCCATCTCATGGTTTCACGCATACCTCTTTGGAAGGCGCCAGCGAGTTAGGGTTGATGATCATTTCTCGGAGTGGCACGACCTTGCTGCTGGTGTTCCCCAAGGGGGTGTGCTATCTCCTCTTCTGTTTTCAATTTTTATCGATGGTATTACAAAGTCACTTCAGTCTTCCTATCATTTATATGCGGATGATCTGCAGATCTATGCGGCGGCTGGTTTCGATGATTTGCCTTCTATAATTGGTCAAATTAATACTGACCTGGACTGCATCAGTAGTTGGGCTGAGCGATTTGGCCTTAAGGTTAACGCTGCTAAGTCACAGGCCATAATTATTGGCAGTCCTCACTTCGTGGGCAGATTACCGGAGGTTGTGTTGCCGAGTATCATATTTGATGATGCTCCAATCCCTTATTCAAGTACCGTTAAGAATTTGGGTATTATAATCGACCAAACTCTTTCCTGGACTGCGCATGTAACTGAGGTGAGCCGTAGGCTTTTCGCATCGATGCACTCCTTGAGACGTCTGCAGAACTTTTTCCCTTTTCAAACTAAACTTACTCTTGCTCGTTCTCTTCTCTTACCCCTACTGGATTATGGTGATGTTGCTTTCATTGACTTGACGTGTAGCGACACTAGCGCCACCTAGTTGACAGCTACATAATTACTGCGACGCACGGGTAGCTAGCGCTAACTCTAGTGACAGCTGTCACATTGTTCTACATCGCGCTAACGAAGTTTCTCAACACGGATGCATAAATACAACTTCCAACTATCTTCCTTCGGACTTCGGTCCCCAGGCATAACATCTGCCTGGAGAGAGATCTCTCTATTGTGCCTACCCCCCTCTCCACAAACTGGTGACCCCGAACATGAACGTCAGCGCAGCCTTCGCACAGCTTCGTCATCGTGACGTCATCATCACTTCCTCAAGCATTAGAGCAGCGAGTCATACAGCCAGCCAGCATCCACGGCTACTACGGGTATCCTGACCACCAGCATGCAGCGGACTCGCATTCCTGGTCAACACCCACAGCCTTCTCAGCGACCTTGGCACAGCACACTGCACTTCGGCCGGTCAGTAAAGCAGAGACGCACTTCTCTCCTGGTCGACGCAGCAGCCAGCCACTACGCACACTGCACCACTCCGACTCACTGGAGCATATGCAGCATCACCCCGACTCACTGGGGCATCACCGCAGACAGTTCCGACTCACCGTGAACTATGCGGCATCTGGTTCCGCCTCACTGGAACATTCCACTGGCCCGGCAAGCATCACAAGATGTATGGACGACTCAACCTGCTATCGACCTCCGGTCTCGGAGGGGAGTGATGTAGCGACACTAGCGCCACCTAGTTGACAGCTACATAATTACTGCGACGCACGGGTAGCTAGCGCTAACTCTAGTGACAGCTGTCACATTGTTCTACATCGCGCTAACGAAGTTTCTCAACACGGATGCATAAATACAACTTCCAACTATCTTCCTTCGGACTTCGGTCCCCAGGCATAACATCTGCCTGGAGAGAGATCTCTATTGTGCCACTTCCCCAAACTGGTGCCCCCGAACTTCCCGAAGATGCCCGAGCGCCGCGACCAATGACAGCGCCCGCGCCGTGCCCCGCACCAGACAAGGATCGCGTCGGCGTCGCGACCTCTCTCTCTCACTCACAACTCAGACGCGCTACTGAGCGCACGTCGTCGCCTCGTGTCCTATTCTAATTTCTAAAAGGCTAAAGACAACTCTGTTTTGTTTGTACCAATTTACATGGTAATTAAACTGTTAAACTCCCTAATTTGTTTCCTTCTATGTCCAAGCTCCGACATAGAACTAGAACTAGGAACTGCTTGACAAACTTGAACGCCTTCAAAATGTTTGCATTAGGTACATTTATGGTCTGCGCAAGTATGATCATGTCTCCCACTTTCGCGAGCAGCTTAGCTGGCTGCCTATTCGACGTCGCAGAGACATGCATACCTTGTGCCTCCTTTTTAATGTTCTCTTTAATTCTACTTCTCCTTCTTACTTGTGTGAAAGATTTGGCTACTTGGCCACTGGAAGCGGCGACCGTTTGCGGTCGAGCTCCAACCTCACACTTGCCTTTCCGCCTAATAAGGCACGATCATATGCCAAATCTTTCACGATCCGCTCCGTCAAGCTGTGGAACGGGTTGCCCCTGACGTTGAGGGAATCTCAGTCTGTGGCGGTGTTCAGGGGTGGGCTGAGGAAGTTGTGGCTAAACACCGGCACCTGAGGCGGTATAATTGCCTTTCATATTCTATTTAGTTCAAGTATTTATTTATGTTATTTGATATTCGATAGTGTTTATGTAAGTTTATTGGTTAAATTTTATTTCGTTATTTATATTATATTTTATTATGGTTTTATAATGTACTTTAGTTGTTAATTTATTAAGTATTAATACTACTTATTTGCGCATAATAATGACTGCTTGCCTTTTTTTAAACTATTCCTTTCTGTACCAGGTTAGCTGGAAGAGATCCCTTCTTAGGGATAAGTTCGCCTTTGTACTATTTTCTGTGTACTTCTGTATTTTTAAATTTTTATGTGCAATAAAGAGTTTACATACATACATACATAAATATAAATGTATTTACAAGATAAATTAATTGAACTAAAACTAAAATAAACCTAAAAACGTTCTCCCCCGCTGCATTGAGCCAACGATGCTGGCAGCATTTCCCGCTGTATTGCAATACTGATACGCTGAGCGAAGAAGCTGCCAGCTCTTTGGTCTCTGTTGCAGTCGATCAGCCTCTTAGACATTTCCTTCATTAACATATGCGCGCTGGGACCCCACGGACCTAAGGTATCAACCCCGAATTAAACATGAAATTAATAATAATAAACATATTTGTGCCAAAAATGCCTTACATCACTTTGGAAAAGAGACAGTTGCCGACATTTTGTCACAAGATTTTTGAGTATATTTATTATATCGACGACAGGATAGGCTAGTGGTTAGAAAACCTGACTATGAAGCTTGAGGTCCGGGTTCGATCCCCGGTCGGGGCAGATATTTGTATGATGAATACGAATGTTCTGAGTCTCGACAACGCTTTATTCAATCAATCTGAGTCTTGGGTGTTTAATATGTATATAAGTATGTATTTATCTATATAAGTATGTTTATCCGTTGTCTAATACCCATAGTACAGGCCTTGCCCAGTTTGGGACTAGGTCAATTGATGTCAGTTGTCCCACGATATTTATTTATTATTATTTATTTATTTATAATACTTGACACAGGAGAAATCATCGCACCTATCGATGGGGCCATATAAGGTGGGTCAGGATCCTAAAAATGTAATTGACAACATTTCATATTTCTAAGCCTATAGTTTTAATGGTTCTCTGTATTTTTTGTGAAAAGATGAACATGCAGACAGTTAATTTTTTTCACTAGGGCTTGTATTTAATTTATTATTAATTTATTAATTTGTGCTTATTCTAAAAGGGCGTAACTCCGATACTATCACAGAATACACACTTATCCCTTTGTCTTTTCTCAATAGAAAAAAAATGACGTTAATTTCAAATTGTCAATGTCAGGCCCTATTCTTCAATATTCGATTTTCGAGGTTCGCTTCGTGCTGTTCCGCTCATACTAATAGTCATTACCTTGAGAGTGAGAGAGAAGGTATGCAACGAACTTCGTAAATAGAATTTCAGAGTTGCCCCCCTTGTACTTTGAAGTTGTCAAAAATACAAAACTATGATCGCTAATTTTTTCTCGTGAAAAAAGCAGAGGCGTTTCACCTATCCTGTGGTAGTTTTGGTAAAATTAGGACATATTTTTAATTTTTTTTAATTTTTTATTTTAGCGTTATTAAAATTATTTAAATTTAAATATTGCAGTAATCAGGAGGCAAAATGCTTTCGAACCATATATACATTTTCAGGTGTTATAAAAATGAAATGTTGTCAATTGAATTGTACATTGCACATTATACTCGTAAGTCATAGTTATCTACTTAAGGCTGCAGTGCTGGCCTCTCTGGTTGTTATTTATACATTAGTTAGTTGCTCAACCACTTAACCGACTTCGACCGCGGTGTTTGTTTTAAGAAATACATTGTTTTAGACAGTCTACCCCGTACAGGGTAAAGACGTGATTTATGTACGAATACGTAATTTGTTTGATGAATAAAATATTCTTCTGTTGTAAGGAAAAGCTCGCAGTTTCATTTTACTGGGGCCTTAACATGACGTCTTAATTCGATTCAGTTTAGGTTCGCTCGCTGTCAGATTCATACTTAAAGTGACAGCTAAAACTTGAACTGAGTCGGAATTAGGACGTCATGGTAAGGCCCCTGATCAAAAATAATCCAAACTTTCCAAAATCTGAAGTGTAAAGTGAAATATCGTTTATTTTTTGTGATACCCGATTATAGTGATATATTCAAATGGCAAGTGGTACCTATATCTTTAGTTACAACTTAGACTAATGTATTGACATTATGAAATGGATGTAGCAAGTTGTTTGTTCGGCCTTGTGGACCTATATCGTAACATATACAAGTGGATACATATAGTTAAGTTACCTTTCCCAAAAGCTGAGTTAACTCGAGTAAATCGAATTCATTCTATTTGTTTTTGTATGAACCAGTTGTGGCCCGCGGCCCTCGTCAGTTCTTTCTTTTTTCATCTATTCATTATAAAAAAGAAACCTAAATTCATCGCAACGTAATTATTTATTACAGAATCACTACATCACTATATAGTATAAAACAAAGTCGTTTTCTCTGTCCCTACGTCCCTTTGTATGCTTAAATCTTTAAAACTACGCAACGGATTTTGATGCGGTTTTTTTTAATAGATAGAGTGAATCAAGAGGAAGGTTTATATGTATAATACATGCATAATATACTGTGCGAAGCCGGGGCGGGTCGCTAATATAGTAGAAAACAAAGTCGCTTTCCGCTGTCTGTCCCTATATATTAAAATCTTTAAAACTACGCAACGGATTTTGATGCGTTTTTTTTTAATAGATAGAGTGATTCAAGACGAAGGTTTATATGTATAATTCTACGCAGACGAAGTCGCGGGCAGGCTAGTATATATCAATATCAGTCAGGGTGCGACCAAACCGCCGCGTATACGCAGTGACGTGTCGTATGCGCCACGTTCTCTCACCGTTTCTTCATACATTTTGTTGCGATTCCGTAACGTCACCGTTTTTTAAGCGACGGTGTGGTCGCACCCTTAAGTCTAATTCTACGCGGACGAAGTCACGGGAAAAAATAAATCAATTTTATGCAAATTATTTAATTTGGAAAAGAGCTGATACTCTTCAAACTACTGGACCGTTTGAGGGCTACGATACCAGTACACACATACACACACACACACACACACACAGACGTCGACGTCATAATTATAACAGCCCGCTTTTTGCGTCGGGGGTAAAATATTATAATAAGACAGCCGGGGAAATTACGGGCACAAGAGGCATTTCATCTAAGACAGCCGGGGAAATTACGGGCACAAAAGGCATTTCATCTAAGACTGCCGGGGAAATTACGGGCACAAAAGGCATTTCATCTAAGACAGCCGGGGAAATTACGGGCACAAAAGGCATTTCATCTAAGACAGCCGGGGAAATTACGGGCACAAGAGGCATTTCATCTAAGCCAGCCGGGGAAATTACGGGCACAAGAGGCATTTCATCTAAGACAGCCGGGGAAATTACGGGCACAAGAGGCATTTCATCTAAGACAGTCGGGGAAATTACGGGCACAAGAGGCATTTCATCTAAGACAGTCGGGGAAATTACGGGCACAAGAGGCATTTCATCTAAGACAGCCGGGGAAATTACGGGCACAAGAGGAATTTCATCTAAGTCAGCCGGGGAAATTACGGGCACATGAGGCATTTCATCTAAGACAGCCAGGGAAATTACGGGCTCAAGAGGCATTTCGTCTAAGTCCTCTAGGTTGGCAACGCATCTGCAATCCCTCCGGGGTTGCGGGTGTCTATGGGCAGTGGTGATCGCTTACCATCAGGTGACCGACTTGGTCGTTTGCCTTCCTATTCACATTAAATATATATATATAGGCAATGTTCTCTGTATTTAGAGTTAGATGATAGAAGGTCGTCCCGCAATTAGTTTTGAATCGAAAAACATTTTAATCTAGACACGTGTAGTGATAAAACTGACAACTAAGGATAGCAACATTGAACGTACATCTAGAAATATAACTCAAACGCGCTGGCCTCAAATACTGGGTCAATAAAAAGCTGGAATATCAAGGTCCAGACTGTAAGTAATTACGAATAATTTGGGCATCGAAAGGGCGACCTCGGCCCAAAGAATCCCTGTAAATAAATATACCCTTTGTGTTGACGGAAGTCTTGATTACCGCAATATTGCGAAGGTAAGATGGGAAGGTTTATTCTTTCTTAACATTAACTTGCAACGTATGTATGTATTGTAATTTGTATGTAAGTAAGGAATTTCATTCTTGCCCGTCCTATTTGGTAAACGAAATTCTAACCTCAATGTGATTTTTTTTGTAAAGTATAAGGTGTATTATGTTATCAAATAAACCCGAGGCAATATTTTGTACATAACTGCTGGTATTTTATCTCCAGTTCGTATATTGAAACGTCCTATATGATGAAAATGTTAAAAAATAGCAAAAATGAGACGTTTTGAGGTTAGAATTTTGTTTACCATTTAGGACAGGTAAGAATAAACACATCAAAAAAGCCTTGGGATAATCATTATCCTTAGACAAGTTTGATATTTTGACTCGGTAGTAATATGCCTATATTCAATGATATTTCATAGTAGGTATAGATATGTTACGTTCCTAGCAGTGGCGTGGCGTCCATAGAACTCGATTCCCACTGGCTTGCCTATTTTAAGGCAGTTGGGCAATTTATTGACCAGAATTAGAGGAAAAGGCTAGTTAAGTTCCCTTCGGCTTGCCTTCTGATATATTTCACGCTACGCCACTGGTTCCGAGTAAATTGCGTTTGAAAAACGTTCCCTCTGTCAACTGTCACATTGACTGTCACGGACTACTCATACTGTGGCTTGTTTGAGGTAAATGAGACAATTGGGTCATTTATGAATCTTCAACTCAGGCGCGGTAGTGACATATCTACTCCCAGTTTATATGTAATATCATTGCCTATATTGAAATGTTTAATTTTTATTGAGTCGGATGTTGCGAATGGAATCTTGCGAGTCAATTTTGAAACAGATTATCTTCATCCGACTGAGCTGAAATTTTGCATACATGTGTAAGTCAGATGACAATACATTAATTTAGTAGTGGAGCGATGACCCAGCCAGGACCGTCTCTGGGGGGAAATCTTCAACGGTTGGTCAGGAAAATGGAATCAAAATAGTGAAGGTTGCTATAATCGCCTTCATGATTCCTATGATTTTCGCTTCTATCGATCTGACAGCGATCGATCTAACTTTGGTTCGGAGTTGAACGCTAGACGTCATGGTAAGTCTGATAGTAGGTTCTCTATTGATTTGCCGAAAATTTTACTGCCGAATTTCACTTCCCAACCAACGTTTGGCCGAATTTCATTTTGCCGAACTTGTTAAAATGATTAGTTTCATTTTCCAACCGCACGATTGCCAACTCAACGTTTGTTTGTTTTTTTACATGGACACTTATTAAAATGAAATTTTTTATATAGCCAAATGGTACTACATAACCATTAATAACAAGTAAGACATTCTAAGGTAAAATAAAGACTGTTTATAAATTAAAACAAACATGTTAAATTAATCGTAAGAGTTTTTCGGCCTAGTGTAACATTTGCCATGTGAAAAATATTCCAAGAGTTTAAAATCAAAATGATAGTCGTCTTCATGAAAATTCGGCCAAATGAGAGGTTGGCATACAAAAATTTGCCGATTGTCAGTTGTCAAAGTGAACATTCGGTGAAATGTTGGTTGCCAAATGAAATTCGATCAAATAAAATTCGGCGAAAAGGCAGAACACCCTGATGGTAACACTGGTGAATCAAACATGAGGCATGCGTCAGTCCTGACGTAACCCTTGTAGGCTTCAAAGCAGTTGCGCAAGAGTGGCTACGCATCTAGACTTCCAGTTGATACAACTGGGACAGTAGGCCAGTGAGACGATCCATAGAACGACAAACGTGGGGCAGTTCAACTATGGTCATTTTTTCTGCCATTTCTCGCGTCAAGGGAAAAATTTAAATCGAAGCCAAGGTTCTGGCTGAAAATCAGTGCTGCAGGTGTCTAACACCTCAGCGTAATGCTGAGCCAGCGACCGTTTCACTTTTGCGAACACACACACACATTAAAACATTGCTGGGGCCGTACCATGACGTCTTAATGCGTTTCAGTTTAGGTCCGCTCGCTGTCAGATTCATACTAAAAGTGACAGCTAAAACTTGAACTGAGTCGGAATTAGGACGTCATGGTAAGGCCCCAGATCTATTTTCATGTCTGTGTGTTTTATGTTTCATTTTTGTACAATTGTGTGTACGCTCTATTTCTGTGTCTTTCAAAAGACTTTAAATGTCTTTTTTATGTGAATAGGAAGGCAAACGAGCAAGTGGGTCACCTGATGGTAAGCGATCACCACTGTCCATAGACACCCGCAACCCCGGAGGGATCGCAGATGCGTTGCCAACCTAGAGGGCTAAGATGAAATGCCTCTTGTGCCCGTAATTTCCCCGGCTGTCTTACTCTCCACACCGGAACACAGCAGTGCAAGCACTGCTGCTTAGCGGCAGGATTAGCGGATTAGCTATCCGGACGGACCTTGCACAAGGCCCTACCAGCCGCAGTCTGTCTTCTTGTCTTCTTTCTTTCTTTAAATTATAGTCTTTGTAAGGGCGTTCAGTGAAAGCAACCCAACCACCCGTTAATGCACTGACGAGCAAAACAACGGGTCACTTTGTATACAAAGGTTCTATGAAAAGTGACCCATTTTGCTCTTGAGTATATACTTCGGAAGCAATCTAAGAGACCTCGTATAATTTTCAAAAAGGACAATATTTGAATAAGGACCGTTTTTTACCAAACATGCCCAAGAACCACCGCAAGGAAACTTTCGAATAAAAACAACCGCATCCAAATCCCATCCGTTTGGGAGCTACGATGACACACACACAAACATCGATGTCAAACTTAACATCCCCCTTTTTGGCTTGGGGGTTAAAAAAATGACAAACATGTGAAGGGTATCAGCCAAATATACACAAACGGATAAGGGTGCGACCACACCGCCGCTTAAAAAACGGTGACGTTACGGAATCGCAACAAAATGTATGAAGAAACAGTAAGAAAACGTGACGCATACGACACGTCACTGCGTATACGCGGCGATTTGGTCGCACCCTAACTCACTTATTAAAGTCGAGTGATGCTCGTCATGTTTCGGATTAGCTCGTAGTCCTTCTTAAGGCCCATTTAGACACACGGAACAATTGCATGCTAGTTTCATTACATTGCGGGTTGCCAGGGTAAACCGAATTCAACCGATCTGTCAAACTTCGCAATCTAACTAAAATAAAATTACAATTGGGATTTTAATGATTCACGGTTAAGTTCATTCGAAATATATAAATGATCATGATACATGCAACTGTATCGAAATATCGGGAGCTCAATAAAGGTAATCGCGGTTCACATCCCGTTTATAATATTTCGGACAATTGGGATTGTCCAAAAAAAAAAAACCTATCCGTTTTATTTATTTTTTTGGATAGAGAAGTCAATTATAAGAAACTAATTTCAATATTTTATCATATAACTCACTATTTTTTTATATTAATTATTGAAAGCCAGAGTATTTCAATTCAATCTTCACAAGAATGACAGTAACAAGATTGTAATTTGTTTGTTTGTCATCTGTCACGTCATAAAGATGAATGAAATGTCAGATTGCGGGTCCAAATCGAACTCCGCGGTATAATCGACGCGTAAATAGTGAAGAATTTGTAAACTTAGCAAATAAAGTACATTTTGGATCGTCTACGTCATTCGTGGGAATGTCAAATGAAGGTCATTGCTTATTTTTCATGTAATAAATTCATTACTGTTAAATAAAATAAATTAAATACAGAAAGTGATATAAAAAGCATTTATCTCGAAATGGTTTTCGATTTACTATGCATTGTAAAAATATAGACTAAATGTGCCCTTACAGCGTCGGAGTGTTCGTCTCGCTGCCGCCGCGAGCGCACCAAGAGGAAGGACTACGAACTAGTCGGAAACATGACGTTAATACGTGAGTTATCCGTTTGTGTCATTATTGAGTCTCACGGTAGTTTCACGTTGAAAGGTATCAGCCAAAGTTCAATGCACTTATTCGACGATCCTCGACACATCTTGCGTATGCGTTGCGTCGCCGGCGCTGCGTACGCGCACTCAAATTCAGATTAGATTTCTCGCGCCCAAGGTCGCGTTACGTCGACGATACAACGTTACGGTTGCGTCACGGCGCCGGACGGTTATGGTGCATTTGAGAACAGCCGGAGTAGCATAGCAACGTGCATACATACGAGTACATACATACATACCGTTACGCCTCTTTCCCACAGGGGTAGGCATAGGCAGAGACAACTTTGTTCCACTTGCTACGATCCTGACCTCTTTAGCTTCATCCACATTCAATCTCTTCATACATGCTCGTCGGTTTCGGGTACTCTTGACCTGGCCTTTTTCCAAAACGTCCCCAATTTGATCACGGAACGTCTAGGCCTTCCCCTCCCAACGCACCCATTCACACTTCCCATATAAATCTGTTCAGTTACCTAATCATCTTTCATCCATCCTCTCTACGTGACCAAACCAACAAGCATACTTTTTAGTCTTTGTCTTTTTAGCAACGTCAGTAGCAAGAATATTCTCAGCAATTTCCAGAAACTTTCACGAGGATTCAAAGTTCCCATAATGAAAGTTTCCATGAGAATTAAAAAACTATATAGACACCTCTAACAATGTGCTGATGCCCTAGTACTTTTACTCCACCAATCAACAAAAAACACTTCAAAAATCGAACGCGATTCATTCGTATTTCAAAATAAGCTCTTAGAGGATATGATATCCTGGTACTTAGACTCTCCCCCCCGTTTTACGCCTGACGCGATTTAAAAAAGTGCTCAGCGCCGCTAAAGTTATCTTCATAAATGTTAATGTTAATTTTAAGCTAGCCCTATTAGCCCTCTAGTTCTGCCTGTGCCCAGCAGTGGGACGTATATAGTAACACGAAAACGGCAACAGGTTTTCGTAGTATTTGACGTTTTAGCGCAAACCTGAGGCCTTACCATGACGTCCTAATTCCGACTCAGTTCAAGTTTTAGCTGTCACTTTTAGTATGAATCTGACAGCGAGCGGACCTAAACTGAATCGCATTAAGACGTCATGGTAAGGCCCCTGGTCGAGACGTACTTTGCTACCAACAACTTACACTAACACTCACGTCATTACCCTTTACAGGTTAGACATAGCCTAAGGTAACAACTAGAGATGGGCCGACTACTTGTCGACTAGTCGGGGAAACCGACTATTCGGCACTATTTGTAGTCGGCGAATAGTCGGCGACTATTCGGCAAAAAATTACGACTAGTCGGTTATTATTTATTTAAAAAAAAATGGCGCGTAATTAAAACCTCGGTGACTAAATCAAATGTCTTCTAAAGCATTGGTTGAAAGCAAGTTAAAAAATTACTTAGAAAATTTTGCAAAACCACGATAAGTTGAAAACACGGTAAGTAGCTAAATTTGGCCCACAAGTATGCGCGAGTGCTGTCAATTAGCCGAAGTCTGACAATTTTATTGAAACGGCTGCAGAAATAAAGCGAGTTGACGAGCGCACACAATGATCGGCAATGCCCAATAGTCGGCCGACTATTCGGCATTTTTGGAACCGACTAGTCGGGTAGTCGGCAAAACCCGTAGTCGGCCCATCACTAGTAACAACACATAAAGGCCACGTTTAGCATTATTATAGGCGTAAAGGTGGAAAGGGGAATGCTTAGTTTGGGACTGGGTCAATTGGTATAATTTGTCTTATGATATTTATTTATTTATTTTACGTCACGTGCTTTGTCCGTTTATACTAAGTAGACATAGCTAGTAATGAGAGCAATGAAATAATATTCAGGTGCCATTATTACGCAGTATTACTCAACGCGAGAAGGCGCGTGCGCCGGGCCTGCGCCCGCGCAGTGTTGACACTGACGCGGCATCAGGCAAGAGAGGTAGCGGATCACCGAATAGCCTATACTTTGCGTTAATTGAATTAAATAACTTGCGAAGAGTGAGTCGGAATCGCGCACCGATATTTCCGTACAAATTAGCGAAGTTTATATAAAGTCCAATGTTAGCATAGATAGAGCCCTGCTCCTAAGCAAAATCTATGTATGAATACTATCAACATGAAACTAACGTTACCTCCGCGTGTGGTCAAGAACTGGGGTTCGTTTTTGGATCCGTCCGGGGGGAAGAGCAGTGCACCCTGGGCATCGGTTAATGATTTCCTTGCGGTCTCCGAGGGATATCATTATCCGTTGGCTAAGAGCCCGACAGGGGGAGGGTCTTTTGACCGTGTTATACCGTACAACGTAGCCGACCTTTTCACAAGATTTTTGAATTATTTTTATTACTTTGACATTGGCGAAACTGTCGTCGTGATGACGACCTGATACGCCACAAACAGCCCGACAGGGGGGGGGGGAGGACCTCCCTCTTTTGACCGTGTTCTACCGCACAAGGATGCCGACATTTAGTCACAAGAATTTTGAATATTATTTTATTACTGACATTGGCGAAATCGATCGACGGAGACATAAAAAAGTCTATTCTAGTATTCTATTATTTCCTTAATGGCGGCCGTAAGGCTTGTGCCAATGTCAGTTTAAAAAAACCGGCCAAGTGCGAGTCGGACTCGCGCACGAAGGGTTCCGTACCAGAAGAAAACGGTAAAAAAATACTTTTGTTGTATGGAAGCCCCCTTAAATATTATTTTTATATTATTTTTAGTATTTGTTATCATAGAAAAAATACAACATCTGTGAAAATTTTAACCTCCTTGCTATTACGGTTCATGAGATACAGCAAAAAACGCCAACAACTACTCTGTTATATGGGAGCCTCCCTTAATTATTATTATTATTTTGATTTTAGTATTTATTGTTGTAGCCACAATAAAAATACATAATCTGTGCAAATTTCAACTGTCTAGCTATTACGGTTCTTGAGATCTAGCTCGGCGAGTGGTAGCCATGAAAAAGGGCTAAAATAACACGTTTTTTGTATGGGAGCGCCTCTAAATTTTTTTTTGTATTTCTTGTTATAGCGGCAACAGAAATACACAATCTGTGAAAATTTCAACTGTCTAGCTATTACGGTTCTTGAGATACAGCCTGGTGACAGACGGACGGACGGACGGACGGACAGCGAAGTCTTAGTTATAGGGTCCCGTTTTTACCCTTTGGGTACGGAACCCTAAAAAAAGGTCACAATGACTGACATTTGCGAGTTTGACGTTCGGCCATCTTTGGTAACTTTTTTAGTTAATTATCGACGAGTTTTAATTATATAAGTTACTATTTATCGCTATTAAGGGCAGATGTAGTTTAAAATTCCATTTACGCTGGTGGAAATATAAGTGAATAAGGTCTTTTCATTCATAATTTAACTGCCCTATTTGGTAAACAAAATTCTAACCTCTAAACGTCTCATTTTTGTTATTTTTTAATTATTTCATCGTAAATAAAGGAACTGAAGATAAAACATCAGCAAAATTATGTATGTAATGCCTCAGGTTTATTTGATAACATAATACACCTTATTCTTTACAAAAAAATGTACCTACATTGAGGTTAGAATTTTGTTTACCAAATAGGACAGTTGTCAATGAAAAGACCTTACATACATATAAACAAAAGTAGGTCAAGAGTCAAAAAACGAGCAAATAATTGACATGATAAATAACGAGCGCTCATGCATAAATACGCCATTATTAAGAAAAAAATGAAGCTCAAAACGATGTTTTTACGATAACATCCTGTTATTGGTTAAGCGCATTTTGTCATTATTGACTGCGGAGTTTAAAAGCGGCCAAGTGCGAGTCGGACTCGCGCACTAAGGGTTTCGTATAAATTCGGCAAGTGAATAAAAAATCGGGTGTTAGCAGAGCCCTGTGCCCGATCAAAACGTAGGCTGTGTAAGGTCATTTTATATTGGTTATTTACAGACAGAAAAAAATATTTTTATACATAGAATTAATTAAGTAGTTGTATAAGAGGTAACTTCATACAAAATTTCAAATTTATAGAACAACTGGTATTACTCCCTATTTTTGGGAGCTTGGTAATTTGTATCGAATCTTTTGACTGAGTTGACAGGCTTGATTTTTTTGACAGTTGACTTTTTCAAGGTTATTTGGTATTAATTTCAAGTTTACTTCTATGCGTTCCTGAGAAAAGTCTCGACAGACCGACGGACGGACAAGAAAGTCATCCTAGAACGGTTCCCTCATTTCTTTTGAGGTACAGAACCCTAATGGAAATTTATGAGCCTCACGCAAACATCAGGTATTTTATTGCAAAGAAATATATAGCCTCTCTATTATGTAAGTAGGCCACTTCTGTAGCAACTAAGTAATTAATATAATTGTATCATAATATGTGACGCAATGAAATCGTGAAGATTGAACAAACATGGAGGAAAAATTCGCGTGTTAACACATACTTACATAAATCATGTCTTTATCCCTTCCGGGGTAGGTAGAGCCTAGGGTAACAAGACCTAAAGGCCACGCTTGCAGTGACGTAACTACACCGTCAGGGGCCCGCGGCAAATTCATCAGATGGGGCCCTTCCTCACTATAAAGAAGTGCATCTCTTCTGTGCTCAAGGCCAAGCCAGTTCGGGGCCCCGTAGAGCTGGGGGCCCGTGGCATTTGGCCAGCCCTGCCACCCTATAGTTACGGCACTGCACGCTTAGCATGATTGTGGGCATATATACTTCATTTAATTTAGGATGAAGAAACCACAACAACATTATATTGCGGCTCGTGAACTGTGATCTCTTTACGATTTGTACTAGAGTAACAATTGACGCCACGCAAATAAAGTGGCATTAAAACAATTTTATTTTGCGGCTGCCAAACTATTGCACTGTACTATTTGCTAGGTAAGAAATAGTTGACCAGACTCAATATAATGTAGTTTCTCATTCTAAATTAAATGAAGTATAGGTGGAAAGGGGAATCTGAAACAGTGGGTTATTAGCATCGCCTATAACAGTGATTGCTAAGGTTCATCCATTCTTTCTTTCTTTCATTTCAATTCATACATTCATACATTCCATTTATTTTCTTTGCGACCGCGCCAGCTTAAATGTTTAGTAAAATTATTACACATTTGAAATTGAGATCGATTCGCTGCCATATGATTTTATGGACAATTACGTAAGACTCAAGGTTCGGAATCGTTCTAACAGAGTCTCACTCTAACAATAACGGTGTATGTACAGTAGCACTTGGTAAGAGATCTCTTGGCTTCCGTCCTGGTCTAGACAAAACATAGAATGTACCAGTTGCTTCTCTTCCCGCGCACGTAAAAGCCCATCGAGGGAACGGGCGGTCTTAGGAATCATGTTATGGGCAGTGTTGTCACATACAATTTTGGTAATATCTATGGTAGAAAAGGATACAAAAATTAGTACAAAATTGATAGAATTTTAAATGAAGAATTGGTAGATCTACCACTCAAAGTTTATTCAGTTTTATTGATTAATAAGGTCACAAAAATGTGTAATATAAATTTAACAGAAGACTCTAAATTAGATTTATTGGTGATGTATTTTTTTTTTTTTTTTTTATGTGAATAGGAAGGCAAACGAGCAAGTGGGTCACCTGATGGTAAGCGATCACCACTGCCCATAGACACCCGCGACCCCGGAGGGATTGCAGATGCGTTGCCAACCTAGAGGACTTAGATGAAATGCCTCTTGTGCCCGTAATTTACCCGGCTGTCTTACTCTCCACACCGGAACACAGCAGCGCAAGCACTGCTGCTTAGCGGCAGGATTAGCGAGTAAGATGGTGGTAGCGATCCGGACGGACCTTGCACTAGGCCCTACTACCCGCATGTTTGTACATATTTTTATTAAATAGTTCTAAATGTTCCGGGTTGGGTTCACCACTTTTAGAAATAAACCTCTTTGTGTGCAGCAGCAGCACTTGTACCTAGGTAGATTTGAGGCCGAGTGTGGTATATAGGTAGAAAGGAGGCAAAATAGGTAGATCTATTAAAAAGTTAGTAGATGTGGCAACATTGGTTATGGGCGATGCAACCAACCACTATTTTAATTCCAATTTCACCCCACGCCCACGATCATGCTAAACGTGGCCAGGTTGTTACCTTAGGCTCTGTCTTCCCCAGGGTGTAGGGTGACTATAAATCGGGATTGTAACTTGTCAACTTAGCATTGTCAAAAGTGCACAGATATTTTCGACGCGGTATCTCGCTGTCGCCCGTGACTTGCGCGTGCGCCGGCAAGCGGGGCATTGCGCAACTCGCTTTCTCCGCAGGCCCGTAATGGTGGGAAAGTATTGTCTCAGTGGACCAGGACAGGTTCCAGGCCCAACCACCAGGAAATGGGGCGTGCAGAAATTATACTTATAAAAAAACACTGATTAAACTCGAGCAAACGTCCGCTGTCTGTCGAGATAGTTCAGCCACTCGACAAAAGATAGCGCCACTCTTTAAAATAGAAATTGACGAGACTTTACAAACCGGAGTCCCGCATCGAGGGTTTATAAATTAATAACGTACAATAAATTACATAGATATCCCTTACGGTGTAGACAGAGTCTAAGGTAACAAGACCTAAAGGCCACGTTTAGCATGATTGTGGGCATATAGGTGGTAAGGGGAAAAAATAATGGACGAAAATCTTAGGGATCATGTTATAGACGATGCTAGCAACCCATCACTATTTGATTCCCCTTTTTATACGCCCAAAATCACTCTAAACGCGGCCTTTAGGTTTTGCTAACCTCTGTACCCCCCATAAGGAATAAGACGTGATTAATGTATGTACCATCAGCCAAATATGTGGTCTACCACGCTAAGGTTCAAAATCCTTTGCACATCACAATATTATTTTAAAGTATAAATAATACACTGTTTTTAAGATATATAACGAATTTTATTTGAATGCTTCCGAGTACATCGCTCGCTAGAAGGCAATGACATTTACAGTCATACGACTTTATTTTTAATAACAATTATAAAACATTGGTAAAGAGTATTTACTCAACATATTATAACGTCGATAAGACAGGCTGTCAACTTGAAAGTTCGACTTTAGCGACTATTTTGTTTGATAGGAAGTTGGACGAAAAGTGGTAGACCACTTCTTTGGTCGACCGTACTATAGTTAGGACATGCTAGTTTACGCACTGGCAGGTTTGCGAACTGGCTGGTTTGCGGTTAAGGCCAAGTTTCATAAATGGAACACTCGTTCGATTATTTTGAGTATTTTGTTTGGAGTTTGAGAACAGCTTCAGATCAGCTTGGACGAGGAACCAAACCGTTTCTCTTATGTTTGTATAAAGTAATGTCGAAATTCATAAACTGAATAAATCCAAGTAATAACGTAATGTTTGCATTTTTAACTCAAAGTACTCAAAGCCAGCTCTTCAGTTTGGTTAGGCACACTGCACGTGATCCGTACTATCTAAACTAAGTACATCAATCAATCAAATCAATCAAGCCGTCAATCGTTCGAAGGTTAACTAGAAGAGATCTCTTTAAGGGATAAGTTCGCCTTTGTACATCAATTTGTCTCATTACCTGTAAAATTAATATGTTTTATGTACAATAAAGAGTTATACATACATCGTCCCGATTTAGAGAGTGCTCCAGAGCCTCTCCACAGTACTTACGGTATCTCTCTCCCGTTCCATTTAATGTAACAACTGCTTAAAATTACAGGTTTAACGGTTCGTAACTGTAACAGTATAACCAGTTAATGGTAAGTAGTTTCCGGCCGCGAGGTATTAAAGCATAATCGTCGTTTTTTATTACCCAATGATTATGTAAAAGTTTCGCGAATACCAAGACGATGCCGCAAATTAAATAGTGACGCCGTGACTCGACTCGTTTGGAAGCTTTATTTTCCTCATAAAACTCCGCGTCCGCCGTATGCCGAGGTAGTTCCGCTACTCTACAATAGATGGCGTAACTCATTAAAATCGGAATACTCCTGTTGGTTGGCTGACAAGAGAGCCGCTACCAGCCTCTACGTTTTAGTTTGATTAGTTAAGATTTAGCCGGAAAAACCCCTGAAGGTCTTATTTCTCTGGCTTATAGAGATCTGTCTCTGTTGTCTGGTAGAGATCACTATTAAGCGACAAGACCGCCTATTGTATACTTTGTTTTTTATTTCTGTATTGTTTTGTACTGATTTGTGGTGTTCAATACAGAGTATTTGTACCTATTGTTGTATTGTATTGCATCATATTATAGGCGATGCGGCTAGCAACCCATCACTATCTTGATTCCATTTTCCATCTATACGCCCACAATCTTGCTAAACGTGGAGGTCTTGTCACCTTAGGACCAGTCTACCCCGTAAGGGATAATAAAGACGTGATTTGTGTTTGTGTGTAAGAAGATATACAGCCTACGAATAAGGGTGCGACCACACCGCCGCTTAAAAAACGAAGAAACGGTGAGAAAACGTGACGCATACGACACGTCATTGCGTATACGCGGCGGTGTGGTAACACCTTAAATAATAAGAAAGCTAAGGGTCTGTTGTACCACTCTCAGTTTAGACCGCGATATTTTAAGGGTCGTTTATCTTTACCTATGATGGTGTCTCTGTCTGCTTCGTAGTAATAAATAGAGGGAATTATAGATAACTGACATTTAAGATTTTTTTTCGACTTTACATAGTGGAGTAGAGATGGTGCGTATTTACGTTACCAGGTTTTGATACCAGCCAGGTACTGACCCAATATACTTGCAAGACTTGAAAGTATTTCTCCATTAAAGTATACTGTCCCTTCAAAGTAAGTACTACTACTACGTCGAACGATCAGATTGAATACGTGAAATAAAATACTTCCAAAGTATATTATGTCTTGATTGGAATATTTTGAATCTTATCTGTATAAAACAAGGTTTAAACTTGCAAGGAAGCAAGTATTCGACTCGTTGCGTTGGACAGAAAATACTTTGAAAGTATTATGATACCTGGTTTCTGCACCTGATATGAGAAGGTGGACGTACTTTTAAGACCTGGTACGCGGTTTAGCAAGTATAACCCATCCCTATAGTGGAGTAGTTTTAGATAAGAAGTTAGAAGCGCGTTAACCCAAAACGAATGCATCCATTTAAAATATTGTTTTTTTGCTCAAAAGCCGTCGTTGGCAGCGGTCACTGACACCGCATTCCGTAGTTCCCAAAACGCTCTAGTCCGTTTTTTTGGACCAATAATTTATACTTGTTTATAATTATAACGGTTGGTCGAAAGAAGTCGGGAGTGTGGTATAATTTTATCCTTTAATCTTCCTACGCTCGGCACTTGTAATTGTTCTATAGAGCTATGTTTCTGGTCAACTGGTCACACGACCAACATAATAAGATACCTGACTCAGTATTATGCCTGCTAGAGTGCGGGTCAGATTATGGTTGCACGGCAAGTGTGTATACAATTCGCGGTCGTGTTCTATCAGAGAATAACAAAGTCCCGCAGTCGCATAAGGGTTGACAATTAATTTTTGGTCGTATGGTATTTTCCAACCTAAGGTGAATTACATTAAACAAAAAAAAATAGTATCTAATATGAAGTAAAACATTTAAAAAGTATATTAACAAACATATATCTACTTACTTCAGTATTATTGTGTAATCTGGGTACTTTTAAGGTAAAAAATTTATACATCATACACATACCCCATTTATAAAACTATCAATTAATACCCAAGTCTCCTAATTCCTAATCTGCTTGCAGGTCTTATACTCCGAAATTCGATTTTCGGAGTTCGTTTCGTGCCGTTCCGCTCTGACTAATAGTTATTAATTTGAGAGTGAGAGGGACGGTGTGATACGAACTACGAAAATCGGAGTAGCCCCCCAGTAGAGTAAGGTACCTACTTCACTACAATACGTTTGAGTCACTGCCGTAACCACGTATCGCGAGAAAGTTGCATGGTCCGTGACATGTCATAACGAACGCTAACAAGTTAAACTGTCATACAAATATATACCGTTGAATGTCCAACTCTTCCGCGCTTTACTGTCGCCATCAGTGGCCAGTTTTGCAGAGCTACAATTACAATTTTACAAGCCTTCTTCTTCTTTTATTAATATGGCCCCATCGATCAATGCGACGATTTCGCCAATGTCAAAGTAATAAATACAGTATTCAAAAATCTTGTGACAAAAATTTCGGCAACGTTGTACGATAGAATACGGCCAAAAGACCCCTTTCCACCCTGTCGGGCTCTTAGACAACGAATGATATCCCTCAGAAACAGCAAGGATATCATTAACCGATGTCCAGGGTGCACCGGACAAAGCACTGCTCTTTCCCTCGGACGGGTCCATAACGAACCGCAGCACTTGACCACACGCGGAGGCAACCCGACTCGCACCCCTACAAGCCTAAATTATAAGATATCAACAAAGTTACCAGGATTGTCACTCTCACAAACTATAAAAGTGTTCCAATGAAATATCAATTGGTGCCACCAATATTCAGATTGTTTTCTCAGGCAGTTCTACCTATTCTAATTAATTTTATCTTTACATTACAAATTCTTAAAGATGTATGCACATCATGGCTATGGAGAGGGCTATGCTCGGGGTTTCTCTGCGAGATAGAATCAGAAATGATGATATCCGCAGTAGAACTAAGGTGACCGACATAGCCCAAAGAATTGCGAAACTGAAGTGGCAGTGGGCGGGGCACATTGCTCGCAGGACCGATGGCCGATGGGGTCAGAAGGATCTCGAATGGCGTCCGCGGACCGGGAGACGAGCTGTTGGTAGGCCTCCAACAAGATGGAGCGACGACCTGATCAGGATCGCGGGATCGCGGTGGATGCGGAAGGCACAGGACCGGTCCGAGTGGAGAGCCTTGGGGGAGGCCTATGTCCAGCAGTGGACGTCTTTCGGCTGATATGATGATGATGCACATCATTTAGAAAAGTGAAAACAGTGGTGAACTACAAGACGAGCTACAGGATACAGGCAACTGATGGGATGGCGGTACAAAAATGCAAGTAAAATTGTACCCGGCATGTCTTTTTGATCTGAGTTGACCGCCTTCCTCGTACGTTGACCGCTGCCCGGCCAACCTTGGTCTGTCACAACCCAAACGCCCTACGGCAAAACAGACCCATAATAACTCAAATTTACAATCCTGACCCACTAATGAAGGTACCCGAAACCTTCGGACTGGTTTGCGCTTGCGACACCAATAATGACCCTCGTTTATGGCCATTTCCAATATTTATGTTTAATTAGGTGTTAAATTTAAATGCCGAAACTCGGCGTCCAAGGCGACGAAATAGTTAACTAAAGACGTTTATTAAAAGTACTTAATGAGCTGTTATAAGTAAGGTTTCTGAGTGTAAAACTGCTTGGGCTCTAGTTGGTAGTTGCGTGAGATTGGTGGTTTATTAGCCAAGTTAAACACACTGTATACAGGGTTATTGGTAATTCGACGTGTATTCTTTAGGAGGTGATAGGGGTGACTATTTGCGATAATTTTAACCCGTATATGTATTATGCAAAAGTTAACCATTTTTGAGTTATCATGTTTTTTAGTTTTTTTTTTCAAAATAAGTCAAAAATGCAACATTAAAAATTTATTTAAAAAAAGTATCAGTTTAAGTCTCATTTTTTCTTCTGATTTATAAAAACGATTAAATACTGGTTATTAAACAATATTAAAACCACAATTATCGGGCCGAATAAAAACATGCGAGGTAAAAAACTATATTATATAAAAAAAAATTGAGATTTTTTTCCACTAAAATGCCTTAAACATGATAACTCAAAAATGGTTTCTCTCTCCAGCCTATATACGTCCCACAGCTGGGCACAGGCCTCCTCTCAGAATGAGAGGGCTTGGGCTATAGTTCTCACGCGGGCCCAGTGCGGATTGGGAACTTCACACACACCATTGAATTGCTTATTCGCAGTTGTGTGCAGGTGTTTTCTTTCACTGAAAAGCTTATGGTAAATTTCAAATGAGATATCGCACATAAATTCCGAAAAACGCAGATGCGATTCGAACCCACGACCCTCTGCTTGAGAGCCCACAGTTGAAACCACTAGGCTACCATAGCTTTTATTAAAAATAGTTTACTTTTGCATAATACAGTCATATAGGGGTTAAAATTATCGCAAATAGTCACCCCTATCACCTCCTAAATAATATACGTCGAATTACCAATAACCCTGTATAATACACTGTTTAATCATCATCATCGAAGATACAGGGTCTCTCAATTTTTTGATTCAAATTCTAGTCCCGCACATGACCCGGTTCATTTTAAATATCGATCGACGTATGGAAATTTGACAACAGAGCCTCTAGTGTAAGTTTTTGACACGAAAAACGTATCGAACGCGTTCGCGTAAACGTCTCAATTACCATGGAAAAATAGGCAGCGCCGCTTGCGGATCGAAACGGCAACAAACTGTTCTCATAGTATTTGAAATTTTAAAGCAAACGCGTTCGAGACGTATTTTGTGACCGAAAACCTACACTAAGCATACAGATTCAAAAATCATGAAAAACATTCACAGGGCTACTTACCCCCTTATTCGTAAACGCTCTATAGGCTTCCGCTAACTTAGCAATCGTTTGTCCTTATCTGTGAAAGGTAAATGTCAAAGTGACAGATAAGGACAAACGAATGCTAAGTTAGCAGATGCCTAGAGAGCGTTTATTAATAAGGGGTTTAGTCAAACCCAACCACCTGGGTCCTATTCCATAAAGCTACAAGTTAAAATTTACAAGCGGAAGTCTCTATCTAACACATAGGGTCAGAAAGAGACTTCTGCTTGTGAATTGTAACTAGTAGATTTATAAAATAGGGCCCTGCTGATTTATTCCGGAACAATTTTAAGTGACTGTACACTCAACGCTTAGAACACTCGTTTGTATTAATTCTATACAACAGGATTTGCAATTAAAGTATATCGGATCACGTAACGCGGCCGCTGGCGCAAGCGCAGTGTCGACAGCAGGAAAACCCGCGCGGCGTAACCGTTACATTGTCTTAATTTGATCATATGTTTCGAAGTTCTCTTCTTATTTCACCGTAAAAGCCCATCGAGAGAATGGGTGAGAATCTTAGGAATGATGTTATAGGCGATAGCAACCCACCACTATTTCGATTCCCCTGTCCATCTATACGCCCACAATCATGTTAAATGTGGCCTTAAGCTCATACCCCGTAAGGGAAAAAGACTTGATCTATTTAGATGTATTTACGTTGTCAGTATTTTTCAACAATTCTGAGATACCTTGTATTTCCGACGTAAGTACTAATTCACTTTATGTTTTTTTGGCACTAAAGATTAATTAAATATTGAATGTAGTAACCCCAAAAGTCAGCTAAAGTCGCTAGTTTATTTGTCGCTAAACCTGAGGCAAAGGTCCCCATTTCCGGCTACAAAGTTGCTAAAATGGCAACACTGAATCTCAAACACAAAAGGCAACGAGAGCTGAGATGGTAATCTCAAAAAACTCGCCTGTGCTCGCGCTTGGCAACAACCACATGACCCGTTCCCTCGTAGTTATAACACGGAGCCATGTGTCCCGTCAACTGGTCAACGACGACCAGCATCGTAAGACCCTGACTACGTATAACGCCTGCCAGAGAACGGGTCAAGTTATATTTCAAGTTCGCGGGCGACTTTCTTTTACAGAGCTTCTAGTGTAAATTTGCACACAAAAAACGTCTCGAACGTCACGTAAACGCCTCAATTACTATGGAAAAATTGGCAGCGCCACTAGCGGATCGAAACGGCAACAAACGTTTTCATAGTATTTGACATTTTAACGCAAACGCGTTCGAGACGTGTTTAGTGACCGAAAACTTACAGTAAGCATACAGAAAGGCTTACCGTGACGTCGAATTTGCGTGGAGCCTTCGGAGTGCAAGTCCGGCTCGCACTTGGCCGGTTTTTTAATTATAATTCGTATGATAAAACCCACTTTCTCGATGACCTACACTGAGTTATACAATGCTGGATTTGAGCTCATTTACGTAAAGCTGAGTTTGTTGCGCAAGAGTGACGTGTAAAGCAGTTTTATGCCTCTGTAGTAGCGTGTATAAAGACTAGATTAAATAATGTCTAGTTTGGACTACAGTTAAGTAATTATAAATACATAATAATACATATAATACATAGGTACACATAAAGGTAAGATAAGATCTAAAGGCCACGTTAAGCATGGTAGTTGGAAAGGGGAATCAAAATAGTGATGGGTTGCTAGCATCGTCTATAACATGATTCCTAAAATTTTCGCCTTAATTATTACAAAATTAAACGAATTATTTTGAAAAAACAAATTGGAACAAGAGCGACGCCGCGGGCAGCTGCTAGTTTATTTATCACCAGAATATATAAAAGAAAGTCGTGTTAGTTACATTATTTATAACTCGAGAACGGCTGAACCGATTTGGCTGAAAATTGGTGGGGAGGTAGCTTATTAGAACCCTTAGGACCTGGGGCCTTACCATGACGTCTTAATGCGATTCAGTTTAGGTTCGCTCGCTGTCAGATTCATACTAAAAGTGGCAGCTAAAACTTGAACTGAGTCGGAATTAGGACGTCATGGTAAGGCCCCAGGTTCTCGTAGTATTTGACGTTTTAACGCAAACGCGTTGGAGACGTACTTAGTGACCGAAAACTTACACAAAGCTGGTATGCAAAACCGTGCGAAAGTACATATAGCATTTAGCCTTTAGCGACCTTAACCCTAAAGTCTGTTAACCGCGAATTACAATGCGGACATCGTGAGAACCCATTGTGCACAACGTACCCAATAACGTAGCTTGCACAGACACAGTATAAACCAGTATGTCATCTACTGGGGCCTTGCCATAACGTCTTCAGTTTGGGTTCGCTCGCTGTCAGATTCATGTTAAAAGTGACAGCTAAAACTTGAACTGAGTCGGAATTAGGACGTCATGGTAATGTGAACAACATAACTGTTTGTTGTCGGTTTGTTCCGCTAGCGGCGCTGTCAACTAAGTCCCAACCCCCAGTAATTGAGACCTAATGTCAGTGAGACCTGACAGTGGGAGCGAGAAAATGGCCGGCGCGCTTGAGCCGGTGCAAATCAGGCTCGTTGATTGTATACTGTTATATACTGTGACAATGGTAATGAGTTCCCCATAGCATTAAGGATTGATCATACACTTTAATTGATTACAACATCAAATACACTTGCACAATTAGTATGTCATTGAAATTATGGTAAATTAAGAGTGAAGTATCAAATGAATTAACAGAAATCAAATGAAACACAAACACAGAAATACACGAATCACGTCTAATATCCCTTACTGGGTAGACAGAGCCTAAGGTAACAAGACTTAGGCCACGTTCAGCATGAATGTGGGCGTATAGGTGGAAAGGAGAATCGAAATAGTGATGGGTTGCTAACCGCATCGCCTATAACATGATTCCTAAGATCTTCTCCCTCGACGGACTTTTACGAACGCGGGAAGAGAAGCAACTGATGCCATCTATAATTTCTTTGCTCCAAGACTAGAATGGAAGGCATTTTTAGCGTGAACGAACAGACATGCATACAGAAAAAAGTACTCATAAACTTTCGAATTTTATTAGTAGGATAGGATGTATATCTATTTGTGTATGTAGTGTACTTATGTCTACACTTGTTAAACCAACCCAGGCAGCACCAGACAGGATGTGAAACCTGACGGTCGATACGTTTTCACTCTCTTCATTTGGATGTGATCAATTGAACTCGAGTTAACTTATGATTAATCTAAGACTTAACAAAGACGCATAAGGAGACTACACATGTACGTATAGAGCTGAGCCTCTAGTCTCAGTTTTCACATAATAAACGTCTAAAACGCGTTCACGTAAACGTCTCAATTGCTATGGAAGGCAGCGCCACTTGCGGATCGAAACGGCAACAAACTGTTCTCATATTATTTGACAATTTAACGCAAACTCGTTCGAGACGTATTTTGTGATCGAAGTGTACTAAGCATGCTGAGATGCAAGTGAACATAAATAGATATTTACATTTTATGTTAATTCAATCGTAAAACCCCCGTTGGTTGGAGGTTTATGCGATAGTAGGCGAATTTAATTAGTTTAACCTACTTGAATCCGGCTTAGCATTACACCATGGGGTGGTTATATTATATTACTACAATTGCGAAAATTTCTAGTGGAATATTCTCAGAAATTTAAATTTATTAATTACTAGCTTCTGCCCGCGACTGCGCACCGTAGAATTACAAATCTTCCTCTGAAATCACGCATCAAAATCCGTTGCATAGTTTTTAAGATATAAGCATACATAGGAACAGACAGGCAGCGGAAAGCGACTTTGTTTTATACTATGTAGTGATAATGGGATCATGTTAAGAGTTCACAGGAAATCATTATTACTAGTTCCGACTGATTACCTAATGAGAATCCTATTAAGAATAACATCATTATAATCTTCAGCCTATATACGTGCCACTGTTGGGCACATGTCTCTCGTAACTAGAGGGCTAACAGGGCTACCTCAAAAATATCATTATTAAGAATTTTTAGTATGTATTTAACATTTTAACGCAAACGCGTTCGAGACGTATTTTGTGACCGAAAACTGACTCTAAGCATAGGCAGATACTAATTATGTTTTGGTTTTCAATATGAAATGACTAACAACTATATCGCACTGGGTCTCATTATAACCGGGATGAGACAGAGCAGATCTAACTATCACACTCTGAGCCTTTAGTGTAAGTCTCTAATGCGTTCACATAAATGTCTCAATTACTATGGAAAAATTGGCAGCGCCACTTGCAGATCGAAACGACAACTAAAATTTCTCATAGTATTTGACATTTTAACGCAAACGCGGTCGAGACGTATTTTGTGACAGAAAACTTACACTAAGCATACAGCTCTCATTGTATATGACATTTAAACGCAAACGCGTTCGAGACGTATTTTGTGACAGAAAACTTACACTAAGCATACTGCTCTCATTGTATTTGACATTTAAACGCAAACGCGTTCGAGACGTATTTTCTGACCGAAAACTTACACTAAGCATACAGTTCCTTTTATTAAACTTAAAAAGGGTTATGGTTAACAGGAATAAATGGCATTTAGCATGATTGTGGGCGTGTCGGTGGATCAAAATAGTGATGGGTTGACCATCGCCTATAACATGATTCCTAGGATTTGCGCTGATTCCAACGACGCGCTTTTACCGTCTACGGGCGACAAGCAACAGGTAGATTTTGTTTTTTCTTTGCTGCCAGACCAGGGGCCTTACCATGACGTCCTAATTCCGACTCAGTTCAAGTTTTAGCTGTCACTTTTAGTATGAATTTGACAGCACGCGAACCTAAACTGAAACGCATTAAGACGTCATGGTAAGGCCCCAGGGACCGTACCATGACGTCTTAGTGCATTTCAGTTTAGGTGCGCTCGCTGTCAGATGCATACTAAAAGTGACAGCTACAACTTGAACTGTGTCGGAATTAGGACGTCTGGGGTGCATGTGGGGTTACCTCCACGTGTGGCCAAGAGCTGCGGTTCGTTTCTGGATCAGTCCGGGGGGAAGAGCAGTGCTTGGTCCGGTGCACCCTGGGCAACGGCTAATGATTTCCTGGCAGTATCTGAGGGATATCATTGACCGTTGGCTAAGAGCCCGACAGGGGGGGAGGGGGGTCTTTGACCGTGTTACCGTACGACGTTGCCGACATTTTGTCACAAGATTTTATTTTATGAAAATTTTACCCTGACATTGGCGAAGTTGTCGTCGCTATAACGACTTGTAACGCCACAAAGAAAAAAGAAGAAGAAGAATTAGGACGTCATGGTAAGGCCCCAGTATGGAACCTTTTAGGCTAACGACTAACAAACGAAAAGAATATAAAAGGCGATGACACAATTCCAGATTTCTGTGCAAATAATGACTCAGCTATTTTGACGCAAAGTTAAGTAAAAAAGAAATCGGCAATGGCCGCTGGCTCTTATACAATACGTACAGGTTTGGAAATGTTTGACGTCCGATTACGTAAAATCCTGTATGAGTTGGACCCTACACTTTTTAATACCGTAAAACGGGGTGGGTAGGGACAAAAAGTTCAAACCTCGTTAAAAAATATTTTCATGTATTATGTGCCAAGTTGATTGTTGGCGCTGTAATAGTTTTGTATTTTTTGTCTATTGTCCTGTTTGTCCTATTCCTTATTTAAAGTTGCTTTTTACATGTTTTTTTTAAATCTTCTGTCATATATATCTGTCTCATTATAACTTTTACGTCAACTGCATGATTTTTACTTCGCTCCCAATTTCTGATCCTTTTTGCTATCGAATCCTCAACGTTGTTTTTTGTAGATAAAAAATGTTCCGGCGGCAAGAATTTTAGTTTAATAATGATTGTGTCGTTTAGTTTCATAGTTTAAACAATAAATACTTTAATATAGGCAAATCCCAACTCACCCCGTAGTGGGGTCAGAAGCGATAGGACCAAATAAAAAACCGGCCAAGTGCGAGTCATTTTATCATTTGAGCGGTCGGTCTATAGTTATTGAACTTTGAAATTGTCAAGAGTCATTAACAAGCAATCAAACACACCTACGATCAGAAGTATTAGAACAGTTCGCAATTGCATTGTCATAATGATATGTAAAATTCGCAAGGCGGGCAGAAATAGCTATGACTATAGGCTAAATAAAGGGGCCTTACCATGACGTCTTAATGCGTTTCAGTTTAGGTTCGCTCGCTGTCAGATTCATACTTAAAGTGACAGCTAAAACTTGAACTGAGTCGGAAGTTCGGAACTAGGACGTCATGGTAAGGCCCCTTGAAATATGGGTAAATCGGTGGACCGCGACTCCGTCTTCGCAGTATTCACTTATCGTTATCCCGTGGGAACTATGCTTTTCGGAATAAAAACCATCCTATATCCTTCCCTGGAACTGAAACTATCTCTTTACCAAATTTCATTAAAATCAGTTCTGTGGTTTAGGCTTCAAACAGACAGACAGACGGACAGACAGACAGAGTTACTATCGCATTTATAATAATACTAGCTGTTGCCAGCGATTTCGTCTGCAAAGAATCCGTTTATCGCTATCCCGCGGGAACTACACAATTTTCCGGGATAAAAAGTAGCCTTTGTGCTATTCTAGACTTTTCTCTATCTATGTGCCGAATTTCATCCAGATCCGGTGGGCCGTTCTGGCGTGATTGAGTAACAAACATCCATCCATCCATCCATCCATACTTTCGCATTTATAATATTAGTTAGATTAAGTAAGGATAACATTGCTTATCGACAGTTGCATGCATCGTGATGAAGACCCTATGATCTTCAGTCTACCCGTGATCATTATTTCACGATTCGTTTCTTCTGTTGTCGGATTGCGATCAATTGTAGTCATTCCTATTTATATATTTTTGGTGAAGAGGAAAGCACGGTTTAGTGACCCTCTCTACGCATATTGTCTAATAAATACGCAAATTGCTCTATACGCATAATGCAAACACTTGCACCTGTGAAGGCGTCATCGCATAGATTTCTAAGGTACCTAAAACAAATATACTTGGGAGGAAAGAAATCGAGCCATCCACGCAATTTTGCGTTGATGCTGAACACACTTATGACCTGAATATCATCGTCATCAACGCAAAAATTGCATGCCGATTTCTTTGCTCCAAAGTATATGTTCGCGGCTTAAGGGGCATAACGCACCCTAACCTAAATAGTCTTAAAGCGTATTGGATAATTAACGTATGTCATTCTGCGTATCGGAATTTAAATGGTCATCCTGCGTATTGATCAACGCGTAGAGCTTAGTGTTTGCGTAAATCTATAAAATGTTGTGTCAATTTTCACAATGTTTTTTGACATAATAAAGATTTCGTTACGGAAATGACGTTTGACATTGACACACCTCAGTATTGCACATTTTGCGCATGCTACACGCAACGATCGTTATATGAGTTAGCTCAAGCTTTATTACTAGCAAATATTATTGTAAAAACGACTTAATATATTATTTGTAAATATTACGTTTACAAATATTCCGTATCCGTTTGTTTAGTTGCATGTAGATACAGACGAGGTTAGTTTTTGCAAAGGTTTTGCCATGAACTATTGGATCCCGCGGAAGAAATGTAGGTATTGTACGGAATAAGTACCTATATGGGAATATCCGAGAATAGCCGTCGTAGTCTTCATTTACAAATAAAAAGTTTCTACGTAGCTTTGTAAAGTAATAATTTGTTTTCAAATTTTCAGATCACTACAGACTACACTTCAATTTTTAGCATTAATAAGAAGGTAAACAATTTTGACGTGTCTTTTTATCGAAAGACACTTTTTAAAACTGGCTAACTGGAAAATAAGAAA
Organism: Pandemis heparana; assembly: GCA_963854515.1. Taxonomy (NCBI): domain Eukaryota; kingdom Metazoa; phylum Arthropoda; class Insecta; order Lepidoptera; family Tortricidae; genus Pandemis; species Pandemis heparana. Next base: position 34,173,221 of record OY978006.1, read on the forward strand.
CCATAACAAAACAAATCATTATATTCCAGGGATTTAAAATTGTTTCTATTTATTTTACAAAAGTGTTTTTCAATAAAAAATGTCAAGATTGTTTCTTTTTACTAATGCTAAATAAAATCTGATGTGGGTTTGATTAACTTAAAATTTGGCACACATTCGTGAAGGATAGACGCAATAAGTATAGTCGCCAAAAAAAGTTTATACCTACCACTCTTTTCGGTGACTATTTTTGTTGACTCCAATTTCATTGTCATCATGGACAAGCTTCTAGTTTCACCTTTCTACCCCGAATTATCTAGATCACTAGATCACACGGAACAATGCGTCGTGTGTGACTTTAACGCCGCTTCCGTGATGAAAGCTGCTGCGTCTGATAACAATAAGAGTCAATGTCTGCGCAGAAGCACTTTACATATATGTACTTGGGCTTTACCATGACGTCTTAATGCGATTCAGTTTAGGTTCGCTCGCTGTCAGATTCATACTAAAAGTGACAGCTAAAACTTGAACTGAGTCGGAATTAGGACGTCATTGTAAGACCCCTTTTTATAAACCACGTTTTAATAACGGCTTCGTACAGTCAGGTGTAATTGTATCTAGTCAAAGTTCCTAGTTGAATGCTCCTCTCATCTACTCAACTCAAAGGTATTTAAAAGAATGTAAATCTTTTGGTCTGATTTAAGCTAAATTAAAAACTTCATGTATGATTATACCATTTTCATTCGTACCTGTCCTATTTGGTAAACAAAATTCTAACCTCAATGTGCAAATTTTTGTAAAGAATGAGGCGTATTATGTTATCAAATAAACCTGATGTAATATTTTGCACCTAATTTTGCTGATATTTTATCTTCAGTTAATTTATTTACGATGAAATAGTTAAAAAATAACAAAAATGAGACGTATTGAGGTTAGAATTTTGTTTACCAAATAGGACAGGTAAGAATGAAAATGGTATAAGTACATATTATTCAGATTATGGTGGTTTATTATAATGTTATTATTTTAAGAATATTTTTTGTATCTGATCATTCTGATCTAGAATAAATGTCTGTAAACTGAAAGATTAACATGTAGACCCTCATAGGAATAAGTTTGCCTTTGTGTATATATGTAATCTATTTTTGTGAATTGTGTGTTCTTTATATTTATACCGGACCAATCCCAATAAGGCTTAGTTACCCTTCTGGGTTGGAAGGTCAGATGGCAGTCGCTTCTGTAAAAAATAGTGCCTACGCCAAATCTTGGGATTAGGTTGTCAAGCGGACCCCGGGTTAACTGAGCCGTGGCAAATGCCGGGATAACGCTAGGAAAAGGAAGAGGAAGAGGGTGTGTTCTTTATATTTCTATAACTAATGCATTTACTTAGGTACTTAAAAGCAAACGAACAATAGTTTCCAATTAAGGTAAGTAATTGCCACTTTCCTAACTTCAAATCAACTACCATGGGGCCTTAATGACGTCTAAATGCGATATAATTTCGATTCAGTTTAGGTTCGCTCGCTGTTAGATCAATACTAAAAATGACAGCTAAAACCTGAACTGAGTCGGAATTGAATCATATTAAGACGTCATGGAAAGGTCCCAGTTCTGTGAGTAACATCACTGATGTGTCATCGAGGAAATGTGGAGTAATGTGAGGAATGCAGTTTAATAAAGTTTGTTTAATAGCTTGTATGTAGCTTACGGAAGACGTCTTAACTACCCAGCTCAGGTTTAAGCTGTCATTTTTAGTATGGATCTGAGCCTCTAGTGTAAGTTTTCACACGAACAAACGTCTTGAACGCGTTCACGTAAACGTCTCAGTTCAATTACTATGGAAAAATTGGCAGCGCCACTTGCGGATCCAAACGGCAACAAAAAGTATGCTTAGTGTAGGTTTTCGGTCACAAAATACGTCTCGAACGTGTTTGCGTAAAAATGACAAATACTACGAAAACTGTTTGTTGCCGTTTCGATCCGCAAATGGCGCTGCCAATTGTTCCATAGTAATTGAGACGTTTACGTGAACGCATTACAGACGTTTTTTGTAAGTTTTTGTATCGCACCACTCATAACCGACTTTCATTCCACCCTCCCCACCTCAACAGTTGACAGTCCAAGACCGTTCGTTTGGATGAATGAATGAATGAATGACACGTTTATTCAGAAAAAAACATTTCTTTTTCGCGGAACTTCCTACCACGCACGGTTTTCAATGCAATTATGTATGTATGTATGTATGTAAACTCTTTATTGTGCAAAATAAACAAGACAAATACAATTGCAATTGCATTTGCAATTTTCCCGGACCGGTACGACTTAAAACGAGCCTATTCTTTCCTTAAAAAGCAGCAACACGCTCTTAACGCCCGATGTTATGAGTGTTTATGGGCAGCGTTGATTACTTTTCATCAGGTGACCCGCTTGCTCGTTTTCCCTCTATCACATAAACATTACGTTATAAGGTAATATTATACAGCAATTTGCTCAGGACACTGCGCAAGCGCATGTTTGTCAGCAAACATGGCCGCGACGCGTAATGTTTGTGGTGTCGCTTCCTCGAACGCTAATCAAATGCGGTCTGCATCGGACATAGACTTACCCGCTTATTCATAAACGGTCTATAGGCTTCTGCTAACTTAGCAATCGTTTGTCCTTATCTGTGAAAGGTAAATGTCAAAGTGACAGATAAGGACAAACGATTGCTAAGTTAGCAGAAGCATATAGAGCGTTTATGAATAAGGGAGATGGAATACAGGGTCTCTTAAAGTGGAAACACATTATTAACACGCGACGCGACCCGATGCAACGAATGTATGCGCATGGCGTCGCGTCGGATGTTCATAGTGTGGTTCTGGTCACAGAAAATAATACAATTTGATTCGACTCAACACGCGTCGCGTTGCATCGGGTCGCGTCGCGTGTTAATAATCTGTTTCCACCTTTAAAGTTGTTCCGTCCGGGATATTACAAAGGTGACAAGTGTCAATTTTGTTTACATTACAAACTCGACGAGAATACGCCGGTTGGTGTTGATCACGGATTGCAATTCGAATTGTCACTTCTCGCTCGCTGTCAGATCCATACTAAAAATGACAGCTGAAACCTGGGGCCTTACCATGACGTCCTAATTCCGACGCAGTTCAAGTTTTAACCGTCACTTTTAGTATGAATCTGACAGCGAGCGGACCTAAACTGAAACGCATTAAGACGTCATGGTAAGGCCCCAGGTTTTCATATTTTGTCAAATGGTTTTATAATTCTCGCGAATTGTTATTAAGGTTCAAAATCAAGCCCTTTGCATATAACATCGGAACCCAAGAGGGTATTATCTGTATTTACTACTAGCTTATGCCCGCGACTTCACCTTGGCAGAGTTAAAGCAGAATACAATAGAGCCACTTCAAAGTAATAATGAATCCCTTTTATTTCCTATCCCGCGAGTATTCCGAATACTCCTTTTTAGCATTTGTGACTCTACCTTATTATAGTTACGGAGATAACGCCCCTTTGCAGTGTTAAGTCAAACCCCAATAACCTGCTGAAATTCCGGAACATTATTGAGGAAGAACACCTGACGAATTTGCCACGGTCCCCAGACCTTAGTTACGCAAATGTGAGCGAGCCGCCTCACGAACTCGCGAGGCGGCTCGCACAACCGAGGGGGTTGCCAATGTTGCCATACGTCATTTGTGTCAGGACTTTTAATTTTTTCACATGGCAACCCCGCGAGGCTGAGTTAACCCGGCTACTACCACTACTGTAGTACCGTTTACGCACTTTCGCACGAATATCACGGTTTTATTTAGGGTGAAACGCCAGCTCTCGGTTTCGCGCGGTGCCGGCGACCTACATCGGCATTACGCAACGCCAGAGGCCGCGGCTCCACTCCACTTTTGTTTTCGACCGTGGCCAATCGTGGGCCACTTGGTCAGCATCCGAGTTTGCGCGCTTGTGATCTGACTAAGCACATCTTACATACAGTACAGGCAAAAAAGAGTAGAAATTAAAAAGTGGCAATACAGTAGTGTCGTCCCGTTTTCTTATACTTATAGACTAGAAAGGGACGACACTACAGTATTTCCACTTTGTAATTTCTACTCTTTTTTGCCAGACTGTAGACATCTCTTTATTCTGAGCCTCTAGCAGTGGTTCTTTTCAGTTCCGTTACCATTACGACTTAGGGTCACGGTACTCATTTCGCGGGGTTAGTGAGCATTTAAGAGGGTGCATCCGTGCTGAGCTCGCAACGTCGCATTTTTGGTGATTTTTTGCGATTATTTCACAGAAATTGAATGAAAGTATCAAATATCCGTATGTAGTGCACTTCGTTTTTAGTGTATTAATGTGTCTAATGCAATAATTGATCGTGATGGACTTTTATTTTCTTATTAAACGAGATATAGTATTTTATCCCTTTAATACGAAAATAAAAGTCCACCACCATTAATCATTGCATTGGATACATTAATACACTAAAAACGAAGTGCACTACAGACGGATATTTGATACTTTCATTCAATTTCTGTGAAATAATCGCAAAAAATCACCAAAAATGCGACGTTGCGAGCTCAGCACGGATGCACCCTCTTAACGCTCATGATCCCCATGAAGAACCAATTTTACCCCCTCGGGGGTTATTAAGTTATTACCCCCAAGTAAGGAACCCAGTTTATATAAATAGCAGTGGTGTGGCGTCCATAGAACTCGATTCCCACCGGCTTGCCTATTTTAAGGCAGTTGGGCAATTTATTGTGCAGAATTAGAGGAAAAGGCTAGTTAAATTCCCTTCGGCTTGCCTTCTGATATACTTGACGCCACGCCACTGATAAATAGTGTAATATTATCTAAGTAGAGGTATTATTATATAATAAAACCACTCCTCTGTTCTCTCGAGACCATGGATGCAAAGTCGCGTCCAAAACGTCGAGGTATTTACAAAAATACTTATTGTTTTTGTTTACGTGATTAAGTCCCGTTTAATTATATAATAATGTGTGAAAATCGCGAAAGTTTGAATCGATACATCTAGGTATATAAATAAAAATGAATCGTCGAAATGCATGACGCGCATAACTTTCAAACGACTGCACGAATTGGATAATTTTTTAGTTGTGTTTGTTACTCTGTGGACAAGGTTTGTATAAAATAAATTTTGTAAAAAAATACTGGAACGGGGGCAAAGCCGTGGGCAACAGCTAAGTAATTTATTATAAAAAAAGTCTTCGCGATAAAATGAAAAACTACCGAACGGATTTCCGTGCGGTTGTACTAAAAATTAGATTTCACGCATGAGGAAATTTTAGGTATGTAATTCGCAAAGGTTTTTTTTGTAAATTGGTTGAAATGTGACAGTAATTGTGGGACCCACCGAGTCAGTATTGCATTGGATCCGTGCGGCGCCGGGGCGGGTCATTAGTATAAAATATAGACATACATATAATGTTAACTTGACAGTAATTGGCAGCCCATGAAAAACGGTGCGTTATCAATATAAAAATAATAGTTTCTACGCATTTTAAGTTAGACGATCGTCACGGTCGTAATATTAAAAGTACACACTCCACGTTAGTGTACTTTGGGTACGATAATTGTGTTCGCGTCTCTTTCCTTCGTAGGCGAGTGAGAGAGACAGGTGCAAGTGTTGGTCCAATATTGATTTGGCGAAAAAAATCAAGCTTGGAATTTTACCGAAGCGACGTTACTTACGATTTATTTGAGAATGTCTATAAAGAGATGAGCGTTAGTCTGTTTGAGTCGAAACGTAGTAACTAATAGCGCGGGGGGGGGGGGTTACCATGTTTTAAAATTATTATTTTTATGTGAATAGGAAGGCAAACGAGCAAGTGGGTCACCTGATGGTAAGCGATCACCACTGTCCATAGACACCCGCAACCCCGGAGGGATTGCAGATGCGTTCCCAACCTAGAGGACTTAGATGAAATGCCTCTTGTGCCCGTAATTTCCCCGGCTGTCTTACTCTCCACACCGGAACACAGCAGTGCAAGCACTGCTGCTTAGCGGCAGGATTAGCGAGTAATTAATGCGATTCAATTCCGATTCAGTTCAGTAGGCTTATTGTCTAACTCGCTCGCAATCGCCATAGTGTTCATTTTGACAGTTCTTGTATGAATGTGACAGCTAGCTGATTCCGATGCCAATTGTCAGCCCATACATGAACTGTCAATATGAACACGATGGCGATTGCGAGCGAGTTAGACAATAAGCCTACAGGTTCGCTCACTGTCAGATGTATACTAAAAATGACAGCTAAAACCTGAACTGAGGTGGAATTGAATAAGGCCCCTGATGAGATGACGTTCTAATAGCTTTTGCTTCGCGAATCCCGACCAAGCGTCGAGGTTGGTTCTATACCTACACATACATATATAAATCACGTTTTTGTCCCTCACGGGGTAGACAGGGCCAAAGGTTACAAGATCTAAAGGCCACATTTAGCATGCTGGGCGTAAAGGTCGAAAGGGGAATCAAAATAGTGATGGTCGCGAACTCTTTACTTTTTGATACTTTTTATATATTTTTTAATTGTTTTTGTTTTTTGGTACTCTTGGTCTTGGTTATGTCAGTCAGTAGTTGAAGAAGTACAGTAAAAAGAAGCAGCCAGTTTGCTGGTGTTTTCATTTACCCATTACTTAGGGTGCGACCACACCGCCGCGTATACGCAGTGACGTGTCGTATGCGTCACGTTTTCTCACCGTTTCTTCATACATTTTGTTGCGATTCCGTAACGTCACCGTTTTTTAAGCGGCGGTGTGGTCGCACCCTAATTTGATTTTCCTTAATTATCATACAGTCCTCATCGCCGTACGTTTCAGTGATGGGTTGCTAGCATCGCCTACAACACCGCTGTATAATAACATCATTCCTAAGATTTTGAAAATACGGAGACATTTTGAAGGGACGCCTGTCGGTAAATGTCCACAGTGTAGTGTAGGGGTGACTTTTTAAATCCAAAATTATGAAGAAATGTTTTGACAAGGTCACTAGACTGTTTGTATTAACTAGCTTCTGGCCGCGACTTCGTCTGCGTAGAATTATACATATAAACCTTCCTCTTGAATCATTCTGTCTATTAAAAAAACCGCATCAAAATCCGTCGCTCACTTTTAAAGATCTAAACATATATGTATAGGGACAGACAGCGGATAGCGACTTCGTTTTATACTATGTATGTAGTGAAGGAACCCAACAATCTGCTGAAATATTCCGAAATAGTTATAAATATATACACTGTATTTTTTGTAGTGGATTAAAAATCCGGCCAAGTGCGAGTCGGACTCGCGCAATGAGGGTTCCGTGCAAATTCGTCAAGCGAATATGAAAACCTATGTAGAGCCCTGCTTCTAAGAAAAATGTAGGCAGCGTGAGATCATTGTATTATTATTTATTTACATGGGCAGACGTATTTTGTTTTTAGTATTTGTTGTTATAGAAGCAACCGAATGACATCATCTGTGAAAATTTCAACTGTCTAGCTATAACGGTTAGATACAGCCTGGTGACAAACGGACAGACAGACAGACGGACAGCGAAGTCATATTTACCCCCTTATTTATAAACGCTCTATAAGCTTCTGCTAACTTAGTAATAGTTTGTCCTTATCTGTGAAAGGTAAATGGCAAAGTGACAGATAAGGACAAACGATTGCTAAGTTAGCAGAGGCCTATAGAGCGTTTATGAATAATGAGGTTAGTAATAGGGTCCCGCTTTTACCCTTTAGGTACGGAACCCTGAAAAGGACAGTGACTGTCGATTTGTATTTGACCTACTATCTAACTAGGTACTGTTATTATACTACGTATACGCACAAAAGAAATTAAAAATTAGAAATCGCCTCGACTAGCCTTATGCAATACATGGTTAAAATTCGCCCGCATAATAAGTACCTAAATAAGTGAATATTAAATATAAGTCGTGCCATATTATATAAACTTAACAAACGCTACACGCACTTGTAATAAATTAAGCTGTTTTAGTACCGAAAAGACGTTATTACTTAATTAGTAATAACGATCAATTAGCCGTAATTTCAGAACCTAACTGTAACTTCCTTGTTTTCTTGTCAATGCCATTTATACAAGACTTTGACAAAACACATTTTTAATACAAGCTTTCTTTCTAAGTTTACTTGCATTGTCTTCTATTTCCTATTTATATTACAAGTAGCTAAATCCATTTAGGTACTAAGAAGTATATCGAAGTTTTTTGAAGACTAAGCTCCTGTTTCATCACACTTTATGTTCAATTCAATTCAATTCATTTAATCATTCAAATCATGTTCATTACATAAATACCAAGATGTTACTGGGTTAAATGGCGGTAGGTACATGACACCCTGTCAGGGTACAAAATGTCAACAATACTTAATCTAGAGGTATAATAACATTGTAAATAGTCATCATTAATTAGGTACACGGATTAGGTAAATACAATTTTGCTGTCATGTCAATACTCATAAAATTATTAAAATTATTAAAATCATTCTCATGTCAAGTTCCTAAACCTAGATTAAAAATTTAGAATGTCAATTATTCAATAACAATAATTATAATTACATAAATCAAGTAGGTATATCTAAAGAGCAGGTGGGTATATGTTTACAATATGTTTAGTTGTGCGTGTGGTAGTTGTGGTAGTTTTCATTTTCATTTTAATCATAGTTCATCATTTAAAAAGTCGTCAATATTATAATAACATTTCTCAATAAGTAATTTTTTCAATTTATTTTTAAATAACCTATCGTTGGGTTCATGTTTGATATATTCCGGTATTTTGTTTGCTATACGTATGCATCGGCAATACGGACCATTTCTGAATATTGCAAGGTTTGATTTTGGAAGCAATAATTGATTATTTTTTTGTCTTTGTGACCTCAATTTGTTTTTGATCATAAATAAGTTTGAATGTTTCCTAACAAATAGTGCCGCTTCCAATATATATATAGAAGGTAGTGTTAGAACTTGTAGTTTTATAAAATGCGGACGGCAGCTGTTTGGTATCTGGGTGTTAGTGAGGATGCGAACACACTTTTTTTGCATCACGAATAGTTGGTGGCAGTCGGTGCTCGCCCCCCAGAGTATCACGCCGTATTGCAGCCAAGCATGTGCGTATGCGTAATACGCTGACAAAGCTGTTTCAAGGTTCGTGTTGACTTTAATGACACTTAGTGCATAGATAAATTTTGATAATTTTAATTTTATATTCTGTATGTGTGATTTCCAGTTTATACACGAATCTATATTTATGCCTAATAATTTAAATGTATTAACTTCTTCGATTACACTATTATTGATATTTAATGTCATTTGTAAAGATTTCTTTTGTGTAGGTTTAAATTGTATTATTTTGGTTTTTTTAAGATTAATTTCTAAGTTATGGTCATCTAGCCAATTCGTTACGGATTTAAATATTTTTATTAGATGTTCGTTACACTCTACGCTATCAGTGCATTGAAATAGTATGGAGACGTCGTCAGCAAACATAACACACGTGGTATCCAATGTTTTTGGCAAATCATTGATGTAAACCAGAAACAGGATACAGGATATGCAACTTCCCTGTGGTAGTGAATAAGTGGTGTTACGCATTTGGGACGTGACCGTCTTGATTTCTCTAGACTCCTCACAAAGATAATCGATCAGTACACATTGTTTACGGTCTTCGAGGTATGCATTGAACCACTTTTGAGCAACACCTCGGATTCCCATACCATACAATTTAGATAATAAAATTTTATGAGAAACCCGGTCATATGCTTTAGTCATGTCTAATAATAAACCTACACCATATTTTTTGCAGTCTATATGAGTAAGAATTTCTTGTATATAATTGAATACAGCAAGTACCGTCGAATGCTGTTTTCTGAAGCCATATTGGTTTTTATCTAATATATTATATTTTTCAAAAAAGTTGTAAATACGGTTTGCCATTGCTTTCTCAAATATTTTTGAGAAGGCTGGTAGAAGTGCAATAGGTCTGTGGTCGCGGGGATCTTTGGCATTACCTCCTGGCTTTAGAACAGGTTTAAGTTTAGAAATCTTGAGAAGTTTAGGGAAAGAGCCTTGTTTAAATGACTGATTTATTAAAATTTTAAGTGGATCTGTCAGCTCAGTCGCACATAATTTAATTAGCGCGCTAGGAATTTCGTCTACACCGAAACGTTCCACCTTCAGTTTCAAAATGTGATGCCGTCTCTGTCTGTTTCATAGTAAACAAAGACGGCACCATAATCTGATACATGAGATACCTATTAGAAATATAAAGGAGAGTGGTGAAACAGACATTATATAGAGCTTGCAAAAATAAAAACATATTATAAGACTCTTATAAATATTAAGCAGGTCGAAAAGAGAATGTCATATTACATCTTTTAAATGGTAAATAGCATCTACAGAAAAATGCACAAAATTGAAAACGCGCGTAAAAAAAAACTTACGCCGCGCAAAACTTTTTCCTTGAAACGTTCAACTTTAATTAATAATAAAATCACAATCAGCGAGTCGATTTTTATAAAAATTACACGGAATCAACTTTCAAATATATCCTATCGAATAAAGAAAGAATCAGAGAGAATAAGAGAGCCTCCACCGTTTTGCACTTACTTTTAAGAGCCCAGAGGTTGTTATCCTTCAGTCCTTCCACGTATTCCTGCATGTCTTCCAGACACTCTCCATGCACAGCCTTCTGTATTTCTCCCCATTGCTTCACCAGAATATCCGCGTCGAAGATTCGCAGCATCTCCTCAAGTCCCATCATAGTCGCGTTCGGTTTCAGGACTCTAGTGTCATTGACTGTGCTACGAATAGAATCAGTCAATTTCGCCAGCACATCTTTAGGTTTGCTGGTTGTTTTGTCGACTTTAACACTTTTGATTATGTGTTGGACATTGTGCGATTTTTCCGTGCTTGACGATTTCTTCTCCGGTTCGGAGTCGAAAGCTTCAGCAAACGTCAAGCCGTCGTCGTCAGCGAAGAGGTCGAAGGTGTCTTCGGTGGTCGATGCTTTGGACAGCACTGACCCTATGAGGTCCGAGTTGATGCCATCACTGAGGCCCTTAGCACCTTTTATGTTTTGAAATGCGTCTATGAGACCGCTTCTCAATTTTTCTTCTCTGGCGTTCTCTTTTGTCGGTTCTAGACAGAACGCGGTACTGACGAGTAGGATCAACACGATTGGTGACATGGTGATCACTGGCACATTATTTTGTGGGAAGGTGCTCGCGGCATGGCAGTCGGGTTGCGACTGTGCGCCTGCGCCGTGACATAACTGTTGCCACTTTCACTATAGGAGAGGGCGTAGTGACGCGACTGGTTCTCGCCGAGGTTAATAGCCGAATTTTTGGCGGTATGGTCGAGTCAATTGTTTTTTAATGTTCATTTATTTAGGAACTTGGACACAATTGAAAGCCAGCGTCGAATTGATTTGGCGACATTTTTCACTCCAATTTTAATTCACCGTTAGCGTCATTAATGGTAATATGGTGTTTAAGGGCCTTTCTCACCACTCTGTAAAGTTCAGTTATTAATGATTCCCTCTCTATTTCTTACTCCGAAACAGACAGAGACGACATCATAAATAACTGACACTTAAGACAACACTTCTCACAACACACTACAGAGAGTAGTGTGAATTATTTTTTTATTTACGTGCGAGGGGTTTTTCACCAAATAACTTAGTCATTAAAATAACTTAGACATTAATTCATGTTGTCATTGTATCGTACGATTGTGATATTTGTGATTGATTTAAGATTGACAAATGACATGTAATAATTATAATTATTACGAATAAATGAGTATGAGTATGAGATTGTGATTTGTCTCAAGCCCGACTGGCTGTTGAGTTTATTTCGGCGTCTCTTCTCAACAGTGTCTCCTTTTGCGAAATACCGGTAGACTCATGACGTGTAAAAGTGCCTGTACGGCCTACTGAATAAAATTCATTTGTTTCATTTATTTCCCTAGCGGCTCAGGGGCCTTACCATGACGTCTTAATGCGATTCAGTTTAGGTTCGCTCGCTGTCAGATTCATACTAAAAGTGACAGCTAAAACTTGAACTGAGTCGGAATTAGGACGTCATGGTAATTCCCCAGTACTGCTCGTCTTTCGGCTCGCCGAATTTTAGCCGAATCTCTGACGCGTGGTTTTCGGCGCGTCCCTATTCTGCCGCATCCTTGTAGGCCGAGGCACTTGCACAGATAATTAACGTTTCATGGGCAACTTATTTGAATGCTGCCGTAATCGTTATGCAAGTCACTTTCATAACTTTCGATGGGTCCTGCCAGTGACGGATAAATTGCACACGAGACGCATATCGACGCGTGCGCCGCTATATGGAACAGGGGCCTTACCATGACGTCTTAATGCGATTCCTATATTATCTGTTATCATCTTATGTAAACTACACAGTTATACAATAAAGTTTTTTATTCTATTCTATTCTATTCAGTTTAGGTTCGCTCGCTGTCAGATTCATAGTAAAAGTGACAGCTAAAACTTGAACTGAGTCGGAATCAGGACGTCTTACGGGATTTAATTCCGACTCAGGTTAGGTTCAATTCAATTCAATTTTAAAAAAAGAGATAGCGCCATCGATACTGTCGATGATTTCGCCAATGTCGAGGTTGAAGAAGACAGTGTCGTTATTTATTTAACCGTTGTTCGGTGTCAGGTTAGGTTAGCTCGCTGTCAGACCCAGATAAAAATAAAGCTAAAACCTGCAACTGAGTTATAATTGAATCGCATTAAGACGTCATGCTAAGGCCCATGTACTCTGTTCTATTGACAGTACAATATAAAACCAGATATTAGATTCTGGTTACAAAACACAAGACGGGTATTGTTCAGAACGGTGTGTTAATTAAATGACGTGATAATAGTTAATTATACATAGTGTGGGAACTGTACATAACACGGTGGGCTATAGTTGCTACTATATACCGACCGTTTATCTGAGTCTTCGCACGCGCGGCACGGGGGCGCGGGGTGGGACGACAGAGAGGACCGAGAGGTGCGGGCGGGTAGTGCGCCTGCCGCCCGCTCTCTCGGACCCCTTTGTCACAGTATATACATATAAGCTAATAAGCTAAAGCAGTAGGGAATCTACGAACAAAACGGTCGAAACGAACGCACACATAGACGTGCGCTTCTACACGGCCCCTAAGCGGATGTCGCGGTGCTGTCAGTCGCGCGTGGCGCATTGAGAAGAGCGGCCATTTTTTCGTTTTAAATATGCCAAGAGCGTATTGCGCAGTGTACGACTTAATTCATACGATTATTACTTAATTAATATACTCGTAGAATCCATATAAACGTTGAGGCTCTTTATTGTTAAACGTTTGTTTCTCTTTTACACAAATTATGGGTGCCAACCCTAATACTCTTAATTAAGTGTAGCTAGCTACTCTAGAACAGGCCTTACCAGCTGAGATTATAGCGCTAACTAGACAAAAACTTTTCAATTTAACAAAAATTAAATCGACATCCCTAACGCTTTATTGGAGCGTAGGTACTTATTTCAAAAAGTAAGCATAGATTCCCTACTGCTTTACCTTATATATACAGGGTGTTTGGTAGCCAGGTGCAAAGCCTTAAGGGGGTGATAGCTGAAGTATTTTTGAGCATTTTGAGCGATACATGTCTTAGCCGAAATTTGATTTTTTTTATAAATTGAAAATATAAAAAAATTATGAAATACCCAGAATTTGATAGAAACTTGTCAATATTACACCAATGGGCGTTAATTTGTAAACAAAATCTTTTATTTCGGATAGTTTAATGTATATTGGACCAAATGAAATAATTTTTAAGTGTCTGTCTTGCCACAGAAACAAAATGGAGGCATTCGAAATGACTAAAAATGTCTTATTTTGGAACAGTCTTTTTTCTGTGCCATAAAAAATAATAAAAAAAAATCCTGGAAATGTTCAAACATTTTTAAAAATATGCCTGTTTATTGCTCTTTCTTTTAAGGTATCATTCATTCACATTGCTTGCTAAATCTGAGATAAAAAGTAAAAACCAAACTCGGGGGAGCACTCGCTAAGAATGCACTAGTATTGAAATTTCGCGTTTTTTCATGTAATTTACCTAGTAAATTACATAAAAAAAAGGTAAAAAGAAGTTGTAAAATTAATTAATTTACTATTCAAATCACAAAGAAGTGAAGATTAATGATTTTTTTTACCTTTTTTTCATGTAATTTACTACTGAAGTACCTATCTTTAACGTGAAATTTCAATACTAGTGCATTCTTCGTGTTTTCTTTGCTCGTCAGTGGATTATTAGTGGTAAATAAAATAACTAGACGAACTCTTGGTGTGTTAGTGTGTCTGTTCAGGCGTAACCCCTGAACGTAACGTGCGACACTTTCCCTTCGACCACGGAGTTTTGTTCTGCACGACTATGTTCTTTCCGGAACACAGATGACAACAACAGCGTAACCGCTTCCTCAATAAACGAGCGTTTCACCCGCTAACGCAACGCGTTTTGATAAAATGACTTGGTCTATGAACAGTGAACAATTTTTTTTGTGACAACAATTTTTGTGAGTTAATGAGAAAATCGCACTTTTCACTGATACATAATAATAACTCACTTAATAATTTTAACGTACATACATATTATGTAATAACATAAATCCATAGGGTCTAGAATAGGCCTAAAATGCCACGTTTAGAATGATTCATTTTATTTTTATTTTTTTCTTCTATGCTGGTCTTGGAGTAGAATGTACCAGTTGCTTCTCTTCCCGCGCAGATGGTAGAAGCCCATCGAGGGAACGGGCGAAAAACTTAGGAAACACAATTACCTATTAGGTACCTATTACAGGCGATGCTAGCAACCCGATCACTATTTTGATTCCCCTTTCCACGTATACGCCCACAATCATGCTAAACGTGGCCTTTAGGTCTTGTTGCCTTAGGCACTGTCTACCCTGTAACGGATAAAGACGTATATATGTTGCTAAAGTTAAGGCACAAGCTAGTTAGGTGGTTTGAAAATTTGACTTTAGCGTTTCTTCTGTAGTGAACTATCTGCATTTTCTATGATTAGGTATTACGATAGATCGTAATATAAGTAAGTTGGGATTCGATTGCCAATAGAAAAGTACTAGTTTTTTCGCATATCTACATCTCCTTCTAACCTATACATATGTGAGAGAGAGCCACCCTATTTCCGTTTTATTAAATAGTGTGATTCAAGAGGAATGTTTGTATAATTCTACGCAGACGAAGTCGTAGGCAGAAGCTAATCTATTATAAACTAACCCCCTTATAGGCTTCTGCTAACTTAGCAATCGTTTGTCCTTATCTGTGAAAGGTAAATGTCAAAGTGACAGATAAGGACAAACGATTACTAAGTTCATCATCAGCCTATGTCCGTCCACTGCTGGACATGCCTCTCCCATGGCTCCACTGAGCACGATCCTCGGCCACTCTCATCCAGCTCTTGCCAGCCGCCTTGCGAAGATCCTCGCTCCACCGAGTCTGAGGACGTCCTACGCTACGTTTGCCAATCCGTGGTCTCCACTCAAGAACTCGTCTACCCGAACGGTTATCGGTTCTTCGGGTTAGATGACACTGCCACTTCAGCGTGCTATTTAATGCGATGGGCTATGTCGATAACTTTGGTTCTCTGTCGGATCACTTCGTTACAAACATAGAATAAGTAAGAACATAGTAGAACGGAATCTCCCGCTCCGGCCGGACTCAAGGGTACGATATTACAGTACTCGCTAAGCGAGCGACTCAGTCAGGCTGCCACGGCCGGCGTCGCCGCACGCGCGTTTGGCACTTAAACTACCACTAGTTTTACGTAGTCTGTATGTATTTTATTTTATTTTTGTCGGTAAGTAATACTTACTTAAATCATCTTAAATGGCTTCATTTGGTATGGCACTTGTAATGATTTCTTACTTAGAAGTACCTATCTATAATATGTAGGTACGTACCTAATGATTTATAAATTTCATATTTTCCAAAACTAGAATAAAATTATGATTTTAAAGTAAATAAAAACTTATATTTTAGCGATATTCTCTTTAGACGTAAGTATAATATTTAACGGTAAGCAACCCTAGCAATACGCCTGGACGAGAGAGGGGTGTAACGATAACGACTGAAGGGGGAAGTAGGTATATAAATGGCGGCGTTTTGGACGCGGCCAAAAGAGATTCCGTTCTACCCTGTTATTATCTATTCTATGTTACGAATTCGATCTTTTAGAGAAACTCCGAGCATAGAACTTTCCATAGCACGATTGCTAAGTTAGCAGTAGCCTATAGAGCGTTTATGAATAAGGGGGTAAACGTTTAACAGTTAATAAGGTGGCACAGGCAAATTGCCTAGGAAACCGTTTCGGTCAATAGCTGTCAGCGTACCATTATACCTATATTACTTTCTGCATTCGGTCATTGCGTTCCAAACACAGCTAGCACTGCATCTGCCCATACGTTGCGTAATATGCTTGCAGTGTATACAAACATACGTACATAAATCGCGGATATATTCTTACGGGATAGACTGAGACTAAGGTGCAAGATATAAAAGAGTACATTTTTCCATGATTATCATTTTACTATAAATAGCTGTTGAACGTTAACAGTAATGCAATTACAGTTCAAAGCACAAATATAGTATCAAAAATACAAAAAATCTAAATTCTTTATTTATTTTCATAACTACATGCATACACTTCCCTTGTAGGCATAAGTTCGCCTTTGTACATTTGTATTGTCCTGTATTTACCTTTTTCATGTGTTTTATGTACAATAAAGAGTTATACATACATATATACATACATACATACATACATACATACATTTATGATATAGGGGATGGAGCCGCCCTGTAAGCAAACAAAGCCAGCCCGGCTAGCACGACAGCGCACAAGAGTCGCGTCGCGCGCGAGATAGATTGCCCGTCTTTTTCTTACTGTTCGTTCTAAAAAGGCACGGGTAAACTCTTGTGCGCTGTCGTGCTAGCCGGGCTGTATTGGGAAGCCCCGCTCTTCCGTAGATTATAATAGGTAGGTACATACTACAACTAAATTAAACTAAAGTAACTAAGGATTACAAACTAGAAACTAGATGGGGTGTATATGAGTTGGTCTGAAAGTGCATGCATATGTGTGTGTGTGTGTATATTTATCTAGTTTTTATTTGATACCCCACATGTTATACGTGCGTTGCATAAGGGTGCGACCAAACCGCCGCGTATACGCAGTGACGTGTCGTATGCGTCACGTTTTCTCACCGTTTCTTCATATATTTTTTTGCGATTCCGAAACGTCACCGTTTTTTAAGCGGCGGTGTGGTCGCACCCTAACTTGGGTGTAATTTTCATTTTGCAAAACGCGCGGCGGCCTATTAGATAACGTAATAACTGGTGACCTTGACACCTCAAAAACTGTCTCCCGGCAGTTTTGGGGTCCAGATGATACGAGTATGCCTAGTAGCATATAAAAGTTTGGTGCTGGTTTCCGGAAGCGAAATGTTCCGACCTTTTTTGGACGTAACGCCAGGCACTATAAGGTTTTCGCCCGTTACCGATGAGCTTTTAGCATCTGCGCTTTACGGTACGAGTAGATGAGCGTTTTCCAAAAAAAAGTCCAAATGTGCATTTTTTCCAGATTTAAATATTTTGGGTTTATCTTACTCAGACTCGTTTACCCTATCGATTCTCATACAAGAAAAAGTGTGTCCCAGATTTTACTATGGTTTTTTTTCATGCACGTCACGTTCCATACATAGGTACTTATTACAAAAAAGTGACGAACTGGAATGGAAATTTTGGGACACATTTTTTCTTAGGATCGATAGGCTGAACGATTCTGAGTTAAGAAAAACTCACGATAATTAAATTCTGGAAAAAATTATCATGTGGACTGTTTTTGGAAAACGTTTTTAAAAATTGGTTAAGTAGGTATTGCATTGAATTTTGAAAGTACTTAATCCTAGTCTCACTTACATATTGCCCTCTTTTAAGAACGCTAGGTAAAAAAACAATGACAGGCGACTTCTGACCCGACCACAACAATAGAAATTTCTCTAACGGTCACAAATATTGCTCGTTAAACGAATTAGAATTCCGTGTTTTTGGCACAAATCGAAAGCAAAAGTTATTGCAAATATGCATACACTAGCTTCTGCCCGCGACATGTTATCTCTTTCCCGCAGAAACTTTGAAATTTTCCAGGATAAAAAAGTAGCCTATATGTTAATCTAGGGTACCAGCTATCTCCGTTCCAAATTTTATCCAAATCCGTTCAGTCGTTTCAGCGTGAAGAAGGAAGAAACATACACACTCACTCACAACAACGTAAATAATTAGTTAGTACGGAATATACTATCAAAATTTTTAGTCTAATTCACACATCCAAACAACCAAACTTACAAACTTTCGCCTTTATAATATTACTGATAGTGATGATGATTATATCGAAACAAAACTACTGCCTACCCATTTTGTACGATTTCTCTATCACCAGCTAGTATTGTTAAGTGAAAAGTTTGCGGTTGTTGCTGACAGTCACGTTTCAATGCCTAAATCTAATAATTCGCTTAATTTTAATACAGACTAGATTTTTGCAATAACCTTGAATAAAGAAGCGATTTAACCGCCAAGGACACACATCAGGGGCAGGGGCCTTACCATGACGTCCTAAGTCCGACTCAGTGGCCAGAACATCCCTTGAATCAAAAGAACACTGCTCGGCAGCTTTCCTGGACATACAGCAGGCCTTTGATAAAGTATGGCACAAAGGGCTACTCTACAAAATAAAAACTTGCCTACCACATAGTTACTACATCATACTGAAAGCATACCTCTCAGACAGACTGTTTCAGGTCCGAGAAGGAGATAGCATATCGGAGTGCTGTGAAATTCTTGCTGGGGTGCCTCAGGGTTCAGTACTTGGACCGGTGCTCTACTCAATATTTACTTCAGATCTGCCTCAAAATCCTAAGGCTACAATAGCCACCTTTGCTGATGACACAGCGCTAATGGCATGATCCTGTGCAAGGATAGTTGTGTTGCAGAATAGCTTGAATGAAGTTCAGGAATGGCTCAATAAGTGGAGGATTAAGGCTAGCGCGTCAAAGTCAGTCCAAATCACATTCGCATTGAGAAGAGGGAACTGCCCATCTGTCAAACTTGGGGACCAACAACTACCCCATAACAACTCAGTTAAGTACTTGGGAATGTACTTAGATCGTAAACTGACCTGGAGAGACCATATCAGGGCAAAAAGAGATCAACTAAATATCCGATTTCGTGAGCTTTACTGGCTGTTCGGAAGGAACAGTGTTCTGACTCTTGACAATAAGCTCCTTATATACAAGACTGTTCTGAAACCAATTTGGACTTATGGCATCCAGCTTTGGGGCTCAGCATGCAAATCGAATGTCACCATGATACAGAGAGCCAAAGACTCTATCCTCAAAAAAATTGCCAACACACCCTGGTTCATTAAGAACTCAAGGTCCACCACCACCTTAACATCAATACGGTAAAAGAGGAAATTCGGTCCTACTCGGCCAAGTACAAGGGGAGACTGCAACAACACCCAAACCAGCTGGCAGGCCAGCTCGCTGAACCTGATCGGATAGGACGCCTCAAGAGGAGAAGAATCCTGGATAAGCTGATGTGAAGACCACAGACAGAAGAGAAGCTTCCACTGGGGACTGGGGAGCTGGCTCTGCACGACATGTGACACCCACCACTTATCTGCTCATAGTCGTCCGACTGATCGCAGGATAATACATACAAAAAAAAAACTTAGTATGAATCTGACAGCGAGCGAACCTAACCTGAATGAAGACGTCATGGTAAGGCCCCAGCACTGCAGGTTCAATGCCTCTAACAAAATCAATGCATGTGTTGTCTGTTTTAGATTCTCAACTGAGTTCCGCTATCGTACATCAAAGCCACAGAACAACGGTTAAATAAATAACGACACTGTCTTCTTCAACCTCGACATTGGCGGAATCATCGACAGTATCGATGGCGCTATTTCTTTTTAAAAATTGAATTAGGTTCAATGCCAACGACCTATATACACGTCCATTATTTCAATGCAAAAGCAAACTGGGTTCAATAGGATTTAGGTTCAACTTAAGGTATCGCAATGAAGTCTGGCGTATGGGTGACGTCGCTTTTTTTTGGCGGCGAAAAGAGTAAGGGGTTTCCATTTTTGTTGATGAATAAATGAATCTAAATCTAAATCTAGTCATAGCCATTGAGACGATAACGCCAACGAATTCGTTTTTTTTTTGTGAATCTTACTAATGATCACTCATTCCGCGGATCGCTCGCTAGCTGTCAGATCACGGTCAGATTCCTACTAGAAGTGTCAAAAATGACAGCTAGTAAAATTAAATCGCTTTACGACGTCATGGTAGGCCTCGGTGCAACATTATTTGTTACACGCACGTTACCCAATCGACGTAGACGTTGAACATCTAATTCTGTATTTAGTACTCGTATATACGTAATATAAACGTGCAAAAAGTAAGTGTGACCTTGCAGGTGCGTGGGTTGCATTGATTATGAAGTGGGTTGCTATCAAGTGTTTCAAACATACTACTAATCTAACTAATATTATAAATGCGAAAGTATGGATGGATGTTTGTTTGTTACTCAATCACGCCAGAACGGCCCAACGGATCTGGATGAAATTCGGCACATAGATAGAGAAAAGTCTGGAATAGCACATAGGCTACTTTTTATTCCGGAAAATTGCGTAGTTCGAGCGGGATAGCGATAAACGAATTCTTTGCAGACGAAGTCGCTGGCAACAGCTAGTATTATACCTAAATGCGAAAGTTTGTGAAGATGTGAGGATGTGCGTGTATGTTTTTGTGTAAATTTGTAAATTTGGAACGCTACTTTTTACCCCGGAAAACTGCATAGTGCGCGCAAAGTTGATGATATTATTGAGCGAAATCAGATCACGTTACGTCACAAGAATGACATCAGACTTAGGGTAGGCATCCATCAACACTGCCATCGACGCGTTATGCGTTTCCGTTGTTCTTACACCAAGCTTACTGTAAGCTTAGTGTAAGATTTCGGTCAAAAAATACGTGTCGAACGCGTTCAAATAAAAATCTCAATGAGTACGAAAAAATTGGCAGCGCCTCTTGCGGATTGGAACGGCAACAGTTATCATAGTATCTGACGTTTTAATTTAAACGCAAACGCGGTCGCGTATTTTGTGACCGAAAACTTTTACTTAGGACCACACCCTCTCTGTTATTTATGATGACGTCTCTGTCTGTTTCGTAGTAATAAATAGAGACGGAATCATAGATAACTGACACTTAAGATAGCTGGAACTTAACAGAGACTGGTGAAACAGGCCCTAAGTGTACCTAGTCGTGGAGATCCTTAGGGAAGGCATGTTCAGCTAAGGACTTTTCCTGATATGAATGATGAATAAACTAGGTGGCATTATAGTAAGCAGCTTACCATAGCTTACTGTACGCTTTCGTCGCTCTCACTAACTGATCGATGGGTACGAGACTTGCTTAAGCATTGAATGCAAAAAGCGGCCGTTCTAGAGTTGTAATTGAATGAAGTTAGGCAACGCGGTGCCTACGTCTAATTTTCTACTAAGAAGTCTACTAATGCGTATTACTTAAGAGTGAAGTAAAAACGAAGATTCACTTAACATACCAGCCGTGTGAAATAGGTAAGAGAAGCGATGCCACGAAAGGTTGTACCTATGTACTTAACTATTTGTTTGCGAAATTGAGTTACATAAGGAAATTTGAGACTTATTTTTATAGTCTTTCATTTTCTTCTGCCACTTTCCGCGGGGCGAGGCAAATGGTGCACGGTCGGTCTACCAAGTTTGAAATTCGAACTTTTTAATTTTTTTTGTGTGAGGGCAGTTCTCCACAAGGTTCATTTTTCGTATGACTGGACATTAATTGTAACTGACTGATTATTCAGTACACCAAAATCATTATTTAAGCACGTTATTAACCAATGCAAAAGGTGTCCTAACCATTTTTAAGCTTAATCCTCTATAAAACAAAATATTTGGCAAAAAAGTGGAAAACAAGCCGTATTTTACATGCGGCCAACCTAGTCACCAGACTTAGAAGTTGATTAAAACATAGAGTACAAACAAACCATTGAATATTATTTTTATACATAAAAAACAGATAAAAAATGCTCAGTATTAAATAATAATTACGCTTGTAAATTAAATGTAACATCAATAAAATTTACTTCAAACAACGTGTAAAAAAAATACGTCATTGTTGGATGCAGCTATTGTTTGTGAATTTTCTTAAAAACGAAACGCATTAAACGGCCAAAATACAGCCCCCAGCGTTCGTCTCCCGCCCCTCCGTCAGCTCACGGCACGCGGATGAGCAACACACGCCGCGTTACGGCCAGGCAAACACCGAAAAAAGTTCTTCCATCTTTGTAAATATTTTCGTCATTGTTATTTTAAACTATTTGTCGATGATAATGCATGATATTTAAGTGAGTCCTTAACTATGTTTAAGCAAATTTAGGTTTGATGCTGTCGAAATAAATATTTTTAGTTCGCATTAAAAACAAACGAGTTCCAAGAGGTTTCATTGAATTTGTCATTGTTGGCTGCGTCATTGTAAGCGAAATTGAGAGGGATGACAATGACCCGTTTCGCCTCCAATGATAAACCGCAAAACCTACAATGACATTCGTATCCAACAATGACGTTTCGATATGACATATCATTATAATGATGCTTACGGGATCCCTCCATTTCCCATAATTTCATTTGTACTAATTTCATTTGCCATAATGGTCACTGGCTATAACCTTCATTTGCCCTAATATCACATGCCATAATTTTTGAATGCCATAATACTCAAACGTCATAATGTTCAACATCCTTAATATTAGATACCATAATATCACTTTCCATAACGTTCAAAATCACTAATATTTCATGCCATAACAATCATTTGCCATAATTAAGGAAAAAACAGATACAGACTGTTGAAACTTACTGCTACCGAAACACGGTAGGTTCGTTAGGTTTCTTGCGACCCTCAGAGCAGAAATAGAAGCATCCGTAAGGGCTCGGGGGGCTCGGGGGGCGGAGCCCCCCGCAATATCAAATCACAGGCCACACGACTGGTCAATTAATATACAGGTTAGGTTAGGTTAGAATGGCGTCAAGGCGCGAAGCGCCAAAACTTCGCCTCAGGGTCATTCAGTTCATATTAATATTTGGTTTCTAGACATAACATCTGTAAAACGTACTTAGATAATAGATTATCGCAATACTTAAAATTACAAGAATCAAAATTCTGGGATTTTTATGGCAAATAATTATTATGGCGTTTGAATTTTATGGCAAATGATTTTAGGACACTTGATAATAGGAAAAATGAAATGTATGGCAAACGTATCGTTATAGCACCTAAAAATTATTGCAAATGAAAATATGACCAATGATCATTATGGCACAGTGTTGGCATCAATCTGAACTAAATCAATCCGGATTGATCAATCGAATTGACGCGTTAATCCGAATTGATTAATTCGAATTGATTCAATTCTGATTAACGCGTCAATCCTATTGAATCAATTGGAATTAACGCATCAATCCTCAATTCGGATTAAATCAATTCTTAATCTAGATTAACCATTAATTCCCTAAGATTACTTTTCAAATGTGTCCTTTTTTGGGACTTACTTACTGGACTTAAAGTCGATACCTGAGTTTCCCAGAGGTTCGAAAACATGTTCCTGATGTCAGTATTTCTTGAAATGAAACCAACCGATTGCGTTCAAATATCTGAGGTGCCCAAAGGTTTTGAAACATGTTTCCAACGCAATATTTAAGGCCCTGTTTTGGGTTTGGGACATTTTGGTGACTTTTCTTGAAATCAACCAATTGAGTTCAAAATCAATATCTGAGGTGCCCAAAACATGTTCCACATAGGTATTTGACGTTTTTACGACGTAAAAAGGTCTTTTTTGGACGTGTTTTGTAATCGATAAGATGTTTAGAAGGACATTCTTCATATTGCCGTCGGAAACATGTTTCGGATCCTTTGGTAAACTCAGACACCGCTTTTGAACGCATTTGGTCAGTTTCGAAAAATGGCCTAATTAAAAAGGACATTATTAGGTAGGTACATACAAAGTAATCGTCAATCCAAATTGACGATTGAGGATTGAGGATTGACCGATCAATTCGAATTAACGATTAGTAATCGTCAATCCTCAATCAGTAAGTTTAGAATTAGTTTCGGCAATAGTCAATTCGAATTGATTTTTCGCTAACACTGTTATGGCATATATATCGTCATAAAATTATGGCAAATGAAATTCCGGCATGTGAAATTAGTTCATATGAAATTCGAGCAAACAATAGAGAACCCCGGATTTTTATTAAATAGTTCGCAGTGTAGAAATAGGGACATAGACAAGTGGGAATAGGCTTATACATTTCGAATCATATAACTAGACCAGTACGATTCGAAATGTATAAGCCTACTAGCTTCTTAATTAGCAATTAATATGTTTATCATTATCCCGCAGGAACTATACAATTTTCCGGGATAAAAAGTAGCCTATGTTTTAATCTAGGGTACCAGCTATCTTCGTTTCAAATTTTATCCAAATCTGTCCAGTCGTTTTAGCGTGAAGAAGTAACAAACATAATACACACTCACTCACTCACATCGTCACATCGTCACATCATCTCATCGTCACATCTTCACAAACTTTCGTATTTATAATATTAGTAGGATAACTAGACGAGTTGTAAAATTTTATAGCGGTTGATTATTTATTAAACAAATCACAAAATCATAAACTTTTATTATCATTTTATTCAGGTTATTTAAAAACGACAGTTACTGGTAAGTGCTTACTATGAACATAAGACCTTCTTACTTACTGACTTAAGACAATCGTCATTGGGGCCTACACCACGTCATTGCTGTTAGTGAAAATGTCATTGTGGATACAGTTCGTCATTGTAGGTCACTACTCTTTTGTTTTAATCTCAAATATCTAGCTAAATAATGTTTTTCATGAAGTGCCTCCCATATAAAACTTTAATATTAAACTTAAAGTATCATTTAAGTGTCATAATGAAGTCCTAGGACTAAGATAACTTTAGGCACAAAATTTGTTCGGGGAGAATTTTTCTGAGGAGAACTGCCCGTGAGCGGCATGATACATACCTAATTCGAATTTGTGATTTCGTAATATGAGACTAGATTTATGTTAAATATTGAAATAACCGCAAACCGGCGATGTAGTAGCACTAGCAATATCGTTCTGATTGAAACGCGTTATTAAATTACTTAGATACCTACCTACTTAGGTACTTAAAAGTTTGTAAAATTGCGTGCGTTAGTGTTTACTTACTTTGTTTGCTTACCTTCATTTCTCCAAAGTAGCTGCGGCACATTCTGCGGTTAACTAACTGTAAAATTTTATTTAAATTTTAAAAAATAAGATCATTACTCTACTCAAGACTGAATGTCAATTTCTCAAGCTCAAGACAATTTCCAGTTCAATTAAACGACAATAACTGTCAACTGAGCTACTCTTTTACAAATTTATTTTCCACTCTATTACTTTAAAAATACACCCTATCACTTTATATTAAGGTTCTTATTCTATTAAGTAATAATTTGAATGATTGTATGTGGTTTTTGGCCATTCGCGTCTACTCGTGTTGTGTCTGACAAGTGACAATAACACATCAATCAAATCACTCGATGCAATAATTTTCGCGGGAAAAAATACAAAAAAAATTACGGTGGCGTGTTAAAAATGTTTCGCGAATAAAAAGAATAAAAACAGTAGGCGGACAACAATCTTCAGTTTCTACGAAAGCTTTTGTGTTTAAACAAGAACTGTGACGTATTTACGTATTGATTTTTGAGCAAGGCATAAAATAAACGCGACAGGAATTTTGTAATCATGCTTTTTTGAACTTAGAACGGTTTTATAACGATTGTAATTCGTGATACTGTGTTTGGAAACTCTTCTAAAGCCTTACGATTAAAGATTTGCTCAGAAAATGCCTTTACACTTGCCTGGTATGTCAGTGATACGGGTATGATTATAGTTTGATAACTGAAGATGGCTAAACGTCAGGCTGATGTGGAAATCCACGCCGAGGATACAGAGAAGGAGGATACCCTGGATGTTAGTGTGGACCTAATTGATGATGGACTCTATCTAGGTGAGTAAAATATTTACATGGTCTCGGATTTTTCCAGAATATTTTAGCAGATGGTTGAGTTAATTCGACTTAACACACCTACGAGGATTTTCTAGATAAATTTTTGATTAATAAATTACTTCTTAATTAAGAACTGCCTTAAGGGACTCTTAAACAGTTAGACATAGAGCACAGAATGTATGTTTAATCACATCTTTATATTGTACAAGGCCTCCACTAATGAAATAGTTGCAGATGCCTGACACTGCCCTAGACTTTAATTATAACCTAACTTTTCAGGTAACCTAGCATGCGCGAGGGAGGTAAAAACATTGGAAGCTCTGAAGATAACGCATATCCTCACGATAGATCTCGTGCCTCTCCCCAGGAGCATGCTTGACCGTGCTAACATCCATTTTGAATATCTTAAACGTAAGTATGTTTTGGTACAAGCTTGCTTTTTAGGGTTTCATACCTCACTAGGTAAAGGGAACCCTTATAACTTTACTTCATAGTTTGTCTGTCCGTCAAGACCCTTTTTCTCGGGAATGTGTAAAGATATAAAGTTGAAATTATTTAGGTACTGCGATCTGCAGAACCTTGAAGCTGTGAAAAAAACATATCAAAGTCTACTTGCTCAAAAAATTCAGTCATTAGAAAAGGCGTAATTGCCATGCTACAAAAGCCTATGGGGTATTGCAGTTATCCTAGAATTTTGAAAAGTATGAAGGCAATCTTCTGAATAATTTTATAGATAGAGCAATCCATCATGATGACGACCAGATGGCCTAGTGGTTAGAGAACCTGACTATGAAGCTTGAGGTCCCGGGTTCGATCCCTGGTCGGGGCAGATATTTGTATGAGAAATACGAATGTTTGTTCTCAAGTCTTGGATGTTTAATATGTATTTAATTATGTATTTATCTGTATAAGTATGTTTATCCGTTGTCTAGTGCCCATATCACAAGCTTTGCTTAGTTTGGGACTAGGTCAATTGGTGTCAATTGTCCCAAGATATTTATTTATTATTTATCATTATTTTGATTCCACTTTCCACCTATGCGCCCACAATCATGCTAATCATGGCCTTTACTACAGAGTGTTTATTAATAAGGGGTTTATTCTTTATCTTTTATTTTCAGTGGCTGATGTACCCAAAGAAGATTTGATATCTCATTTGCCTGAAACAAATGAATACATAAAGAAGGCTATAGGCGAGGGTGGCGTCATACTAGTCCATTGGTAAATATATAATAACTAGCTTTTGCCTGAGGCTTTGCCCCCATTCCTGTTTATACGCTTCCATACCTGAAGGGTAAAAAACGGGACCCTATTACTAAGACTGCTGTCTGTCCGTCTGTTCGTTTGTCAACAGGCTGTATCTCATAAACCATGATAGCTAGACAGTTGAAATTTTCACAGATGATGTATTTCTGTTGCCAGTATAACAACAAATACTGAAAACAGAATATGTCTATGTGAATAACAAGTGTGAAATGACCTCAAACTGCATACCCTGAACCGTCAGTGCGCGATTCCGACTCGCACTTGGCAGGTTTTCATTTTTTCTCACCATTTAACCTGGACTGGACTTCCACAAATGTATCAAATTCAAAATTATCCAAATCGGTCCAGCCGTTCTCTCGAATTTTTGCGACACAAACGAACAAGCAATTAAATTTTATACATATTTTAGATTTAGGGGCTGTTTTTTCGTTGAGTCATGAAGCAAAAGTACTAGGGCATCAGCACATTGTCAGAGGTCTGTCAATATAGATAATACGTAAGTTTTTTTTGTAAGCGGCCATTACGTGCGTCTTGAACGTCATGGAGACAACATTAAAATCTAATCTAAGATGCTGTTTTCACTTCTGCCGGCACTCCCGGAGCGCTACTTACCCGTCGCTTTTTTTATTAATCCAGCTATTTCGGAGTATCGCGCTCGGCAGCTGTGGTTATAGCGTACATAATGGAGAAATACTCCCTGTGCTACGAGGAAGCCTTCGACCTGGTCAAGAGTAAGCGTCGCTTCATAGGCCCAAACGTGGGCTTCGTGGCCCAGCTGAAACTGTTCGGCCACATGGGCTACAAGATAGACAGAGAAGACCCGAGGTTCAAACAGTTCCGATTGAAACTGGCTGGCCAGAAGTTGAAGCAAGGTAAAATAAAAACGGTCTTTTTAAACTGCCAGTATTTTTTTCTTAAAAAAACAATTATTTGAGAGTTTTTCAAAATAGTTTCTATAGATTTTTTTTCCTGAATTTTACTATTTTGCGTTTTTTTACTTGGAATTGATTCTCATACACGAAAAAAAGTGTCCCAGATTCTACTATGGATTTTTTCCTGTGCGTCACGTTCCGTACACAAAAAAGTGACGAACTGGAATGGAACTCTTGGGACACATTTTTTCTTGTTACAAGGATCGATGATTAACAATAAACAATAGCTAATTATTTATTTCCCTTTCTCTTTTGAATTAGCTACCTTTTGCCTGCTGAATTTCTTAACTCTTCAAATATTCTAATCACTTGTATGCTTGCCATTATCGAGAACAATCTTTGACACTAAAAATCTGTGTTATAAAGGCTTATACTAGCACTCCACTTGGCGTTGCGTGTTCGCGTTGCGCTATTGGCATCTTCGTCGCATACGCTAGAAACAATATAGTGCATCCCCTTCACACACGCAAATATTTGGATAAATACGCCAAGTGGAGTGCCGGTATATGACTTGATGTTTCTACCTCGCGCTACACAAGCGCCTCTAGCAGCGAATTTATTCTAGGCAGCCTTCATTGCTATTTTGCGAATGCATGCGCGAATGCTGCATTGCGACACGACTCCAAAAAAGGGGGAGGTTCTATGTTCGACTGTATGTTTTTTTTATGTTCATGGTAAAACTCACGCCTACTCTAGGCCGTCACCAAGGGGGTGAACGCGAACATGGTGAGGAAACCTAACTATTTCTCGCAGACGCTATTCTTATTTCGTCTTAGGCTCTGTAAGAAGGTATAAAGATGTTATTTATGTATGTATGTTAATATGTGTTTGTGTGGAAGTATGGATATATGTATATCAATAACGAAGCGAAAGTTCGTTCTTGCATTTGTCAAATATGAGCGAATGTTGCGATTAGTGATATGGGCTTTGCGAATATATCGTAATTGGATGTCGCCCGCGCGCGACTTTGTCTACGAATTTTTTTATCGCTATCCCGCGGGAAATAAGCAATTTTCCGGGTATTCTTTGTGTAAACTGACGTTTCATTTATATTTTTTAGTGGTCAAGTGTAAAAATATGTATCGATACGAACTATTTTTTTAATATTAGAGGGGGCAAACAAGCAGACGGGTCACCTGATGGAAAGACTACCACACTACCACCCACCTGACTTATCAATAATATGTCCCACTTACGCTGGTGTGAGAGCGTATGGTACTTATTTTTGAAACTTTGACTAGATACATATTATTGCACTTCACTGTACAATGTATGTAGGTATTGTTATTTGCTTGGAAAAAATGTTTCTGCTAAGTTTCTTGCGGCGCATTCTTCTTGGCGATGATGGTATTACTGAATTCGCTGGTAGTTTAAAAAAATACATGTAAGAGCTTTGCGGCTTATGCAAAAATATTTTTTGATTTTGATTTTTGAATTGTGTTTTGAACAAACTTTCGTGTTTAAAAATGTTTAAAATTAAAATATTAACAAGACTATAGCGCGCGCTCGCGACCTCACCCTTGAAATATCCCGTGGGATATTCGTTTAATTCGTTGTGCAGCGACGCTAGCGCCACCTAGTTGTCCACTACACTACTACGACGCACGAGTAGCTAGCACCACTAATGTCTCGCTATTCTACATCACGCCAACGCAGTTTCTCAACGCGAATGCATAAATACTTCACTTTCATGTTTGTAATTTACTGATGATGTGCTCGAGGCCGCTTTCGACCATGGCGGCTGCTACAACCCCTTCCTATGCAATTAATAACCTAACAAAGTGCCTAAGAATCAATAAAAAAAAACATAAATAAGCATGTCTTTATTATAACAAGTCATAAAATCAATTAAATTAAATCATGAATTAAAATTAGATACATAAATTAAATTTATTATTTACAACGATATTTAATCACTTACTTTAATTACCATTCAATTTCATTTATTACTTATTAACTTATTACTAACTTTAATGACCTATTTGAATTAGTCACTAATACACAACCTAAGACTAACTTGAGAACTAACTTGAAATTGGGGACGTTTTGGAAAAAGGCCAGGTCAAGAGTACCCGAAACCGACGAGCATGTATGAAGAGATTGAATGTGGATGAAGCGAAAGAGGTATGTCAGGATCGTAGCAAGCGGAACAAAGTAGTCTCTGCCTACCCCTGTGGGAAAGAGGCGTGAAAACAATCCGCCAACAATCATTCCGGGTGCAAAGGCGGTCATTACGCTCGCCGCGTTGCTGCGTTGAACGGCGATGGACAACTTCTGCGCCAGGAATGATCCGGGAACCCAGGAATTTTCCCCTTGGCACAGATACAAGAAATAGTTGATAATAGTTGAACTTGTTTAGCGGCGCTGAACACTTTTTGGGATGGGTAAAAAGTGTTAAACTCGCGTCAGGCGTAAGACGGAGGTAGAGTTTAAGTACCAGGATATCAGATCCTCTAAGAGCTTAGTTTGAAATACTTATGTATCGCGTTAGATTTTTGAAGTGTTTTTTTGTTGAGTCGTGGAGCAAAAGTACTAGGGCATCAGCAAATTGTTAGAGGTATGTCAATATAGATAGTACGTGCGTCTTGAGCGTCATGGATACAACATTAAAATCTAATCTAAGCTGCTGTTTTCTTCTGCCGGCAGTCCCGGAGTGCTACCCGTCGCTTTTTTGTTTACGGCCACTAATTTTATATCATAAATTTCCAGTGAAAATCCTGCCGCAGCTGTTCGCGGACCTGATAAAGCCGGACCCGGGCCTGGTCCGGGAGCGGCCCGAGCCGGTCGTGTACCGCTGCAAGAAGTGCCGCCGCGTGGTCGCCAGCCAGAGGAACATCATACCCCACATACCGAAGCAGCTCAAGATGGAGATGGCCAAGAAAGGTGGGAAGGATCATACCTGGGTGCGGATCCTGTACGAGGCAAGATAGGCCGACAATAGCCATACTAAAGTACAACCAGGGGCCTTACCATGACGTCCTAATTCCGACTCAGTTCAAGTTTTAGCTGTCACTTTTAGTATGAATCTGACAGCGAGCGAACCTAAACTGAATCGAAATATTATAAACGGGACGTGAACCGCGATTACCTTTATTGACAACAACATCCACCCGCAATTTCTTCAGTCTACCCGTGATCATGATGCATGCAACTGTATCGAAATATCGGGAGCTCAATAAAGGTAATCGCGGTTCACATCCCGTTCATAATATTTAGAATGAACTTAACCGTGAATCATTAAAAACTCTTAAACTGAATCGCGTTAAGACGTCATGGTAAGGCCACAGGCAGGATATAGATAGCGCTTTTAATAAGGGCTATAGTATTCGTGCTCACAAGTTGGCGCCACTGCCGCGTAAGGCTATTATTACAACACTAAGGGCCTATCTCACCACTCCTTAACTATCATTTATCTATGATTCCGTCTCTATTTATTACTACGAAACAGACAGAGACGTCATCATAGATAACTCCGTGATATAAAGCCAGAAAATACTTTTATTTTATTACTAACTAGCTATATTCCCTGCGGCTTGACCCCCATTCCATGTTTTTTTTAATTCCTACATCCCCACTCCATCGCATTTCCCGCAAAGCATTCATGAAAAATAAACCGTGTTACTGCGCGAGAGTGCTTCTTTTAGTTTAACCGTTTCAATCGTGGCCGTTCACGACGTCACCGCGTACTTATTAGGGTTGTAGTAGTCCTTGTTCGTTGCTAGAACTCGATTCCCACCGGCTTGCCTATTTTAAGGCAGTTGGGAAATTTATTGTGCAGAATTAGAGGAAAAGGCTAGTTAAGTTCCCTTCGGCTTGCCTTCTGATATACTTGACGCCACACCACTGCTAGGTACACAAATAACGCGCGACGTCAGCGTGCGTGGCGAGCAGCAACCTACTGCCATTATCCTGCCCGGCAGGAGTGACGGTTGATCGTACCTAAACTGCGGAGTGTACACCCCCTGACATTACTCACACATACAACAGGCAATTTACTTAGTTTTTCATGCTTGTTTCATCTTTGCAGGTATCAGGCCGCCTCCATCGAAGCTGACAGGTCTACATTGCGCGGAGAATGGTCAGATCCTGATAGAGAAACTGAAGAGTTTGGCCTGTCAGATCATAGATGGCGCCGAGAGTCCGGGACAAAGCCACAGCGACACGGGCAGCGAAGAGGGGCCTAGCCAGGTATCATACTCATACTCATTTATTCGTAATAATTATTATTATTGTATCATCACTACATAGTATAAAACAAAGTAGCTTTCTCTGTCCCTATATCCCTATGTCCATATGTCTCTATGTGCGGGTGGTAGGGCCATGTGCAAGGTCCGTCCGGATCGCTACCACCATCTTACTCGCTAATCCTGCCGCTAAGCAGCAGTGCTTGCACTTCTGTGTTCCGGTGTGGAGAGTAAGACAGCCGGGGAAATTACGGGCACAAGAGGCATTTCATCTAAGTCCTCTAGGTTGGCAACGCATCTGCAATCCCTCCGGGGTTGCGGGTGTCTATGGGCAGTGGTGATCGCTTACCATCTGATGCCCCACTTACTCGTTTGCCTTCCTATTCACATAATGTCCCTATGTATGCTTAAATCTTTAAAACTACGCAACGGATTTTGATGCGTTTTTTTTTAATATATAGAGTGAATCAATAGGAAGGTTTATATGTATCATACATGCATAATATACCGTGCGAAGCCGGGGCGGGTCGCTAGTCATCTATATACGTCCCACTGCTGGGCACAGGCCTCTCAGACTGAGGGCTTGGGCTATAGTTCCCACGCGGGCCCAATTGAATTGATGTTTTCCGTCGAAAAGCTCATGGTAAATTTCAGATGTAACGTCGCACATAAATGCCGAAAAACTCAGAGGTGCGAGCTTCTGCGAGATTTTGTTTGAGAGGCCACAGGTCAAACCACTAGGCTACCACGGCTTTTTCAGCAAGATATAGTGGGCAGTTATAATTAATAAGGAATTCCCTTCCACGCTAGTCTGGGAGCAAAGAAAAACATAGAATGTGCCAGTTGCTTCTCTTCCCGCGCACGTAAAAGCCCATCGAGGGAACGGGCGAAAATAGGAATCATGTAATGCGATGCGACTACACTCATCAAAAACGTCTAGGGGTATTAAAAAAACGGGACTTAATCACGTGAATAAAAACTATTTTTTTAAATACCTACTAAATGTCTAGAGATATACATATTTTATCTGTGCTATGCTTCGATCAAGAATACAACTAGATTTAAGGTCCCATACAAAATCAAAGCGAAAAAGTGGCCGTGTCGCTTATACTTATAGCTATATCTGTTTTACCTTCTAAATTAACTTAAAATGAACCTTAAGTCTAAGCAACAAAGATCCAAATAGATAAAACGAGACGACAGTAAGGGTTCGATAAATAAAAGAACTACCTTCGTTTTAAAAAGATGTAAGTCTAGGAACAGGGTAACAATGGAGTCGCAATTATATACGACAGATATTTTTTATTTGACAGAAATTTATAACACAAACAAATTTACAAATACAAATATTGATATGATATGAAATGTTCTTATAAACAATTAAGTTAACTAAGTGATTAGTAAACATCAAAATTCAAAATTACCTACATTTAGCTTTGCTTAGTTTGGGACTGGGTCAATTGGTGTAATTTGTCCCAAGATATTTATTTTTATGTATTTATTTATTTATTTAATCAAATTGACAACATTTCAAATTTTTAACACTCACTATGCTATGATCTTATTAAAGGGCAATTCCAAAAATAGTGGCACCTTAACCTGTCATTTAGTTTTTGAATAGAAACTATGCTCAACTTGTCGTTTTTTGAAAAAATTAAAATGTTCACAGGTATATACCAATCAAATACACAAAGGCCAGGCCTTTTTTCTTAAATTTAAATTTAACAATTTAATAAAAAAAATAGATAGTGCCAGTTTTTACTGTAACCTGCCTTGTCCAAACGCGACACTCTTCGAGTTTTGGTTCTTTACTTTATTCATTTACGATTCTATGTAAAAAAAATACTATGCTATATGACAACAAGATTATAACGTTATTAAAAATATAGTGCACGGATTTTTTATATCATTTTTAAACAACAATATCCATGCCCGAAATTTGTCCAGCGATATTTTCACTGTTATCTGTGTGTTCACAGTACAGGGTCTCACTGACACACAGATAATCATTTGTAGACATAAATCGCGGCAAAACATTCAGTCAATATCCATCTAACCGCCTAGCTAAGCGTTTGCGACCATACGAATGTAGTTTTGTGGCGATAAGTGATCGAAGGCGGGAATCTGGAGTTTGTAACAGGTATGGTAACTTTAGCTTGTCTTGATTATTTCACGAAATTGGTATGGAACGATTTTTATATATGTACTTAAAATGCCCTATATACTCATATCTTGTCACAATGAGAATGCGGCATTGATATTATTAATGGTTTTTAAGTAATCGTCTAGTATACCTACTTTTCACTGTAACCTGTGTCACTTTCACTTGTAATCAATATACAGGTTAACGTGACAATAAGCAGGTTAAAGTGATAAATAATATTGAGTGGCAATTACGAATTAGTTATTCGGTTATCTTAGCACCTAAAGTTAACAATAACGTGGAAATAATGATTTGTGGTTGAGTGGAGTCGTTCTTATAATAATATTTATAAAAAACATACCTCAGGTCCAGTGCTTCAAAAAAAATGTTAAAAGATGGTGATGAGATTCATCGGTCAAACGGATCTTCACTACTTAACTTACTATCATTAACTTCTCTACTTAATATAAAACGTTTCAATTATTCATACATTCATCAAAAATTCACCCTATCATATTCACTCTTTTCATAGCGTCCACAACTTCCATACCTATGTCATTTTCCTCACTTTTTTCACGCATCTCTCCGGCATGAGCCGGTACTTGCACTGATTCTTCTACCTTTTCAATCAAGCTTTCATAGTATTCCTTCCATATCTTGAGCACACACTCTTCTCCTTTTACAATACTTCCATCTTGGCTTCTGATCTCACTCAGCCCCGACTCCCGAGGCTGTATTTTTGCCCCGCGCTGTCCTTATAGACTTCCAAAACATCTTAATGATACTTTGGAAATCAACACAAAGCCTCCTATCAAAATTATCTTAATATTCTTCCTTCTTTCTGTCGCAAGTCGTCTTTACTAAACCTTTCACTCTTTTGTATTCATCTTTCGATCTACGTACTTCTTCATCTTACTTTTGCATTTTTTGATTAGCCTTTTTGGCTAACCAATTCGCACCACCAGTAGCACTTCAGCATTTATCCATACGTTCCTCTCCTTTCTCCCTTTTCCTCTTTCGCACACCCCACACATCTCAGTAGCAACACTCACAATTCCTTCCTTAAATGCATCCCATACCTTTCCTATCTAACATCAATCAATTATCATATCAGCCGAAAGACGTCCACTGCTGGACATAGGCCTCCCCCAAGGCTCTCCTTTTGGACCGGTCCTGTGCCTCCCGCATCCACCGCGATCCTGCGATCCTGATAAGCGGCTCGGTAGCGTTCGGGTTCGGGAAGCTTCACAGTGTCTTTTCGTCCAAATTTCCGCAGTGTTTGAAGTCGAAAGTCTTTGACCAGTATGTGACAGCCAGTGATGACATATGGATCTGAGACATGGGCGCTAACGATGGGCCTCATAAGGAAGCTCAAGGTCACTCATAGGGTTATAGAGAGGGCTATGCTCGGGGTTTCTCTGCGAGATAGAACCAGAAATGATGATATCCGCAGTAGAACTAAGGTTATGGTTAAAGAACTTTATTTCTCAAAGAAATTTACATTTCACTTATTGAGAGGTTACCGAGAACCGACATAGCCCGAAGAATTGCGAACTGAAGTGGCAGTGGGCGTGGCA
This sequence comes from Pandemis heparana, assembly GCA_963854515.1. Taxonomy (NCBI): domain Eukaryota; kingdom Metazoa; phylum Arthropoda; class Insecta; order Lepidoptera; family Tortricidae; genus Pandemis; species Pandemis heparana. The sequence continues at coordinate 34,209,543 of OY978006.1, forward strand.
CATTGCTCGCAGGACCGATGGCCGATGGGGTCAGAAGGTTCTCAAATGGCGTCCGCGCGGGAGACGAGCTGTCGGTAGGCCTCCAACAAGATGGAGCGACGACACACAATATGCCTCATCTAAATCACGAAATCGATCCCTTAACCCGTTCATGTACTTTCCCTTACATTCTTGTCTTGCAGATTCTCCACTTTTATTCGCTCTAGGACACTAGATGGCTGTTTGACCCAGTGCCATCATCATTTAAACAGACCACTGATTCGGCATATCACTAGGTGGTGGTCTGTATGGATGCCGACATCGCGGTATGCGCGCGTGTCCCTGACTTTCTTTCCCAATCTTTCATCTACTATTACAAAATTTATCATACTCTTCAAACCTCCTTTCTCCCTCGTATACATAATGGATCTTTTTATGTGCAAACATAGTGTTCGACACACAAGATTCCATTCCAAATACACCTCAAGTACACTTTTCCCATTTTCATTCACTCTTTCATCACCAAACACTTTTTCATATCCCTTATGCTGTCTTCCTACCCATCCGTTAAAATCACCTAACATGATAATCCTTAATCCGAAAGGATTATCATGTTAGGTAGTATAATGAGAATTATACTTGCATTTATTCAGAGCATCTCCCACTCTATCCACGAATTTGCCTCGTTCGGTTTTATCTTTACAGACCCACTTGATCCTACGTCTGTCGGTGCATACACATCAAGGATGTAGATATGGAAGTGAGACCAACCTCTTTTTTCTAACACAAACAAACCTGGAACTCGCACACTAACACACTCACACACTCAGCCACTCTTGCGGAAAGTATGACACCAACTCCCTGACAGCCTCGATTGGTACCAGACCAATATGCCCTGTAAGAGTCCATGTTCGGTGGTGTCACATTTTCCGCTTGGTCTCAGTCACACACACAAACATTCAAACATTCAAAATAGCGAAGCCGCTCTCCGTAGCCCATTTCTCGTCCCCGTGGTGAACGAGACATGACGGGTTGCGAACCTCGTTGCCGCCATCCTGGGCATCATTTGTTTCATAAATGGAATCATTTCTTACCCACGAGAAGCTAGGGAACAAAATGTCCATCCTGGCAGAGCTCCGCATGCCAGGATAAGGCAGCCTCTAACTGGGGTTGCCTGGTCCCCAAGGCTAATTGAACGCTTACCACTAGGCACGCCTCTTCTAGACACGCATCTCTCGGCACGGCAGACCTTAGATTGGCGGACAGGCAAAGGAAAACGGAGAGGTAGGATAGAAGGGTGAAATGGGATTAGTAGGATATGGTTTGATGGCATACTACAGCAACGGAAGACTGATGAAGCGACCGTAGTAGCTAAAGGAGGCCGGGGTCGCATACCCGTGTACTAAATCACAAAATGCCGGACAGGCATATCCTAATATCTACTCTTTCGTACATAACCTAGAAAAATTAACTTTAACTTGTATTGTTTTCTCTACTAACCTGTTCAATGTAACTTTAACCTGTATCCCCAAAATTTCAACAAGCCTCAATTTCTATATTTTTATGAATATTGTGGTGCCTTTTACAAATATGCCCAAATTGTAATATTTTAAAAATATTTTTCATATTCCGTTGGTAAAAAAGACCCATTTTATTTTTACAAAAAACTTTAACCTGTCGGTGCCACTATTTTTGGAACTGCCCTAAACCATTGTAAGTATTCCCTGTGAAAAGAGGTAGACGCCAATATTTATGTATTTTAGCTAGGATTAATTACTTATTTTATTGTTGGTATTGTTTTAGACAGACAAGACAAGACATTTATTAGCTTTGATGCAAGATACCAGGATACAAGATCAAACCCTGTAAGGGCACTGCTAATATTATATTCGTATTTGACGTGAATCTGCAATTAACGGCAAAATTGTTGATCGAAGGCAGTGTTATAGCATTTTTTAGTTCTGGTAATATGATATAAAAAATTAAAATTCTTACTATAAAAATCTACTCCATGCATCTACTGTTCTGTTAAACATAAGTTGGCGCGTGTGTATTGGCCCAACCTTGGCCAAACACGCGCGTACTTTCCGTAGTGTAGTGTACTTCTAGAATGGTTCATTTTGCTCGAATTTTCATATTATTTGTTGTTTTAAAGCTTAAAGTATGTATTATTCTGCCGAAAGTGAGACACGTCAAGATAAATTGCTTTTACGGTAATTATTTTTGCAGTTTATGAACGCACACTGCGGCATTTTGAAAGGTGTTTACATTGGCGGTGTTTGGATGGGACTAAACAAAATAGAGGCTCACCCCACAAGTGAGGCGTTATTTGTCGAGGCGTAGTTTTTGCGTTGACCTGACATCTAGTTGTATTCTTGATCGAAGGTGCTATGAGACGTTGCTTCGTACCAAATTTCAAGATTCTGAGTTCACGGGAAGTACCCTGTAGGTTTTTGATTCTCTTGAGAGTTTCGAAAATTTGCGGAAATTTGCGGCATAAACGGCTGTATCTTTTGATTGCGTTGGCTTAGAAGTTTCATTTCACAGCTCCAAGGGACAGTAGACCTGAGTATTTGATATAAATTTCAGCTTGATACCTCCACGCGCTCCTGAGAAAAAGGGTTTTTACACACGGACGGACGGACAACAAAGTGATCCTATAAGGGTTCCGTTTTTTCCTTTTGAGGTACGGAACCCTAAAAATATGGGGATGACGAGAGATAATGATTATCGTATTTGTTTTAGCTGGACGGTTACAGCGAGCAGAACATGGTAGACGGCAGTATAGCGGCCCGCGACGCCCCCTCCGCCTGCCGGCTGATGTGGTTCGTGGAGCCCATGGCGTGGATGCGCCGTGTCGCCCACGATCCCCACGGAAAGCTGCACTGCCCCAAGTGCAGCAACAAGATAGGCAGCTTCAGCTGGGTCTGCGGTCGGTATACCAATACCATACCAGTACCATAGCAATACCACACATACCATACCAATACCATGCAAATAACGTGCTAATATAAGTTTTATACCATACATAAATGTACCAATACTATACATATACCAATATACCATACCAATACCAATACAGGGTGTTACAAAACTACCCGTAAAGCCGAAAGGAGGTTAAATGTGACTGTGCAAGACTGCACCTTTTTAGATCTTTTTTACTTTTTTTATTGTTTATGGTTTTTTGACTTTGATTATACGTTTTTGTTCTATAAGGAAAACCAGTGCCTATTTATTGTAGTCTTAAATAGTGACCTTATAACAAAGTCCATTTACAATATTTAAAAACCCCAGTATGGTTTCCTGAGATGACAGTTTACTAGGGTTGACAATATTTTTGGCTTTGATATTTTACGGTGTTTTTTGTAACTCGTACATATACCAATACCATACCAAAATACCCTACCAATACTATACATATACTCATATACCATGCCAATATCAATATAATACCATACTAATACCCAGAATACCATTACCGTCATATGCCATACAAATACCATACCAATACCACATCACCTATTTCATTTAAAGTTATACTATACAGGTCGATTCACTAGAGCTGGCACGAATGGATTGAATGAGTTAACGATAATACTATGTGTGTATAACAAAATGATTAAATACAGATTGAGGTTTCTTTTCTCGAGTATTATGTACTTGTTTACAAAATATCAGGAGGTCCCTGTACAAAAACGTCACACACAGTGACAAGTGACATTACTTCGTTCAATCCATCCGTGCCAGCTCTTGTGAATCGACTTGTACTTCCTGGTATGGTGACCATGCCAATACCAATATACCATACCACTCAGGTTTTTAGTTCTTTTTTTAATTTACGATTTAGCAGATAATTATAAGGTCAAATGAATCGGTTGTCAAACATTTTGTCGGTCAAAATGACAGAGTAAATAAATCTTATCTGAAACCTGGTGGGAGATATCAGGAACTTCATTATCTCCTATATACGTCCCACTGCTGGGCACAGGCCTCCTCTCAGTGTGAGAGGGCTTGGTCTACAATTCTCACGCGGGCCCATTGGGAACTTCGCATAAGCTCATGGTAAATTTCAGTAATGTGTACAGATGTAGTGTGAATGAAATGATTTTCATTGAATCCCATGCGGTTTTCAACTTTAACGACATTTAAATAAGGTTCTTATTTATAAAAGAATTTAACGCGCGAGTTAGATTACCCGTCTCTGTCTAGAACAAACTGTAAGAAAAAGACGGGCAATCTATCGCGCGCGCGACGTGACTTGCGCGCTCTCGTGCTAAACGTGCCGACAGCTGCATTGTATACACGACTTTAATAACACTCCACTAAAGTTGTAAACCGGATAAAATTTTACGAAATTTCACATTAGTGGGCGAAGGTTCGTGTCGCGTTGTCGCGATAAAAGTTCGAGTTCGTCTAAACACGAACTACGTGGCCACACTTAGACCAAATTATCGCGATAAAAACTTCGGGCGAACTATGTCGCGCAACTAACTCTATTTGACGGGAAAATAAACTAAGAGCGCAAAGAAACAAAAAAATAGAGGAAGCGTTTTCTTTGTATTGTATGTCTGTAAACAATTATTTAAATGTCACTTGTCAAAATTGACGTACATTTCAGAAATTTCAAAGTACGAAGTGTTGACACTTGCACGAACACGAACTCTGTCGCGATAAAATCCTTTGATCTGCGCTAGATACCGACAGGAGGCCGACAGTTTGAGTTCGCCCGAATGATTCGCGATAAAGCGAACTGTCGTCCACACATGCCGCAATAGGGCGAACCTTCGTCGAATCCCGCTAATGTAGAGCATATGTGCTGCTCGATTTGTCGATAGCCAGGCACTCTCTGGCCGACTCGATCCTCTGGCTGTGCGGAGGGATGTGGCATCCCTCTGCATATTGTACCGAATTTATCATGGGGAGTGCTCCGATGAACTTTTCGATTTGTTGCCTGCGGCTAAATTCCACTACCGCACGTCGCGGAACCGTCTGTCCTTCCATCCTCAACATCTTGATAGTTGGCAGTCAAGTACTGTGCGTTTTAAACGCAATTTCTTTCCTCGTACGACAAAGATGTGGAACCAACTTCCTGCTGCAACATTCCCCGAGCGGTACAACTTAGGGATCTTTAAAAAGCGAGCCTACCTGTTCCTGAAAGGGCCGGCAACGCACCTGTGATTCCCCACGTCTTGCAGGTGTTCCTGGGCGATGGTGATCACTTTCCATCAGGTGACCCGTCTGCTCGTTTTCCCCCTCTAATATAAAAAAAAAAAAAAAAAAATGTGACCGTAGCATTACAGGAACTTTTTTTTTTTCAGGATGCAAATGTCCGTGCGGACAGAAAGTGGCACCGGCTTTCTATTTGGTGCCGTCAAAAGTGGAATGGTCCAACATTGTTCAGAATGTACAGGTCACTGTGTGAGTGCGCTTCACAAGTACTGACAAGAAAAGTATGACCGGGAACCATTGACGTAACAATAAACAGCTAGACTCCCAATCACGCTCAAGAACTGTCGGAAGCGAAAGTCTGCACGACGCGTCTATTGTGCAGAGTTTTGGTTCAGTCGTGTTTCGACCGCGCTTCGATAACAATGTACATGTCTCTTTCGCACCGTAATCTCAAACGCTTGAGAACAAGAGACAGACAGGTTTCCAGCGCGTGGCGTCGTGTTATTACTTCTCACGATCGTATGCAATTGACATTAAACATTACTGCCACGAAATAAGGTGTTAATTTGAAGGAATATGTTAATGTTATCTGTGTAAGTTGATGTGTTGACATACACAACACATAGACAGCGCCGCTCGGACGTTTCTTGAGGCCTTGTGTTTGCGATTGGGAGTCTAGTTGTTTATTGTAAGTCAATGCCGGGAACGTAACCATAGCAACGAGTGACAAGAAATTGCGAAAATATACTCAATCAAAATATTACAATATTCAACCAATATTCGCCCGTGCTGGTCTGGGAAAGATAAGACATACCCCCTTATTCATAAACGCTCTAGGTTTCTGCTACCTTAGCAATCGTTTGTCCTTATCTGTGAAAGGTAAATGTCTAAGTGACAGATAAGGACAAACGATAGCTATAGAGTGTTTATGAATAAGGGGGATAGAATGTAACAGTTGCTTCTCTTCCCGCGCACATGGTAAAAGCCCATCGAGAGAATGGGCTTAGGAATGATATTTTATCGAATCAGGCGTTACTTTGCGGAGGTCCATTTCTTTGAACACAAAATATTTACCTTGCTACTCCGCTACTTACGTGCAAGATAACCAAGCCTGTGCGAAATATATACGTTTTGCATGCAAGCCCTACTGCCACACAAAACGCACACAAATCCCACAAACTTAATTAATCATATCACCACACAAACACTGACGCGCGTTTCGATCCCTCTACGGGATCATTCTCAAAGTCAAGTTAGGAATGATGTTATAGGCCAGCGTTTCCCAACCTTTTTCAGCCACGGACCCCTAGGAAATCAAGCACAGTTTTCACGGACCCCCTTAATAAAATAAGCAGCAAAAAAAATCGGATTAGGTATTTATCTTAGTTATTACAGATACAAAATAACGGGACTCATTAGCATTTACGTATGGTCCAGAGATGACACCGCGGAGCCCCATACATGTACTTGCGGACCCCCAGGGGTCCACGGACCACATGTTGGGAAACACTGTTATAGGCGATGCTAGCAACCCATCACTATTTAATTCTCTTTCACGCCCACAATCATGCTAAGCGTGGCCTTTAGGTCTTGTTGCCTTAGGCTCTGTCTACCCCGTAAGATAAAGACTTTCAGCCTTATTCATAAAAAGTTAGAGGCTCGCTATAAGCTCGCTATAGGACCGATGCAAAAAAACATGATTCATAAACGTCAATTAGCGCTTATCAGTCCTTCAAGGGTCTGTTAAGTCTTCCGAAAGTTAGTGGACCGTAGACCCTCCTTTATCTCTCTGCTAACTCACAAAATGGCCGCCACAAAATATGAACAGCTGATTTTGGCAAGAGCAAAACCATACGCAAGACAGTTTTTTTTGTTTTAAGTTTGTATCCCCTTCGAGAAAGGTAAAGGAAACTAGATCCACACTGCCTCGTCTGTCGTGTTAATTCGCTGGTTTCCCGCTAATTCGCTGCCACTGCTGTCAATTTTTTTTTTTATTCACTAAAAAGCCATTTATGGTCTATGATTTGTCAAGGTGACAACATAACGCGTCTAATCCATTCATCAACAGCTCATTAGTTAACAGACTGCTAGCAAGCGTTTATGAATCATACTTTTTAACAACTGTCAAATAAGCTTAATCAGTTTGTTAACTAATGAATTGATCAAACCTCAATTAAGGATTTTTTATGAATAAGGCTGTTTATGTATGTACTTATTTTAAAAGGACTTAACTCCGAGTAAATATTAAATATTAGGGAACAATTCATACAAATTGACCTAGTCTCAAAGTAAGCGCTAGTAAGGCTTGTGTTACAGGTTGTGCTCATCACACAAATATATGCCCTTATGGATTCGAACCCGGGACGCTTGCTTCGCAGGCAGTCACTACCAACTAGGCCAAACGCGTCGCCGAATATACGGCAGAATAGACCATCATGCCTTTGTTTTTTCAATGGCCCCTATTTCACTAACGCGACAATTGTCAGCGACATGTGACAAGTCGCAACGCAATGCGCATTCAACACGAAGCCAGCCGGCGTAGCCTCGTTGAGTTTGTAACAGGGATGTTATGGATAAATAATTTCGGATATTGGTAAATATAATATCGGTTGGTAAATATAATATAATATCGGTTTCGGTTACGGTTATGAATATTAAATTATTTCGGATTATCCGATAGTTTCGGTTACGGATATGGATATCCATAACAACACTGCTGTGCACCTCGCGCTGTGACGTCATTAGGTAGCGGGAGAGGTGTCGCATTCCAGCGGAGTGCACAGTTAATTCGTACGAGTTGTAGTATTTAGTTAGACTCCGCCCTATCCGAAACTATCCAAAACTTTTATTTCGGATTCGGTTACGGATATTTTTTTATTTCGGATATCCGATAGTTTCGGTTACGGATATGGATATCCATAACAACACTGCTGTGCACCTCGCGCTGTGACGTCATTGGTTTGTAATGCGAGTTTGTCACATGTCGCCGACAATTGTCGCGTTGGTGACACACGCCAACGCGACCAAAATCGGGTCACTTGCTAAGGGCAATTATCACGTTGACCTCAAAATTAATGCGACAAGGTCAATCATCATCATCATGTCAGCCGAAAGACGTCCACTGCTGGACATAGGCCCAGTGGCGTAACTAACGTTATGTATGTCTGTTGGTGTCCCGATTAAACCAATAAATAAATATAGGGTGGCAGGGCTGGCCAAATGCCACGGGCCCCCAGCTCTACGGGGCCCCGAACTGGCGCGGCCTTGAGCACAGAAGAGATGATAAATAAATAAATAAATAAATACCATGGGACATATTACTCCAATTGACCCAGTCCCAAACTAAAGTCGTCACAATTTAAAAGGCCCGTTTTGACAGTTCACGCCCATGAAGTTCTCTATTTTTTATCGATCTCAATGTTCTGAAGGTAATTACATTTTTCATTGATGGGTACCGCCCACTCAGCTAAGTGCTGTGCATAACGATTTTTTCATATTGTCCACAGACTATTAGTTAAGGAAAATATAAATCGATCAAGATATTTTTTTTAAGGCCGACTCGCACTTAAATTGTAAATTAGACCAATTGTAAATTACCATTTCAAAATACCTACAATATCAATTTAATTAAAATTTTCTAATCCGAACTTTAATCCAGTGCACTTTACAATACATATTCAAATCGATCAAATACTCATGCAAACTTGAATCGATTTATCGTGAGTATCGAGTACCGAGTCGTATGGTTACATCACTAGTTACGTCGGGAAGACAAATGTCAAAACGGGCCTTTTAAATTGTGACGACTTTAAGCATAGCTTGTGCTATGGGTACCAGGCAACGGATAAACATACATATATAATGCAGATAAATACATACTTAAATACATACAACATCCATGACTCGGGCACAAACATTCGTATTCATCATACAAATGCCAGCCCCTACTGGGATTCGAACCCGGGACCTCTAGCTTCATAGTCAGGGTCACTAACCACTAGGCTATCCGGTCGTCAAATCCACTTCTTTAAAGTGAGGAAGGGCCCCGATGAATTTGCCGCGGGCCCCTGATGTTACATACTCATACTCATACTTATACTCATTTATTCGTCACTACATACGCCACTGCATAGGCCTCCCCCGCGTTCCACTCGGACCGGTCCTGTGCCTTCCGCATCCACCGCGATCCCGCGATCCTGATCAGGTCGTCGCTCCATCTTGTTGGAGGCCTACCAACAGCTCGTCTCCCGCGCGGACGCCATTCGAGAACCTTCTGACCCCATCGGCCATCGGTCCTGCGAGCAATGTGTCCCGCCCACTCCCACTTCAAACCACATCAAATGTATCATCCGCTTAGCTACTATTTATATGTGTAAGTAATAATAATGTTATTTAATATAATAGTAGCGTGCCTATTGTATTTTATGCAACCGTCACATAATGAGGGTTCCTTAAGACGACTAGTGCCTTCAAATGCTGTAAATTAGGTACTTTCTATAGCCTACTTCTCGTAAACGGCTGAGCCAAAAAAAATATATATATATATATGAATTATCAACTCTTATACAACATTTGCAACGTAGGTCGTTTAGGTATCAGCAAAAGTTCAGTATTTAAATAAAGTTCAACCGAATGGTGTTTTTTTTGGATTGCATTCCCTACTGCGCCTAAACGGAAACGACTTAAGAGGGTGCATCCGTGCTGAGCTCGCAACGTCGCATTTTTGGCGATTTTTTGCGATTATTTCATAGTAATTGAATGAAAGTATCAAATATCCGTCTGTAGTGCACTTCGTTTTTAATGTATTAATGTGTCCAATGCAATGATTAATGGTGATGGACTTTTATTTTCGTATTAAAGCGATAAAATACTATATCTCGTTTAATAAGAAAATAAAAGTCCATCACGATGAATTACTGCATTAGACACATTAATACACTAAAAACGAAGTGCACTACAGACGGATATTTGATACTTTCATTCAATTTCTATGAAATAATCGCAAAAAATCAGCAAAAATGCGACGTTGCGAGCTCAGCACGGATGCACCCTCTTAAGAAAATATTTTAATGTAAAATAAATTAAGAATCCGATGTACTTTAAACACAGCGTAGCATTTGTAAATCAATAGACTTTCTCATCGCGAATAACAGCAAAAACAATGAAAATTTGCAAAAGTGTGTGATTTTCTTTACTCCTCACACGTAAAGAAAAATACAAAGACAACATTTTGAAGGCACTATAGTCGCCTTAAACTTAAAACACGAGTGTGGTTTTTCGAAACGAGCCTCGGCGAGTGTTTTAACCCTAATTTATGTACATAACTTTATCTACACGCATATCATTAGTACCTACTCTAAGATGGGTTCAGAAGCAGTAGAGAAATGACCAGCATTATTACAACCAATTATACTAGATTCTGTCTACCCTGTAAGGGATAAAGACGTGATTTATGTAAGTACTTTCTTGTCTGTGGTAGTAGGTAAAATCTGTTATTTCAGTATAGATTTTTTTAAAGGTGTAATAACTGGACCCTATTTCATAAAGCTACAAATTCCAATTTACAAGCGGAAGTCTCTATCTATAGTCTGGCAGCTAAACCACTGCAGCCAGATGACACTTCCAAATGTCATTTTACGAAATAATGATACCACATTTATTTCACTACTGCTCGACTAAGGTCACGTAATGAATGATTTGATTATTGAACGAACGAAATATTTTATGAATGTCTCAATGTCACATTCCTAGTTTAGTATATTTCAAAATAAGCGCGATACTTTTGAGGCATTCAAGGTTCATATTAACATAGTAGATAAAATGTGCGATGACTTTGTAATAAACGTAAATAGTGACAGCAGCAGTGAAACTGATTCGGAATAATTTAAGTTTTTAAGTAAAAGTACAAAAGTAGAAGAAAATATTAATGTGATAATTGTTGTTTTATTTATTGCAAAATGGGTAATGAGTTGAAAACTGGTAACTGATTTGACATGCTTCCGCAAATTTCCAAATCGCGCTCTTACACTACTAACTAGAAAACATCCAAAAAAAACTTATTGAACAAACCATTTTATTAAAATACGCTTTGAAAATTCTCATTTATGACGCAAATTAATTTAATTACATCGTTCATTCTTTCATTCACTCACTAAGTCACATCACTATTTAATATTTGCCAAAAACTGACAACACTGAAAGTGTCATCTGGCTGCAGTGGTTTATCTGCCAGACTATAACACATAGCGTCAGAAAGGGAATTCCGCTTGTAAATTGCAACTTTTAGCTTTATGAAATAGGGTCCTGTAGGCTTATTGTCTAACTCGCTCGCAATCGCCATCGTGTTCATTTTGACAGTTCTTGTATGAATGTGACAGCTAGCTGATTCCGATGCCAATTGTCAGCCCATACATGAACTGTCAAAATGAACACGATGGTGATCGCGAGCGAGTTAGACAATAAGCCTACAGGTTATTTCCTACGGTGTCTGAAAGCGTTTAGAGCACAAATGATATGTGCGTAGATACACATAAATATACTATGTATAATAATGTTTATACCATTTCAAATCTGCCGATGTCGATAATATAAACCTAAACTGTCAGTCAGTTGTAATTGCAAACAATGTAAACAAAGCTTGTATTTAAAATGTCTTTAATTTCCATTTTCCCTCATCAAACACTGCTAAATCCGTGTGTTATTTCATCAATACTTACCAAAACATTATCCTGAACCGTTAAAACAATAAACAAGTGCTAGAATATGGATATTTCATTAAATGGTTTATTTACATTGTTCGCAATTTCAATTGACAGCTACTTTACGTATTTGCAAAAAAACGGGCGCTTAAAACTTTTATATCACGAAGAATTGCAGCAATTGACAACATTTCATATTTCTGAGCCTATAATTTTAATGGTTCTCTATATTTTGTTTGAAAAGATGAACATGCTGACGGTTTAATTTTTTCGCTACTAGGGCTTGTATTTAATTTATTAATTTTTGCTTATTCTAAAAGGGCGTAACTCCGATACTATCACAGAATAGACACTTATCCTTTTGTATTTTCTCTATAGAAAAAAAACTGACGTCGATTTCAAATTGTCAATGCCAGGCCCTATTCTCCAATATTCGATTTTCGAGGTTCGCTTCGTGCTGTTCCGCTCATGCTAATAGACATTATCTTGAGAGTTAGAGAGAAGGTATGCAACGAACTTCGAAAATAGAATTTCAGAGTTGCCCCCCTTGTACTTTGAAGTTGTCAAAAATACAAAATTATGATCGCTTATTTTTTCTCGTGAAAACAGCAAAGGCGTTTCACCTATCCTGTGGTAGTTCTGGTAAAATTAGGGCATATTTTTAATTATTATTTATTTTTTATAATAAGAGATATTAAAATTATATAAACATATTGCAGTGATCAGGAGGCAAAAACCATATATACATTTTCAGGTGTTATAGAAATGAAATGTTGTCAATTACAGCCAGAGGCTACACTCGATATTTTATTTATTACTAGCGGTTGCCCGCGACTCCGTCTGCGCAGGAGTCGCTTATCGCTATCCCGCGGGAACTATGCAATTTTGTATAGCAAATTTTAACTAAATCGGTCTAAGCCATTGACGTACGATAAACAACTAGACTCCCAATCACGCTCAAAAATTGTCGGAAGCAAAAGTCTGCACGACGCGTCTATTGTGCAGAGTTTTGGTTCACTCGTGTTTCGGCTGCGCTTTGATAACAATGTATCTCTTTCGCACCGTAATCACAAACGCTTGAGAACAAAAGAGACAGACAGGTTTCCAGCGCGTGGCGTCGTGTCTACTTCTCACGATCGTGTGCGATTGACATTACACATTACTGCCACGGAATAAGGTGTTAATTTGAACGAATATGTTAATGTTATCTGTATAAGTTGATGTGTTGACTTGGCACACACAACACGGACAACGCCGCTCGGACGTTTCTTGAGGAACTTTCGTTTATTATAAGCAAAGGTGCGACCACACCGCCGCTTAAAAAACGGTGACGTTACGGAATCGCAACAAAATGTATGAAGAAACTGTGAGAAAACGTGACGCATACGACACGTCACTGCGTATACGCGGTGGTTTGGTCGCACCCTAAAACGGGACTTAATCACGTAAATAAAATGTATTTTCGTAAATACCTCGACGTTTCGGGCGCGACTTTGCATCCATGGTCTCGAGAGGACTGAACTGGCTGGTATCAACATCTAGCTGCACGGGCTTTCCCAACTACCCTCACTTGGTGTTTATTATTAGTTTCATAGTTTCTTCAATAGGGCTGCCACTAGACCGACTTTTTTTGCGAGTCAGTTGTTTATTATAGGTCAATGCTTTAGACCGACCGTTTACACGACGGGTTCGTCCCACCCCGCGCCCCTGTGCCGCGCGGGCGAGGACTCACTTAAGCGGTCGGTCTAAACAAATGTAGTTAATGTAATAATGTATATTATTGTTGAAATATATCTGTGTTAGGTTAATATTTAAATCAGATGCTGTGCTATTTTAAGTTCGAATTTTCTTGTTATAAAATAGGACAAGTGTATTTATGAAAGAAACAATATATTGTTAAGGCAGTGTTTTATTGTTTTCCATGTACTTAAAGATTATATATACGTGAAAAACTTAGTAGATAACCTGTTGTGTGTGTGAGTAATGTGTGCGAATAGACAAATTTGACGTTCCAAATTAGAAAAATGACTTAATCCCATATCAGTTCTGTGCACTACTACATACATCATTTACTTAAGTTTTTCACATATACAAAGAGGTATTAGCTAAGTCTTTCGTTTCAGCAGTCGTGCGTTCGCTAAAAAAACCGTCCAAGCGCGAGTCGGACGTGATAACGTCATAAATCGATGAACACCGGCTGCACGCACGAAAAAGTGTCACGTTCCGCGTGACGTCAGAGCTGGCAGTTATCATCAATGTTTCTTTATGACGTTATCGCGTAAAACTATCGTCCGTAAACCGACTTTACAGACACTACAGGTCAATGCCGGATTTAAGGTCTGGGGGCCTCCGAGCAACAAAGGTGTGTAGGCCTCCTGGCCCCAAATTATTTTCCTTCCAAGTTGTTTACTAGTCTGTTTTTTTTTTCCGAAGTCTATCGTGGGGCCCCTTTTCTGTGGAGGCCCCGGGGCCGTAGCCCCGGTTGCCTGCCCTAAATCCGGCCCTGCTACAGGTTTTATTTTTAAACGAAGTTCGTGTGTTTTGGTCATATCCATATTATGTTTTTTCTGTGTGTGTGGTTGTCTGTCTGTGGCATCGTAGCACTCAAAGGAATGGACCGATTTGGACGCGGTTTTTTCTTTCGAAAGCCAGTTACATTCTGGTTCTTAGCCATGTTTGGCTCAGTAGTTTGAAGAGTATCAGCTCTCCCAAAATGATGCTAGGCATTTTTTCGTGGAGGTATTTTATTTTTTTATTTAATGTTATTATCACATCACTGAAAAAAAATGCAGAATATAACTACCTATCAACATATCACATACTGGGCCTTACCATGACGTCCTAATTCCGACGCAGTTCAAGTTTTAGCTGTCACTTTTAGTATGAATCTTACAGCGAGCGAACCTAAACTGAATTGCATTCAGACGTCATGGTAAGGCTACAGTTCTTAAATCTAATTTTACGCGGACGAAGTCGCGGGCAGAAGCCAATGGAATTAGAAACCACAAGCGCTCAAAACTCGTCTTGAGCAGAGAGTGCTTAAAGCACTTTTTTTTATGTGAATAGGAAGGCAAACGAGCACGTGGGTCACCTGATGGTAAGCGATCACCACTGCCCATAGACACCCGCAACCCCGGAGGGATTGCAGATGCGTTGCCAATCTAGAGGACTTAGATGAAATGCACTGGCCCGTAGTCGCCATATAGGAGCTGTCAAGTTCATTTACTACGTGCTATCAGTTTAAATTTTAATAATGTCGTATATGCCCAACACGTGCATTTGAAATAAAACTGTAACGTTTGTGTTATACAGTCGTATTTCGAATATTTTAAAGTGTGGTTGAAATATCATTTTGGCATTTGCGACTGGCATTATCTTTGGAACGTACTTTTAGAACAAGTTTTGGCGGACATTTTATACGTGGCGGTGCATCTAGGGTGTGTAACATCATTGGCAGAAGCTAGTAAGTACTTAATAATTGAAAAAATCTTCGCTACATAAACTAGCTTTCATTAAACCAATTCAAACACGTATACTTCCGGCGGCCATCTTGTTCAGGGCACGGGCGTGGCGTCAGCGCGCATGCGCGGTATGCGCGCCAGCGGCGTGCGGTGCGCGCGCATGAGGTGCGTCTTGCGCTTCCAGCTGTCCGCGAACCGCAGCGCGCACGCCGGGCACTGGTAGGGTCGCGCGCCGCTGTGCGAGCGCTCGTGCCGCGTCTAACAAATAGTAAAGGTCGATTTAGACGACGAATATTTTCAGCCGCCTAAAAAAAGCACCATATAAACACTTTCGGCGCCATACCGCGAAAAAATGGCGCCAAAAGTGTTTATACGGTGCCTTTTTTAGGCGGCTGAAAATAGTCCTCGTCTAAATCAACCTTTAAATAATTAAAAAAGGGGCGGGTTGCACTCCGGGAGTGAGCGAAAAGGAAATTGTCATGCGTCCTACACTCAAGTCAATCGGACCAACCATTAAAGAGTCCAGGCCATATACTCCGAAATCCGATTTTCGAAGTGCGTTTCGTGCCGTTCCGCTCTCACTAATAGTTATTAATTTGAGAGTGAGGGTGTGATACGAACTTCGAAAATGGAATTTCGGAGTAGCCCCCCTGCGAGGACGATCCTGGCTAGACCACCAGAATTTTATTACCAGATTGTTGTATTGTCATCTGACATAAGTACTCAAGTTTGGTAAAAATCGATCCAACAATGAAAAGTATCAGGTCCTAAATGATGTAAGGCATTTTTGGCTTAAATTTGTTTTATTTTTATTTATGTATGTTTACTATAATGCGTGGGTTCTTTTTGGTGGCCTCACTGTTATGTTTATGTTCCACTGTTACAAAAAAAGTCGAATTACACTCAACCATAAGGTCGACGGAACCCGGGCGGGGCTCCGATATCTATTCCGTTTGCCCTTCGGGCATTTGAACATACCTAACGAACCTAACCTAATTTTACTATCTGAAGATTTTATAGTGGGGCATAACAGTGGGACGAGAACTAACCTCCCAAAATGCCCTTGTTCCCTTTACTACTTAACATCTTTAACTTAATAACTTGTAATTTCTAAACGACACTGAAAATTAGAACACATAGAAATATCCGAAAAGTAAAGCTATGGCCGGGAATCGAACCTCGTCATTCCTTGACGCGTGCTATACCCCTACACCACCCATAGCAGGTGAGTAAGCCTCCTAATTTTTCTATCTGTTACCAACTGTCACGTGACCTTGTTACTATGCGAATATTTGTCGCTAAGCGTCATTCTGTTTGAATGATGTGTCTGTACGACACAATTACAAACTCCCGTGGAACATGTACTGCTCACCAGGGACGAGAAAAGGAGCTGTTTTTCAAATGATAAGAAATATCAAATTAAATTTAATTTAATTAAATTAATTAAATTAAATTTCTAACGGTAAAACGTAAAAAGTAAACATTAAAAATCAAGAAGTAAATTTCTTGATTAATTTGATATTTCATAACACCTTCAGCTTACACAGATTTTTTAGACATCAGTTAGCTAACGCAATCCTACGGGTACCAAAAGATGCACTAATAGGTAATAAATTAATTCTCTCCCCACCTCTGTTCCCTGTACTCACCAGCGCCCCCTTGTCGTGGAAGCCCTTCTGGCAGGTCCGGCAGCGGTGCGGCCGCTGCGCCCGGTGCCGGCGCTCGTGCCGGCGCAGCGAGGACGCCGCCGCCGCCCGGAAGCCGCACGCGCACGCGTACGGCTTGGCGCCGGTGTGCGTGCGCATGTGCACAGACAGGTTGCCCGCTAGAACATACACTGCTCAGAAAAACAGGGGCCTTATAACCCCCTATTCATAAACGCTCTTTTAGTCCGACTTCGTGCATTGAGGTATTTGTCAATTGACAATATTTCATTTTTTTTTGTCTGGCTGGAAAGAGCGCACAATTTTAAGACACCCATATTTTTTATATTTGTGGAAATCTTGTATTTTCGTGGAAAAATCCATTTAAATCGTTGCTCAAGCAGAAAGGACGTAAGTAACAAACGTCAAGTATTAGCGAAATGACGTCACTGCTTTGTTTCGTACACTTTAAAAAACGTTGAAATAATTACATTCATTGACCGACAAAACCTGTGCTTAAATAGTTTGACAGTGAATGCAGTTGTCAATGTTGATCAACGTCAAAACGAGCTGACAAACTCAAACAAAATACTTCCAAAAAAATATGATTTTAAATGAAATCTTGCAAAAACATTATCATTATTGCCCGGCAAACAGTTATCTAGTGTTCCCGACGGCAACAAAGCCTAGTGGTGTGCGAATGAATTAACCGTTAGCTGTCAGTAGTGTGTTGTGAAAGTTGTAAATGTCAAAGGGAACCCGGAAGACAAGGTTTTTTATAATGGCAGTATTGGACCGGACGCTGGACGTCATTTCTCGTTTTACATATTTTGCACATTTTTCCAAAAAATACTGTACGAAAAAATCCAAAATTTTTTTTTTGTGTACTACAAGTGTTTCTCTCGAAATGGTTTTTAATTTATGAATATAAAGAAATTTGAAATATTGTCAATTGTATTTGTCTTGTTTATTTTGCACAATAAAGAGTTTACTTACATACATACACACGCTCTATAGGCTTCTACTAACTTAGCAATCGTTTGTTCTGAGGCCTTACCATGTCGTCTTATTGCGGTTCAGTTTAGCTTCGCTCGCTGTCAGATTCATACTAAAAGTGACAGCTAAAATTGGATTTGAGTCGGAATTTAAAAATCAAACGAACTTACCAAGTGAAGTTCGATGATAATTATGTGAACAGCTTCATTCGACGCGATTTATTAATGTTTACATATTGTAGTAGCATTCCCAAGCATTAGCCTTGCACGGTTTGTTTAAAGGTTTTTTTTTTTTTTTTTTTTTATGGGGGTAGCTGTTTAACCTGGCAACACTGGTTTTCCCGCCAATGTAACACCGGTCTAGTCCGCCACAGTCTGCCATTCCTCATTTTGTTTATAGAAATTTTGTTTCATATTTATAGGGTAGGGTTTTTTTTTTTTTTTTGGGTGGGTGTGTGTAAATCGCGTCGAATGAAGCTGTTCACATAATTATCATCGAACTTCACTTGGTAAGTTCGTTTGATTTTTAATTATGTTTCACAGCTTCATTCTTTGCGATTTATTAATGTTTACATATTGTAGGATGTTTAGAGCAAAGAAAATATGAAACAAAAAAGGGGTTTAAAAATCACAAAGGTATGTATTTTTTAATCAATTTATTGGAAAAAAATATTCATCATTTTGTAACAATTATCCTATTGTCAACATAGCTGATATACTTAGTAATTACCTTTAATTAATATTCTTAATTTCTATTACAGGTTATTCGACGATAAAACAGATATCGCAAATTGGTTGGGATCAACAATCATCTCTTTATTGTAGTATTTTGCGAATACCGAGGAGGAATCAGTCCAACCAGCGGTTTTTCTAATTAAATCTAAGGAGACTCCAAGTTTTTTAGCCGAAGTAGTAGCAGCGTGCCTTGTGCTATGTGCACTGAATATGGATGTGTCTATGCCAGAGCAACCCAAAGTGTTTTTTATCCAGTGGCTAAGTGTTTGTGGTGATAATTTGTTATGTGGTCGTCTATAACTAATAAATAAATAATCGTGATTTTTACGTAGTGTTGTTGTTTTATTAATGTAAGCTTCAAGACACCTTGCTGGACAAATCTCTGGACGTGTATCAAAATAAGGTAAGCGTAAAATAGGCTGATAGGAGTTCGGTTTTGTTGTTTTAATAGAATCTGGAATGTGTATAGTTATATCAACGGGAGCATTGACCTTGATATTACTCAATTTTACTAATGAGAAGGTTTGCACACGATGTGCTGTTACTAAGGCTAATAAAGTTAGAGTCTTTTTTCCCAGGATTTCTAAACTTAGAGTTGAATTGGGCCATTTGTGTGCCAAATAATTTAAGACAATATTAGGGTCCCATGTTACGTTGTATCTGGGTTTTGAAGGCCTAAGCTTAAAAACGCCTTTCATAAAACGTTTTATTATTTCATGATTGACAATTTCGCCCAATATTAACGACAAAGCAGATTTGTAACAGTTCAATGTACCATATTTGGCCCCTTTATCAAATACCTCGGTTAAGAAATCCACAATTTCAAGAACAGATGGGTTTGAATAATCAATATTTTTAGTGTTACAATAGGTTACCCACATTTTTATGCAACCGTCATATTGTTTGTATGTAGAATCTGATAGGGAGGCTAACATTATTTCTATGCATCTAATCGAAAGGGACTTTTTCAGTAGTGCTTGCCTGAAAGCTTCGCGGCAACCAATTTGAGGGTTTTGTGTAGATTGTGAGTCGTCCTGAAAGGAGATATTAATAATTTAGCATTAGGTTCGAAAGTCAGTGACTCAGAAACAGTTAGTTTTTTAAATAACGGAAACCATGGCTGCGTTGGCCAATATGGTACAACGACAATGCCCTCTGCTTTATCAGTTATTATTTTTTGCATTGTTTTGGCAAGTAACGCGAATGGTGGAAACGCATAAAAATATTTATTTTTCCAGGAGATCGTGAAAGCATCTATAGCCCAGGCATCGGGGTCATTTTTCCACGTTACATAAATTTGACATTTTGCGTTGTGACGACTAGCAAACAGATCAATTTCGGGGTATCCATAAAAAGCTGTAATTTCGTTAAACGCGTAGTCATTTAATTCCCATTCAATGTCATTAAACTTTTTACGTGAAAGGGAATCCGCTTCAGAATTTTCTTTTGACCTGATATATGATGCAAAAATATATATTTTACGACATTCGCACCATTCCCAAATTTCTCTAGCAATTTTATTTAAATGTCGAAATTGTACGCTGCCCATTCTATTAATGAGAGAAATTGCTGTAACATTATCTATGCGTAAAAGAATTCTACAGTCATGTAGGTTTCTTGCGAAACTTTTAAGTGCGAAGAACGCGGCTTTGATTTCTAACTCGTTTATGTGTAATTTATTTTCATCTTCTTTCCAATAGCCAAAAGATTTATTATTATTACAATAGGCACCCCAGCCAGTTGTAGACGCGTCTGAAAATATTTCTAATTTATATTCTTTTACGCATAGAGGAGTACAGCCATGATCTATGTTATCGAGCCACCAATACATATCATTTTTTAATTCTGTGGGTATCTGTATACTTTGCTCATAGCTAGGGTTATTTAATAGACATGAGTACTTAAAATGCTCAAATTCCTTGGTATACAGCCATGAGTATTGTATTGCAGGACATGCCGACACTAAAAGACCTAAAAATCTTGCAAAGTCACGTACTTTGCACCTATTGATGTTTAAAAATGACTGTAATTTTTCTTTAATTTTTATTCTTTTAGTGTCGGGAAGTTTCATAATCATGTTTTGGGAGTCAAATACAAACCCTAGAAATTTGCATTCCGTTTTTGGAACCAAACTACTTTTTTCGAAGTTCAGTAAGAAACCAAGTGTTTCTAATGTATTTTGGGTTATGTTTACATTAGTTGTACAATCTGAGTATGAAGTACCAACTAGAAAAATATCGTCTAAATATATGACGGATAACAAACCTTGTGATCTTAAGAATTCCATTACAGGTTTCATTAATTTAGTAAAAACAAACGGACTGGAGCTTAAACCAAATGGTAAACAATTAAATTCATATAATATGTTGTCGTACATAAAACGTAAATACTTTCGATGCGATTCGTGGATGGGTAATAAAAAGTATGCATCCTTTAAATCTATACATGCCATGTAACATGAATTAGTAATAAATTTGGCGGCGGTACGGTAGTCTTCCATTTTGAAATGTCTTGTATCTACGAATTTATTTAAACACTTCAAATTTAGTATGAATCGTTTGTTACCATTTGGTTTAGGCACCAAGAAAACACTGGATAAAAATTCGTCATCAACGTGATCACACCTTGAAATTGCGTTGATTTCTAGCAATGATTTTATTGATTTTTGAAAATCCTGATGGTCTTGGTCGGATTGGGAATGGACACTTGGGGTATCGGGACGATGAGGCGTGGAAGTAAAGGGTATTATATAACCTTTAAGCCATGATAAAATTACTGGATCATTAGTTATTTTAATCCATTCAGTATAATAATACTGCAGTCTACCGGCGTACCGTACCTCGTAATTCATCTCCGGTAGTGCGTGTTGCGTCTTGGCGGCGGCGGCGGTGGCGGCGGCGGCGGCGACCTGGGACGGTTCGGCGCCCGGCGCCCGAAGCTGCTCGCGCTGGCCTGGTACTGGTAGCGCGGGGGCGCGCGAGGCGCTCGAGCTGGGCGCGCCGTGCTGGCGCCCGACTTGTTGTCCGTTTTGCGATGTGGCTTGAAGTTTAAATGACCTTTATTAGCAATAAAATTATTTTTGTTGAAAATCGACTTTTGTTGATTCTTTAATGCTTCGCCGGTCTTCTGTATATTTTTGGCGACCTTCAATTTTTCGCTCACGTTTTCGCCAAATAAATACTTATCTCTCCCTGCTGCAACCAATGTTTCTTTAAGCGTAGCGTTGGTTGCGGTTAAGACGAAGTGTCGTCTGGTAGCCGTTTCGCTGTGATGGTTATCACAAAGAATTCGACATGCGTCACTCAGTGGTTTCAACAGTTTTTGCTTTGTGTTTTCTCCTGAAATTATTAATTCTGTAACAGAGGCCAGGGCCGCAAGAGCCACGCCCACTTGATTTTGCTTTTGCATGATATAGAAGTCACGTCTAACTGAACCTTCTGACAAAGCTGCTTTAGCTTCTGGGTTAAGTTGGGGGGCTAAAAGCATATCACAGTTATTAGGGATCATATACTGTTTCATAAGTTTTTCTTTGGTTTCTTTTTCTAAACCCTTTGTAAGTATTTCTTGCCAACGGCTGGCAATATCTTTGTGAATGGGTGGTCCGAGTTGACAGTCAGTTTTTGGAGCATCACCCAATAATGACAAGATCTCGTCGTCGAGTTCTTGTTCTTCCGGACGCGGTACCTCAGTATCAGTTCGATCTGCTGCCGGCTCCTCCGGCGGCGACGACTCGTCCTGCGGCGAGCCCAACGGTGGCGGCGAGGCAGCACGTGGTGCCGTGTCACGTGGCGAAGTGACACCTGGCGAGGTTGGCGCCCTGGAACCGGCACGAGGCGAAGCATTGCGGTGAACCGTGGCCACGGTAGTTTCTATGCGCGACGCAGATTGACTTGCATCGTCTGGAATAAAAACAAATTGTTTTATTCTTTGTGACAGTACCTGCCCTACTAGCAGTAACGTATCACGTAAATCGTGACGAAGACAACCCGTTTTTGGTTGTTCGCATCACTGAGCCATTAGAATATAAATGTATAGCGTGATGGTAGTAGCCTTTTAGCAGTACGCATCCGCAAGAATAATGGCTTACCGTCCGATTCTGCAGAAGAATTGGATGAGGAGTAAACAATTCGGCGTCTAGCTGGTTTTTTCGCCAATTTATCTTCCAATTTCTGTATTTTTCTTCGGATCTCTTCCTCCCGGGACTCTTGTTTCCTTTTTCCCATGTTCAAAGGCTTCTAAGCGGCGGACTCGGGACACGTGCGAAGGCTTGAGCACGGAAATACAGAATGAGGAATGGCAGACTGTGGCGGACTAGACCGGTGTTACATTGGCGGGAAAACCAGTGTTGCCAGGTTAAACAGCTACCCCCATAAAAAAAAAAAAAAAAAAAAACCTTTAAACAAACCGTGCAAGGCTAATGCTTGGGAATGCTACTACAATATGTAAACATTAATAAATCGCAAAGAATGAAGCTGTGAAACATAATAGGACGTCATGTTAAGGCCCCAGATCTGTGAAAGATGAATGTCTAAGTGACAGCTACAGTCTGGCAAAATAGAGTAGAAATTAAAAAGTGGCAATACTTTACTGTAGTGCCGTCCCTTTCTAATCTATAAGTATAAGAAAACGGGACGACACTACTGTATTGCCACTTTTTAATTTCTACTATTTTTTGCCAGACTGTAAGGACAAACGATTGCTAAGTTAACAGAAGCCTATAGAATAGAGCGTTTATGAAAAAGGGGGTAAGACATCAGTTCAGACTCAGTTTAGGTTCGCTCGCTGTCAGATCCATACTACGGCTAAAACCGGAACCGAGGCCTTATCGATAATAGGTGTTATAGTTTACCAATAGTATTGCACGAGCTATCAACACTTTTTTTTTATTTTTTATTTTTTTATGTGAATAGGAAGGCAAACGAGCAAGTGGGTCACCTGATGGTAAGCGATCACCACTGCCCATAGACACCCGCAACCCCGGAGGGATTGCAGATGCGTTGCCAACCTAGAGGACTTAGATGAGATGCCTCTTGTGCCCGTAATTTCCCCGGCTGTCTTACTCTCCACACCGGAACACAGCAGTGCAAGCACTGCTGCTTAGCGGCAGGATCAGCGAGTAAGATGGTGGTAGCGATCCGGACAGTCCTTGCACAAGGCCCTACCACCCGCACACTATCGATAGTTTATTCGTTGTCAATGTTCAATAGTATCGATAAGTATCGTTAGTGGACTATCGAGCGACAATACGAGCGATCTTTCACATGTTTATCGCTATCCCGCGGGAACTATGCATTTTTTTTTAAAATACTAACCCTGACTAAATCGCCATCCGCACACGTTGCACAGATACGGCTTATCCGGCTGATGCAGCACCAGGTGGCATTTGAGGACACTCTTCAGTTTGAAGCTGGAAACAATAAGTTTAGGTAGTTTTTGGGTACCTTTTTGTCCCATAATTTTCATTGGTCATAATTAATGACCGGCAAGCTTATAACGTAACTCGCTCGCAATCACTATTGTGTTCATTTTGACAGTTCATGTATGGGCTGACAATTGGAATCGGAATCAGCTAGCTGTCACATTCATACAAGAACTGTCAAAATGAACACGATAGCGATTGCGAGCGAGTTACGTATTTAATAAGCCTGCGGATTATAATATGCATATGCATATTTGCATATACATACATACATACATACATACATATCGTCACGCCTCTTTCCCACAGGGGTAGGCAGAGACTACTTTGTTCCACTTACTACGATCCTGACATACCTCTTTCGCTTCGTCCACATTCATCAATCTCTTCATACATGCTCGTCGGTTTCGGGTACTCTTGACCTGGCCTTTTTCCAAAACGTCCCTAATTTGATCATGGAACGTCCGCCTAGGCCTTCCCCTCCCAACGCACCCATTCACACTCGCCGTATAAATCTGTTTAGTTAATCTTCTTTCATCCATCCTCTCTACGTGACCAAACCAACTAAGCATACTTTTTTCTATCCTAGTCACTATATCTTCTTTCACACCAGCACGTTCCCTTATCACACTATTCCTTATTCTATCTTTCAGTGATACACCTTCCATACTTCTTAACGCTCTCATTTCTACCGCATTTATTCTACTTTCATGCTTCTTTTGCCATACCCAACTTTCGCTACCGTACATTAGTGTTGGAACGAGCACCCCTCTGTGAACAGCCAGACGCGCCTTCTTTGACACCTTTTTTGCATATACATGTGCATATTTTACCTAAGATTTTGCGGTCAAATCCTGATATACTTATTTACAACTTGCTTCTGCCCGCGACTCCGCGTAGAATTAGAAAGAGGCTTAAGAATTTGAATTGCATGGTTTTCAAGTTATAGCCTTTTGACGTGATAACGTCTTATAAATCGATGAACGCCAGCCGCACTTACGAAGAAGCATGACTCATTGTCACGTTCCGCGTGACGTCAGTGTGCAAGCGAGAGCGCGGAACAAGCGACAGAGAACCACGATCAGCCCAAGAGGTAAGCTTGTGATACATTTATCGTTATCACATAAATCTGTCGTCCGTAAACCGACTTTATAGACAACCGGTATTTTTAGCGAATTTTTGATAATAGTAGTGCCAGTATTTATTCGAAAAGCAATGGAAGTTATATTTTTTTTATGTGTATGAAAATACACTCAGGGACATATTTAGCGGAACACAAAAAAAGTGTAGGTAACAATTTTTATATTTATTATTTTTTTCTGGTCAAGCTTAAGGGTGCGACCAAACCGCCGCTTAAAAAACGGTGACGTTACGGAATGGGTAAGTAATACGAGATATAACAACTTATTATCTAATGTTCATAATATATACGCTCACTTTATATAAACTCGTTTAGTATAACGTTTACTGGATATAATGAACGAAAATTATAATCTTAAAATATCTAATTTTGTAAGGTATAACGTTGTTTATATATAATATCAATTGAAATAACGATCATAGCATATAATGTTCATAACAGCTAACATCAAAAAGCATAATGCACAGATGTTTATTGAATTTGCTATATGGTTAGGGGGTTTTCTAGGTGGTTATAAAAAAAATAACTAACACCAAAGGCTAATGCGGGAGCTTCGCTGCGCTACGCTCCCACATTAGCCTTTGAACCTAACCTATCCAAGTCGCTTCCGCTCCGTACCGTTCTTGCTCGCTCGCTTCGCTCGCTCGCCGAAAATTAAACAATGTCTTGCGGCTGTTTCAGTTAGGTCAAATGTTTGTTATGTTAAAAGAAATTAGTCCATATAAATCTTATGCAAATTGAAGTTATATAAAAATAACGTTACATAATTTAAGCCTTATACGTTAAAAAATTATACTTTTTGCTGTTATAGCTAACGTTCATTATATCTTGTGAACGTTATTATTATGAAATTAGATATTTTGTAGTTATATCTCGTGGGACGCACCCTACGGAATCGCAACAAAATGTATGAAGAAACTGTGAGAAAACGTGACGCATACGACACGTCACTGCGTATACGCGGCGGTGTGGTCGCACCCTAAGTATGCGTTTAATGCGTTTTGCTCACTTTTTTTGTGTTCCGCTAAATATGTCCCTGAGTGTAGTTATTTAAGATGGCAAAAGTATTATTTTGTCAATAACGTAAGTGTAAAAACAAAACGACATAATATAAAGCCGGTATTACCTCATGTCGCAGTGGGCGCATTGGTACGGCCGCGCGTCGGCGTGCGTCTGCGCATGTATAGTCAGCTCCTTGCGCCGCTTGTAGCGCTTGCCGCAAGCGCACGCGAATTTGCGCTCGTTCGAATGCGTCACAGCGTGTACAGTGAGCTGAGAGGGCTTCTGAAACGCTGAATACATTAGAAGATTAATAAAAAAAAAACTGGGAGCAAAGAAAAACAGAATGTTCCAGTTGCTCACAAATATAAAGAACCTGGTAAAAATCTTCACAAAAAATACTACCTAAGTCTTGGGATATTTTGTAATGTACAGTGGGTGTTTAGGAATTAATGTATTAAGGTTTGAGCCTTAGGAGGCTAAAAGAAAAAAAAAAAAAAACTAAAATAAAATAAATAAATATCTTGGGACTTACACCAATTGACCTAGCCCCAAACTAAGCAAAGCTTGTACTATGGGTACCAGGCAACGGATAAACATACTTATATAATGTAGATAAATACATACAACACCCATGCCTCGGGCACAAACATTCGTATTCATCATACAAGTGTCTGCCCTACCAGGATTCAAACGCGGGCCTCTAGCTTCATAGTCAGGGTCACTAACTACAGATCGGTCGCACTAAGTCAACCACCAGCTGAATAATTTTGGATTCTTAAGAACTTGTAGCTCTATACACGACACGCATATTACTTAAGGCTATAAAAGTGACGGAAGTGACCCATTATTATTGCTCATAAGTGTATTTATGTAGAGTCAGGCTCTCAGGCTTTTTTATTTATTTATTTATAGCCTTCATTAATATCGTGAGGCAACCAGACCAATTCCAATAAGGTTTAGTTACCCTTCTGGGTTGGAAGGTCGGATGGCAGTCGCTTCTGTAAAACTAGTGCCTACGCCAAATCTTGGGATTAGGTTTTCAAAGCGGACCTCAAACTCACTGAGCCGTGGGAAATGCCGGGAAAACGCTAATTTATAGCCTTCATTCAGGTTTTACTCCCAAAAACCTGTGTGCCTTCTGGCAAAGGCCTCCCCCAATCTCCTCCATTCGTTCTTGTTCATGGCGACTCTGGTCTAGGATAGAGTCAGGCTTTACTTAAATGTAAAGTTAAGTTCTAAAACCATAACTTACTCTTAGGACAGTTTGAGCAAGTGTACACCTTCCCACCATGTTGGTTCCTCAAATGCTTCTCGAACCAAACTTTTGACAGAAAACTCTTTTTGCACATTGCACACTCGTACTTCTCACCGTTCACCTTTTTACTATCTTTCTTCACTTTATCTGTAACTTCATTTGCTGGTTCGTTACTTTCGTTAGTATCAAATATGGATTCTTCAAGCGCTTCGGTGTGTTCCGTTTGTTCTGTGTGTAATTTACTGATGCCGCTTGGTTTGGTTAGGTTTAGTAGCATCGTGTTCACTCGCTGTGCTTCTCTTATATATGTGAATGCTGCTTCGATTTTGACACTGCAGTTGTAACAGAACTGCTTGGGGAGGCTGTCATGTTCAGTTAACTGAAATGCATGAAATGGAGGAACGAAATATACTAAGTTATTTTTTATGTTATTAAGCCGATCTAAATTTTGTATTCTATTTTACCTGAACGTTTGTACAGAAACTATACATGTAAGTCATTCTGTCGTCGATATTTTCTCGCTCCCATGTTGTCACTTCTTTCATACAACTCCTGCACAAATTCGAAGTATTAATGTTTTCACCAAAATATTTGCGTTGCGATGTTTTGAAATTACAAAGTTCGCATCGATCAATTACTTAACTAGATTGAGCTGATCGACAATTAACTTATTTTTAAACAAATATTTGATTACTATGAAAACAAAAAATTACTCTGTTTTTAATAATACTAAAGCTTAGTTTAGCATGACACTAAAACATCTAAGAAAGAACTAAATTTTGCTAACTCGACCCAGCTGTCATCTTCGTTTTGTTTCTGCACTGATCGTCATTTCACAGTTTAAATTAGAAACTGAACTCAAATTTCTGTATAATCGGTCCGATTAATATCGATCAAGTTAGTTAAAATAAATGAAGTTCCAATATTTTTTACAAAAGTCGATAAATTTTTCTTTTTGCAGAATAGGAAAACTAGCGCCATCTTTGATGCAGTTACATTGAAGTAGTACTGCTACTCTCCCACAGATGGCAGTATCTCACGTTACAAAGAAAGTGAACACCATTAGCAAAATTGTAAAGAATTTTTTAATTCACTTAATGCTAGTTATTGGTAAACAATGATTTCTAGACCCCTGCCTTCTTCGGTTAAATATAAAATAATAATAAAAAAAAACAATTAAAGTTATAAATTTACGAAATTTACTAATGAAAGAACGCGGTAAACAACTGAAGGTTGTACACAAAACAAAACATTATGTATTATAACTTTTATAGTAGGTACTCATAAGTTTTTCGCGTTTGCCACGTATTTTGTATAGACAGTGTCGCTTCGGAAAAACACAACTTCGTTTACGAAATTACAAGAACAGCCTGATTTTTAAAATCACATACCGTGGTAGAATTTTGAGTTTAAATTGAATTTTTTGTTTTCATGACAATGTAAAATGTATAATATTTTTGATGATGGTACATACCTACACATAAATCACGTCTTTATCCCTTACGGGGCAAACAGAGCCTAAGGTAACAAGCCCTAAAGGCCACGTTCAGCATGGTTACGGGCGTATGTATATATTTTTTGTGTATCTTTGATTTTTATTTTATTTAATTTATAGATGAAGATAATCAAAACAGTGATGGGTTGCTAGCATCACTATTCAAGATTTTCCTCCATGATCCTCGATCAATGCCGGATTTAGAGGTCCGGAGGCCTCTGGGCAACAAAGGAGTTGAGGCCCACCAGGCCCCAAATTATTTTCCTTCCCAACACTGAACAACTTGTTGTTTAGTGTTTACTAGACTGAATTTGTTTTTTTTCCGAAGACTACAGTGGGGGCCCCTCTTTTGTGGAGGCCCCGGGGCCGTAGCCTGTCCTCGATGGCCTTTTGCGAGCGCGGGACAGATGCAACTGGTGCATTCTGTTATCTTAGCTCCGAAGACTTAAAAGATATTAAATATACAGTATTAAATATAAAGCGGGGCACAAGTCAAAGTGAAAACGGTTATCACAGATTAGCCGTTTGAGCTGACCTGAATCGTGGCTTGAAAAAAAACTAGCTCTTTTGTCGCTCTTTTTCCGTTTCTTTTTTTGAATCCTCAATGCTGTCGCTTTGTCAGTGCCAAGGCAACTTTTTCTATAAAGTCGCGGTTTAATGTAAAAGCCGTGTTTATAGCGAAACATTAACATAAGTTTGAAAAGAGTATTTATCCTTTGCGACACAAAATGGAGGTTGGGTTGCTTGTGGCGCTGTCTCCACAGATTATACCATAGATTGCGCAAATGCATCTATAGACACCGCTTAAATGAGTTCGGTGCATGGGCGCGGGGTGGGACGACAAAGGGGGCCGAGAGAGGTGCGGGCGGGTAGTGCCTAAAAAGGAAGTAGCTGTAGAATAAATATTTAACGTATTTTTGTAATAAAAACAAGGTAGGTCGTGTCCCGTTTTTTATTTCTTGGCGGGGCACTGCCGTGCCCCTAGGTCATATTTAATTTTTTCCGACTTCTAATCTAACTAAACCAGTGTGTTTTTGTTGGTCTGTGTCTTTCAAAAGAGAATAAATGACTTCTTTCTTTCTTTCTTTCTTTCAGTGCAGTGGTAAGTTTACTGTCGCAACGAACGATCCCGACGCGTTCGATTTTTTAATAAAATTAAATATCATGGGACAAAGCAAACTTGTTCGTTTGTCTTCCTATTCACATAAAAAAAAATTAAGCAAAGCTTAATTAGGATTGTCAAATTGGCGCTGTCAATTTAGCCTCATTTAAACATCTTAGCTTGATCTTATAGCGCTCTTCTAGGCTGAGAATGCAGCTGCTGCATTTGCAATCCTTTGGTGCAGCGGTGGTTCTCACTAGCCATCAGGTGACCCCCTTGCCCGTATGTAAACCGAGCTTAAATAGATTCAGATTTTTTTAGATTTATTTATTTACTCGGTAAAAATTAAATTACATAAAAACATGCATGGCACAAATATAAGTATTTCTGTTGAGATCCTCAATACCAGCATTACCAAGCTTTTATTGTTTAGTGGTGTACTCGAAACCATCGACAATGTTTGTGGTCTGAATACAAGAGGTTTGGTCATGTTACATTTTAAGAAAAAAGTACGATTGTATCATAATCAAGCCAATTTAAAGGTATATTAGTTTATTACACTAGCTTATCCATACAAAAATCTATACTAAATTTAATTTATCGTTAACTTTCGATAGTGGTGGCGCATCACTATTTTTGAATTGCAAAAAACAGGCAACACAGGTAATGTCATTTTAGTATCTAGCTTGAATAAATAGACTTTACATAGTAGGTATAAAACAAAGTTGCTTTCCGCTGTCTGTCTGTCTTACCTATTACCTGTATGCTTTGATCTTTAAAACTACGCAATGGATTTAGATGCGGTTTTTT
This sequence comes from Pandemis heparana, assembly GCA_963854515.1. NCBI lineage: Eukaryota > Metazoa > Arthropoda > Insecta > Lepidoptera > Tortricidae > Pandemis > Pandemis heparana. The sequence continues at coordinate 34,240,447 of OY978006.1, forward strand.
TTTTAATAGATAGGTAGAGCTAGACAGAGTGATTCAATACGAAGGTTTATATGTATAATACATGCGTAATACAGTAGACAAAATACTGATTGCACCCGTGCGAAGCCGGGGCGGGTCGCTAGTAAATTATAAACAATGGAATAAAAATAATTAAGTGTAAAAAAATAATTTCCTGAATCAATTTTATAATTATAAAAGCATCATATCTAGTCAAATACATCCCCTTGCAAAAAAAACGGGCACCCATAGTTTTTTATTTTATGTGCATAAGCTTACTTTCTAAACTTTCATGCCTAAAAATTTGAAAAACCATAGGTGTTGCATTGGTGTTGCAATGCAAGGGGATAAGTACCTATAGATATTAAACAATGTAAAAAATTACATAAAAAAATTCTGTACATAACAGAATGTAATCCAACAAAATTAAAAACAGATTTATTGTTTTTGCTGCAACACGGCCTTAATCGTTAAAAAAAAACAGAAATGAACACTTGGGCAATCAAAATAATGTACAAGGTATTGTAAAACTGTAAAATCTTTTGATTTGTCATTAAATTATTCTGAATCATTGTTTTATTTTAATATTATTATAATTGCATTAAGTATCGTATGATTCAATCGCGCGGCCTCCTTTGGGGGCCACGCCGGTGCACGCGCAGCTACATGCTCACAGGCAAAGATAATACACGAATTTAAATTCCACTTATGTAGCCTTTCAGCCTTTAACATACAGATCAATAAAACAAGAACAAAAATATAACCTTACTTTTAATACACCGTCACATTTCCCGCCCTTTTGAAACCATAGACAGTGACAGTTTGATTTTTTAAAATCTCCGAGGCGAAGGTCGCAACGCAATGTGCCAAGTTTAAAGTGACGTCGACACTTTCTCGCTCCGAAAAACCTTAAAATGCGGTGCCATCATTGCGCAAATATATTATCGATTGAGACAATGCCGCGTCAGTGTAGCACTGTGCCAGTGGGTCAAGGGCGCGGCCTACTTGCGCCCAAATTCGCGGTTACGACTAGTGTTGGCCGTTACCGGTTTCTGCCGGACGGTGTGATTGGTTTTTAATTATTTACCGACTATTGTGATGACTAAATAAACGAATGTTTTGGCAAATTTACATCGAAATTATCATAAAATTGGACACAAATCAATTTTTTTCTTAACCGGATGTTTGCTTCTAACGGGATCCCTTTCACAGTAAATGTCATAATTATGATGTTATATTGAATTTGTGAAGGCATACCGCCTCTTAGTAACAATCTCTATGGCTGATCTCGATCTGTCCAATTTAATGTCGAAATATAATTTCGTTTCAAGTTTATTTGCTGTTTAATTAAATCTCTTAACCGAATTGACAAGGAAAATCATGTGACTTTTACTATGAGAACGTTCTAGAAGAATCAAATAGTTCGACAGTATAGTCTATGAGTTCTTAATACGACTTTCGGGGTTCTCGTACCATCGGCCGATTCAATCAAACCCATAAGAGTGAGTGAGATAGCTAGAAAAACCCAAATGTTCTAGAAGCTCACAGAATGTAGCCTATTTCTCTACTAAACTAAGCAAAGCTTACTATGGGTACCAGGCAACGGATAAACATACTTATATAATGTAGATAAATAGGTACATACAAAATCCATGACACGGGCTCACACATTCATATTCATCATACATACCGGGATTCGAATGCGGGACCTAGAGGTTCCTTCATAATCAGGGTCACTAACCACTAGGCTAACCGGTCGTCGAAAGGACATAAGGTTTCGGGTACGATCGGCTGACTCCAAAGCTTTTTTTCAGAAGCTTTTTTTATTGTCTATGGTTGGATATTGGCCGGGGCAGCACTAGTACTAGCTAGAGTGACCGCAAAGTCGACAGTTTCTATCGATAGTTTAAATCGAAAATGCCTTTCTATCGTGCTAGAGTGTCGATCTCTTCACTACATAGAATAAAACAAAGTCGCTTCCCGCTGTCTGTCTGTCCCTATTTATGCTTATATCTTTAAAACTACGCAATGGATTTAGATGCGGTTTTTATAATAGAGGAAGGTTTATATTGTATAATTCTACGCAGACGAAGTTGCAGGCAGAAGCTCAAATCATAAATGCTATCAGCTATCTCAATTGTACACGGTTTTAAACAAGAAAAAAATCTTGTTTATACCAATAGTATCGAGCTAACCACAACGATATACCCCCTTATTCAACCTATAGGCTTCTAGCTTTCTACTAACTTAGCAATCGTTTATCCTTATCTGTCACTTTGACATTTACCTTTCACAGGGAAGCACAAACGATTGCTAAGCTAGCAGAAGCCTAAAGAGCGTTTATGAATAAGGGGAATAAGTCTCTGCTCATATCGATAATATCGACATCGATAGCGGACAACACTAGCCGGCGCAAGGGCAAACATGACGTAACTAAGGCCGCTGCAAGTGCTTGGTGAATGTGAAACGCCCGCGCACGTCCTTTATGAATGGCAGACATGTGGTCAATCATACAATTCGTTTATGACATATACCATGTTCATTCTTACCTGTCCTATTTGGTACACAAAATTCTAACCTCAATGTGCAAATTTTTGTAAAGAATTAGGTGTATTATGTTATCAAATAAACCAGAGATAATATTTTGTACAAAATTTTGCTGTTACTTTATCTCCAGTACCTTTATTAACGATGAAATAGTTAAAAAATAACAAAAATGAGACGTTTTGAGGTTAGAATTTTATTTACTAAATAGGACAGGTAAGAATGAATGGTATACAATATAATACAATACAAATACACTTTATTGAACACCACAAATCAGTACATAACAATACAGAAACAAAGAGCAAAGTATACAATAGACAGTCTTATAGCTTAGTAGCGATCTCTTCTCAACCAATAAGTCAGAGAAATAAGTTGGAGACAGTTTGAGTAAGTACGTGGCGGAAACAAATAGCCAGGAGAGACGCAGGGATAAAAAAAAACAACAACAAGGCAAACATACTACATGGCTAAATAAATAAAACAAAATAAATACATACCTACAAATCCTACAATAACATTAGTAGTTATAATACTTAAGATAAAATAAATATGAGAATGTAATAACGAAAAAACAAAAATAACAAAAACATACCAACGTCAGTATAAGAGCAATTCTCAAAAAATATGCCACCCCCTTTATTTTTATTTTTTTTACGAACTTCGTGATGTTTCCACTCAGAATCACGAGCTCTTTTCATCCCTGTAGAAGAAACAAGATGTCCCAAAATTTTCATACATTTATGTTCTTCCTTTTCGTTGCGCCATACAAAGTATTATGGTAAATAGTAAGAAAATAGGAAAATAAACTTGGGGTCATTTTTTTGTCCCCTCAAGATTGAAAGAGCTCGTAATTCTGAGCAGAAACATCATAAAATTGTTAGGAAATTTAAAAGAAATAAAAATATACCTAATATATATAATACTAGCTGTTGCCAGCGACTTCGTCTGCAAAGAATTCGTTTAACGCTATCCCGCGGAACTACGCAATTTTCCGGGATAAAAAGTAGCCTATGTGCTATTCCACACTTTTCTCTATATACGTGCCAAAATTTCACCCAGATCCGTTGGGCCGTTCTGGCGTGATTGAGTAACAAACAAACATCTATCCATCCATCCATACTTTCGCATTTATAATATTAGTTAGATTCTGTATACCTTATTTCTGTTTTGATTGATATATGTGGTGTTCAATAAAGAGTTATTGTATTGTAAATATTTTTTTTAGAAATGCTCATAAGAGGTATCATCATCTACCTACCTATATGTATACGTCCCACTGGTCACAGACAGGCGTCTCAGAATGAGTTATCCTACGCGGGCCCAGTGCGGATTGGGAACTACACCATCGAATCGCTTCGCTGATGTGTGCAGGTTTCCTCACGATGTTTTACCTTCGAGAAGCGCAATGGTAAATTTGAAATGGAATTCCGCTTATGAATTCAGAGAAAGTCAGAGGTGCGAGCCCGGGATTCGTACCCTCGACTCTCTGCTTGAGAGGCTACGAATAATTAATTATTATTATTCGTAGTTGAGAGGTCACTGCTTAAACCACTAGGCTAACGACTTCGACTATAAGATTACATACCGTCACGCCTCTTTCCCACAGGGGTAGGCAGAGACTACTTTGTTCCACTTGCTACGATCCTGAAATACCTCTTTCGCTTCATCCACATTCATCGATCTCTTCATACATGCTCGTCGGTTTCGGGTACTCTTGACCTGACCTCTTGAGTAGGTATATGTCTTAAAATTAAACTTTTTAGGGTTCTGTGTGTCTTAAGAACTGATGTTATAGGCGATGCTAGCAACCCATCACTATTTTTTATTCCATTTGCCACTACGCCCACATAATGCTAAACGTGGCATTTAGCTCTTACCTAAGGCTCTGTCTGCCCCGTAAGGGATAAAGACGTGATTTATGTATGTATGTGTGTGTGTGGTCGAAATATACACTCATAAAAAACACCGGGTAGCACTCCGGGAGTGCCGGCAGAAGTTAAAACTACACACATACCATTCCGTACTATTATCTAGAAATTTCTATAAACCAGTGTAAGCATAGCCCTGCTCTAAAGCAAAATGTACGGAGTGTGGGGTTACTTTATATTGGTCACTGATATATACAGACATACATACATATTTACGGTTTTCGCAATTATTCATTAAACTTTGCTATAAGACCTACCTTCATACCAAATTTCAAGATTCTGCGTTCACGGGAAGTACCCTGTAGGTTTTGATTCCCTTGCGAGTTTCGAAAATTTGCGGCATAAATGGCTGTATATTTTGATTGCGTTGGCTCAGAAGTTTCATTTTTTCACAGCTTCAAGCGGCAGTAGACTTGAGAATTTGATAATATGAATTTCAGCTTGATACCTCCACGCGTTCCTAAGAAAAAGGATCTTGACAGACGGACGGACGGACGGACAACAAAGTGATCCTATAAGGGTTCCGTTTTTTCCTTTTGAGGTACGGAATCCTAAAAAAAGAAAAATACACGAGATTTGAACTGCGGTCACCTGAGAGAACACACTGTTATTCCACACCTTATACCACTAGGCCAAACGCACATACGTTAAAGCGACGGTATTAACGTACACTTCAAAAATGGAACGCGACTCTAGCTTCATTCGTATTTCAAAATAAGCTTAGAGGATCTGATGTCCTGGTACTTAAACTCTCCCTTCGACTTACGCCTGACGCGAGTTTAACATTTTTTACCCATCCAAAAAAGTGCCCAACGCCGCAAAAGAAGTTTTCATTACAAAAATAATGAATTCCTGCTTCTCAAAAGGTTGTGCGCCTCTGGTTTTACTTAGGATCGTACTTCCTGTATTTAGTGAACGCCCACTTTTCCATGCCAGCCATCTCCACAGTAAAGAGCCGGCGTAGGTAGAGAACAGTTTTGTTAATGATCGTTTAATTGATTGCTAATTTTGAGTACCGACATTTTGCGTTAAAGAAATGCTAATTTCTTTCAAGTACTGTAGGGCTAGGTAGTACTGTGAAGATGCCTTGAGGAGGCACTCACTCTAAGCGGGAAGGTGTAGCTATTTAAACTTATAAAGGAAAATGCACTTTATATTTATAATTTGATATAATCTTTTTAAGATATTCTAACAATACATCTGCTTCCACCGGAAGCCCTAAGCAGACTGACTTTCTCGTTCTTTCGAATTCTATTTCTTTTTAATTTTAATATATCAACATTGAAGTTTAGAATTCGACAGTGTAAAGAAGGACCCCGTTATTCATAAACGCTCTATAGGCTTCTACTAACTTAGCAATCGTTTGTCTTTATCTGTGAAAGGTACATGTCAATGTGACAGATAAGGACAAACGATTGCTAAGCATAGAATAGATAATAACAGGATAGAAGGGAAAGGGAAAACGCCGCCATTTATATACCTACTTCCCCCTTCACGTCGTTACGCCCCTCTGTCGTCCAGGCGTATTGCTAGGGTTGCTTACCCTTAAATATTATACTTACGTCTAAAGATAATATAAAAGAAAGAAAGAAAGAAAGGAAAAAGTTTATTTTGTGCAATATATATCGCTAAAATATAAGTTTTTATTTACTTTGAAATCATTATTTTGTTCTAGTTTTACAAAATATGAAATTTATAAATCATTAGGTTCGTACCTACATATTATATTAAGGAAGAAGTTATTACAAGTGCCATACCAAATGAAGCCATTTAAGATGATTTAAGTAAGTATTACTTACCGACAAATATAAAATAAAATACATACAGGCTCACGTAAAACTAGTAGTAGTTTATTCATTTGGGTGCTTGGGTGAGCTTCGGTATTTGCATTATTCATACACCCAAATACACCACAATAACTTGACACCATTGTAATTATTGTTTCCAAGATGAGTACCTACGGGACGGAACGCGCAAAAATGCCAAACGCGCGTGCGGCGACGCCGGCCGTGGCAGCCTGACTGAGCCGCTCGTTTAACAAGTACTGTAAATCGTGACCTTGAGTCCGGCCGGAGCGGGAGATTCCGTTCTACTATGTTCTTACTTATTCTATGTGCTAAGTTAGCAGAAGCCTATAGAGCGTTTATGAATGGGGGGGAGGGGGGGGGGGGGGGAGGGGGGAGTCTTTACAGTACCAATAGCTCTTTGGGCTGGCTGGTAAGAGGTAAGAGGCGTTCTCGAAGTTCATAAATCGAACGTTCGTTGACTTAATTTTTTTTAAGTAAAGATAACAAGACCTAGGCCACGTAAGGGATAAAGACGTGGTTTCTGTATGTATGTATGTATGTATGTATGTATTTACTTACAATATCGATCCCCTGTCGGGGCAGATATTTGTATGAAAATACGAATATTAATTTGTTCTCGAGTCTTGGATGTTTAATATGTATTAAAGTATGTATTTATCTACATACTTATTTTTATCCGTTGTCTAGTACAGTCTAGTACCTATTTTTACAAGTTTTTCTTAGTTTCAGACTAGGTCAATTGGTGTCAAAAAGTCAAAATTTTGTTTTATTGCAAACTAGCGACCCGCCCCGGATTCGCTCGGTATATTATGCATGTATTATACAGATAAACCTTCCTCTTGATTCACTCTATCTATAAAAAAACCGCATCAAAATCCGTTGCGTAATTTTAAGATTTAAGCATACAAAGGGACATAGGGTCATAGGGACATAGGGACAGAGAAAGCGACTTTGTTTTATACTATGTAGTGATAGGCCGCCAAGGGCTATTTTACTTGTCTTTTTTTGAAACTACCAGCGCATTCGGAGAGACCATCATTGCCAAGAAGAATGCGCCGCAAGAAACTTGGAAGAAAATCATTTTTTCAGAATAAAATAGATTTACAACAGTACTTAAATATTACTTAACTTACCTATAATACAATGAATACATTTTATAATAGGGATATATAAGGTCCCCAAGTTAAGTTCGTACCTTAAATTATATTAATGGTGTCATGTTGTCCTAAGATATATATTTTATTTAATGTAATGAATGCTACCGTTGAAGAGAAAGCAGTAGGACAATACACTTGCCTTAATGCAAAAAATACCATATAAATATAACATTTACTCGCAATAAACACTTTCTTTTCGCTGCCCCTTGTTTGTCAAAACACAATTCAAATTTAACAATCGAAAGTTGACTAACTGTAAAGTATTGACCTCTCTTTTGCTCATTGCGTTTCGCACAGAGCACTAAATATGCATTTTTAATAGGGAATATTCGTGATTTTTTCATTGCTTACTTAACCTTGCTCATAGGCTCATTTTATGTAATAAACAATAAAAAAAATCAAATAACTATAAAATAATCGATAGATAATCATAGATTTGTCTCTATCTCTGTCCGGAGGACCAGAATTTTACTTCTTCTTCTTCTTTTTATTTGTGGCGTTACAAGTCGTTACAGCGACGACAACTTCGCCAATGTCAGGGTAAAATTTTCATAAAATAAAATCATGTGACAAAATGTCGGCAACGTTGTACGGTAACACGGTCAAAGACCCCCCTCCCCCCCTGTCGGGCTCTTAGCCAACGGTCAATGATATCCCTCAGATACTGCCAGGAAATCATTAGCCGTTGCCCAGGGTGCACCGGACCAAGCACTGCTCTTCCCCCCGGAGCTCTTGGCCACACGTGGAGGTAAGGTCCACTGCCCCTTAGAGCTGTGAAAAAATCAAACTTCTAAGCCGTCGCAATCAAAAGATACAGCCGTTTATGCTGCAAATTTCCGCAACTCTCAAGGGAATCAGAACCTACAGGGTACTTCCCGTGAACGCAGAATCTTGAAATTTGGTATGAAGTTAGGTCTTATAGCACAGATTAAGGAATAATTGCGAAACCCGTAAATATGTATGTATCTCTGTATATATCAGTGACCAATATAAAGTGACCCCACACTGCGTACATTTTTCTTTGGAACAGGGCTCTGTTTACACTGGTTTATAGATACATATTTATAGATAATGATACGGAACCCTCGGTGCGCGAGTCCGACTCGCACTTGGCCGGTTTTTTTTATTTGCTACCAGAGCAGTGTGGTAGCTATTTATAATAACTACTAGCTGTTGCCAGCGACTTCGTCTGCAAAGAATTCGTTTATCGCTATCCCGCGGGAACTACGCAATTTTCCGGGATAAAAAGTAGCCTATGTGCTATTCCAGACTTTTCTCTATCTATGTGCCGAATTTCATCCTGATCCGTTGGGCTGTTCTGGCGTGATTGAGTAACAAACAAACATCCATCCATCCATCCATTCCTTCCATACTTTCGCATTTATAATATTAGTTAGATTATGATGATTATTACATTTTCAAAAAGCTCATGGAGGATACCTATGTCCTATCTTAGAAATCATGTTATAGGCGATGCTAGCAACCCATCACTATTTTGATTCCCCTTTCCACTTGTCACCACACGCTAAACATGGCCTTTAGGTTGTTACCCTAGGCACAGTTTACCTCGTGCCTAAGGGCACTGGGCGTGCATTAATATATTATATATGTATATGTATATAAGTAGAGGAACTTAAAGCGCAGACAGTAAATTTTTTAATGTAATGTAACGATCGAGTTCCTTGACAGGCAATGTCATTAACTTTATTGTTAAACGTTCAATGTTGTCACGCGAAACAGTTATTTTACGCCTCTTTATTAATCAGCTTTTTATTTTATTCAACACAAGGTAACTTGTATCTTAATGTAAGGTTTTGGTCACAAAACACGTCTCACGCGTTTGCGTTAAAATGTAAATACTATGAGAACTGAGCCTCTAGTCTCGAATGCGTTCACGCAAACGTCTCAATTAAGTACTATGGAATAATTGGCAGCGCCACTTGCGGATCGAAACGGCAACAAACTGTTCCCATAGTATATTTTGTCATTTTAACGCAAACGCGTTCGAGACGTACTATTTTGTGACCGAAAACTTACACTAAGCATACTGTTGCCGTGTCGATCCGCGAGTGGCGCTGCCATCCATAGAAATTGACAACATTTCATATTTCTGAGCCTATAATTTTAATGGTTCTCTATATTCTGTTTGAAAAGATGAACATGCTGACAGTTTAATTTTTTGGCTAGGGTTTGTATTTAATTTATAATTAATATATTAATTTTTGCTTATTCTAAAAGGGCGTAACTCCGATACTATCACAGAATAGACACTTATCCTTTTGTCTTTTCTGTATAGAAAAAAATCTGACGTCAATTTCAAATTGTCAATGTCAGGCCTTATTCTCCGATATTCGATTTTCGAGGTTCGCTTCGTGCTGTTCCGCTCATACTAATATAGTCATTAAGTTGAGAGTGAGAGAGAAGGTATGCAACGAACTTCAAAAATAGAATTTCAGAGTTGCCCCCCTTGTACTTTGAAGTTGTCATATACAAAATTATGGTACTTAGCTTATTTTTTCTCGTGAAAAAGGCAAAGGTGTTTCACCTATCCTGTGGTAGTTTTGGTAAATTTAGGACATATTTTTAATTAATTTTTATTTTTTATAATAAGCGATATTAAAATTATATAAACATATTGCAGTGATCAGGAGGCAAAATGCTTTCGAACCATATATACATTTTCAGGTGTTATAAAAATGAAATGTTGTCAATTGAGAATTTGAGACGTCTACGTGAACGTTATTTTGTGAAAACATACTTACTTACACTAGAAGTTCAGACTTTAAAAAGCGGCAACTTACCCTATTTTTATGGTGTGTTTCACTGAAGTCTTCATGTCAAATCCTTCGAACCAAAAGTTTTTACGCCTCCCCTTATGCAATTCGGAACAAACTAAGTACACTTTTAATTTTTTTTTCGAAAAAGCATACTTAGAACCGAGGGCATAAACATCGATAAAGCCATCATGTCAAATTTTATATATCACACTTTATTTGTATGCAATAAACGTAACCTGTTAAGATATTTTTGGCGTCTTGGTAACGTACATTTAGGGCCTGTTTCACATCTCTGTTAAGTTCCATTTATCTGTTATCCATGACGATGATATATCTGGTATCTCTGCCTGTTTCGTAGTAATAAATAGAGACTAGGGATAAAGTATAGGGATAGACGATAACTAACACTTATGATAACTCTAACTTAAGGCGCTGTCAACAGCAAATGACCTGGAGCAGCGCCACTCTTCAAACATACGGTTCACGTGCCTGTTAGTGAAAGAGAAGAATCTATTCCGGCAGCTTGGCGCGCGTCTAAAATCTTGCAAATAAGACACAAATCATAAGAAATAAACAAAAGTATGGATTATTTGTGAAATATGACTCGTTAGCCGTTTAGGTATGAATATGTTGACTTTATGTTTTTAATTGCAGACCCATACGTCGAAAAAATAAAGACACAGAACCATTTAATGATGATTTTAAGACCAATCTTTGCAATTATTTTCTATCGAGCCGATTTTGTTCAATTATGTGTCGAGCCCGTCTAGCGTGTTAGAAATATGATGAAAATTAACATTATATTTTTTTTGTATTTATTTTGTGTGCAGTTTTTCTTAAAAAAGTGTTTAAATAACATCAATTTCAACAAAATTAGGTGTTGTCAGCCTCTTAACAGAGAGCAGTGCGGCCCTTAATGTGTACTGGACCTTGCGCCTCCCTGACGTCCCGACATTTCCCTCGCCCCCTCGGCATGTCCCCCTGTGAAGTCCTGTTCTAGAAGTTTCTATTGAACACAGCAAATTCTAAGTGTCGTGCAATGGAGGCATTCTCTCGCCCGCGTTGCACTGTCACTTTCAGTAAGTGAAAGGCGATCGAATGATACCACAATTAACATGCGCTCACGACGTCGGTGTTGCCAGCGCCAGCGCAGTAAACGGGAATTTGTTTTTTCAAAGGGTAAGGCAAAGGGTCTCCACTATTCTTCCTTTTTCAGCGCCGGCGTGTGCTCTTCCCGTTCAAAGTTGGGTTTGTTGAATAAATATGGGTACATCGATGTATTTTGACATTTATATTTTTACTAGCTTCTGCCCGCGACTTCGTCTGCGTAGACTTATAATAATCTTATTATAATCCTTCCTCTTGGTAGTGGATAGGGTGGCAGGGCTGGCAAAATGCCAGGGGCCCCCAGCTCTACGGGGCCCCGAACTGGCTTGGCCTTGAGCACAGAAGGGAAGATAATGCACCTTTATAGTGAGAAAAGGCCCCATCTGATGAATTTGCCGCGGGCCCCTGACGTTGTAGTTACGCCACTGAGCCTAGCGGTAGATATTGGTTAGAGAAACTGACTATGAAGCTCGAGGTCCCGAGTTCGATCCCCGTCGGGGTAGATATTTGTATGAAAAATACTAATGTTTGTTTTCGAGTCTTGGATGTTTAACGTGTATTTAACCTAACCGTTGTCTAGTACTCATATTGTAAGCTTTGCTTAGTTTAAATTGGGACTTCTTTTTAGGACATAAGGCAAAGGAATTATAGATCACTTGATGGTAAGCGAGCACCACCACCCATGGACACACGCAACACTAGAGGATTGCAGATACGTTGCCAGCCTAGAGGGCTAGGATAGAATACCTCTTGTGCCAGTAATTTATTTCACCGGCTAGGTCAATTGGTATCAATTGTCCCAAGCTATTGATTTATTTTCTTGTATGTTTTCATATTTAAGCGTTTAAATGAATTAGAAGGACTAAAGGGAGTTACCATGACGTTTTAATGCGATTCTTCTTCTCTTATTAATATGGCTACATCGATCGATTCGATGATTTCGCCAATGTCGAAGTAATAAATACAGTATCAAAAATCTTATGACAAAAATGTCGGCAACGTTGTACGGTAGAACACGGTCAAACGACCCCCTCCCCCTGTCGGGCTCTTAGCCAACGGATAATGAAACCTCGGAGACCGCCAGGAAATCATTAACCGATGCCCAGGGTGCACCGGCCAATGCTCTGCTCTTCCTCTCGGACGGATCCAAAAACGAACCGCAGCTCTTGAGCACACGCGGAGGTAACCCGACTAGCACCCCAAATGCGATTCAATTCGGGTTCTGTTTAGGTTCGCTCGATATCAGATCCATATTAAAAATGACAGCTAAAACCTGAACATCGGAATTGGTCCCACTACCCCCCAGGGGCCTTACCATGACGTCTTAATGCGATTCAGTTTAGGTTCGCTCGCTGTCAGATTCATACTAAAAGTGACAGCTAAAACTTGAACTGAGTCGGAATTAAGACGTCATGGTAAGGCCCCAGGTCATATTTGTCAATCGATCTTGAAATTTCGCGAGGAGGCTCCACGAAGGAGGCCATCAGTTGTGGTCCTGAATTTACCATCAGACCCATTTGCTCGTTTACCTGTCTCATAAACCTAGTTCCCCTATGACAATGAGCATTTTATTACAACTATTAGTACGCAGAGATAAGCGGAAAACCTTAGAAATAAAATTAGAATTGACATGTGTACGTTTTATTTTACGAGTAGGCTTCCATGCTGGTCTTTGAGCAAAGGATAAAAGTAGAAGAGTCATACACACCGTAAGAAACAATAGTCTTTTTCTTTATTTTATTTATAAACTAGCGATCCGCCCCGTCGCACGGTATATTATGCATGTATTATACATATAAACCTTCATCTTGATTTACTCTATCTATTTAAAAAAACCGCATCAAAATCCGTTGCGTAGTTTTAAAGATTTAAGCATACATAGGGACGTAGGGACATAGGGACGTAGGGACAGAGAAAGCGACTTTGTTTTATATTACGTACCTAGTGATGATGATTATCGCGTAATTCGGTGTGCTTCATGGCATAGGCCTCATTTATTGGAGGGTTTGGGCTATAGCTCCCACGCGGGCCCATTGCGGATTGGGAACTTTACACACACCATTAAATTGCTTCGCAGATGTATTAATAAATAAATATCTTGGGACAATTGACACCAATTGACCTAGTCCCAAACTAAGCAAAGCTTGTGATATGGGCACTAGACAACGGATAAACGTACTTATATAGATAAATACATACTTAAATACATATTAAACATCCAAGACTCGAGAACAAACATTCGTATTTTTCATACAAACATCTGCCCCGACCGGGGATCGAACCCGGGACCTCAAGCTTCATAGTCAGGTTCTCTAACCACTAGGCCATCCGGTCGTCATTGTGTGTAGGTTTCCTTCACCGAAAAGCTCATGGCAAATTTCAAATTATAATTCCGCACATGAGAGGCCACAGGCTACCACGGCTTTTCTCACAAACTTAATCTCTTTATAATTTTAGCATAGACATAATGGTTTTGTTATTTTTAAACTCACTGCTTTGATTTCTAGTGTTATTAATGAATTAGTTAAACAATGTTAAAGTTAACTTTCAACTTCGCTTTGTCAAATGAATGAAAATTAACTAATAAGCTTTGGTAAGTACAGCCAGGGGCCTTACCATTACGTCTTAATGCGATTCAGTTTAAGTTCGCTCGCCGTCAGATCCATACTAAAAATGACAGCTAAAACCTGAACTGAGTCGGAATTAAGACGACATGGTAAGGCCCTTTTATACATAGTGTAGTGTAAGTTTTAGACACTAAAACTTCTCGAACGCGTTCACGTCTCAATTATTATGGGAAATTTGGCAGCGCCACTTGCGGATCGAAACGTCAACAGTATGCTTAGTATAAGTTTTTCGGTTACAAAACACGTCACGAAAACGTTTGCGTTAAAATGTCAAATACTATGAGAACAGTTTGTTGCCGTTTCGATCCGCAAGCGGCGCTGCCCATTTTTCCATAGTAATTGAGACGTTTACGTGAACGCGTTCGAGACGTTTGTTCTTGTGAAAACTTACACTAGAGGCTCAGTTCTCGTAGTATTTGACGTTTTAACGCAAAAGCGCTCGAGACGTGTTTTGTGACCGAAAACTTACACTAAGCCTGGATTCGACCAAAGTTTTTATGCCGGGAATAACACTTACTCTCGGATATTAATGTCAAAATAGTATGGCGTTTTGACATTACTATCCGAGAGTAAAATGTTATTCCTGGAATAGAATCTTTGGTCGTATGCAGCCTAACAGAACAACTAAACGGAAGTGTACCTGTTTTCCATGATTTTAGTTCACTATATCGCGGGATAGCAAAGTAAAGTTACTGGAGTGGGGAGAGTCAAGTCACTTTATAACAATATCTTTAAATTAAGAATGAAGTGTCCATTACTGGTGGTATTCAGCTTAGTGTCCAACACTATAAAAAAAAGTTATTAATTTTATCTTTTTTCTTGTTATTTTATTGTTTTTTTGTTGTTATTTTTTTTTAGTCTTGGATGTTTAATATGTATTTAAGTATGTATTTATCTATATAAGTATGTTTATCCGTTGTCTAGTGCCCAGTGTGATATTATTACAAGCTTTGCTTAGTTGGGACTAGGTCAATTGCTGTCAATTGTCCCAATATATTTATTTATTTATTTATTTTTATGTGAATCGTATGAATGAGAACACGTACTTTGGAAACCAGCAATTTTATTAACCTTAATCTGACTGGTGTTAAGACATAGAATAGACAATTCTTATTTTTTTTTAAATATTTAAATATAGAAAACTAAACATAAATTTGATCGGTATTTAAGGTCGGTCGGCAACTTCACTACATTGTATAAAACAAAGTCGCTTTCTCTGTCCCTGTGTCCCTATATGTATGCTTAAATCTTTAAAACTACGCAACGGATTTTGATGTGGTTTTTTTTTTAATAATTAAATAAATAAAAATACCGGCGTAGATTCCCGTCGACTTTGTAATGTAAAAATTGTCACATACATACATACATATCGTCACGCCTCTTTCCCACAGGGGTAGGCAGAGACTACTTTGTTCCACTTGCTACGATCCTGACATACCTCTTTCGCTTCATCCACATTCATCAATCTCTTCATACACGCTCGTCGGTTTCGGGTACTCTTGACCTGGCCTTTCTCCAAAACGTCCCCAATTTGATCTCGGAACGGCCTTCCCTTCCCAACGCACCCATTCACTCTCCCCATATAAATCTGTTTAGTTAATCTTTTTTCATCCATCCTCTCTACGTGACCAAACCAACTAAGCATACTTTTTTCTATCCTAGTCACTATATCTTCTTTCACACCAGCACATTCCCTTATCACACTATTCCTTATTCTATCTTTCAGTGATACACCTTCACATGTCACATATCACATGGTGAAATAGCGGCCTTCCCTGTCTACCCCGTAAGGGATTTTTTAGTAGAGACTTTATACATCTCTACTATAGACCAATGTAATTTAAGGTACGGTCTTAACTTAGGGACCTTTTACATCCCTTTTATAAAATGTATTAATTGACAACATTTCATTTTTATAACACCTGAAAATGTATATATGGTTCGAAAGCATTTTGCCTCTTGATCACTGCAATATGATTATATAATTTTAATATTGCTTATTATAGAAAATAAAAATTAATTAAAAACATGTCTTAATTTTACCAATTCTACCACAGGATAGGTCAAATGCCTTTGCCTTTTTCACGAGAAAAAATAAGCGACCATAATTTTGTATTTGACAACTTCAAAGTACAAGGGGGGCAACTCTGAAATTCTATTTTTGAAGTTCGTTGCATAGCTTCTCTCTCACTCTCAAGTTAATGACTATATTAGTATGAGCGGAACAGCACGAAGCGAACCTCGAAAATCGAATATCGGAGAATGAAGGCCTGACATTGACAATTTGAAATTAACGACAGTTTTTTTTCTGTACAGAAAAGACAAAAGGATAAGTATCTATTCTGTGATAGTATCGGAGTTACGCCCTTTTAGAATAAGCAAAAATTAATAAATTTATAATAAATTAAATACGAACCCTAGCGAAAAAATTAAACTGTCAGCATGTTCATCTTTTCAAACAAAATACAGAGAACCATTAAAATTATAGGCTCAGAAATATGAAATGTTGTCAATTGTATTATAGGTAAGTTAAGTAGAATTTAAGTACTATTGTAAATCTATTTTATTTTGAAAAAATTACTTTCTGCCAAGTTGCTTGCGGCGCATTCTTCTTGGCAATGATGATCTTTCCGAATGCGCTGGTAGATTAAAAAAAAAGACATGTAAAAGAGCCCTCGGCGGCCTATTTTGAAAAATAAACTTTTGACTTTTGACTTTATGTGTGTCCATTATTGAGCCCATGTCCATTATTGGTGCTGTCATATTTTGTTTATAGCTGTTATGGAATATATACCCTTAACAGTCAAAACGTCGCCATTGAACTTCATTAATTTCTCTCATACATAGTTACATAGCTATCTCTTTCACTATCGTGTGCTTATCGCGAAAGTAGTCGCATGCGCAGGGTCGATGCCCCGCGCGGGGGCAACGAACGTCTTTGCTGCAGCCCCCCGCTTATCTGCCATAGAGGGGATAGATACCCCTTCAATCTATACATCATAATTAAATTCAAATTAAAATTCAGGACAAGTCCATAGGTTCGCTGCCGCCGGGGCGAGCGCTCCCTGATGAAGGGCTTCGAAATAGTCCGAAACAATGTCGGAGCAATTCTTCGGCTTTTATACGTGAGTTATCCGTTGTGTTGTAATTAAGTCCATAGGTGTTAGTTTAATATTACCTTATCCTATACTCAGCGGCATATTTAGCGGAACACAAAAGAAAGTTTAGGTAACATTTTTTTTTAATTTTTACTAGCTTCTGCCCGCGACTTCGTCCGCGTATAATTAGCAATTGATATGTTTATCGCTATCCCACGGGAACAATACAATTTTCCGGGATAAAAAGTAGCCAATATTTTAATCTAGGGTACCAGCTATTTTCGTTCCAAATTTTATCCAAATCCGTCCAGTCGTTTTAGCGTGAAGAAGGAACAAACATACACACTCACTCACATCGTCACTCACAAACTTTCGCATTTATAATATAAGTAGGATTTTTTTCTGGTGTATGCATTTTGCTAACTTTTTTGGTTTCTGCTAAATATGCGGCTGAGTATACAGGGTGTATCAGATAGCCCCTAACAATAATCAACTGGGGTATATAACCTAACCATAGCTATAGAAGCTAAAAAAAATATTAAAAAAAAAATTACTCCAATTTTTTTTAATATTTTTGTTAGTTTCTGTAACTATGGTTATAATATACCCCAGTTGATTATTGTTAGGGGCTATCTGATACACCCTGTATGTTTGTTAAGCCTAGGTTCACCATGATATCATATACAGGGCCTCTGGACTCCATGTGCACAGAATCTAATTAAACTTCTATGCTGTTCTGGGAGCAAAGAAAAAACATAGCATGTATAATAGTTGCATCTCTTCTCGCGCAGATGGTAAAAGCCACGAAAATGGGGAAAAATCATAGAATCATGTCACAGACGATGCTGGCAACCCATCACTGTTCTGATTCCCCTTTCCACCTATACGCCCACAATCATGCAAAGCGTGGCCTTTGGGTCTTGTTACTTTAGGCTCTGTCTGCCCTTTAAGGGATAGAGATAGTTCGATTCCCGCCCATAACTTTACTTTTCGGATTTTTGTGTGTTCTAATTTTCAGTGTCGTTTTGGATTTTTTTCTTGTCTGTCTGTTACCTTTCACGCTTAAACCACTGAACCGACTCAGTTGGAATTCGGTAAAAAGATAGTTCCAGTCCCGAGGAAGGATGTATGATAGTTTTTATACCGGTAAATCGCATAGTTCCCGCGGGATAGCTTGACAGCAATTATCCAAAGCTAGTGTACAATTTTGTAAAATTAAAAATTCTATTTTACAGCTCTATATAAAATAGTGTAATGCAAGTAATGCATTAGACGCACACTAGCACAGAGTGCAATGCTGTACGCACACAGACGCAGTCTTCTAATAGACGTCGTAAGGCCGCGTGTACACGGCCGAGTGTTCTAGGATTTCTAATTTTGGCGGGCAATTAGCTTAAAAATGGTATTAAAATCAATCGAGTTTTTATTCCCTAGCCCAAACTAGCCAACAAGCCAACAAGCTAGCAAGCTAGCTGGCCTAGGCGAACGTACCGTGATCAAATTGGGGACGTTTTGGAAAAAGGCCAGGTCAAGTGTACCCGAAACCGACGAGCATGTATGAAGAGATTGATGAATGTGGATGAAGCGAAAGAGGTATGTCAGGATCGTAGCAAGTGGAACAAAGTAGTCTCTGCCTACCCCTGTGGGAAAGAGGCGTGACGATATGTATGTATGAGTTTTTATTCTATGAGTATTGGCGTCTCTCTCTTAAGTACGAGTAAGAGTAGTCGAGCAAATGCTTTCATTTATTGGCTGTATATTCAAAATAAGAGCTGAGCCTTTAGTGCAAGTTATCACAAAAAACGTAAATGTCTCAATTACTATATAATGGATGGCAGCGCCACTTGCGGATCGGCCGTCATTTTTAGTATGGATCTGACAGCGAGCGAACCTAAACTGAATCGCATTAAGACGTCATGGTAAGGCCCCAGACCAGAATGGAAGGCCATTTTAGAATATGTAGTGATTTATTTAATCTTTCTGCTAGTGTGAACGCGTCCTAGGCATAGTTCGCCAAGTGAAAGTAAGCTTGTGGTGGTGTTGCGGCGAACACGCACACACACACACGCGCTTTCCACGCACAAGGGGTGATGCTGAAAACGAAGTCTTGCGCATTTGGCAGCGAGCGCTTAAAAATTCGTTTTTTTACACGATTCGAATAAAATTTAGTGAGGTGCAGTTTTTGTACATATTTACAATACAATACAATAACTCTTTATTGAACACCACATAGGTATAACAATCAAAACAGAGAAAGGTGTACAAGGTAAGGTATTTAGTGAATGGAGTGAATGAATGAATTGTAAATTTGGCTGTCAAATGTAACTGAAGGCGATGCGATGGACGAACGGTTGAAGGGTGGATAGATGATCTATATCATTTTCATTCTAACCTGTCCTATTTGGTAAACAAAATTCTAACCTCAAAACGCCTCATTTTTGTTATTTTTTAACTATTTCATCGTAAATAGAGGTACTGGAGATAAAGTAACAGCAAAATTTTGTACAAAATATTACCTCAGGTTTATTTGATAACATAATACACCTAATTCTTTACAAAAATTTGCATATTGAGGTTAGAATTTTGTTTACCAAATAGGACAGGTAAGAATGAACATGGTATACAGATCACGGTAAAATAATATTACGTGCTAAATTAAAATTGAATGAAATCAAAATTCTATAAATAAAAAAGTAGCGGAATTCTGCACAGATAGAAACCGAATCGAATGCAACAGCTAAAGTCGCTGTCAATTGTATTTTTTTTTAATGTGAATAGGAAGGCAAACGAGCATATAATAATTGCGAATAATGTAAAATAAATCAATTAATGAAATGCCCATATTCTAGCACTTGTTTATTGCTTTGTTTTAATGGTTCAGGATAATGTTGTGGTAAGTATTGATTAAATAACACACGTATGTAGCAGTATTTGATGAGGGGAAATGGAAATTAATAGTAGATTGTACACCGAGGGGATAAAGCACTGTATTATGTCACGGGCGCGATATTGAATCCTGAGCGCAGCGAAGGACTCTAGATTTAACTCCCGAGCGAAGCGAGGGTGTTATGAGTTAATTCCTGAGAGTAGCGAGGGAATTAAGATTGAGTCCTGAGAGGAGCGAAGAATTTAAGCGCACCCAAGACATAAACAGTTTTATCTCCGAGGAGTATACTCTACTTTTCTCACCTTTTGCGAGACAATAAAAACCAAGGCAACTAGAGAAAGAATTTCATTTTAACAACTGTAGGTAAAACAAAATTAAAAGTAAAAAATATTATTTGGGACATTAGTCCAGTTGTAATATTTTTATTTGGAATCTTAGGAGTTCTAATGCGTACCTAACTATATCACAGCGCCTGCAAACACTCGCGGCTTTTGTTTTATTTGAAATTTGTTTCATTCGTTTGAAAATCGAACGCTGCCGCTTGCCGTGGCATGGCCATCTCGATTTTCGGAGCCGTGCGATTTTTACGAAATTTAAGAGTATGCCAATAACAACTATGAGAAGTGAGATTCATATTACTAACCGGCGGGTTATAATGAAATTCAGTACAATATTACTACCCGGCTAAAGCCAAGGGCTGTAATGAGTTACTTTGAGTAAGGTTTACATGATATATAATTTGCCATTGTCGAGCAGGTGGTGTGAAAAGACATTTTAAATACAAGGTTTGCTTACATTGTTTGCAATTTCATTTGACTGACAGTTTAGTTTCGAATATATTTTGACGCTAGTATAATGTAGTGTCCGACCGAAACACGATTTTAAGCCGAAACCGAAACCGAAACCGAATATTCGCTTTTTTTCTGATTTCGGCCGAAACCGAAACCGAAACCGAAATTTTTGAAGCCGTATCATATCAAATAAAATATTCAAAATTACTGTACAAATCGTAAGGAAAAGGTTATTGCGAGGATTTCTTATATGAGAATGGTTACTTTTTTGTTAAACAAAATAAAAAAACTGCATGCATACTACTGTCGCTGGTCCCAGCTGGGCCGGCCGCCTGTGCATTACCTATACCTACCCGGCCGAGCGTGCCCGAATTAAGCCGAGCGCTCCCGATGCGAGAGCCACGAGAGGCCGTGAAGTAATTTCGGCCTGGCCGAAGGTTTCGGCCGGATTCTGGCCGAAACCGAAACTTCGGCTGAAATCACTTTTTTGGCCGAAATTGGCCGAAACCGAAACCGAAACCGAAACTTCGGTCGGACACTAGTATTATGAAATGACAGTATTTTCATTACCTTCCTCAACCCGGTATTAGTGTATGACTCCCTTATTCATAAACGATCTATAGGCTTCTGCTAACTTAGCAATCGTTTGTCCTTATCTGTGAAAGGTAAATGTCAATGTGACAGATAAGGACAAACGATTGTTAAGTCAGCAGATGCCTAGAGAGCGTTTATGAATAAGGGGAAAGGATTTACGGGATGAAAGTAAAATAATTACAACAAAGGGCTCCATGGCGCCATCACCCTATACATAGCGGAAGCGTGTGCGTACTATTGTCGGCGAAAACTGCAAGCTGCGCCGGCGCAGCGTCTCGGGCGAGGGTACTCTGCCCACTGTTGGGCACAACCTTATAGCAATAATAATATACTTTTATTTCAGACAAAGTCCATTATATTTAGTGTTAGTTTACATGTCTTATAGACCATGTTAGTAGGTATAGTTAGGTAGGTAGGTACGAGTACATAGGGATATTTATTTTATACTATATTATATTACATTACATTAAATTGTCCTATAAATGCTGCCTGTAGACTCCATATGGACATAGTTCCAATGCCTACCCATCGCACAGGCAGGGCATTATAACATACATACATACAAATCACGTATTATCGCTTACAGGGTAGACAGAGCCTAAGGTAAGAGCTAATGACGTTTAGCATGATTCTAGGCGTTTACGTTGAAAAGGGAATCGAAATAGTGATGGGTGGCTAGCCGCATCGTCTAACATGATTCCTATTTCGTCCAATCCGTTGATGGGCTTCTACCATCTGCGCGGGAAGAGAAGCTACATAAATATATCAGACTCAGCGAATAAAATAGACTTTATGCCATATAAAAAAAAGCCGTGGTAGCCTAGTGGCTTGACCTGTGGCCTCTCAAGCAGAGCGTCGTGGGTTCAAATCCCAGGCTCGCACCTCTAAGATTTTCAGAATTTATGTGCGAAAATTACATTTGAAATTTGCCATGAGCTTTTCGGTGAAGGAAAACATCGTGAGGAAACCTGCACACATCTGTGAAGAATTTCAATGGTGTGTGTTAAGTTCCCAATACGCACTGGGCGCGCGTGGGAACTATAGTCCTAACCCTCCAATACACGGAGGAGGCCTATGCCATGAGGCACGCCGAATTACGCGACAATTTAATAAAAAAAAAAAAAAAAAGACTAACAACAACAACAACAACAACATGTACTTACCGAAATTGTAGCGAATTCGGAATAAAAAAGGCTTATAAAAAATCACCCTATGGTCCCAACGGAAGACCAACGCTGCAAGGCCAGCAAATGCTGAGTTGGGACCATATTGTGACAATTTATTTATTTATCTGCTGTTTTATGTGTTTTTTTTTATTTGATGTGTTGATTGTCATGAATAAACTTTTTTCTTCTTCTTCTTCTTCTATATATAATCTGGATCTCGGAAACGGCTCCAACGGTTTTCATTAAATTTGGTATGCAGGGGATTTTGGGGACGATAAATCGATCTGGCTAGGTTTCATTTTTAGAAAACGTACCAAAAAGAAAATCATCCGGATACTTATATAATTATGCTTAAGTACCTTCGGCAAAAAATGTTTCTATGATACTTGCTATACGAAGCGTTTCGGAGAACCGATATTTTGCAAAATAAATGGAACCCGTCCAAATCGTGGTGCCATTTTCTTGGGAATACTTACATATTTTCTTCCCTGTCTGAGGGCAAAGAAAAAACACACGTATCAGCTGCTTTTTCCCGCGCTAGTAAAAACCCATCGATAATGGGCGATCTTAGGAATCATGTTATAGGCGATGCTAGCAACCCATCACTATTTTGATTCCCCTTTCCATCACGCCCACAATCACGCTAAACGTGGCCTTCAGCTCTTGTTATTACTTCTGTCTACCCAGTCAGGGATAAAAACGTAATTTATAAGAATAAGAGATCTTTGTTTCCCTTTGTTTTGTATACGTAAGCTAAGACCGCGACTTCGTCTACGTAGAGTTATACATACAAACCTTCCTCTTGAATCACTCTATTTTTTAAAAAAACCGCATCAAATTCCGTGGCGTAGTTTTAAAAATCTAGCATACACAGGGACAGACAGCGGAATACGAGTTTGTTTTATACTATCTATTGAAAGAAATAAAGAAAAAGGTTTTTTTGGTCCTAATCACTGCAATATGTTTATATAATATTAATGTCGCTTATTATAAAAAATAAAAATTAATTAAAAATATGTCCTAATTTTACCAAAACTACCACAGGATAGGTATAGAAACGCCTTTGCTTTTTTCACGAGAAAAAATAAGCGATCATAATTTTGTATTTTTGACAACTTTGCGCGTAGTAGGGCCTTGTGCAAGGTCCGTCCGGATAGCTACCATCATCTTACTCGCTAATCCTGCCGCTAAGCAGCAGTGCTTGCACTGCTGTGTTCCGGTGTGGAGAGTAAGACAGCCGGGGAAATTACGGGCACAAGAGGCATTTCATCTTAGCCCTCTAGGTTGGCAACGCATCTGCAATCCCTCCGGGATTGCGGGTGTCTATGGGCAGTGGTGATCGCTTACCATCAGGTGACCCACTAGCTCGTTTGCCTTCCTATTCGCATAAAAAAAAAAAAACTTCAAAGTACAAGGGGAGCAACTCTGAAATTCTATTTTCGAAGTTCGTTGCATACCTTCTCTCTCACTCTCAAGATACTGACTATTAGTATGAGCGGAACAGCACGAAGCGAACCTTGAAAATCGAATATTAGAGAATAGGGCCTGACATTGACAATTTGAAATTAACGTCAGTTTTTTTTTCTATAGAGAAAATACAAAGGGATAAGTGTGTATTCTGTGATAGTATCGGAGTTACGCCCTTTAAGAATAAGCACAAGTTAATAAATTAATTATAAATTAAATACAAGCCCTGGCGAAAAAATTAAACTGTCAGCAGGTTCATCTTTTCAAACAAAATACAGAGAACCATTAAAATTATAGGCTCAGAAATATGAAATGTTGTCAATCTTAAAAATAAACGTAAATAATTATTAAAGTCTATCTAAAACTATTGATGTCTGGCTGGATGCCCTGGACTCGTTGGAGCGCCGAGCGAAGAGGATCATAGGCAGAGACTCACTCGTGGAGGCAAATCTTCCGAGCCTCGAACACCGTAGACGAGTGGCCTGCCTCGCGGTTTTTTATCGTTTACATATCGGTGAGTGTGCGGAGGTTTTACATAACCTAATACCCCCTTCCCCTTTCCGTCACCGAACGACTAGACGCGGCGAGCAGTTTCATCCTTATGTTGTAGACAGTCCTCCATTACGCACAAAGCCCTCTTCCATTATGCGGACAGCTATGGTGTGGAACTCTCTGCCGAAGTCAGTTTTTCCGGAACGCTATAATCTGGACATCTTTAAGGCCAAAGTGAACAGACACCTTCTAGGCAAACGTGTACCATCTTAGGCCTCATCTTCGCCTTCCATCAAGCGAGATTGAGGTCAAACGTAAGCCTATTTTATGTAAAAAAAAAAATATGTATGGAAGTGTCCGACTCGCTCTTGGCCGTTTTTCCACAGCGCTGCCAACCTAGCGCGGCGAGTAAAAAGCGAGTTGCACAGAGCGTGCATCGAGCATTTCTCCGGTGAATGCACTCGTTGCGTAATCCACTCTCGCGCACGTTACAGCTCGCTTGTGTGCGTGCGGGTCTGTGTGTGTTTACAATTTAAAAAAAATGGAGCGTTGCAAATGGGGAATTTCAGAAATAGGGTACGGTCGCCCAAATAAGTGGTCTACCACTTTTCATCCATATTCCTATCAAATGAAAATGTCGCTAAAGTCGAACTTTCAAGTTGACAGCCTGTCTTATCGACATTATATATTGTGACGTGCAAAGGAATTTTAACCTTAGAGTGGTAGACCACATATTTGGCTGATGGTACGTACAACGTACATTAAATTCAACGTGAAAACAATCTTATTCAAATATTAGTCGCACCAATCGACATTACATTGAAACAATTTTATAGAAGAAAAGGTCACAAATAATATACTTAATGGTAATATGTATCAGGTTAATGGGTAAATTTTGATAGGTTACCTACCGTAAAACAGGGTGAGTCGGGACAAAGTTGAAGTTCAAACCTCGATAAAAAAAAAACATTTATTGCCACATTAAATAAAACACAAACATACAAAAAAATGTGGCAAGTTGATTTTTACAAGTAAAGAATGTTCAGGAGGTATGAAATTTAGTTTAATAATGATTCTGTCGTTTCGTTTCATAGTCATTGACTAGTCAATGTTCATAGTTTAAATAATAAACACTAAAATATAGGCAAATCCCAGCTCACCCCGTATAGTGAGTGGGGTCAGAAGGGATAGTTACAAATAAAAAATGACCATGTGTTAAGTAATTTTAGATTTGTTAGTTTAAATAAAATAGCGTATAAGAAAATGACCATATCACATTTTAATTTACCAAAAAAAAGGGAGATAGTTATACTTCATTTAATTTAAAATGAGAAACCACAACAAAATTATATTGCGGCTTGTGAACTACATATATAATCTCTTTACAATTTGTACTAGAGTAACAATTGACGACACGCAAATAAAGTGATATTTATACAATTTTATTTTGCGGCTGCCTGACTATTGCACTGTACTATTTGCTAGGTAAGAACTAGTTGACCAGACGCGATATAATGTTATTGTGGTTTCTCACTCTAAATTAAATGAAGTATATATGTCTAAAAATATAACTGAACTACATTTAGTTTAGAGCAAGCTGAGTCACAAATTTTAAGTAGCAAGTGGTAACACAAATTACATAGACGTATTGTGTACTTCGGGCAGTAATAAAGAATGCCTCAGGTCGCAAGTTAATCACCCTCGCCTTTGGCTCGTGCAAGTTACTTATTATTAGAGTAGGTGCCTAACGTTTCGTGTCTATTTTGGCCTGAGTTAGTTTGCCATGGCCAAAAGTGCTAAAAGTGGCCAAGAGAACCTTGCCACTAGAATATGGCATTTAGCGAGAGGTCGTGGAGGTCAAATATGGATTCTATGGCGTAAGGTCATGACTGGCAGACTAGAGCATGGTATTATATAAATACTAGCTTCTGCCCGTGACTTCGTCCGCCGAAAGAATTTGTTGGCAAAATTACCCACCACAATTATACCACAATGTTCTGGGAGCAAAGAAAGAATAAATATACCAGTTGCTTCTTTACCCGCGCACGTATAAGCCCATCGAGGAAATGGGCAAAGACCTCTTGCCACCCATTTAGTTGTCTGTGTGGCTTCCCCAGTTCGCTTCGGGAAGCTCCAAATAGTCCCGTCATCTAGGGTACCGTATAGGGATTGCAAAATCCGGTTCTTTTCTCAAATCCGGATTTACAAATTATTAACTTGTACAAATCCGGATTATCCGGGTTTCTCGGATTTTTATTAATATTTTGAAATTTTCATGTAATTACATGTTTTTTGAAACCTAACGGTGTTCAATTTTATTGTTTTTAAAATTTCCCTAAGAATATATAAAATAAAACTGCAAAAATCTTGATAATCCGCGTTTAATCAGTCCAGTAATGTTGTGTCTGCAGTACAGTACTACCGGACCGGCTGACTAGCTAGATCTAAAGCTAGGTATGAGGTAGCCAGTAAAGCGCGGAGGGAAGAGGAGTAGGTATGCCACGTGGCGGGGAACGAAACGAACGCATGAATGAATGAAATGAAACTAAATTCAATAGGAAATTCTGCTTAAATGTCAACTTTGTCAACTGTAATTGAAATCCGAAAAAACCGGATTTTTATGCTAAAAATCCGAATCTATAAAAGGCGACAAAAATCCGGATTTATCCGGTTATTTCGGATTTTGGATTATCCGGATTGCAATCCCTAGTACCGTATCTCAAAAGAAAACGGAACCAATAGGGTCCTTCACATACTAGCGATTTGTCCGGCGATGTCGCGAGATCGTGGCGAGCAAAGCAAATCCCTGAGAAATCGCCGGACATATCGCTAAGGTGTTAGGGCCGTATGTAAAGCTGCCTTGAGGAGGAACTTTCTAAAGTACGGAACGGTGTAGCTCGTACGGCATTATAAACTTTAGAGTTATTAAAGAAAATGCTCTTTTAGTACGGGTCCTTAACGTAAAATACGGTCCCATCTTGAAGAAAGCATGAAACTTGGCATGAATGTAGCTGTCACATATGTGCTCCAATGTCGATATGGAAGCACGTCGAGAAATTATTTTTACCCCCCATCCCCCCCCTTTAGATTGTAAGTAAATTAAAGACATTGCCTATATCCCAATTTAAAAATAAACTACACAATTTGTTAAGTAATTTCAGCTTTTATAGTATTGATGAATTTATGAAACACAAGTTCTTATGTAAGTTTATAATTTGATGTTATATTATTATCACTAAATACTCTGATTGACAATTATATAATACTTAGTACCTAATATTGACTTGAATAAATTATTATTATTATTTTTCTTTTTAATTTGATTTTATTTGATATTGTAAGTTAATTGATAAATTGATTAATCTGATAATTTGACATTGTATAATTAAATTTTATTTTAACTTATGTAGGTAAATTGAATTTGTCGGATAATGAACATTAGTTATTAATACAGGAGCTTCGTTGTGAATCCATCCAGATTGGCAATAGTACACGTGAAACGCCAGTGTTGCCATATGCGGCGCGCTAGACAGGGTCTGAGGTTGTTGCGCGGGAAAACGATTGTCATTTGTTAGTATAAAAAGAAATGGACGCGCAGACAGTGACCTCGGGAACTGTCCCGCGTTTCTTAATTGAAAACTAGGCTTTTCTTTTCGTTACTGTGGATTATTGTGATATTGACGTTACCTAAGTTGCAGTGGAAGTTTCTAATAATGTTTCGGTGTTGAGTTTGCTACAATAGTAGACTTCCGACAATTTTCCAAAACAGTTTCATTAATGTCCGAATTCCCTTTTTGCCCACGTTAAACACACGATTTAGTCGGGTCTTGACCCTTTACATTCGCTCTCTTCGATAAATTTATAATGTATGGAGTAATTTACACATTGTAAGTATAATATTTTATTTTTTAATGTTTAATGATTTAATGGGATAGTATTAATTAAACTATATACAATTTTACCAATTAATGTTAGATCAAAACATTTCACGCGCCTCAAATGGCTAAATATATTAAGGAAAAAACATTTTATTCAAGATGAAGTACAAGGACATACAGTAGCAGTAAATAAGTAATAATAAAAAAAAAAAACTAAGAGCTAAATATAACTACTTAACCTAAACTTTAAACTAGTACGGAAACACTTAAAAAACAAAACCACCACTGTCGACGCGTGGCAAGGATCCCAAGATGCTAGCAGCATTGCCTCGCTGGATCGCAAGACTTAGCCGCTGAGCAAAGTAGGATCCCGCTCTGAGATCACCAAAGGTGTGGACTAAACGTGTGGATAAGTCCTTGCACAGAGACTTCGTATGTGAAGACCACGGGCCCAAAGTCTCCACAGCCAGCGCAACGAATTCGTAATGGGCACATAACTGTGAATACTTACGGCATTTAAGTAACTGTGCTTGTTCGGCCGCAGCACCTGCCCTCCGAGCGGTGCTAACGACGTGGGACGGAGCTAGCGTGTCCACACAAGTGACATCCCAAACAAGAGCACGTCCAAGACACCAGGGCACAAGTGTGGCACCATCTGGTCTTTTGCCGTCATCTCTCAGCATACCGCTCGGTTCGAGAACCGCAGGCACGGCTACCGAGG
Source organism: Pandemis heparana (assembly GCA_963854515.1). Lineage (NCBI taxonomy): Eukaryota > Metazoa > Arthropoda > Insecta > Lepidoptera > Tortricidae > Pandemis > Pandemis heparana. The sequence goes on from OY978006.1 coordinate 34,269,489, forward strand.
TGAGCGCTCGCTTGACTATGTCATTGAGACTCCAATGCCGGTAAAAACGGCCGGCGCTCTTCAAGCATGCAAGTCCGTGATGCCCCAGATGATCTACAGAGTGTCCACACGGACAACGGTGAGGCTCGCAAATTTTCGCACCCAAACGCAGGCCTACCGCTATACGCAGGCAATTGGGATCTAAAACCGTTCCCAAATTATCGGAGGGAAGAGCACGGAGCCAGTGGCCCGACTCTCCCTGCGCCACGGCAAGAAGTCTCGCCTTGTCTGTGACGTCCGGGCTCTGTTCTAGGAGGCGTGCGTAGGTCAACTCTGACAGGGGGAGATCCCACTTTTTTTGTCTTTCTGTCTCGGAAGGACGACTTACATCTGGACATAAAGTCCTCCAAGCCAATTCTGCTTCAGCCAAGCCTTCAACCCGAACATCGGCTATAGGTTTATTTAGAATCATGCCGATGAGGGACAGCGAGCCGTGACCTGAGGACAGAAAGGCCGGTAGGGCCAAGCTAGAGGTAAGACGAATACCTAGACCTCCAAGAGAAATGGGCAGGGTAGCCTGCGTCCAGGAACGGTCATCAAAATGTATGTTTATAATTTTCGACAGGGTGTTCTTTAAAGTTAAATCCACCAAATTGGTTATGGCATGAAAATTCCATATTAGGCAGCTGCGTAGAAGGTACATGAATTTAGGAGCAAAAAGGCAAAGCCGAAGTATGTAGATTGCCATATGTGGTTTAATTTCGAAGAGGCGAGACGAGTTGGATAGAAAAAACTCTATTTTAGAATTTATTAGAGGAGGAATAGCCTCGTTGAAAACTGGTGCGCCTAAAAGCGATAGTGATGCTTTATTTTGCACTATGATGTTGGGACAGAGGGAATTAAATTTAGTCAAAATGTCAGCTCGAGCGTGAACTGGGGTGTGGTCAGAGAAAAACAATTCGCATTTATTAAAATTTAGCTGAAGTCCAATTGCCGAGAATTTACTAATTATGGATTCTAGGTCTTCCAATACCGAGGACGCGCTCCCTCCCAATGAACCATCATCCAGGTACCATAAATTAAATTTAGAAATCAAAGCAGAAATTATAGGGTTTATTGCTAAACTAAAAATGATGGGGCCAAGAGGATCTCCCTGCTGACAGCCAACACACGATTCTATCTCTTTTTCACCAAAAAGTAATTTCGAGGGCGAGCTATAACACTGCCATAAATAGGTGTAAATTTCGGGAATTTCATTTTTGATTTCTGCCAGAAAGGTGCCTCTATCAACACTATTAAAAGCATTTTTTACATCAAGTTTTACAAAAACATCATATTCCGCTGACGCTAGGAATGTGCGGGCAGCGTGTACAGCCGCCTCACAGCCAGCCCTTACTCCAAAACCAAACTGGTGGGGTTGAAATATGTTGACCAGACGATCCTGAAAGGCCCGGCAGCACAACTTAGAAGCGAGTCGCCTCAAAGTGCTACCGACGGCGATAGGACGGATCCCTCCGTCTTTCTTTTTAAGGGCAATAAGATTGGCACCATATATGACAGGAACTATTTCAACTTAATGATACTTGCTTAAAATACCATCTATGTAAACCATATGTTCTTGTGAATAAACGTTTGATTGATTTGTTTAATTAATAGTATTGTAACTTTGGTACTTATAATGAAAAACTTACGTAAATGACCTGTTGTATGTGTGAGTAATGTGTGCGAATAGACAAATTGCAATGTTCCAAATTAGAAAAATGACTTAAATCCCAATCAGTTCTGTGCACTTACATATACAACGCCTAATTTGCTTAAGTTTTTCACCTAAGTACCTATATATTCTTTTTTTCATTTTTTCAAGCCAACTGTGTCTTTCATCTTGTTTTTTTTTTAACTTTAATTTTAAAAAATCAAATTTAGAATTCAATAAGGAGTATACGAGTCTTTACAGCCGAGTAATGTTCGACATGTTTCGGACTAATCAGTAGTCCTTCCTCATGGAGCGCTCGCCCCGGCGGCAGCGAAACGAAATTATGCTAAACTAGCTGTTGCCAGCGACTTCGTCTGCAAAGAATTCGTTTATCGCTATCCCGCGGGAACTACGCATTTTTCCGGGATAAAAGTAGTCTATGTGCTATTGCTATTCCAGACTTTTCTCTATCTATGTGCCGAATTTCATCCAGATCCGTTGGGCCTTTCTGGCGTGATTGAGTAACAAACAAATGTCCATCCATCCATCCATACTTTCGCATTTATAATATTAGTTAGATTAGTGTAAATTATGATCGAGTCTCGGTAGATTCATGTTGAAAGAGTCTTTCCAGGATCACTTTGCTGTACGTCCGTCCGCCCGTCCGTCTGTCAAGACCCTTTTCCCCAGGAAAGCGTAGTACATACATACATACCGTCACGCCTCTATCCCACAGGGGTAGGCAGAGACTACTTTGTTCCACTTGCTTAGTATAACGTAGAAATTAATACCAAATTAAGCTGTGAAAAAATCAACTCTCCAAATCAAGTAAATCAACTCCTTCAAAAGATTTACCCCTGTCGCAAATGTGTGTTCGGCCACACGGCGGCCACGACGTACAAAATCCGCGTTCTGAAATGAACACAGGCACGACGTCGTCTGTACACGCGTCAATGTGTGCGTAAGATACACAGGGCTGTCTATCGCAAAAACCTAGTACTATAAGTACTACCAATGACATAAATATAGGTACTTATAATGAAGATATGGCTTAGATGTGTGCAAATAAATGTACTTAATCGTTATCTATTTATTTAAACTTACTTAAAATGTGTCTGTCTGTGTATTAAAGCATTATTATTTTCAATTACAATAGATGTACGACAACAAACTTAAGCGAATGATTCTGTAGTTATTTCATCTATTAATCGCGATAATTTCAGAAAGCATGAATTTTCTTATGTTTTATAAAATGAAGTAGGTAGGATAGGTTCCCGAACTTGTGACGTGCGGCCGACATACATCGCGTCGCGAGCCCTACTAGTTGCCAGCAGCTTTCCGGCAGACTGCGCTTGAGGGGTGGGGTAACTCGAATCGGTGCGGGGCGGAGCGTGGCCATTCTGTACGTTAGTACTATTATATATTCTGTGGTTCGGCTTAAGTTGCTTGGCGACGGTTGTTAGGAAAAAATATGAAAAGAATTTGATGGAATGGAGAAAAGCTAATACACGTTTTCTTAAACTCAATCCGTTTCGTCATTTTTCATATGGCGACCGTACAAAATAAATAAAATAAATACGTAGGTAGTAAACAGAATTTACACTGACGCGCAACATTTAAATAATGGAGGTGTTAAAACGCAAAAGAACCCAATTCCGCAAGGATTTTACTCGGGCAGCTGACTCCCTTGAAGAAGCTTTCAAGAAGCACAAGGACGGGCTGGAGCCGATTACCTATGTGGCGGGTAAATTTTATAGACTCTCTGATTGCGCAGAAGAATTAAATCTTCGCGCTAGATATTGTCAAAAGCTAAGAGAGGATTTGAGAGAGCGTTTCAGGTCCGAGTACCTAAGCACACTTGTACAGCCTCGATGTCCAAAGTTGCGCAACTTTAAAGTGGGCGATGTTGTTCTCGTGGAGGTACCGAATGATCGCAGAAGGGTGAATTGGCCCATCGGCATCGTGACAGAAGTGTTCGAAGGGAAAGACAATGAAAAGCGAGTTGCAAAGATCCGCACGGCGACTGGGGAACTAGTAAGGCCTGCGCAGCGTCTCTACTCGCTTGAAATCTCTTCTGTAGATAAGCTTCAACCACTTGAACGACTTACGACTTCGACTAGACGCGACAAAGAAACGATTAACGTATTATTTGATTCCGACAAGGTTCTAGGGACTTCAACTACTACACGGTCTGGACGAGTCATTAGACAGCCAAAAAGGTTCAAGGACTTTACGGATTAATGCAATATTACGTTTACGTTGAATTGTTTCATTTGTTTTCTATTATAACTTAACACGATTGTTGTTAAGTTTATATTGTTAAGATTGATGTTGTGTGATGTTATTATTACTTAATGTTCTCAATTTATATTCTAACCTTCCGGTTACTTTTGCCGGGGACTGTCGCAAATGTGTGTTCGGCTTAAGTTGCTTGGCGACGGTTGTTAGGAAAAAATATAAAAAGAATTTGATGGAATGGAGAAAAGCTAATACACGTTTTCTTAAACTCAATCCGTTTCGTCATTTTTCATAACCCCCTTATTCATAAACGCTCTTTGCTTCTACTAACTTAGTCATTTTCACATTTATCTTTCACAGATAAGGACGAACGATGGCTAAGTTAGCAGAAGCCTATACATAGAGCTTTTATAAATATTGCAGGCATTAAAAAGGTGTTTTGAACAAATTGCCGTGCTCTAAAAAAATAGGGGATACTTCCTGTTGTCCTAGATATTTGTAATATGAAATTTGTATATATTTATACTTCATTTAATTTAAGAAAACATTATATTGCGGCTCGCGAACTGTAATCTCTTTACGATTTGTACTAGAGGCAAATAAAGTGGCATTAAAACAATTTTATTTTGCGGCTGCCAAACTATTGCACTGTACTGTTTGCTAGGTAAGAAATAGTTGACCAGCCGCAATATAATGTTATTGTGGTTTCTCATTCTAAATTAAATGAAGATCTCTTAATGAAATAAAGATTTTTGTCCATTCCCTCGATGGGCTTACATCATCACAAAATGGCAGCTAAAACCCAGTGACGTAACTATAGGGTGGCAGGGCCAAATGCCAGGGGCCCCCAGCTCTATGGGGCCCCGAACGGCCTTGAGCGCAGAAGGGGAAATGATGCACTTCTTTATATTAAGGAAGGGCCCCATCTAATGAATTTGCCGCGGGCCCCTGACGTAGTTACGCCACTGTAAAACCTGAACTGTAGGCTTATTGTCTAACTCGCTCGCAATCGCCATCGTGTTCATTTTGACAGTTCTTGTATGAATGTGACAGCTGGCTGATTCTGATGCCAATTGGGATTGTTCATTTTTTTACAACATACCCTGATTTGAAAACCATTTCGAAGTATGGGGCTTGCGAACTGTTTTATCTTACTGGCATTCAAAAATACTCAAGGATTACGGATATTTTGCAAAAAAATTATTTGACCTTTATTGGACCTTACCGAGCGGCTGTTAGTAGTTCCAAAAAATAAACCGGCAAATATCTAGTTTGTCTATTAAATTTATATGTCAACTATTTATCAGTGTCACTCAATGTCAGTAAAGTAAATATTGTTTTGTTGAAAACTTAAAATTGTCGGTCGATTTAAAACGAAATAATGGAAATTACAGAAAATGCTTCGTTCCAACCTGAAATAATGACTCTAAAACAGCTCCAAAACAATAGTTCGCACGGATCCGAGAAAATTTAAGAGAAAAGTGGTGTCGCGAAGTAAATGTTGAATACTTCAAAGTTTATAAGTACACAATATTGTTGCGAGGATCATTTCGATGTAAGTAGGTACCAAAACACAATGCGACATACTTCCACATTCATAAATTTTCGACTCATTATAACCATGATCAGGATTTAACGCAACATAAAATAAGCTTGTAGGTAAACCAAAGGTAAACAGTATTATTTGACATTGAGATGACCGTCACAACAGTTATGACAACTATTTTTTTTTTAATTTCCAAAGGATTGTGGGAAAATTGCCTATTTCAGCCGGCCGCATGTAATTCACGAAAAGTCGTATCTGATTTTTTTAAGCAATTATATTAATTAAATTAAGCCATGAAATGACAAAATATTCAAATCAGTTTCTTAAAATGCTCCATATTTTCTAAAAAAAATATAAAAAGGGGGGGTTAAAAAAAATGAACAATCCCAATTGTCAGCCCATACATGATCTGTCAAAATGAACACGATGGCGATTGCGAGCGAGTTAGACAATAAGCCTACTGAGTCGGGGTTGAGTCGCATTAAGACGTCATGGTAAGGCCCCAGCTCTCGTAATTATTTAGTATTCTTAGCCGCCACGCATGACCTTAACGTTACCTCGCGTGGACCTTAAGATTTTGCGACCTCTCGCAAGGTGATGCATGGACTTTCGTAATTAATATAATAAGCGTACGCGTGCAAAAGTTGCAGGAGTAAATGCTTTTTTCCATTTGAGAAAGTTAAAGGGAACCGGGCCATGCAGTCGTGTTTTAGTGTCGCAACATTATTTTAAATATCGTAAGGCCTAGGTGAGAAGTTTTGTAATTTAGAATATTATTTCAGCGTATCAAGCTCTTCATTAATTAAATAATAATATCGAATTTCGAATTAGCCTAGTGATTAGATATTTCACTATGAAATACTATGTATGTTTTTGACAAGCTATTATTTATTTCTAGTTTTGGATGTATGTATGTATAACTCTTTATGGTACATAAAACACATTAATTTTACAGATAATGAGACAAATAGATGTACAAAGGCGAACTTATCCCTTAAAGGGATCTCTTCCAGTTAACCTTCGAACGATTGACAGGACAACAGAAACTACAGTATAGAGAGTAGACATACTAGTAAGCTAGAAGAGCAATGACCCTAATTTAAACCTAAACTAATAAAGCACTAACATAATAATAATACACCTACACAACAATACAAGTACACCCTAATACATATAAAAATAAATAAATATACGATAAAGTAATATATGTCAGAAATACACTACATAGTAATATAACCTACATATTAAGCTACATAAATATATACACACACGAAACATACAAAGTCCAGTCAAGAAGACTCATCAAGCCAATACTTCCTTAGGCGATTTCGTAGGGCGGCAACCGACTGCGACTGTCTGATCTCAACAGGTGGATGTTTTTTTTTTTTTTTATGCGAATAGGAAGGCAAACGAGCAAGTGGGTCACCTGATTGTAAGCGATGTTTTAGTATAATGATAAGTATTTTAGTAATTTATCTGTAGCATTAAGTAACTACGTGTTTTCTAGCTATTTTCTTTGATAATTAAAAAATCAAATAGACCAATAACGCAGTACATATATGCTTATTATGATTTTGCGATACTCTGTATCTTCCCATAATATTTCAATGTATGTAATTTTCATGTTGGAACATAATATTAAATCTTCTTTTCCAATAAGTTTGACCCCTAGTCCGCAACAGTTTTTTTATCATTATATTATCAACATATATTTTCAATATTTTATTAGAGTTTAAACATCTTTAACTCTACAATAAGTTACGAAGTCTATAAACAGTACCTAGCTATATTGAATTACCACATACAAGTTGCCACAAAATTATAATAATAATAATAATAAAGATATTTATTGCCACAGACACAAAAACAAGACATTATACAAGTTATCCAAAAGATGCACACAAAAATAATTTTGAGAGACAGAAAAAAAAGAAAGAACAACAATATACGTATATAACACAAAACAATGCACAACGTGAAGGTGGCAAAAGGCTCCATTCCACTTCTGAGCGTCTAGTGTAAGTTTTCGCGTATAAAATCGTCTCGAACGCGTTCACGTAAACGTCTCAATTACTATGGAAAAATAGGCAGCGCCACTTGCGGATTGAAACGGCAACTAAAATTTCTCATAGTATTTGACATTTTAACGCAAACGCGGTCGAGACGTATTCTGTGACCGAAAACCTACACTAAGCCTACTGTTGTGTGATTATTCGCTTTAGAATTATATTTAACAATTGATATTGATAGTTGTATTCTGCAATAATTATTTACGTTGCGGATCCAGTCAGCTACGACCTTTGACATGTTTATCGCTATCCCGCGGGAACTATGTAATTTTCCGGGATAAAAAGTAGCCTATGTGTTAATCTAGGGTACCAGCTATCTCCGTTTCAAATTTTATCCAAATCCGTCCCGCCGTTTGTGCGTGCACAAACGCTCACAAACTTTCGCCTGTAGAATTAGTGTGATAGTGTGATAAAACAGTAAGCGAACAAAATTATTGATCTATGTATCTATTTATTGAGTACGGATATTCTCAAGGGTCTACAAACAGGAACCATAAGATTTGCTCGCTTCAATAGGTTCAAGCTGCTTAAGAGTACTACAAGTTGCGGAAATGCAGCATCAACAATGTTTCATGCGCATCTTCAGATCTACTTGCTCTCTACGCTTGGTTGAAGCTCTAAGCTCCACTTATTGCATTTTGCTGGACATCTATTTGAATAAAACATTAATTATTATAAAAGCAGAAATGAAACAGAAGATCGCGGGCCTAGTTGGCGCTCGCACATCTGATCTTTTCTCAATTTATCTACGAAATTACATGAGAAATTTATTGAGAGGTTTCGGCGAAGGAAAATATTCAGTGGTGTGTGTAGAGTTCTCAGCACACACTGGGCCGCGTGGGAGCTGAAACCCAAGATCAAATTATTCGAGAAAAGCGCTGCTAATTTCTTAAGACAATTTTAAAAAAAATTTTGAAGTGAAATCTTGTTTAGCGGTGTTGGGCTCTTTTTGGGATGTTAAACCCGCGTCAGGCGTAAGACGGAGGGACAGTTTAAGTACCAGGATACCAGGATCCTCAAAGAACTCATTTTGAAATACGAATGAAGCTGGAGTCGCGCTCGATTTTCGAAATTTACGTCAAAAAAAAATTATCGGATCGTATTATGATGCTATTTATAATGTTGAAAATAATTAAGAAAAAAACATGGAATGTACCAATTTGCTTTTCCTCCCGCGCAGATAGTAAAAGGCCAACGAAGGAATTTTCATTTCACCGCGCATGTCGCGTTTACTCGCGCGCTCTACATTTTCATTTGAAACAAACTTGTGGTCAATTTTGATTGTTAAAGTAAACTTTATGTGCACAATTATGTTTTCTATCATTTAACACACAAATAAAAAAAAAACAGTTAAAAAAGTTAATTTTTACTCAGGTTCCACATTTGACTGCAACAATGTCTTAGTCCGTTAAATGAATTATCCAGAATGTTGAATCGATCTTAATTTCGATTTCCGTATTTCGATTACAAAATTGTTGACGTGAGCCTATATTTCAACCCTCACCAATTTATCGATATCGATATAAAACGCAAGCGTAATATAACATTAACATAGCACAATATTTATGTCATTTCTGTTTTTTTTGGCGTCCATTTTCGTATTGTTTTGCCATATAAACCTTGTGTTAACTGATTCTATTCGCCAGTATGGGAGTCCCGTCTCTTAAAACGTTGGTAGTGTTGTATTCTTTATGAAACAAACCTTCACACGCCAAAGAATACGAATAAATAAAAAAAACGATGAAAACTTTCCTGGCAGAAAAGAAAAAGTTTACAGTTCCAAAACTTTACTGGCTGGAAAGAATTCTTCTTCTTCTTCCCTTTTAATGGCGGTCGTAAGGCTTGGGCCAATGTCAGTGTAATAAATTTTTTCAAAAAATCTTGAGACAAAATGTCGTCAACGTTGTACGGTAAATAACGGCCAACGGTCAATGATAACCCTCGGAGACCGCCAGGAAATCATTAACCGAAGCCCAGGGTGCACCGGACCAAGCACTGCTCTTCCCCTCGGACACCAAAAACGAACCGCAGCTCTTGACCACACGCGGAGGTAACCCGACTCGCACCTCCTGGAAAGAATTTAAAAAACGTACGAAAATGGCGGGCAAAGTGCGACGCTAGCGCCACGGTAAGATAAAGTCATGACGTTTTGAAAAGAGATCGCCTTGAATGGTGTGCTTCCTCCGACCTCGTTCGTGGCCGCGAAGCGTCGAGCGGCTTCGGGCGGGTTCGGGCGCACTCGGCTCCGCTCGGCAGCGATCGGCCTCGGCTCGTGTCGTATACTTTAATTGAGTGGGATTCGCTTTTAAATTGTGTGAAAGGAAAAGTTTTGTTTGGAAAACTCGTCCCTTGTATTAACTACTAGCTTCCCGCGACACCGTCCGCGTAGAATCAGATTTAAGAGCAGTTGATAGTATATTCTGCAATAGAAAGTTATTAACGTCGCGAATCTAGGCAGCTACGACCATTGACATGTTTATCGCTATCCCTCATGCATCGCTATGCAATTTTCCGGGATAAAAAGTAGCCTATGTGTTATCTAGGATACCAGCTATCTCCGTTCCAAATTTTATGCAAATCCGTCCAGCCGTTTCAGCGTAAAGAAGGATCAAACATACCTACACACACAAATCGTCACATCCATCCATCCTCACAAACTTTCGCATTTATAGTATTAGTAGGATAAGACACAAGTGTTTCTTTGTGTGAGGCATTACCTGACTAGCCGCCTATATGAGCGCTGTCTTATTATAGTAGATTGTACACCGAGGGGATAAAGCACTGTATTATGTCACGGGCGCGATATTGAATCCTGAGCGTAGCGGGTGGTAGGGCCTTGTGCAAGGTCCGTCCGGATTGCTACCACCATCTTACTCGCTAATCCTGCCGCTAAGCAGCAGTGCTTGCGCTGCTGTGTTCCGGTATGGAGAGTAAGACAGCCGAGGAAATTACGGGCACAAGAGGCATTTCATCTAAGTCCTCTAGGTTGGCAACGCATCTGCAATCCCTCCGGGGTTGCGGGTGTCTATGGGCAGTGGTGATCGCTTACCATCAGGTGACCCACTTGCTCGTTTGCCTTCCTATTCATATAAAAAAAAAAAAAAAAAGATGAGTCCTGAGAGGAGCGAAGAATTTAAGCGCACCCAAGACATAAACAGTTTTTCACACCATCTGCTCGACAATGGCTAATTATATATCATGTAAACCTTACTCAAAGTAACTCATTTTAGCCCTTGGCTTTAGCAGGGTAGTAATATTGTACTGAATTTCATTATAACCCGCCGGTTAGTAATGCGAATCTCACTTCTCATAGAACTATATTGTTATACTCTTAAAGTTTAATTTCGTAAAAATCGCACGGCACCGAAAATCGAGATGGCCATGCCACGGCAAGCGGCCGCGTCGATTTTCAAACGAATGAAACTTTGAAATAAAACAAAAGCCGCGAGTGTTTGCTGACGCTGTAATATTGTTACGCATTAGAACGGCTAAGATTCCAAATAAAAATATTACAACCGGACCAATGTCCCAAATTTTTTTTTTACTTTTAATTTTGTTTTACTTACTGTTGTTAGTGTTGTATGAATGAAATTCTTTTTCTAGTTGCCTTGGTTTTTATTGTCTCGCAGAAGGTGAAAAAGTAGAGTATACTCCTCGGGGATAAAACTGTTTATGTCTTGGGAGCGCTTAAATTCTTCGCTCCTCTCAGGACTCAATCTTAATTCCCTCGCTACGCTCAGGTATTAACTCATAACACCCTCGCTGCGCTCGGGAGTTAAATCTGGAGTCCTTCGCTGCGCTCAGGATTCAATGTCGCGCCCGTGACATAATACAGTGCTTTATTTCCTCGGTGTACAATCTACTATTATCCCCGAGGAGTATACTCTACTTTTCTCACCTTTTGCGAGACAATAAAAACCAAGGCAACTAGAAAAAGAATTTAATTAAAACAACAGTAAAACAGAATTAAAAGTAAAAAATTATATTTGAGACATTGGTCCAGTTGTGTAATGATAAGTAATATTTTTATTTGGAATCTTAGCAGTTCTAATGCGTACCTAACTATAATTACAGCGTCAGCAAAGGCTCGCGGCTTTTGTTTTATTTGAAATTTGTTTCGGTGGCGGTGGTCGTCGTGGTGGTGGCGCTGCGGCTGGTGGCATCTCGATTTTCGGAGCCGTGCGATTTTTACGAAATTACCCCCTTATTCATAAACGCACTATAGGCCTCTGCTAAGTTAGTAATCGTTTGTCCTTATCTGTGAAAGGTAAATGTCAAAGTGACAGATAAGGACAAACGATTACTAAGTTAACAGAGGCCTATAGTGCGTTTATGAATAAGGGGGTTAGACTTTAAGTGTAAAACAATAAGAACTAAGAGAAATGAGATTCATATTACTAACGGGCGGGTTATAATGAAATTCAGTACAATATTACTACCCGGCTGAAGCCACGGGCTATAATGAGTTACTTTGAGTAAGGTTTACATGATATATACTTAGACATTGTCGAGCAAGTGGTGTGAAAAATTATTTGTGATCTATAAAAACTAAAGATACAATAAAACAAGTAATTGCATGTGAAACGGTTTTATTAAAGAGATCCGAGCGCCATGTTTCCCGTGCTCTCGAAATCCAGCAAGTTTTGGGCCCTATTTTATTAAGCTACAATTTACAAGCGGAAGTCTCTTTCTGACCCTATGTGTTAGATAGAGACTTCCGCTTGTAAATTGGAACTTGTAGCTTTATAAAATAGGGCCCTGGTAGTGCTGGCTACAACCTCCCTGCAACCTTACAACACATTCATATCCCGTATACAATATCCTTTATGTTGATTCTTTACAGTTTCTTAAAATATGTCAAAACTAGCTTCTGCCCGCGTGTTCGACCGCGTAGAATTAGACTTAAGAACTGATGCTGTCTGTGACACCGCAGATGCGGTTGGTATAAAATATAGTTGGATGGAGCTAAAAAACGCCTGGATGGACCTGCCCACCCAGTACATAGTTACTCCCGTCACTACAAAAACTTTGAGACGAGCCACACTGCGCGGTAGTATTTAAGGAGCTCCTTGATACTGCCCAAAACCCGGCAGAACCCGCTCGTCTTTTGGCTGTATCTCAACATGAATCTGTACTGTGACTACATGCCCTCCACCACCCTCACCACCCATTAGCCTGCAATTAGTAACGAAATGAAAGAAGCCCATCGCTGTCGCTGCGGCTCTAAGGTCGACATCTTAGGCCACCACAGCCTCCTGCCAAAGAAGCGCCGGCCGCCCGTCCCGCTATGCTCTGGAGGACTGTTGCAACTGTCAACGTACCGGCCATTTTAGAGTCGAACGGTGTCGCACCGGACGATGGCAAGCGGCCGCATGCGGCGTGACACTCGTTCCTTGGAAGCAAGGCAGGACACTTGTCTGGGACGCCACGTGCTTGGACACTGGCTCCATCACATGTCCCAGCAACGTGCAAATGCAGAGCAACTCAAACGTCGCAAATATGCAGCTCTTGGGGCTATATTTTTGCGCCGTTTGGCGTTGAGACCTTGGGACGGTGGGGCCTGGCGCGTAGATATCTCCAGGGAAATATCTACGCGCCTGATAAATGCTCCCGGTGACCAGCGGGCTGCTATTTTGGACAAAGAATTAGCCTCGCAATTCAACGCGGCAATGCTGCCAGCCTTCTAGGCACAATGAGCAGTGACAGTGATCTGGGGCCTTACCATGACGTCTTAATGCGATTCAGTTTAGGTTCGCTCGCTGTCAGATTCATACTAAAAGTGACAGCTAAAACTTGAACTGAGTCGGAATTAGGACGTCATGGTAAGGCCCCTGAGAAGGGTGTTTTATTTGTTTAAGTTAGACTAGGTTTAGGTTAATATTGTACTATTCAGTTATTTTTTTAATTATTTATTGCACACATTTAATTTACTTATACTTAATTAATATTTGAAATTAAAATTTAAAAATCCCCCCACGCATTAGAGTAATCAAACGTAAATAAAAATTTAATCCATATTTATGCCAAAAATGCTTAACATCATTTTGGAAAAAAGCTTATAGGTACTCCTTAAACTGTTGGACCGGTTTTTACTAAACATGAACATATAAAGTTTAATACTCTTAGCGTTGTCTCTGGAAGGCAACAGCAACCCTGTGAACCAGCCACGACCCAGCGGGATAATTTTTTTAATTTTTTTTTTTAATTTTTTTTTTGGGATAATTAATTGTTCAAAATATATAATTGTATTTTCTGTAAACTTATTAGCCAAATGAACTTTTTTGATAGTGTAATCTAAAGTGGGGAAAGCCTAGACGGACGTTCCGTGATCAAATTGGGGACGTTTTGGAAAATGGCCAGTAGGCTTATTGTCTAACTCGCTCGCAATCGCAATCGTGTTCAATTTTACAGTTCTTGTATGAATGTGACAGCTAGCTGTTTCCGATGCCAACTGTCAGCCCATACATGAACTGTCAAAATGAACACGATGGCGATTGCGAGCGAGTTAGACAATAAGCCTACAAAAGTACCCGAAACCGACGAGCGTGTATGAATGTGGATAAATCGAAAGAGGTATGTCAGGATCGTAGCAAGTGGAACAAAGTACTCTTTGCATACCCCCTTGGGAAAGAGGCGTGACGGTATGTATGTATGTGTATGTATGTAATCTAAAGATTGGTTTAGGTTAGGTTAGGTTTATTTTATAACAACCCTATTAATTTGCCATTACCTGAGAAAATCGCATTATATATTTTGAACCATTACGTATTTTAACCCGTTATGCATTTCGAACTTTATGTGCCCGGAAAAAGGGGAGGCATTTGCCCATCAGTGGGACACTACAATAGATTCAGATAATAAAAAGACAAGTAGTGCTAGTGATGCTGAGTGCAAAACTTCAGAACAGCTGTACTAAGTCCGAAAAAACCGGCCAAGTGCAAGTTGGACTCGCGCACCGAGGGTTCCGTATCATTATCTATAAATATCTACAAACCAGTGTAAGCAGAGCCCTGCTCCAACGCAAAATGTACGCAGTGTGGGGTCACTGATATATACAGAACAGACATACATTATTCTGGTTTTTAGTATTTGTTGCTATAGCGGCAACAGAAATCATGGTTCATGAGATACAGCCTGGTGACAGACGGACAGAGGGACAGCGGAGCCTCACAAATGGGGTTTCCGTTTTTACCCTTTGGGTACCTAAGGAACCTTAAAAAATTAGAAAAAATACTCGGATTGACGTATAAACAGTGTGTAAATTTCATACGGGCATATGTTTTAACAACTGGCAATTATACACACTAATTAACGTAAAAACATATGTAACCAACATTAGTTGAATAATATTTTTCTCACCAATTAATTTAGCAAGCTATACATCACACAACTAGCTTCTGCCCGCGACTTCGTCCGCGTAGACTTCATTTATTGACAAATAGCTTCTGGCCGCGGCTTCGCTTGTGTGTACCAGGAGTATTTCAATCCCGTTTTTTTCCCGTTCCCGTAAGAATTTCGTGAAATGCTCCCTACACTCCCCAAAGAACCCACTTGCCAAATCTCAGCTTTCTACGACCAGTAAAACGAAAAATCCCGTTTTTTCCCGTTCCCGTGGGAATTTTGGAAATTCCTCTCTTAATGATTCTTTATATACTCTCCAAACAACCTAAATGCCGAATTTCAGCGTTCTACAACCAGTAAAACGAAAAGTTCCGTTTTCCCGTTCTCGTGGGAATTTTGAAAAATGATCTTTTATAGCTTCTCTACACTCTTCAAGCAACCTACATGCCAAGTTTCAGCTTTCTAAGACCAATAAAACGAAAAATCCCGTTTTTTCCCGTTCCCGTGGGAATTTTGGAAAGTCCTCTCTTAATACTTCTCTACACTCCCCAAGCAACCTACATTTCGAATTTCAGCTTTCTATAACCAATAAAACGAAAAGTCCCGTTTTTCCCGTTCCCGTGGGAATTTCAGAAAATTGTCTCTTAGTGCTTCCCTAAACTCATCTTGGAAAGTTCTCTCTAAATGCTTCTCTACACTCCCCAAGCAATCCTTTCGTAGTGCTCCCCTATACTCCCCAAGGAACCTGAAGGCCAAATTTCAGTTTTCTACGATCATTAAAACGAAAATTCGATCCCGTAGAACTGAATATAAATCCCGTTTTTTCCATATCCTGTTGGAATTTTCGAAAATCCTTAAAACTAATTTTTACTATTATAATCACCTACTTCTATGCCAAATTTGAAGTCTAGTAATTATAGTTCATAGGATTTCGTTTAACTGAATATATAAATCCCGTTTTTTCCTTATCCCGTGAGAATTTCCAAAAATCCTGAAATTAATTCTTAGTTTTGTAATCATCTACTTGTGTACGAAATTTGAAGTCTATATTTATTAAGTAGATTTACTGAGATAGGGTCACTCGGAAACGAATATAATAAATCCCGTTTTTTCCCGTTCCCGTGGAAATTTGTGTGTGTCAGGTAGGTATGTGTGTTGTTGTTTTCGTAATCAGCGACCCGATAAACCGTACAAACAATACTACCCACTATAATATAATAATAATAATACCCACGTTGATTTTCAGACTTTGTCACCCCCTATCCCCTTTTAGGGGTTGAATTTTCAAAAAACCTGAAACAGGTATTTACTCATTTATCGTTAGGATTCCTCCTGTGAAGTTTCGAATAAAATAGTCTAACTAATCTTGTTTCCCCATACAAACTTTGGACCCCCATATAACCCCTTTAGAGGTCGAATTTTGAAAAATCCTTTCTTAGTGCACCCCTAGACCTTATAAGGAACCTACGTGCCAAATTTGGAATCTCTAGAACCAGCGGTTTGGGCTGTGCGTTGATATGTCAGTCAGTCAGTCAGTCAGTCAGTCAGTTTCTTCTTTTATATATTTAGAAGATATACCTCTTGAATCACTCTATCTATTAAAAAACCGCATCAAAATCCGTTGCGTGGTTTTAAAGATTTCAGCATACATAGGGACAGACAGGGGAAAGCGGCTTTGTTTTATATATACTTTGTAGTGATGGTGATGATTATACGTAAACGTCATACCACTTATGTCAAAATGACAGTACGTTACGTCCTAAGATGAACTTTAAAAAATTAATTACGCTCCAATAATAAAAGTTACTAACATGATTTGTAAGACCGATAATTATATGTTGATAAAATTATATTCCCTAATGAAATTTAAACACTGAATAACTTAATTATTCGTGATATTGTGAGATTGTGACTTGATTTCGGGATTAAAACATTTCCAATTGACTCCATCCAAATGGCATCGAAAAATAACGATTTAAGAGTGATTTTTCCAAAACAACGGAATTAAAGCCTCTTTTTTTAAATCCGCTAAGAACTGGCGAGAACCTGCCAAGGTTAAATACAAGAGAAAGGGGTACAGTAAACAACTGGATATACCATGATATAAGCTGTTTTTCTCATGCCAGCTCTATTAATAAAAGAAATGGAGCGCATTTTGAAATTTGCATTCGAATTTGGAAAAGCCTGACCTAATTCCAAGCCATAGATATGATAACAATTCGTTTTCACGGCGCGGGAGGGCGCCCGGTTCAGTGACACTCAGTGTGCCGCTGACGCTGGTGGCGTACAGACGCGACTGTGCAGTGCGAGTTAATGACAGTGACAGAAGTGTGTGTTTGTTGTGGTTGGATTGGATTTGCGATTTCCGAGGTGAGTGCCATTCGTTTTTCAAATTTCGCGCGGGTGTTTTTTTATTTATTTTAGGTGTGTTTGGTGACGCGGGATTTGGGCTGATTTTGACTTTTAAAATGAGGGGATTAAACGATTTGGTTTGCGTGCCGAATTTGATCAGGTGGATGCGGTTTGCGAATAGTTTTATTAAAATTGTTTTAATTTGAAAATAATTGATTGAAAATTTATTAAAATAATAATAATCGTAATTAAATAACAATGTTTCAAATAGCGCGGTAAATGCGATATTTTCAAACAAACAATTTAAACTCGAGAAATTGCATTTTTTTCATATTCCAGTCCGTAAACAAGTTTTTTTAAAGTATCCCCTTTTTTCAAAAACTGAAAAATCCTCGTTAATATAAATAAACCAACGCTTCTCCTTTGTATATCCCATTTACATACAATAACTTTAAATAGGTACATACACAAAAGAAAAATGTGACTCACAATCAGGGACCTTGAAAAATGCGTTCTGTGACTTATTACGTTTTGCCGCGTGAGTAACGTACGAACGCAATTTTGTCTATAATAAACTAACGGCCTTGCGCAATACTGCGTAGTAGCGACCGAAATTTAAAATATTTTTTAAAAATAAGAACATCATAAAAAGTACTTAACGTATTTTTAAAACGCTACGTTCTTTGTATGATGAGTTTAAAATTAAAAAAAATGCTTGTAAGTTTTATGGTTATTTTTTTAATGATATTAGTTTATCGTAGTTAATTTTTATTATTATATAAAATTACATCATAATTTACGCACATAAATGTCGATTCAGAATTTATTGATATCTATCTGTCTGCAACAAAGTATGTATATACAATATATACATTATATACCTACTTAACGATGCAGATTATTTCATAAATTTCTTCTAACAAACATCCATCCATCCATCCACACATCCTAATAAATAATATAATGCTTATTAAAAAAAAATATTTTCGCTTTGGCATAACATGAAAATTGCATTTTTTTTCACAACTGCCCTTAAAATCGTTGGAACCTTAGTTACTTAATTTTTTATTTCAATTACGGCAAGAAATCAGCTTAAAATTTAAAAACATACGACGCAGCTGCCCTTGGCGAGGTATACGTATATACACTCACACAAACATGGATTACGCACACAACAATAAAACGGTATCACTATGGTCAGATATAGTCTAGATACATAGCATCGGATGTTCAAAAATTATTCTGTAATTTTAGGCGATGCTAGCAAAGCAACCCTATTTTGATTCCACTTTCCACCTATACGCCCACAGTGTCTTGCTGGCCTGTAGCTCTTGTTAGCTTAGGCTCTGTATACCCCGTAAGGCCATAGCTTTACTTTTCGGATTTTTCTGTGTGTCCTAATTTTCAGTGTCGTTTAGAAATTAAATTTCTAACGGTAAAACGTAAAACGTAAACATTAAAAATCAAGAAGTAAAATTTCTTGATCCATTTGATATTTCCTATCATTTGAAAAACAGCGCCTTCTCTCGTCCCTGGTGAGCAGTAGATGTTCCACGGGAGTTTGTAATTGTGTCGTATAGACACATCATTCAAACAGAGGACGCTTAGCGACAAATATTCGCATAGTAACAAGGTCACGTGACAGTTGGTAACACAGAAAAATTCGAAGGCTTACTCACCTGCTTTGGGTGGTGTAGGGGTGCACGCGTCACGGAATGACGAGGACCCGGGTTCGATTCCCGGCCATAGCTTTACTTTTCGGATTTTTCTATGTGTTCTAATTTTCAGTGTCGTTTACAAATTACCACGTAAGGGATAAAAACGGGATTTGTGTATGTACTGTTATGTCCTTTGAACATCAATCGATCTTTTGTCTCACAATCTTAACTTGAATTTTTTTCATGGGATAGTTCAATCAAAATAACCCAACGACCAGGGGCTACAATGACGTCCTAATTCCGACGCAGTTCAAGTTTTAGCTGTCACTTTTAGTATGAATCTGACAGCGAGCGAACCTAAACTGAATCGCATTAAGACGTCATGGTAAGGCCCCAGGGCCCTTATCATGACGTCCTAATTCCGACTCAGTTCAAGTTTTAGCTGTCACTTTTAGTAGTGAAGCTAAACTGGTAATGCCAGCTAAAGTCTTGTAGATCAATTTTGATAGTGTTTATTTATATAATTATTTAACTAAGTTAACGTCGGAGAAAATCACATTCGTAACGTTATCATATCATCGTCCATAGTCTGCTGGCTTATCTATACACATCACAATATTACGCCTTACCTTACAGGCTTAACAATTCAACTACATATAATGTTACGTCATTTCTAATCTGACCTACGAGTCCTACGGTTGGGAACATATAGCAACGCACCGAGAAAATACTAAAGTTGTGCAATGTTCTAGTAGAACGTTCTCGGGAATTTAAATTTATCAATTACTAGCTTCTGCCCACGACTAATATCTAACTAATATTATAAATGCGAAAGTATGGATGGATGGATGGATGGATGGATGTTTGTTTGTTTGTTACTCAATCACGCCAGAACGGCCCAATGGATCTGGATGAAATTCAGCACACACATAGAGAAAAGTCTGGAATAGCACATAGGCTACTTTTTATCCCGGAAAATTGCGTAGTTCCCGCGGGATAGCGATAAACGAATTCTTTGCAGACGAAGTCGCTGGCAACAGCTAGTAATACATAAGAATAGAATAAGACTTAAGAACTGATGTTGATAGTATATTCTGCAATGATTATTTACGTTGCGATTTAAGCTACGACCTTCCACTTGTTTATCGCTATCCCGCGGTAACTATGCAATTTTCCGGGATGAAAAGTAGCATATCTTTTAAACTAAGGTACCAGCTAACTTCGTTTCAAATTATACGGAAATCCGTCCAGTCGTTTCAGCGTTTAGAAGGAACAAACATACACATATCGACTTTCAAACTTATCTATCAGCGGGGTACAGATCTATCTATAAGTATATATAAAATGCTTAGTCCTGACTGACGGATCAACGCACAGCCTAAGGCTGGATTCGACCAAAGCTTTTTTTTTTATGCGAATAGGAAGGCAAACGAGCAAGTGGGTCACCTGATGGTAAGCGATCACCATTGCCCATAGACACCCGCAATCCCGGAGGGATTGCAGATGCGTTGCCAACCTAGAGGGCTAAGATGAAATGCCTCTTGTGCCCGTAATTTCCCCGGCTGTCTTACTCTCCACACCGGAACAGAGCAGTGCCAAGCACTGCTGCTTAGCGGCAGGATTAGCGAGTAATGTCAAAATAAATGGCGTTTAGACATTAGTATCCGAGAGTAAGTGTTATTCCTGGAATAAAAACTTTGGTCGAATCCAGCCCAAGTCCTATTATTCGATGAAGGTGGTAAGTCGCAGGCAAATCGAGCTTTTACTTTTACATACTCAGGCCATCTTCTTATGACATAGACTATGACATAGAGTATCGCGTTACATAAAATGATAAGGAAACAAAACAATTGCACCAAATCTTACTCCCAGCACGTTGTACTGCAATAGCAATTATTATTGCATACATATTGGGTTACTGTTTAGTTTAGTTTTTGTAAAATCTATACTATGACCTCTATCATACAAACATACAAAATCAGATATTTTATTGAATCAGGCGTTACTTTGCGGAGGTCCATTTCAATGATCTTGAATGGTCTTGCGGGTGGTAGGACTTTGTGCAAGGTCCGTCCGGATCGCTACCACCATCTTACTCGCTAATCCTGCCGCTAAGCATCAGTGCTTGCACTGCTGTGTTCCGGTGTGGAGATTAAGACAGCCGGGGAAATTACGGGCACAAGAGGCATTTCATCTAAGTCCTCTAGGTTGGCAACGCATCTGCAATCCTTCCGGGGTTGCGGGTGTCTATGGGCAGTGGTGATCGCTTACCATCAGGTGACTTGCTCGTTTGCCTTCCTATTCACACAAAAAAAAAAAAAAATGAACACAAAATATTTACCTTGTTACTCCGCTACTTCAAATCAGAAACTAAAAAAAAAAAACAAAAAAAAAACAGAAAAAAATCAGATACTTAGACCGATCGCTTTAGTGAGTCCTCGCCCGCGAGGCACAGGGGCGCGGGGGGACGATAAAGGGGACAGCGAGGTGGGGGCGGGTAGTGCGCCCAACTTCCACCCAAAATTGGTTTGAACGAGATCTAGTAAGTATTTTTTTTTATTTAATATTTGTCTGTCTATATAACTAACCAATATAAAATGACCTCACACTGCCTACATTTTGCTTAAGAGCAGGGCTCTGCTAAGACTGGAATTTATAATAACTTTGCAAATTTCTACGGAACCCTCAGTGCGCGAGTCCGACTCGCCCTTGGCCGGTTTTAAATGACAAGTCTAAATAAGTTTTGTAACCCTCCATTGTTCATTATCGTACAAAAAAACCCTCCATCAAAGCCATAGAAGTGGTCTGCTTCTCGAAGTTGTCGCGATTTTTCACGTTTACTGGCAACACTGGCTGGAAACTCAGACATTTCATTGGTTGCTTGGGCTATGTTGCTAGTTATAGGCTTGAAAAAAGGCCACTATTCTATATATCTTAGGAATCATGATATAAATAGGCGATGCTAGCAAAGCAACCAATCACTAATTTTTGTATGTTTTTGTATGTTTCCTATAGGTATAGGTACTAGGTATTATACTAATACAATAAATGCGAAAGTTTGTGACGATGTGAGTGACGATGTCAGTGAGTGTGTATGTTTGTTCCTTCATTACGCTGAAACGACTGGACGGATTTGGACAAAATTTGGAACGAAGATAGCTGATACCGTAGGTTAAAACATAGGCTACATTTTATCCCGTAAAATTGCATAGTTCCTGCGGGATAGCGATAAATATGCCAAAAATCGTAGCCGCTTAGAGTCGCAATCGCAACGCACATAATTATTGGAGAATATACTATCGACATCAGTTCTTAAGTCGGGCGAAGTCGCGGGCAGAAGCTAGTTGCACATAAAACTCATTAATTTTGATTCCCGTTTCCCCCTATATGCCCACAATCATACTAAACGTGGCCTTTAGGTTTTGTTACCTTAGGTTCTGTCTACCCACCCCGTAAGGAATATAGATGTGATTTGAGTGTGCTACCGTCGCACTTACCATGACGTCCCAATTCCGACTCAGTTCAAATTTTAGCTGTCACTTTTAGTGTGAATCTGACCGCGAGCGAACCTTAACTGAATCGCATTAAGACGTCATGGTAAGGCCCTGGTATATAAGTCAAATTACGACTCTTTCACATTTTCAACATTTTGTAACTGGCAATGTTCTGAGCGCGAGGTGCATTCGAAAAAAAAAGAGCTGTCATGTATGATCCAATCAGGAACACCGACACGACATTTAAATGATGGCCAAGTTGGTTGCCTCGTCGCGTGTTAACGCCTTTTTGATTAATTCGGCTGTGTTCACGATACCCCGCATGCTCTAGCGCAGCTGTCAGCTTTAAACTCGTGCGCATAACACAGTATTTCGCCTGACGCGTTAACGGCTTTCGATCTGCTAGAAATAGTAATGTTTTTAAATGATCGCACGGCATGCCGTTAATTTAACTTTCACTGGTTATTGTTATGAGGTATTAAGGAAAATTCAGTTTAGACTGTCGGCCATTTTGTTTTATTAATAAACAATGGGCGTTTTGTTCTTTTGGTGATGTACTGCCCATCAGTGGGGCTGGGACGTGACATGGTCTTAAAATCATCCTGGAATATTTCAGATGGAACTGCAAATGTTCTTGTTAGTAACATAAAATTTAATAATAACACTGTTTTGCAATAGGTGTAAAATCATTTTGAAAAGAATATTATTTACAGAGATACATATCTAGTTCGAAAGATCGAGAAAAGAGCAATGAGTGAACCTTTGAATTAAATAAATAATGAATGAATGTAATTACAACAAAACGGATAACTCACGTATAAAAAGCCGGAAGAATGCTCCATGGTAATCAGTGTTGTGTGCTGCCTTACTTTGGACTATAATAAAAATGACGATCAAAATGAGGGTAGTTGTGCTCCGATGTATTCACATAAAAAAAAAAAAAAAAAAAAAAAAAATGTCAGCTGCGCCGAGTAGCCGCGCGAGCAGAGCGTTGGCGCGCAGTGTTCGTTTCGCTGCCGCCGGGGCCGCTCTCTGATGAAGGACTACGGATTAGTCCGAAACAATTGTCGGAGCATTCTTTCGGCTTTTTATACGTGAGTTATCCGTTTTGTTGTAATTATGTTTGAGTCTCACGGTGGTGTCATGTTAAAAATGAATGAATGAATGTTCTCGGTTCGAACAGTTTTTGTCCTAGTTTTGGTTACAAAATTAAGACACACTAGACGCCGCACAGTAAGAATCTACCGATGAATCGAAATATTGGTCTAATGTAATTGAAAATTATGAAATATACTAGCTTCTGCCCGCGACTTCATCCGCTTAGAATTAGACTTAAGAATTGATGTTGATATAAATTCTGCAATAAGTATTTACGTTGCGACATGTTTATCGCTATCCTGCGGGAACTATGCAATTTTCCGGAATAAAAAGTAGCCTATGTTTTAATCTAGGGTACCAGCTATCCCTGTTCCAAATTAGATCCAAATAGAAGAAGGAACAAACATACACACTCATTCATTCGCCATTCACATCGTCACAAACTTTCGCATTTATCTAAGCCACTCATAAGCTGCTAAAGTCCGTATAAATTTTAAGACAATGCTATATGTAGATGACAGTGTAATTAATACCCGTGTTGTAATACTTGTAATCATGACTAGGTAGTCTTAAAAACATCATTAGCTGTCAATGTCAAAATGCATTTTTTTTTTTCAAATTTTGACATTACAATCACGTTTACTTATATCAAAAACAAACAAGTTACGTAACACAATTAATATACGTGTATCGAATGTGTGTAAATAAATGTTTCTCTCTCTTTCCCTCTCTCTCAATTATGACACATTTTTTTACATGGCAACAATTTGTTTTCCTTGTCGAACTTTACTGTACTTCGATAAATGACACCAAAAATTACAATACTTAATAGACAGTACATAATAACGAAGATTTTCTTTTCACGTTCGTTGTCTTGAAGTCGCACTCGTAAATTGTTAAGTCACTGGACTGTCATAGTGTGTCATGCTCATGCGTCTAACGCACACATAGAGCGCGTCATACAGAATTCGCAGTGCATGGAACAGTGAAAGTACAGCGTCATTGATTACAATCGCGTCAAAGTTTATTTCTTTTTAGAGTTTCTCCCAAACTGTAGAGTAATTAATTCGATTATTTTTTGCTTTGGTAACATTTGGGCATCCATTTTTCATATTAATAATCGAGGGATCAGGCATTACTTTGGCTTTAACTTAGCTGACGTGTTACTTGTCTTTTGAGTGTTGCAACACTTGCATTTCAAGCATGGCCCTGCCAATTGGAATTCAATATTGATTACCATTGCTCATCTAAATAAAAAAAAAAACAGCAGCAGAACGCAAGTGGCCAGGACTTATTATAGTAAATTACACCTCAAGGGTGGTGCAATAAAGTATGTTTCTGGTCGCAAGAAGCCTTTGGCTCGTGCGACAAACATGCGACCTGAGGCTTTCTTTATCACCGCCCAAGGTGTATACAATTTTAAATTGCTACTTACGGCCCTGGGCGACGTAAAGAATAAAGTTGTAAAATCTGAAAATGAAGTCTGGCACAAAATCGAGAGCGGTATATTAGCAATAATTAGGAATAAAAAATACTTCCTTTTAACTGTAAGTACTTTTAATGTAGTACATTTTTTTTTTAATTTTATGTCCTGATTTCTGGACCTTTAGGATATTTTCCAGTGTTGCTAGACAACAAAATGACCCAATATTTACAGGTAATATTGTTACTTTTGTTTGTTTTCAGCTACGCCTGCCAAGCGATTGTTTTTTAATGTAACTTGTTTAGATTTTTCAAATAACGGTTTTAATATGTCATGCTCCAAGGTCTAATTTTTTTTTAATTGTGCTGAATTTAAAATAAGAGTAGAGTAGAAGAAAATTACTAATAAAATTAGGGCTTATTTCACCACTCTCTGTTAAGTTCCTGTTATCTCAAGTGTCAGTTATCTATGATTCCCTCTCTATTTCTTACTAAGAAACAGACAGAGACGACAAGGTCAAGATATCAGGAACTTTGCACAGAATGGTGACGCAGGCCCTAAATCTCGTCGACAATAGATAATTTGTTTGAAAAATATAGTTGAGTGGTGTGAATTAAACAATCGGTCCTTGGAGCCCTGAATCTATTTGACAGCTGACGTCATCTGGCTGTCAAGCGAGAGAATGACAGCTGTCAAAGGGCCATCAAGATCTGGATAAACCTATAAGTTCTATATTTATGCTGTGACGCCTGTGACCTAGTCAAAAAAACTGTTTGCCTAGATACAGATCCAACTATGTTTATTTTAATTATATAAAAGAAGAATCTAAACGAGTTTACATTTTATTATGCTGCCAAGCGAATTTTCTTTTCTTTTTTTACAGAGTACCTATTTGTTAAAAGAACACGTTTATTTTATAAACAAGAATTCTCGTTTTAAATGAAGTCTACTACTTCTTACTAATTCTTACTTTTTAAATAATTAAACACCGTTGTTTATTTAAATGGCAACACAAGAGTTACAATAGAGTCGCCCGGCTGAAGGGCTCCTACATCCATGGCCACGACTAAATTAAAAAAAAACTGGCCTATTCTAGACAACGCTGCCAACCGCTAAAGCCTAAAGCGTTAAAAAAATTCACCGTGTTCGGATTCGAGGCACTTTCGACTTCTCTTTCATTTGGACGAAAGGAAAAGTAAATGATTCGACGGTATACGAGTAGCGGTGTGAAACTTTAAATTTTAACTTGGAATATAAACGATGTTTGGTGCGGTGCTAACTGCTTTGGTGTCGTTATGTTGGACACATGGAAAAAATATCCAATTAGTACACGGATACATAAATCACGACCATCCCTTACTGGGGCAGACAGAGCCTAATAATAAAACCTAAAGACCATGTTTAGCATGACTGTCGGCGTATAGGTGGAAAAGGGATTCAAAATAGTGATGAGTTGCCAGCCGCATCGCCTATTAGGTACATGATTTTTAAGATTTTCGCACATTCCCTCAATAGGCTTTTACCATTTGTGCGGGAAGAGAAGCAGATGCTGCGTTCTATGTTTCTTTGCTCCCAGGCCGGCACGGAAGTGGAATCATTCGTTCTAATTACGAAATTAGATGGAGGACCAAAATATAGCCGTTTTAGTAACAAATTCTCTTTGGCACCCTTATATAGAGAACCCTAAAAAACACAACCATGTTTTTTTATTACAGATAACATAAAATTGTGATTTACAAATAATATTTTTAGCAAAAATTTCAATGTCTGGCATTACATAAAAAACGGTAGCTTAAATTATAGTTTTTGTAAATTTATAGGTATCCTCGCATTATTAACCAGTTCTATTTACCTCTACAATTTGTCATGAACCTACAATTTTAGTAAGAGCAACTAAAACATCAGATAAACTAAATAACTGGCCAGTTCGAACATCACTGGCAATCGAATCAAAAATCTATAAATTAACACAATGAGCACTAAAAAGCACCCAAAATAAAAAGAATAAACGCGGTCAGGCCTAAATCCGACCTATGAGCGCCAAGGTCCGCGAATTTTTCTCCAATCCTCGCGCTTGCCTTGACACACATTGCTCTGCGATGCGCGCGTGAAAAAATACCCAACACAGATAAGCTAATGTGCTGATATTAAAAATAAAACGTGCGATTTTTGGCCAGTGTTAATTATTGATTGGTATCAGGGTAACACAGCGACAGAGCTGAGTTATGTTACGTTTTTGTGATGATTTTTGGTTTTGATTTAACTTTTGGTCTCCAAGCTTGCATCTAAATCGATTTGAGACTTATAACACCCCTCTTTTTGCGCCGGGGGTTAATTTAACTATTATTTATTTAAAGTTTAACTTTATAAGAAATTAGCTGACAATTCCAATATTCAGAGTACCTACGTTTTGTTGCCAACTTTAGTATTTACAAGTGTTTCTTTTTTTGTAATCGACAGTGTTACTACAGTATTTTTAAAATTATAAATGGAGAAAAGATCAATTAAGTAGTGTGACTTCATACTTAATTGACAATGTAACAATAGTTTTTTTATTCATAAAGATGGAAAAAGACTGTCAATGCTTTTCATCAACAACTATTATCTTTGATCTAGGTTTTTTTCTGCAGCTTTTTACACAGATAGCAACAGCCTCACGTCGAAAGTTATTCAGTTCTAACATTCTCGAAACAAAACCAAACGCTCAGAAACGCAAAGTATTTATATCACTGTAACCCTTTATTACACATAAAACAAAAGAAAATTAACAGGTAGGTAACATAACGAGTGAAAGACGTGATGAATAGAAAGGTGTGGCAGAAAGGACAGATGCCCTTTGCCCAGCAATGAAATAAAAACATAGGCTAATAAAAAAAGCAGGCAGGGTAGAAGGTTAATTTTTATGCGGATTCTAATAGCATCTGTCCCAGTTGTAGATTGTTGAAGTGTTTTAAAACTAGAGCACGTTAGCAATTTATACTGTTGTATAAAAATCGCAAATTTTATAGCTCTGGGCGTTCCCGAGTTAGCTAATCTTTTTTTAAGCATATTTAAAAAATGACGGGGCGATCGGCTTTGAGATTCCTCAACAAGACGTCTAACAATTGTTCAAGAATATTTCAGCAGGTTGAGTTTGACTAAATGTTCATTTTAACTTGATATAGTTTTTATCTTTCTTTATTTAAACTTTAATCGTCTCTTTCCGTTACATTGTTAGAGGGGCCTGAAAGCCAGCGCTGGTTTCATATATAACACACTGAGGCCGATACCCGGAACTCCTTGTTTTCTTCCTCTAGTCTTGAATCTGTAAACTTAACGTCTCCTCCAGCCAGTATTTCCGTTATTGGTAACTCCTTACTAAATGAGGCAAAGCCTTCCTTCAAAATACTCAAGCTAGTTATTTGAGAACAGCTCGAGAAGTTTAGAGCTTAGCAATACCGGCTTATACTCCTACTGTTGGTAGAGTTTCCTCTTCGCTATTATTAGTTATATTAAATTTTATAGTTGCTTTGTATATTAAAATTTCCTGAAGGAGTTGCAAGCGGATTTTCTATACATTGTATAGAAAATATTTTGAAATAAACCCTTATAAGCGCATCTTGAAAATGTATTGTACAGAATGGAAATACGGAAACAGGTTTTTCTGCGCTTAGTCTTGGAATGGCTTAATGTTTGATGTCAATGGCACAATGGGATCGCGTCTCAGCCTTTTGAGTTATTAAAAAAAAAACTTGTTACTGGCCACTACGACGGGTCACGTGAAAATTTTTAAATTTCGAATGCGACATGCCACACGAACGTGTTCTTTCACCCTTTAAATCAAAATTGTGTAAAGCGGAGTAATAAAACAGTAAGTCATTTTTGGGTACTTTTTAAGAGTGAAGCGAGGGATTGTTCAGTTCCATTGTAAGGACGCTGTTTGGTATTTTAAATTGTTTTACGGCGACCCCAAAGGGTTGACAGTTACAACTACAAATTTCTATTACCTTTTTTTACGAGTATTTTATGGTCATCGTTAAAAGACCATAAATCCTTGACTCGTGTGAAACAAAGTCATTTTGTTGTCTACAGAGTTACTAGTTGTAAAAAATAGCTTTCTTCTTAAGAACCGTATTCAATTTTACTTAATATTTTTTTATGCTTTTCATTTTCAATGTTTTTAATTTTGCAACTAAACTCTACTTTTCTAACTGAAACTAACGAACACAGTATCTCGTACCTACCTTGATAAAACTGAACTGAAATTAGACGGTAATTGCCCCATTAAAACGCCAAGTACCCGGCGCCATGTCAAATAGTCATCGCCAATCCCAATTAAAAAAAAACGCGGTCACCAAATTTCTTTTCGCATCTGCTTGCGTATATTTGCGAATCTTTATCTAGCCGGCTTCGGTAACCTTCGGCGATATTCGGTCATCATCGCCTTGAGTCTCGGGCCAGGTTAACTTGACCTCCGCTGCCCTGCCGGCCGGTAACTACGCGCGCCATACCGGGGACCGGTGGTGCGAGCTCAAGGGCCTGGTTACGCTGGTTTTAGGCCGAAGCAACCTTGGCCCAGTTTTGTAGTGTAATAGATTTCTGGCCTCCCAATAAGTCCGCTAGTCGTTTCCGAAACATCATAAATGATAATAAAGGACTCGCGATCGGGCGTCGTCGGGAAGGATCGGGCAAGTTCGTGCATCGGTAGAAAGAGAGGTGCAGTGACACTTGTCTTCACATGCATACATGTCATTTAAAAGTCTTCTTATAAACTTATTTTACGTAGAAAACCAATTTAATTGTCTACCTTAGTAGTTCCCTTTTCATATATCCTGGCACAGATAAAAATCAAAACCATTGAACCCGTGTGATGTCATTTTGCATTTCGTGACTTGATTTTTAACACTTTAATAGCCTCTTCCCCTAGTCCCACTGGTGGTTTAATCCCACTTTGTAGGCATCAAGGTCCCTAATCCCTATTAAACCTAACCTAAACATAACCTTATTAATACGAGTTTTCTTTCATTTTCTTTACAAGCCTTTCCGGAAATAAAAGATAGGTTATGCATAGTTTTTTTTAACGTTCTCAATTGACGTATTTCCTTATTCTAATAATTGCCGAAACAAAAGAAAAGGATGTATTTATAATTATGAAATAATTTTAGCAATTTTTTTTGCGGGGATCGAACAAAAAATACGTTGTCCTACGGTAGAGCCAATCGGATTTATAAGCCTACTCAAGGAAACAAAGAATAAGCACGATTATATTATAATTTTGTTTGCTCAATTTAATTTTAAAATAAATACACGGACGAGTAAAAATAACAGGCTTAATTCTTTTTATGAAAAGTGACGGTTATTAAAGCATATTTCCCGACTAACAGTACATTTTATTGTGTGGGAAAATTAAAAAAAAAACCACCTTGCTAGGTATATCTGTGAATTCTTACACTCAGTCAATTACAAAAAACAGATGCGTGTTTAACATAATTCACCATTCAGCCAGTACGTTCGTTATTGAATACTATAATTTTTGAAATATTGATATTATAGAGAAAATTGCGTGCACACTACGTTTTTATTCTAAAAAAAATTTTAACGTTCCATCAAATACTTCCTTAAACAAAACATTAAAAAAATGGGACTACAAACTTACTGCAGTCCATTGGGTGCGCTGGCCGTTAAGAAAAACGTAAAAAGCCAGTACAGCACGCTTAGTTCCAAAATCAAACGCTCCCGCGATAAGATTGCCAAAGTCATTGCCAGATCATGCGTCTCGCTCTGGCTTTTGTCTCGCTCATTTGTCACTTGCCCTTTCAGCGCTAAAGGACGTAAGCGCCGCGTGTTTCGTGTGACGTTACGCTGTTTTGTGTGGTGTCATGTCATACTCATACATTAATTCGGATTCGTTTCGGGCATCCATGACCCACTTATTGCGATTTGCATTATAGTTTACTCGTGTAATTAGAGCGAATGTTACTGATAAGTGAATAAACTTTTTTTATTTGTCATTGCTTTGTTACGTGACATTTTTCTTTTTGTGTTTGGGACTTTTTTGTGCCTCTATAATTTTTTGGCTGTATG
Source organism: Pandemis heparana (assembly GCA_963854515.1). NCBI lineage: Eukaryota > Metazoa > Arthropoda > Insecta > Lepidoptera > Tortricidae > Pandemis > Pandemis heparana. Next base: position 34,300,443 of record OY978006.1, read on the forward strand.
GACCATGTTGTTTTGCCCCTGGTGGAGCAAAAAAAAAAAATAAGGGTAAAATCAAACATCGCAAATATTGGCCTAAAAACGGTCTCACCAAATTTAAGAGTTATAAAACGCACGCTTATAAAACACCATTTCATTGAACACCGAAAACTGGGTCAAAATCGACTTAAGTCAGTTCGGTATTAAAATGACGAATCGCAACACAAACAAAAGACAGTCTTTATTTACTTGCATGTGTGTGTACACACAACAACTAGGTAATACCACAGATAATGTAAAGGTAACTAAAAAAAAACATGACCAAATTTAGAATGGCTATGCGTGTGTTCAACAACGCAATTCAAAACGAGTTTAAGAAACCACAGTGTAACTATTATTCGATAAAGAACCCTGATCTCTAGCCATTGCTGAAAAATGCTGCATTAAACACCCAACTTGTCTTGCATTACAATGTTAAAACAATCGAATTACAACTTTAACAACAGACGGCAGGGTTTAAATCGCCCTGGGCATAGTACCAGAGGACCTTGGGGACTGGCCTTGCTTATCTGACGACCGCTCTTTCCGCCTTCGCCGAATCAATTTGAAAACAGAATGTTAAATTTAAATTTGGAATGGAAAATGTTTTGGTTTTTTGTGTTGCCAGTGTGACATAATAGCTACGAGTAGGTATTTGCATCAATTCTAGGTCGCAAATTTATTACCGTTATTATCAAATAGAATAGATCAAGTTAGTGATCGCTTTATTAAAATAATACGATACTATAAAAAATATCTTTATTATTATTTTTGTATGATGGAAATGATTATTTAGGTAGGTAACTATTTGAATAATGTCAGTGTCACTTACGTAAATAAAATGAAAGTTACTGGCCGCCTTTGCAAATAGCACTCCGAAAGAACATTTTGAATTCAAATTTGCGTTCCTTAGATACAGCGTGTCCTTTTTCATTACCTACGGTAAGTACATCGCCGTTTATCAAACCAACGTCACGGGCTATAAAAAAAAAAACAAAATGGTTTCGGTACTGTGACCCGACGCGCACTTACCCGGTTTTTTCGACCTTAGCCTTGCGTGCGTTCGCGAAAAATGGGTCCCAAACATTGACTCTGGTATCTGGTATCTATTAGTTGCGAAAACGTATCGTCACAGAAGCGTGTATGTAATCGCAAAGTGGGTCATGATTAGTAGGTTAAGTTTAACTCACGCGCCGGTATGAAGGTTGCCGGTTTCGACTGCGAATTAACGGAATGCATACGTTGGAAAAATGGCTTCCCTTACTGGGCCCTGTTTTATAAAGCTACACGTTACAATTTACAAGCGGAAGTCTCTATCTAACACATAGGGTCAGAAAGAGACATCCGCTTGTAAATTGTAACTATTAGCTTTATAAAATAGGGCCCTGGCTACGAAATTCGATTTTCAGCGTTCGTGTTTCGCGCACTCTAACGGCTGCAAAGTATATACTAGCACGGCGATGACACAATTATCATTTCAACCAATATACAGAAACAAACGAACAAAAAATATAAACATAAATCACGTCTATTCCTTACGGGGTAAATAGAGCCTAAAATAACTAGATTTAAAGGCTAACGTCTAGTATTATTGTGGGCTTATAGGCAGAAAGGGGAGTCAAAATAGTGTTCGGTTCCTAGCTGCATAGCCTATAAAATAATCCTAAGATTTTTGCAAATCCCTGCGCGGGAAGAGAAGCAACTGATGCATTCTATGTTGAAGATTTGTTTTCTAATATAAAATACAAGCCTGTGCCCCACAGTTTCCCCCCGTGAACGAAACACACTGGTTCCCTATCCCGTGGGAATTTTTAAAAATTCCTTCTTAGTGCACCTCTAAGATACTCAAGGTTTAGATCTGCCAAAGTTCAAGTCACTGGGTCCAGCGGTTCGGGCTGTGCGTTGTCTATCAGTTACTCAGTAACGGAACAGTTTTATATATATAGATACATACATACCGTCACGCCTCTTTCCCACAGGGGTAGATACTACTTTGTTCCACTTGCTACGATGCTGACCTCTTTCGCTTCGTCCACATTCATCAATCTCTTCATACATGCTCGTCGGTTTCGGGTACTCTTGACCTGACCTTTCTCCAAAACGTCCCCAATTTGATCACGGAACGTCCATCTAGGCCTTCCCCTCCCAACGCACCCATTCACACTCCCCATATAAATCCCCATATAAGAGTTTTATATATATTGATAATGATTTTCCACGTCGGCATATACCTTTAAGATAAAATACGTGTGCTCGTTATACAGCTGACTTATTGTTTGTTTTTAGCCCATTACTAAAGTAGTGTTATAAAAATGCAAAGTCAAATGCTAAGTGTCATGCAGCACTTTGGATTGCACAATACGACCCAGATGTCGGCGTTGCGAATCGCGACTCACGTGTTACTCTTGTTCAATCAAAAAGGGACGTCTGCTAAAAAACATTCCAGATGTATATAAGGTATCTGGGTTGCGGAATACTTGGAAGGTTGGGTAAATCTCTGAACAGCCTGTAGATGTTTTTCAGGGTTTTACAATCGTGCTTGCAATCGCAATCACGTTTTTGTCCGTTACGGGAATAGGCTTATGGTCTAACTCGCTCGCAATCGCCATCGTATTCATTTTGACAGCTGTATGAATGTGACAGCTAGCTGATTCCGATGCCAATTGTCAGCCCATACATGAACTGTCAAAATGGCGATTGCGAGCGAGTTAGACAATAAGCCTACAGTTTAGCCACGTTTAGCGTGGTTGTGGGCGAACTTATAGGTAGAAAGGGGAATCAAAAGTGGTTGGTTGCTAGCATCGCCTATAACATGATTCCTAAGACCGCCCGTTCCCTCGATGGGTTTTTACGTGCGCGGGAAGAGAAGCAACTGGCACATTCTATGTTTTTTCTTTGCTCCCAGAATTGGGGGGCCTCCGAAATCCGATTACGAAGTTCGTATCACGCCGACCCTCTCACTCTCAAATTAATAACTATTAGTGAGAGCGGAACGGCACGAAACGAACTTCGAAAATCGGATTTCGGAGTATAAGGCCAGCGTGGAAGTGCTTGACAAATTAATGTTATCATTGTGTCGATGTTCAATGAAAAGTATAATATTTATACAGGGTGTATCAGATAGCCCCTAACAATAATCAACTGGGGTATATAACCATAGCTAGGTACAGAAGCTAAAAAAAATATTAAAAACTGTAATCATTCCTATAGAAAACATAAAACATTTTTTAGCACATAGGCTACTTGTTATCTAGGAAAATTGCGTAGTTACCGCGGGATAGCGATAAACGAATTCTTTGCAGACAAAGTCGCTGGCAACAGCTAGTTATGTTCTATATGCCTGAAGTACCCCGGATTAATGTTATAGATAGCTAGTAAACATGGCTTTTAAATGAACTCTATTTGTTTTTTTTTCTGTACCAACCTAACGCGATTGATGTTATATATGCTCTCTCTCTTCCACCCACAGCCCCGCGCTCCCCATTCGGTTAGTCCTTGTCTATATTACAAAGGAAGCCCCAATGGAAAATTTCCGTTATCTGTGACGTTGATAAGCATAGGTGGGCACAGATAATCCAAAAGTTAGCTTCGTTAGTTAAAAAGTTAACTTCGATAATCAAGCGTTAAATAAAATATAACGCAAGTTAAAGTTAACCAAAACAAAAACAAGACGAAAGAAGAATTAAACACACATTTATTTATTTCGATACTAAAATAGGTAATAAGGGTACTATTAATCGTAATTTTGCATTAGCATTTATAAAAATAAGAAAATTAAAATTATCATTACTAGTAGAAAAAAGACGTTCGACTACAGCACTAGATGGTATAGCAGCTAATATTATAAATGCGGAAGTATGGACGGATGGATGGATGTTTGTTTGTTACTCAATCACGCCAAAACGGCCCAACGGATCTCGATGAAATTTGGCACATAGATAGAGAAAAGTCTAAAATAGAACATAGGCTACATATTTTCCCGGAAAATTGCGTAATTCCCGCGGGATAGCGATAAACGAATTCTTTGCAGACGAAGTCGCTGGCAACAGCTAGTATTTAAATAAACGACTAATTCGGACTTAAGTTAACGGAAGTCAGTAACAGCGTTAACATTTTTGAAGTTAACTCAAGTTAATCCGTTAACCACATTGTTAACTTCGTTAATTAACGATTAACGGATTAACGAGTTAATGGAAACCTTTGTTGATAAAGTCGTCTTTTATAATTGTACCTAAGATTTAGTAATTAAACGTTATTTTAACGCTTCATTACTTTGGACTCTGAAAAAGAAAGCGCCCAGGCATTTAGATAGCTCTTTTCGTTCGTAGTTCGTATCATGCCTACACATAAAACACTATTAGTGTGAAAGCGGCGGCAAAGATTCGAATTCGGTAATGTATAACCTCCAAATTGCCCGCACTCCGTAGCCAAACTTTTTAGCTAAGGGATCAATTGAAGAACATAATGCCAAGGTACCTTTTTTAAGCACAGTCATTATAGTACTTTAATATAAAGACCGATTTCCTTATTAAGTGTACCTGACTGAGGACAGCGCAAAGGTCAATAGCGAAGCGATGGTGACACCGCTGCGTAGAATACATAGAGCTTTACTTATTTACTTTACTAAATACTAAAGAGCGCTGCCTCGGGATGCAAACGGGCGCTATAGTGCCTTTTTGCTCGTCAATAACAATTAAGTCCTTTAAAAAGGTCCTCGTGAAAAGGACTACCTGTGTAAGAAAAATGACAGATACCAAACGATAGTTGATATCCTAGGACCTTGTGGAACGGCCAGTACTCAATCAAATTACGAATTTTAACAAAACAATTGTTAAGGAAAGAATTACTAGGCTCGTCCGGAATCCGGTAGTGCGGGACGGCGATACGCGGCCGGCACGCGAGCAAGCGAGACAGCGATAGCAAGGTTACCGTCATGGCCGCAGCATAGTGTTGCGTGTCTCTTTAAATTAACTACAGTATTTTTGGTGCTGGCTTTGTAAGGTTAATATTACAATTTGGATTGTTTATTGTTACGGAAAGTGGCATGCAGTTTTAGTCCTTTCTAAATAAATACCCTTTTTTTAGAACACAATAAGGTCAATTTTAAATGGCGTGGTTGTCCCTAGAAAAGTACCCATTTACTACGATATAAAATGTTAATTGTCGAGTCAGTGTCAAACTATGTATGTATACTTAATTTAGAATTAAACTAACTTGAGATCTTATTATCATTTGTATTAGCCAAACAATCTGATACATTGTCTAGCGTTCGTGGTAATTAATACAACATTACCGTACAAGGTTTTTTTTATAATTAAGACGTAACTAACTATCAAGGCCGTCTTAGTAGATACTTTAGGTTTAAATCCTTGTATCAGTGTGTTATATAGCTATTACAAGCACACGGTTAAAGTATTTTTAATTTTCAAGGTCAATTTTCAATTTTGTGGTTTTGTTCTCCAAAATAAATCTTATGCTTTAGCACATTATTTTAATACAATAGTGAGAATAAATTAAAAAACACCCTTTGTCTATAAAAAGCTGGCAGCAAAGCAACGAAAAATAAAAAAGGCACGCGACCAAAATTCAAATTCCGTTCCAAATTTGAATTCGTCAAATGAAATCGAAAGTGCGCTACGTAGATACAGCCACGGCACTAGCGTAAGGCCGCGACACAGACCTAGTTTAGTGTGACATTGGCACTACATTCATGAGCTGAGGTCACTTGATCCAAGTTTAAAAATATACGCTCCGTCTGTGTCTATGTCTCTTTATTTAAATTGAACTTTTTGTACCTATGCCTTTTGACGAATGGAATTTTGAGGTTATGCTTTTTCGTTTCCCGCGTTTTTATCTATATTTCACTTTGAATGACATTTTGAGAGGATATATATTATTCACTAGTATATATTGTAGAGCAGGTATTTAATATGTGTAATTGCGAATGTTGTTCGCGTTTATATGTTATTGTATCGAGCCCTTTGCACGACTCAGGGCCGCGGAAAGATACGAGGAAAGTGTATGACATTTATTCTTCAAATCGGTTTTGACAGATAATTATATAGATATCCTTGAAAGGGTTTAGTTCTTTATTTAGGTAAGTACTTGTTGTTTATTGATTGTTTTATTACGTAACCGTGGAAGATTTTAAACTGTAGTTTGCTTTGTTTAAGGAAGTGAGGTCAAGCATATTTAATAACGGCGACCTTGTTAGGTATGAGCGTCTTATTATTTTGTAATAGGTTCGATATTATATCAGAACTGTGACTTTATATTAATCCGGATCAGCAGATTCACCGACAATTGTCGGTGACAAGTCTGACATCTGACATCTGAATCTGACATGCTTTGTAACTTGTGTGTGTATATATATATATTTATTTATGTATATGTGTATTATGTTGTGTAATATACTATTTTTAATATGTATTAGTTTATCGTATTTATCTAATATGTGTAGTTTATAATAATAAATCTTATATTATTTAAATTTTTTAGGCATTTAGGATTATTTTAGGATTCGATCAGTTCTTTTACTTTTTTGTGTCTACTCTCGCTTAATACCTCTGTCCTGTCAATCGTTCTAAGGTCAACTGGAAGAAATCCCTTTTAGGGATAAGTTCGCCTTTGTACATTTGTGTTGTCCTGTATTTACCTTTTTCATGTGTCTTATGTACAATAAAGAGTTATACATACATACATACATACAAGTGGCAATTCTGCTTACATTACAAAGTCGACGAGAAGACGCCGGTTGGCTTCATATTGACTACGCTATGCATGTCGAATTGTCAATGGTCACCGACAATTGTCAAGTTGGGGAAATAACCCTTGTTATACTATACTGTGGATAAATTGGCTGTGTCACTTACGGTGCGGAACGGCAACAGTTCTCATAGTACGTACAGATGTAGAGCAAAATGATTTTCCATGACATATTTACCAAGCGTTTGTCAACTTTAACGTTATTTGAATAAGGTTCTTATTTATGAAACAATTTGATCTGACAGCATTTGAAAACCGGATAAAATTTAACGAAATGTCATGGAAAAACTTTATGCACTACACTGCTATTTGACGTTTTAACGCAAACGCGTTCGAGGCGTATTTTGTGTCTAAAAACTTACACTAAGCGTACAATATTCTAGTTCTAGAACAATTTTGAGAGTACTTTGTCTAATGATAATGATAACTAGATTAACTAAGAGTAAACATCTATATGGGGAGTGAATGAATACGTCGGGAGGGGAAGGCCTAAAAATTCCGCGACCAAATAACAGACGTCTTGAAAAAAGGTCAGGTCAGGCAAGAGTACCCGAAATTGACGATCATGTATGAAGGGGTACCGTATTAGAATCCATAAAGTTTAAAATGTATAATGGGTTAAAATACATAATAGTTCAAAATATAGGTATAATGCGATTTACTCAGAAATAAAGTAAACTAAACCTAACCTAACCTAAACCAATCTATAGATCACGCTTTAAAATAAATCATATACCTAATAGTTTCACAGAAAATGGCATTATATATTTTGAACTATTATGCATTTTAATGTATTATACATTTTAAACTTTATATATTCTGATCCGCTCCCTGTATGAAGAGATTGATGAATGTGGATAAAGCGAAAGGTACGTCGGGATCGTAGCAAGTGGAACCAACTGCCTACCCCTGGGGGAAAGAGGCGTGACGGTATGTATATGTCTAATAGAAATGCACATACATAAATCACGTCTATATCTTACGGGGTAGACAGAGCCTAAGGTAACAAGACCTAAAGGACAAGTTTAGCGTGATTGTGGGCGTACCTAATAATAATAATAATAAATAAATATCTTGAGACAATTGACACCAATTGACCTAGCCCCAAACTAAGCAAAGCTTGTGATATGGGCGCTAGATAACGGATAAACATACTTATATAGATAAATACATACTTAAATACATATTAAACATCCAAGACTCGAGAACAAACATTCGTGTTTTCATACAAATATCTGCCCCGACCGGGGATCGAACCCGGGACCTCAAGCTTCATAGTCAGGTTCTCTAACCACTAGGCCATTCGGTCGTCAAACCTACCGATACCGATAGGAAAGTGGAATCAAAATAGGGATAGGCTGTTAATAGAAACCGGCTAATTATAAATAACGAGGAACGTTGCCTTCAGAATTTTCTTGTGAACTAATAATACTTTAAAAGCTTTCAGGAAATGAGAGATTCTAAATACTAACTAATTGGGTAGTAACGTAAGTAGTCTTTAGAAGGTGCAAACGACATTCTTGCACGACCGAGCTTTGAAAAGGTTTCTTTCTTTTGCTTAGTTGCCTTGCCTTGAATTCAAAATACGCACGGTGATACAAAATTCTTCTGGAATATTTATGCAGGTTTGATTATTTTATTGAATCAGGCGTTACTGTGCGGAGGTCCATTTTAATGAACACAAAATATTGACCTTGCTACTTCGCTACTTATGATTAACTAGCTGTTGCCAGCGACTTCGTCTGCAAAGAATTCGTTTATCGCTATCCCACGGGAACTACGCAATTTTCCGGGATAAAAGTAACCTATGTGCTATTTTAGACTTTTCTCTATCTATGTGCCGAATTTCACTCAGATCCGTTGGGCCGTTCTAGCGTGATTGAGTAACAAACAAATATCCACCCATCCATCCATCTATCCATCTATATCCATACTTTCGCATTTATAATATTAGTTAGATTAGTTAGATAAGCGGAGTAGCAAGGTCAATATTTTGTGTTCATTTGAGGTTTGATTAGTTTGAATGAATATTACAAAGATTACTCATTTTCCTTCTTAAAATCATACATATTTTATAGTGTAACTAGCTTTTACCCGCGACTTCGTCAGCCCAGAATCAAAATTTGCGCTAAAACTTCGAAAAAGTACAAAAGCCGGCCAAAGGCGAGGCGTTTAGCACGAAGAGATTCGTACTACCTGAACGAAATAAACGCTTTTCTTGTTAATTTCTAAACGACACTGAAAATTAGAACACATAGAAAAATCCGAAAAGTAAAGCTATGGCCGGGAATCGAACCCGGGTCCTCGTCATTCCGTGACGCGTGCTATACCCCTGCACCACCCATAGCAGGCACCACCTGCTATGGGTGGTAGCTTTAGTTTTCGGATTTTTCTGTGTTCTAATTTTCAGTGTCGTTTAGAAATTAAATTTCTAACGGTAAAACGTAAAAAGTAAACATTAAAAATCAAGAAGTAAATTTCTTGATTAATTTGATATTTGCTTTTCTTGCTGTTTGTGTTTCTTCGTTTCTGGCGTTGGTGTCCATGACCAAAGGTGAGCATTAACTCATTAATCCGTTAATCGTTAATTAACGAAGTTAACAATCTGCTTAACGGATTAACTTTTAAGTTAACTTCAAAAAATGACAACGCTCACTAACTTCCGTTAAATTGAACTTCCGTTAACTTTTGTTCGTTACATTAGACGTTTTATCCTACTAATATTATAAATGCGAAAGTTTGTGAGTGACGATGTGAATGTGTATGTTTGTTCCTTCTTCACGCTAAAACGACTGGACGGAATTGGACAAAATTTGGAACGGAGATAGCTGGTACCCTAGATTGAAACATAGTCTACTTTTTATCCCGGAAAATTGCATAGTTCCCGCGGGATAGCGATAAAATATCATTTGCCAATTTTACGCGGACGAAGTCGCGGGCAGAAGCTAGTTATTAAATATAACACTGCTATCCCGTCCAGAGTTGCTAGAACTTCTTTATTCTACGGGAAAAGATATTTTACGGACTAAATATTATCGAAGTTAACTTTTTAACTGACGAGTTAACGAATAACGAAGTTAACTTTTGGATTAACTGTGCCCACCTATGTCCATGGCGACCATGATATCTAATGAAAGAAAAGAAAGAAAGAAGACATTTATTCATTTTGCATGACACACAAATATAAGAGCATACACACAATTTTATAGAAAAAAAAAACATAAAAAAACACAGATGTGAAAATGAGATCATCAGCGTTGTGTGTCTCCGCAAAAGTGAAACCTAACCTAACCTAAATACTTCCATTATTTTTTATCCCGTCCTTCCGTCGGAAATTCTAAAAATCTCTTCTTATATATAACATCTCCTGCGCCTGTGTGATCCTCAAAGATGTTTAGTAAATACTAAGTCTGTATTTCCTATTCCGTCCTTTTATTCGTAGGAAACTTGCATAAATCCCATCGTGGTATACCTCTTTGATACTCAAGGAACATGTCTGTCAAATACAAAGAAATCGTATTATCACGTCAGGCACATAGAATAATATCCTCTTTATTTCGGGGAATTTTGTAAAATCATGAAATCAGTTTTCAGGTTACATAATTACCTACTGGTATGCCAAATTTAAAGATTTCTAGTAATAATAGTTGGGGTGATAAGATTTCAAAGTAATGATAATAATATAAAATACCTTTTAACTCACTGTTCTGCGGGAATTTCGTAGTCATAATTTTTTTTTGATGTTATAATTCCCTTCTTGTGTAAGTACCTACTATATTTCAAGGCCGTAGTAAATATACTCACGAGCAAAAATATCGGGTCGCTTTCCATAGAACTTAATGCGAAAAATGACCCGTTATTTTGGCCGTCAGTGTAGTTACGGAGATAGCAGTGGCGTGGCGTCCATAGAACTCGATTCCCACCGGCTTGCCTATTTTAAGGCAGTTGGGCAATTTATTGTGCAGAATTAGAGGAAAAGGCTAGTTAAGTTCACTTCGGCTTGCCTTCTGATATACTTGACGCCACGCCACTGGGAGATAGAGTACCTTTTTAGCGGACTATGTGCATTGCATCAAGCTTTTATGCTGCTTCAAACCAGAGTGACAATCGGGATCAAATTTTTGCTACAAATCAACGTAAGAGCTGTTTTCGACTGGTATTGTCACTGATGTTATTTTAATAATCGCCCCCTTGCGATTCGTAGCTGTTAACGCCTTCAAAAAAAGATAAGTAAATCATCACTACATAGTATAAAACAAAGTCGCTTTCTCTGTCCCTATATATGCTTAAATCTTTAGAACAACGCAACGGATTTTGATGCGGTTTTTTTAATAGATAGAGTGAATCAAGAGGAAGGTTTATATGTATAATACATGCATAATATACCGTGCGAAGCCGGGGCGGGTCGCTAGTTAAAAAATATAAGTGGGTACAGTCCTGGTAAATAATCCTTTCCCATAGTGAACACACGATTACTTACGAATGATGCCGACGTGTATGAGTCTGACTGAAGTATGACAAATATCATACAAATACCAACATTTCCGAGATGATACGATGGGAATACTTTGCATGACATCTGTACTATTAACATTAAGTATATTTGACAATCCCATACTTTCCTAGCAAAGCATCACGAGGCAACGATAATAATGATACAAAAAATAATCGAGACTTAGGTGTACTTACGAGGTAGATAAAGTAGGGTAGAAAATTTTTCCGTGATTGTGGGCGTATCGGAAGGAAAGGGGAATCAAAATAGTGATCTGTTGCTACCCGCTTCGCCTACACAGAAATACAAGAATAAACGTACAAAAATTCACGGTAAATTGTATAATTATGTTGTGTCTATCTTCATAAAGTAAAGTGATGCTAAAAATGTTTTTGTTTTTTATTTTTAGGGTGGAACTTTTTTGGGGTGGAACTATTTTTAGGGTGGAACTTTTTTGGCCGTTTTAATGGACTTTATGTTAAAAGTGTAAAATAAAATGATTGTTTCTTGTTTCATTCCTAAATTATTGAAGCTTGAAAATGAGGTCGCTTTTGTAGCATTAATAAATACGAATCAATACTTACGAGATTATGAATAAATACTTAATTACTTAGGTACTTATTAATTTTTTATGAAATGTGTTCCATCTACATTTTCTTCTTGAAATAACTAGATTGTGCTGGGTCATTAAGCAAACAAGTTTTGTTTCTGTATTTATTTATTGGGGATCTACATCCATTTGCCGCCAGCAGCTTTGCATTGTTGTGCTAATAGAAAAATCATAATCATGGCTCAAATTATTAGCTACACGAAAAAACTGTATCAATTGTTTGGAGATAGGATTTGAAGCACACCTACCGGTATAACACCCGGGCGGCCATATTGAAACAGTAGGCTTATTGTCTAACTCGCTCGCGATCGCCATCTTCTTCATTTTGACAGTTCATGTACGGGCTGACAACCGGCATCGGAATCAGCTAGCTGTCACATTCATACAAGAACTGTCAAAACGAACACGATGGCGATCGCGAGCGAGTTAGACAATAAACCTTCTGAGCTCAGGTTACGCTGGCTAACGTTACACGCGCGTACTACGCCTCCCTCCCCCAAGGCTATATTTGGAAGGGGGGCTTACAACAGCGGAATGGTAGTTTCGACTTGTTTCCAACAGGCTATAGCGGATACTACCTTTCATGTAGTGTATTATATTCGTACATTTGTAGTAAAATTTAACTAAATACCGATATTTCGCTACACGTGTACGTGTACTACCTTTTGAGTTTTATTTTCCCGCTCCGACGCAAAAAGAGGTGTGTTATTTGTTTGACATCGACGACTCTGTGTGTCTTCACCACGACATTTTTGCAAATAAATATTCTTATTCTGTGGCGTCATAGCTCTCAAAGCAATGGAACGATTTCGATGAGGTATTTTTCATTCGACAGCCAGTTTCCTTTCGGTGGTTCTCAGCTATGTTTGGTAAAAATCGGTTCAGCAGTTTAAAGAATATCAGCTCTTTTCCAAAGTGATGTGATTTCTAGTTCCCATGCTTCTTTTTTTTTCTGGTCAAGCACTAAGTATGCGTTTTGCTAACTTTTTTGTGTTTCTCTAAATATTCCTGAGTATATTAGTTACCCTTTGCGACACAGGCAGTCTTAAATAACAGTTTATTCTATATGAATTTATGGATATCGTTATATAAGTCGTCATCGACCTGTGACATAGAAAGTTCGGCATAAATTACAATACGTCTCGTTTCATATTCACAACTTTCTTGCTAGTTTTTTTTTTAATTCAATTTTTAAGTGACGATTATGCTGACTTATTATTGTTACGTTTACTATAAATGGCGCTTGAAATAACTTGCACATAAGTAACTAAAATGGGCGCTTTTTGTTGTTCAACTTTTTTGGGACTACTACAGAACGAGAAATTGTATACACTGTTTTAATACATGTTATAGGTGTTTCCCTAGTATCTAACCTTCGGAAATTACTGAAAATTCATCAAATTTAAGAGATATAAGAACTTTTCCGTAGTGGCGGTAGTTTCGCGGCTGTTATCGCCTTAATGCTATCTCTACCAGACATCTGTCCTATTGCAGAGAATAAGTTGGAGACAGTTTAAGTAGGTGGCGGAAACAAATAGACAGGATAGAATATTTAGGTTTACGTGATTGAAAATCTAACTGATTAAAGCGGAACACTCGAGAAAATCTGATTCTGGTACAATCTTTTTGCTACTCGAATCGTCAAATTCAATTTGACATTGACATGCAATTTTCCGCATATAGGTGGCACGCGTCTCTCGTTCACATGCCACTTCTAGTATATCTCTTTTCTATGTATGAGCCCTATTTCTGTTTTGTTTGTAACTCGAATCTATTATTATTATTACAGACGTAAGGTTTATTTTCGCAAATGTGATCTTTATGATCAGCCTGACAGCGTCGATACCTTTGACTATCTGTGCTTCCTGGGGCTTTACCATGACGTCCTAATTCCGACTCAGTTCAAGTTTTAGCTGTCACTTTTAGTATGAATCTGACAGAGAGCGAACCTAAACTGAAACGCATTAAGACGTCATGGTAAGGCCCCTGATATTTTTAATTTTTTACCTCATCGAAAAGTCGCTGCTCTTATACTTAACTGTAACTGTAAATGCTGCTCTGAAATATGCCCGCTACGATATCTGATGGCGACTCTATATTCAGACATGTGCTAATTATGCAAAATATAAAACTGTGACGTCACAGCCACAGCCGAAAAGTGGCGAAATTCCAAACCGATTCAAAAACGCCGCCCCGCTACGATCGAAACGGTGCAACTGAAGCCGCCCTCGAAAATGTCTTCGTATTTTCAAATATGGAACAAATCTCGACGCTTGGTGGTTCGGACACGAAGTAGATGCATTTGCGTAATCTATGGTTAGTATATCTGATCTGTGGCTGGTCTGGGAGCAAAGAAAAAACAGAATGTTACCAGTTGCTTCTCTTCCCGCGCGCGCACATAAAAGCCCATCGAGGGTATGTGCGGCAATCTTAGGAATCATAGCAACTCATCACTATTTCGATTCGTCTTTCCACCTACGCCCACAATCACGCTAAAAGGATATGTTTGTTACCTTAGGCTCGGTCTACTCCGTGAGATATAAAGGCGTGTAGTATGTGGTTGTCAGCCCATCGAGCTAAGATGCAATACCTTGTGCCAATAACCGGTTGTTCTAAATACTCTGCACGCTCCACACAAGATCTAAGTTACCACCCGCAAAATTGCTATGTAAGTTATAATCTCTAAAGTTAGTATGGTGTGCTTGCCACCATATCATGACCCGTTCTCTCGTAACAATGGCACAGAGCCACGTGTCTGGTCAACTGGTCGACGCACGACCAACGACAACACTCCTGTCCTATATTGACATCGTATAATGCCCGCCAAAGATCGCATCGAGTTCTGATTGCCAGCGATGACTTTGCGTCGAGTTAATACTCATATTAGAGTGCACGTTTACGGTATCGGCCTACGATCGAGATACAGAATTTCGAAGGACATTAATCGAGATCGATCTCTACGGCAGTGGGATCCAGTGCATTGCGTTTTTCTCCCATCTCGATGGAGCTCCATCGAGATATGTTGCCTTTATAGATTTTCGAGTTACGCTCAAACGCTTCCTGAAAAATACTCGCTTATTGAACACCTCGTTTCCGAGAACATATCCCGATAACAGTTTCCCGGATTTCTCGTTCGCGTATTTTAGATTTCTTACGAAAATATTTTATTGTTATTGTAAGAGGAATGATTTTTGATATGACGGCAACACAGACCAGGAACGCCCAGCTTTACCCGAGAGTATGTACTAAGATAAGTCCTTCCATGCTGGTCTACTGGAAGCGAAGAAAAAACAGTCTTCATCAGATATATCGTAGCGGGCGAGGTTCTCAAATATTTAGAAGCAACCTTAAATTTCATTAAATTCTTTACAGTAAGCAAGGTTAATAACATCAGAACACGCAATTAGTCATAAATACAAGAGCAGCGACTTTTAAGCGACAGTACAATAATATAACAGCGACAATAATATAATCGGGACGTCACAGATCGTCAAAGGTATCGATGATTGCGGGCTTATAGGTGGCAAAGAAAACGAGGGAAAAGAAGCTACTGGTAGCTTCTTTTCCCGCGCATATGGTAAAAGCTCGGTGAAAAATCGGCGAAAACCTTAAGAATCATGTTATAGACGATGCGGCTAGCAACCCGATCATTATATTGATTTCCTTTTCCACCTAATACGCCCATAATCATGCTAAGCGTGGCCTCTAGGTCTTGTTACCCCGTAAGGTATAAAGACGAGATTATACGTGTTCAAAGTCAAATTGCAGAACTATAAACATCGCTGTTAATCTTTCCTTGCACTTGGCAACCTAAATTCCCCCAAACCTAAGAAACTGAAATACTACCCAAAATATGAGAGATACGAATACAAATCGATTCACGTAGTGGGACGGGAGGGTGGGAAAACGAGGGGGTGGCGGCATCAATGGATCCACGTGGAACGTACGGATGTATACCTAATATAGAACTGGCGGTAGTATGAATAGCTTTTGATTAAGTATGGAGCTCCTGAGCTGGTATTTTGCGAAAATACGTATTGTCGCTTAGTGTCAACATCCTCCTGTAAGTAGGCAGAAAAGTAGGTTTGATAATGGCATTGATCACCGGTATTTTAAGAACACTCAGCATTATTACGGAATATTTCAGACTTCTATTTCACCAACTCGACAATTGTGAAAGACAATTCGAATTGGGATGCGTGGTCAATATGAAACCAATAGGCGTAGATTCTTGTCGAGTTTGTAATGTAAACAGAATTGTTACTTGTCACCGACAATTGTCGAAATGGTGAAATGGGCCAGGGGCCTTACCGTGGCGTCTTAATGCGACACAGTTTAGGCTCGCTGTCAGATTCATACTAAATGTGACAGCTAAAACTTGAACTGAGTCGGAATTAAGACATCATGGTAAGACATCAGGTTGTGTTAGTTCGACTGACCCCTACAATATGTATTTTTAAACCTTTAATTATTACATACATACATACATGTTGTCACGCCTCTTTCCCACAGGGGTAGGCAGAGACTACTTTATTCCACTTGCTACGATCTTGACATACCTCTTTCGCTTCATCCACATTCATCAATCTCTTCATATATGCTCGTCGGTTTCGGGTACTCTTGACCTTGCCTGATTATTAAACATGACTAAATTTTGTAGTTCCGCCCTTGACTTCACGTTGAACATCAAAAACGTAGAATGTATGTACCAGCTTCTCTTCCCATCGCAAAAGCCCATATAATAAGCAAACAATATAGACGCGGCTAGCAACCCATTACTGTTTTGGTTCCCCTTTCCTGTTCGCCCACAATCAAGCTAAACGCGGCCTTGAGATATTATTGCCCAAGCTCTACTGTTACTGAGAAAAATAATCTAGAGAAACCGACAACTTAGTGAATAAGAATAAGAATAAGAGATCTTATAAGGGTGCCTTTTTCCTTTTGAGGCACGTAACCTTAAAAGTAATGTGTATGTAGGTACTTGATTTTAGACCCGCGCCTTACCATGACGTCTTAAGGCGCTGTCAACAGCAAATGACCTTGAGCAGCGCCACTCTTCACACATACGGTTCGCGTGCCTGTGAGTGAAAGAGAAGAAACTATTCCGGCAGCTTGGCGCGCGTCTAAAATCTTGCAAATAAGACACAAATAAGAAGAAATAAAAAAAAGTATGGATTATTTGTGAAATATGACTCGTTAGCCGTGTAGGTATGAATATGTTGACTTCATGTTTTTAATTGCAGACCCATACGTCGAAAAAATAAAGACATAGAACCGTTTAATGATGATTTTAAGACCAATCTTTGCAATTATTTTCTATCGAGCCGATTTTGTTCAATTATGTATCGAGTCCGTCTAGCGTGTTTGAAATATGATGAAAATTATCATTATATTTTTTTTGTATTTTTTTCGTGTGTAGTTTTTCTTAAAAAAGTGCTTAAATAACATCAATTTCAACAAAATTAGGTGTTGTCAGCCTCTTAATGCGATTCAATTGCGACTCAGTTCAGGATTTAGCTGTCACTTTAAGTTATGGATCTGACAGCGAGCGAACCTGAACTGAATCTGAATTGAATAGCATTAAGACGCCATGGCCCCTGTAATTGTTATACAGGTTGCTAGAAAATCAGAAGCGGATATTTTGAGTTTGAGGATCGATTATTTGCATCGTTGTTACAATACAATACAATAACTCTTTATGGAACACCACAAATCAGTACAAAACAATACAGAAACAAAGAAATATACAAATAGCAGTCGTAGTAGTTTAGTGTAGTTCTTAGTTTAAAGGATAATTTAATCGGATACTTTTTTTTACATTATTTTTGGACGGCAATGGTAACTATTATTTTTGTGTGAAACACCGAAACGTAAATAATTCATGATTTTAATTTTAACCTGATACTTGGAATATTAATTACGTATTCTGAAAACATCCGCACCATTTCCAACCCCTTATATAATCGATGAGTTTTTATTAATGAAGTACGCAGTATGATACACGTGGACTTTGTCAGTAGTACGGTACGGCACCTTACGGATCAATACGGGGCGGCACCTGGTACGGGGGCCCGGGGCACACCAGTACACAGGGCCTCCTTGTTTAATACGTTTCAGTAGCTCTCCAATTTATTGAAAAGTGAAAACGCGCGCTTTTTTTTTAAATAGTGCCGCAATGGCTGCATGACCTAAACTCCTTTGCAATACTCCTTTGTTCCAAGCTGGTTTGAGAGTTAGAAAAAAGTGTACTAGTCGCTGCTTTTCCCGCGCAGTTGATAATACTCGTAGCCCATCGAGGTAAATTGCGAATTTTAGGAAATAGAAAGGTAAACTTCAGAATTAACTACGTAAATTCGGAGTAACCCCTAAGCTTGTTTTGAAGCTAGCTCCCTAATCGGATGCTTTACCAAAAATAACAGCGATTAAACGTGTACAAAATTGCGGCGTAATTCGGTAAAAACAAAATTTTATTTAATTACGGAAGTGTTTGTTGAAATAATCCTTCAAAAGCTCTGTTATTGCGCTCTTTAATTTGTTTATGAATGTGTTACAGAAATAATTGGCTTTTCCGTGCCTCGTTTTGGAAAAATACAAATCCGGCGTGGGCGTATTAAATTTCGGACTGAAGGTTCCACAGATAAGTCTATTTATGGTACACAGTAAAGTGTTTTTAACTTAGCTTGAAGAGAGGCAATTGGTGCATTCGTTTTTTTCTTTGCTCCCAGACCTGTAGGCTTATTGTCTAACTCGCTCGCAATCGCCATCGTGTTAATTTTGACAATTCTTGTATGAATGTGACAGTTAGCTGATTCCGATGCCAATTGTCAGCCCATACATGAACTGTCAAAATGAACACGATGGCGATTGCGAGCGAGTTGGACAATAAGCCTGCAGCATGGAATAAATATAAAATTACGCGTAAATCTCTATTATAACATGCAGTGCGCACGCGCGTTAACTAGAGGCTGGTGAAAGTGAAACATAATGTCTATTACATTTGATACGATAGATGTCATTAACACGTCGTTATACTGTAGTTACGCCAGGGGAGCGGAGCCTTCAGAATCTCCAGGCGGTAACGATCCGAACCTTCTAGGTGTACACAACCACCCTCCGAATTTAAAAGACAATTAGATGAAAATCACAGCCTCAATCAATTCTCTTCTTCTCTTCTTTCTTCTTTTTCAGCCATTTTTACGTCCACTGCAGGACATAGGCCTCTAATGCACGCCATTCTCTTCTATTTCGAGCAGTAGGCTTATTGTCTAACTCGCTCGCAATCGCCATCGTGTTCATTTTGACAGTTCATGTATGGGCTGACAATTGGCATCGGAATCCGCTAGCTGTCACATTCATACAAGAACTGTCAAAATGAACACGATGGCGATTGCGAGCGAGTTAGACAATAAGCCTACTGTTCTCGATAAATTATTCCATCGAAATGGGCGAAAATCTTAGGAATCATGTTATAGGATGCTAGCAGCCCATCGCTATTTTGATTCCTCTATCACGTTGCAATGGGAGGAGGGAAACTCGGGAGATGGCGGATGGAGGTGATATTTATTTTAAAATCTAAGGCAGTTACAACGATAGGTACATAGTTCATACACTGTTATAAAAGGATAAGCGGATAATAAAGATAGTTGATTTACAAAATGTGCCTTTGGAAATAATGAAGATATCGCAATACGATGGTCAGTGTTCTTTAGAGATATTAATTAGCTAGTGGTCAATAACATCACAGCACAAGATACCAGATATAATATACTAGCACAAGATGGCTTTGAGGAAATCTTGAAGTATAATTTTGTATGTGAGTGCTTATTGACTCTACTAGATCTCGTTTGGAAATGTCATAGTTATTAATTATATAGGATCGAATGAGACGCTCAATATGTTTTTTTTTTTATGAAAAAATAATTGGCATAGGTTTTAATCTAAAGAAAGAAGTGAAACTGAGAACAGGTTGGAGATTGTAATAGGTTATTACAGCTTCATCACACCCCTTTCTACTTCTACGTCCACGATCATGTATACTTAGACTTTATAGGCTTTGTTGCCTCAGGTACCCCGTAAGGGTTAGACTTGATTTATATTATGTATATTCGATTACCTAATCTTATGTTGGCTAATTTGATTTAAAAAAAAGTTCTATGTTTAGAGATAGATATGAAGATAACTGTCACTTTCGTTGCGTTCGAGCGTTCATCGAACGATCAGTGAGCTGGTAAAAATTGTTTGCACATGAGGCTATGAATGGTACAGGTTGCGCTTATTTCGAAACGGAGCGGAGGTAGCCGAATCAACATATCTCAAAAATAGTTAGAATCCACGTCACATCACATTTTAACAATATAAAGTGAAATGGATTCGCTCGCCTCCGCTTCGTTTTGCGAATGGAAGTGCATCATTTCGCGATTTTAGTTATTAAAATCATATGCTGGACGCTTAAGCGATGTGCCAATGTTCGTGTGTTGACATATTGAAATAGCATAATAAAGAAGTCACGTCATATCGGCGTCGGTGGCTAAACGGACGAGAGAAACAAATAAAAATCGAAATTGCTATTTCTATTAGTAAATATCCAACAAATCGCGCCTGCCGCCATCTGTCTATAAATATCAAACTAAAAATCATTAAAAAACGCATTAACGATCATTTCCTTACGGCATGAAGAAAGTCTGCAGACTTTTCGCGGCGGCAGCGTGGAACTGTAGCTAGCCCGCTCGGGTGTATAGCGCGCGCTCGCTCCCGCGAAGGTCGTCGACCGGGGCAACGCCGCTCGAAAGCACTTTCGCTGCGCTCGCGCCGCGAGTCCGATTCGCCAGTTCGTTGGTACTTGCGCGTTTACGTTCGCGCTCTATACTATTCTGTTACTGGTGTGTGAGATAACGTCGGTTGTTAAGTGAAATGGCCTTTTCTGACTGCTGCGTCAGAACTTGTAATTCGCCTAGGAATGCGATACTGGGTGTTCGTCGGGTACATTTGCTAATTAGGCGGGCAAAGGGACATAATTCAAATAATCGTTGTAACGAAATGACACCTAAATATAAAACAAACTATGTGTAAAATAAAGGTACAAAAACAGACTAAGTATAAAATGAACACTAAAACTAACTTAAAAATAGCTTAACAAAAACCATGTGTTGCTATTAGAATGAAATAGTTTTACATATATAAACCACGTCTTTATCCCCTACGGGGTAGATAGGTCTAGCCTAAGGTAGCAAGACCGAAAGACCACCTTTAGCATGTTTATGGGCGTGGAATAGTTTTACGCCAGTAAATTTTCACTTTTCTAAATGATCCACGCACGATTATCCATATCGATCAATAGCTGCTTGATGAACTCCAGTGACCTGTAGGCTTATTGTCTAACTCGCTCGCAATTGCCATCGTGTTAATTTTGACAGTTCATGTATGGGCTGACAATTGGCATCGGAATCAGCTAGCTGTCACATTCATACAAGAACTGTCACAATAAACACGATGGCGATCGCGAGCGAGTTAGACAATAAGCCTACTGCTCGCTACCTTCGGCAGAGTGTAGTAAGTGCGGGTAGGATCTTGTGCAAGGTCCGTCCGGATCGCTATCAGCTATTCGCTAATCCTGCCGCCAACCAGCGCTTGCGCTACCGGCGTGGAGAGTACAGTCGGTGAAATTACTGGCACAAGCTTCTATCCTAGCCCCCTAGGCAACGCTGCAATCCTCTAGTGTTGCGGGTGTCTAAGAGTGGTGCTCGCTTACCATGAGGCTATTTCATCAACGCGACAATTTTCGATGACAAGTGTCAATTTTGTTTACATTGCAAACTCGACGAGAATCTACGCCGGTTGGCTGCATAATGAATACGCGTTGCATTTCGAGTTGGTGAAGGGGCTATACTTAATTTAATTTAGAATGAGAAATCACAACATTATATTGCGGCTCATGAACTGTAATCTCTTTACAATTTATATTAGAGTAACAATTGACGACACGCAAATAAAGTGACATTAAAACAATTTTATTTTGCGGCTCCCAGACTGTCCTATTTGCTAGATAAGAAATAGTTGACCAGCCGCAATATAATGTTATTGTGGTTTCTCATTCTAAATTAAATGAAGTATAGGTTGTTCCTTGGCCTTCCTTGTCGTATAAGAAAAAAGTGATCGCCAATTTCAGCATTGACTTAATTTTGTTTCATATACTAATTATGCATCTATGTAAATTAGGTGGTTTGCTCTATGAGCGTAGACATAAACACTGAATAGATACATATACGTACATACATACACAAATCACGTCTTACCCTTACGGGGCAGACAGAGCCTAAGGCAACAAGACCTACAGGCCACGTTTAGCAAGATTGTGGGTAGGTGGAAAATGGAAACAAAATAGTGATGGGTTGCTAGCATCGCCTATAACATGATTCCTAAGATCGCCTTCCCTCGATGGGCTTTTACGTGCGCGGGAAGAGAAGCAACTGGTACATTCAGTTTTTTCTTTGCTCCCATACTAGTTAACTTTATTTCCGTATACATTTCCACTCTATTTAGGTTGTTTGGTTGAGCATAGACATGAACAGTGAATAGATAGAGTATTGTATAAGCCTTTATACTATAAGGGCATAACAAACGTAGCAGTGAAAGCAACTGTCACGTTGGTGTTAGGGCTCGTTCACGATGGCGACGAACAAATTCTAACGCAAACTCATTATTGCGTTTCATACATTTACCCCCTTATTCAATGAACGCTCTATGTGCTTCTGCTAACTTAGCAATCGTTTGTCCTTATCTGTCACTTTGACATTTACCTTTCACAGATAAGGACAAACGATTGCTAAGTTAGTAAATCCCATACATACAGCGTTTATGAATAAGGGGGTTATATTATAGATGCGAAAGTAACTTTGTCAATCTGTTCCCTTTCACGCTTACAGAGTTATTTTCGCATTTATAATATTAGTAGGGATTTTTATTTATTATATTTTCATCCATGCTGCTCTGGAAGTAAAGAAAAAACATAGAATTTACCAGTTAGTAAAAGCCCATCGAGAGAAAGCGAAAATCTTAGGAATCATGTTATAGGCGATGCGGCTAGCAACCCATCACTATTTAGATTTCCCTTTACGCCTATACGCCCTTAATCATGCTAAACGTGGCCCTAAGGTACTCGTAAAAGTAAGGTTGTTACCTTAGGCTCTGATTACCCCGTAAGGGATAAAGACGTGATATATGTATGTATTTTTATTTGTTGTCGCAACTCGTACTTGTGTGTCCTTGCCTTTAAGATTGAGTGCAACGCGTTCGCTTTATGAAACTTGACATAATTCGCGTTGTTCACTTAATACGGCTTCCGCAGTCGGGCAAAGTTAATTAATGTGGCGTAATGGTTTAATGTGATAACACTGTTTCGTTGTAATTGTTTAACTTATGATTTAAGTGGTATTAACGTTTTGTCAGAGCCTTCACTAAGTGACGGCGTCGTAAGATTTTGTGACGAATGTTCGACAAAGAACTTTTCCAAGCTCCTGCCGGCGACTTCGTCCGCGTGGTATTAGCAATTGACATGTTTATCGCTATCCCGCGGGAACTAAGCAATTTTCGGGGATAAATATCTAACTAATATTATAAACGCGAAAGTATGGATGGATGGATAGATGGATGGATGTTTGTTTGTTACTCAATCACGCCAGAACGGCCCAACGGATCTGGATGAAATTCGGCACATAGAAAGAGAAAAGTCTGGAATAGCACATAGGCTACTTTTTATCCCGGAAAATTGCGTAGTTTCCGTGGGATAGCGATAAACGAATTCTTTGCAGACGAAGTCGCTGGCAACAGCTAGTTAGTCTATATTTGTGTGAAGAAGGAACAAACATACACACTCAGATCGTCACATCCATCCATCCATCCTAACAAACTCGCATTTATAATTATAATATTATAGTAGGATAGTGGGATGTTTGTCCGGGTGGAATCTTGAGAATCAATTTTATGATAAATAATATCTTCAATCGAATGAGTTGCAATTTTGCATACTTGAGTAAGTTGGTCACCCAACCAGATCCGTTGGGCCGTTCTGGCGTGATTGAGTAACAAACAAACATCCATCCATCCATCCATCCATCCATACTTTCGCATATATAATATTAGTTAGATTTTAAGTTTCGGACCAAGTAATCACGTTTGTCCAATACAAACTTAGCCCCCCTTTTTCACCCCCTTAGTTGTAGAATTTCGTAAAATCCTCTCTTATAGGATGCCCTACGTTATGTAAAAAACACACCCTCCAAGTTTCAGGTCTCTACAATCAGCGGTTTAGGCTGAGCGTTGATCCGTCAGTCAGTCAGTCATTCAGGACAAAGCATTTTATAATGTACCTAAGTATAGAAGAAGATAGATAGATTGGCCGATGTCGAAATTGTAGGTAGTACCTACTCTGCATCAAAGGGTGATTGAATTTAGGATCAAAAATTACGATGAAAACATAGGAGCGTTCAATTTAATTTAATAAACCCACTGAAATATTCGAATAGGTACATAAATAAGACAGAATTATTAAAAGCAAAAACCAGAAGCCAAACAAACCTGTAGGAGAAATTGCGAAATCAACTGGTTCACAAATAATAACTTTATTTCTCATGGAATTTTTTATACGATGAATACAAGCGAACAAGCGGGTTTCCAGGCGCCTATTTCACCCACATGACAATTGTCGGTGAAAATTGACAATTCTGTTTACATTGCAAACTCGACCAGAATCTACGCCAGTATGCTTAGTGTAAGTTTTCTGTCACAAAATACTTCCCGACCGCGTTTGCGTTAAAATGTCAAATACTATGAGAAAAGTTTGTTGCCGATTCAATCCGCAAGTGGCGCTGCCAAATTTTCTATAGCAACTGAGACGTTTACGTGAACGCGTTCGAGAAGGCGCTGGTTTTAAGTTTTTGACGTATTACTCCAGACAGCCATTATCCGTTCGTAGGCAAAGCCAGGCGTCTAACTATAGCGGCACGTGGCGGCTTGTCTATTTCCATTTTATAGGTCAGTCCCGCTGCAAGACCGAATGCAAAAAGAGTAAACCAAACAGCGCCGGCGCAGCCGCGCGGTAACTGAGCTTTGAAACGCGCCTAACTGGCGTTTAATCTTAGAACGGAGCATAGAAGTAACTAATGAGAGTGGGTACGAAAGCTATCAAATTATGGCATCACATCATTTTTCGATATAAACCGTACTAACAATTTTTGAAGTCAAAACTTCTTTGGCGTCGCCAGGCGTCAGGCGTAAGACGGAGGGAGAGTTTAAGTACCAGGATATCAGGATCCTCTAAGAGCTTATTTTGAAATACGAATGAAGCTAGAGTTGCGTTGCGTTCGATTTTTGAAGTGTACTTTAATTTCGTCGCTTTAACGTATGTTTATAAGGTGTAGAATGACAATGTTGTTCTCTCAGGTGACCGCAGTTCAAATCTCGTGTATTTTTTCTTTTTGCGCGAGTGTGCGTGTGTAGTTTTCACTTCTGCTGGCACTCCAAGGACCCGGTGTTTTTTACTCCCATATGGAAGATTTAAATATAGGTTAGTATTATCACAGAATAAGTAATAGTACTAAAGTACAGAAGGCTCACTCTCTGAAGCCGATTAAATAGATAAAAACTCTTGCCGCGAACAAATAAAGCACAATCTAGTTCGCCCCTGTTATATTTACCTACAGCGATAATAGACTACAGCCCCCACTCCATCACATTTCCCGCAAAGCATTTATGCAAAAATAAACCGTGTTACCACGCGAGAGTGCTTCTTTTAGTTTAACCGTTTCAATCATGGCCGTTCACCAGTATTATAATAATAATGAATAATATGATATGATGAATGATATGCCCGCACCTCTCTCGGCCCCCTTTGTCCCCTCCCCCCTGCACCGCGCGGGCGATGACTCATTTAAGCGGTCGGCCTATAGAAGTTAAAGTTACCATTTTACAAGTCTATTGGAGGTAATTTCAGTTTATAATTATTATGTTCTCTAATTGTAAACGATTCCACATTTATTACTGTTGCGTACTTATAACATAATTTCTAGGAAGCAGCTCATTAAAAAAAAATAAACATGCTTCTTGAGAATATTTTATTGTGATATACGACTAATATAATAAAGACATAAACTATATTAGTAGAAAGCTATCTTAGGTAGTATCATCTCAAAAAAAAAACTAATACAAAACATTTAATATATAAACTTTACTTAAATAAGCGGTTTTACCCACTGTACCATATTTTATGTGAATAAAGAATTTTGAATTTTGATATTTTTTTTTTAACAGAGGATATATCCATCAGACTCCAAACTAGGCTGAGCCTGTATCTTGGGCGTCTGCGAGAGCGTTTTTAACTAAGTAGGTAGTTACTAAGATACATTAACATATGGGCGTTAAAATGTATTTGGGGTTTATTTCGTGAAAATTTGTTACCATTTTTTTATTTTCTCATAGCTTGTACTATACTGTTTATAGTGTGGCACAACAGAATGTTTTTTTTTTTCAATTTTTTAAAAAAAATATACGGCTTATTATTAATCTTAACAAATCTCCGTGAAACAGTCGCTACGCTTGGACGACAATCATAACTCGACCCTTTTCGTACCTACTTATTAAACGGCGCCATGTGTCTGGTCAACTGGTCACTTGACCAACGACTTGAGACCCCGGACTGCGTATAATGCCTGCCAGAGAGTACAAGTCAAGCTGTGTTCGCACTTACATGAAGTAATAATTCAATACTCTCATCCACTCAAAGGTGGACTGGAAGAGTCTTTTAAAGGGATAAGTCCGCCTTTGTGTATGTATCTCAGTGTTTGTCAAATGCATTTGTTAATTGAGTTTACATACATATATGGACGTGGTTCGTCGTAAAACAAGGTTTTGCGTTAGTAATCATCTCCCTCTGGCGCCAAGTAACATATGAATATGCAAAAATATTCACACACAACAAATAAACATATTTACAATAACAAAAATCAATAAAACGGCATAGAGATAGTGAGTCAACAATTGAACGTCTGAAGTTTGCACAGCTGGCATAAATATTTAACAAACTTTATGATTGAACTCGTTCTATGCCCACTCTAAAGAGCGACCGCTTAAGTGAGTCCTACCCCTTGCCCCTGTGACATGCGGGCGAGGACTCACTTAAGAGGCTGACAACACCTAATTTTGTTGAAATTGATGTTATTTAAACACTTTTTTAAGAAAAACTGCACACAAAAAAAATACAAAAAAAATATAATGTAAATTTTCATCATATTTCAAACACGCTAGACGGGCTCGATACATAATTGAACAAAATCGGCTCGATAGAAAATAATTGCAAAGATTGGTCTTAAAATCCTCATTAAACGGTTCTATGTCTTTATTTTTTCGACGTATGGGTCTGCAATTAAAAACATAAAGTCAACATATTCATACCTAAACGGCTAACGAGTCATATTTCACAAATAATCCATACCTACTTTTGTTTATTTCTTATGATTTGTGTCTTATTTGCAAGATTTTAGAGGCGCGCCAAGCTGCCGGAATAGTTTCTTCTCTTTCACTAACAGGCACGTGAACCGTATGGGTGAAGAGTGGCGCTGCTCCAGGTCATTTGCTGTTGACAGCGCCTTTAGCGGTCGGTCTGTAAGGGTGAAGTTTGTTCTTATTGAGAAAAATACCCCGGATAGCACTCCGGGAGTGCCGGCAGAAGTGAAAACTACACACGCACACTCGCGCAAAAAGAAAAAGGAAAAAATACACAAGTTTTGTACTGCGGTCACCTGAGAGAACACACTGTTATTCTACACCTTATACCACTAGGCCAAACGCACATACGTTAAAGCGACGAAATCAACGTACACTTCAAAAATCGAACGCGACTCCAGCTTCTTTCGTATTTCAAAATAAGTTCTTAGAGGATCCTGATATCCTGGTACATAAACTCCCTCCTGACGCGAGTTTAAATAATTTTATCCATCCCGAAAAGCGCTCAGCGTCGCTAAAGTTTTCACTTCAAAACTCTTGAATTAACTGTCATTTTTAAATAAGGAATGAAAACGAAGGTTATCTGTAAGTTTAACAAGCGGGCGGCATTGGGAGATACATAAATACATATGAATAATGAAGCAGATATGTGCGGAAATGACGCCTTGTCGAGACTTGTTAGCCTTACTAACGGAGTGAAGTTATAAAAGGTTTGCGATGACCACAGATAACAGAGCCTCTAGTGTAAGTTTTCTCATATAAAAACGTGTCGAACGCGTTCACGTAAACGTCTCAATCACAATGGAAAAATTGGCAGCGGCAGCGTTCTAATAGTATTTGACATTTTAACGCAAACGCGTTCGAGACATATTTTGTGACCGAAAACCTAACTAAGCATACTGATCAACCACAGATTACGCACAATCCACAATTTGCATTGAAACCAAGCGTTACTTTTTATTAATGACGCTACAGTCGAAATTTAGTGATGGAAAATCCAAACCGAGTCCATAACATTGACGATCGAACAGCCTAGTGGTTAGTTCCTGACTATGAAGCTAGAAGTCCCGATTTCGAATCCCGGTAGCGACAGACATTTGTGCGATGAACACGAATGCTTGTGCCCGAGTCGTGGGTGTTGTTTGTATTTAAGTACGTATTTATCTACTTTATATAAGTAAGTATGGTTATCCACTGCCTGGTACCTATAGTACAAGCTTTGCTTAGTTTGGGTTTTTTTTTTTTTTTTTTTTTTTATATAAGAGGGGGCAAACGAGCAGACGGGTCACCTGATGGAAAGTAATCACCATCGCCCATTGACACCTGCAAGACTTGGGGAATCAATATCTTATATCTTGGGGATTGGGTCAATAGGTGTAATTTGTCCCATGATATTTATTTATTTATTTACGATTACTGTAACGTTCAAAGTTACGGTTCCAGGCTTCTTGTCTAACTCGCTCGCAATCGCTATCGTGTTGATTTTGACTTGTATGAATGTGACAGCTAGCTGATTCCGATGCCAATTGTCAGCCCATACATGAACTGTCAAAATGAACACGATGACGATTGCGAGCGAGTTAGACAATAAGCCTACAGTATGCTTAGTGTAAGTTTTCGGTCACAAAATACGTTTCGAGTCTCGACCGCGTTAACGTTAAGATGTCAAATACTATGAGAACAGTTTGTTGCCGTTTCGATCCGCAAGTGGCGCTGCCAATTACTCCATAGTAATTGAGACGTTTACGTGAACGCGTTCGAGACGTTTTTATATGCGAAAACTTACACTAGAGGCTCTGTAGGCTTATTGTCTAATGCGCTCACAATCGCCATCGTGTTCATTTTGACAGTTCACGTATGAGCTGAAAATTGGCATCGGAATCATCTAGCTGTCACATTCATACAACAACTGTCAAAATGAACACGATGGCGATTGCGAGCGAGTTAGACAATAAGCCTACTGGCTTAACTAAGCTATCCGTGATTCTTAACCGTGGTTTAGTTGCGATTGCACGTGGTCACCCCGGCCGGTGCAACGTCCTCGGTTACGCAACGTTTATTAATATACACTGACTAACACAGAGAAAGTGCCGACGTCTTTTTTAAGCCCACGTTGGCTGGAGGACGGGGTAAGTCCGCCTTTTTGGCTTGGTACTCGCGCGATACCCAAGGTCACTAATTCTGCCGCACCTTACACAGTAAACCCATTTGAGTTTTTAGTTTTCAGCAAAATACAAACATACACACGATACCCGCTCTATACTTCATTTAATTTAGGATGAGAAACCACAACAACATTATATTGCGGCTCGTGAACTGTAATCTCTTTACGATTTGTACTAGAGTAACGATTGACGCCAGCAAATAAAGTGGCATTAAAACAATTTTATTTTGCGTCTGCCAAACTATTGCACTGTACTGTTTGCTAGGTAAGAAATAGTTGACCAGCCGCAATATAATGTTGTTGTGGTTTCTCATTCTAAATTAAATGAAGTATAGTTGTGGCTGGTTCAAAGGGTTGCTATTGTCGTCCAAAGAGCCAAAGCGGTCAGCATAGGGAACTTTTGAGCCAGGCACGAAACAAGGGGGATCTTTTAGGATAATTACTACTACTTTACTACTTAATTCAGGTACATTAAATCAACTTACCTAATTTTAAGACAGACGGGCAAATAAGTTCGCGTACTTACGGCTCGACGACACTCTCCTGGGGCCTTACCATGACGTCCTAATTCCGACTCAGTTCAAGTTTTAGCTGTCACTTTTAGTATGAATCTGACAGCGAGCGAACCTAAACTGAATCGCATTAAGACGTCATGATAAGGCCCCAGTATTTTACTCTAAAAGTACGCGTTCTTAAAGCTAGTTCGGACTAAGCCAGTATTTTAATAGCGAGTAATTTAGTAGGTCTATTCGCTGCTGCCCAAAAATCGTTCGCATTATAAAATAACTAGCTACTAGACTACCCCCTAATTCACAAACGCTCTATACCTAGACTTCTTCTAACTAAGCAATCGTTTGTCCTTATCTGTCACTTTGACATTTACCTTTAACAGATAAGGACAAACGATCACTAAGTTAGCAGAAGCCTATAGAGCGTTTATGAGGGGGGGGGGGGGGGGGGGTAAAATACTAGCCTAGTCCGTATGAGCCTTGTACTCACAGGCGAGTAAAGACGTCGAGCCGTAAGTACGCGAACTTAATCGCCCGTCAGGGTCTTGTGTTCTTTATTGTTACTTAGTTATGAATAGTTTGTATTTTAATTAATGACCTAGCTAGTTAAAATTTTACTAATATTATAAATGTGAAAGTTTATGAGTGACGATGTGACGATGTGAGTGAGTGTGTATGTTTGTTCCTTCTTCACGCTAAAACGACTGGACGGATTTGGATAAAATTTGGAACGAAGATAGCTGGCACCTTAGATTAAAACATAGGCTACTTTTTATCCCGGATAATTGCATAGTTCCCGCGGGATAGCCATAAACATACCAATTGCTAATTCTACGTGGACGAAGTCGCGGACAGAAGCTAGTGAAAACTTACAGGTAGTAAGAAGTTCCTTTTTGAAGTCGGTTGAAAAAATGGGCAACCAAAACTTAATGCCACGAAGAATTACAGCAGCTATTTCAGCCAGAGGCCACTCGATATTAATGTTTTATTTTTTACACACATGCATAATCTTATCCCTAACGGGGTAGCAGAAGACCTACAAGCCATGTTTGGGCCGAGTGGGGGTATAGGTGGAACGGGGGATCAAAATAGTGATGGGTCGCTAGCATCACCTATAACAGGATTCCTAAGATTTTCGCCAAATCCCCTCGACGGGCTTTTACCTGCGCGGGAAGAGAACTGATACATTCTATGTTTTTTCTTTGCTCTCTTGACCACAATGGAAGAATGGATGGATATCAGATTATACATAATAAAGCTGAAGAAGGTCGAATTGATAACAGAACACTATCCAACAGTGTCTGTTTGTGTATATTTGCGAGCGCATCACTTGAAAACGGCTGAACGGATTTTAATGCAAACTTTACTAATCTGCCAGGGTGTAGGCTACTTTTTATCCCGAAAAATTGCATAGTTCCCGCGGTATAGCGGTAAACATGTGAAAGGTCCTAGCTCTCATCTATTGTGTATGGGGCCTTACCATGAAGTCTTAAGGTGCGACCACACCGCGGCTTAAAAAACCGTGACGTTACGGAATCGCAACAAAATGTATGAAGAAACGGTGAGAAAACGTGACGCATACGACACGTCACTGCGTATACGCGGCGGTTTGGTCGCACCCTTTAGTTTAGGTTCGCTCGCTGTCAGATTCATACTAAAAGTGACAGCTAAAACTTGAACTGAGTCGGAATTAGGACGTCATGGTAAGGCCCCTGATATCTGTATTAAAGGCCTAGGAAATATTGATGCGAGTTTTCGTAATACCCCTTAGCTTTCCCGAGAGCGTTTCGCTTTTTCGCGCGGCGTGAGAGGGAAAAAAGCGGTGGGGCCGGGGTCGACGCTCGGCGCGGGAGCGATGCCCGGGAAAAAGGAAAACATGGGACGCTTCCGTGTGGCAACACTGCCCAGTGGCCACACTTACTAGGGGAATAGGGGGATTCTTACTAGGGGAATAGGGGGATTTGGGGTTTATTAAATTATTTATTCAGCGAACGAAAATCGTGGACGCGTTTTTTTTTAAGTAGTAAGTAGTGGCAGAAAAAGGGGAGGCCTTTGCCCAACAGTGGGACACTCAATTGGGCTAGTATAATAATATCTAAGACTTTTTCTGTTCGTACTTGCATTGTCATCAATCCTACATAAGTGCACCAAATTCCAAGGGCTCCGACCAGAAGTGTAATTTTTGACTTGTGATAGTTAGACTTCAAAAGTAAGTAATAGTTATTTATGCAACTGGTGCATTATGAGAGGCTTTATGAAAGGAACTGAAGGTGAGTTTCATAATAAGATCACACAAATATTTTAATGCCTAATCATACAATTAACTCTACATTACTTATTACGCTTATTTACATTTACCTATATCATAAGTTTTCTACAATATACGTTTTTACATCAATTCGTAAGTACCGATTTTCAGTTCTTCGAAAGTTCGAATCAAATTAAATGACTGTCATTTTTTTTATATTCATAGACAATATAGACTTGAGTCGACATCAATCCTCAAATTTATGGTAATATTCGTGACTCAATAAAAATAAGTGATTGAATCAGGCGTTACTTTTCCGAGGCCCATTCATATTAATGTATAAAAAACCTTTACAAGCCTGCCAAATTGGGTTACCATGTTAATCATCAAGGATTCATACTATATTAATTTATGTGGCAACACTGGGTAACTACTGGCCGGTTGAAGCCCATGCGCGTGGCCAGAAAAAAAAAACTATTCGAAAATTAACCTGCAATTTTGACACTGACAGAAGCGGCTTTTACACATTCGTACGTAATAGGTAAGACAGCCTAATGTAATACTAATAAGACCTAAAGCCACGTTTAGGATTGTGGGCGTATAGATGGAAAGGGGAACCAAAATACTGATGGGTTGCTGGCATCCCCTATAACATGATTCCTAAGATTCTGGCCGATTACGATGGGCTTTTAGCATCCGCGCGGGAACAGCAACTGGTACATTCTATTTTTTCTTTGCTCAGACCAGGAAAGTACACGTTTGTAAGGATTCGGAAAGCACGACACGCACAACTTGTAACGTGAACTGTCGAGGTAGAAATATGCTGTAAATATGTGTTTGTATGAGCTATGACCGGTCAAGGAGCGACGCCCCGAGCAACAAACCTATGGAACAATAGCTTCCGCGTGGACGTTTGCTGTAAGTTTGCTGCTGTCAAAAGATTTTAGTGTTGCCAGTGCTACTAAGTTAAATTGCCAGCTTAAAAAACTGTTTTAAACGAATAATGGCGCCATGGATGCGAATGATGCAATAGCCTAATTGACTGTTAGATTATTTTGTTGTATTTAATAACAAGTGTTGTTGACAATAAGTAGAATACAACGAGGACATTATGGTGTAGCGTTTGAGATGGTTGCAATTTGCATTTAATACAATTTCTTCAATTTAATTTCTGTATGGTTGTCTGATAGAGATAGCTTTTAAACGACAAGACCTTTAAAGACAACTCGCTGTACTGATTTTTGGTGTTCAATAAATTTGTTTAGTAGACACTTCCTTGAGTCACAAAGTCGAAATTTGAAATAACAAAATCGCCAAACATTTTCAGGCAATATCTACCAACTGGCAACTGGTAATACTATTCTTAAACGCAAGTACAAAATCACAGCCACATTTGGCGCTAGCTAACTTATTTCAGCCCAAACGCAACCCGTGGCCATTTTTTCCCAGTGTTGCCATCGCCGTATCTATTTTTGCTAAGAGACAATGGCCTGATCCCTGGCGCCGTTCCAGCCGCCCACGGGAAAGCCAATTACAACTCTTTTAACCATAAATCGATATTTTAATTGACTGAATGTAACAGACGGGATAAAAAGGAAACAAAAATTTTGGGGAATTTAGCGGCAGTTTTTTTAACGGTCAAGTGACCATTGTAGCCAGCACTAGAATTCAAAATATTCGTTCCATTTTACGGAAACTTTCAAATATTTTTGTCGCATGGAATGGTATCGACATCGATAAACGCCTCTTTAAAAAAAATCGAGTTACGATGGAAGTTCAAACAGCCAGTGATACAGACATACTAGCTCTGTGGCTTGTATGATACAATTGTATAATTATGTACCTATATGAGTTCGATTTTTGAAATGGCCGTATTTTATAATTTAACAGTTTACGGCAAACTTCTTGTGAAGCAACGAGGAAGGAGTAAGTCCGCACACATTTCGTACCACTTTGATTTCGTTTTGCGCACTCAAGGTCAGGCTCAAGAATCTCAAGATGGTAGCCTGGATACTCCTTAAAGCGAAAAACTGAATCAACAAAAACATGCCCTTAATTAACAAACCTGGGGCAAGATTTTTGAAAGCAAACAATATGAAAATACCACTTAAAAGCGATAAAAAGAGCATACTATCTCAAAAAAAACTACTTTTTATATTTCCTAACAATTCCATGTTGGTCCTACTCAGAATCACGAGCACTCAATCTAAATGGGACAAAAAGATGTCCCAGTTTTTTTCCTATTTTGTTACTATTTTCCATATAATTTGTATGGCGTAACGAAAAGAAAGAACATAAAAAATGTATGAAATTTTCGGGACATCTGTTCTCTCTTGCAGGGATGGGAAGAGCTCGTGATGAGTGGAAACAACATTAAATTAGTAGGTAAGTATAAAAAAAGGGCGCGGCATTATTTTTTTGAGAATCGCTCAAAAATCGTACTGAATTCGTAATACATGTAGCTTAGAATTAAATTACAGATCTCATTCATATTGTGAACTAGTTAAAAATAGATTTGAGCTGTAGTTTTGAAGATAATTATACTTAGCATTTTTTTTAATGTACCTACTTTTAAAAATCGAGCCCTAAAAATTTCAGGCGTTGTGGTCAAACGCAAGCTTAGTGTGCATAAAAAAAAAACTACAAATTCCAAATTTAAAACGACCAACAGCCGGGCGGACATTATCCGAAATGTTTCGTAAAATAAAATACGATTCGCTTCGCACGATCAATGAAAGTTTAAAATTCGTGTTTGATATTACACGTTCACAATACTGGGAAGATGGCCGCCGTGCGAATTCCAAATTTGAATTTGGAATTGTTATAACTGCCAGCGACAAATACGTGATACACAAACATGGCGGGTCAAGTGTCGCGTCGTTTACGAAGACACTAGCTTCTGTCCGCGACTTTGTTTTTTTTTTATATGAATAGGAAGGAAAACGAGCAAGTGGGTCACCTGATAGTAAGTGATCACCACTGCCCATAGACACCTTCAACCCCGGAGGGATCGCAGATGCGTTGCCAACCTAGAGGGCTAAGATGAAACGCCTACTACTACGCGCGCGTTTGTTTATTATTAGCAAAAATAGAATATGTATGTGTGTATAATATGTCCATTGATCATGATGATGATTATAATGTAGTGCCTAGGACTAAAGGCTCGCTGTAGGGACGTATCCAAGTTATATAACAAAAGAAATTATAACGAATAAGTAGTTTATTCATTTGATACATTCAATGTATACTTATGAGCTATGGATACAGTATGGATACTTAGCATACATTTTGTATCCAATATACACTTTCACTTAAGATTAATACACAGAATTTCATTCACGTCTTTCAAACACTATTTTAATGTAAAAGATATCATCAAAAAGATTTTTTTAATACAAGCATTTCTGCTGACTGTACGATTTGTTGACTGTACAGTCACCAGCATAAAATAAGTGATCACTTTTGTACCTTGTCACTTTAAGTCACGTTTGAAAAACCATACGAAATCATGTACGACTGAAAGCGACAAGGTACAAAAATGATCACTTATTTATCATAAAGTGTACAAAATATAAAAGCAATGCAACCAATATAGGCCAACCGTTTAAATGAGCCCTCGCCCGCGCGGCACAGGGGTGCGGGGTAGATCGACATAGGGGGCCGAAACCCCTTTGTCGTCCTACCCCGCGCCCCTGTGCCGCGCGGGCGAGGACTCCTTTAAGCGGTCGGTCTATAGAAAAGGGTCAAAAACATGCAAGATTAGACCCAAACAAAAAACAAACAGGCCAAATTAAAAAACCAAAAAACCCGACTGCGTCATTTTCATTTTTTTTTCATTTTGATGTACCCAGTCTAGAGCGTGCCAAAGAAATATAGATACACTCAAAAAACATTTTGTACGTAGTTATGTCTCTATTTATTACTACGAAACAGACAGAGACGTCATCATACATAATTGACACTTAAGACAACTGGAACTTAACAGAGAGTGGTGAAACGGGTCCATATAATATTCATCACTTTACCTATATATACATTCTAAACAAAATTGAACTCTGTGCCTTTCAGGACAAGATTCAACGTTACACTTAAAACTAAAATGGCTCAATTACATTAATATAGAGCAACCGCTTGACTGCATTGCCCGCGCGGTACAGGGGCGCGGGGTAGGACGACAAAGGGGCCGAGAGGTGCGGGCGGGTAGTGCGCCTGCCCTCGACCCCTTTGTCGTCCTACCCTGCGCCCCTGTGCCGCGCGAGCGAGGACTCAGTGAAGCGGTCGCTCTATAGCAATAAAATAGTTATGTAGTTCATTAACTTAACATACTTAAAACATATTGGACGAATTTCACAATGATTCGGGCATTTTTTTAATAGCAATATACTTTATAAAGTAATGTAATTGAGCCTTTTTAAACCTTTTGATGGTGGGCACACTCATGGCCGGCCAGAAAATTACAGATATTTCAGAAGTCCACAAAAATGCATTCCGTTCTGAATATTTTGACATATCAACTACGTGGCTATAAACCGACCGCTTAACCGGGGTAGGCGACCGCGGGGGCCTCTCTGTGCGGGCGGCAGGAGCACTACCCTACCCGCCCGCACCGCTCTCGGTTCCCTTTGCCGTCCTACCCTGCGCCCCTGTACCCGCGTGGACGAGGACTCAGTTAAGCGGTCGGTCTATAGTACCTATATGAAATATCGGTAACTTATAAAATATTCTGACTATTACATGGTTTCGCGTACCATGTACTTATTATGAGTGTACTTTTGCCCAATTTGGTCACGGAAACGGAACGTCCTACCAATATCTCTTAAATGACTAATTATACGAGTAGCATCATTAAAAAGGGGTTTAGGAAAATACTTAATATAATTTTTAACTTAGTCCATACACAATATTGTATATAAATATAATAAAAGGTATAAGATCAAAACATACTCTGAACTCTCCCGACGACATAATACCCCTGATTTCGAACAATGGCTGCCAGAGAACGGATCAAGTTACGTTTCTTATGAACTGAAGGCATAGCGACATTTCAAAAACTATAATATCTTGACTCATTCTCTAGTAGATATTACACGGACACACGTGTCTGGTCAACTGGTCGACTTAGACCAGCAACAAAAGACCCCTGACTGATCTAAAGCTGGCAAGAAGTATTGAAAACCTGCTCCAGAATAACACATAGGACACTTGTATAATTGATTGTTATGGGGTCCTTTAGTCCCATCTCGTAGCCATATTTAGTAGCTGGCTTCCAAATGGGACAAATATTCCCCATTCAAAACTGGCTATGAAACGAATGGAGAAATATTCCCGATTCGAAACTGGCGTAGATGATTGTAATTGGATTGTAAATCACGTAAGTCTAGCGATGACGAGTCACGTGGAGGGGATCTGCGCACCCACGGATACCGTATTTTATACTTCTGCGCATACAAGGTCAGATTAGACTTACGTTACGTACCGGCACTTATAGCTGGGTTTTAAAGCTGGCTTCAAAATTGGAGAAATATTCCCGATTCGAAGCTGGCTATGAAGCGGGAATTCTTAAGTCCCACCTCGTAGCCGGGTTTTGAAGCTAGCTTCCAAATTGGAGAAATATTCCCGATTCGAAGCTGGCTATGAAGCGGGAATTCTTAAGTCCCACCTCGTAGCCGGGTTTTGATGCTAGCTTCCAAATTGGAGAAATATGCCCCATTCGAAGCTGGCTACGATCCTTATGTCCTTAACCAATCTCTTTGCCCAATTTTGTTTTTTAATCGTTAAGGAAATCTGCCTGCTACATAGAAAAATCGTTCCCATTTGGTAGCTACAAGATGGGGAGACAAAGTTTCTACAAAATCTGTAGGCTTATTGTCTAACTCACTCGCAATCTCTATCGTGTTCATTTTGACAATTCTTGTATGAATGTGACAGCTAGCTGATTCCTATGCCAATTGTCAGCCCATACATGAACTGTCAAAATGAACACGATGGCGATTGCAAGCAAGTTAAACAACAAGCCTACTGTTCATTATAAAGGTGGAAACACATTGTTAACACGCGACGCCACCCGATGCAACGCGACGCGTGTTGAGTCGAATCAAATTGTATTATTTTCTATGACCAGAACCACACTATGAACATCCGACGCCACGCCATGCGCATACATTCGTTGCATCGGGTCGCGTCGCGTGTTAATAATGTGTTTCCACCTTAAGACTGGCCCAATGTTGCCACTACGACAATTATAAATTCCCTTGAGATAAGTGGCGATTCTGACGCCACAATGTGTTTCTTCACTGGTCTATGATATTAACTAACACCACATGTTCCCCTCTAACCATTATCTGTGGTAAATGACGAACACACTCCCATATTCCGTTGCCTAGAGGAGTTTCAATTACACTCGGCAGCGGCGAGATCATATCTGCTGTCCCTTTCGGCACCGGGCGACCTGAGCGAGACAAAAAACCGGTCAAGTAGTTAATGTGACTCGTAGAATTCGACGAACATTTGCACAATGCGTTGTTTCATCAATTTTTAGTTTAAAGAAATGCTGTCACGTATCAATCTAACCTAACCTAGCAAGCGGGTTAGGTTAGGTTAGGTTATAATTTCGAATTGTGTTTTAATTTAAATGGCTTCAAAAGAACACTGACTACGGATAGGAGAAAAATTAAGTGTTACTTTATAAACGTGCGTTTTTAAAGTCGAGTTCAGGGGCCTGATTTTTGAAAGCACAACCACATGTGTGAAAATACCACTCGAAAGTGGTGAAACATTGTGCTGAATTTGAAATACGAGTAGCTTAGAAGATACTTACGGCTCTCATTAATCATGTGGACTAGTCAAAAATTTTATTAGAGCCGTAGTTTTGAAGATATAAACAATTTATACCACTTTCGAGTGGTACTTTCGAGTGGTGTACTTTCAAAAATCAGGGCCCTGTCCGTTATTTTTCGAACGATTCGTTTCATTTCGTAGCGTTGGGCAGCTCTTTTCAAGAACTAAGCACTTTATTTTTATAAAACCTTACCTCCGGCCGGTGGTATCTTCAGTTTCCTAGTGGCCTTCCTCTGGTAGACCTCCAAGACTTCTGTCAGCACCAAGTTCCAATGCTTGTCGAAAGCCCCGACATAACCATAGAGGAAGCCGCGCAAACCAGACGGACCCCGAGTGATTACCTGACAACAAATATTTTATTTACGATACAAGTGAGACTCAAAGAGAGCTGGAGATTTTAAGCGAGTGCTTTAAACCGGCACGAGTTGTGAACTGTGCTAATTTCTGAACGTATGTACGTTTTACAATGCATTATGTGCAGAAAAGTTCTTTCTATGCCTAGGTTGACACACATAAAGAGACACTTTTCGAGCATACGCATTATATTGATAACACTTTTGGGCCACGTT
Source organism: Pandemis heparana (assembly GCA_963854515.1). Classification (NCBI taxonomy): domain Eukaryota; kingdom Metazoa; phylum Arthropoda; class Insecta; order Lepidoptera; family Tortricidae; genus Pandemis; species Pandemis heparana. Next base: position 34,340,147 of record OY978006.1, read on the forward strand.
GTTATTTACCTATTTCAAAGTGTGTTTTTATTTTGTTACAGAACTGGATTCACCAACGTGTTCATCACTGTGTTCAATAGACTAAACAAGTGACATGATAATAAATCTTGGTGAGTGCAATAATGTATTTTCATCATCATCATCATCATCATCATCATCTTCCCGCGATCTTTACCAGATCATCCATCTGTTGTACAGCGTGTAAATCCAATACGGCCAATTATTTAATTGTTAGTTAGTAGAGGATCTAAGAATTATATTTAGATAATTTTTATTTAAAGTTAGAACAAAAACATTGCCATATAAATTTAAGCTCGCAATGTAAAGTTAGGGCTCCTTGACAGTTACCCGTCACCCGTTTCAATATCCATTTTAACCGGCGGCGCTGTGTGTTTGTATCTGAGCCTCTAGTGTAAGTTTTCACACGAACAAACGTCTCGAACGCGTTCACGTAAACGTCTCAATTACTGTGGAAAAATTGGCAGCGCCACTTGCGGATCGAAACGGTAACAAACTGTTCTCATAGTGTTTGACATTTTAACGCAAACGCGTTCGAGACGTGTTCTGTGACCGAAAACTTACACTAAGCATAGATGCGGTTTCTTTTCATTCGAAATCTAGTTTCTGGGTTCTTAGCAATGTTTGGTAAAAAAACAATCAAGTAGATTGAAGAATCGCGTGCATTTTTTAAATTTAATGTCATTTGACAGTTATGTTTGCGTTACATTGCTGCTCGGTAATTTTTCAGAAATTAATTGCACGCTATCAATTATTCATAGCTTAAAAAGTCCCGTTAATTAGTAACTGCGCCACTAAACCCTGCCTGGTTTAATTCTTTGCTCGCATTGAATTTATACACTGTTAAAAAAATTACATATTTCAAAAATTCAGAATGATCGATTTGTGAACATGAAACTATCGACTCAATCATAGTTACACATTACTCGACTTTTATACGTGAATTATCCGTTTGTGTAGGTAACTACACTCAATTTGAGAGTCTGATTCACACTTAACCAGTTTTTTTCTCGTAGCCTACACAGTCACCCAAGTGGCCTTGCGCGGGAGTGCCTTTCGACCCGGAATCGAGTTCGTTTTTTGCTACCACCATTTTAGTTTAACGTCTACCTGTTGCTTGGATATGTCAATGCCAATATAATTATAGTTACAAACAAACAAGCTTAGTGCAAGTTTTCGGTCACAACGGTCGCGCACGCGTTTGCGTTAAAACGTCAAATGCTTCAGTATGCTTAGTGTAAGTTTTCGGTCTCAGAACACCGTCTCGACAGCGTTAGCGTTAAAATGTCAAACGCTATGAGAACAGTATGCTTAGTGTAAGTTTCCGATAGCAAAATACGTCTCGATAACGTTTGCGTTAAACTGTCAAATACTATGAGAAATTTTAGTTGCCGTTTCGATCCGCAAGTGGCGCTGCCTATTTTTCCATAGTAATTGAGACGTTTACGTGAACGCGTTCGAGACGTTTTTATATGCGAAAACTTACACTAGAGGCTCTGTTTGTTGCCGTTTCGATCCGCAAGTGGCGCTGCCAAATTTTCCATAGTAATTGAAACGTTCATGCGCAACGCGTTCGAGACGTTTTTTAACCGACTTCAAAAAAAAAAGGAGGAGGTTCTCAATTCGGTTGCATTTTTTTTTATATGAGAAAACTTACACTAGAGGCTCAGATCCAAAAAGCTCAACGTTTCTGAACATCGACCAATTTACGGAAACATTTGTCAACTGCGATCCAATAATCCTGAAAAACAGGGCTAAGTCAAAACCAAAAATATGCTGAAATATTCCGGCACAATTTTGAGACGTTTCTCAGGTAAAATAAGGTTGTTTTTCGTGAAGTCAAACGTAAGCCTATTTGATGTAAAAAAAAAGAATGTATTTAGTTGAAGCTAGTGTTGCCAGTGAGGTGGTAACATCTCACATACCGTATATCGACGTCACATGACGTCGCTATCGACTGCAGCAACATGAACCACTGCCAATCACAAAGCACATTCGCCAACACTCAACATTCAACTCAATCAACCGAGCGCAGTGAGTCCACTCTACAGCGCCATACCCAGGCTTCCGTGTATACGTCAAACACTTTCACTAAAGCCCGTGACTTCCAAACTGAACTCTACATTCAGCGAATACAATCCAAGCCGCCACGGCAACTGCGGTTGTTTTTTTTTTCAGTCACTGTCAGTCAAATTGAGACGTTACTCGGGTGATATAAGGTTGTTTTTTGTTAGTTCACACGCTCACGGCAGCTGTCAAGGTCGCACGTACGATTATACTTTCACTAGCGGTCAATAGGCACTTGTTTTGGTTTTTTTTAATGCAAAGGATTGCTCAAGGCCGTTTTTTAACCCGGCCCCTATTTCCAACCCGACAATTGTCGGTGACCTGACAATTCGAAATTCAATAGTCAATACGGCCCCAACCGGCGTAGATTCTCTTTTTTATATAAGAGGGGGAAAACGAGCAGACCTGTCCTGATTAGTGATGGGCCGACTACGGCTTTTGCGGATTACCTTACTAGTCGGTTGCAAAAATGCCGAATAGTCGGCCGACTATTCGGCATTGCCGATCATTGTGTGCGCTTGTCAACTCGCTTTATTTCTGCAGCCGTTCCGATCAAATCCGTCCGATCAGATCCGTCTTCAGCTAATTGACAGCACTCGCGCATACTTGTGGGTCAAATGTAATCAAATGTAGCAAAATAATTTGCTACATGTGATTCCAACTTACCATTTTTGCAAATTTTTCTAAGTGTTTTCTTGCCTTTCTTACAATACTTATTGCTTTAGAAGACATTTGATTTAGTCACCATGATTTCACTTACGCGCCCTTTTAAAAAAATCTAATATATCTAAAAAAAATTTTTTACTAGCGACCCGCCCCGGCTTCGCACGGTATATTATGCATGTATTATACATAAATATACACCTTCCTCTTGATTCACTCTATCTATTAAAAAAAACCTTATCAAAATCCGTTGCGTAGTTTTAAAGATTTAAGCATATAAGGACATAGGGACAGAGAACGCGACTTTGTTTTATACTATGTAGTGATAAATAGGTAATGTATTAAATTAAGTGGAATTATTTTCATAAAAAAGTTTAACTCCGCGTCAGGGTAATTTTCACTATGATTTCAATATCAACACTGTCAACTAATTGCTATCGTGACTGATTAGAATAGCACGAGATAATGTCAATAGCTTGTGGATAAACAAATACTTAAGTATTTCAATAATCTAAGTGGTGTTGTTTAGTACACATACATACATACATATCGTCACGCCTCTTTCCCACAGGGGTAGGCAGAGACTACTTTGTTCCACTTGCTACGATCCTGACATACCTCTTTCGCTTCATCCACATTCATCAATCTCTTCATACATGCTCGTCGGTTTCGGGTACTCTTGACCTGGCCTTTTTCCAAAACGTCCCTAATCTGTCTGTTGTTTAGTAATTACTAATTATTAAACCCCTTATTCATAAACGCTCTATAGGCTTCTGCTAACTTAGCAATCGTTTGTCCTTATCTGTGAAAGGTAAATGTCAAAGTGACAATAAGGACATACGATTGCTAAGTTAGCAGAGGCCTATAGAGCGTTTATGAATAAGGGGGTAAGAGTATCTGTCCCACTGCCCGCAAAGGTTCTTACGGTTCCATGTATCTCATGCTCATGTATCATGTCTTGACTAGTCTCCCACCATCCCCCAAACTAATGCATACGAGTCTTTATCGACAAAGCAGTTAGGTAACGATATGTAAACAATTAAGAGCGTGCATCCCTACTGAGCTGGCAACGTCGCATTTTGGTGATTTATTGCGATTATTTCACGAAAATTGAATGAAAGTTTCAAATGTTTGTCTGTTGTGCACTTAGTTTTTAGTATATTAATGTGTCTAATGCAATGATTAATCGTGATGGGCTTTTATTTTCGTATAAAAGAGATAACATACTATATCTCGTTTAATAAGAAAATAAAAGCCCATCATGATCAATTATTGCATTAGACACATTAACACACTAAAAACGAAGTGCACTACAGACGGATATTTGAAACTTTCATTCAATTTCTGTGAAATAATCGTAAAAAATCACAAAAAATGCGATGTTGCCAGCTCAGTAGGGATGCACCCTCTTAATACCACTAACCACGCAAAGCTATTTTTGGACAGTTACTTGGATTGCTGCTCGGTAATTTTTCAAAAATTAATTGCAGGCTTTCAATTAAGTGTAACTTAAAATATGCCGTTAATAAATGATTACTTACGCCACTAAATCCTATGTCTGGTTTAATTTTTTGCTCGTATTGGATACCCATATATTTCGCACAGCGCCCCGATTTTTGAAAGCACATCACTCGAAAGTATTTACCACTCGAAAGTGGTATAAATCTGTGTGTATCTTTAAAACTAGGCACGGCTCTAATCAAATTTTTGACTAGTTCACATGATTAATGAGAGCCGTAAGTATCTTCTAAGCTACTCGTGTTTCAAATTCAGCACAATTTCTCACCACTTTCGAGTGGTATTTTCACACATGTGCTTTCAAAAATCAGGCTTGGATATCTTGCACGCGAGTAGCGGAGTAGCAAGGTAAAATATTCTTTGTTCATTGAAACGGACCTCCGCAAATTACCGCCGGATTCAATAAAACAAAATAAAAAATTGACACTTGTCACCGACAAATGTCGTGCTGGTGAAAAAGGGGCCTGGCAACAAACGTGTTTATAAACATAACATTTCCGGGTCTCTACAGATATAAATACAATCCGCGAACTAGAATGCTATTCGAGTTTGTCTAGCTATCTCACTCACTCTTATGGGTTCTTAATCAGCCGAGTGAGGGTTAGAGCAAGACAAAATCGAATGGCATTCAAAAAAAGTGAGTCTACGCTAGCCATCAGAAAATTGATTTTTTTTACTACACCCACGCTACACCTACATTTGTATCGTTTTATTATGAACCAAGGACAGATTAACAACACGAGGCAGGCATTTATTAAACAAAATAGATCAGATTGTATCATCATCATCATCATCATCTGCAGCCTATACACGTCCCAATGCTGGGCACAGGCTGACTGAGAGCGCTTGGGCTATAGTTCCCACGCGGGCCCAGTGCGGATTGGGAACTTCACAAACACCATTGAATTGCTTCGCAGGTGTGTGCAGGTTTTCCTACAACGTTTTCCTTCACCGAAAAGCTCATGGTAAAATTCAAATGTAATTTCGCACCTAAATTCGGAAAAACTCAGAGGTGCGAGCACGGGCTGGAACCCACGACTCTGCTTGAGAGGCCACAGGTCAAACTACTAGACTATACCACGGCTTTTTTTGCAAGATTGTATCATAATATGTACAATGCCTTAAGAGGCTGACAACACCTAATTTTGTTGAAATTGATGTTATTTAAGCACTTTTTTAAGAAAAACTACACACAAAAAAAATACAAAAAAAATATAATGTTAATTTTCATCATATTTCAAACACGCTAGACGGACTCGATACATAATTGAACAAAATCGGCTCGATAGAAAATAATTGCAAAGATTGGTCTTAAAATCATCATTAAACGGTTCTATGTCTTTATTTTTTCGACGTATGGGTCTGCAATTAAAAACATGAAGTCAACATATTCATACCTACACGGCTTACGAGTCATATTTCACAAATAATCCATACTTTTTTTTATTTCTTCTTATTTGTGTCTTATTTGCAAGATTTTAGACGCGCGCCAAGCTGCCGGAATAGTTTCTTCTCTTTCACTCACAGGCACGCGAACCGTATGTGTGAAGAGTGGCGCTGCTCAAGGTCATTTGCTGTTGACAGCGCCTTAACGACACTTTTTTTGCAAATAAATATTCTTATTCTTATTAATGAATCCATAATCCCAGCATCGGCAGAATTGGGTAAAAAATAAACTAGCTTCATTCGTATTTCAAAATAAGCTCTTAGAGGATCCTGATATCTTGGTACTTAAACTCTCCCTCCGTCTTACGCCTGACGCGAGTTTAACATTTTTTACAAAAGCACTCAACGCCGCCAAAGAAGTTATCACTTCTAAATAATTACCAATTGCTTCTTTTTGCGCGCTGATGGTAAAAATAAAATCCCCCATCGAGGGAAATTGAAAAATTGGCGAAAATCGTGTTGAAGGCGATGGCGGCTAGCATTCCATCACTATTTTGATTGCCCTTTCCAACTATACACAATCATGCTAAACGTGGCCTCTAGGACTTGTAACCCTAGCCTCTTATCGTCTTATCCCGTAAGAGATACAGACTTGATTTACATATGTATGTATGTAAACTACATCACGACTCGAGAGCGAACGTTCATATTTTTAAAACATAAATATCTGCCGTGTTCCGAAGGGGATCGAACCTAAGGCCCTCATGTTCTATCCGCTAGGCTATACCGTTGTCTCTGGAAGCATTGGCATAGATTATACTTCGATTTTTTTAGAATGAGAAACCACAACATCATATTGCGGCTCGTGAACTGTAATCTCTTTACAATTTGTACTAGTACTAGAGTAAACAATTGACGACACGCAAATAAAGTGACATTAAAACAATTTCATTTTGCGGCTCCCAGAGTATTGCACTGTACTATTTGCTAGGTAAGAAATAGTTGACCAGACGCAATATAATATTATTGTGGTTTCTAATTCTAAAAAAAAATCGAAGTATAGACGGTCAATATTATGTGATCAGTAGAGACTTTTGTACAGCTCTACTAAAGAGAGTAATGATATAATTTATGATACCTACTAAGCTTGGGGACCTTATACATTATTTTATTTTGAAAAAATGTTTTTCTGTTACCTAAGTTTCTTGTAGGCGCATTCTTCTTAGCAATTATTTGCAAAACAAACTTTTGAATTTTTGTTTTTTGTTCATACTGATATGTCAAAAGGGCCATGGATTTCAAAACATTCGCCGCGATACGCCTCAATATTTCATGATACGAATCGCGATATACATGGATCACACTGCAATATCGACCGTCGTCTTATCCATGCGTACGCGTACTCTTTCGCCCGTTAAAAATGACGCTCCGCTTGACGTGACGTGACGCAATGCGACGCGTCGCGTGGGCGCGCCGGCGCAGCCGTTCCAGATTCACAACTCTCGCTTTCCGACTGTCACGGACACGTTATCGCCACGGACGTCGGACACACGTCACATACCTGTCATAAGCCGAAGGAAAGCTACGGTTATGACACATACTATAGCCCAAACCCTCCAATACACGGAGGGCTATGCCATGACAGTTAATAAAAAAAAAACACAACAACAACATGTACTTACTGAAATTGTACCGAATTCGGAATAAAAAGGCTATATTATGACTTATGACACATACATATACATACACAAATCACGTCTACCCTTATGGAGTAGACACAGCCCAACGTAACAAGACCTAAAGGCCAAATCGGACATTTCGACCATTTCCTCGCCGGGCGTTTACCATCTGCGCGGGAAGAAATAGTTCATTACTGCAGAGGCCGGGAAATTGCAATTCGTGGATGAGTATTTAGTTTGACGGACGAAACTTAGCGGAGTCCGTTAATAAATACGAATCCACGAATTGCCGTTTCCGCCGAGGCATGTATAGTGCTTTTCTCTAATAATGCGAGGAAAAAAAAAGTTAAAATATTCCACTGACTTGCAATTGAACAAAATTGTCGCAATGTTCTACTCCCGCAACAGTACGTAGATACATACTTGTAATTTACCATTTTTCTTGTGATAACGCCATTTCATTCGAAAGTATACCTATTTCCTTTTACTATAAAAAGCAAGTTGGACAAATTTAACTTAACAATTTACTTAACTTTATATAAGTACATTGTCACATTTGTCTATCCTACAAAATACCAAAGTACATAGGTTAAATTCGGGTTATATAGCGAATCAGAAACAGTCAAACGGTATCAGGTAATTGGGTACCTACCTTAAGTTTTATGAAGTGGTCCATATTATATTTTTTATCGATAATTGACTTATAATGTAGCTCACTGCTGGCTGTAGACAGATATTTTTTGCACTTGCCGTTCTTTTGAAAAAAGTATTTGAAACTTTATTTTGGAAAACCACAAGTTAGACTAGATTTTTACGTTTTGTGCCATGGTCTGTTTTATTAAGAAAAAAAAAGGTCGGACTGACACTGACAGCCTAGTGAAATAACCTCACAATATTATGAATGCGTGATTTTTTTGTGCAGTTAAGTATTTATTTGTTTAGTAATTAAATTATTACCCCCTTATTCATAAACGCTCTATAGGCTTCTGCTAACTTAGCAACCGTTTATCCCTGCTGCGAAAGGTAAATGTCAAAGTGACAGTTAAGGACAAACGATTACCGGTCTCTCGGTGCGGGCGGGTAGTGCTGCCGCCCGCACCTCTCGGCCCCTTTTGTCGTCCTACCCCGCTCCCCTGCACGGGCTAGGACTCATTTAAGCGGACGAGCAGCCGCGGAGATCGGCCGTGTCTTCATCGTCAGCGCTGACGGTGATCAGTGTTGCCAACACTCTTTAAGAAGACGCGCTGAATTGATTAAAAAAAAGCGCTAGATTTGGATATTTTTCGAAAAAAAAGCGCTGAAATAAAATAAATAAATAAAATAATAGCTGATTATTACTTTTAATTAAAAATTACATCACCTACCTGCCTGCTACCTGTTACCTGCTATGGGTGGTGTAGGGGTATAGCACGCGTCACGGAATGACGACTACCCGGGTTCGATTCACGGCCATAGCTTTACTTTTCGGATTTTTCTATGTGTTCTAATTTTCAGTGTCATTTAGAAATTAAAAATTACATCAAAAAATAATCTACAGATTAAGTAGACAGTCTTCATCGTCAGAATCTTGTTCTTTTCGTACAATTTCCTGGCTGTCTTGCTGGGTAGAATGGGCGCTAAGCGCTATATAATTTTGTTGGGAGTTGACACAGCTAAAAAAGCGTTAGATTTAGCGGCGAAAGCGCTAAGTTGGCATCAGTGACGGTGATGAGCTTAGACCCAAGTCCACGGTCATCGGCTGCTGACGGCCTTAGAGTTACCGAATCGTTGCAATCACCTTGACCGAGAGGTCGCCACTTCCGTGCTAGTGCTAAGCGAAGTAGGTTATCAACTAAACGTTGAACGTTGTAACACTATGCTTACAAGTTTTCGGTCACAGAACACGTCTCGACCGCGTTTGCGTTAAAATGTCAAATACCAATTTTTCCATAGTAATTGAGACGTTTACGGGAAAGCGTTCGAGACGCTTGTTCGTGTGAAAACTTAAAACTTACACTACATAGAAGCTCTGTATGCTTATTGCTTAGTGTAGGTTTTTGGTCACAAAATACGTCTCAACCGCGTTTGCGTTAAAACGTCAAATACTATGGGAACAGTTTGTTGCCGTTTCGATCCGCAAGTGGCGCTGCCAATTACTCCATAGTAATTGAGACGTTTACGTGAACGCGTTCGAGACGTTTTTATATGAGAAAACTTACACTAAAGGCGCTGGTCATTTTAGTACAAATGCCAAAATGCATAGAATGCCGATATGTCGAGCACATACAGCGGAAAGCTACTATGATTTCAGTACATAGTATAAAACAAAGTCGCTTTCCACTGGCTGTCTGTCTGTCTGTGTATGCTTAGATCTTTAAAACTATGCAACGGATAATGATGCAGTTTTTTAAATAGATAGTGATTCAAGAGGAATATTTATATGTATAATTCTATCCAGACGAAGTCGCGGGCAGAAGCTAGTATACTATAATAATGATATGTAGTACAATCTGATTTATTTCAATAAATCATCCATTTTGGGGTTTTCGACAAAAACGCGAAACGTGAACTAGGCGAAACTATAATTAGGCGAACCGAAATTATGTGTTTTATTAAAAATAATGTGTATGAAAATTATTTTTCCGCGTGCCTGTCCGATCGTAACAATTGCCTATAACCGTTTCCGCGTAACCTTGATGAATTCACGATTTTTATAAACAAAAAAAAAAGCAAATTACTTCACACTCATTATTACAAAGGTTAATATTCGATTCTTAAGCTCAGTACACACGTGCACGGAAGAAACGGCCAAGCGCGAGTCGGACGCGCGCCGCGGGTTCGTTACACATTCGACAAGCGAATATAAAATAGACGACCGGATACGAGTAGCCTAGTGGTTAGAGAACCTGACTATGAAGCTTGAGGTCCCGGGTTCGATCCCCGGTCGGGGCAGTTATTTGTGTGAAAAATACTTACGAATGTTTGTTCTCGAGTCTGGGATGTTTAATATGTATTTAAGTATGTATTACTACATATATAAATAGCTGAATTTATCTATACAAGTATTTTTATCCGTTGTCTAGTACCCATATTACACGCTTTGCTTAGTTTGGAACTACGTAGGTCTATTGGTCCCAAGATATTTATTATTTATTTAAATCCAGTGTTAAATAGCAGAGCCTCTTAAGTAAAATGTAGCCAGTGTGAGGTCATTTTATATTGGTTACCTACATAGACAGACATACATAAAAACAGTTTTCAGTATTTGTTGTTATGGCGGCAACAGAAATACATCATCACAGTTCAGCATATACAGCCTGGTGACAGATAGACAGTGGAGTCTTAGTAATAGGGCCCCTTTACACTTTGGGTACGGAACCCTAAAAATTTAACTAACCGTGTAAAGTCCGGCCTAATTGACAAAAAAATGAAAAAATAAAAAAATGAAAAAATATTGTCGAAAATTAAAATGGGCGTTCACTCAAACTACCCGAACAACCTGAAATATACCGGAATAATAAGCCGCAGTACACAAAAGCAGTACGCAAAGCTTCACAGTGTAAACATACAAAAAACCACGGCAATTAACGAAGAAACAGTTCAAAAAAACTGCATTGTGCAACGAGGACGGAAGACGGAACTGCGGGTACGTAAAAAAGGGACAAAAAAAACACAAACCCGGAACCGGCGATCAGCCTCGTCGTAGCAAGGGCAAGCCCTATCGCGTGATAAAAAAACAAACAAGACGAGTGATAAAACCTAGGCAAGGTTATGGCCCTTTAAGGCCATTATTCGAGACAGACATTGGACGACGGCAAGGTCGGTGATTATGCTATAAATGCTATAATCAAATCAATACAGGCATAATGACAATAATAGGCAGTGGCGCGGCTATGATATGACACAACGTCTAAAGTACTGCCTGAGTGGGGTACGTATTAAAAAATATTAAAATACATAATGGATGAAAATGCATAATGGGTCAAAATGCATAACGATTCAAAATATAATCAACGGCACGAGTATAATACATATAATATAATGCAATTTTCTAACAAAAAAAAGGTTTGTTATACATAGCCACCAAACCCAATCTTTAAAGTCTAGCTAAGTAACAAACTTTAAACGTAGTTGCCTAGAGTGCACCATTTGTCAGCTGTCGCTTTGACATTCGCCGTTTCCAGCCACAGACAAGTCATCAAAGAAACTGAATTACGTACCACCGTGGAACCTTGTCACTGCAAGTGTCATATTGAGCATTCACATAAGCTGTGATATTGACTATGATAAGGTTCCACAAAGGTATTGGTGAAAAACTCAAGTAAATGACCTGTTGTATGTATGTATTAGTGTACAGAACTGATATGGGACTTAAATCATTTTTCTAATTTGGAACGTCAATTTGTCTAGATTCGCACACATTACATAATTTACTTAAATTTTTCATATATACGTGATTCAGTTTCTCCGGCCGACATTTCGATAAAAAGCGACAAGTATAATTAGATATGTATACATTTTGTATGTGTATATGTAAATCATGGCTACCAATAAACAAACACGCCAAGTTGATTATTAATAGAGATAATAAACTGATAAGTGACGGTCAATATTATATAGCCAATAAACAAGTCTTAACTTAAACGTTTTCATATTACCCTAGTACGTGTACGTAGTGAATAGTAGAACCGTGTAGACATAATGTACATTATAGTAACTTCGTGAATCTTCGCACATTTGGGCATTTTAAAAATCAAACCAAACAAAAGTGCCCATTTCTTTTGCAAAGCTTTGAATATTTCTTGAGCCCAGTTTATAAAATTCAATAAATTCAAATTCAAAAATTTATTTTGCAAACAGGCTCTTTTACACGTCTTTTTTTTTAAACTACCAGCGCATTCGGAAATACCATCATTGCCAAGAAGAAAGCAGTAGTTTTCTCTGTTTGTCACGTCACTTTACTTTAAAAAAATTAACGAAATTTTGACACATTAAAAAAATACACTTTTTTTTAAGTTAAGCCGAACTACCCTGCAGCTCCAAATTTTTAAAACATCATAGAGGCAATATAAATATATAAATCTCACTCACTCTTATGCCGACTGAATCGGCCGAGTGAGGGAGACAAAAACGAACCCAAATGGCAATTTAAGACACGGACAGTACTTTAAAATGTCTGCCAGTCTGTAACATAGCGAATATGAGCTAATAGCTCTGACGTCACAGAGCGAGGCGCCGTCTGACGGTAGAACGCGTCCTCGCCTCAATGCCGCGCATGCGCTTCCTGCACTGCAGCGAGTTCTGCGCTGGCGCGGCCTAAGCCTAAGGTTACTTTTTTTAATGAGAAAAAGGTAAAGATAACGCAGCTATACAGACGGTCGCGTAATTTTTACTATTTTTAATTACCGTTTTAGTATGGCATGACAATGCAAATACAGTAAATAAAATTAATAATAACTATTGGACTTGTAATGAATATTTTTCGAGGCAATAGCAAGTCTTGCTAAGCAAAATGTAGCCAGTGCGAGGTCATTTCATATTGATTTCTTACATTGACAGACAGATATATAAAAAAAAAAATACTCATTAGTTGTGTTGTGCGACTTCCTCTGCGTAGAAATACATATGACCTTAGTCTTGACTCACTCCGTCTATTAAAAAAAACCGCATCAAAATCCGTTGCGTAGTTTTAAAGATCTAAGCAATAGGGACAGACTGACAAACAGGAAAGCGACTGTTTCATACTATGTAGTGACGTGTATCGAATGCGTCTAAATGTTTCTCTCTCTCTCTCTCTCTCTAACATACTTGTTTTATTTTTTATCGATCTAAAACAGTCTATCGCGTGCCCGCGCGTGTGCAACCGGCGCCGCCCGCGCATCGAGTGCTCGCAGACGGAAGCGCGTGCGCAAGGCTACGATCCTGACCTCGCCTTTGTCTATTGCTAGATAGCCGAGGCCGAATGCATTGCCGCTTCTATGTACATGGATTTAAAACGACAGCGAATAGCGTTTAAAAAAACTTTTCCTCTGATTCGAAATAGGTTTGGAGAAATATCGTTTTTTTTTTAAATTCGATTTGGATCACTTTACATTAGACTATACATATACATAATACATAAAATTAAAATACCTAACGGTTGAAAATACCTAAATGCAATTTTCTCAGAATTTTATAAACTCAACTTGACCTAACCTAAATCTAGATAGAACCTAAACCAATCTATAGGTTAGGTTAAGTTTATAAAAATTCTGTTAATTCTGAGAAAATTGCATTTAGGTATTTTGAATCATTAGGTATTTTGAACCATTAGGTATTTTAAATTTATATATTTTAATACGTACCCAGTAGAAAGCCTAAGGTAACAAGACCTAAAGGCCACGTTTAGCATGATTGTGGGCGTATAGGAAAGGGGAATTGATAACTACTGGTAACGGACTGTATATAAAGTAAATGGAGGATGATGGAAACACCTAAACGTATTAATATTTAAATTTAAAGACAAGAGTATATGACAGTATTTCAAACACAATGGTAGCACAAGGCAGACTGAAGCTAATAATTTGACACGAATCAAAAGTAAAATAGGCCGCAAACCAGCCAGTATGCTTAGTGTAAGTTTTCGGTCACAGAACACGTCTCGACCGCTTTTGCGTTAAAATGTCAAATACTATGGGAACAGTTTGTTGCCGTTTCGATCCGCAAGTGGCGCTGCTAATTATTCCATAGTAATTGAGACGTTTACGTAAACGCGTTCGAGACCTTTTTATATGCGAAAACTTACACTAGAGGCTCAGGAATCAAAGTAGTGGTGAGTTGCTAGCCGCATCGCCTATAACTTGATTTCTAGATCGCCCATTCCCTGGATAGGTTTTTACATCATCAATACAAAATGTTCAATATAGAAATTTCAAATACAGTAGCCTTATTGTCTAACTCGCTCGCAATCGCCATCGTGTTCATTTTGACAGTTCATGTATGGGCTGACAATTGGCATCGGAATCAGCTAGCTGTCACATTCATACAAGAACTGTCAAAATGAACGCGATGGCGATTGCGAGCGAGTTAGACAATAAGCCTACTGGTCTTCTTAAAATTGTTCCGGAATATTATAGCCCTGTAAATATTTTTCAGGATTTTTGAATTTGACAAAATGTTTCCATACGCTCAAACTAAAAGACTGACATATGCAGAATAAGCAAATCGGGCCAAACAAATGCCAAATTGGCACGCTCAATGAATATCACTTCACAACAAATACAAAATCATCAGCATCATCATTGTCAGCCATAGGACGTCCACTGTTGGACATAAGTATCATGTAACGGTGGCGAGAGATGGAGAACGATATCTCGCCAGATTATGTTTTAAGTGCCAGTCATATACTGACGAGCAAAAATATCTGGTCACTTCCCATAGAAATATATGAAAAGTAACCCGTTATTATTGCACGTGAGCATATTTTCTTTTATTTAAATTCGGTTTCTTTTTTTCCAGTTATGGCGCGCTTTAAAATATCGTGCCAACCTTAGAAAAATAACGGACCAGAGACAAATGTAAGTTAATTTTTTACCAAGGCAACACCGGTGGACTCGACGAGATAAAGTTTGTACCTCATCTATGGTTTTTTCCACTCTGCAGTTCTGCCAGCCGCGCGATTTGCGAACTCTGCTTATGCGATTTTATGACACGAGATTATTTGACCTTGAAACGGCAAGCTTACGACCTTGACCGCCATTCGGTGAAGGTCGTAAGCACAAAAATATTTTTACAGATGTTACAACAATGCCACGATCATAATTTACTTTACTTATGGAAGTGACATGGTAACACAACACCGTATAATCGATGACAGTTTTTTTTTTTAATTTTTTCTCAGGCTTTCATAAAATCTCGGGTCGATCCGATGTTATAGTGCAAAGCGATTTTAATCAACTTTAATTAACTCAATGTCATTTACTTGCTCTTGTTTCACTTTCGCATTTAATCACTCCATTTCGATGAACGAGACAGAAGACGAGACAAGGTAAGGTAGCATAAGTTTTTTTCAAGCCCTATTTGTAAAGGGGGGGCAATCCATACAACCTCACTCGAGTTAAGCCCCCCTTCCCTTCGTTTTACGTATTGTGTAATACAGTGATCTCCCGACAAATTACGGTTTTGTACATACTGATATAATTGCATCTTTATATCATTGAATAAAACGAAGGCAATGTCAAGCGAAAACCAGAGTCAATTTTTTTTAAAAAAAACACCGCAATTTTTTTTGAATGACACACAGCATACATACTATCAAACAGCATTAATGGTAGCCCAACATTTGTAAGGTTAAATTTTTTTTTAATGAAGAAATGTTGCATTTTTCAAAATCAGAATAATAATCCCAACATTTTTTTAAATAAAAAAACAGGTTCGTCGTACATCGGTCGTCAAAGCCGACTCAAAAAATTGCAGGCATGAAAAATTAAGGTAATTTTGCTTTATTGGAAAAAAAAACTCTTATATCCGCCAAGAAATAATCAATAAAATTAACGGAACGAATGTTTCCGGAATCAAGTAAGTTACGATGTAGCAGACATGCATACATATAGTTATCTTGATCGTCTCGCCTTGTAATACGCAATAAACAATGGGCACATTCAATTATCTTAAAATAGAAATCTTTTTAGACATAACAATAACAAATCGCTAATTAAATACGCGTTACGTTGTTAAATATTCGGTATTTTATTTATAATTTTACATTTTTTAAATTATTTATACAAGGATTCTCAGAATTGTTCTGGAATATTTCAGCAGGGTGGTTCGGGTAGTTCGACTGAACACCCCTACTAAAATTTTTCATTAAAATTATTGATTTATTTAGTCGCTCGACGCGGTTCACTTTCAGCATCGATCAATGTATGGAAAGATTTGTCAACTATGATTCAAAAATGCTGAAAAACATTCACATGGCTATTTATATTTAGCCATAACCCAACCACCTGCTAAAATATTCTGGAACAATTATGAGACACGTATATCCGAGTTCCGTGTGAAAGTATTGGCTGTAGTAAGAATTCCACAAATTTTTCAATTTAAGAACGAGCTGTTCCCATAAAAAAACTTTTTTTTTTCATTCATCGCGTTTTTCTGCCAGCGCTACTCAGGTGTATTCGCCGAGTGGTTAACCCCGAATAGTGCCAACGCAAGGTCGCCTACATTCGAACTGTGCTCAAAAAAAAACCTCCCAAATACGGGCGCCCGCGAACACAGCAAACACAACTTTATCGCACCGGATTGAGATCGAAATTGCATCGCACAAGGCCGCGTTTAAAGGAAGGTTTTTTATAGTTCAAGCTCTAGAACTTTAGGGTTTCTGCGGTGTTTGTTTTTTTTTTCTTTATTTTTTAATTTTGCGGTTTTGTGTGAACGCGGCGTCCTTTGTTTTTAACTCGTACTCAGTAACGACACAATTTCTTAACTTTTTATATGACGATTTATTATACAAAAAAAATTAATAGATTTTAACGTACCTATTATTGTGTCATAAATGTCATATATTTAAAATTTATTTAAGAATAGTGCAAGTGTCACTTGCAGGACAATTGACATTAGATGTGACAATGATCATTCCAATCTTAAGGCGGACTTTTGAAGCAGGCTTCAGTGGCGTCAAAAACGCCGCGACAGTGACGCGGCCGTGAATACAAGTCAATGTGCGTAATTATATGTAAATAAGGTAGTCACCAGCACCTTAATAGCTATGACATTTATCTTGATTTGTATATGAGTGAGAAAAATATAATTTTTATGATCGTGAGTGTTATAATCGCGTCAAGCATCAGTTCACAAAACGTTACACTTCTTTTTAGAGCAAATGTGTAAAAAAAACGCAGTATAAATATGAAAAATATAACCAAGCTGTCATTACATCAACTACTAAATAATGTGGTGGAATCCAATTCAAGAGCACAGTTGTAGTAATAATTGCAGTAACTTGCAGAAGTATATGACAACATTTCGAATGGGATTGTTTAGTTTCCTATTTATCTGTTTTTACTCCTTTCTGTGGGTTTCCTTATGCACTCTATGGAACGCCTTGCGAGCGCAGCGACAGTGACACCACGTCAGTGTCGTCATCTGCCGCTCTGACGCAGCGTCAATATCGCGACGTCAATAACGTCTTGCTCTCAGCTCAAGCTTTACAAGTGAGAAACGCCCTATAAGTTAATGTTTTATGGGATTTTTGAATCATAGTTGATTGCCTCTATACAAAGATCGATGTACCTACCTACTACTACAACTAAGACTAAATATTGAATCAGAAATTCAAATGAAAAATCTCAGCTGAAATATTCCGGAAAAATTTTAAGAGACCTTGTAAAACTCTTATGAAAGGGAAAATTCCGCCATTTTTTTGTAGTGAAAACTTCATTAGCGGCGCTGGGCACTTTTTGGGATGGGTAAAAAATGTTAAACTCGCGTCAGGCGCAAGACGGAAGGAGAGTTTAAGTACCAGGTTATCAGATCCTCTAAGAGCTTATCTTGAAACACGAATGAATCGCGTTCGATTTTATTTTATTTTATATGTCTATGTATGCAGTACTCTATGAGGGTTCAAAGGGTGGTTAAAACCTGATACATTGGTATTTCGAAGAGGGAACCCTAACAACCACTGCATTTCCAATAAGAGCGTATACATATACAATCAGGCCATATTTAGCCGTGCTACCAAGGTGAACCGAATCCGAGTGATACGCGTAACGAGGAAGTTACGCCGTCGAAGGGTTCACACATGCGCGCACGCAGTACGAGGCGCGCACACAAGCACACGCACGCACACGCAGGCGGCCGTGAGATAACCGAGTCAGCAAGGTCCCGCCGTTCGGTACGGTGGTAAAAAAAACGGGATTGTACTTTACCACCTTCTCTATTGTCTTCTACTTTTACAAATATAGTATGTGTCCCTTAAAGGGTTTCTTAGGGGTCCATTAGAGGGTGTGCCATTGGTCCGCATCAACTCAGTTAATTCTTAGTTTTAAAGATTTTCACAATTAAGCTTGGGTTTCGGCGTGAATAGGAAACTTCACAAACGCCATTGAATTTCACTATTTACTTCATCGAAAAGCTTATAAACTCCGAAAAAAACTATGAAGTACCACTGGTACCAGCCAGGATTCCCATCAACTACTCTCTCCTTGAAATCATACCACTAGGCTTTACCACTGCTTTATTTGGTATCTGAAAGGCTAAAAAATACTTCGGAAACAGATTTATTGCGTCTTGTGATAAAAACAAATTAATGCTCGTTTTATACTACGAGTACTTAATTACTATTTTAATTTTGGTTACCTTCTGAAAACGAAGTCGCACGGTATGACGTCTGGTGGTATGGGCCCGAGGCCTTCGCCTTTTAGACGTCAAGGGCGAGTTAAAAACGGAACGTCTTGTATTTCAGTTCAGCAGACTTCGTTGACAATCTAGACTTAGTTGAGGTAGGTCGCGACGCCTGAGGGACAATACTCAGGCGATGTTCAAGTCTTTTTTATGCAATGGCCAGTATATTTTTATAAATATTACAGTCTTATACATATACAGCCAGGTTTAGATCTTCACGAAGGTTAAAATAATACTACCCAACTTGAGTGTATCTAACACCTTAGTTTAAACTACCTTAGTTTAAGTTTTCGGTCACAAAATACGTCTCACGCGTTTGCGTTAAAACGTCAAATACTATGAAAACTGTTACCGTTTCGATCCGCAAGTGGCGCTGCCTTCCACAGCAACTGAGAAAACTTAGGGGCCTGAAATTAGTCTGAAATCGACATGTTTCTCTCTCTGTCTTCCCGACTTTGACACGTGAGTAACAATCATATTTCACAACACACAAGGGACGTGTGCACCTCGATTTGTATGTAACGAATCGATTTACAAACATTTTTGGGTCAAATCATGCAATTCAAATTAGGTCTACTTCTCCAAATCGCCTTGGAATTTGATACACATGCAGATCAGCAACCAACCAAAAGTACGGTCAGCCGATTTTTTTTCTTATTTGCTTACAATGTCAGCCTTTTTTCCTGTCCCTACGAGCACGTGCAACGCGCATGCGCGCAATGACAGTGTTTATGTCTCACCGACCTTCGTCGCCGAATATTTTTAACCCACTCGAATCACTATTGATTTTTGCATGTACTTTTAATCTGTTTTTTTTACTCCGCTCACTCGAACTAGACAATCTTGCTACCGCATATTATACGCAGTGCCCTGTCACTGAGCACTATACCCCAATCCCCCTAGTATCCCCCCACAGTCTGAGCAAGTGCTGAGGCTCCATCCGGACCCCCCTCCCCGAAATACTGTCAAGTGCGCAAAGCTACAAGCCCTAGTTCTAGTCCTGTGCCCAGTGTTTCCATATCCAATATTTTGCATACACATACACATAAATCACGTTTATATCCCTTACGGGGTAGACAGTGCCTATGGTAACAAGACATAAAAGCCACGCATGATTGTGGGCGTACAGGTGGTAAGGGTAATCAAAATGGTGATGGGTCGCTAGCCGCATCGCCTATTACATTTTAGCCCGTTCCCTCAGTGGGCTTTTTTGTGGAGAATTGTGTTTCTTTAATTATGCAACACGGTTTATTAGCACTTTCTGCTTGTATTTTGCGACTCCATCCGAAGCGAAGCGAAGTCCATCGAGAGAATGGGCGAAAACCATAGGACTCAAATGTTTCCCATCCACTATTTTGATTCCATTTTCCACCTATACGGCCAACAACCTTTAGGTCTTGTTACCTTAGGCTCTGTCTACCCCGTAAGGGATAAAAGCGTGATTTGTGTATGTGTATGTACTATTACAGCCACTAGTGAACACGAGTATCGTTAAGCCTTTTAGAATTTTGAAAAGTTTTTTTGCTATCGCTCGTTTATATTTATTCTAACGTGTCCCTTATTTTATTTAAAGCGTAGGGATATTGGAATTAACCCAAGTGGCAAGTTCACGTTACACATTTAGAATTCCATTAAAATAACGTCTTGAAACAAATAGGTACCTAAATGCCGGGTTGTTGCGTTAATTTGACAAGCCCTGTATTTTTCAATCATAGTCGACTAATGCTTCCATACATTGATCGATGCTCAAAGTGAACCGCGTCGAGCGACTAAATAAATCAATGATTTGAATGAAAAATCTTAGTAGGGGTGTTCAGTCGAACTACCCGAACCACCCGATGAAATATTCCGGAACAATTTTGAGATACATTGTATATGCCTATTTAGTTTTCTTCCCCAATAACTTTAATCATACATACATACATATAAATCACGTCTCCCTTACGGGGTTGACAGAGCTTAAGGTAACAAGACATAAAGGCCACGTATAGGTGGAAAAAAAAAGCCGTGGTAGCCTAGTGGTTTGACCTGTGGCCTCTCAAGCAGAGGGTCGTGGGTTCGAATCCCGGGCTCGCACCTCTGAGTTTTTCGGAATTTATGTGCGATATCTCATTTGAAATTTACCATGAGCTTTTCGGTGAAGGAAAGCATCGTGAGGAAACCTGCACACAACTGCGAAGCAATTCAATGGTGTGTGTGAAGTTCCCAATCCGCACTGGGCCCGCGTGGGAACTATAGCCCAAGCCCTCATTCTGAGAGGAGGCCTGTGCCCAGCAGTGGGACGTATATAGGCTGGAGATGATGATGATGATAGGTGGAAAATTGAATCAAAATAGTGCTGGGTTGCTAGCATCACCTATAACATGACTCCTATTTTCACCCATACCCTCGATGGGTTTTTACGTGCGCGGGAAGAGAAGCAACTGGTACATTCAGTTTCTTTCCACAGCAAAAAAACCACAAAATTCTGAAAATGTTATCGTTTAAAACACTTAATAATCGACACAGTCAATTGAATAAGCGTGTTCTATAAACATACATATGTACGCTCATTATGATGTCATAAGTATATGTTCGTATAATATTGTTAACAAATTAGAATTCAAGGTAGTATACCTTGAAGGGATATGTATATGTAAACAGAGCGTGTGTATGTCTGTACGACTTCGCTCCTTGTGTCATATTCAGACAGCGGATTTTTCATGGCACAAATCAAACGTCAATAGTGTTGGAACGTTGAATTTCATCGACTATCGTTAAAGAGTTATACATACATACATACATACTATCGATTCGTTTTACGAAGCGCATACTCATTTCTTTCCATACACAAAAAAATAACAATACAATATGCTTTAAGCAAAATAAATACAAATAAAATTAACTTCATATAAACCTATCTGTTGCGAACTCTTTACCTTTTTGATACTTTTTATGTATATTTTTAATTGTTTTTGCTTTTTTTTTTCTTTGTTATGTCTTGTCGTTGTCATTACAGTCTTGAGCTGAGGAGCTGGTTTTTCATTGTGATCCATTCTTTTATCCATTTCCTTAAATTATAATACAGTCCACATTTCGTACGCTTCACTATCGTTGCATGGCGGTTAATGTCATGCAGCTCCCTAATCAAAGAAGTCAAATGCTATAATAATCCTAACACACTAGATGCAAAAATGCATTGGATTAGAGGGGGGATTATATTGAAAAATTTATGTATAATTATTATTGTATAAGTTTTTTTCTCCTTAAAATTAGAACTTTAAAAGATAAAAGATAAAAGATGATTTATTGCCACAAACAACAATTACAAAAAACAATTATATTATGTAAGTACAACTTTAACCTTATTTCTACTACATAATAATATTTTCCTACTCCTGTACTATTATCTGCGATTTATGTTATCACGAGCACCACTATAAGAACACTCATAATAAGACTTTGGCTAAGTCTATATTGTCTATTCCCTCTAAAAGCACTTGTTGGCTTATGGCTCTAAAAGTACTCCATCGTTAACTCTGCCAGCCATAGACTGCCAGATCTAGGTAAAACTTTTACAGGATCAACATTAAATTTACGATGAAAATGCATGGCTACCAACTTAACAAATTATTTCATTCGTATGGTTTTTTATTGAACTAGAACTTTCTGAACGAAATGCGTAGCTGCCAACATAACAAACAAGATTTTTTAATAACGTCACTGGCAAGTTGGTACCTAAACGTTTTGGCTAAATGCGCCAAGAATGCAAGGCTATAAAAAAAAAGTTAACGTTAATTAAAAACAAAGTTTACTATAAACAAACTTCCAATTTTTTCGTTAGTCGTTTTCATGTTTCCCGCTCTTGTCTTGTTTGTTATTTGTTATTTGATTGCAATAGTTTTAACAAAGTTTTGTAACATTAACATATCATAAAAAAGCATCGATGAAAACGAAATTAACTCAACACCGGAAGAAATATCCGTAGCGGCCCAGGAAGTGATGGAAAATTTGTTGTCTAGAAAATCTCGGCAATGATAAAACCTAGGTACGAGAATTTCTGCGTGGAGACTGGAACACTGGACTTCTTCATTTTTGGAGAACGTATTACTCTAATTTAGTAAGTACCTACCTACTAGTCGTAGAAAAAATATTGTATGCAACGTTGTATTAGCAAGTCAAAAAAAGCTCGTGGTTTATTACTTACGATGTTCGCTACGCTCACATCGTAACCCACACCACTCGCCTTTTTTGACCCCTCTAATACAACTGTTGCATAAAATACTATAATTTAATGTTTCTTTCAACATAACACAAATGTGGCAAAGGGGATGCACTCAGCATTTGCTGTGGGTTAGAGCTCGCACAGGAGCCTCCAACTGACACAGCGCTGATTTTCAGTACACCCCCATAAATATCCCTGTTGTAAAATTGTAGGGTTATACACAGTTGAAAGCAATAGGGGAATAAAAATAGTACAAAAAAAAAAAGAAAAAAGGGAACAAGACTTTCAGCCGCCCCTCGTTATGTTAAGTCGGTAATATAGGA
This sequence comes from Pandemis heparana, assembly GCA_963854515.1. Taxonomy (NCBI): domain Eukaryota; kingdom Metazoa; phylum Arthropoda; class Insecta; order Lepidoptera; family Tortricidae; genus Pandemis; species Pandemis heparana. The sequence goes on from OY978006.1 coordinate 34,363,363, forward strand.
TAGTAAATTTATCGATATCTGGAAAAGTCGATACAATTTAACGTTCAACTCTGTTGACGTTTGTTTTTTGACCCGAATATACCGCCCTCCTTCACCAATTTGACAAATGTCGGCGACAATTGTGACAATTCGACATGCATAGCGTAGTCAATATGAAGCCAAGCGGCGTATATTCTGGTCGAGTTTGTAATGTAAACAGAATTGACACTTGTCACCGACAATTGTCGCTTTGGTGAAACAGGGGCCTGGTCATATTGTTTGATCGCATTGGATATGTCAACGGGGATAGCTATAGGGTAGGACTGGCCCGTACCTCTACGGAGCTAACTGGCTTGGCCTAGAGCTAAGAAGTGACAATGCACTTCTTTATATTGAGGAAAGACAGACCGTAAAATTGTGTACCTACACACCTCGGGAGGTGATAAAGAAAGCCTCAGGTCGCATGTTTATCGCCCTCGCCTTTGGCTCGTGCAAGTTCCTGCTATCTGAGACATTCTTTATTTCAACACGGGTGTAATGTACTCCAGTATATTAAGATTGAGTTGATCCGGGACCCCTAGCACACCCTCAGGCTGTACGGTCGCCCAAAGAAGTGGTCTACCACTTTTCATCCATATTCCTATCAAATGAAAATGTCGCTAAAGTCGAACTTTCAAGTTGACAGCCTGTCTTATCGACGTTATAATATTGTGACGTGCAAAGGAATTTTAACCTTAGGGTGGTAGACCACATATTTGGCTGGTGGTGGTACCTTACGCTCTGTCTTTGTCTACCCCGTAAGGTATTTTTTTTAATAAAAGCAAGCAAAACGGCGCGCAAAGTGTTGTTCTGAATTAACTATGTAAATACGGAAGCGGCAAGGTCGAAAAACATTTATAATTCAACAATTCACACGATAAACGGGCAAATACACGCGTTAAAACAATACATGGTAATAAAATGGAAGGCAGACGAAAAGTACTATTATCTCCCGCCTTGGGTCAAGTGTGAGTCGGTTTCGGACACCGAAAGTTCTGTAATTTAAAAATGCCGAAACCGAACCTTTGGCCGAACTTGACTCAATAAATAAATAAATATCTTGGGACAAATTACACTAATAGACCCAGTCCCAAACTAAGCAAAGCTTGTACTATGGGTACCAGGCAACGGATAAACATACTTACACATATAATGTAGACAAATACATACAACATCCATGACTCGGGCACAAACATTCGTATTCATCATACAAGTGTCTACCTTTACCGGGATTCGAACCCGGGACCTCTAGCTTCATAGTCAGGGTCACTAACCACTAGGCTAACCGGTAGTCTTTTACTGCCGGTACTTTTAAGCCGATATCGGGCATAACCGAAACATCGATCGGACACTAGTTTTGATACATACATATACATAAACCACGTCTTTATCCCTTTTTTTATGTGAATAGGAAGGCAAACGAGCAAGTGGGTCACCTGATGGTAAGCGATCACTACTGCCCATAGACACCCGCAACCCCGGAGGGATTGCAGATGCGTTGCCAACCTAGAGGGCTAAGATGAAATGCCTCTTGTGCCCGTAATTTCCCCGGCTGTCTTACTCTCCACACCGGAACACAGCAGTGCAGGCATTGCTGCTTAGCGGCAGGATTAGCGAGTAAGATAGTGGTAGCGATCCGGATGGACCTTGCACAAGGCCCTACCACCCGCACTACGTAGACAGAGCCTTAGGTAGCAAGACCTAAAGACCCTTTAGCATGATTGTGGGCGTATAGATGGAAAAGGGAATCAAAATAGTGATGGGTTGCTAGCATCGCCTATAACATGATTTCTAAGATTTTCGCCCATTATCGATGGGCTTTTATCCGCGCGGGAAGACAAGCAACCGGTACCTTCTTTAGTTTTTTCTTTGAAGAGAAGCAACCGGTACCTTCTTTAGTTTTTTCTTTGAAGAGAAGCAACCGGTAACTTCTTTAGTTTTTTCTTTGATGAGAAGCAACCGGTACCTTCTTTAGTTTTTTCTTTGAAGAGAAGCAACCGGTACCTTCTTTAGTTTTTTTCTTTGAAGAGAAGCAACCGGTACCTTCTTTAGTTTTTTTCTTTGAAGAGAAGCAACCGGTACCTTCTTTAGTTTTTTCTTTGAAGAGAAGCAACCGGTACCTTCTTTAGTTTTTTTCGTTGAAGAGAAGCAACCGGTACCTTCTTTAGTTTTTTCTTTGAAGAGAAGCAACCAGTACCTTCTTTAGTTTTTTCTTTGAAGAGAAGCAACCGGTACCTTCTTTAGTTTTTTTCTTTGAAGAGAAGCAACCGGTAAATTCTTTAGTTTTTTCTTTGAAGAGAAGCAACCGGTACCTTCTTTAGTTTTTTCTTTGAAGAGAAGCAACCGGTACCTTCTTTAGTTTTTTCTTTGAAGAGAAGCAACCGGTAATTTCAAAAATCGAATTTTGGTGTAGCCTCTCACATTGCTGACTAAGGGCCACTTGCACGGACCAGGGTTAACGACTTAACCCCGTGTTAGACGCTAACCCGGGGCTAAGTAGTGTCAAAATGTATGGAGCTATCAAACCTAACCCCGAGTTAGCGATTTAATTTTTTAACTCTGGACTGTGCAAGTGGGCCTAAGTGATGTCAGAAGGGTTCTTTTACCTTTGGGAGGTACGGAACCCTAAAAAACACCGAAGATCTAGTACAGTCATACTCAACCTGCGGCCCGTGGGTCACATGCGGCCCGCCCGGCCTTTGTGGTTGGTCCGCCTAGAGTTACCTATATCTACAACCTATCCCAAAATAATTTTTGCTTGTGGCCCGCGGCACTATGACCGAAATGTGGCCCGTACAAAAAAAGGTTGAGTACCACTGTCTAGTGCAGGGATGGCGAACCAATGGCACGCGTGCCAGTGTTGACACTTCAAAATAATCCGGGCACACCAATAATAAAAAAAAGTGTGCAAGTTTTATTTTTGTCTATCAAATCACCAACAAGATTGTTTTATTATATGCACAATAGGGCGAAAATGTGGCCATATTATAGTAATGTAACAACACACTTAAAACAAGGTCTTTGATGATAGGACAGAGCCAAATATTACTTTATTTCCAAGAACTTTCGCAGACTTCCAAGATACAGACTCAGCCTAGTTTGGAGTCTGATAGAAAGTTCAATTGTTAACTCGTTTAGATAAATGAACTTATGATATTTTTGTATTTAAAAAATGGCACGTCTACCAAAAAAGGTTCGCCACCCCTGGTCTAGTGGGTCGGCGCGTGGAAAATTTCCCTTTATCAGTCTGATGTAATATTTATTCGGTTCCACTTCGATAAACATTAAAAAAATACATTTGAAGTTTTCTGATGGCCTATTTCGATTCTATTAAAAATCGGTCTGTCTGTCTGTTGCGCTGTCACGTCTAAACCACTGAACCGATTTTAATAAAACTTGGCAAAGATATAATTCCAGTCCTGGGGAAGGGCATAGGATAGTTTTTATCCCGGATAATTACATAGTTCCCGCTGGAAACCGCTAGTACCTAAAACAATAATTTATCATTGCTTCTCATTAAAAACAATGCAGAAGTTAACTTTGTTTGAATCTATGGAAAATATCTAGAACTATCCAATAAAACATATCCAATAAAAAAACACTGACAACTGATTTGTATGCCCTTTAAAAAAAAGACTAAATACGATTGCAATACCTAGTACACTAAATAACTCAACAATTCATATTAAAAATAAAAGTTTAATAAATAAAATTAAAAAATAAAGATTTTTCTGCTAACCGTACCCACGATTGGCCGTAGCGCGTGCAACATAACAACAGCCAGCCGCTCTGCTAAACTCGACTCTATGTCGTACACGCTACGAGCTACCGCGACCGCACCATTAAGTTTGCAGATACGACGCAAGCGCAAGGCCCTTCCTAGACAGAGGTGACTCAGATTGTTGACGGCAATAGCAACAATCTACTATGTATTATACAAAATGTTTGTATGTCTGTCTTTAAAAAAACTTTGATCTCTGATCATCATCACTACATAGTATAAAACAAAGTCGCTCTCTCTGTCCTTATGTCCCTATGTCCCTATGTATGCTTAAATCTTTAAAACTACCTACGCGGATTTTGATGCGGTTTTTTTTAATAGATAGAGTGAATCAAGAGGAAGGTTTATATGTATAATACATGCATAATATACCGTGCGAAGCCGGGGCGGGTCGCTAGTTATTTATAAGAATCTCTTACACATTATACATACATACCTAAATCACGTCTTTATCCCTTACGGGGTAGACAGAGCCTAAGCTAACAAGGACTAAAGGCCACGTTTCGCAAGATCATGGGCGTATAGAAAGTGGAATCAAAATAATGATGGGGTGCTAGCCGCATCGCCTATACTATGATTCCTATGATTTTCGACCATTCCATTCCCTCGATGATGATGTTATAGGCGATGTGACTAGCAACCCATCACCATTATGCTAAACGGGGCTAAAGTCTATTTATTTCAGCTAGATACTAAAATGACATTACCTGTGTTGCCTGTTTTTTGCAATTCAAAAATAGTGATGCGCCACCACTATCGAAAAGTGAACGATAAATTAAATTTAGTATAGATTTTTGTATGTATAAGCTAGTGTAATAAACTTTTAAACTTGCTTGATTATAATACAATCGTATTTTTTCATTAAATATAACATGACCAAACCTCTTGTATTCAGACCACAAACATTGTCGATGGTTTCGAGTACACCGCTAAACAATAAAAGCTGGTATCATTATTTCACAATTTGACATTCGCAATTGTCAATTTAGTATCTAACTAAAATATATAGACTATAGGTATTGTTACCTTAGGCCCTGTCTACCCCGTCAGGGATAAAGACGTGATTTATATATGTACTAGCTGTTGCCAGCGACTTCGTCTGCAAAGAATTCGTTTATCGCTATCCCGCGGGAACTACGCAATTTTCCGGGATAAAAAGTAGCCTATGTGCTATTCCAGACTTTTCTCTATTTATGTGCCGAATTTCATCCAGATCCGTTGGGTTGTTCTGGCGTGATTGAGTAACAAACAAACAAACATCCATCCATCCATCCATCCATCCATCCATCCATCTATCCATCCATCCATACTTTCGCATTTATAATATTAGTTAGATGTAGAGCTAGGAGCGCATGGCATTTTGCCAGTCCCACTCTTGAGTTGATTTGAGCCACCATTGAGTTTGTTCGGAGTTTGGGACTCAGTTATGAGAATCCTACTAATATTATAAATGCGAAAGTTTGTGACGATGTGACGATGTGATGATGTGACGATGTGAGTGAGTGAGTGTGTATGTTTGTTCCTTCTTCACGCTAAAACGACAGGACGGATTTGGATAAAATTTAATACGAAGATAGCTGGTTGTATCCTATTAAAACATAGGCTACTTTTTATCCCGGAAAATTGTATAGTTCCCGCGGGATAGCGATAAACATATCAATTGCTAATTCTAAGCGGACGAAGTCGCGGGCAGAAGCTAGTGCATCTATACTATAGACTATAGATAGACCGACCGCTGTAATGTGTCCTCGCCTGCGCGGCACAGGGGCGCGGGGTGGGACGACAAAGGGGGCCGAGAGAGGTGCGGGCGGCATCACTACCCGCCCGCACCGAGCTCATAGAATAGATAATAACAGGGTAGAAGGGAATCTCTTGACCGCGTCCAAAACGCCGCCATTTATATACCTACTTCCCCCTTCACGTCGTTACACCCCTCTGTCGTCCAGGCGTATTGCTAGGGTTGCTTACCGTTAAATATTATACTTACGTCTAAAGATAATATAAAAGAAAGAAAGAAAGAAAGGTAAAGGTTTATTTGGTGCAATATATATCGCTAAAATATAAGTTTTTATTTACTTTGAAATCATTATTTTATTCTAGTTTTACAAAATATGATATTTATAAATCATTAGGTACGTACCTACATATTATATTAAGGAAGAAGTTATTACAAGTGCCATACCAAATGAAGCCATTTAAGATGATTTAAGTAAGTATTACTTACCGACAAATATAAAATAAAATACATACAGGGACGGAACGCGCAAAAATGCCAAACGCGCGTGCGGCGACTCCGGCCGTGGCAGCGTGACTGAGCCGCTCGTTTAACAAGTACTGTAAATCGTGACCTTGAGTCCGGCCGGAGCGGGAGATTCCGTTCTACTATGTTCTTATTTATTCTATGCCGAGCTGCCCGCGGTCGTCCCACCCCGCGCCCCTGTGCCGCGGGCGAGGACTCATTTAAGCGGTCGCAAAGACCTAGCCCCTATTTCACCAACTTGACATATGTCAAGCGACATGTGACAATTCGAAATGCAAGGCATAGTCAATATGAAGACAACAGGCGTACTCTGGTCATCCCGGCTAGCACGACAGCGCGCAAGAGTCGCGTCGCGCGCGAGATAGACTACCCGTCTCTTTCTAGAACGAACAGGAAGAAAACGACAGGCAATATGTCTCGCGACTCGTGTGCGCACTCGTGCTAGACATGCAAGCTTGCAATATAAATAGAATTGTCGCTTGTCACCATTGTCAAATCGGTGAAATAGTCCGGTCTTCCCATAGAAAGTTGTATGAAAAGTCACCCAGTTTGTTTTTTGAAGCGAAAACTTCTTTACCGGCGCTGAGCGCTTTTTGGGATGGGTAAAAAAAATGATAATTTCGCGACAGACGTAAGACGGAGGGAGAGTTTAAGTACCAGTAAGCTTAGTGTAGGTTTTCGGTCACAAAATACGTCTCGAACGCGTTTGCGTTGAAATGTCAGATACTATGAGAACAGTTTGTTGCCGTTTCGATCCGCAAGTGGCGCTGCCAATTTTTCCATAGTAATTGAAACGTTTACGTGAACGCGTTCGAGACGTTTGTTCGTGTGAAAACTTACACTAGCTCAGGATAACAGGATCCTCTAACAGCTATTTTGAAATACGAATGAATCGCGTTCGATTTTTGAAGTGTTTTTCGTTAAGTCGTGGAGCAAAAGTACTGTTTGTCAATATAGATAATACGTACGTTTTTTTTTTGCTGATGTTTTCACTTTTGCCAGCACTCCTGTTTTTTTATATAAAATAGGCTTACATTTGACTTCAATCTTTGTTTGCTCCCGAATATATTTTACTCGTGAACAGGGGGGCTACTACGAAATTCGATTTTCGATCGAAGTTCGTGTCACACCGTCCCTCTCACACTCAAATGAATATCTATTAGTATGAGCGGAAAGGCACCAAACGAACTTCGAAAATCGAATTTCACAGTATAAGACCAGTCCTTGTCTAGCTGTTTCGGGCGCCATATTTTGCGCATGGCGTCCATTTTGTTTCTTTGTGCGAGCTGGCCGCTCGCCAACGCGGAAGCGGCAATGACGGATCCCCGATATAGCGACAAAAGAACGCTTCTAGAACGTTCTAGAAGCTACGTTTATGCGGAATGGCTACCGTTGAGTGCTACAGTTGGCGCCACTGTCGAGTTTAAACTTAAGCTGTTTTACAAATATTGCTATTGCTGTCGATTTAAATAGGGATTTGTTTTAATTAATCTTTAGAAAATACACGCATACATACAGTCACGCCTCTTTCCCATAGGGGTAGGCAGAGACTACTTCGTTCCACTTGCTACGATTTTGACATACCTCTTTCGCTTCATTCACATTCATCAATCTCTTCACACAATATGCTCGCCGGTTCCGGGTACCCCTGATCTGCCCTTTTTTCAAAACGAAAAAAGAGATTTTTCTTTTTTTTTTAAATACACGCTTAACAAAATATGTAAATATCGTGAGATGACAAAAAGTGAAATCAAAAGCAATATCGGTCAAGAAATACGGGAAATATTTGGATAGATTAGAAAGAGAGATCCTACATGACATGAGACGTCATTAAACTTTTTTTTTTCAATTTTCTCACAAAATTAGAGAAAATCACTATAAAATCTTCGACCGGGACGTATAATAGACGGCCCCGCTAACGCTCGATTTTATAACACTACTCGACCGGCAATCGAGTTCTTTCTCACTACAATAAATGCACTATTACCTTCACTTTCAGCTCCCTGGCCATACATTCCCTTAGAGCCCCCAACGGGCCCCCGATCGTCTCTTGTCGTGTCAACACGTTTTTCGGCGCTCGCCTCTCTCTTCTCACCGGCGCTGGAAAGAAAGAGATGCAATTCGCATATGCAGATACAGACAGCGTGTTTATACTAAAAAAAACTCATAGACATCAGTATGCTTAGTGTAAGTTTTCGATAGCGAAATACGTATCGATAACGTTTGCGTTAAACTGTCAAATACTATGAGAACAATTGGTTGCCGTTTCGATCCGCAAGTGGCGCTGCCAATTTTTCCATAGTAATTGAGACGTTTACGTGAACGCGTTCGAGACGTCTGTTCGTGTGAAAACTTACACTAGAGGCTCAGAATACTTTGTGTAGGTCACAAAATACGTCTCGAACGCGCAGCGTTGCCAGATGGGTACGCAATAGTACGCATGGCGTACTATTTTATGATCTTGCGTACTCGCGTACTCATCCGTCGATTTGCGTACTATTTTTATATTTTAGCACCTGACAGCCTAGGTTATTCCAGATGACAGAAAAACAATATAAATTACCTTGTGGCTGTCGCGATGACTTTTTTTTTATTTTTTTTTATTTTAGGCCTTTGTTTATGTGCGAGCTGCGTAAAGCGCAGTTTTGCACCAATGATATATTAGTCTATATATTAGTTTTTATATATACAATATCATTGTTTTGCACTAAATGTTGCACTGCGTACTCAAACTTGAATTTGCGTACTATTTTTAAGAGCTACGCGTAACGGAACGTAAAACCCATCTGGCAACACTGCGAACGCGTTCGCATTGAAACATCAAATACTATGAGAACAGTTTGTTGCCGTTTCGATCCGCAAGTGGCGCTGCCAATTTTTCCATAGTAATTGAGACGGTTACGTGAACGCGTTCGAGACGTTTTTTAATGCGAAAACTTACACTAGAGGCTCTGACTGTTTGCTTAGTGTAAGTTTCCACACGAAAAACGTCTCTCAAGCGTTCACGTAAACATCTCAATTTATGTGAAAAATTTGGCAGCGCCCCTTGCGGATCGAAACGGCAACAATTCTCATAGTATTTGACGTTTCAACGCAAACGCGTGCGACGTATTATTAACCGATAAAAACGGATGAGGTTCAATTCAACGCGTATTATAAAGATAGAAAACTAGGTGCGGATATTTTCAGGGTATTTAATTAATAACCTAAGAATCAATAAAAATAATAATAACCATTACCGTCCAAAGATAATCATCCTTGCATTAATTACAACAACGATGCAATAATCGATCCTCGAAATATCCGCGTCTGATTTTCTAGCACCTTGTATAAATATATAGGTATACCATGTTCATTCTTACCTGTCCTATTTGGTAAACAAAATTCTAACCTCAATGTGCAATTTTTTGTAAAGAATAAGGTGTATTAAGTATGTTATCAAATAAACCTGAGGTAATATTTTGTACATAATTTTGCTGATATTTTATCTCCAGTTCTTTTATTTAAGATAAATTAGTTAAAAAATAGCAAAAATTAAATAGCTGAGACCAGCGACAGTAGTATGCATGCAGTTTTTTTATGTTGTTTAACAAAAAAAGTAACTGTTTTCATTATAAGAACTCCTTGTAATTCCTTACGATTTGTACAGTAATTTTGAATATTTTGTTTGATATGATACGTCTTCAAATATTTCGGTTTCGGTTTCGGTTCCTCCGAACTTTTTTTTTTATGCGAATAGGAAGGCAAACGAGCAAGTGGGTCACCTGATGGTAAGCGATCACCACTGCCCATAGACACCCTGCACACCTTGCACAAGGCCCTACCACCCGCACAATATTCGGTTTCGGTTTCGGTTAAAAATCGTGTCCCTCCGCGCGAGGGCGAGGATCTAAGCGGTCGTTCTACAGGAGGCAATGCACTATGGTTCTATTTCTACCGTGACACACTGATCGCATCTGTGCAAACCATGTGACGCGTCACAGCGTAAGACACCTGCGTTTCGCGTCACAGTTCATTTGAGGTCATATACCGGGTGTTATCGATACAGCCGTTACACAGGGTGACTTCTAATTGAAGAACTCAATCGCTACTCAGTTTATAAACTAGCGAGCCGCCCCGACTTCGCGCGGGTGCAATCAGTGTTTCTTTATAACATGTATGTATTATACATATAAACCACGCTCTATTAAAAAAAACGCATCAAAATCCGTTGCGTAGTAAAGATCTAAGCATGCATAGGGACAGACAAGACAGCGGAAAGCGACTTTGTATTTTATGTAGTGATAATGCAACTGTTAAGTTTTTTTTTATCATCGTTAATCGTTACTTCCATTCTGGTCTGGGAGCAAAGAAATAACATAGAATGTACCAGTTGCTTCTCTGCCGCAGATGGTAAAATCCCATTGAGGGAACAGGGGAAAATCTTAGGAATCATGTTATAGTCGATGCGGCTAGCAAACTATCCTTATTTTGATTGCTCTTTCCACTTATAGATAAGCTCACTGTCATAAACGTGGCCTTTAGGTCTTGTTATTGTTACCATAAGCTCTGTCTACCCCGTAAGGGAGACGTGATTTGCGTATGTATGTATTTTCTAACAAAGCAAATGAAAGTTCCTATGTGTGGTCACCCTACAAAATACATACATTATTGCGTATGTATGTATTTTCTAACAAAGCAAATGAAAGTTCCTATGTGTGGTCACCCTACAAAATACATACATTATTGCGTATGTATGTATTTTCTAACAAAGCAAATGAAAGTTCCTATGTGTGGTCACCCTACAAAATACATACATTATACACAATAGCTAGGTTTCATTTTTAGAAAACGTAGGTATAGGTACCAAAAGAAATACCGATCAAAGCTCGGTCATTCAGGCCCCTATTTCATCAACCCGACAATTATCAGTGACTAGTGACAATTCAATTTACATAACAAACTCGACGAGAGTCTACGCCGGTTGGCATCATATTGACTACGCATTGCATTTTGAATTGTCAATGGTCACCGACAATTGTATTCGCTCCCTGCTGGCCGTGGCACCGTGGCACACAGAAACTCGCCGCTGCTCGGCGCCCTGGCCCAGCTGAATGCACTTCTCGTGGCAGCACCGGAGTGCGATCTGCTTGCGGGGCGGTGGGCTACTGTGTGTCGACAATTGTTACTGTTTTGCGAGATGAGGGATGACAGGCGATCTAGCGTTCCTACTTACCTACCATAGACCGTAACTAGACCTAAGTTTTGTAGTTTTCACAGTGTATTAGTGTTAAACTGTAAAATGCTGTGTAACAAATTTATAAATAAAATAAATAAATAAATTGTAGAGTTGGCGAAACAGGGGTCAGGTACTCAGGTACTATTAATTATATGACACTAGCTTCTGCCCGCGACTTCGTCCGCGTAGAATTAGCAATTGACATGTTTATCGCTATCCCTCGGGAACTGTGCAATTTTCCGGGATAAAAAGTAGCCTATGTTTCAATTTAGGGTACCAGCTGTCTTCGTTCCAAATTTTATCCAAATCCGTCAAGTCGTTTTAGCGTGAAGAAGGTACAAACATGTACACACTCACTCATTCACATCGTCACATCGTCACATCGTCGCAGCATCACTTCATAATATAAAACAAAGTCGCTTTCTCTGTCCCTATGTCCCTATGTCCCTTTGTATGCTTAAATCTTTAAAACTACGCAACGGATTTTGATGCGGTTTTTTTTAATAGATAGAGTGAATCAAGAGGAAGTTTATATGTATAATACATGCGTAATATACCGTGCGAAGCCGGGGCGGGTCGCTAGTTTATAATATTAGTAGGATTTCCACTCTATAAAGTTGTTTTCCTCAATGCCCTACATTTAATAGTAAATTTTCATACAGTAAAAAATTGACAACACACGATCAAGAACATAAGACCCTTGACTCCCTACAACGCCTTCCAAGGTACGGGTCAACTTATGGTGGCGTTCCTAACATTCAAATGTCTTGCTCACTCACTCTTGCGGGTTTGAAACGGCCGAAAGGGAGACGGCAATACAAAGCCGAATGACATTCTAAGCTCAGCTGTACTCTCAAGAGAAGTTACTGTTTTCGGAGATAATGTTATAATATAAACAACTACAAATAGATGTTGGGTTATCAATAGGTCTTGGACTTGTCTGCTGTATTTTTGGTAGACAAGGGGGCAATTCTTGACCGTTACCTTCATAGTGCTGCCAGCTACCAGTCGATACTTTATCGATTATTTCTAAACGACAATGAAAATTAGAACACATAGAAAAATCCGAAAAGTAAAGCTATGGCCGGCAATCGAATCCGGATCCTCGTCATTCCGTGACGCGTGCTATACCCTACACCACCCATAGCAGGTGAGTAAGCCTTCGAATTTTTCTATCCGTTACCAACTGTCACGTGACCTTGTTACTATGCGTCTATATATTTGTCGCTAAGCGTCATCTGTTTGAATGTTGTGTTTGTACGACTTTATCGATAGTTCGAGCAAAAAGTTTGTGAGCTATATAAATCAAGCTAAACGTAGCTTCTAGGTCTTGTTACCTTAGGCTCTGTCTACCCCGTAAGGAATAAAGACGTGATTTATGTATGCATATATGCTACGAGCACTACATAGTATAAAACAAAGTCGCTTTCCGTTGTCTGTCTGTCTGTCCCTAAGCTATTTATGCTTTATCATTAATTTTGATGCGGTTTTTTAAATAGAGTGATTCAAGAGGAAGTTTTATATGTTTAATTCTACGCAGACGAAGTCGCGAACAGAAGCTAGTGCCGAGATAAAAACACCTGCATTCTAGTTCCATTTGCAGAGCAAAATTTTAATGGAAAAAATCAAACGTCAATAACGTCACGTCGTCGTAACGTCGTATGTTTTCTTTCTTTTTTTCTTTCAATAATTAGAACGTTGAATTTTATCGACTATTAAGTTACAAAGTGCATCTTCCGCCGAACCGAGGCCGAGATGAACCGTCTGCTCGTTTGCCCCCTCTTATATATATAAAAAAAAAAAAAAAAAAAAAAAAAAAAACTTCATTTCTTTATTAACAACTAGCTGATGCCCGGGGATTCAACCCAGCTGCATTTTTTTTCCAAATTTCATTTTGATACAAACCTTGTCCAAACAGTAACTGTTGACGAGCGAACTTAAAAACACGCTTGGTGGATTACAGGGGTTTAATCAATCACATAAAATAAACACATTAATAAATATACAACTAGGAGCCTAGTGAACCGTTACAATCTGACAACGCAACTGCTGTAAAAGTCCATGTCGTTGTCAGTCAAGGTATTTTTAAGAATCGAACAAGAATACGAGTAAAAGATAAATATATGCTAGAAGGAGGCTGTAACCCAGCCAGTCGCCAACAGTAACAAACACCACAAAAAATAACTATCTTATTCAGTGCAGTGCAGTCGTTTGGAAATTATGCGCGTACATACATTTCGACGATTCATTTTTATTTATATAGATGAAAACTCAAATACACAAGCAAAAAAATTATAACAATACATATACTTTAAGAAAAAAACACAAATAAAATTAACTTCATATAAATAAACCTGTCATTGTATGACGGTTAACGGTTAATGTCTGCTTAGATATTTAAAAGTACGCAATGGATTTTGATGTGGTTTTTTTAATAGATAGAGTGATTCATGAGCAAGGTTTATATGTATAATACGCAGCCGAAATCGTGGGCAGAAGCTAGTAAATAGCTAGTAAATAAACAACTGTCATTGCAATCGAGGTGAAATGCGGCAAAAAAAAATCAAGATAGAGAACGCGTTAGTTAAATACACGAGCGAGGTGGAATGCGAAACTACAGCGACTGAAATAATAAACGACTAACTGTGACACAACTCAGTATGCTTAGTGTAAGTTTCCGATCACAGAACAAGTCACGAACGCGTTTGCGTTAAAATGTCAAATACTATGGGAACAGTTTGTTTCCTTTTCGATCTGCAAGTGGCGCTGGCAATTTTTCCATAGTGATTGAGTTGAGACGTTTACGTGAACGCGTTCGAGACGTTTTGTTCGTGTGAAAACTTACACTAGAAGCTCTGTAATCTGTAATTAATGCGATCGAGGTGAAAAGCGCTGCAAGGAATTTAATTTGGTGTCCTACCATTTGACCTAGAAGTTATTGACAAAAGCATCATTTTACAAAATGATCATTTGACAAAACTTAAATATCTGATAAACCGTGAACTTTTTTAAAATCAAATAACCTTTATGCGTGGCCCACATTAGGTTAGGTTAGGTTTGTTTTATAAGTTTTTAAAAAAGTTTACGGTTTATCAGATACTAGCGACCCACCCCGGCTTCGCACGGCATATTATGCATGTATTATACATATAAACCTTCATCTTGATTCACTCTATCTATTAAAAAAACCGCATCAAAATCCGTTGCGTAGTTTTAAAGATTTAAGCACACATAGGGACATAGGGACAGAGAAAGCGACTTTGTTTTATACTATGCAGTGTTTTTCTATCCCTCTCTCAACTATGAAAATAGCGAGCAAACTATAAATCCACGGCCGACGTTACCAGGGACGCATGGGTAGCATGTGGTCGCGAATTACTTTCACTGCGCGGGCACCGACCGGCAGGGGCGAATGACCGGTCGCCGATCGCGCGCCATTCAGTAAACTGTTTACACAGATGCCCCGAAACGCGTTGCGTCACTACTTCCGCGCGATCCGGGCGACATCTAGTTTCGGGTGTGTGTACTGTTGCGAAGTTTGACGTAAGGTTAGGTCACGTCTGGCCCCTACTTCAAAAATTAAAGGAAGAAATGAAAAAATCGTTTATTTAAGAGAAAATCGATATGAAAAAACAAAAGTGTTTAGGGGTGGCAAAAGGAGCGGACTCAGCATTTTTGTTGCGAGTGCAAGGATATGCTTTCATCTGCGCAGCGCTGGTTTTCAGGCCAAAAAATTGACGTTCCAAATTAGAAATCCGATATCAGTTCTGTACACTACTACATACAACAGGTAATTTCCTTAAGTTTTTCACCTATAGCGTAGCCTATAGGCTGGACATCTTTTTATTGAGAAACACTTTTCAAAAATCGGTAACTGGAAAATATAAAAGCATAACAAAACAAATCACAATAATCCACACATTTTTATATTGTAACTTGCTGTTAGCCTTTAGGTTGGATTACACTTTGTTAAGTAGCATGTTAGGTGAAAAGCAATTAGTAAAAACGTGTATACGGCGATAATACTAGGAATCATGTTATAGACGATGCTAGCAACCCTTATTCTTACCATAAAGCGGGCAGCACACTTCCACCGACGTGGTATAAAATAACGCACCGATTTCTGAGTACGTTTGGTTAGTGTCAGTTTTATTAAAGTGATAACTTCTTATGGGAGGGTAAACCGCTTCGTAACGTAACGCGTTACGGCGCCAGTCCGTCTAGCTTCCCTTTCTCGGACGCATACGGCAGCGGTAGGCGGGCTCTTCCTCTCACTCTAACCACAGCGCTAGACGTATTTCGGACAGACGCTTCTCCCTCTCTCTACTCAGTGTTTAGTGTGCGATAGACAATATACTGTTAGTAACTTAGATTAATTTAAGTTATCACTTCTGTCAGGCGTCACGAGACGCACACGTTTCTTTTTTTAAATAGACTCCAACTATGTCAAAGAGGTCTCGGGTCAATATCTATATTCATTGTTGATCTTTCAAACACATCTCTTACAAGTCTTTGTTAATGTTACATACTATTTTTGTAAAGTTCGTCAACACATCGGCACGTGTACCTAGATGTAGATGACAACGTTTAGCGCGTGTTTCAGCCTCTAGTGCAAGTTTTCGCATATAAAAACGTCTCGAACGCGTTCACGTAAACGTCTCAATTACTATGGAATAATTGGCAGCGCCACTTGCTGATCAAAACGGCAACAAACTGTTCTCATAGTATTTGACATTTTAACGCAAACGCATCCGAGACGTATTTTGTGACAGAAAACTTACACAAAGCATACTGAGCCTCTAGTGTAAGTTTTCGCATATAAAAACGCCTCGAACGCGTTCACGTAATCGTCTCAATTACTATTGACAAAGTTTGACAAGACATTTGTCAAACTATATTAAAAACTCGTTTTTGCCCGCGAGATCGTCGGCGTAGAATTAGGCTTGAGAGTATATTCTACAATAATTATTTACGTTGCGACTCTACCTTTAACATGTTTATCGTTATACCGCGGGAACTATGCAATTTTCCGGGATAAAAAGTAGCCTATGTTGTAATCTATCTCCGTTATAAATTTGATCCAAATCCGTCCAGTCGTTTCGGCGTAAATAATGAACAAACAGACTAACTCACTCACATCCTCACTCACTTTCGTATTTATAACATTAGTAGGATAAAGACTAACCCCCTTATTCATAAACGCTCTATAGGTTTCTGCTAACTTAACAATCGTTTGTCCTTATCTGTCACTTTGACATTACCTTTCACAGATAAGGACAAACGATTACCAAAACGCTGCATACTTTTACTTTATTACGCTCGCGGTCACATTTCGCTTTTATCAGATCGTCAGCGTGACGTTCGGTAAACCAAATAGAGATGACGCTGTGTATTCAACAATTGCAAGTAAAAGTTTATTAAAAAAGCGTGCGTGTCAGTGTACTTGGAGTCTTGGATGCCAAAGGCACGCCCCAGCCATCGTGGCTAAGTCACGCAACTATTGTTTTACCCCCACATTGTTGTTACATGCCGGTCAATGTTTCATTTTTTTTTTATGAAAAAGGCAAAGGCATTTAGCTCATACAGCCATTTGATGTATTCAATTTTTTTTAATATATAGCTCCGTCGATACTCTCGATGTTTCCTCGAATGTCGAGGTTAAAGACACTACCTGCAGCCTGTGGGCTCTTGGAAAGCCATTCGGATCTTTCTTTGATACTTGAATCGGCCTAATGAGGGAGACAGCAAGTCAAACCCAAATGGCATCACGGCCTATACTTGTATTAATCATAATCAGCCGTTGCTCGATATACCTGATGAAATATATATTTTTTAAAACATTCCTGACACAGTGAGAGTCGAATTAGTGTTTTAATGTTGTCCTTTCAGTTCTTAATGCCTTTTATATAAAAAAATTAACGTCATTCATAAATAATGCCCCTAGCACAGATTTTTTAATGGCTTTTACATACAGGCTTTTGTGTACCTCTGAGGTAATGACAAGGCGTATTTTGCCATCGACGTAGCGACGAAACAAGACACGAGTTTAATGACGTCAAGCTGTCACATTTGACAGCTGTCACAAAATTAGTGAAGCGAGCCGCCGAAACGAAAACAAATTAGCAATCAAATCGCTATTTATGCGAATATTAAAAATTAAAACGATCCATTAAAATTGACGATTAAGAAACAAGTTTGGGCATAAACAGAGCCGTCACCGGAACAATATCTGGTTTTAAAGTAGCTTCCGTGTTGCTATACATTATTGAAAAATTAAATAACACGTAAAATCACGCCGCGATTATCATTTTTAGGGTTCCGCGCCCGAAGGTTAAAAACGGTACCCTATTACTAAGACTCCACTGTCCGTCTGTCACCAGGCTGTATCTCCAGAACAGTGATTACTAGACGATTGTAAATTTTACATACGATGTATTTCTGTTGCCACTATAAAAGCAATACTAAAAATCTATTTTTTCTTATGTCTATCTGTCTACTAAAAAAACTATACAAAATGACCTCACACTACCTTTATTTTGCTTAGGAGCAGGGACTATGTTCTTTAACATACTACTATAAAATGCTTTTTATCCATTAAATAGACGAATGAAGGTAGGGAGGCTTCTAATTCGTATCTTATTGTTCATACATTTGAAAATTCTAACACCAATACGAATTTGCTAAGTTAATTTATCTATCTATCTAAACTAATGTAAACTAATACCTTTAACGAGCAATACTTGTATACGTTTATATATAATCTGAATATTAGAAACGGCTCCAACGATGTTCATTAAATTTTGTATGCAGCGGGTTTTGGGCGATAAATCGATCTACCTACGTTTCATTTTTAGTGAACGTACCAAATAAAAACGATCAAAGCTCGAGCATCCACACTACCTAAAGACGCTAAAAGCCAAAGAAAATAACTCACATCACCGCACGCGAGGAAAGTGTGATTTTACAGATTTTTCACTATAAATCCCATAACCGCTGCGCAGGAGTCAACGACCGGCTGCGTGCGAGCAAGACAGCACGCGCCATGTGGGCGGTTATGTAATAGGTGCAATGCGAAAACGTGCATTGTGCTAAGTAGAATGCGAGCTTAGAAATTTAACCGCCGCACTCAGAGAGCCGTAGAATTATACACAAACACACAACATGTATTTGAATTGTTCTTGAAAATATTTCAGCAGGCGATTGGGTTAGGTTAATTGAACACTCTTAAAACCGGCCAAGTGCGAATCGGACTCACGCACCGAGGGTTGCGTACAAATTCGGCAAGCGACTATGAAATCTAGTGTTAGCGAGCGCTACCTCCTGAAAGGTGATTTTATATTGGTTACTTGCATAGACAGACATAAAAAAATATTGTTTCTAGTATTTGTAGTAGCGGCAACAGAAATACATCAACTGTGTAAATTTCAACTGTCTTGCCATCACGGTTCATGAGATACAGCCAGTAGGCTTATTGTCTAACTCGCTCGCAATCGCCATCTTGTTCATTTTGACAGTTCATGTATGGGCTGACAATTGGCATCGGAATCGGCTAGCTGTCACATTCATACAAGAACTGTCAAAATGAACACGATGGCGATTGCGAGCGAGTTAGGCAATAAGCCTACTGGTGACAGACGGACGGACGGACAGCGAGGTCTTAGTGATTGTTGTGATTTTCGCCGTCATTTTGATTCAAATTAAGTAGTTTTTAAATAAATTTAAATAACAATTTAAATAAATCGTGAAAAGATATACAGCGTGTTAAAACTAACCAAGGAAAGAAAAACCATAATGCATAATTGCTTCTCTTCCCGCGCACGTAAAGGCCTATCGAGGGTTGGCGAAAGTCTTAGGAATCATGTTATAGGCGATGCTAGCAACCCATCAATATTTTGATTTCCCAGTGTGTATGTTTGTTCTTTCTTCACGCTGAAACGTCCGAACAGATTTGAATCAAATTTGAAAAGATAGCTGGTACAGTTGCCGGCAAACATCTTGAGCATGACTTTGAATGCGCAGAAGTGAATTTAGCGTCTCTTTGGTATAAAAGTACATGCGCGAACTTACCCCTTCCACGTCGTTCTTTTGCTCAAGAAGTATGTATGTATGTAAACTCTTTACTCTCGAGTGTTGCCATACATACTTCCGTATATTTGGCAGCTTGTTTGTGAAGTGCTTGCCACTGGCGTTCGTGTCGCCACAGTGTATGTGTTTTATTTTTGTCTTTAGTCTTTAAATTTATCTGGGTCCCACTGAAAAACAGCGTTGCGGTCTGCCGCAACATTATGCTGAGTGGGGCCCATTTTACACCATATCGGTACTATTCTTAAGTATATTGTATTTCCTATATTTTTAGGATTGACAAATACTGAGATACATAAGTTGGCCGTAAGCTATAAAACATAGGCTACTTCTATCCCGGATAATTGAAGTTCCCGTGGGATAACGATAAATGTATTCTTTGCAGACGAAGTCGCGGGCAACAGCTAGTCTGTAATATCCAAACCTAATTTATAACTGGCTAGGAACATGTGTTTGCAACTGATTGTCAGCCAATGAGAGCGCCCGACGAAAATGGCGGGAAAGCGAGTGCAGCTGGCTGATTTGCGCAACTCTATAATTGTCTATTCCTTACAATTAACATTATCTGTGGCGCATTGTGCCGCTAAAGGGTGTTCCATTTTTGAATTTCGCTACCACAGAACACATAGAACGAGGTTGACGTCGAATTTGTTTCTAGTTTGAATGAGGTGAAATTAATTTTATGTGATAGAGAAATATTTGTTCACGATTAATATCTATGTATATGAAAAACGGGTAATAAATTGAGAACGTACGTTAAAAAACGGTGACGTTACGGAATCGCAACTAAATGTATGAAGAAACTGTGAGAAAACGTGACGCATACGACACGTCACTGCGTGTACGCGGCGGTTTGGTCGCACCCTAATAGATTCCTTAGATTTTCGCGCATTATAGATGGGTTTTTACGTGCGCGGGAAAAAGCAGCTTGTACATTGTATGTATTTCCTTTACTCCCATTACAATGCATATATCCATATGATTATATGCTTAGTTCCATTTGTAATCTACTATACGTATAATACTTACATTATGTTTATGCTAATATGTTTACACATATACGGATCAAAGTTGAAGGCTCAAGTGTAGATACAGTTGGCCTTTGCATTTTTTTAACCCCTGACGTTATACAGGCTGTTAAAAAACAATCAAATCGGCATTCTGTAAAAATAATTATTATAGTCTATTGGGTGGAAAGAGGAATCAAGACAGTGATGCGTTGCTAGCCGCATCGCCTGTAACTGGCGTTGAAAATTTCGGAAAAAACAAATTATTTTTTTCCTTTCTTTTTGTTTTTACGAAAAAAACTACAAAGCGTAACGACACAACTGTGACAACTGAACTGAACTGACACCGATGTCAATGGCAAAGTAAGTCTATAATCATTCACCTATCCCACCAGTATTAAGAAATTTAACCGATTGAAAACTGTTTAAATAGTTTTTTTAGTTTTTTTCGGAAAAATTGATGCGGAAAATTTCAAGGATTATTTACGTAAAAATCCGAAAAAAAAACGAGCCGTTTGGAAGGAAACGGGATTTTTTCCGGAAATTTTCAACACTACCGAAAACATGATTTCTAAGATCGCCGTTCCCTCGATGGGCTTTTACACGAGAAGAGAAGCAACTGGTACATTCTATGTTTATTCTTTGCTCTCAGACCAACATGGAAGAAATTATTTATTATTTACAAAATATTATGATTATTTGCAAACTTTTTTTTATAATGGTAACCCTGTCTTGTATAATGGGTCAGGCGCGCTAGGTCGGACATTGCACGCGACTCGAGTCAGACGTGGGCATCGACCTTTGGTGGGGGGGGGGAGGCCACCCAAGCGCTAAGCTTCTAGGTCCACGCGGGGATGACGTAGCGTGACGTCATAAATTCGCGCCACGGAATCGCGATTCCGGTGTTGCCAGTTAATAAATTAAATTTAGTCAGAAAAATATATTTAGAGGCAAAAGGTGTTGCCAGACTCCAAGTTAAGGCCCATTTAGACACAAGAATTGCAAATTCAACCGATCTGTCAAACTTTGCAATGTAACCATAATATACTACATACATACATACATAAATAAAAAAAATATATAGTGAGGAGCAATAATTTGGGCCACGCTTGTATGCAGGTATTTTTGTATGGTGGCCAGGTCGAGCCAATGAGTATATTTAAAAGAAGAATAATGATTCTGGAATCATGGCTACCTACTAATACAAGCCTAGCACAGATAGTCTCATTTCTAGTTGCAATATGCTAATGACTTTGTGCGAATACCTAATTAATTTTTCAGCAACTTAAAAAAAAACAAGAACTTTTCGAGCTTCGCCGCATATTAAAAAAATTATTAAAGGATTGCTCCGACAATTAACAAATGCACTCGGCGACAGATAACGATTCATTTTTATTTATTTACATTAATAATTATTTCGTTCCATAAATTTAACCGGTGAGTAGTTAAGTGAACTCATTATTCTTTAGACAGGTATGATTTTATTAACTAACCAATTTATTTATTTTTTCCTTTTGAATACCCACAATCAGTTGCAAGACTATAATCAGATTATTACGGAGTGTGGATGATGCTTCCAGAATATGAGGGCCGTTCCCCTAACTTCCATTAATATCCAGCACATCAGCTCCTTTATATAAGCCAATCTTTTATCAATATCGAAACAGAAATTAAAAACTTTTGTGGATTGTATAAATTTTTTATGCTACTAAAAATGCGAGTTTATTCAAATCATGACAATGCAAATTGCTCAGTCAATGGAAATTAAATACGTTATTTAATATGCCTTGCTAACTTTACTCCGCACAGTCTATCTCTTTCATAGAAGGTAATTTAGAAGAGGACAGGCGAACTAATCCGAATAGAAAAAAAAACTAATCCGATGATTTTATAAACAGGAGATAAGCTTGGACAAACATTGCTTGGCTTAGAAAATCATGTTTTAAAATAGGCATTTTATCATGGTACGAATATTAACAAGGTCATCTACATGACAATGAATATTTAACAATAAAAACCTTTACTTTCACGCTTTTTCAATGACTTTTGTGGCATTCTACCTAAGCCAAGAAAATTAAAAAGTAATTACAAGAACAATGTTAAAATTAATAACACTGGCTGAAAAATCACTAATAAAGGCCATAAAAAAGAAAAAAAAAACTGAAATGGTGGTCTAAATCTTGATATCAATGACGTAGAGTATAGCAATCAATCAGAAAGCGGCATTGAAAACACGGTTGATTTGTCCAGCATCGGACATGCGCATCATGCGCAGTCAACGTAAACATAACCTCAAAACCTTACCTTCATATTTCGCAAAACGAAGTCTGTTTTTCTCCTCTAAAGCCTGCTGAGTCGCTAATTTTTGTGCCAGTTTCCTCTCTTCCCGTTCCATTGCTTCTTTCCTTTGGCCGACGGCTAAAATCGTTTTAGTTTCTACCAAAGACGACTCGTACTGCTGCAAGTTTTCAAATAAAGGGGCATCTGGTACTGGCAGCATGATTCTCTCGGAGTACAGGGCCTTCATAGGCTTAAAGTTGTCACTATAAGCACCTATTTCAGACTCGGAGGTTGAGCTGTCTTCAGCTTCAGATTTATAATCGGTTGTAATTTTCATTTTCACACCACTAGGACCCGGTTTTGACTCCGAATCGCTAGAGCCTGAATACCTATCTTCAGCCATAGCACGACTAGACTATACGTGATGTTTTTACAGTTTTACAAGCGAAATTAAGTGCGCCGGTCAGTGGATCAAAAATCAATAAGGTCACTTCACTTCGTTTTCTGCTGTCAAATTGAAAATACTAAACAAAAGTTGCGTTTCGATCACGCATGCCACTTCGGATTTTACGTAGATTAGAATTGTATTTCTTAATCAGTATGATAATTAAGCTTCGACTTTACAAAAAAAAAATGCAATACTTTATTTATACAAAAATAATAGATACTGTAAGACTGTTACAAAATCGTTAGGTCATAATGAAATAAACAAAAAGTTGTGTGGTTGAACGAAACGCAGTGTCTGCGTTCCGTTCCGCGCAATTTTGTTTTAGAACATTTTTTTTACTAAACGCGATAATGATAATTTATAATGAAGTGGATGAAATAGAATCTTAAAGTCAAATGGTTGCTTAAGTGCATTTTTTATTGATATAACGACCATAATGATCTCGTGATAGAATGTTGAAGGCTCTTCCTCAAGCCACATTCATAAATAGTTAAGTAGTTAGGTAATCCGCGCTTAATTGTTAGTTACACTTTATAATATTGACAAACTACTTATGACAAATAAAAATGAAATAAATTAAATTTCATTTTATAAAGTATGATTCTTTCTCATTTTTATTTTTATTATTTTGTTAGCGCTACAAATTACAACTTGCATTATGATTGCACGCATTAAAATAAAAACAAAAACAAGTTATAAGTATAACTAGAGCATCGACACTATCAAGAATGAGTCTTATCTTTCCGCGATAAAGTCTGAATCAACTCGATGATTTGAGTGTTGTAATTTCTAATATTGTATAACCGTCGCGTGTGCAAGGTCTTTGCCATGTTGTAGGAAGTTGAATCAAGGCCCAAGTCATCGGGCTAAAGTCCATAAATCAACTGTAATATTGCCGAGACTTTTCCTTAACTAGTTTCACTTTAATGATACAAAACGGGTCGTACCTATGCAGCGCCATCTACCGTCCGATAGCAGAACTAAAACTTCTCACTTTTGCTTTTCGAACTATAAATTCTAGTACATCTATTAAATTGCCTTATATGTACATAATACGCAATATTTTTAATGTTAAATTATTTTTCGTAACCTTGAACGTAATGATGCCCCCTATACTATAGCTATCGAGATAAAATGTGGATACATAATGTTCACGATCTAACCAAGTGGATATTTCCATACAATCTTACGCGGTAGAAATTATCTCAGTGATAATGAACTATCTCGTAATTTTTACTGCGGGTCTAAAGAATTGTTAAGTTTTCATGCATTTTAATGGCTGTATCATAATTCGATGAATAATGCAGTTTGCATAAATATGCAGCTATTACATTACGTGAACGCGTTATATCATTTAAAATTTACAATGTGATGCGTTTTGATTTATTATTATTAAGTTTAGAAAGCGTCCAAGGAGAATAAAACTATTTACCTTTAATTTCCAAATTGAGGCAGCAGCCACAGCCAAGTGTAATAAAAAAAAGAATCAATAAGAACGTTCTGAAAATCATTCTAAGGACTTTGATATACTTTTAAAAAAATATTGCAATACCACGATAACACGTGCAGGTAGTCAAAACTGGAACTAACGCCCTTCCATACGAGGTTGCACACATTCGCGTAGACGACAGCGACACTGTATCAGCCAGATAGTTTCGCACACTAACACGCACTGGCAGCGAAGAAAGTGCACTAGGAAACGTTTAGAAAACAAAAGTAGTTTTTTTAGCGCCAATTATAGTGAAAGAGCGTTGGCATTGTTCGCGTTTTTTATCTGTGCCTTGTTCGTAGTGTTGCCAGCCTTCCGTGCATTGTTTTTTTTTTAATTCTCCACGTAGGTATTGCGTTGATGTTACGATTGTTGCGAGAGTGATTAATTCTAGTTTTTGCGCTGATGGAATAGCTTAACCAATTGGCTCGTAGGTATTTTGATTAACTTTTTCTTTGCCCGGGGCACAAACGATGATTGAGGCAAGTCTGGATAAATTAACTAGAGTTCAATAGCATGACTGTATTCTTCTAATCAACAATAACTTTCATTATTCACCTCTAAATGAAAATTTAAATTTATTAAGCAATTTCTTCAAGTCATTATTCATTTTAAAATTTAGAACAATAAACAAGATTAGGTATAACTACACAACTTTATTAATATTAAAAATAGTTCTCTGCTACATAAATAAAACTTCGAAACTAGTTACCAAAATACCTAAGAAAAACGGAACTTTAATGCAATAAACTTTAAAAAATACCAGATCTAATTCACTTGACATTGCCTTCCGTAGCCTATTTCTTACGCTGACACTTCTTACCTAGCGCAAAGAGATAAAAAACAATCCAAAATTATCCTGACCTTTGAAAACAGTATTTTCCAACGTCGACATAAATTTGGCATCCCTTTTTAAAATTAGACTGAAGAAAAGGAGAAATATATTATTTACATCAACAATGTACTCGTAAACCTCTTAAATGTCAACAATGGACGAGATAAAATCGCGAGGACTCATTACTCTAAAGCTACCTACCTGCATGCTTATTACGTAACTCGCTCGCAATCGCCATCGTGTTCATTGTGACAGTTCTTGTATGAATGTGACAGCTAGCTGATTCCGATGCCAATTGTCAGCCCATACACGAACTGTCAAAATGAACACGATGGTGATCGCGAGCGAGTTACGTAATAAGCTAGCTGAACATGGCAACACTTTTGTGTGATCAATTTCAAATTTTTGTCCGTTTCCTTTTCGGTTGTCACTGCCTCAGGATAATCAGGTTAAATTATAGTTCAGTTTAAAAAGTCCTCTTGTTTCATAATCGTTTCTTTCCAACTGGAGTTGAAAAGGGACAGACGATGGTCTCTGTTTATCATTATCAATGTGCTTCTCCCTTGTCCACAGATATGCGCGCACGCATGCGGGCGTCGCGCGGGCTCATCCAGAACATCGCCAGGTGAACTCGGCGCATTGCATGACTCATTATAACCGTAATTACTTTAGGCTTAGTTTCAAAACTACGCAAATCGTCAGCCACGAATCGAGGGGCTAGTAAAAGGCTGCCCAACCCGCCCGTTTTTAAATTGCCCGCGCAAGCCTGTAAACACCCGTCTATTATTTAAGCTAGATACTGAAATGACATTACCTGTGTTGCCTGATTTTTTGCAATTCAAAAATAGTGATGTTCCACAAGGCACTATCGAAAATTAACGATAAATTAAATTGAGTATATATTTTTGTACGTATAAGCTAGTGTAATAAAATAATAAACCTTTAAATTTTCTTGATTATGATAATCGTATTTTCGTCTTTATATTTTAACCAAACCACTTGTATCTAAAGAAAGAAAAGAAAGAAAAAAGTTTATTTATGACAATCACATATTAAATAAATAAACACATCTAGACCACAAACATTGTCGATGGTTTCGAGTACACCGCTAAACAATAAAAGCATGTATCATTATTTCACAATTTGACATTTGCAATTGTCAATTTAGTATCTAGCTAAAATAAATAGACTATAGTTGAGTCAGTCGCGATCGGTCAGTGGCCGCTAGAAATATCTGAATTGTCCGTTTGGCCCGACTGATAAAAAAGTTAAGCAGCCTTGGGCTAGTAGAAGTATAGTGTCTATGGTCAAACAATATGGCAGCACTTGAATCAACGGCCACATTTTTCCTTTTTCTAAGGGGGGAGCAGCCGACGCTGCCCCCCTGGCGATGCCCTTGAAACTAAAACAGGCAAGCCATAATGATAACGTGATAGAATTTGCTAGTTACAACAAACGTTTCTTATTGACTTTTTGTTGTAATTTAACATTTATCTAATTGACATACCATCCAAAGTAGCCTAATCAATGCAAGATTTTGTATAACGATTTGAAAGTACATATATTTTTTTATAATTCTTACGACTGTTTCAGCCCTCCCCGTCTGGGATGTGTGTCGTGACGTAGAATCGGTTTAATTGTTGTCCAACGAGTAATGGACGTCGCTACGAGGTATCATTCCATTATCTCCACACTTTACACACTTGAGTTACGCCGACAAATACTCAAATAACTATTGTTACTAGTACGTATGGCACTTGTAAAATGTATCATTATCATGCTTGATAATCTATTCATTTAAAGTCATAACAACCTGGAAAATCATCCACATTTTACAGCTGAAATGAAATTAGAAACATCTTCCTAGCGTTTTTCCCGGCATTTGCCACGGCTCAGTGATCCTGGCGTCCGCTTTGACTACCTAGTCCCAAGATTTGGCGTAGGCACTAGTTTTACAGAAGCGACTGCCATCTGACCTTCCAACACAGAAGGGTAACTAAGCCCTATTGGGATTGGTCCGGTTTCCTCACAATGTTTTCCTTCACCGAAAAGCTCATGGTAAATTTTAAATGTAAGTAATTAAAATTACAATAACGCTTCAAATTAACCCTCTTTTTTTAGCCTGTACTCGTGCCCTATTATTGGGCAAAGGCCGCTCCCCTATACTAGTATAGCTCTAATAATAACCTAGTCTTGAATATTTGTTACTAAAATTAATAAAAGTTTCACTGTGTTAAAGCCAACTTATCCAAGGACAATTCGCTAATTCATATCTGAAACTTCTGAAGTCTTTGTTTAAAACTTAATTTGTGCGAAAAAGATGCATTTTATATCGCATACCTAAATGGTAGAGTGGAAGGGGAAACGCTTTATAAATAGTAATCATAGACGTTTACTTAATTTAATGTGAGTAAGAAAGCATTTCGTGACAAATCAATTGAAAAATTGAAAGCATATTGCATATTGTTTATTGTCAGATTAGTGATTACTCGAGCATGGAACGAAGAAATTAAATAATGGCCGCCAACACGCAAGTGTTAACTGTCAAACACAAATGTTGCTAGTTAATATAATTACCTATAATGAATTACCTACGCGTATTTTTATTATTTTGCTAGGCTAATAAAAAATCCACTTGTAGATGATCTTGGATTTAATCATGATCTGATCATAAAAGGGTTTATTGAATAATAATTATGTACTTATCATAGTGCATAATTAAAAACTACCTTGTAATAAAATAAAAATCTAACTTTTTTTATATATGCAATAAGGAAGGTGTAAACTTTTATCTATGAATTCAATAATAAACGTGTAGTTATTTTTATAATTTTAACCGCTAAATTAACGTAAACATTTTATTAAGAGCACTTCTCATGTTTGATTTTGAGTTTCAGTACTTTCAGTCATATTTCAAGACTTAAAAAAAACTATGCTTGCCGCTGTTAATATTTCGCAAACTGGTACCAAACTCAATTCATCGTGATTGTGACCTTTTAACAACACCTGTATATGTTTACATGTTAAGCCAGTGATGGGCAAACTACGGCCCGTGGGCCAACTCCGGCCCGCAAAGGAATTTAATGCGGCCCGCCGGCGTTCCTTCGAAATTTTGTTTAGTCACTTAATTCATGCGTCTAGTCAAGTGTCCTCTGAAATATTTGTAATTTTCTGGCACGCCATGAAAAAAGTTTGCCCACCACTGTGTTAAGCTAAAACCAAGCAGCCAAGTCTTTAACATCATGTTTTCCAAAAAAATATATAATATATACCTCTCTTCATTAACTGCTTAACTCTATGTATCTAGCTTTCTAACATTAGGTACATACCGCTTACGAAGGGGTGGTTTTTTTAAAGACATGAAGCCAACGCAACGCTCTCTATGTTCACAGGCAGCTGATGGGAGAACAGGCAGTGAGATATACCCATCCCTTTCACAAATGACGCTAACACCCGTGAACAGTGCAACAACATTGCGTGATTCAGTGACAGTGTTGTGTTGACAACGCCATCTGTGATTCAGTGTCGATAAACGTTAACGCCATCTGGCGTGTGAAAACGGCGCAAGGTGGCGGGGACGCATGCAGCGTCATTGCCTCTGGCGATGCCATTTATTGAAGATGAGTGGTGGTCAGCTGAAAATGAGGGCAGGATGGTGGACCTCTCAAATTGCCTACAGGTGAGAAGTGTTTTTGTAATGGCTGCCCTGCGAAAAGTGTGCTCAGCCTCAGTATAAAACCTAACCCCCTTATTCATAAACGCTCTATAGGCTTCTGCTAACTTAACAATCGTTTGTCCTTATCTGTGAAAGGTAAATGTTAAAGTGACAGATAAGGACAAACGATTGCTACAGAGCGTTTATTAATAAGGGGGTAATATTTAATGACCTTGACAATCGTGGCCTATTAACCTATTTATCTACATCTATATCATAAGTTCCCTACTATATGTTCAGGAACGATTAGCAAATGGCCTTCATTAACAAATCTGTCTGTGGTAGTATTATAATGTTTACATTAAAGTATCAATATCGATACTTTAATTACCTACATTCAAACTTCGAACATCTTAAATAATAAAATCTCTATGTCTGTTGTCCAGTGCCGGATTAGCCACGTAGCAAGAGTAGCAAATGCTACGGGCCCCGCGAATTTGGGGGCCCCGTGCTCCAACGCCTGTTTGACCGTAATAAAAAAATATTAATTTAGATAGGAGTGTAAAATATCTTGCATGCCTTAAACTCGAAGCCGAAGGGCCCCTTGACAGAATTTGCTACAGGCCCCGCGCTGGCTTAATCCGGCACTGCTGTTGTCTTAGAGTTTAAGGAGAATATATAAAATGTCAGTCGTTTCATTTGTTTCGAGCTTTTGAAGAACAGAAAAATAATGTTATCAATAATGTGTGTGTTATGTGTTATTTTGATGTGAAACGTTTATTGTAGAAAACTTATGATATGAATGTAGATAAAGTTATGTATGCGACTGTAAATAATTAGGCATTAAAACGTATAATCTTTGTATGAAGCCCACTCCTGTTTTAATGCCTCTCATTATGCACCAGCCACATAAATAACTATTACACAAAGACGAATTTTAATGTTACTTACATTATAGGTAACATTGTTTCCCTTATTATGAGTTGCAAAAAGTTAACCGATGTTTTTGTCGTATATTTCATATGTTCTCTGTCTAGTTATTGTCAAAATCACTAAGTAATACTTTTTTTAAACATTGTCGTCGCAAATTGCCACTAGCGCTTTTTTATATCACGAAAGCTACTGACAGTTACTTTCAAAACTTACGACTAGATGTCGCTGTCCATTCCATGCAGCTACTGACCAACAGATCGCGCTTCTTTTCTAATGTATACAACTGCAACGTTACAGGACGCTGTAGCCGCTGCGAGCGGGCAGGCGGCGGCCCAGCTCCAACAAATGGCCTCTTCCCTTGGAGAGCTGTCACAGGCGGACTTATCCAACATCGTTGGAGGCTTGACGTTAGAGAATGACGTCACAGAAGCCGCCGATCCCGACGACATATTAAAACAGCTCGGGGAGACCGCCTTCGACAACTTTGATACGTTTTTTACGGATTTGACTAATGCTACAGCGGTGCCGCCTATTGAGATTAAGGTGAGTTTGCAAATGTTTGGTTAGGCATGAATTCCGATAGATGACGCTGTAATAAACAAGCATGCGCCTGTCAAAGCAGAATCTTGGATTCAATCCAAGCTGTGGCAGTCTCAAGCTGTAGCTAGCGGGATATAGGAAATGATGTCGAAATTACATCTGAAATGCATCATGAGCTTTTTGACCATTATTTTGAGGAAATCGGAAACTACAGCCCAAGTCCTTTCATTATAAAATGAAGCCTGTGAAGGACTAATAGTGAAACGTATATAGTCTGGTGACGATTTTCTACTATAGCATTTTTTTCTACATCATCATATTTTTCACAATCATGCTAGACGTGTCCTTTAGGTCTTGTTACCTTGCTCTGTCTACTCCGTAACGAATAAATAAATAAAATAAATATAAATCATTTATTTCAGTCCATATAATGTTAGTAGTACAATCTTACATAATACTTGTTAGTTTAATTTTAGTAGTTAGAATAAAGACGTGAAAAATAATTATTTTATTGGACGACCGGATGGCCTAGTGGTTAGAGAACCTGACTATGAAGCTTGAGGTTCCGGGTTCGATCCCCGGTCGGGGCAGATATTTGTATGAAAATACGAATGTCTGTTCTCGAGTCTTGGATGTTTAATATGTATTTAAGTATGTATTTATCTATATAAGTATGTTTATCCGTTGTCTAGTGCCCATATTACAAGCTTTGCTTAGTTTGGGGCTAGGTCAATTGGTGTCAATTGTCCCAAGATATTTATTTATTTATTTATTTATTTATTCTAAGCATGTTTTATTAAAAACAAATATTTCACTATTTTAATTCTCAAAATTAACCCACTAATTTTCGTTTTCAGCAAGAAGAGAACAACAATATCTCTTCGCCCAGCTCTAGCAACCTCCAGAACTCGTACTACCAACCTAACCAACTGCTCCCCAACAACGGGCAGCAGCGGTTGCAGCAGCTCCTTCGTTCCGGCAGCGGCATCAATAATCGCTACAACATCGCGTCGGCCAACCCGCTCCTAGCTGAGAAGTTAGCAGCGACATCTAGCGGCATAAAGCAAGAACCACTCAGCTCGGAATATAATGGTACGAGTATGAATTATGGCAACGGTTCGCGGCGGGTGCCGTCGGGAAAGCCGCAAGTGCATGACGCTGGCGGCGGTAAAGGTAGGTGTAGTAATTTAGTAGATAGTTTTAGAACTATTTGGGGCATACCTCTACGTATTTACTTAAATCTACCCATCTCTAGGTTCAACTGTTTCATTAACATTATTATTAAAGATCTCCGACATTCCACCAAGTAGATGTAGATTGACAAAAGCGCACTCTAGCGGCGAGTGGCGGAACTAGCACGCCGTGGCGACATATTGCGAGTTGAGTTAGTACGTAGTTACATAACATTTAGCTAGGTGGCGCTAGTAAAGAAACCATGACGGGTAACAGATGTAAAAAACCTTATCTCGGCTTTATTTAGTAATTTTTAAGCCTTTATCGATATTAATCTAATTAAAGGAGATAAAATATAATAAGCTTTATAGTAATACCTACTTCATAATTATAATAACTGCTCACAACGGCTTTGAAGATTATTTATTTCGTAAATGATTACAAAAGTAGTAGATCACAAATATTAACTAAAGCTACCTTAAAAATAACAATAAAAATAAAACTTACGCTAAAAATTAAGATAATAATTAGAAGTCTTTAAAATTACCAAGGTTATTTTCCGGTTTTTTTAAAGTACCTATTACCGCGCCTTGGCAACGATATGTACGGACACGGAAAACGTAACTAGAGAAAGATTATAAAAATCCACTTGCAATTTAGTTTAGTTTAATGCCGGAGACACGAAGATCAAAATGAAGTGCCACTTTTAAAATTGCAGTCGAAAATTACGTCTTGGAAAAGTGCTCAAAAATCGGTCTAAGATTACTTTGTCTTCCGCAGCTACTCAACAACAGATGTCGCCAGTAGTATCCTTTCTCACAATCAAACGCTACAAACTTTTCCGTGCACTCGCATTTGGCGCTACCGTCTTCATTTTCCATTGAAAACAGCCCGAAGATTTTAGTTCCATTTTTCGACACAAGTTTTTACAAGTTTGTGGTAGTAAATTGCACTCGCTCGGATGCAGTTGCAATCTGCCATTGCTTTCGATTTCCACACGAGGAAGTGATTTTCTATTACGAACCGCTTTTACCGTCGTAGAAAGTATGGCCGCCATTTTATAGGCGAAACTATTACTAGCTCGAAATGGTG
The DNA here is from genome assembly GCA_963854515.1 of Pandemis heparana. NCBI lineage: Eukaryota > Metazoa > Arthropoda > Insecta > Lepidoptera > Tortricidae > Pandemis > Pandemis heparana. The sequence goes on from OY978006.1 coordinate 34,396,174, forward strand.
TCGGAATGAAAATGAACACTAAACTTTTAAATACAGGTTATCTTAAAATTGTTCAGGAATATTTCAGCAGTTTGTTGGGTTGGTACTAAATAGCCCTGTAAATGTTTATCAGGATTTCTGAACCATAGTTGACAGATGGTTCCATATTGATCATGTTCAAAGTGAACCGCGTTGTCGGAACTGTAAATTTTGATCAAAATTTTAAATGAAAAATCTTTGTAAGACAATCGAAATATTCCGGGAAAAAACTGTAAGGTTTTGTAGATCTGTGTCTGAATATATACCTACAGTTCCTGAACACATAAAAACTATATCAGAAGAGGATGTATCCAAGCTTGAAGTTAAGCATACACTAGCGTCTGCCCGCGACTTCGTCTGCGTAGAATTATACATATAAACCTTCCTCTTGAGTCACTCTATCTATTAAAAAAACCGCATCAAAATCCGTTGCGTAGTTTTAAAGATATAAGCATACATAGGGACAGGCAGCGGAAAGCGACTCTGTTTTATACTATGTACCTAGTGATACATAAATCACGTCTTTATCCCTTACGGAGTAGACAGGACCTGAGGTAACAAGACTTAAAGGCCACGTTTAGCATGATTGTGGGCGTATAGGTGTAAAGGGGAATCATAATAGTGATGGGTTGCTAGCATTGCCTAAAACATGACTCCATAATATTTGTGCTTGCCGTTTATTCATTAGCAGTATAATTCTGCGTAGCCTGTCATAATTACTAGAATTACTGATTCAAGTTTATTGGTTGGTAAAACGAACATGAAGTAGTGGAAAGTACGTTTACGTGGCTTTCATTTCCTTCTCTACTTTATGTTTATAATATAAAATAACAGACATATTAAATGTCCACAGAGGGGAGTTCGTTCCAACACTAATGTAAGCATGAAAGTAGAATAAATGCAGTAGAAATAAGAGCGTTAAGAAATATGAAAGGTGTATCACTGAAAGATAGAATAAGGAATAGTGTGATAAGGGAACGTGCTGGTGTGAAAGAGGATATAGTGACTAGGATAGAAAAAAGTATGCTTTGGTCACGTAGAGAGGATGAAAGAAGATTAACTAAACAGGTTTATATGGGGAGTGTGAGGTGCGTTGGGAGGGGAAGGCCTAGACGGACGTTCCGTGATCAAATTGGGGACGTTTTGGAAAAAGTCAGGTCAAGAGTACCCGAAACCGACGAGCATGTATGAAGAGATTGATGAATGTGGATGAAGCGGAGGTATGTCGGGATAGTAGCAAGTGGAACAAAGTCTCTGCCTACCCCTATGGGAAAGAGGCGTGATTGTACGTATGTTAATGTTGCTGTACAGATATTTGAGCTTATAGAGTAAGCTTTCATGTAAAAAACGTGCCGAATGCGTCCACGAAATCGTCTTAATTATTACACTAGCTTCTATCCTAACTTCGTCTCCGTAGAATTATACATAATATGAACTTTTCATTTGAATTACTCTTTCCATTAAGGCCCACTTGCAGTAAAAGATAAATCTTGATTTAGTCACTGAATCCGGTTTAAAGCATGACAGTTCCATACAATTTGACACTACTAAATCGATTTCAACACTAAACCGAGGTTTAACGGAACATTTTCCAGCAAGACAGCCTAAAAAACTGAATCAAAATCCGTTGCGTAGTCTTAAAGATCTAAACATACATAGCGATAGCGACAGACAGACAGCGGAAAGCGACTTTGTTTTATACTATTTTAGTGATGGAAGAATTGGTAGCGCCCCTTGCGGATTTTTTTATTCAAAATTTTGTCCCGCCCTTGACGCGGTTTATTTTGAACATGTATGGAAACATTACTCAAATACGATCCAAAAATGCTGAAAAACATTTACATGGCTATTTATTAGTCATAACCCAACCACTGGTTATGCTGGCCTATGGGAAAGGCTCAGAGTCGCTCAACGAGCTATGGAGAGAGCGTGCTCGGAGTTTCTTTGCGCGACAGAATCCGAAATACGGAGATTCGCCGAAGAACTAGAGTCACGGACATAACTCGAAGTGTACGTTGAAGTGGCAATGGGCAGGCCCACATCGCTCGTAGAACAGACAACAGTTGGGGGAGAAAAGTTCTCGAGTGGCGACCGCGAACCGGAAGACGCAGGCCTCCCACTAGGCCTCCCATGGCCTCCCACTAGGTAGAGCAACATCGTGATAGTTGCGGGAAACAGGAATGCAGGTGGCGAGTTGTCGTTCATTATGGTGTGCTAAGGGGGAGGCCTTTGTTCAACAGTGGACGTCTTCAGGCTGATGATGATGATGAATCCAATCGCCTGCTTTTTTTTTTATGTGAATAGGAAGGCAAACGAGCAAGTGATTCACCTGATAGTAAGCGATCACCACTGCCCATAGACACCCGCAACCCCTGAGGGATTGCAGATGCGTTGCCAACCTAGAGGACTTAGATGAAATGCCTCTTGTGCCCGTAATTTCCCCGGCTGTCTTACTCTCCGCACCGGAACACAGCAGCGCAAGCACTGCTGCTTAGCGGCAGGATTAGCGAGTAAGATGGTGGTAGCAATCCGGACGGACCTTGCACAAGACCCTACCACCCGCTGCTGGAATATTTCAGAACAATTTCAAGACAACCTGTATGCATACTTTTTTTAAAACATCATCGCCTATACGTTCCGCTGCTGGGCCTCCTCTCAGGACGAGAGGGCTTGGGCTATAGTTCCCACGCGGGCCCAGTGCGGATTGGGAACTTACCATTGAATTGCTTCGCAGATTGTGTTGTGCAGGTTGTTCACGATATTTTCCTTCACCGAAAAGCTCATGGTTAACAAATGTAATTTCGCACATAAATTACGAAGTGGTCTGTAGGCCTTGCTACCTTAGGCTACCCCGTAAAGGATTAACACGTGATTTGTGTGTATGTATGTAAATTACGAAATCAGAGGTTCGAGCCCGGGATTCGAACCAACGACCCGCTGCTTGAGAGGCCACAGTCCAAACCGCTATGCTACCACGACTTTTCAAAACATACCTTTTTATTTGTATATGTGTAACTTTTTAAACATACTAAGTAAATACTAAGTATGTCATGCGCATAAAAACTTCAAAAATGCCGCCATTTTTGTCAAACCATTAACTTGAAAAGTTGCCAGCGTAAAAAACAGCGTCAAGTGCTTCCGCTAACCCAAGATTTTGCGCCCCAGGGAGTGCAAGGTGTGTTTCTACTTACCGACAAGCCGAATATAATTATAGATTGTTTTTAACACATTCAAAAAAAGGCCGCGTCTTTAATCCTACTAAATATTATAGATGCGAAAGTTTGTGAGCCAGTGTGTATGTTTGTTCCTTCTTCACGCTGAAACGACTGGACGGATTTGAATCTTATTTGGAACGGAGATAGCTGGTACCCTAGATTAAAACGTAAACCACTTTTTGTTCCCGCGGGATAAGAATAAGAATAAGAATAATTTATTTATTTATTAATTTGATAGCGATAAACATGTCAATGGTCGTCGTAGCCTGCATGCTTATTACGTAACTCGCTCGCAATCGCCATCGTGATCATTTTGACAGTTCTTGTATGAATGTGACAGCTAGCTGATTCCGAAGCCAATTGTCAGCCCATACATGAACTATCGCTACGTCTGGATTCTTTCTAATAACAGATAGATAAAATATATTTGTGCCTGAGAACATACTACATATAGACATAGTGACAAGAGTTCAGTACAAACAATATCAGATGTAGGTTGAGAGCAAGACAGTGACTCCATTGACATTACCTCGTGTAGATTAACTTTAAAGCAAAGGAAGATATTCTATTCTGTTCTATCCATACTTCTCGGATTCTAGCGGGGATTCTTTCTTTCCCCTACAAGCCTCCACAACACCCCTTATAGCTTGCCCATACCACCATAATTCACTTTCTATGTCCCCGATCACTCCATTGGAATGCTCGGGAACCTGTTCTATTCTAACGTGAGTCGTAGTTCTATTCTAACCTTTAACTTCCTACTACAATTTCTATTCTGGTAATGCAATAATCCTCTGTCTCTCTCTCATCCTGCATCATTCTAGTAACATAAAGTTTACCTTACATGATCCTTATGTGGCCACGTTTTACTTCTTATATAGAGTATAGCTTCGCAATATACTCAATCCTTTTAGCCACATACTAGTACAATATGATCATTAGATGAACACTGATTCTTAGCTTCTATATTATCTCATTTTAGTAATAGAATACAGTAAATCGGGCTTCTGCCCAATTCCCTTTTTACATCCTCCTTTTGTCCTCTCCTTTTGAGTTCTTTCTTACTTGTCCTCCTCTCACAACGTCAAAACTCTCCCCTCATTCATTCCCTCACAGGGATGGCAGCACACAAAATACGTTCAGAAACTTTCCCGTTTTTATCGAAGCTCGCGTTCATCGCGACATGAACTGTCAAAATGAACACGATGGCGATCGCGAGCAAGTTACGTAATAAGCCTGCGGGTCGTCGCTCCATCTCTCTTGACTCTTGTTTCTAATTCTTTCTTAATTTCTGATTCGGTCCCGTAGATAAACCCCAAGCCCTCTCCATAGCTCGCGTGCGTTAGATTTTGTTTCATCAAAACATACGCTAGATGGCTCTGATCGGGAACAACTTAGTTAAGTAGGGCATTAATGTCGTGACATTCATTGCCTTGACTCCGATTGAACGCAAACAATTCCTATTAACGCGAAAATACAAGGAAATGATATTTAGGTTATTCTTCCTGTTGGAGTCACATTTGCATTTCTAAAAATGACTATCACTCGGTCAATGTTAAAGTGAGAATGTAATATAAACATACACACGTACACAAATCACGTCTTTATCCCTTACGGGGTAGACAGAGCATAAGGTAGCAAGACAAGACCTAAAGGCCACGTTTAGCAAGATTGTAGAAAATATCCTATTAATATTTGCGAAAGCTACTGACTGAGGTGTGAGTGAGTTTGTTCCTCCTTCACGCTGAAACGACTTGACGGATTTGGATCAAATTTTGAACGTAGATAGCTGGTACTCTAGATTAAAATACAGGCTACTTTTCATCCCGGAAAATTGCATAGTTCCCGCGGGATAGCGCTAAACATGCCAAAGGTCGTAGCGTAGAGTTGCAACGTAAATTTATTGCAGAAAACTATCAACATTCTTCAATCTAATTTTACGCGAAGTCGCGGGCAGAAGCTAGTCTTATCATACGCCGAAGTATTCAAGATTAAGGCGCTGTCAACAGCAAATGACCTTGAGCAGCGCCACTCTTCACACATACGGTTCGCGTGCCTGTGAGTGAAAGAGAAGAAACTATTCCGGCAGCTTGGCGCGCGTCTAAAATCTTGCAAATAAGACACAAATAAGAAGAAATAAAAAAAAATATGGATTATTTGTGAAAAATGACTCGTTAGCCGTGTAGATATGAATATGTTGACTTCATGTTTTTAATTGCAGACCCATACGTCGAAAAAATAAAGACATAGAACCGTTTAATGATGATTTTAAGACCAATCTTTGCAATTATTTTCTATCGAGCCGATTTTGTTCAATTATGTATCGAGTCCGTCTAGATTATTTGAAATATGATGAAAATTAACATTATATTTTTTTTGTATTTTTTTTGTGTGTAGTTTTTCTTAAAAAAGTGCTTAAATAACATCAATTTTAACAAAATTAGGTGTTGTCAGCCTCTTAATTACGAGACAGTGCGTTAAGAAGTGGTATATTTAAGTGGCGTATCTGAGTGCGGCGGTGCGCTCGCTTTTCATAAGCATCCGCAATCTGCGCACAACCGTGACCCGGTTCCGAGCGTGTGTTATGTCAGAGCTGGAAAGATGCGTGTGCGCCGACCGCACGGGGAGATGCTCTACTTAGTATACAACATTTGCAAATACAAATATATTTTGCTCCTGTTCCCGTTATCTTGGGGCTCTTCCAGAAATCATGTCATCGTTTATGGGGGGGTCAGCAAAATATCACGAATGATCACGTTGGGAGAGGGAGGTGTCCGAAAACACATCACGTGTAATATTTTTACACAGCAGGAAAGTCAAAAAATAACGAAAAAACTCAAGTTATTGCTGTTTTTTTAATTAACTAACTTAGAGTCGTCGCAACATAAAAGGCCCGTTTTGACATTTGTCTTCCCGACGTAACTAATGATGTCACCGTACAACTCGGTACTCGATACTCACGGTAAAACGATTCAAGTTTGCATGAGTATTTGATCGATTTAAATGTGTATTGTAAAGCGGCATTGGATTAAAGTTCTGATTAGGAAGTGAATCTTTAGTCAAACATTTTCTTCAGATGATGAAGACGAACCATTCTATTGAAATCAGTGTTGCCATTGTTTACGGCTTTGATCTCCAAGGTCATAATTTTCAGTAAAGATCACTACACAGCTGGTGAAATGCAGTGATTAATTGGTCTAAATAAAATAAATAAAACCGGCCAAGTGCGAGTCGGCCTTAAAAAAAGTATCTAGATCGATTAATTTTTTCCATAACCGATTATTAATAGTCTGTGGACAATATGAAAAAATCGTTATGCACAGCACTTAGCTGAGTGAGCGATACCCATCAATGAAAAATGCAATTACCTTCAGAACATTTCGATCGGTAAAAAATAGAGAACTTCATGGGCGTGAACTGTCAAAACGGACCTTTTAAATTGTGACGACTTTAATTCATACTAAGCCCGAAAGATACACGTGAACTTAAGGCGCTGTCAACAGCAAATGACCTTGAGCAGCGCCACTCTTCACACATACGGTTCGCGTGCCTGTGAGTGAAAGAGAAGAAACTATTCCGGCAGCTTGGCGCGCGTCTAAAATCTTGCAAATAAGACACAAATAAGAAGATATAAAAAAAAGTATGGATTATTTGTGAAATATGACTCGTTAGCCGTGTAGGTATGAATATGTTGACTTCATGTTTTTAATTGCAGACCCATACGTCGAAAAAATAAAGACATAGAACCGTTTAATGATGATTTTAAGACCAATCTTTGCAATTATTTTCTATCGAGCCGATTTTGTTCAATTATGTATCGAGTCCGTCTAGCGTGTTTGAAATATGATGAAAATTAACATTATATTTTTTTGTATTTTTTTTGTGTGTAGTTTTTCTTAAAAAAGTGCTTAAATAACATCAATTTCAACAAAATTAGGTGTCCGCCTCTTAAATGGGAGGGGGGGGGGGGTTTAGTAGGCCAAAAGCGATCACATGATTTCCGAACGAGCCTTAAGTGTCATCTATGATTCAGTCTCTATTTATGTATTAGGAAACAGACAGAGACGTCATCGTAGATAACTGACACTTTAACTGGAACTTAGCAGAGAGTGTTGAAACAGGCCCTGATTATGACGGCTAGTATGGTTTAGTGTTAGGTCAATCGGTGTCAATTATCCTAAGTTTGTTTTTAGTATGTTTATGTTTATTTGATCATTCATTAGAAAATTACGTCATCACTTAAAATTAAGCGTCAAAGAATTTGAATTGAAATTCACAACTCAAAATAAAAATGACACTTGTCATTATTTAGTTACAACTAAAATAAAATTAAAATATTTTATCAATTACTAAGGGTTTAATAAAATACAATTTATATTTATGTTTATTTGATCATTCAATATAAAATTACATCATCACTTAAAATTAAATGTCAAAGAATTTATATTGAAATCGTCAGCTCAGAATTAATATGTCAACAATTAAAAATTAAAATAATAATAGGTATAACAACAAGTAAACTAAAATAAAGATATTTTCTCCATTATGGGTCGTCATGGGTAACACACAATTTAAATTAATGTTTGGTTTAATTTATCGAGTAGAGCATCTTGCCGTCGCTCCGCTTGCGCAAGAGTTGCCTTGGGCCGGCGAGTGGCGCGAGTGCCCTTAGAAAGGTGGTTGACGTCGGCAACCCGGGACGGGACGTTGACAACTCCAAATAGACAACTCTAGCAACCATCATCGTCATCTTATAAATATAAGTTAGGCAGCGCGCGCAAATTGTGGTCACCTTCCCCTCCGCCTACCGCACGCCACCCACTGCTTACCAGATTATTGTATTGTCGTCTGACTTACTCAAGTATGCAAAATTTTAGCTGAATCATTTGAAAGATATCTGTTTTAATTTGAGATGCAAGATTCCACCCGGACAAACACTTACATAAATCCTAATAAATGCGAAAGTATGCGACGATGTGAGTGAGTGTGTATGTTTGTCCTTTCTTCACGCTGAAACGACTGGACAGATTTGGATAAAATTTGGAACACAGATAGCTGGTACCTAGATTAAGACATAGGCTACTATTTATCCAGGGAAATTGTATGATTCCCACGGGATAGCGATAAAAATGTGAAAGGTAACCTGGAGTCGCAACGGAATACTTATTGCAGAAACTATCAACATCAGTTATAAGTCTATTTCTACGCGGACGAAGACGCGGGCAGAAGCTAGTGTTAAATATAATCTATCAACTTTCCTAGTTTTAGTGTTCTTTATTGTTATTTAGTTCTTAATACACTCGGGGACGTATTTAGCGGAACACAAAACAGTGTAGGTAACTATTTTTAATTTTTTAATTTTTCTCTTGTCAAACATTAAGTATGCGTTTTGCTAACTTTTTTTTTGTGTTCCGCTAAATATGTCCCCGAGTTTAGTTTGTATTAAAACTCGCTTTTGTCTTTTGATAAAAAAAAATAACCAACTAAGTAACTAGATAATTTTTTGGCGACTTTTGACACGGAACTTGGCAATTTGGATGTTTGAGAGCTGGCAATACTAAAGCAATGTCTGAATCGCCACAGTTTCCAGTAAACGGCAATAAAACCGGGTCACGGTCGCGCGGTTAGATTCCTATACGAAAATAAATGACGGCACGAGGAAAATGATTGGTCACCGGCAGTGAAATCCACGCATCGAAACAAAGAGCCGTGGTGGCCAGAGCCTCTAGTGTAAGTTTTCGCATATAAAAACGTCTTGAACGCGTTCACGTGAACATCTCAGTTTTTTTTTTTTTTTTTTTATACTATGGAATAATTGGCAGCGCCACTTGCGGATCGAAACGGCAACAAACTGAGCCTCTAGTGTAAGTTTTGACATATAAAAACGTCTCTAATACGTTCACGTAAACGTCTCAATTACTATGGAAAAATTGGCAGCGCCACTTGCGGATCGGAACGGCAACAAACTGTTCCCGTAGTATTTGACATTTTAACGCAAACGCGGTCGAGACGTATTTTGTGACCGAAAACTTACACTGAGCATACTGGTGGTTTGACCTGTTGCTTCTCAAGCAGAGGGTCCTGGGTTCGAGACGCTCGCATCAGGCTTTTCGGAATTTAATGCGAAATTACATTTTGAAATTCGGAACGAGATATTCGGTGATGGAAAATGTCAAAGTTAAAAAAAAGTTTATTTTGCAAATAGGCCGCCAAGGGCTCTTTTACATTTTTTTTAAACTACCAGCGTATTCGGAAATACCGTCATTGCCAAGAAGAATGCGCCGCAAGAAACTTGGCAGAAAGAGATTTTTCCAGATCAAAATAAACTTACAACAATACTTAAATTCTACTTGACTTATAATACATACATTTATAAAAGGGATGTATTATCATGTATATCGTGAGAAAACTTCACCGTGAGGCAATTCAGTGGTGTGTGAAGTTCCCAATCCGCACTGGGCCCGCGTGGGAAATAAAGCCCAATCCCTCTCATCCTGAGAGGAAGCCTGTGCCCAGCAATGGGAAGTATATTGGTTGGAGATGCTGCATCGAAACAAGTTTAGAAAAAGTGAACAGCTGCTAAAGGTTGCCAGTTATTTTTGGGTCAAATATTCAAACCACATTGAGAAGTTTAGCCATCAACGGAGGTGCCGCTGACAATGCTTAAATCATCTGCCACAGATGCTGAGGCCTAGATGATGATGATGCTCCTAAGCTAAATGTAGGCAGTGTCAGTTTATATTGTGCGTTCGTGACAAAAGGATCTCGACGGACAGACAGATGGACAACGAAGTGATCTTACAAGGTTTCATTTTTCAATGAACACAAAATATTTACCTTGCTACTCCGCTACTTACGTGCAAGATAACCAAGCTTGTGCGAAATATATACGTTTTGCATGCAAGCCCTCCCACCACTACTGCCACACAAAACGCACACAAATCCCACAAACTTAATTAATCCTATCACCACACAAACACTGACGCGCGTTTCGATCCCTCTACGGGATCATTCTCAAAGTCGCATCGATTGTGCTCTGACTTTGAGAATGATCCCGTAGAGATCAGGGATGTTGAGAAACTTCGTTAGTGCGATGTAGAACAATGTGACAGCTGTCACTAGAGTTGGCGCTAGCTACCCGTGCGTCGCAGTAATTATGTAGCTGTCAACTAGGTGGCGCTAGTGTCGCTACATGGTGTTCAATAAAGAGTTATTGTATTGTATTGTATTGTACGAAATACGCTAGTCTATCCTGCACAAAATTAACCTAAAATTTCCATCGCAAACAATTAGGTACCGGTGCATTTTTTAAATATTCCAATAACGAGTTGAGCACAGCGACAAGGTCCCACGTGGGCTCAATAGCCGCGTGTCAAAGGTTAGTTCAGATCTAGACATATTTACTTGATAGGAATCTTATCACAAACCTTCGTAACAAAATTCACATCGCAGCAGATAAACAGCTTACTATTTTGAAACACAAAACTAGGGCACTCATTAATTTTAATCTGGTTTCATAATAGTACATATACAGTTTGAATTATTCAGCGTTTGAATATAACATCAATAACGGGATACTAGAAAATAGTTCAATGCACTTATGCACTGTATCAGCATAATGTTTAAACTATCTTTAGGGTTCCATACAAGTTACTATGACGTCTTAAAGGTGATGATACACTAGAGTTCACTTGTGATGAGCGAGTGTTACATTAAGCTCACAAAATAAAAGAAGCGTTTTAGCAAGCAGTTCGACAAAGTTAAAAACGGCGAGTTACAAGTGAATGCTAAAGTGTATCAGCCTAATGCGATTCAATCCCAATTCAGTTTAGGTTTGCTCGCTGTCAGATCCACTAAAACATACATACATAGTATGTACTAGCTGCTGCCAGCGACTTCGTCTGCAAAGAATTCGTTTATCGCCATCCCGCGGTAACTACGCAATTTTCCGGGATAAAAAGTAGCCTATGTGCTAGTGGAGACTTTCCTCTATCTATGTGCCGAATTTCATCCAGATCCGTTGGGCCGTTCTGGCGTGATTGAGTAACAAACAAACATCCATCCATCCATCCATCCATCCATCCATCCATACTTTCGCATTTATAATATTAGTTAGATTAGATTACATACATATCGTCATGCCTCTTTCCCACAGGGGTAGGCAGAGACTACTTTGTTCCACTTGCTACGATCCCGACATACCTCTTTCGCTTCATCCACATTCATCAATCTCTTCATACATGCTCGTCGGTTTCGGGTACTCTTGACCTGGCCTTTTTCCAAAACTTCCCCAATTTGATCATGGAACGTCCGCCTAGGCCTTCCCTTCCCAACGCACCCATTCACACTTCCCGTATAAATCTGCCACTAAAAATGACAGATAAATCCTCTACTGAGTCTGATAGAAGCATTAAGACGTCATGGTTTGCCCGGAACAAAGAAATTACATAGAACCGTTGCTTCTCTGCCTGCGCAGACGGTAAAAGCCCATCGAATGGGCAAAGATCTTAGGAATCATGTTATAGGCGATACAACCGTCAATATTTTGATTCCCCTTTCCTATGTGCCCATGATCATAAATAAATAAATAAATATTATGGGACAAACTACACCAATTGACCCAGTCCCAAACTAAGCAAAGCTTGTACTATGCTATGGGTACCAGGCAAAATTAAATACTTAGGTACTTAAATACATACAATGTCCATGACTCGGGCACAAACATTCGTATTCATCATACAAATGTCTGCCCCTACCGGGATTCGAACACGGGACCTCAAGCTTCATTGTCAGGGTCACTAACCACTAGGATTTCGGTCGTCACCGTGGCTTTTAGGTCTTCTTAACGGCTCTGTCTACGCTGTAAAGGATAAAGACGTGATTTATGTATGTATGTAAGTTTTCGGTCACGGAAGACGTATTCGCGTTTGCGTTAAAACGTCAAATACTATGAGAACTGTAGCCGTTTTGATCCGCAAGTGGCGCTGCCTTTTTCCACAGTAATTAAGAGGCTCACGTGATGTACACTTAGGAATAAGTTAAAATGAGAGACGGATTGGAATAAAATATACAGAGCCTCTAGTGTAAGTTTTCGCATATGAAAACGTCTCGAACGCGTTCACTAAACGCCTCAATTACTATGGAATAATTGGCAACGCCGCTTGCGGATCGAAACGGCAGCAAACTGAGCCTCTGGTGTAATTTTTCGCATATAAAAACGTCTCGAACGCGTTCACGTAAACGTCTAAATTACTATGGAAAAATTGACAGCGCAATTTGCGGATCGAAACGGCAACAATCTGTTCCCATAGTATTTGACATTTTAACGCAAACGCTTTCGAGACGCATTTTGTGACCGAAAACTTGCCGAAAACCTACACTAAGCATACTGGTGCATTATGTTTTTTCTTTCCTCCCAGACCAGCGGCTGGGAGATAGCTTATGCACTCTGAAAAATCGGGTTTCTGTCAAACAAACACCGCGTAGCACTCCGGGAGTGCCGGCAGTGAAAACTGCACACACGCACACTCGCGCAAAAAGAAAAGAAAACAAACGACATTTGAACTTCGGTCACCTGCACACTGTTATTCCACACCTTATACCACTAGGCCTTACGCACATAACGCTATAGCGACGAAATCAACGTAGACTTCAAAAATCGAACGCCTCTAGCTTCATTCGTATTTCAAAATAAGCTTTTAGAGGATCTTGATATCCTGGTACTTGAACTCTCCCTCCGTCTTACTCCTGACCACACGGCGGCCACGACGTACAAAATCCGCGTTCTGGAATGAACATAGGCACGACGTCGTCTGTACACGCGTCAATGTGTGCGTAAAATACACAGGGCTGTCTATCGCAAAAACCTAGTACTATAAGTACTACCAATGACATAAATATAGGTACTTATAATGAAGATATGGCTTAGATGTGTGCAAATAAATGTACTTAATCGTTTTCTATTTATTTAAACTTACTTAAAACGTGTCTGTCTGTGTATTTAAGCATTATTATTTTCAATTACAACAGATGTACGACAACAAACTTAAGCGACTGATTCTGTAGTTATTTCATGTATTAATCGCGATAATTTCAGAAAGCATTAATTTTCTAATGTTTTATAAAATGAAGTAGGTAGGATAGGCTCCCGAACTTGTGACGTGCGGCCGACATACATCGCGTCGCGAGCCCTACTGGTTGCCAGCAGCTTTCCGGCAGCCTGCGCTTGAGGGGTGGGGTAACTCGAATCGGTGCGGGGCGGAGCGTGGCCATTCTGTACGTTAGTACTATTATATATTCTGTGTCCTGACGCGAGTTTAACATATTTTACCCATCCCAAAAAGCGCTCAACGCCACTAAAGAAGTTTTCACATCAAAAACTATGAAAGCTAGTTTTTTTTCTCTACATTGGACACTAAGCTTTTCCATTATGCTAATACGCTACGGTGAAAGTATGCCGCCGCTGAATTTGAGTAAACAATTGAATTTCAAATTATATTTTACATTGTGCTTAAAGAGTACTATGAGAGTATGTTTTTCAGTCTATGACGTAATGGAAAAGTTACGGTATAAACTGAAATAGACTAAAAGCCGTGGTAGTCTAGTGCAGTGGTGGGCAAACTTTTTTCATGGCGGGCCAGAAAATCACAGATATTTCAAAGAAGGGCCAAAATTATACTAAAATGCAATTTTTTTGACACATGACGCATGAACTACGTGGCTAGTCTAGCTGGCTCCTTTGCCTTCGCATCTATTATTCTATTTTATACAGCAGCACCGTCTAAATATCGTCATCCTGTGCCATAACACTCTAATTCGAAGGAACGCCGGCGGGCCGCATTAAATTCTTTCGCGGGCCGGAGTTGGCCCGCGGGCCGTAGTTTGCCCATCACTGGTCTAGTGGTTTGGCCTGTGGCCTCTCAAGCAGAGGGTCGTGGGTTCGAGTTCGGGTTCGCCCCTCTGAGTTTTTCGGAATTTATGTGCGATATTACATTTGAAATTTAGCATGAGCTTTTGAAGGAAAACATCGTGAGGGAACCTGCACACATCTGCGAATGGTGTGTGTGTTGCAAATCCGCACTGGGCCCGCGTGGGAACTATAGCCCTAGCCTTATCGTTCTGAGAGGAGGCCTGTGCCCAGCAGTGGGACGTAAGGCTGGAGATGATGAGATGAGACTTAGGGCCTATTTCACCACTCTGTTAAGTTCTAGTTAAATTAAATGTCAGTTATCTATGATGACGTCTCTGTCTGTTTCGTGGTAATAAATAGAGACGGAATCATAGATAACTGACAGTTAAGATAACAGGAACTTAACAGAGAGTGCTGGAACAAGCCCGACTCTGTCTATACCTATAAAACAGTATTGTGACTGACTGACAGACAATGCACAGCCTAAACCACTGGACCTGGGAAACTTGAAATTTGGCAAACGTAAATCTTGAGTAGGTACGTAAGGTATGTATCCCAGAGGAGCACTAAGAAGGGATCTTTTAAAATTCCCACGGGATAGGGAATAAATGAGGCTTATATTTCTCGGTAACTGTAATAAGTAGGTTAACTAGACTAATTCGGCACACATGTAGATAATAGCAACACTAAAACATGTCCTCCGGGAAAATGCGGAATTCCCGCGGGACAGAAATAAGTGCATTCAACCTCGGGGCTGTTTATAAAAATTACATATTTTCATTTGTATTAGGTACTAGCTTCTGCCCTGACTTCGTCCGCGTAGAATTAGCAATTGACATGTTTATGGCTATCCCCCGGGAACTATGCAATTTTGCGGGATAAAAAGTAGCTTATGTTTTAATCTAAGGTACCAGCTATCTTCGTTCCAAATCTTATCCAAATCCGTCCAGTCGTTTTAGCGTGAAGAAGGAACCAACATACACACTCACTCACTCACATCGTCACATCGTCACATCCTCACATCGTCACAAACTTTCGCATTTATAATATTAGTAGGATTTCAGTTATTGTCTATGCGTACGAAGTTACAAATAAAAACTTGTAAAAAAGAAGTACATCCAGTTGCTATCTCATCGGTAACTAGCCATGTGTCAAATTAAAAGGAATCCCGTTCATTAGTTAAGGTGTCAAAGCTCAACAAACAGATAGCCACTAAAAAAAACATCGTCCCACACTAAACCACTTTAAGCGATCACGCGGACAAATTCAGAACTAACTGTTCTACGTACTAAATCTCCCTTATTCATAGACGCTAGCGCCAGCGCCACCAGCATCAATTAAGTTTGTACCGCCACATGCTAAAAACTATAACACACTTTTTTGCTATAAAGTTTCACGATCTATTAACTCCGGCCGCGCCCTACGTATAAGGGCATAACCTCATTATAAGAATTTCACGGTATTTCATTAATGTGTTAGGATGTTGTTTTTTGCTTAATATTTACTTATGATTTATTAGGGATTATGGTCTGTGGTTGTATAGAACTTGATACTTTGCATGTGTTATGATTTATTTGGCAAAAAATAGGCGCCTGCGCTGCCTATGGATGGGGGAAAGTTTAAGTGTGAGTGGCGCCACTGTAGACCGACTGCTTAAATGAGTCCTCGCCCGCGCGGCGCAGGGGAGCGGGGTGGGACGACAGCGGGGGCCGAAAGGTCCCCGCGGTCGTCCCACCCCGGGCCCCAGTGCCGCGCGGGCGCGAACTCATTTTGAAAATAAATACAATAAAAAAAGATTTATTTCAGGCCAGTTAGCCCATAAAAACACAATTGAAATTGAAATTAAAATGGAAATTAAAATTAAAATTAAAATTAAAATCAAAATTAAAATTAAAATTAAAATTAAAATTAAAATCAAAATTAAAATTAAAATTAAAATTAAAATTAAAATTAAAATTAAAATTAAAATTAAAATTAAAATTAAAATTAAAATTAAAATTAAAATTAAAATTAAAATTAAAATTAAAATTAAAATTAAAATTAAAATTAAAATTAAAATTAAAATTAAAATTAGAATTAGAATTAGAATTAGAATTAGAATTAGAATTAGAATTAGAATTAGAATTAGAATTAGAATTAGAATTAAAATTAAAATTAAAATTAAAATTAAAATTAAAATAAAAATTAAAATTAAAATAAAAATTAAAATTAAAATTAAAATCAAAATTAAATTTAAGCAGTCGGTCTATAATGTATGGATACTCCAAATCCATAATACTACAGGGTGACTTATAAGTCGCGAACAGACACCAAATTTTCCGATTAGGCTGCCCAAGAGCATGGAGCTCTAGTGGTTATCGCAATAAATCAATTAATTAAACAAAATAAGAATATCAATCCCACTTATCATCATCTGGTCACCCTACTCGGCTCATACCACGTGACTTGTTTGCATTTTATACCGCGGATTTTTAAAAACTATTTATTTAATTTTTAATGTTATGACGTGTCGCAGATAGTCATTGTTAATGATATCATTATCACCAGTACCAGTTTCCAGCCAGTATTATGAAGGTTTAATTATGAAGTTAACATTTCATTTAAACGTGGGGCGACCAAAAGTTATGACAAATTATAAAATTTAACAAAATTTAATTTGGAAAAATTAAAGTTAACAGTGCAAAGTGGGTATTATGTGCAAATATATACCAAGGGTTTACGAGTTTAAGAAGTTATTTCTGTTCACGACCTAGAGGTGACCCTGTAGGGTAAATCCGACCTATAGGCAGCCTTTCAAGGCCAGTTTCGAGTTCAAACTCCCATGATATTTTTATTCGAGGATCAATTAACAAAAGCAATTCGAGTGCTCAAGTCAATAAAGAAATAAATTTTCGTTTCATTTCAAGTACAAAACTGTTTTTCGCTTGTTACTGATTGTTCATCTATTTATAACGGCTAAAAGACTCAAAAGGCTGACTATTGGTCCCGGGCTGATATCTGGTGCCTTTACCCTATCCTATAACTATAATCCTGGTTTGTCAAATTATAACATTACGAGAAAAGGTTTACAATCACTGTTTCTAGTTTAGTGTTATCCCGAATGGAGTATAGTACCTGTGGTAAGTAATTGTACCTAAAGTCTATTCATACTAGATGCTAAAATGACATTACCTGTGTTGCCTGTTTTTTGCAATTCAAAAATAGTGATGTGCCACCGCTATCGAAAGTTAAGGATAAATAAAATTTTGTATCGATTTTTGTATGTGCATGCTTGATTATGATAATCGTATTTTTTTCTTAAAATATAACATGAACAAACCTCTTGTATCCAGACCACAAACATTGTCGATGGTTTCGAGTACACCACTAAACAATAAAAGCTGGTATCATTATTTGATAATTTGACATTTGCAATTGTCAATTTAGTATCTATAGTATGAATAAATAGACTATAGAGGCAATATACGGATATAAAGGGCGTGGAAATACCGTCATCAACCATAATTCCCTGAGGTCTGCTAGTATCAGAACTTACAAACTTTCGCATTTATGATATTAGTAATATTAATATTTATTTTTCTATCGTTACAGGTAAGTTTTGTAATCTTCTAAAGTGCCGCTCCCGTATTCAAGGTAAGTTTAATTTGAACGTATTATATGTACGGTGTAAGTACCCAATTGACAACATTTCAAAAAAAAAGCATTTAAGTTTTTTTCGCGTTTATAATAGCTGGTTAAAAATTAGACTACCCGTGTTTCTCGGTTTTCCTTTGGTTCACTTAAATTCGTCGTTAATAATTTATTAAAGAAATGGTCATTAAAAAGACCGTATATACAAAGATAGGGATACTGATATCGTGAACTTAGCATGATATAAAATTAAAAAAGTAACTTTCAAACAGAACTGTCATGTCATGTCACTTGCTTTGTTTATCAACCATTCATTGTCGTTCGTTCACGAATTTGTTATTTTGCGTTTGCTGCTTTGCAATACTGTGCATGCTTTGAGTTTATTTCTATATAATGACGACCGGAAGAAAGTATCACCAAGATCCTTTAATAATTTGTATCGTCCCAAGTTGCGGAAACACGGCGTTAATGGAAAAAAATAAGCACTATAAGCACAAGAAACACAAGATACACAACACAAGATAAATTCGTCGACTTTGGGCAGATTGCGGCTATCCACTATCACTAATCAGTCAACCACTTTCATGTTATTAAAGCGTCTATCAAACCAATAATTAAATATTACGACATTTAAGAGAATTGAAAACGAGTCGTTAGAATCAAGTACCTAATCCGTCGGACTGATAAAAAATGAACATGACATTGACACCATGACAGTTCTATATTTTTTTTAATTCCTAAGGTAATAAATGGACTAACGGCACTATGAGTATATCCCTAACATTCACAATCCAACTTTTTTTACTGTTTTTCCTGAATATAAAAAAAACTACTGCATAAAAAAATCCGAAAATATTTTTACTGTAATGAGCAGTGTAAAATCTACAAACGGTATTTTCATTTTACTACCTTAGCAAATTTGAATTGTTGTCAACGTACTTAAAGAAATACTGTAGGTGTTTTATTTGTTTCAATACTACGTTCCGAGTCTTTTCATTACATTAATGTTTTTATTTTTAGAATTCCGTATCTAAAATGAATGGATATATGTCATGCACACCGTAAGAAACAAAAGTGGTCTCTCCTGTAGGCATATTAGCGACTCCGAGTCGGCAAACTTAAGGTTTATTTAAATGGGCCGAAAGTTGGCCAGGCGTCCCACACGCCGATGTAGACTTGACTTAAAAATATTGACTATAGACCCTTAACTATTCACAGGCCATGTCCACAGGAGTGACGCGAACAAAAAATGTGTACCTATGTTAAAGAGGTGTGTTAAAATATGGAAATATCGTAAAAGAGGGAGCAAAAGTGACATTAAAAGTTATAGCGGTCAAGAAATACGGAGAATATAAGAGTACTATCAAAAGAATCAAGAATTTTACTTCTTAAAGAAAATTCCAAAGCTTACTCGCCTGCTATGGGTGGTGTAGGGGTGCCTGGGTACCTATGCCCAGGTACGCATCACGGAATGACGAGGACCCGGGTTCGATTCCCGGCCATAGCTTTAGTTTTCGAATTTTTCTGTGTTCTAATTTTCAGTTTCGTTTAGAAATTTAAATATAATAGTGCCAAACTGAGTGATATGTCACAATGCCCATTATAGATCAGATTAGATTAGATTATTTATTCATTCAATAAAAATTACATCATAAATTGTACAATGTCAAGTTAAAAGAATTATGATTGAAATCGTCAAGAGTAAATAAAAAATAAAATCAAATAAAATTAAATATCTAATACAAATCAATTGAATACTACAAAAATGACAAAATCAGAGAAAATAATAATAATAATAATAAATAATAATTGGTAGGTACAATTAAATTAACCACTAGGGATCGTCACTTCTTTTAAACAATAAAAATAATAATAATAAGGCAATTAAAAAATAAATCAAAATGTCTATAAACTCTATATTAAAATTCCGTATTTCTAGAAAGAGTTAAGAAATAGAGGCAAATCTTTGATAGCTTATATCTCGGTTTTCTTTATTGTTTACTGCATAAATAGCCATGAATATTCCTTATTATGGGTTCAAAAATTAGGTCACGACTTTGACATTACACTTTTAACGTTAACCAATGTACCACCAGCCAAATATGTGGTCTACCACCCTAAGGTTAATATTCCTTTGCACGTCACAATACATAACGTCGATAAGACAGGCTGTCAACTTGAAAGTTCGACTTTAGCGACATTTTTATTTGATAGGAAGTTGGATGAAAACTGGTAGACCACTTATTTGGGCGACCGTACAATACACTGAAGCTAAAGCCGTGGTAGCCTAGTGGTTTGACCTGTGGCCTCTCAAGCAGAGCGTCGTGGGTTCAAATCCCGGGCTCGCACCTATGAGTTTTTCTGAATTTATGTGCGAAAATTACATTTGTAATTTGCCATCAGCTTTTCGGTGAAGGAAAACATTGTGAGGAAACCTGCACACATCTGCGAAGAAATTCAATGGTGTGTGTTAAGTTCCCAATCCGCACTGGGCGCGCGTGGGAACTATAGCCCAAACCCTCCAATACACGGAGGAGGCCTATGCCATGAGGCACGCCGAATTACGCGACAATTTAATAAATAAACGACAATAACAACAACATGTACTTACTGAAATTATAGCGAATTCGGAATAAAAAGGCTTATAAATAAATAAATAAATAACACTACACTGAAAAAAATATTTAACCAAACTACTTCGGCTATTTCATCAAATAATTTTAAGGCGAAGGGATAGGCAAAAGCTCATAAATTGGTTGTTTTTGTGCATGTTTTATGGCGATAATACACAATTTGGAGTTTTGAAAACTGCACATTCTATAAAACATGTCTTGAATTAGAATTCACCGGTGAAAACATATTCCTTAATGTCGTAGTTAGTACAAAAATTCGTTTGCTCTAAGAGTCTCGAAAATATTTTGTGCACGGTTTGCTCGGGTGAAACCAATCTGTTTGCTACGAATCTCGACGAGGTCACTCTAGTAACTCATAATTAAAATTCCGCGGTGCGTTTGCTTCAATTAGCCAACAAATAAGGCTTTAGAGAGTAGTACTGCCCTGATCCTGTGAAAAGGGCGAACGCAATATTTGCCCGCACATTCAATCAGGCGCTTTTCAATGTACAAAAAAATTCGGAAACCAAAAAAATGTTAAAAAGATAATACAATGAAATAAATTATTAAGATAAAACCAAAAATGTTCATAAAAAAATAATAAAAAAATAATAGATAAATAAATAAAAAAATAATTTGGATAAGACGTATGAAAATAATAAGGAAAAAGCAACGTTGCATGTTCGCTCGGTGGCGGCAGTGCGTAAGCGACGCGACGTTGCCAATATTCGCTTCGCGTTTTTTCATATTGGTTTTGCTAAGCATGTTGTTTGAGTCACAGAATAGGCGCGAAACAGTGCTTCAAAAAGTCGTACTCGTTCGCTTCGCACGTATAATACCTATATTAAGTTAAAAGTTATTATTTTCAATCCGTTTTTTGGGAACTTAGTGGCAGGTTGGTTTGATACTTACTTGCTGTTTAGCGAACAAGCATGGGAAATAGGATTTTGGTTGGAATTACTGCATGAAAAATTTTGATAATGAGGCAAGTAGTACTCCAATGTATAGTCTATCATTAGAAAGAAAAAAAAATGATATCTGAAGGTCAAAGTGGTTCCCAAACATGGATCCGTTATCAAAATAAAAAAGACCGCCATATTGAAATCTTTAGTTTTTCGACCGATTAATTTCAAAATCGATATCTGAGGATCCGAGTTGTCTCCAAACACGTATCCGTTATCAGAAATGACAAAAGTGGCCGCTATTTTGAAATCTTTAAGTTTTGGGCCGATTATTTTCAAAATCGATATCTGAGGGTCCGAGTGGTCGTCAAACACAAATCTGCTACCGAAAATGAAAAAACTGGCCGCCATTTTGAATTCTTTACTTTTTGGACCGAATATTTTCAAAATCGATATCTAAGGGTCCGAGTGGTCGTGAAACACAAATCTGATATCAAAAATGAAAAAACTGGCCGCCATTTTGAAATCTTTAGTTTACCGACCGATTGATTTCAAAATCGATATCTGAGAATCCGAGTTGTCTCCAAACACGTATCCGTTATCAAAAATGACAAAAGTGGCCGCCATTTTGAAATCTTTAGTTTTTGGACCGATTATTTTCAAAACCGATATCTGAGGGTCCAAGAGCTCCCCAAACATAAATCCGTTATCAAAAATGAAAAAAGTGGCCGCCATTTTGAAATCTTTAAGTTTTGGGCCGATTATTTTCAAAATCGATATCTGAGGGTCCGAGTGGTTGTCAAACACAAATCTGCTACCGAAAATGAAAAAACTGGCCACCATTGTGAATTCTTTACTTTCTAGACCAATTGTTTTCAAAATCGATATATGATGATCCGAGTGGTCCCCAAACATGAATCCGATTTTATAAATGAAAAAACTGGCCGCCATTTTGAAATCTTTAGTTTACCGACCGATTGATTTCAAAATTAATATCTGAGAATCCGAGTTGTCTCCAAACACGTATCCGTTATCAAAAATGACAAAAGTGGCCGCCATTTTGAAATCCTTAGTTTTTGGACCGATTATTTTCAAAACTGATATCTGAGGGTCCGAGAGCTCCCCAAACTTAAATCCATTATCAAAAATGAAAAAAGTGGCCGCCATTTTGAAATCTTTAAGTTTTGGGCCGATTATTTTCAAAACCGATATCTGAGGGTCCGAGAGGTCCCCAAACATGAATCCGTTTTTAAAAATGAAAAAAGTGGGCGCCATTTTGAAATCTTTAAGTTTTGGTCCGATTTTTTTCAAAATCGATATCTAAGGGTCTGAGTGGTCGTGAAACACAAATCTGCTATCAAAAATGAAAAAACTGGCCGACATTTTAAAATCTTTAGTTTTCCGACCGATTGATTTCAAAATCGATATCTGAGGATCCGAGTTGTCTCCAAACACGTATACGTTATCAAAAATGACAAAAGTGGCCGCCATTTTGAAATATTTAGTTTTCAGACCAATTATTTTCAAAACCGATATCTGAGGGTCCGAGAGGTCCCCAAACATAAATCTGTTTTTAAAAACGAAAAAAGTGGCCGCCATTTTGAAATCTTTAAATTTTGGATCGATTATTTTTAAAATCGATATCTGAGGGTCCGAGTGGTCATCAAACACAAATCTGCTATCGAAAATAAAAAAAACTGGCCGCCATTTTGAATTCTGTACTTTTTGGACCAAATGTTTTCAAAATCGATATCTGAGGATCCGAGTGGTCCCCAAACAAGAATCCGTTTTTAAAAATAAAAAAAGGTGTCCACCATTTTAAAAACTAGTTTTTGTACCGATTGTTTTCAAAATCGATATCTTACGATCTGAGTGGTTCCCAAACACGTATCCGTTATACAAAATAGAAAAGTCATCATCATTTTGAAATGTTTAGTTTTTGAACAGATTGTTTTCAAAATCGATATCTGAGCTGGCGGCCTCTTTTTCCATTTTTGATAACGGGTTGATAAATGGTGGCCAGTTTTTTCATTTATAAAAACGGATTCATGTTTGGGGACCACTCGAATTCTCAGATATCGATTTTGAAAACAATTGGTCTAGAAAGTAAAGAATTCAAAATGGCGGCCACTTTTTTCATTTTTAAAAACAGATTTATGTTTGGGGACCTCTCGGACCCTCAGATATCGGTTAATAATCGGTCTGAAAACTAAACATTTCAAAATGGCGGCCACTTTTGTCATTTTTGATAACGTATACGTGTTTGGAGACAACTCGGATCCTCAGATATCGATTTGAAATCAATCGGTCGGAAAACAAAAGTTTTCAAAATGGCGGCTACTTTTTTCATTTTTAAAAACGGATTCATGTTTGGGGACCACCTGGATCCTCAGATATCGAATTTGAAAACAATCGGTTCAAAAAGTAAAGAATTCAAAATGGCGGCCAGATTTTTCATTTTCGATAGCAGAATTGTGTTTGACGACTACTCGGATTCTCAGATATCGATTTTGAAAATAATCGGTCCAAAACTTAAAGATTTCAAAATGGCGGCCACTTTTTTCATTTTTGATAACGGATTTATGTTTGGGGAGCTCTCGGACCCTCAGATATCGGTTTTGAAAATAATCGGTCCAAAAACTAAAGATTTCAAAATGGCGACCACTTTTGTCATTTTTGATAACGGATACGTGTTTGGAGACAACTCGGATTCTCAGATATCGATTTTGAAATCAATCGGTCGGTAAACTAAAGATTTCAAAATGGCGGCCAGTTTTTTCATTTTTGATAGCAGATTTGTGTTTCACGACCACTCGGACCCTTAGATATCGATTTTGAAAATATTCGGTCCAAAACTTAAAGATTTCAAAATGGCGGTCACTTTTTTCATTTTTAAAAACGGATTCATGTTTGGAGACAACTCGGATTCTCAGATATCGATTTTGAAATCAATCGGTCGGTAAACTAAAGATTTCAAAATGGCGGCCAGTTTTTTCATTTTTGATAGCAGATTTGTGTTTCACGACCACTCGGACCCTTAGATATCGATTTTGAAAATATTCGGTCCAAAACTTAAAGATTTCAAAATGGCGGTCACTTTTTTCATTTTTAAAAACGGATTCATGTTTGGAGACAACTCGGATTCTCAGATATCGATTTTGAAATCAATCGGTCGGTAAACTAAAGATTTCAAAATGGCGGCCAGTTTTTTCATTTTCGATAGCAGATTTGTGTTTCACGACCACTCGGACCCTCAGATATCGATTTTGAAAATATTCGGTCCAAAACTTAAAAATTTCAAAATGGCGGCCACTTTTTCCATTTTATATAACGGATACGTGTTTGGGAACCACTCGGATCGTCAGATATCGATTTTGAAAATAATCGGTCCAAAAACTAAAGAATTCAAAATTGCGGGCACTTTTTTCATTTTTGATAACGGATTCATGTTTGGGGACCACTCGGACCCTCAGATATCGATTTTGAAAACAATCGGTTCAAAAACTAGAGATTTCAAAATGGCGGTCACTTTTTTCATTTTATATAACGGATACGTGTTTGGGAATCACTCGGATCGTCAGATATCGATTTTGAAAACAATCAGTCGAAAAACAAAAGTTTTCAAAATGGCGGCTACTTTTTTCATTTTTAAAAACGGATTCATGTTTGGGGACCACTCGGATCCTCAGATATCGAATTTGAAAACAATCGGTTCAAAAAGTAAAGAATTCAAAATGGCGGCCAGTTTTTTCATTTTCGATGTTTGGAGACAACTCGGATTCTCAGATATCGATTTTGAAATCAATCGGTCGGTAAACTAAAGATTTCAAAATGGCGGCCAGTTTTTTCATTTTCGATAGCAGATTTGTGTTTGACGACCACTCGGATTCTCAGATATCGATTTTGAAAATAATCGGTCCAAAACTTAAAGAATTCAAAATGGCGGCCACCTTTTTCATTTTTGATAACGGATTCATGTTTGGGGACCTCTCGGACCCTCGGATATTGGTTTTGAAGATAATCATTGGAAAAACCATGCCTTATTCTGTCTTTCCCGCACACGTTCAAGTTTTACTTTATTCTGCAATAATAATTTACGTTGCGACTCTAAACAGACTCTGGACACCTTTGACGTCACGTTCATCACTATCCCGCGGAAACTGCATTTTTCTGGGATAAAAAGTAGCCTGTTTTAATCTAGGGTACCAACTGTCTTCGTTCCAAATTTCATCCAAATCCGTCCAGTTGTTGTAGCTTGAAGAAGAAACAAACATACATACACACTCACTCACATCGTCACAAACTTTCTCATGTATTATATCACATACATACATACATAAATAACGTCTCTATTCCTTGCGGAGCAGACAGAGCCCAAGGTAACAAGACCTTAAAGGCCACGTTACGAATGCCGAAATGTTAATTATTTTTATTATTTTTGCAAAATCTGATTTGAACATTATGCTGTGTCTGTGTAGCCAATCGGAAAACTAAAGCAAGCGCCATCTACTAACATCGCAGTGCAATATTTCAATCCATCAGCACGCGCCCATTCGCATCGAGTTCACGCGTCGATTATTTAACAGATGTCGCGTTGATCGGACTGCTTGCCACGTCACGAACGGGCAAGGTCATTTGCCTATCCCTTCGCCTTAATTCGGAAAGGCATTATCAAAGATAATTTGATTTAAGAAAACTGGGGCCTTACCATGCCGTCCTAATTCCGACTCAGTTCAAGTTTTAGCTGTCACTTTTAGTACGAATCTGGCAGCGAGCGAACCTAAACTGAATCGCATTATGACGCCATGGCAAGGCCCCAGGTTTACCTATAAAGAACAAAGCATAACCAAAGATTTTGGTAAGACATTGCCTTAGTTATGTAGTCACTTTTTCTAAGTCACAGGCTGACGAAAGTTCGGTTTCATTTAGTAAATATTTTTTTCATTGCATTATCAACCGCTTATTAAATCCAGAAAAAAACTACAAGGGTATTTAGCCTAGACTAACAATATGCTTAACGTGGCTTAGATCTACCTTAGGCTATGCCTACCTCGTTTGGGATAAAGACGTGATTTGTGTATGTAACAGAACTATCTGCTGAAATATTTCGGTACAATTTTACCTGTTTTTTTTGGCACAATAAAGAGTTTACATACATGTGTGTGTATATATACATACAATTTTAGGACAGTATACACTGACTTGAGTTAGATTTCGTATTACCCCGATGCAGTATTGTGTGTGTATGTGTGTCTCGTGACGCACTTTATACTAGTTTATTGACGTGTTTGCGCGCAGTTTGCAGTCGTAACGCATAAACTCACAGTGCTACATTTTAGGCCAATTTATTATGCACTCATGTATAGCAATACTAGCTTCTGCCCGCTGCTTTGTACGCGTAAAATTATACTTAAGAATAATGTATTACATATTTACGTTGCGACTGTAGGCATCTACGACCTTTCTCATGTTTATCGCTATCCCGCGGGAACTTCAATTTTCCAGGATAAAAAGTAGCCTATGTTTTAATCTAGGGTAGGGTAGGGTAGGAGTAGGAGTAGGGATAGCCTAGTGGTTAGTGACCCTGACTATGAAGCTAAAGGTCCCGGGTTCGAATCCCGGTAGGGGCAGGCATTTGTATAATGAATACGAATGTTTGTGCCCGAGTCGTGGATGTTGTATCTTTTGTATTCACACCACATTATACATAAATGGTTTGATAAGGGATGTATTGTATTGTATTGTATTGTATAAGTATGTTTATCCGTTGCCTGGTACCCATAGTACAAGCTTTGCTTAGTTTGTGACTGGGTCAATTGGTGTAATTTGTCCCATGATATTTATTTATTTATATAAATCCGTTCAGTCGTTTCAGTGTGAATTAGGAAGAAACATACTCCGTAAATATCCCAGACGTGATTTATAAGGGTATATAATAATGTACTGGCCGGAAGTTTGTAAAATCGCACGCCAGTTGTTCTAATGCCAAATGGAACCACTGTGTTGTCTGCGCATGCGCCTGGCGCGCCGCAACTGTGTCACGGTTGCTACGATCTGCGCCTCCGGAAATAAATGCATGTCCCACCCACCGGCGCAACACGGTTCTGCAGGCAGATAGATACATATATATATACATAGATACATAAATCCCGTCTTTATCCCTTACGGGGTAGACAGAGTCTAGAAATTAGAGTCCTGTTTATAATGACAACAAGAAATTGCAAAAAGACAAGGTTTCAAAATGACTAGATTTCAAAATGTCCACATCGCAAATTGACCAGGTTTCAAAATGCCGTTCCTACATCGCAAAATGACGAGGTTTCAAAATTACTGTACGTGCCGGCACGTAAGTCTAGCGACGAGTCACGTGGAGGGGATCTGCGCACCCAGGGATACCGTATTTTATACTTCTGCGCGTATAAGGTCATCGCTAGACATTGTAAAATAACTAAGGTTTCAAAATGACTACATCGCATAGTGACTATAGGTCGGGGCAGATATTTGTATGAAAAATACGAATGTTTGTTCTCGAGTCTTGGATGTTTAATATGTATGTATGTATTTATCTATATAAGTATGTTTATCCGTTGTCTAGTGCCCATATTACAAGCTTTGCTTAGTTTGGGACTAGGTCAACTGATGTTAATTGTCCCAAGATATTTATATTTATTTAGGTTTCAAAATGACTGAAAAATTACGGGGTTGACAGGGCCCAAGGCTTAGCCACGTTTAGTATGATTGTGGGCTTATAGGTGGACAGGGGAATCCAAATAGTACCCACTAGCTGCTGCCTGCGACATCGTCTGCAAAGAATTCGTTTATCGCTATCCCGAAATAAAAATTCCAAGATAAAAAGTACCTAGCCTATGTGCTATTCTAGACTTTTTTCTATCTATGTGCCGAATTTCATTCAGATTCGTTGGGCCGTTCCAGCGTGATTGAGTAACAAATAAACATCCATCCATCCATCCATCTATACTTTCGCATTTATAATATTAGTTAGATTTTTAGATACGCACTGTTACATACATAATCACATACATACTCACTTTTGCGGGTGGTAGGGCCTTGTGCAAGGTCCGTCCGGATCGCTACCACCATCATACTCGCTAATCCTGCCGCTAAGCAGCAGTGCTTGCACTGCTGTGTTCCGGTGTAGAGAGTAAGACAGCCGGGGAAATTACGGGCACAAGAGGCATTTCATCTAAGTCCTCTAAGTTGGCAACGCATCTGCAGTCCCTCCAGGGTTGCGGGTGTCTATGGGCAGTGGTAATAGCTTACCATCAGGTGACCCACTTGCTCGTTTGCCATCCTATTCACATAAAAAAAAAAAAAAAAACTCACATACATTATTCAGCACGAATTGTTAACTAACGCGTATCGCGAATTTTGTCAGCGCACTCAATTCGCCTTGACTGTATTAGACGCACACATTCTTGACTATCGAGTGTTACATAACACACACACGCACACATCCTGTCCTAGATCTAGAGGTGAACCGCTTTGATTTGTGATTAAGTTAAACGAAATACTAGCTTTTTATTTATTTTTATATGTTGCCACGTTGGTCTAGGAGAAAAGAAATAAAATAGAATGTATAGTATGCGGCAAATAAGTAAAACTTGGAGGGGATAAGCGCAGTATGAAAAACAACATCATTTTCATACTGCGTTTTACTTATTTGCCGCCTACTATACCTACCTCTTCCCGCGCACGTAAAATCCCATCGAGGGCGGGCGAAAATTTTTAGGAATCTTGTTATAGGCGATGCTAGCAACCCATCACTATTTTGATTCCCCTGTCTATACGCCTATAATCATGATAAATGTGGCCTTTTGGTCTAGGTACCTGCTCTGTCTACCCCGTAAGTGATAAAAACGTGATTTATGTATGTACTAGCTTTTGCCCGCGACTTCGTCTGCGTTGAATTAGCAATTGACATGTTTATGGCTATCCCCCGGGAACTATGCAATTTTCCGGAATAAAAAGTAGCCTATGTTTTAATCTAGGGTACCAGCTATCTTCGTTCCAAATTTTATCCAAATCCGTACAGTCGTTTTAGCGTGAAGAAGGAACAAACATACACACTCACTCACTCACATCGTCACATCGTCACAAACTTTCGCATTTATAATATTAGTAGGAAAGTAGGATGTAAGGAAGGCAAACGAGCAAGTGGGTCACCTGATGGTAAGCGCCCATGGGCACCCGCAACACTAGAAGATTGCAGCGTTGCCTAGAGGGCTAGGATAGGATACCTCTTGTGCCAGTAATTTCGGCTGTATTAATCTTCACGCCGGAACACAACAGTTCAAGCACTGCTGCTTGGCGGCAGGAGTGACGAGCGAGACGGTGATATAAGGTGAAAACAGGACACTATTACTAACAGCCTTATTCATAAAAAGTTAGAGGCTCGCTTTAAGCTCGCTTAGGACCGATGCAAAAAAACATGATTCATAAACGTCAATTAGCGCTAATCAGTCCATCAAGGGTCTGTTAAGTTTTCCGAAAGTTAGCGGACCGTAGACCCTACTTTATCTCTCTGCTAACTCACAAAATGGCCGTCACAAATATGAACAGCTGATTTTGGCAAGAGCAAAACCATACGCAAGACAGTTTTTTTTGTTTTCAGTTTTTATTCCCTCCGGGAAAGGCAAAGGAAACTAGATCCACACTGCCTAGTCTGTCGTGTTAATTCGCTGGTTTTCCGCTAATTCGCTGCCACTGCTGTAATTTTTTTTTAATTCACTAAAAGGCCTTTTTTGGTCTATGATTTATCAAGGTGACAACATAACGCGTCTAATCCATCCATCAGCAGCTCATTAGCTAACAGACTGCTAGCAAGCGTTTATGAATCATACTTTTTAACAACTGTCAAATAAGCTTAATCAGTCTGTTAACTAATAGACTGATCAAACCTCAATTAAGGATTTTTTATAAATAAGGCTGTAAGACTCCACTGTCCCGTTTGTCTGCCTCATGAACCAGACATTTGAAATTTTCACAGGTGATGTATTTCTGTTGCCGCTTTAACAAAAAAATAGTAAAAACCGAATATTTTTGTCTGTCTGTATATCTGTCTTACTCAGTAACCAATATAAAAAGACCTCACACTGTCTACATTTTGCTTTCGAGCAGGGCTCTGCTAACACTGGATTTTATATTCGCTCCCTGAATTTGTACGGCACCCTCGGTGCGCGAGTCGAACTCGCACTTGGCCGGATTTACTTATATTTGTGTGAAAAGTTATACTCTAGCTAAGAACAGATAGGTCAAGTATCTCGATCCAATAGTGTTGCAGCTCGATACTCTACTATCGATATATCGATGGTATTGACGCTTGACGTCGAATAAACTATTGGTAGTATCTATATACATAAGATCTTTTCATTCTTAACTGTCCTATTTGGTAAACAAAATTCTAACTTCAAAACGTCTCATTTTCATTATTTTTTAACTATTTCGCCGTAAATAAAGGAAAGAAGTTATAATTTTGTTTAAATAAGACAGTTAAGAGTGAAAAAAGCTTAAATCAAGTCTATATCCCGAACGGGGCAGACAGAGACTAGTATCCATAGGTTTAAATAGTCGATTGTTACTTTTATGTTAGTAGTATCAATAGCTTGTAGCTTCCATGTTCCGGGAGCAAAGAAAAACATAGAATGCACCAGTTGCTTCTCTTCCCGCGCACGTAAAAGCCCATCGAGGGAACGGGCGATCTTAGGAATCATGTTATAGGCGATGCTAGCAACACATCACTGTTTTGATTCCCCTTTCCGTGTACACGCCCACAATCATGCCAAACGTGGCTATTAGGTTTGTTATTTTAGGCTCTGTCTACCCCGTAAGAGATAAAAACGTGATTTATGTGTATGTAAAGGCCCTAAATATTGTTAAAAAAACAAATAGGTAAGTATTAATAATTTAGAAAATAGGTCCCTATGATATAAATCGAAATGTACATTAATTGACAACATTTCATTTTTATAACACCTGAAAATGTATATATGGTTCGAAAGCATTTTGCCTCCTGATCACTGCAATATGTTTATATAATTTTAATATCGCTTATTATAAAAAATAAAGATTAATTAAAAATATGTCCTAATTTTACCAAAACTACCACAGGATAGGTGAAACACCTTTGCCTTTTTCACGAGAAAAAATAAGCGACCATAATTTTGGATATGACAACTTCAAAGTACAAGGGGGCAACTCTGAAATTCTATTTTTGAAGTTCGTTGAATACCTTCTCTCTCACTCTCAAGTTAATGACTATATTAGTATGAGCGGAACAGCACGAAGCGAACCTCGAAAATCGAATATCGGAGAATAAGGCCTGACATTGACAATTTGAAATTGACGTCAGATTTTTTTCTATATAGAAAAGACAAAAGGATAAGTGTCTATTCTGTGATAGTATCGGAGTTACGCCCTTTTAGAATAAGCAAAAATTAATAAATTAATTATAAATTAAATACAAACCCTAGCGAAAAAATTAAACTGTCAGCATGTTCATCTTTTCAAACAGAATACAGAGAACCATTAAAATTATAGGCTCAGAAATATGAAATGTTGTCAATTATATCGACATTATTGCCATTTTAGAAAGAAGAAAGAAAATACTTTTATTTGACGCGAAAACATATATACGATGAGATAAGCATATTTTACGATTAAATCTATCGATATAAAGTCGATGTTGCGTCAACACTAGTACAGCGGCGCGGGCGCAGAACGTGGCACACATTACGCGTTACGCCACTCTCGATAAAGACCTTGTGTCATTCAACTATACTCGCATGTGACATACATACATAACGTACCTACATACACACACACAAATCACGTCTATATTGGCCGGATAGCCCAGTGGTTAGAACTGACTATGAAGCTTGAGGTCCCGTGTTCGATCCCCGGTCGGGGCAGATATTTGTGTGAAAAACGAATGTTTGTTCTTGAGTCTTGGATGTTTAATATCTATAAATATAATAAGTTTGCATAAATATAATATACTAGCTGTTGCCAGCGAGTTCGTCTGCAAAGAATTCGTTTATCGCTATTCCGCGGGAACTACGAAATTTTCCGGGATAAAAAGTAGCCTATGTGCTATTCCAGACTTTTCTCTATCTATGTGCCGAATTTCATCCAGATCCGTTGGGCCGTTCTGGCGTGATTGAGTAACAAACAAACATCCATCCATCCATACTTTCGCATTTATAATATTAGTTAGACAAATATTATGATTAAATAGGTACCTAAGATGTATTCTCTAAAACCGGGTGTTTTTTAGTAATCGCATAACATGATGAGAGGAAGGAAATACAGTGCTAAGGATTAGCAGAGGACGAAAGATCAACGACCGTCCGAGGTTGTCACGCTAATATTATAATGTTTCAAGGTAGTGCCCTAGTTACGGCGCAACAAACAGACGTGCACCCACACAAACCTTACCACCAACAATTTAAAGCTCAAACTCGGTCCAACTGGCTGTTGCTTAACTTTGCCGCTGCGCATGAGACGTGCAACTGCATTATACTTCAGTGCACGTGATAAGGTGCAATTTTGCGTGTCCAGTGCTATTGTGGCGTGGTTGTGGGTAGATGCAAACGCGAATAGATACCTTATTTGTAGGATCCTAGTATTGTAGGTAAAAAGTGGCGGAATTCTGTTAGATAATTTTTATTGAGATAAAAATTAATGGAATAACAATAACCTTATAACCTTTGCGTCGTAAGTGGACAAACATACAGAAAAAAATTATATCGAAGCCAGTAGTGTCAATTTTTGTAAGCTTAGTATCCACTTGCACGGACCAGGGTTAACGACTTAACCCCGTGTTAGATGCTAACCCGGGGCTAAGTAGTGTCAAAATGTATGGAACTGTCAAACCTAACCCCGAGTTAGCGGTTTAATTTTTTAACTCTGGTGTAACTCTTAAAATATTGACTGACAATAAGGCCCACTTGCGCAGTCCAGACTCTGGACTGCGCAAGTGGGCCTTATTGTCAGTCAATATTTGAAGAGTTACATCTACTTATCTAATATTATAAATGCGAAAGTATGGATGGATGTTTGTTTGTTACTCAATCACGCCAGAACGGCCCAACGAATCTGGATGAAATTCGGTACATAGATAGAGAAAAGTCTGGAATAGCACATAGGCTACTTTTTATCCCGGAAAATTCCCGCGTTATAGCGATAAACGAATTCTTTGCAGACGAAGTCGCGGGCAACAGCTAGTACATACATATATCGCGTCTTTATCCCTTACGGGGTAGACAGTAAGGCAAGAACAGCTAAAGGCCATGTTTAGCCTGATTGTGGGAGGGGAAAGGGGAATCCAAATAGTACAGGGTTTCTAGCATCGCCTTTATGTTTATGTTTATTTGATCATTCAATATAAAATTACATCATCACTTAAAATTAATATAATATAATATACTCGTAATATAATATAATATAATAATATAATATAATATCGTGGGACCATTGACACCAAATGACCTAGTCCCAAACTAGGCAAAGCCTGTACTAGACAACGGATAAATATACTTGTATAGATAAATACATACTTATATACATAAGATTTCAATATAAGTTCTCGTAACTTGACATTGTACAATTTATGATGTAATTTTATATTGAATGAATAAATAATCTAATCTAATCTAATCTAATCATATTAAACACCCAAGACTCGAGAACAAACATTCGTATTTATCATACAAATATCTGCCCCGACCGGGGATCGAACCCGGGACCTCAAGCTTCATAGTCAGGTTCTCTAACCACTAGGCCATTCGGTCGTCCAATTAAATGTCAAAGAATCTATATTGACATCTTCAGCTCAGCCAGCTCAGAATAAATATGTCAATACAATTAAATATTAAAATACTATACACTAAAATACTATACACTAAAATGTGAACTAAAATGAAGATATTTTCTCCATTACGGGTCGTCATGAGTAAAATACAATTTAAATACAATTTTTAATATTTTTAATATTTTTAATTTTTTTAATTTTTTAATATTTTAATGTTATTTGACATTGAAATTGTAGTCTTGATATTAATTCTTATTTTATTTGACATTCTTTTCCTAATTATTTTAATTACATTTTAATTGGACGATCCCTGTTGGGTGACATTATTATTGTTATAAATGATTTGATTTAAAATTTTTCATAAGTAAAATGTAATTATTTGTTGCTTATTTATTATTGACATCCAATTATTTTTAATTTAATTTTACTTGTTCTTTAACGATTTCAATACAAGTCCTCGTAACTTGATATTGTACAATTTATGATGTAATTTTATATTGAATGAATAATCTAATCTAATCTAATCTAATCTAATACAAATGAAAAATTTGACATAACATACATACATACATATCGTCACGCCTCTTTCCCACAGGGGTAGGCAGAGACTACTTTGTTCCACTTGCTACGATCCTGACATACCTCTTTCGCTTCATCCACATTCATCAATCTCTTCATACATGCTCGTCGGTTTCGGGTACTCTTGACCTTGCCTTTTTCCAAAACGTCCCCAATTTGATCATGGAACGTCCGCGCCGGCCTTCCCCTCCCAACGCACCCATTCACACTCCCCGTATGAATCTGCTACACATGTTACATGTGTTATGAAATGGAAATTAACATTAAAAAGATACATGATTCCTAAAATTTCACCCATTCCGTCTGGTAGGTATCAATGCTTCAGTTACTATACTATGGGCTGACATTTTTCGACCGTATTCGCCCTTCATTGTGGGAAATTGGGCATTGGTTACCGTGGCAACTTTAGTCTAGCTAGACCTAAGATACTGTAGATGGTGTAATTTAGACGCTTCTCGCGTTAAACTAGTTATTTTTTAAACAGGGTGGAAAATAAAAGAAGTACAAAACTTAAACCCAACTACGACAAAGAAAGGTGCTGACTAATCTTATTTCATGCTTTTCCAGCGTTTTTTTGTCGTTAGAGTTTAAGTTTTCTACTTTTTAGGGTTCCGTACCTCAAAAGGAAAAAACGGAACCCTTATAGGATCACTTTGTTGTCCGTCCGTCCGTCCGTCTGTCAAGACCCTTTTTCTCAGGAACGCGTGAAGGTATCAAGCTGAAATTTATATCAAATACTCAAGTCCACTGCCCCTTAGAGCTGTGAAAAAATCAAACTTCTAAGCCAACGCAATCAAAAGATACAGCTGTTTATGCCGCAAATTTCCGCAAATTTTCGACTCTCAAAGAAATCAAAACCTACAGGGTACTTCCCGTGTACGCAGAATTTTTTCTTGAAATTTGGTATGAAGGTAGGTCTTATAGCACAGATTAAGGAATAACTGCGAAAACCGTAAATATGTATGTATGCTGTATATATCGGTGACCAATATAAAGTGACCCCACACTGCGTACATTTTGCTTTAGAGCAGGGCTCTGTTTACACTGGTTTATAGATATTTCTAGATAATGGTACGGAACCCTCGGTGCGCGAGTCCGACTCGCACTTGGCCGGTTTTTATTATTTAAACCGATTTGTTGCTTTCAATGCACTGATGCGCATGAAATACGGATGAACTGCGAATAAATAAATACGGACAAAGTCGCAAGCAAATACTAGTAATGTATTTATTATTGCAATGTAAAAATAACGCTCTTTCCAATACCAAACACGGTATGTTTATCCCATTTTTTATCGACTCATTAGATTTAGTGGCACGTCATAATAGCCAGCGGATCAAGATGCTTCTAACGACACCTCATTTATTCGCATTCGGAAATACCATCTTTACCAAGAAGAATGCGCCGCAAGAAATTTGGCAGAAAGTCTTTTTTTTGTGTATCACTATATTTTATACTATTAATTCTAGCTTCTGCCTGCGACTTCGTCCGCGTTGAATAAGACTTAAAAACTGATGTTGATAGTATATTCTGCAATAAATTATTTAAGTTGCGACTCTGCGCATGTTTATCGCTATCCCGCGGGAACATTGCAATTTTCCGAGATAAATAGTATCCCATAATTTTAACTAGGGT
Source organism: Pandemis heparana (assembly GCA_963854515.1). Taxonomy (NCBI): domain Eukaryota; kingdom Metazoa; phylum Arthropoda; class Insecta; order Lepidoptera; family Tortricidae; genus Pandemis; species Pandemis heparana. The sequence goes on from OY978006.1 coordinate 34,432,503, forward strand.
ACCAACTAACCTCGTTTTAAATCCAAAACGGTCCAGTCATTTCAGCATGAAGAAAGAACAAAACGCACTCACTCACATCCTCACAAACTTTCGCATTTATAATATTAGTAGGACGATACCCACAGCTCTATTATAAAGTTTGGACCAAACGCTTGGCTAAGTACCTCTTCAATATTCACAGAAGTTACTATGGTTACTAGCGTCGTGTTACCATATAGTATTCCAGAAACTGTTCACATATGTACCTATATAGTATATATGCCCGTCTAGAACGTTTGTACCTAGTACCTAGAAATAGACCATTGTTGTTTTATGTGTTACAAGTATTTTTGTTGAAAGTTTCATGTCTGCTAGACCGCCAGCTTAACTGAGTCCTTGACGGGTACAGGGGGGCAAGGTAGGACGACAAAGGGGACTAGGGTTTCTGGTTTCTCGCCTCATTTTTTTCTCGAGTTTCGAGAATTCTCGACTCCAATTTCTCGAGTTGTCTCGACTCTCGAGTCTTTGGTAAGAAATTGTAAATTTCGATTTGTCAAGGTGACAACATAACGCGTCTAATCCATTCATCAACAGCTCATTAGTTAACAGACTGCTAGCAAGCGTTTATGAATCATACTTTTTAACAACTGTCAAATAAGCTTAATCAGTCTGTTAACTAATCGACTGATCAAACCTCAATTAAGGATTTTTTATGAATAAGGCTGTAAGAATATAGTAGGATGTATGTATAGGGAATGGGCGAAAACGTATGTATGTATGTAAACTCTTTATTGCACATATTTTATTGAATCAGGCGTTACTTTGCGGAGGTCCATTTCAATGAACACAAAATATTTACCTTGCTACTCCGCTACTTACGTGCAAGATAACCAAGCCTGTGCAAAATATATTCGTTTTGCATGCAAGCCCTCCCACCACTACTGCCACACAAAACGCACACAAATCCCACAAACTTAATTAATCCTATCACCACACAAACACTGACGCGCGTTTCGATCCCTCTACGGGATCATTCTCAAAGTCAGAGCACAACCGATGCACATGCGAACCAACGTCGTACACGACGTTTTGTGTGGCAGTAGTGGTGGGAGGGCTTGCATGCAAAACGTATATATTTCGCACAGGCTTGGTTATCTTGCACGTAAGTAGCGGAGTAGCAAGGTAAATATTTTGTGTTCTTTGTGTTCTTTATTGCACATCAAAATTTAAAAATACAGAAGTAGCAATACAGAAAATAGAACAAAGGCGAACTCAAGTCATATATTTTATTAGGAATTATGTTATAGGCGATACTAGCAACTAGTGATGGGCCGACTACGGCTTTTGCCGACTATCCAACTAGTCGGTTCCAAAAATTCCGAATAGAAAGAAAGAAAGAAAGAAAGAAGACATTTATTCATTTTGCAAGACACAAATATAAAAGCATACACACAATTTTATAGAAAGGAAACAACAAAAACAAAAACAAAAAATACAGACATGAAAATTAGATTATCATCGTTGTTTGTCTCCGCAAAAGTGAAACGGTCGCTGGCTCAGCATTACGCTGAGGTGTTAGACACCTGCAGCACTGATTTTCAGCCAGAACCGTTTGTGACTCAAGAAACGATACACAGACAAAATATACTACATAAACCATAAACTTTTACGTAAGTAAAGTAATAAATAGATATAATAAATAGACAGAACCCGACTTATGTGTGACTAGAAAATACATAAATTTATTAAATAGTTTACAATAAACAAAAAACAAAAAGGAAGGAAGACTATATTGTTCAAAGACAACAAGCTGGCATATCAGTGTATAAAGTGCTGAATAGGTAGTCGCCGTAACTCATTTTGCTATATTTGATTTCAACTTGCCGTGTTTTTACAAAAAAAAATAAGTAACTTTTTACCTTGCTTACAATCATTGCTTTAGAAGACATTTTGATTTAGTCACCGTGGTTTTATTTATGCGCCCTTTTTTTAAAATAAATAACCGACTAGTTGTCATTTTTTGCTGAATAGTCGCCGACTATTCGCCGACTACAAATAATGCCGAATAATCGGTTTCTCCGACTAGTTGGCAAGTAGTTAGCCCATCTCTACTAGCAACCCATCACTATTTTGATTACCCTTTCCTATACGCCCACAGTCATGCTCAACGTGGCCTTTAGTATCTAGCTAAAATAAATAGACTATAGGCTCTGTACCCCGTAAGGCAAGACATGATGCATCTATGTATGTAACCGTCTCTCGCCGACCCCACTTTTGCAGTGGTTGCGTAATGCTCGCGATCGCGGTGTTCTACAAGGAAACTAGGCATGGGGACATCGCATTGACCTACTTGATGGGGTTCGACGTACGCGCGAGGTCGCCACTAATCGCAACTATTCCGAACATGAGGGCTTGAATAGCTTCGCGTGATCGTAAAGAGTTGGCGTCGGATCGCGATCGGGGGTTCATCTGGGGGTCGCGCGTTGATTTTAAAACACCCTGTATAGGCTGGCAGCTAAATCACTGCAGCCAGATGACACTTCCAAATGTCATTTATGAAATAACTAGCGGCTGCCAGCGACTTCGTCCGCAAAGAATTCGTTTTGTGCTATCCCGCGGGAACTACGCAATTTTCTGGGATAAAAAGTAGCCTATGTGATATTCCAGACTTTTCTCTATCTATGTGCCGAATTTATCCAGATCCGTTGGGCCGTTCTGGCGTGATTGAGTAACAAACAAATATCCATCCATCCATCCATCCATCCATACTTTCGCATTTATAATATTAGTAAGATGATACCACATTTATTTCACTAGTGCTCGACTAAGGTCGCGTAATTAATGATTTGATTATTGAACGAACGAAATATTTTATGAATGTCACATTCGTAGTTTAGTATATTTCAAATTAAGCGCGATACTTTCGAGGCATTCAAGATTCATATTTAACATAGAAGATAAAATGTGCGATGACTTAGTAAATACAAAATGATTAAATCTTTAAAACTACGCAACGGATTTTGATGCGGTTTTTTTTAATAGATAGAGTGAATCAAGAGGAAGGTTTATTATGTATAATACATGCATAATATACCGTGCGAAGCCGGGGCGAGTCGCTAGTAAGTAGATAAAATGCTCATAATCCGAGACTAATAATAAGTTCTATGACATCCTGTAGATAAAGGCCAAAAGATTAAAAAAAAATAGGGACATAGGGACAGAGAAAGCGACTTTGTTTTATACTATGTAGTGATGAACAAATTGACTTCAGGTGATGCGGCTAGCAACCCATCGCTATTTTGATTCCCCTTTCCACCTATAGCCCCCAATCACGCTGAATTTGGCCTTTGGATCTTGTCACCTAGGCTGTGTCCGTAAGAGATAATAACGTAATAAATATTATTGAACAATTATCGAAAATCATGTTTATAAATGAGTGCTGCCGCAATTAGTAGGGTAGCTATCGGATAATTTATCTGTTATTTGTCAATTAAAATAACTTTCATACCTATAGTAGGCGGCAAATAAGTAAAACTTGGAGGGGATAAGCGCAGTATGAAAAACAACATCATTTTCATACTGCGCTAAGTTTTGTTTTTTTTATGTGACTAGGAAGGCAAACTAGCAAGTGGGTCACCTGATGGTAAGCGATCACCACTGTCCATAGACACCCGCAACCCCGGAGGGATTGCAGATGCGTTGCCAACCTACAGGACTTAGATGAAATGCTTGTGCCCGTAATTTCCCCGGCTGTCTTACTCTCCACACCAGAACACAGCAGTGCAAGCACTGCTGCTTAGCGGCAGGATTAGCGAGTAAGATGGTGGTAGCGATCCGGACGGACCTTGCACAGGGCCCTACCACCCGCAGTTCTACTTTTTACTTAGTTGCCGCCTACTATACCTATATAGACCGACTTAAATAAGTCCTCGCCGCCCGGCACAGGGGTGCGGGGTGGGACGACAAAGGGGCCGAGAGAGGGGGGAGAGAGGTGAGGGGAGGGTCTGCGCCGTGGGGGCGAGGACTCGGTTAAGCGGTCGGTTTCTGTCGTGTTTTCTTCTTTTTTTGGTTATTTACCTAAAGTATCAATATCGATACTCTAATTACGTTAAAACTTCAAAAATCTTCAATAACAAAATCCTTCACGAAATCTTAGAATTTAAGAAAAAATATATAAATGGCAGTCGTTTCATCTGTCTCGAACTTTCGTAGAACAGAGGTAATGTTACCTGCGTATTTTGATGTGAAAATGTTTATTGTAGAAACCTTATGATAAAGAAAGAAAAAGTTCATTTATGACAGTCACAGTAATTAAAACAAAACATATTAAAAGCTACATAAAAATTTACACAAAACATTAATACATACAAAAATCACGTATTATCCCTTAGTTTTAGTTTTTGTCAAGCTATTTTTAAGTTGCTTTCAGAAAGTTACTCATGTTAATTTTATACTTAGTCTGTTTTTATACATACCTTTATTTTGAAATAAAGTTACTTGAGTTAACGACAGATAATCTTTTATCTACGCATTTTTTATCTACGCTGTATAAAAATCAACTTGCCACATATTGATTACGACCGAATGGCCTAGTACTATGAAGCTCGAGGTCCCGGGCTCGATCCCCGGTCGGGGCAGATATTTGTATGAAAAATACGAATGTTTGTTCTCGAGTCTTGGATGTTTAATATGTATTTATTTAAGTATAGGTCAATTGGTGTCAAGTGTCCCATGATATTTATTGATTTTTGATAAAACTTCTTTAGCGCGGCTTCTTTATCAATTTTTGAGATTTGTAAAAAATGATACACTCGCGTCAGGCGTAAGACGGAGAGTTTAAGTACCAGGATATGAGATCCTCTAAGAGCTTATTTTGAAATACGAATGAAACGCGTTCGATTTTTGAAATGTTTTTTGTTGAGTCGTGGAGCAAAAGTACTAGGGCATCAGCACATTTTCAGAGGTCTGTCCTTGATAATACGTACGTTTTTTTTTTGTAAACGGCCAGTACGTTACGCGTCTTGAGCATCTAATCTAAGCTGCTGTTTTCACTTCTGCCGGCACTCCCGGAGTGCTACCGCTTTTTTACTTTTTCACTTATTGACGCTCCAAAAATCCCTGCAATAATCCAGCACTAACTTGTACATTGGTATGCCAGCCTGTTGTTTTTAAACAATTTCGATTTCCCTTCTTTTTATTTTTGCTTATCGTAAATTATCTATTTAATTTATCTACTTTTAGTTACTCATATAATAATATCGGTTCCATTTATTATATTTATTAATTTAGTTACATATAGGTTATTAGTGTATGAACTATAATATTAGATTATGTATATATATCTGTGTATCGTTCCGTGAGTCACAGACGGTTCTGGCTGAAAATCAGTGCTGCAGGTGTCTAACACCTCAGCGTAATGCTGACCCAGCGACCGTTTCACTTTTACGAAGACACACACACATTAATACATTGCTGATCTATTTTCATGTCTGTGTTTTATGTTTCATTTTTGTACAATTGTGTGTATGCTCTATTTCTGTGTCTTTCAAATGAGAATAAATGTCTTCTTTCTTTCTTTCTTTCTTTCTTTTTTATCGAGGGTTGAACTTCCTTAGTCCCTACTCACCCCGTTACGGTACCATCAGCCAAACATGTGGTCTACCACCCTAAGGTTAAAATTCCTTTGCACGCCACAGTATAATAATGTCGATAAGACAGGCTGTCAACTAGAAAGTTGGACTTTAGCGACCTTTTCATTTGATAGGAAGTTGGATGAAAAGTGGTAGACCACTTATTTGGGCGACCGTACACGTCATAGTTATTCTGCGGGGGCGACGGAGACGAAGTAATCGGTCGGTGTTTCTGATAGCTCCCTGTAATCGTTTTGACATACATTTGAATACTTATTCCACTAAATCCCGATACGTCCTTGTATGTCTCGGCACACACCACGGGGTTCCAGCAATTTGCAATCACAAAAAGCTTAGACATATTCAATGCGAATGTTTACTTATCGAATAGCGTCTGATTGCTTTTGATACCAGACAGGATAATTTGTCCAATTTGGCAATCAGCATACATTGAATATTGCAGGTAAATTGCTTGTATATAGGTCAGTGGGGAAAATTACAGAATTCAGCAATTTGTATAAGCATAATAAAATAGTAATCAAGCAATCAGGTTTTGTTTCGGTTTTTCTGCTTTCAATAGCCAAGTATTTTTATGTTGATGTAACTAAATTAGTTGATTCTCTTAAGAGGCTGACAACACCAAATTTTGTTGAAATTGATGTTTTTAAGCACTTTTTTAAGAAAAATTACACACAATAAAAATCCAAAAAAATATGTATGTCAATTTTCATCATATTTCAAACACGTTGGACGGACTCGATACATAATTGAAGAAAATCGGCTCGATAGAAAATAATTGCAAAGATTGGTCTTAAAATCATCATTAAACGGTTCTATGTCTTTATTTTTTCGACGTATGGCTTTGCAATTAAAAACATGAAGTCAACATATTCATACCTACACGGCTAACGAGTCATATTTCACAAATAATCTATACTTTTTTTTATTTCTTATTATTTGTGTCTTATTTGCAAGATTTTAGACGCGCGCCAAGCTGCCGAAATAGTTTCTTCTCTTTCACTAACAGGCATGCGATCCGTATGTGTGAAGAGTGGCGCTGCTCAAGGTCATTTGCTGTTGACAGCGCCTTAATAAATAGCGTACGGGGAATCTTAGGAATCATGTTATAGGCGATGCGGGTAGCAACCTATCCCTATTTTTTATTCCCTGTTTCTATACGCCCACGTTCCTAAACGTGGCCTTTAGGTCTTGTTACCTTTCTGTCTACTCCGTAAGGGATAAAGACGTGATGTATGTATGTCCATTCTTATGGCCGTAACTGCAAGCTAGAGGCTAAGCGGTGCTGTGCCCCGGGGCCCTCAACCTCAGGCCCTCGAATCCTTACCCAAGAAACCTCGATCGAACTGAACTTTCGAAAAAAAACGTCTAGTACTAATTTATAACTGAGAATGTTTTTTTTTTTACTTAATTAGAGTATCGATATTGATTCTCTAATGTAAATATTATCCTACTAATATTATAAATGCGAAAGTTTGTGACGTTGTGACGAAGTGATGATGTGAGTGAGTGAGTGTGTATGTTTGTTCCTTCTACCTAAAACGACTCGACGGATTTAGATAAAATTTGGAACGAAGATAGCTGGTACCCTAGATTGAAACATAGGCTACTTTTTATCCCGGAAAATCGCACAGTTCCCGAGGGATAGCGATAAACATGTCAATTGCTAATTCTACGCAGACGAAGTCGCGGGCAGACGCTAGTATTACATAATTACATACATATATCACGTCTTTATCCCTTACGGGGTAGACAGAGCCGAAGATAACTAAACCTTAAGGCCACATTTAGCATGATAGGTGGAAAGGGGAATCAAAATAGTGATGGGTTGCTAGCATCGCCTATAACATGATTCCTAAGATCGCCTTCCCTCGCTGGGCTTTTACGTGCGCGGGAAGAGAAGCAACTGGTGCATACTATGTTTTTTCTTTACTCCCAGACCGGCATGGAAAATGCTGCTATAATACTCTTTTTTTAGGGTTACGTACCCAAAGGGTAAAAACGGGACCCTATTACTAAGACTTCGCTGTCCGTCCGTCCGCAGTAGGCTTATTGTCTAACTCGCTCGCTCGGAAGTTCATTTTGACAGTTCATGTATGAATGTGACAGCTAGCTGATTCCTATGCCGATTGTCAGCCCATACATGAACTGTCAACATGAACACGAAGGCGATTGCGAGTTAGACAATAAGCCTACAGGCTGTATCTCAAGAACCGTGATAGCTAGACAGTTAAAATTTTCTCAGTTTGTGTATTTCTGTTGCCGCTATAACAACAAATACTAAAAAAAATAACGCGATATTTTAGCCCTTTTTCATGGCTACCACTCGCCGGGCTAGATCTCAAGAACCGTATAGCCAAACAGTTGGAATTTGCACAGATTATGTATTTTTATTGTGGCTACAATAACAAATACCTACTAAAAACAAAATAATAATACCTAATAATTAAGGGGGACATCCATACAACAGAGTAGTTGTTGGCGTTTTTTGCTGTGTCTCATGAACCGTAATAGCAAGGAGGTTAATTTCTAGTACCTACGGAGCCCTTCGTGTGCGAGTCCGACTCGCACTTGGCCGGTTTTGTTTCATCTTTTTCATACCTTTTTCACACCATAAAGAGTTTTACATACATACATACATATCACTTCTGCAATCAGTGTTTTCACTTTTAGCAGATCTGTTCCATGCTTCTCTCTATATAAATCTGGGTATTTATGACGTCGTACATAAAACCTCCAGTCAACCCTCAAATGCCGAGCTCCCGTCCCAGGGCTAGTTCCTAAAGTGACACCAGTGACTTCGGGGTCGTCGCCCGGGCGTAGGACGTCCGGAGCGCCCCAGCCGTCTGCCCCGGGAAGATCCGATACACCGTAAATACGGCACAAACGACCCTGCAGCCCTCTAAGGGTTGGATTCCTTGGAATAACATTCACACAATAGTTATTTGTGTCACAAGGGAGCAAAATGATGCATTTACGGCGAGGGCGCTACATTGAATCCAGAATGTAGCGAAGGATTCTACAATCTAAAAATTCTTCTAAATTCGTCTAAATCTAAATCTATCTTCATCTAAATTCTTCTAAAGTAGAATCTAGAGCGTAATGAGGGATTCAAGTGTTAACGCCCAAGATGAAAATAATTTTGCTCCCGAGTGGCACATACCACTTTTCACACCGAAAATTTAAAAAGCCAGAAAAAAGAATTCTAAATATAATTTAAGAGCATGGAAAATGGCGTGGTTTTACAATAATCAACTTCAAAAAATTGGATTTGCAAAATACACTTAGAAAAGCCTTGAACAGAAAAGTTGCACTTTGATCCCTCTCGATAGGGAGCAAAGCTTACTTTTCTGAATGAGAGGTGTGAAAAGCGTTTTTAAATAGTTACTTTTGAGTGATAAAAAAAACACCGGGTAGCACTGTGGGAGTGTGGCAGAAAGGAAACCGCACACACGCACACTCGCGCAAAAAGAAAAAAAAGAAAAGAAAAAAAAAATACACGTGATCTGAACTGCGGTCACCTGAGAGAACACACTATTATTCCACACCGTATACCACTAGGCCAAACGCACATATATCAAAGCGACGAAATCAACGTACACTTCAAAAACCGAACGCGACTCTAGCTTCATTCGTATTTTCAAAATAAGCTCTTAGAGGATCCTGATATCCTGGTACTTATAATCTCCCTCCGTCTTACGCCTGTCGCGAGTTAATCATTTTACCCATCCCAAAAAGTGCTCAACGCCGCTAAAGAATTTTTCACTTCAAAAAACCGTGGTAGCCTAGTGGTTTGACCTGTGGCCTCTCAAGCACGGTCGTGGGTTCGAATCCCGGGCTCGCGCCTCGGAATTTATGTGCGAAATAACATTCGAAATTTGCCATGAGCTTTTCGGTGAAGGAAAACTGCACACATCTGCGAAGCAATTCAATGGTGTGTGTGAAGTTCCCAATCCGCACTGGGCCCGCGTGGGAACTATAGCCCAAGCCCTCTCATTCTGAGAGGAAGCCTGTGCCCAGCAGTGGGCCATATATAAGCTGGAGATGATAAGTACGAACTGAGATAAATCTCAATCGGTCAATTAAAATTGAAACTTATTTATAGAAGAAAAGTTCATACATTCCATTTATTACGATTCTTCTATAAGTGTTTTTGAATTATAATTTGGAGCGACTAATATTCAAAACAAAATTGTTTTCTCAGCACGGCTTTTACCACCTGCGCAATTAAAAATTGTTAAAAATGTACGTGCATCATTTAGAAAACAAAAACAGGTGTAAAATTTATATAAGTTTATTGTTTTTGTAGCATATTTTGATCTGTATATCGGTGCGTGAGTCACAGACGGTTCTGGCTGAAAATCAGCGCTGCAGGTGTCTAACACCTCAGCGTAATGCTGAGCCAGCGACCGTTTCACTTTTGCGAAGACACACACAACGCTGATGAATTTTGTGTATCCTACTAATATTATAAATGCGAAAGTTTCTGAGGATGGACGGATGTATGGATGGATGTGACGATGTGAGTGTGTATGTTTGTTCCTTCTTCACGCTAAAACGACCGGACGGATTTGGATAAAATTTGAAACATAGATAGCTGGTACCCTAAATTAATATATAAGCTACTTTTTATCCCGGATAATTGCATAGGTCCCGCGGGATAGCGATAAATATGTCACAGGTCGTAACTGGCTAGAGTCGCGACGTTAATAATTATTGCATAACATACTATCAACATTAGTTTCTTGCGGCTCATTCTTCTTGGCAATGATGGTCTTTCCGAATGCGGTGGTAGATTCAAAAAAAGACATGTAAAAGAGCCCTTGGCGGCCTATTTGCAAAATAAACATTTGACTTTGACTTAGTTCTTAAGTCTAGTTCTTCGTGGACGATGTCGCGAGCAGCACGTCTAGCACGACAGCGCACAAGAGTCGCGTCGCGCGCGAGATAGATTGCCCGTCTTTTTCTTACTGTTCGTTCTAGAAAGAGACGGATAATCTATGTCACGCGCGACGCGACTCTTGTGCGCTGTCGTGCTAGACGTGTTGATATTTGTGTGTCTTGCAAAAAAAAATGTTTATTTATGAGCACATTGGTAGTTGTTTTGGTATCTAGTGTCGACAGGAGCTTATAATGGCACCCGTTTCCCCCTCGTTACGCGGCTGTATGCGTCAATAGTCTAACGTCCGTGAATCCGCCCTCCATTGCACTGAAGGGGGCGCCCAACCGGGGTCAAGGGCGAGAGGGCGCCCAAAAAAGCCTCCGGCGCATCCAGGGGCTCAGCCAGACTTTTTGGGGGTAGCGCCCCAGTGTGAACGAGTGGAGGATTTAAATGTTAAGGTTATATTAGGGATTTTAAGTTCTCTAGCTTCTGTTATATCGTCCACGTAGAATTAGGAATTGACGTTGTTTGGCGCTAGCGGGAACTGCGATTTTTCGGGATAAAAAATAGCCGGTTTTAGACCAAGTATTTTATGATGTTAAACGAATTTTTAAATTTTAAAGTTACCTAACTGTATAAATTCTGATAAATAATAATCATTCTAATCCCGTTTATCATAGTACTAGTTCATAAGAATATTAATTATTGTACGCCTAACTGACAGATTATAGCAGTTCTTATAGTGATAATATATGTCTAACATGTATATACATGTACCTATAATAGCAATAAATGAGTTTGAGTTTGAGTTTAATCTAAGGTATAGGTTGTTGTATAGGTTGTCCGGTCCGAGTGGAGAGCCTTGGGGGAGGCCTATGTCCAGCAGTGGACGTCTTTCGGCTGATAAGATGATAGGTTGTTGTAACCTGTTGTATGTTAGTACAGAACTAAGGGACTTTACATTTTTCTAAATTGGAACGTGAATTTGTCTATTCGCACACATTACTGTCACACAACGGGTCATTTACTAAGAGGGAGCATCCCTACTGAGCTGGCAACGTCGCATTTTTGATGTTTTTTTGCGATTATTTTCAAAAAAAAAATTCAAATGTCCGTCTGTACTGCACTTCGTTTTTTAGTGTATTAATGTGTCCAATGCAATGATTAATCGTGATGGTCTTTTATTTTCGTATTAAATGGATAAAACACTATATCTCGTTTAATAAGAAAATAAAAGTCCAACATGATTAGTTATTGCATTAGACACATTAACACACTAAAAACGAAGTGCACTACAGACGCACATTGGAAGCTTTCATTCAATTTCCGCGAAATAATCGTAAAAAAACACAAAAAATGCGACGTTGCCAGCTCATAGGGATGCACGCTCTTAAGTTTTTCACCTATATCAGCTCCGTTCCAACCATGATCCAAATCGATCGTTTCAGGCTGAAAAAGGAACAAAAATTCCCGGTCATATCCTCACAAACTTTCGTATTCATAATATTAGTAGGATTTGCTAACGGGAACCTATCGCAATAAACCTGAGCTCGAGCCAGCGAAATACGGTGGTCGGGTATTCGCGCGCTGTACGTAACGCCCATTACATATTCTGTACTCTGTAGTCCTTCCAGAGGTTGTCTGCAGACCGAAGTGAGGCTGTTTACCCCTGTTAGGTCGGCACCGGGTGGAACGTAGGGCGGAAGGTGAATGCACCACTGTCTGTCTGCTTTATATAAGACTTTGCAGCTCGGTTCAGGCTTACGAGGTTTCGTTAAAATAGGTTCCAAATGAGACGTAGAAATGAGCAGACGGATTTAACAGTTAACAGTATATATTCTAATCAGTATCAATCAGTAGTAATCAGTATTTCTCTAATCTTGTAACTGTAATTTCTATGGGTGACTACCTGAAATAAACATTTATTATTATTATTATTATTTATTATTATTAAAGTAATTTTACCCGGGGTTGCGGGTGTCTATGGGCAGTGGTGATCACTTACCATCAGGTGACCCACTTGCTCGTTTGCCTTACTATTCATATATAAAAAAAAAATATTTTAAGGAACCGTTACATAATGTGGGTTTTAAAAACACGTGTGGTTTCAAAATAAGATCACATCACAAGTGTTTTAAGGTCTAATTATGTACATTTGCGTACTTTACTTTATCTACACACTAAGATGGGTTCAGAAGCAGTAGGGAAATGACCAGCATTATTGGAACCAATTATACTAGGTCCTGTCTACCCCCTAAGAGATAGACGTGATTTATGTAAGTACTTTCTTGTCTATGGTAGTAGGTAAAATCTGTACTTTAATGAACGTTATTACAGTATAGATTTGTGTAAGGTTACTAAAGTGCAGATTTTTGTGCTGTAATGTTGTTACAGTATAGATATGTAATTTCTAAACGACACTGAAAATTAGAACACATAGAAAAATCCGAAAAGTAAAGCTATGGCCGGGAATCGAACCCGGGTCCTCGTCATTCCGTGACGCGTGCTATACCCCTACACCACCCATAGAAGGTGAGTAAGCCTTCGAATTTTTCTATCTGTTACCAACTGTCACGTGACCTTGTTACTATGCGAATATTTGTCGCTAAGCGTCCTCTGTTTGAATGATGTGTCTGTGTGTGTTAAAACGTACAAAGTAAACATTAAAAATCAAGAAGTAAAATTGTTTGATTCATTTGATATTTCCTACAGTATAGACATTTAAGGGTGTAATAATGTTGGTCATTTCCTACAAGTTCTGGAAGAATTTTAGAGCTCTAATGATAATGTGCGAAGATAAAAACATTTATGAACACAACGACGTATACACGTCAGCCTCTAGATCAACAAACATAATGACGAGTCATATACTAACTAACTAAGTCATATACTGACTAAGCATATCGTTCTATGTTGCTTAGACAACGGTTTGAACACACATGTTAGATTATATTACGCCAGTATGTATATCGGGCGCTGTACACACCCCAATATCACAAAACCATCTCCATCAAATTGGTGGAGAAAATATGATTTATTTTGTAAGTAGGTAATTACATAAATATTAACAATAATAGAGCTACCTGTTGAAAAATGCATTTTATTCTGTGAACTAGTTTTTGGCTATGGCATTTTGATTTATTTAATTGTCTCATTAAATATTTCAGTATTTGAAAGTGAATTTTAAATTGTATCTTTCTTGATTATTGTTTTTAAGCAACGCCGATCCTTTTTTTTTATGTGAATAGGAAGGAAATCGAGCAAGTGGGTCACCTGATGGTAAGCGATCACCACTGCCCATAGACACCCGCAACCCCGGAGGGATTGCAGATGCGTTGCCAACCTTAGGACTTAGACGAAATGCCTCTTGTGCCCGTAATTTCCCCGGCTGTCTTACTCCCTAGCGGAGAATGAATTTAATAACCTAAGTTTTTATTATTATTGTTGTTTTTTATATTATTTAATTTAATTTACCTACATTGTTCCACTTGCTACGATCCCAACATACCTCCGCTTCATCCAAATTCATGAATCTCCTCATACATGCTCGCCGGTTCTTGGTACTCCTGACCTGCCCTTTTTTCAAAACGTCTCCTATTTGGTCCCGGAACGTCCGCCTAGGCCTTCCCCCAACGCAACCAACACTCCCCATATAGATCTGGTAGCTTATTACGTAACTCTAGCGATCACCATCGTCTTCATTTTGACAGTTCATGTATGGGCTGACAATTGGCATCGGAATCAGCTAGCTGTCACGTTCATACAAGTACTGTCAAAATGAACACGATGGCAATTGCGAGCGAGTTACGTAATAAGCCTGCTGTTTAGTTAGTCTACTTTCATCCATTCCTAGTCCCTACGTGACCCAACCAATTAACACATAACTCGGAGTAGGTAAATAAATACGTATTCGATATTGCTACCCTAGTTGCAGTTGAGTGCGAGAAGGACGTCCTATAGTGGTCATTGGTGCCGTCTGCTCCCTCAAGGTCACTCTGTAACTGGCTTAAAGCGGGACTTTATCGATAGGTAATACACCCACTGCGGGTGCTCGTATAGTGAAAGAAATTGAATCGCGTACTATGAAAACTTTTCACTTCAAATGTCATAACTCGCGTCATACACCTGTCGAAGAAGTTATAGGTGAAAAACTTAAGTAAATGACCTGTTGCATGTGGTGTACATAACTTATATGGGACTTAAGTTATTGTTCAAATTTGGAACGTCGATTTGTCTATTCGCACATATTACTCACACATACATGCGGATCCAGAAAAGGGTATTATGAGGAGATTTAGGATGTTTTAAGTTTGGCGTCGATGCCTCTGTGTGTGTGTGTGTGTGTGTGTGTGTGTGTGTGTGTGTGTGTGTGTGTGTGTGTGTGTGTGTGTGTGTGTGTGCGTGCGTGCGTGTATCTGTGTGTGGCATCGTAGCTCTCAAAGGAATGGACTGATTTGGATGCGGTTTTGTTCATTCGAAAGGCAGTTTCCTTGCGGTGGTTTTTAGCCATGTTTGGTAAAAATCGGTTTACTAGTTTGAAGAGTACCAGCTCGTTTCCAAAATGATGTAAGGCAATTTTGGATTTTTTTTTATGCGTGAGGGGTTTTAATTTTGAATTTTAATGTTATTTTATTATATTCCACGTAGGCAAAGCCGTGGGAAGATCCTAGCTACTTACATATAGGCGTGACTCATACGAACTTATAATAACAAATAGATAGAGCAAGTGAATGTCAAAAGTACATAATGTAAAATGTATACACAAACTTATTTTTGCGCGTGACCAAAATTGGAACTATGAAATTTCCATACAAGAAGCGACGCTATGTTCACCGACAGCGCCCCCATGGGTGACTCGGATAAGTTTGTTGCGCAAGCGCAGTTTGAACAGTTGGCAATTATTTTTTTGCATCGATTATATTTTCATAATAACGTGATATACCTATACTGTTTAGCTTCGTAATAACTTATGAGATGATTGCTTTTTTTAACTGTTACTTCGTCCGCGTAGGATAATACTTAAAAACTGATGTTGATATATTCTGCAATAATTATTTACGTTGGGACTCTACGCTACGACCTTTGACATGTTTATCGCTATCCCGCGGGATATGCAATTTTCCGGGATAAAAGTAGCCTATGTTTTAACTAGCTGTTGCCAGCGACTTCGTCTGCAAAGAATTCGTTTATCGCTATCCCGCGAGGACTACGCAATTTTCCGGGATAAAAAGTAGCCTATGTGCTATTCCAGACTTATCTCTATCTATGTGCCGAAATTCATCCAGATCCGTTGGGCCGTTTTGGCGTGATTGAGTAACAAAAAAACATCCATCCATCCATCCATCCATACAAAATATAATATTAGTAAGATTACATTTGAAATTTACCATGAGCTTTTCGGTGAAGGAGAACGTGAGGCAACTTGCACACATCTGCGAAGCAATTCTCAACGGTGTGAAGTTCCCAATCCGTAGGGCCCGCGTGGGAACTATAGCCCAAGCCCTCAGTTGAGGCCTCTGCCCAGCAGCGGGACGTATGGTGATGATATATTTATTTATTCATGACAAATTGATGTATGTAGAATTGTTATAGTTGTTACCGCAATCCAAATCCTGTGTCACAGTGAGAGGTCAGAACTGTAATGTCACTTTGGTTCGGGGTTGGGTTCGTTGACACTCGCAGTCTAGAGGGCGTACCTCGCGACCTTGCACAGACGAACCTTGTTACAGAATAAGGGACAACTTGTGTTAATCATAGAGTAGGGTGTAAATTTTCCAACATGAAACTACCGACTCAAACAACACAAACGAATAACTCACGTATAAAAGTCGAGTGATGCTCGTTATCCCATCGCTCGGGTTCGAATCCCGGTATGGTCGGTATGCTTAGTGTAGGTTTTCGGTCACAAAATACGTCTCGAACGCGTTTGCGTTGAAATGTCACATACTATGAGAGAAAAGTTTGTTGCTGAGCCTCTAGTGTAAGTTTTCGCATATAAAAACGTCTCCAACGCGTTCACGTAAACGTCTCAATTACTATGGAAAAATTGGCAGCGCCACCTGCGGATCGAAAAGGCAACAAACTGTTCTCATAGTATTTGACATTTCAACGCAAACGCGTTCGAGACGTATTTTGTGACCGAAAACCTACACTAAGCTTCCTGTTTCGATCCGCAAGTGGCGCTGCCAATTTTTCCATAGTAATTAAGACGGTTACGTGAACGCGTTCGAGACATTTTTTTATGCGAAAACTTACACTAGAGGCTCAGACATTTGTATGATGAATTCGAATGTTTGTTCCCGAGTCATGGATGTTGTATGTATTTAAGTATCTTTATCTACGTTATATAAGTATGTTTATCCGTTGCCTGGTAACCATAGCCCATAGTACAAGCGTTGCTTAGGAACTGGGTCAATTGGTGTAATTTGTCCGATGATATTTATTTGTTTATTTATGTTTTGGACTACTTAGTCCTTCCTCTTGATGATCCTTTTCAGTGATGGTCTCTTGAAAATGCTTCCGGAATATTTCGGCAGAAACCGGAAGACGCAGTCGTCACTTTCTCTTCCTTTTCCTTTATATCCATTGTAAACAATGGAAATAAATATAATGTCAAAAACAATAAGCTTACAAAAATAATTTCCTATGTCAATTTAAATCTAAAAACATTATGAATAAACACCACCACAATTATGAATATTCCACACCTTATACCACTAGGCCAAACGCACATACGTTAAGGCGATGAAATCAACGTGCACTTCAAAAATCTAACGCGACTCTAGCTTCACTAGTATTTCAAAATAAGCTCTTAGAGGATCCTGATATCCTGGTACTTAAACTCTCCCTCCGTCTTACGCCTGACGCGAGTTTAACAATTTTTACCCATCCCAAAAAGCGCTCAACGACGCTAAAGAACACACTTCAAAAATTCTGTAACTGAATAAAGAGGGCTATTCAACCAAAAGTTTTCACCTGGCGACCAAATGTATCTTCTCCTAGGTCTCTTTATACTAGGTAATGCGCTAACTGAATTTAATACGAGTATACAAAGCACAGGGTAAATGCACCAGTAACAGTCAAGCAATTCCCTTGAGGTATAGTAAAACCTTGTTTTTATACCATCTGATACACATTGAAATATCGTACGAGTACATTATACATAAGTTTACCCTGTGTGACTGAGGTAGTTATTGTATTGTTCATTTTTGAAACCTATTTTTCTATGAACGAAAAGGCTATTGTTAAGTTGATTCTTTGCGTCGGTGTAGTGGCGTTTCAGCGAAAATCGTTCCTCGGAGTGTATTTTCGCAAACTTTTTTCCTCAAATTATCATTTAGACAAATTATCGTTTGGACAAATTATCATTTAGACGAAAGTATACATTTATGTAAAAACCATTTGTATTTATGTGAATGTTGGAAAGTTAACGGAAGGCCTCGTTGTAATTTTTGGGCGTCCCTACGGAATTTTTGTGAACTCCCATCCCAAGGGAATTTTTTGAAATCCCGGAATTTCAAACCTACATTTAAAGGGTTAGGTTCAGTGCCGGATTTATATTTTTTATGTGTGTAGGCCACTTTTTTCCGCCGCCCCATGTACCATCAGCCATGTGTCTACCACTCTAAGGTTAAAATTCCCTTGCACGTCACAATATATAATGTCGATAAGACAGGCTGTCAACTTGAAAGTTCGACTTTAGCGACATTTTCATTTGATAGGAAGTTGGTCGAAAAGTGGTAGACCACTTATTTGGGCGACCGTAAATACCTTTCTAAAATAATAATTTTCCTCCTCTGAAAATCTGCCGCCCCTAGGCCGCGGCCTATACGGCCTATACGGCCTATTTATAAATCCAGGACTGGTTAGGTTACACAACGAAGTTGCACAGCAAGCACAAGTGTGCCTAAAGGCCTCGTTCAGCGTGATTGTGGACGTATAGAAAAGGGAATCCGAATAGTGATGGGTTGCTAGCATTGCCTATAACATGAGTAACGTCCTACGATTTTCTCCGATTTTCTATATACATACTAAGCACGTCTTTATCCATTTACTAGCTTCTTCTCGCGACTTTGTCTACGTAGAAACCTTCCTCTTGAATCACTCTACCTATTAAAAAAACGCATCAAAATCCGTTGCGTAGTTTTAGATCTAAGCATACATAGAGACAGACGGACAGCGGAAAGCGGCTTTGTTTTATAATATGTAGTAATGAGATAGACAGATCTAAGCAAGACTTAACATAAAATATTTTCGCACTATTGACATTAATTAATTAAGTCTCAAGGGGTTAGGATTGATAGGTTCTCGAAGCAAAACGTCCTCGTGGAATAATAATAGTGTATTTGCTTCGAGGTTATTTTTAATTGCGGACGATTTGATCCCTGGACATTTTTAATTGCGGACGATTTGCTTCCCGGCCTTTCTTCCCTGCGGTCCTTCTCATTAACGGACATTATGCCTAGCTGACTAAATGCCACACAGGACGTTTTGCTCTCAGTACGACCTGCTCAGAATTGAAATAAAGCAAATACCTATATACATTTCTAAACAACACTGAAAATTAGAACACAGAAATATCCGAAAAGTACAGCTATGTCTGGTGTACCGGTATAGCACGCATCACAGAATGATGAGGATCCGGGTTCGATTCTCGGCCATAGCTTTACTGTTCTGATTTTTCTGTTCTAATTTTTAACACTATATTAGGCTACTAAAAAAAAATGTATTTTTTTGTGTCGTTTAGAAATTTAATTTCTAACGGTAAAATCGTAAAAATAAATACAAAAAATCAACATGTAAAATTTTTACGTATGATTATGACCCGCCCCGGCTTCGCACGGTATATTATGCCTTTATTATACATATAAACCTTTCTCTTGATTCACTCTATCTATTAAAAAAACCGCATCAAAATCCGTTGCGTAATTTTAAAGATTTAAGCATACATAGGGACATAGGGACAGAGATAGCGACTTTGTTTTATACTATGTAGTGATACACTTTTATGAGACGTTTTTACGTACGTTTTTAGTAAGACGGTGGAAGCGATCCGGACGGACCTAGTACGACCAACAAAGGTAAATTTTCAATGTCATAATCGAACAAACTAATAGAAGCTCCACAAGAGTTTTAGAATAAGAGTACCTAGGAGTTTATAACAAACAGGGTTCAGTGTTTTGGGTTCACCTCCCCCCCCTAGGGGGCGGGGCGTCCGGTCGACAGGTCGTAGACTTCGTAGCCTCGCTACGATCGTAGCGCCCTCTACGCGCTACAGTGACTCAAGCAAGGTGACAGGAAAGCTTTATCGGGATATATTTTAGTCGACATTGCTTTAGGTTGCGGGTGGTAGGGCCTTGTGCAAGGTCCGTCCGGATCGCTACCACCATCTTACTCGCTAATCCTGCCGCTAAGCAGCAGTGCTTGCGCTGCTGTTTTCCGGTGTGGAGAGTAAGACAGCCGGGGAAATTACGGGCACAAGAGGCATTTCATCTAAGTCCTCTAGGTTGGCAACGCATCTGCAACCCCTCCGGGGTTGCGGGTGTCTATGGGCAGTGGTGATCGCTTACCATCAGGTGACCCACTTGCTCGTTTGCCTTCCTATTCATATAAAAAAAAAAGATGTGTTATGTTTTTAGAAGGGTTTTTGATTTTGATTCAAGCGCGGGATTGGCAGTTATTGGATTAGCTAAAACGTGGAATCCTGCCGCCAAGCAGTGCTCTCTAAGGGTGCGACCAAACCGCCACGTAAACGCAGTGACGTGTCGTATGCGTTACGTTTTCTTATCGTTTCTTCATACATTTGTTACCGTTTGTTAAGCGGCGGTGTGGTCGCACCCTAAATGCGAAAGTTTGTGAGGATGTTCTTCACGCTGAAACGACTTGACGTTATATAGATAAAATTTGGAACGGGGTCAGCTAGTACCCTAGATTAAAACACAGCTTACTGTTTATCCCGGAAAAATGCATAGTTCCCGCGGGATAGCGATAAACATATTAAAAAAAAAAAAACTACGCAAACGAAGTCACAGGTAGAAACTAGTATTAATTCCCACCAAACGGCTCGCATCGCATCTCGTCAGTGTCTTTTTTAAACCGCCGCTCTGGCGCAGCGACACTGACGCCGCGTCAGTGTCAATTATCTGCCGTTCTGACGCAGTGGTCCGATGTGGTAACATTGTCACATTATCTGCCGCTCAGTCGTAGCGACCTGACGCCAAATCAGGGGCCTTACCATGACGTCTTAATGCAATTCAGTTTAGGTTCGCTCGCTGTCAGATTCATACTAGAAGTGACTATAACTTGGACTGAGTCGGAATTAGGACGTCATGGTAAGGCCCCAGTATCATTATCTACCGCTTTGACGCTGTCACCCGACGTCGCGTTAACGTTTGTTATCTAATTATGCTATTCTTACGCAGCAATGCTGACGCTGGTTCAATTTCGTACATTATCTACCATTCATAGCATTGTTATCGTTCTGACGACCGGATAGCCTAGTGGTTAGTGACTCTGACTATGAAGCTAGAGGTCCCGAGTTCGAATCCCGGTAGGGGCAGGCATTTGTATGATGAATACGAATGTTTGTGCCCGAGTCATGCGTGTTGAATGTATTTAAGTGTGTATTTATCTATATGACATCGATGATAATACAAAAAGTAAAGGAGGAAGCAACAAAATTATTGATTGACATAATACCTGAAAGATATTACTAACTATGTACAAGCTTTGCTTAGTTTGGGACTTGGTCAATTGGTGTAATTTATCACATGATATTTATTTATTAAGTATTATTTATTTATGACATAATTTCCGCTCTCATGCAGAGACGCTGACGCCGCGTCAATTTCATACGTTATCTGGCGCTCTGTCGCATAGATACTGACTCCCCTGTCGTTTGTTACTTGCGGCTTTGACGCAGCGACACTGACGCGGCGTCAATGTCGCTCGGAACAAATAGCTTTAGCCCCAGGGCATTCCGAATATCTCATCTACAATAATCTACATATATATGTTATCCTCTGTAATAATACCAATTTGATTATTATATGTTGAATAAACGACCCCTAAGTCTGGAATAATGGGAGCCTCGGGCTTTTTAGGTACAAGGAACGTAGGAAATAGTCATTTACAACTAATTATGTATTATGTGGAAATAGTCCTTCATTGTAATATAACTTACGAGAAATGGAACACGGAGACATAAAACACGTTCACAGGAAAAATAATTCTGCCATTTTTATAGAGCCGTATTTTTTATGGTAATAAATGTAATGAAAGACAATGGTGATTGGTTTTTTTTTTGATCAAACGATTTATTTTCGTTCAACGTTTGATTAACCGGTCGCACTCAGAATCGCTAGTTCATTTGAATTAGTAAAATCATTAACATTAATTGTTAACAATAACCGGTCAAGTACGAGTCGGAATCGCGTATCGAGAGTTCCGTACACATTCCGCAAGTGAATATAAAATCCAGTGTAAGTAGAGACCTGCTCCTAAGCAAAATGTAGGCAGTGTGGGGTCATTTTATATTGTTTTTTTTTTAATGTGAATAGGAAGGCAAACTAGTAAGTGGGTCACCAGATGGCAAGCGATCACCTCTGCCCATAGACACCCGCAACCCCGGAGGGATTACAGATGCGTTGCCAACCTAGAGAACTTAGATGAAATGCCTCTTGTGCCCGTAATTTCCCCGGCTGTCTTATTCTCCACACCGGAACACAGCAGTGCAAGCACTGCTGCTTTGCGGCAGGATTAGCTAGTAAGATGGTGGTAGCGATCCGGACGGACCTTGCACAAGGCCCTACAACCCGCACTTGGTTACTTACATAAACTGACATAAACACAAAAAATTAGATTTTAGTATTTGTTGTTATAGCAGCAACAGAAATACATCATCTAGTCTAGCTATCGCGGTTCATGAGATACAGCCTGGTGACAGACAGACAGATGGACAGTGGGCTTCGTAATAGGGTCCCATTTCTTTTTACCCATTGCGAACGGAACCCTGCGTTTCTCCTGTCTACTTATTTCTCTGTCTTATTGGTTGTCTGGTAGATATTGCTATTAAGCGTAAGACCGCCTATTGTACCTACAGGCTGTATCAGACACCCCCTAACAATAATCCACTGGGGTATATAACCATAGCTATAGAACCTAAAATAATATTTAAAAAAAAAATGGAGTATTTTTTTATATTTTCTATAGGAATGGTAGTATTAACTGTAATCATTCCTATAGAAAATATTAATCCAATTAATCCAATTTTTTTTTTATATTTTATTTAGCTTCTATTCTATGGTTATATACCCTAGTGGATTATTGTTAGGGGGTGTCTGATACACCCTGTATACAATAGGCGGTCTTACGCTTTAACAAAGTACCTATACATACTTTGTTCTTTGTTTCTGTATTGTTTTGTATTGTCGTGTTCAATAAAGAGTACGTATTTGTATTGTATTATAAATTGTAACCCTAACAAAAACCAGTACGCGTTAAGCTACCATTAAATTAATTACCGTCTGTGAGCGCGACAGTTTCAGTTATGCATCCAATCACTCTGTTACCTCAGCACTGTATAATCCCAAACCACCCTACGCACTCATAAACAATGCTATCTGTACACAAAATGTACACACACGTATACGGGCAAGCGTGCCGACGCACACTAATAAAGGATACCCACACACACACACATGTCTAGACGTCTCGTTATACCCTTATACCGTTTTCCGGGACTGTCTTTCGTCAGTTGGGTAGGTCACGGATCGGCCGTCTCCCTCTTACTAATACACCCATCCCTGTCACCCGACGAAGACCGCACGCCATTACAATACCAACCGTATTAAAGCGTGTTAAAGTTCGTTTTGAAACGCTCGTGAATCCAGGTATAAATTTTGCTTTCCAACCTCCTTTTAAACCGAACTGTAACGGCGTAAGTCGCAAGTTTGCTGTGAGAATTGGAGCTTTCATTCGTACGTTGTAAGGGTGGGATTGCGTTGTATTTAGCGCAGGACCTTCTAGGACTCGCAAATGTCCTTGAAACGACCAGCACGAATTAATCTTGAGATAATAATTTATGTAAATGTACATATATATGTACATGTTATATAAATATAACATATAGGTACAATGGATGTTTGTTGATTCTGTCTAGAGACTCACGTTGAGTACACTTGACTACACTATTAATTATACATTCGGCGTACAGTCAGCACCAAAAGTTGGGAACAGAGGGCGGAATTTTCATGGCAAAAATCAAACGCCTATAGAGTACATACCTTACTGTAGACAGAGCCTATAGTAGCAATACCTAAAGGCCACGATTAGCATGATTGTTGGCGCAGTGGCTTAGCTTCAACGTCAGGGGCCCGCGGCAAATTCATCAGATGAGGCCCTTCCTCACTATAAAGAAGTGCATCATCTTCCCTTGTGTGCTCAAGGCCAAGCCAGTTCGGGGCCTCGTAGAGCTGGGGGCCCCTGGCATTTTGCCAGCCCTGCCACCCTAAAGTTACGCCACTGTGGGCGTATAGGAAAGGGTAACCAAAATAGTGATGAGTTGCTAGCATCGCCTATAACATGATTGCTAAGATTGTTGCCAGTTTCGATGGGCTTCTTTTTTGTGCTTACTATGTGGATGACTTGTTGCTCTGTGATAGCCGGGCTTGTATGCAGGGCGTCCTAAGGCCATAACAGCCGCGAAACTTGCGCCACTTCAGAAATGTTCTTATATATCCTAAATTAGATGAATTTTCAATAATTTCTGAAGGTTAGATACTAGAGAAACATCTATAATATGTATTAAAACAGTGTATACAATTTCTCGCTCTGTAGATGACCCAAAAAACTTGCACAACAAAAAGCGGACGTTTTAGTTTCGTGCAAAATTTTTGGTACAACTACAGAGGTGACGGTAGCTTCCAAATTTCAGCACAATCGGTTGGAGATTGCTTCAAAATTGATTTGCATCATTCCACCCAGACAAACATAGACATACATAGTAATACATTGCAAGGAATAAAAGCTTATAAAAAGACAAAGCACTTGCATGACTATTATTCAACATTTGAACAAACGGAACATAGCTAATACAAAGCATATAATGGCTATATACTTCCTAGACACCCCCTGTCTGAAGGTCGTACAGGGAGGTTGTTCAACCCGCACACACACATGGATAGGTCTCACGGACACGGTAACACCCCCTCGCGCCTGTGTGCGCGGAAACGAAAACGAATGCGGTGAGGATGTTGTGAACTGTTGAGGTTAGGTTGAGAATTATTTTAAATTTACATACACACCACGTCTATTACGGGTTAGACAGTGCCTAGGGTAAAGACCTGGCCACACGTTTAGCTTGATTGTAGGCGTATAGTAAAGGCGAATCAAAATAGTGATGGGTTGCGAGCATCACCTATAACATGATTCCTGAAGTGTTCGCCGTTCGTTCGATGGCCTTTTTTTTCTATGTGGATGATTTGTTGCTCCATGAAATAGCGTTTTACCGCTTTATTTATCCATAAACGCTCTGGCTTCTGCTGACTTAGCAATCGTTTGTCCTTATCTGTCACTTTGGCATTTACCTTTCACAGATAAGGACAAACGATTACCAAGTTAGCAGAAGCCTATAGAGCGTTTATGATGGGGGTTAATGTTTCCGGTCTTGTATACAGGGTATATTAAAATTGTTCCGGAATTTTTCAGCAGGCGTTTGGTTTATGACTTAATAGGCCTGTTAATGTTTTTCAGGACGTTTGAATCTTTGACAAATCTAACTAATATTATAAATGTGAAAGTATGGATGGATGGATGGATGGATGTTTGTTACTCAATCACGCCAGAACGGCCCAACGGATCTGGATGAAATTTGGCACATAGATAGAGAAAAGTCTGGAATAGCACATAGGCTACATTTTATCCCGGAAAATTCCAGTGGGATAGCGTTAAACGAATCCTTTGCAGACGAAGTCGCTGGCAACAGCTAGTGTTTCCATACATTGAACGATGTTCAAAGCGAACCGCGAAGGCGGGACATTTTAAATTAAGATTCGAAATAGTTGTGTAATATATTAATCCGTTGTTGTCCCATGGGTTAATGTGACAATGACAACATTGTACGAAGCCCGTTTTTTTTTTTAAAAAGAATCTAAATGAAAAAATCTTTGTAGAGATGTTCAGGCAAACTAACTGAACCACCTTCTGGAATGTTCCGGAAAAAATCCAAGAGACCTTGTATGTTATTACAAGCTTATTTAACTTGCAATTTATGTAAGTATATTTTGTCCGGGTGAAATCTTGCGACTCAATTTTGAAGCAGATATCTTCAACCGAAATATTATAAACGGGATGTGAACCGCGATTACCTTTATTGAGCACCCGATATTTCGAATGAACTTAACCGTGAATCATTGAAAACTCATCTTCAACCGACTGAGCTGAAATTTTGCATACTTTTTAGTCAGATGACAATACAATAATCTGGTATTAGAATGGTGGCCCGGCCAGGATAGTCTCCGCAGGAAACTCTTCAACGGTTGCTCCGATTGACTTGAAATTTGATACACATATGGGACGGATAACAATGCAAGTAAAGTCAGCAAATAATCTTGTAAAAATGTTTTTTTTTGACAGAAACTTATTTCATAAATCGAAAGAAAGAAAGAAAGAAAAATATTTTATTTCCGTTCCCATGGTACCACCACAAAAATTACCATAAAAATTATAACTAAAGATATTGCTTATTACTAATAAAGTTTGTGATGGTCCAGAAGGACACCGAAAAAGGGTCTCCACTCAGCATATGTTGCCACACAAAAGTGCAGCAACGCTGATTTACAGTGAAGCCCATGTTTAAAATGAGGGAGAGAAGCAAAAATACAGATTTAATAACTTAATTAAAAACAGCGAAAAACTAACAAAATAAAAGCTGTTTTACACAGATGAGACAATATCTACAGCCGCCAAACACCAAGAGCCGCATTGCATTTTACGAAAATCGAAGCGTCGAGCGGTCTCCCAGGCCTTATACTCCGAAATCCGATTTTCGAAGTTCGTTTCGTGCCGTTCCGCTCTCACTAATAGTTATTAATTTGAGAGTGAGAGGTACGGTGTGATACGAACTTCGAAAATCGGATTTCGGAGTTGCCCCCCAGGAAGCGAGTCACAGAGTACTTTTTATATAAGCGAGTGACGTTTGAGCTGTCAAAATCAATGACAAGGCGATAGTGTGACAGTCTGTCGCGCCGCTTTCATTATTGAAACGGAAACGTTGAAATTTAAACGCGTAAATTAAAAAAAAAACTGTCAACTGTATTACGTTTTTTTTTAAAGTCTCAGGTCCTTGGATCTTTAAACGATTGAGCTGAAACTTTGCATACTTGTGGAAGTCAGATGACAATAGAATAATCTAGTAGTAGAATCCTGGTGGCCTGGTCAGGACCGTCTCCGCAGTCTCTTAAACGGTTAGTCCGATCAACATGAAATTTGATACAACCATATAAATATATAGGACAGGTGGCAATACTAGTACAGTCATTTTATAATTCGTTTATCGCTATCCCGCGGGAAGTACGCAATTTTCCGGGATAAAAAGTAGCCTATGTTTCAATCTAGGGTACCTGCTATCTCCGTTCCAAATTTTATCCAAATCCGTTCAGTCATTTTAGCGTGAAGAAGGAACAAACGTACACACTCACATCGTCACATCGTCACTCACAAACTTTCGCATTTATAATATTAGTAGGACTAGCGACCCGCCCCGGCTTCGCACGGCATATTATGCATGTATTATACATATAAACCTTCCTCTTGAATCACTCTATCTATTAAAAAAACCGCATCAAAATCCGTTGCGTAGTTTTAAAGATTTAAGCATACCAGGGACAGAGAAAGCGACTTTGTTTTATTTATACTATGTAGTGATTTTATCAATTATGTTTATTTTTTATTTTTGCGCAATAAAGTGTGTGTGTGTAGTGAGATTTTTACCGGCTATATTCCTTGAGAGTCCGTCATATACTTAAGTGGGGGTTATTTAAGTCTTGCTGTATTTTATTGTACCCTTTTCACAGCTTCTTATAAACCTGTTTCGCTATTCAACTAGTTATTTTTTATTACAGGTAAGTTCCAGACATGATTAACACAGCTATCGCATTGGTGAGTTATTTTTAATAGCTTCTGCCCGCGACTTCGTCCGCGTAAAATTAGCAATTGACATGTTTATCGCTATCCCGCGGGAACCATGCAATTTTCCGGGATAAAAAGCAGCCTATGTTTCAATCTAGGGTACCAGCTATCTCCGTTCCAAATTTTATCTAAATCCGTTCAGTTGTTTCGGCGTGAAGAAGGAACAAACATACACACTCACATCGTCACTCACAAACTTTCGCATTTATAATATTAGTGTAGGATTCCAGCGTTTTTATAGGGAGGCTAACAACCTATAGACCGACCGCTTAAGGCGCTGTCAACAGCAAATGACCTTGAGCAGCGCCACTCTTCACACATACGGTTCGCGTGCCTGTGAGTGAAAGAGAAGAAACTATTCCGGCAGCTTGGCGCGCGTCTAAAATCTTGCAAATAAGACACAAATAAGAAGAAATAAAAAAAAGTATAGATTATTTGTGAAATATGACTCGTTAGCCGTGTAGGCATGAATATGTTGACTTCATGTTTTTAATTGCAGACCCATACGTCGAAAAAATAAAGACATAGAACCGTTTAATGATGATTTTAAGACCAATCTTTGTAATTATTTTCTATCGAGCCGATTTTGTTCAATTATGTATCGAGTCCGTCTAGCGTGTTTGAAATATGATGAAAATTAACATTATATTTTTTTTGTATTTTTTTTGTGTGTAGTTTTTCTTAAAAAAGTGCTTAATTAACATCAATTTCAACAAAATTAGGTGTTGTCAGCCTCTTAAGTGAGTCCTCGCCCACGCGGCACAGGGGCGCGGGGTAGGCGACAAAGGCAATTAAAATAGTGATGGGTTGCTAGCATCGCCTATAACGTGATTTCTAAGATCGCCTTCCCTCGATGGGCTTTTACGTGCGCGGGAAAAGCAACTGGCACATTCTATGTTTTTTCTTTAATCCCAGACCTGCGTGGAAGAACAGTATTTTCATGTCTCATACTCTGAGTAGGTCATTATCTGGATAACGGGTTGAAAGTGACTCATCGTGACTCTTGCGTTGAAAGTTTTTTTTTTCTAGCTAATCCAAATGACGTACATAGCAATGGAAATACGTATATAGCCAATGTAATCTATGTTTTGTATAGTCATCTATACTAATAGTTCCTTTTTAATTGTAAAAGGCAAAATAATCTCAAAATAACATTCCGCTATATATAAGCTTATGCAAGCGTATACAACGAGAATTAGTAGAAA
This sequence comes from Pandemis heparana, assembly GCA_963854515.1. Classification (NCBI taxonomy): domain Eukaryota; kingdom Metazoa; phylum Arthropoda; class Insecta; order Lepidoptera; family Tortricidae; genus Pandemis; species Pandemis heparana. The sequence continues at coordinate 34,461,404 of OY978006.1, forward strand.
TTATTACGTTCGGATTTTTTTTTAGCTTGAAATATTTAAGTCGACAATTAGTTAATTGATAGCGACCTCCATGTCTGCAAGTTTAAAAAAAAACTAGCCGGCAGCCATTGGTGCGCAGAAGAAATGCGCAATTCGCGTAAATTGCGTAATAGAAAAAATAGCGGGAAGAGAATGACAAACGACGTTAGTGAAATTTGTCATAATACCTTCTTTTAATTTCCTCATATCCGAAATGAAAAGTAGAGTGTTCAACTCGAATGAAATTACCCATTTCACCTTCGAACTATTGGCGACCTTACTTCGTTCGGGCGCCAGAAATATCTCAGGTGAAATGGGTATATTTCAACCCTTGTTTATCAATCTACTATTTATAACCACTATAATTCTTATCCAACGAAATCACAAGCATCATACTGCTACTCTACGATGCGGTGAGTGCAAGAAAGTGCATTCTGACTGCACGGGCGGATAGACAGGGGAAACGCGGCGCCGGCGCAGGCCCAGATGAGGGGACGCGTCCTAAGACAGATCGCGAGGGATGAGCACGATCCGCCGATAATGTTGCTTGTGAAGAGGACATAGAAATCCGAAAAGTAGAGCTATGGCCGGAAATCGAACCCGGATCCTCATTATTCCGTGTTGCGTGCTATACCGCTACACCACCCATAGCAAGTAACCCTTTTCAATAGAATAGAATAGAAGAAATTTTTAATCACCAGCACAACAATTCAAAACAGAAGAAACAAAAATACTAGTGATTAAACCAAATATAAGAATTACCTATATGCGAAGGTAAAATGGTAGGGAGACTCAGCTCGGTCGCTGGTTTTTGGTCTCCAATCAAACTAAATCTATAATAATTTATGTGTTTTACTAGCTGTTGCCAGCGACTTCGTCTGCAAAGAATTCGTTTATCGCTATCCCGCGGGAACTACGCAATTTTCCGGGATATAAAGTAGCCTATGTGCTATTCCAGACTTTTCTATATCTATGTGCCGAATTTCATTCAGATCCGTTGGGCCGTGTTGGCGTGATTGGGTAACAAACAAACATCCATCCATCCATCCATCTATACTTTCGCATTTATAATATTAGTTAGATAATGGGTAAAACCGTAAAAATAAATACAAAATCAAGTTGTAAAATTCTTGATTCATTTATCAGTTTAGGTTCGCTCGCCGCAGTCAAGATACTAAAAACGACAGCTAAAAGCTGAACTGAGTCGGTATTGAATCGAATTAAGATGCCATGGTAAGGCCCCTGTACTTAGGGGCTCAGCTGCTATGCCGCGGCGACTTTGACGTCACTGACGCTTGCTAAAGTGCCTCAGGATCTTTCGAAATATTATAAACGGGATATGAACCGCGATTACCTTTATTGAGCTCCCGATATTTCGACGCAGTTGCATCAATCCCAAGAATGAGGGTAGACAGAGCTCGGTCTACCCAATAATAACACCCACCCGCAATTTCTTCAGTCTACCCGTGATCATGTACTAATCGCGGTTCATATCCCGTTTATAATATTTCGAATGAACTTAACCGTGAATCATTGAAAACTCTTATTGCTTCAGGATCTATCTTAGAAAGAAAGAAAGAAAGAAAAAACAATTTATTGCCACAAAAACAGATTTACAAAAACTACAAATTAAGTAAAAATACTCAAAACCTATATCTATATCTATATCTTAAGACATGTCCGCTGTTGTAACGCATGCGCGTGGGCATCGCGTCGGTTCCCGCGCCTTTATCACATTTTCCCTTTCTAGCGGGAAAGTTAAAGAAAAAAAACTGCGAAAAACAGTTACCTGTCGCACCAAAAGGTCTTTTAATTCTTAACTGTCATATTTGGTGAACAAAATTCTAACCTCAAAACGTCTCATTTTTGTTATTTTTTAACTATTTCATCGTAAATAAAGGAACTACAAAATATTGCCTCAGGTTTATTTGATAACATAATACGCCTTATTCTTCACAAAGATTTGCACATTGAGGTTAGAATTTTGTCATTGATTATCTGGATAGCGGGTTGAAAGTGACTCATTGCAACCCTTGGGTAGAAAGTAATTTGAAAAAAAAAAAGAAAACTCAACCCTTCATAGGTAATCCAAATACATAGCAATGGAAATATAATCATCTATACAAATAGTCATTTTTAATTGTAAAAGGCTAAACAATATATTTTTTAAATAACATTAACGCTATATAAGCTTATGCAAGCGTATAACAAAGAGAATTAGGAATTTATAACGTTCGGTAAAGTTTTTAAGCTTGAAATATAAGTCGACAATTAATTGATAGCGACCTCCGTGTCTGCAAGTTAACAAAAGAAAAACAAACGTAACAAATATTAAGTGCGACCGTGCGATGTCAGTGAATTTTTTCATAATACTTACCTTGTTTTATTTTCCTCATATTCGAAATGAAAAGTAGTGTTCAACTTGGGTGAAATTACCCATTCACCCTCGAACTATTGGCGCTCTCACTTCGTTCGGGCGCCAGAAATATCTCAAGTGCAATGGGTCAATTTCGACCCTTTGTTTATCATTCTACTATTTATTTCTTTGCTCTCAGACCAGCACGGAAGATCAGCATTCTCTTTACGAGTACAATATTAGTGTAGATATAAATATAGATAAAATTGTTTGCATGCAGCCGGCCGTACAGAAACGCATTCGTTCATTACTTTTTTTTACAATCAGTAAACTGCTGTGTCGCTTCAATTGGAATTCCGTTAGTTTGATGATAAACATTTCAAAATGTCAAGCGTGACAGCTTTATAATAATAATATTTCAATATTTATTTACTTTACATAATAATTGTCACATATAACAAACTTATGGGCTAAATAATAACTAAAGGGAAAATAATGTGCAGGGTGGATTTTTGACGTTGTAATTTGTGTGCCATGCTTTATGCGTGCATTGCACACAAATTACAACGTCAAAAATCCACCCGCACCTATTTGAATAGGTACCCTGAACTAGGAAATATGGATTCCTATGTCTCAGGCAGGTGTATAAGGACTTACAAAACGAATTATAAATTAACCTCATGCCAAACGTGAGTAGTATGTGATTTTGAGTAAATGATTTTTACGGCCGTTAAGTTAATTAATTAGGTTCGTTTCATTTAATGTAACTTAAAAATAAACGTACACAATTGTATATTTATCATTCAATTTAAGTCAGCATTTTTGGGTTATGATATGACACGACCGTATTGTGTTCTAATTCTACGCGGAAGAAGCCGCGGTCAGAAGCTAGTTACTTTACAAAATAAAGTCCTTGGCCGCGTCTGTCTCTAACTCAAAACTACTGAAGATTGAACACCTGGACCAGTTACGACAGGAGAAACGCAGGGATAATAAAATAATACTAACATAAATATAATACATAGCTAAATAAATAAAATAATACATATTTATACATACACACAATATATATATATATATATATACCATATAAATTATTGATTTAATATTTTGTCCCTTGACGCGGGTTCACTTTGAACATCGGTTGTATGGAAACATTTGTCAACTATGAGTCAATCCTGAAATACATCTACAGAGCTATTTAGTCATAACCCAGCTGCTAAATTATTCCGGAACAATTTGAAGAAATTCAAAATTCAAAATTGATAACGTTTATTTTGCAAATAGACCGCCAATTAAGGGCTCTTTTACATGTCTTTTTTTTTCAAACTGCCAGCGCATTCGGAAAGACCATCATTGCTAAGAATGCGCCGCGAGAAAGTTGGCAGAAAGTCATTTTATCAAAATAAAGTATATTTACTATAATACTTAAATTCTACTTGACTTATAATCCATTTATAAAAGGGATGTAATGTCCCCAAGTTAAGTAGATACTTTAGATTATATATTAGTCTATAATTTAAACTGAATAAAAACACTGATCACCGGTATTCAAGAATATATTATTTCCAAGATATTAATACAATACAACGCCATTTCTAATACGAGCATCGCGGGAAGAGGCCACACAGGAATCTCTGTCTGTGTCCAACCACAGACTATAGCATTAGGCTACAAGGCAACGTTCAGAAATCAAGCTAACAGTTGATGCATCAAGTCTCTACTGTTCAAAGTAAAACAAAATGTATGAGAGGAAAGAAGAAATAAACAAATGAAAACCCTCTCATTTCGTGTAGGGTATCGTATTTAATTAAGATTAATTAAGCGTCTTTAAAAAGGTAAATACTAAAACAATTGACGGACGATATTGTCGGGGAAAACGGTGCGGAATTTCACTTACAAGAAAAATATGGAGAGTGAAAAGAGTTAACAGCCGTGTTGTAGCGACGTACCGTCGGCAAATAAAGCTGAAACAGCTGAGACAGCAATAGAGGCGAGAGGGAGGTGTTATGCCTGGGCGGAGTTCGAAGGAAGAGTTGGAACTATGTTTTCTGGGATAAAACTATAGGCCTGTTTCGCTCTCAGTTAAGACTGATACATTAAGTGTTGGGTATGATGTCGTCTCTGTCTCGTAGTAAGAAATAGAAAGGGGAATCATAGATAACTGACACTTAATATAACTAGAACTTAACAGAGAGTGGTGAGATAGGCCCTAAGTATCCTATGTATCGACGGATTACTTTCGCATTAATATTAGCAAGGATAATTTATATTAAGCAAATGCCATAACCCGTAGGCTTATTGTCTAACTCGCTCGCAATCGCCATCGTGTTCATTTTGACAATTGGGCTGACAATTGGCATCGGAATCAGCTAGTTGTCACATTCATACAAGAACTGTCAAAATGAACACGATGGCGATTGCGAGCGAGTTAGACAATAAGCCTACCGAATGAAAAAGTACGTAAGTAAAATATCAAAATTCATATAAAAAATAGAATAAAAGTTAAAACTGAAAATCCAAAAAAAAAACGAAGATCAGCATCACATCATAAACTAAGGGCCTGTTGAACCACGCACTGTTAAGTTCAATCTTAAGTGTCAGTTATCTATGATTTCATCTCTATTTATTACGACGAAACAGACAGAGACGTCGTCACAGAGAGAGATTGGTGAAACAGGCCTTCAATCTCAACAAAATCTGGTTACAAATAAACAGTCAATGGCGAGCCTTAAGCGTAACTGTTAACGTTGCAATAACTAAAAACCCATTAACGAAGTATTTAATATACCTAAACAAGAAATGACTGGCCAAAAGGGACAAAAAATCACAAGCTCCGTATTTTTCTATCACCAGCAAATTACTGTTTTCTTCTCACGTGCGACTGAAAAGGATGATGTCCAGCATACAAGTACAAGTACTCTTACGAGCGGAGGTGACACTTAATTTTTTTCTGCATGGGAAAGGCAAAGGGATTCGAGCCCACGCAGCCAATGACATTTACACACGTTTGATTATAAAATATATTTTTTTACATGTCACATACATGAATCACGTCTTTATCCCTTATGGGGTAGACAGAGCCTAAGGTAACAAGACTTAAAGGCCACGTTTAGCAAGATTATCGGTGTGTTATATATATTTGGTGTCTTGCAAAATGAATAAATGTGTTCTTTCTTTCTTCTTTCAGGGTGCAATGGGGAATCAAAATAGTGATTGGTTTGGTTGTTAGCTTCGCCTATGACAAACATTATTCTTAAGATTTATGATATGTTATATAGGTATTATGTTAGAATATGTTTTACTAGGGGCGGAGAAATTTATAACGCGTAATGTTCCAGTATTATATACTCTTGCGCACTGTATTCTGTTTTTGTGCGATCTCGAGCGAAATTGAAAGTGGAAACGCGCGTAATTATGACATTGTGCTGTGGCGAGGGAAACTCTGCGCATGCGTGTTTTGCCGTGTGGGAAGCCGGCGAAAATACTGATACACTGATACAGTGGCATAGTGATAAATAAAACACCGGGTAGCACACCGGGAGTGCCGGCAGAAGTGAAAACTACACACACGCACACTCGCGCAAAAAGAAAAAAATACACGAGATTTGAACTGCGGTCACCTGACCAATGTTATTCCACACCTTATACCACTAGGCCGAACGCGCATACGTTAAAGCGTCGAAATCAATGTACACTTCAACAATCGAACGCGATCTACATTTGTATTTCAAAATAAGCTCTTAGAGGATCCTGATATCCTGGTACTTACTCTCCCTCCGTCTTACGCCTGACGCGAGTTTAACATTTTTTACTCATCCCAAAAAGCGCTCAACACCGCTAAACAAGTTTACACTTTAATAACACTCCCACGCAGGTCTGGGAGTAAAGAAAAAACATAGAATGCACCAGTTGCTTCTCTTCCCGCGCACGTAAAAGCCCATCGAGGGCACGGGCGATCTTAGGAATCATGTTATAGGCGATGCTAGCAACCCATCACTATTTTGATTCCCCTGTCCACTTATAAAAAAAATATACATATAAATTTGGGAATTCACACAAATTGACCTAGTCCCAAAGTGAGCGCTAGCAAGGCTTGTGTTATGGGTACTAGACAACGATATACATACTTATATAGATAGAAACATCCATAACTCAGGAACAAAATAAATATTCGTGCTCATCACACAAATATATGCCCTTACTTGTAGGCTTATTGTCTAACTCGCTCGCAATCGCCATCGTGTTCATTTTGACAGTTCTTGTATGAATGTGACAGCTAGCTGATTCCGATGCTAATTGTCAGCCCATACATGAACTGTCAAAATGAACACGATGACGATTGCGAGCGAGTTAGACAATAAGCTAAGCCTACAGGATTCGAACCCAGGACGCTTGCTTCGCAGGCAGGGTCACTACCAACTAGGCCAACCGCGTCGACAAGCTTATACGCCCACAATCTTGCTAAACGTGGCCTTTAGCTCTTGTTATTCTAGACACAAGGGATAAAAACATAATTTACATAATGTACTAGCGGTTTCCCGCGACTCCGTCTGCGCAAAATTCACTTATCTCTATCCCGCGACTTCGCAATTTTCCGGGATAAAAAGTAGCCTGTTTTAATCTAGTGTACCAGCTTCTTCCAAGTTTGATCCAATCCCAATCGTTTCAGCGTGAAGAAGGAACAAACATACTCACAAACTTTCGCATTTGTACATACATACATGCATACAAATCAGGCGATGCGGCTACGCACCTCTGAATTTTTCTGAATTTAGTTCTGACGAAGGCCTGGGAACTGTGCCGGGACCCTGTGGGACGTATATAGATAGACTGGAGATTAAATTTATAAATAAATAATTAAGTCACTAACATAAAACAAAGAAGCTTTCCACTGTCTGTCCGGTCTGTCCCGTATGCTTAGATCAATGATATTTCATAGTATAGATATGTTACGTTCCTAGTAAATTGCGTTTGAAAAACGTTCCCTCTGTCAACTGTCACATTGACTGTCACGGACTACTCAAACTGTGGCTTGTTTGAGGTAAATGAGACAATTGGGTCATTTATGAATCTTCAACTCGGGCGCGGTAGTGACATATCTACTCCCAGTTTATATGTGATATCATTGGCTTAGATCTTTAAAACTACGCAACGGATTTTGATGCGATTTTTTTTAATAGATAGAGTGATTCAAGAGGAAGTTTTATATGTATAATACGTGCATAATATAGTAAGATACACTGATTGCACCCGTGCGAAGCCAGGACGGGTCGCTAGTAATAAATAAAACAATGAATTTTAGGGTACAATTCACGCAAATTGACCTAGTCCCAGAATAAGTTCTAGTAGGTAGATTGTGTTATGGACTAGACAACGATATACATACTTGTATAGAAAAATACATACTTAAATAGATAGAAACATCCATGACTCAGGAAAACATCGTGCTCATCACACAAATCCGGGGTTCGAACCCGGGACGCTTGCTTCGCAGGCTGGGTCACTTTCAACTAGGCCAACCACTCGTCAAAAGTGATGATGATGATTAGATTGTAAGGAACAAAGGTAGAATAATTTAGAGCCTGCATATTATTCTGCCCTAAGCAAACGTTAGAACTAGTCGTAGCCTCTATGTGATTTTAATTATACCTAGAATGTATATGTATCTTGTATTTTCCTTTGGCGTAACAACTCCTGGAATCTTGTATATTCAAGATACAAGGCCAAGGCTACTTGTCTAGACTTCGGGAATTAGGAAAATACACCCACGGTGTGTTTGGAGCCAAGTTCGGGAACAGGGAGAATTATAGATAGGCCCTTAAGGCGCTGTCAACAGCAAATGACCTTGAGCATAGGGATTGCAATCCCGCAAAGCGGGATCCCGCAAAGCGGGATCCCGCATTCCCGCGGGATCCCGCAGCTTTTATTAATCTGCTGGATCCCGCACCTTTAAAGCGCGGATCCGCGGATCCCGCAAATTAAAAAAATTGTGCTCAAACTAGCGATAAAGAGCGTATTATCACCATAGTTTGATAACATAGTAATAGCATCTAAAAGAAAGTTGTGATTTTAGTATTATTAGTCACTAAATAAGACTGAATTAAAAATATAAAACTATTAAACTATGCTAAACATTTAAAGATGAATCTCAAAAAACAGATTACTAATTACTTATACTTCATTAATAGCGAAGAAATAATTTCTGTTGCTTAAGAAGGTTTATTCCTATTGGGCTTGCGGCGTCGCATTTTTGGTTTGCGATTGTTTCACGGAAATTGAATGAAAGTTTGAAATGTGTGTCGGTAGTGCACTTTGTTTTTTGTGTATTTTAGTGTGTCTAATGCAATAATTGATTGACTTTTATTTTCTTATTAAACGATATATTATATTATTTTATCCCTTTAATACGAAAATAAAAGTCCATCACGATTAGTTATTGCATTGAACACATTGATACACTAAAAACGATGAACTTGTAAAGACCACATTTTAAGCTTTTATTCAATTTCTGTGAAGGGATCGTGGAGAGCACTAGGACTGCGACGTTGCCAGGTCGGTATGGATAAACGCTCTTAATGTAAGAAATGTTTAATAGAAGTTGGTTTTTACACAAAAATTATGTAGTTTCTATTTGATTTTATAAAATAATTTCAAAGTTGCGGGATCCCGCGGGATTGAGTAATCCCGCATATCAATCCCGCGGGATTGAATGAGCTGCGGGATTGCAATCCCTACTTGAGCAGCGCCACTCTTCACACATACGGTTCGTGTGCCTGTTAGTGAAAGAGAAGAAATTATTCCGGCAGCTTGGCGCGCGTCTAAAATCTTGCAAATAAGACACAAATAATAAGAAATAAAAAAAAATGGATTATTTGTGAAATATGACTCGTTCGTGTTTTTAATTGCAGACCCATACGTCGAAAAAATAAAGACATAGAACCGGTTAATGATGATTTTAAGACCAATCTTTGCAATTATTTTCTATCGAGCCGATTGTGTCAATTATGTATCGAGTCCGTCCAGCGTCTGAAATATGATTAAAATTAACATAATATTTTTTTGTGTGTAGTTTTTCTTAAAAAAACGTGCTTAAATAACATCAATTTCAACAAAATTAGGTGTTGACAGCCTCTTAACTGAGTGCTCACCCGCGCGGCACAGGGCCGCAGGGTAGGACGACAAAGGGGACCGAGAGAGGTGCGGGCGGGTAGTACGCATGCCGCCCGCACTTCGGCCGCCGCGCTCGTCCCACCCCGCGCCCCTGTGCCGCGCAGGCGAGGACTCATTGAAGCGTTCGGTCTAAAAATGGATTTGAATCCTACCTAATATTATAAATGCGAATGCGAGTTTATTTGTTACGCTTTCGCGCGTATACTACTCAACCTCATAGTTTTTAAAAATTGGACACCCTGGGAACGGCATGTAATAGTTTTGATCCCGTAACATTAAATTCCCGTGGGCGTGCGATTAACGAATTCACAAGTAGAGACATAAAAGGGTTTACGTTAAATTTACGAAAATCTTAAGTACTGGGACACGTAGATAACATATACGTAAGTACAGAGATACATTTATGACACTCGTCGGTTAATATTTATACAGGATGAAACTAAAAACTAAAATCGTGCACAAAAATGAGTGTTTCGTGCTCAATTAGCGCTGGATAATCTAATGCGTAGTTGAAATTTGTCGGATCAAATTTGCGGAATCCATACATTAACTTTGTGATTCAATTTGAAGAGTGTGTTGAAAACCGCAAATTATCCCAGACTATTATCAACAAATGGATCAATATTTTCTATCACTACCTGAGCATGAAACACTAATTGTTCACGGTTTCGGTTCCTTTACTTTATAATTTTACTTTTCACTTTATAATTTTTTATATTGTGTTTGTGCCTTGTGCCTCCTTTCTTTCTGTTTGAATACCGATAATTCGAACTTGGCCCTAGTTTCTCTCGTGGCATAGTTACAGAGTACACAGTCTTTATAATATTCTGGCTAAGTAAATAGATATTATATTATTTTTAAGAGCAAAATAACATCATTAATCCAATATTGATAAGGCACTCGCCTATGTCAGTTTAAAATTAGAATATGTAGACAAAAAAATATTATACTAACATAAAACAATAAAGAAAAAATAAAGAATGGTATATTGTAAAAGCCCATTGAGAGAATAATAATTGGCGAAGATCTTAAGAGTCGAGTTATAGGCGTTGCTATGAGGCTAGCAATCACTATTTCGTTTTCTTTTTCCACGTATACGCCCACAATCATGCTAAACGTGGCCTTTAGGTCTTGTCACCTTAGGCTCTGTCTACCCCGTAAGGGATAAAGACGCGATTCATGTATGTACATAAAATAACACCGCGCATATCGTAATTATTTTGAGATTTATTACGATTTCTCTGGTACTGTCCAATTTTGATGCTGTCTTTCTGCCAATGCCGAACCATTTGTTTGAGTGGGTGCGATTATCTTGTCAATAATTTTCAACTCTATTCACAAATACCCTGAACATCTTAATTAATTAAGATTAATTATTTCCCGCGACTTTTCTGCGAATACGTTTATCTACGTGTAAAAGCGACGGGTAGCACTCCGGGAGTGCCGGCAAAAGTGAAAACAGCAGCTTAGATTAGATCCTTATGTTGTAAACTCCATGACGCTCAAGACGCGTACCGTACTGGCCGCTTACAAAAAAACGCACGTATTATCTATATTGACAGACCTCTAACAATGTGCTGATGCCCCAGTATTTTGCTCCGCGACTCAACAAAAAAACACTTCAAAAATCGAACGCGATTAATTCGTATTTCAAAATAAGCTCTTAGAGGGTCTGATGTCCTGGTACTTAAACTCTCCCTCCTTACGCCTGACGCGAGTTTAACATTTTTTACACATCCCAAAAAGTGCTTAACGCCTCTAAAAAGTTTTCACTTTAAAAGTAGCCTACTTATGTGTTATTCAGGCATAGTCTATCCTTCCTTATTATCCAGATATGTGCGTTCTGACGTGAAAGAGTACAGATATCATGACATGACATGATTATAAGATTGCATAATAGGTTAATATGGTATAATTCATAATAATCAACGATTGTGAAGACGGAATGACAAAGTTATGTTATGACAAGGACACGAGGTAAACGCTGGAATCATCGCCATTGCCATTACAGATGAGTTTAACATTAAATTGCCGTTCGCTATTCACTCAGGGACGTGCAGTTAATGTTCAAAGCTCTTAATTAGCTGCCGTTAACGAACCGTCAAAGATTGCCACTCGGCTAAATATTTAATAACAGTGTAATATGTAGGGAAATGTGTATCAGAATGTGGACAATCCGTCTACCCGTGATCATGATGCGTGCAACTGCGTCGAAATATCGGGAGCTCAATAAAGGTAATCGCGGTTCATGTCCCGTCTATAATATTTCGGAAGTAACTGTACCTTTTAACGGAGAGGAAATCTTTATGCATGGCCTATGCACGGAGATGCCTGGGGGTATGTGGGGTATACCCAAACTATAATCTCTCCGGTGCTGCTTCAATCCGGTGTGATGGGCAGTGGGATGCCACTAGGGTTTCACCATACACCTGGCTTCCGCCAGGACCGCGCCAAGGGGAGGGCCCGTACGCTGGGCCCGTCTTCCTCTATGAGACCGTGCAATGCATGTAGGTAATGCCCCGTTACCGTTCCCGCTGGCCTCAAGGGATAGAGAGCGATGCAAGCACCGAGTTTGCCTTCCCCCTCGTCTGCGCAAGGAGCGGAGCGTTGAAACGAGGTCAACGTGAGTCCGCCCCCCGAACCTCTTAAGAAGTCCTTCCGAGGAATAGTGCCCAACGACGGCCTCCTTTCCTCCTTGAGGCTAGGCGCATCCGGATATGCCTCCGATCAGCTTAGCAGAAACTGTCCCTGTGTTATTGCCACAATACATGACAGTAACTGTGACTGTTAAATCCTACTCCAGTATTTAAGTCTACGTTCTACTGGGAAGGGATACCATTTCTTTCTTCTCCCTAACCTTCTACAGTTGGACAACGAAGGTAGTTCCAATTAGAAACAACCAGATATCAGATATAGCGTAGGTTTCATCCATCCATGTTGATCTGGGAGTAAAGAAAAAACATAGATACCAGTTGCTTCTCTTTCCGCGCATGGTAAATGTCCATCGATAACGGGCGAAAATCTTAGGAATCATGTTATAGACGATGCTAGCAACCCTTACTATTTTGATTCCCCTTTCCACACGCCCACAATCATGCTAAACGTGGCCATTAGGTTTGCTACCTTAAACCACACGGCGGCCACGACGTACAAAATCCGCGTTCTGAAATGAACACAGGCACGACGTCGTCTGTACACGCGTCAATGTGTGCGTAAGATACACAGGGCTGTCTATCGCAAAAACCTAGTACTATAAGTACTACCAATGACATAAATATAGGTACTTATATGCAAATAAATGTACTTAATCGTTATCTATTTATTTAAACTTACTTAAAATGTGTCTGTCTGTGTATTTAAGCATTATTATTTTCAATTACAATAGATGTACGGAAGCAAACTTAAGCGAATAATTCTGTAGTTATTTCATGTATTAATCGCGATAATTTCAGAAAGCATTAATATTCTAATGTTTTATAAAATGAAGTAGGTAGGATAGGTTTCCGAACTTGTGACGTGCGGCCGACATACATCGCGTTGCGCACCATACTAGTTGCCAGCAGCTTTCCGGCAGCCTGCGCTTGAGGGGTGGGGTAACTCGAATCGGTGCGGGGCGGAGCGTGGCCATTCTGTACGGTATTACTTGGATGCGACATGCTAGTCGGTTAGTAACAGATTGAATTCAGACGCGGCAATGCGGCTGACTCATCAAATCGTCCTCTACAAAGTTATTGACATTACTGCAAACAATTATCGGATACTCGAAACCAAGGCGACTGTTATAAAACTGCAAATACTCGAATGTGTTTGTTGTATTGTCTTTTATCAGACTCTCCACAGATTATCCCGGGATTTTTGCTGTGTAGTCAGATTTGCTTTGCCCGTTAGCAAAATTCGGGGTGACTTCTTCCTTCTTTCAATAGTTTTTTGATTTTTTCTAGGATACTTATCTTTTTTACCCCAGTTTTGATTGCGTAGAACTGTTTAATTTGAGACAGGAATTATCAACGTCTTCCAGCTTTTTTAATCGCTTCATAACTCTATAACTACGTAAGTTGCCAACAATAATGTCGTCAATATAGAACTCAAGTTATACGTATGATTCTAATGCAATATTGCTATCACTTAGTTTAACACATGATTACGCCGAGAACAAACGTTTCATTGTAGTAAATAACTAATCTGCATTACATTACACTAACATAAACGTTCACAGGTAATAATACAAAGCAGTGACCATAACCTATGGTAACTTCTATAAATAGATGTAAAAAGGCATAGACAACCAGTCTTCCGGTGGTAATCGGCGCCAATTAAACTAATGTACGCGTGTGCGCCTGTGTGCGTAAGCGCATGCGGCTAGTGTTGCCAGCTTATTGAGAAATCCGTAGTTCTACGGTTTTTTGGGGGAATGCGGAGATTAGTGACATTAGGAGTTGCTGACTTAGAATTAGTAATATTTTATTTCAAATGGGGAAATGTGTGTAGCGTCGTATTTTTTTAAAATTATATCTTTTGCTTATGATGTTATCACCGAAGTACGTTTTAGTTCTGTTGATAACGGCGATATAAACGGTAAAATAAATCTTTAGTAATTTTTTATGCATTACCGATTAGTTAGAAAATTAATAAAAACAATTGCAATATGACGCTTATAAATTATTGGGTAGAGGCACCACTGTCCTCCATCTCCTGTCTACTATCGGAATGAGAGGCCTTTGACTGTGTCTCCTTCGTCCGGTTTTACACCGTCATAAAATTGAGAAACGTTCTTAAACCATATTGACGTCTATTTTAAGCCTTGCTATTTTCTCGGGTGCCGTTTTTATTTTATTGCGTTGGCAACACCGTGGGTAACCTTGAATCCGTACATCGACGCCGCATCTCGGTCGCGATCGGAGGCGTTCGGAAACACTCGGCTGTGATCGACCTAGTTGCCTTTTATCTGCATTTATCTATGCGATGCTTTCCGTTTGTTTGCTGTTTGGAATTAAGTTTTTTTTTTTCTACTTTTTAGTGCCTAATTCACCCATTTGAGATCTAGATTTTCTTTTCTAGTTTTTATTTATCTGGGCTTGATTTTTTTTTTTTTTTTTTAATTATTTTTTACAAAAGGTCAGCAGGCTCATTACGTAACTCGCTCGCAATCGCCATCGTGTTCATTTTGACAGTTCTTGTATGAATGTGACAGCTAGCTGATTCCGATGCCAATTGTCAGCCCATACATGAACTGTCAAAATGAAGACGATGGTGATCGCGAGCGAGTTACGTAATAAGCTTGCAGTTCAAGAGTTAACCTTAACCGACGAGCATAATGAAGATTGGTGAATGTTGAAGAAGCGAATAATGACAGGATTGGTAGCAAGTGGAACAGAGTAGTCTCTGCCTACCCCTATGGGAAAGAGGCGTGACAATACGTATGTGTGTATGAATTCATGTTGTTGACGCATTTTCGTGCACATAGGTGCTTACATTTCAAGTCAATCCGAGACAGGTAAAAATCTTATAAGATTTGGTTTAACTGCACTGTACACATACATTGATTGATTAAGTACTAATAAATTAATAAATAATTAATCTATGTTTTAATGCTTCACTAATAAAAAAAAGCTACAAAATTCTCCGACATTTTCAATTAAAAATGTGCCCTTTAGTTTTTTTTTCATTATTTGAATATTTTGTAATGCAAAAAAATACAATATTAATATATAATTTTCTTTGGCATTTCTTTCATTGCGCCATTTGCATACGTGTTTTTTAATTAATAAAAAATCCATATTCTTATTAGTATTAATATAAATCAATAGGTATATTGGAAAAAGTTTTATTGCTTGGTGAAAATACTAAATCGTTTAGTCATTTATTTCTGGATCACTTTTTTCTGCGGTTTTTTTTAAGCACTCGATCTTGATAGGAGAATTTTTTAAATATTTTTCATTTTCGTTTTCATTTTCGTGTATGAGTCTGACTGAAGAAATATGACAAATATCATACAAATACGAACATTTCCGAGATGATACGATGGGAAAGGATTTTGCACGACCTCTGCACATATTAAAACAAGCTCTCCTTACTTTGGAATTACATCATTTGTTCCCAATCCCACGCATAATTAAGAAAATTGAAAAAATGTCTTTTTTTTTAATTAGTCCTTCCTAATCCCTTCTCAGAAATCCTTTACACATTACATCCGAACGCGCGCCGATCAAGCGTCGCTATTGGTTGCACTCGTGTCTCCCGTCCCGCTCTCACTTATGCGCTCACGTATCTCCCGTCTCGCCGGCGTACGCGCAGGAAGCGAGTGATGATCTAAACGTTTACTTTTTTTTTACTGCAACCCGAGTTTGCGCAGTCTTATTTCCTCATAGGAACGGGAAAACTGTTAGCTCTGTTCGGATGTTTGATGATTTTTTAATAAAATTTTATTGAAAATAAGATTTTGCAAAAAAACAAGCTTTTTTTGCTGACTGACTTGCATTGTAATTCGTCGTAGGTACACATATGAGTACCGAATTTCAAGTCAATCCTACCAATCGTTGAAGATTTCTCACCTGGGGCCCGATTTTTGAAAGCACATGTGTGAAAATACCACTCGAAAGTGGTGAAAAATTGTGCTGAATTTGAAATACGAGTAGCTTAGAAGATACTTACGGCTCTCATTGATCATGTGGACTAGTGAAAAATTTGATTAAAGCCCTAGTTTTCAAGATATAAACAGATTTATACCACTTTCCAGTGATATGCTTTCAAAAATCGGGGCCCTGACAATCCTGGCTGGGTCACCAGAAGTCCACTACCAGATTAATGTATTGTCTCTCTTACTATGCAAAATTTCAGCTCAATCGGTTGCAATTTAATAAAAAACTTGTAGAATAGTTGCTTCTCGTCCCGCACTGTAGGCTTATTGTCTAACTCGTTCGCAATCGCCATCGTGTTCATTTTGACAGTTCATGTATGGGCTGACAATTGGCATCGGAATCGGCTAGCTGTCACATTCATACAAGAAAAGATCAAATGTCAAAATGAACACGATGGCGATTGCGAGCGAGTTAGACAATAAGCCTACTGGTCAGTCCACCTCGTTGGTGGACGTCCTACGCTGCGCTTGCTCTTTTACTTTTACATACATACATACATACAAATCGTCACGCCTCTTTCCCACAGGGGTAGGCAGAGACTACTTTGTTCCACTTGCTACGATCCTGACATACCTCTTTCGCTTCATCCACATTCATCAATCTCTTCATACTTGCTCGTCGGTTTCGGTCGGGCGGGGGACTTTTATATATTCAAAATCAACGATTCGCTTCAAACGCATTAACTAATAGTCAAGTAAGTTACTACGTTGTTACTAAGCTGGTATCAGTCATAGCTAATCGAAGATTAAAAATTTTACGCGCACGCGTACGTAATGTTAATAATGCATAATAGAATCCAATACACGCTTGACCGTTAATATTATATAACAGAGCTAAAACTGCAGCTAAACGAGAGTTTACGAGTACATACACACATACATAACAAATCACGTCTTTACCCCTTACGGGGTGGATAGAGCCTAAGGCAACAAGACCTACAGGCCACGTTTAGCAATTGTCGGCTAATAGGTAGAAGATGGAATCAAGATAGTGATGGGTCTAATTTTCATGTCTGCGTTTTTTTTTTGATGTTTCTTTTCTATAAAATTGTGTGTATGCTCTTATATTTGTGTGTCTTGCAAAATGAATAAATGTCTTCTTTTTCTTTCTTTCTTTTATGGGTTGCTAGCATCGCCTATAACATGATTCGTATCTTCGCCCGTTCCCTCGATGGGCTTTTACGTGCGCGGGAAGAGAAGCAACAACTGGTATATTCTATATTTCTTTGATCCTCCTTTACGCCCTCAATCCTGCTAAACGTGACCTTTAGGTCTGACCTTATGATCTACCCCGTAACGGATAAAGAAGTTATTTATGTATGTATTTAACAACAGTTTTATATCACCCCAAATCTAGAGTGATAATTTATATTTAAACGTACCAAACTTTGTATGTTAACAACGCAGTGACATTATTATCGATGGGGTCAACATATCAAAACATTATCGGTATCGCGAGATACTTGTTGGGATCGGGCATCGAACCCGCACCAACGGCTTACGTAACTCTGTGAACTAGTTGGGGTCCTTGTTTAAACAAAACACATTCAATTCCGTTAACGCATTATTTCTGAGCCCCTAATGTAAATTTTCATGCGAAAAAACCTAGACCCCTTTGCTGAGAATTTCATGGTTCTCTCTTCGGTTAGCTAAGCCATCAGAGGTCATTTGGACACATGCAAGAATTGCATGCAAGTTTCATTACGGGTTGCCGTGGTAAACCGAATTCAATTGATCTGTCAAACTCCGCAATGTAACTATAATAGCATATAATTCTTGCATGTGTCTAAATGGATCTTCACAGACATCTTCTCATCCGACAATTCCTGATCAGGGACATAGGGGCTGTCAGCAAATTCTTCTGGGCACGCTCGCGCCTCGACCAGCTCTTGCCAGCTCATGCAGGGATTTCTGGGTGTTTTGGGAATTTTCCTAACTCCTCGCGAGTGCCATCGCAAAGCCAGCTTGGCTAGGTCCTCAGTTCTCAGCGTGTGCCCTATCCAGCGCTTCCTATGGCTTCTCCATTCAATCTCCATAGTGACAGCAGTTCATGATAAGTTTTCGGTCACAAAAAACGCCTCAAGCGTTTGCGTAATTTGCGTTAAAACGTCAAATACTATGAGAACTGTTGCCGTTTCGAACCGCAAGTGGCGCTGCCAAATTTTCCACAGAAAAAGAGATGTGTACGTGAATGTGTTCGAGGCGTTTTTTATGTGGAAACTTACACTAGAGACTTACATTTCGACGGTAAAGGTGTGTTTCTTGTAATTTTAAAAAGGGTCATAGTGTTGCTGTATTTTTTTTGTCAGTTCTTATTTTGTGATCAGGTTTTGGCAGTTTGTCTATGGTCTACTTTGTCGTTTCAACAATTTTGTTAAGGTAATTTTTCTAGACAAATATTTGTAACGTCTTTTATAGTCTAGCTTTGTATATTTTACTTTGATAGAGATGGTTTATAATACAGAAGTGTAAATAGTTTTTTTTTACTACTGAAGTGATGACTACGTTTACACGGGTGTTTCTGCGACTGAAGTCAACAAAAAAAAAACGTGTTGACCATATAACGTATCATGTAACATCAACAAGCACTTGTTATCATTAATGGGGCAGGAAAAAACTACGCAAACAATGTTTCCTAATAAAAAAAACATTATCTACCAGCGCGTAGAGTGACATTGGTCCTACATTCTTCGTACCCTATCTTTAGCGGCCAGAGAACGTTGGCCCGTAGGCGCGGAAATAGTGCGTAAGAGCCGCCTATAGTTATATCGGTGGGGAGGGGAGCGGGGTCTCTGCGGTAACTGGCCGCCGTTTCTATGTCACGTGGCCATGCGCTATTGCCAGTATTTGTAAACTCGGTCAATGCCCTGCATTAGATAAAAAAAAACAATGTTGTCGAGTTACGCAAAGATTGGCGTCGGTTCCGGTTATTGAGAATTATTTTGAATGTTAATTGCGTTCGAATATTTTGTTTTTCGAATTGTTTTTTGTTTCGTGCCAGACTCTGCTTACTTGATTTGGATATAGGTATTAGTATTAGTTTCGTTAGAACGCGCTGCGCGAATTGAAACTGATAGTGTATTTCGATTATTTTCGATGCGAAATTTCGTTGTTTTTTTTTAATTAACAAACAAGTAGCTGTTGATCCCGCGAAAAGTTCGCACCTAAATATTTGCCAATAAAAAGCACAAGTTGCGAAAGCTCGCCAAAAACAAAGGAGCGCGACGCGGAAAACTTTAGGAAAGCTCGAAAGTGGAAAATTCACACATGCACAACACCACTACGCGCGCGCGCCGCTGTGTGCCGCACTCACACCAGCGCGCGGACGAAAACGAAAGTGTCCGAGCGCTCCCGAGCGCGCCCGAAGTCGGCTCACGAAGTCAGTAGAACTCATCGCATACGGCGGAAAGTAGGACATCAGTCTGTTAGCTGATGCGAACGTCGGTGGTCGCTTGCTGAGTTACGCTTGTGACATAACTGAACTGTGAGATGTGTTAGTGTACAATGATGGCTGTTGAGGCGCGAGTTGACCGCTCTCCGGAGCCTCGCACCCTGGCCGCCCGGAAGGCCTACCCCGACCTCAAAGAAGAAGACACCCCTTTGGACTTAACCACACACTCCCGGAAAGAAATATCAGTTCGAGATTTCGCGCGGCACTCGTTCGCCGATCCCACAGACTATGTGAGGGCCCAAGTGATACTACGGCAGTCCCGGGATTATTTAGCCGCCGGCCGGGATTCCGGGACAGAGTCCGACGACTCCGCCGGACGTCTCAGCCCTGGCGACGACGCGCTCCCCGGAAAAGCCTACAAGAAGTCACTCATGAAGCGATACAGTAAGATACTTACATTTTCAGCGCTGGGCGAGTGCACGATTTGACGCCGTGCGATTTTTTTATAACTGACCTACCTCAACATTAGCTTAAGCTTGCGTGGAGGGACACTAATGTCCCTTTAGTCCTTAAGTAGTTTTGGTAATGTACCTAGTCTAAGTTAGTTTTAGCGTAGATTTTAATGTAGTCTTACAGTGCGACAGAGGCGTTTTGATGGGTGCACCTTTGTTAAGGTCTTTTTTTTTTAGTATTTCCTCAAGATGTCTCCTGCTCTTGCGAGGTTTGCTTGCGATTGTACATTTTTCCCCTTTTTCTAGGAAGAACTTTTAGGCTTTGGAGTTGAAAAGAATTATTGTTAAGTCTACATAGGTAGGTACCTGTGGATTATTAATATAAATAGTTGTTGTTTCATGTAATCGGATAAACGGGGTGACGCAAAAATGTTTCGTAGCTACAGGTAAACGCGGGGTTTTCAGCTTACAAAGGCAGGGGGCGACATATTTGGTTTGTCGGGAATAGGATTCGATTTGAGTTTTGAAAAATAGAGCATGGAAAAGCGTATTGGTTTTTAATTTTAATTTGTTTATCACCGTTCGGAGCGTTTTCAAAGGATTTTTGTTGTTTGTTGCAATATTTATTTGCAATATCTACGTGGCAAAGGTCCCTTTTAAAATTGAATTTGAAACTGTATTTCGTCGTCGTATTTGTACTGATTTAAATAAAAAGTGTCACGAAAATTCGTTTTCGCCGTTCGGAGTTACAAAGGATTTTTGTTTGTTGCAATATTTGCTACGTGGCAACAAAGGTCCCTTTCAAAAAGGGATTTGAAACTATATTTCGTCGTCCTATTGATACTGAATTAAATAAATAAATACAGTCACAAAAATCCAGATTTTTTATCGATATTTTTCTTTAATTCGGTAAATAAAATTGAAGCTTTTTTTAATACCGAAAAATGCTGGAAACTCCTTGTTATAGTCATTATTTGAAAAGGAAACTCCCGGCTTTATTCTCTTGCGTTAGGTATCTTATACTTTCCACGCTATTCTTAAAACAATTTGAAATAAAATCTTGACATCAGTACTTACCTACTTAAATATTCAAAAAAAATGTTGCAATATAGAAATGATTATTTCAACGCTAGCTACCTATCTCATTTTCTGTTCGTGTTCCGCCCACTTCTTATATTATCAATGTACTATCATTTATAGTTAAAAATGTTGTTTATGTACCGTTCAAAATGGTACCTACTTAAACTCCTAAAAATTATAATATTTTGCCAGAAATTGTAATGAGATTACTTAAGTTATTTTAACGACACAAAAGAGTCATTTTTGCAATTCAAAAAAAAGTAGTCTGACTTTTTTAAACTTGAATAATCGCTTTTTTGTCAGTGGCCAGACCATTTTCCTCTTCTCTATCGACTTGAATTGTCAATATTATATTAATTAAACCTGATAAAAAAATGCTTTTACAGAGTATAGGCGAAAACTTAAGTAAATGACCTGTTGTATAGTAGTGTTTAAGTGTCAAGAAAAAATATATATTTTTTAAAAATACTCCAAATTAATAGAGTACTAACTGCAGACATCTTTGTCCGGGAACTTTGCAATTTTCCCGAAAAAAAAGCCCATAATGTAAATCAGAGCATTTTTGAAAAACCTGAAAAACATTTTCGAAAAATTTAACCAATAACTTACTGAAAGCATTCCGGATGAATTTGAACACGTATTGCACACGGGGCTAACAAAGCCGGGAGGCACAAGCTAGCTGAAAAACTAGGAAGCGCTCAAGCAACTAGGCAAACTAGTAAAATTGTTTAGAAAACACATAGTAAACGTGTTGTAAATAACTATTGTTCAATGGAATGCGCAGGAGTTAATAGTGGAGTTAGGACGTATCGATTCCGATGATATCAGATATTTCATTGATTAGTTTACTACACGATCATCTGTATTATATCTGTATTATAGTAACGTGAAAGACGCAAGCTGGTCTGGGAGTGAAGAAAAAACATAGAATGCACCAGTTGCTTCTCTTCCCGCGCAGATGGTAAAAGTTAAGCCTAAACCACTAAAGCTACAGACTTTTTTCGCATATTCATATTCATTTATTCATAAAATTAAAGTTTTACATGTCAAATTATTACATACATCCTTGAGTACAATAGAAGTGCTTGCTAATAAGGGGTTTTTCGAAATTGCCACTGGGCAGTACATACAGGGTGTATCAGATACCCCCTAACAATAATCAACTGGGGTATATAACCATAGCTATAGAAGCTAAATAAAATATTGAAAAAAAAATTTACTAATTTTTTTTTTTAATATTTTTGAAAAAAAAAATTACTCAATTTTTTTTTAAATATTTTTTTTAGCTTCTGTAGCTATGGTTATATACCCCAGTTGATTATTGTTAGGGGGTATCTGATACACCCTGTACATACATAGCCCAAAATTACAACACATAATATTAATATCGAAACCTCAAAACATACATACATAAATCACGTTTATCCCTTACGGGGTAGACAGGGCCTTAAGTAACAAGAGCTAAAGACCCCGTTTAGCATGATTGTAGGCGCAAACGGGAATCAAAAGTGCCTAAGGCATACTAATATATCCGACTATGTCATGTAAGCCAGATGTTGACATATATGTTTATAAACATGCCCTTATGTATGATTACAGTATTAGGTACGGGTCAATGTACCGTGATTCATTATTGTGATCTCAAAATGATGATACTATAGTTTTAAATGAGAACGTATGCAGTTTCACTACCGTTATGGGTCAATGGACTCGATTTGCAACGTTAACTATAATGTAATTAAATGTGCTGTCATTGCTGATGTATTATATAAAAACTGGCGAATTTCAAACTTGGAATTTCGGAGTAGCGTTGCCGCAAAATCGATGAAAAATCGGAAAAATTCCATAATATCGATAAGTAACAATCTTTTATTTAAAGCATACTATCGATAAAGTGTTAGACGAAGATTTTATTAACGACACTAAACAGAAAACACAAAAGCGACGACGATTAATTGAATAAAAACCTCCCTTACCTTCACTGGCTGGAAAGACTTGTCTTCTAAAAAAAATTGCTAACCCAACGCAAGAAAGTAACGAAACGACCGACATGGCTGTATACCCTGTTTCCTTAGCGTACCCGGGTAAAGAAAAATCAACCTGTCAAAGACTCGGGACGTAAGGAAAATTAAATTGTTTTTTTTTTTACTGTAACATGTCACAGGACGTCTAATCAGCAACATATTGTCAGGTCATCGAACTCAGGTTAATACTAGGAATCTGCTGATATTTATACATAGCCATACATATCCGTGCGTGCTGGTCTGCCTTATAAAGCATAGAATAACCGAATTATTAGGAATAGGCAAAGGCGAAAAAAACATTCCTCTTATTAGTTAGTTACAAAACAATTATAAACTACATAACATACATACATAAATCACGTACTTATATCCCTTGGGTAGAGACAGAGTTGCTAATTGTTTCGATTTCATCGATTTGGCTACGAAAATAAAAATGGAATGATAGTCTCCGTGTCGTCTCTCTATTATCCAGCTCTATTTATGTACAAACGAGAATAATCAGGTCAGTCTATTCTATTACACTGGTATTTGACACAATTTCGTTATGGCATAGATTCATCACTCGATAAATTTGCGCGTCACTTCCTGGAACAGTTCGAAATTTAAAAACGTTTACGAGGCTACGAAATTGATCGAAAAACTACTGGCTGGCACAGTGCGTATAGGTCAATTAAAAAAAAAAGAAAGAAAAAACTTTGAACTAATGGCTCTTGTCGTGGATCAAACTGAGTACTTTAAAAGCGAGGCCTGCAGCCAGAGATGGTCATTAAAAAAGACAAATTTAACTATAACCCGATCACGTATGTATTGTCTATGGCACTTCCTTCGTGTCAAAAAATCTTTTTTAACCACCTTTCACTTCCGTGGACGCAGGTAAATTTCACCGCGATCGATACGCAGCTGCTTTTGTATCCTGCATCCTTTTAATAATCTGGGAACGAATTAAAAAAAAAACGGCAGCCATTTTCTAGTTGCTCTATCAAAATCAATCGGACTCCGGAACTAAATTATCTTTACGCTAACTTTGCATCTCGCCGGAGACTTTAGCGACACCGAGATAACTTTTATAGTTCTAGTTCTAGTTAAAAAGGCATTTATTGATACGTGAATTGAGGTCGTCGTACTGCGGTATATCCTCATAAATAATTTCAAAGGCAGCTAATTCAGTTCTAGACACAACAACTAGTTGGCACGTTGAAGCACCTACATTAGGACCGATCAAAACATTGGCCGGCTACCTGTTCATTCGAAATTTAAAAACAAAAAAAAGTATTTTGAATTTTATATTAATTCACGTTCTATTCTTATTTGAATAGAGCGGCCGGTGTTGTTATTTCATAGTGGATTTTAGTGAAGTAATTACTAGGTTGAAAATTGATTGGAACATACGGGTAATATGACATTTAGTGTAGACGTAAACAATAGAATGTCAAGCAAGGGTAAGGAAGGGTTGGTCTTTTTTTGAATGGCTTCCTGCAATCGGTTTGTCTTCTTCACACGTACGTGTATTTATAGTGTCGAAGTGTGACAGCAGCATTGTTTTTTTTTCTCAAATATCTAATATTCAAATGACAGCGTATCCGTTTTTAGAAATTCAAAAATAAATAAACACGTCCAGAACTGAATTCCATAAACCGTTTTACAACTTCCTTGCTTTGAAAATGGTAATTTATTATCAAGGACTGGATTTGCTTAGTGTTAAGGCATGGTAAGTTATAGCTAGTCAAGGTCATAAATATGTATTTACTCTTTTTCACCCTACTGTAATAGTGTGTAGTGACATATGTAGAGTGAATGTACATATTTATGGGTTTCATAGCCATCACTTCACCTACGATTTATAGGTAAAAAAAAAACGGACATACAAGGTTAGAACAGTTTGACTTATGTCCAATACGATTTAAAAAATGCTGAAAAACATTTAGTCAGACTGCTAAAATATTCGGAACATTTTAAGAGACTTTTTGCTATAACTATTTTTCTGTTGTATCTAGACAACGCAATGCTATCAAAACCTGATCATTTGAACGGCTAAAATAATAAATAATGTCAAATGTAACTGTCATTAGCGTCACATAAAAATCAATATGGCGGACTTAAATTGAACTTTTAACAAGTACGCAATCAAAACAAGTAAAGCCAGGAAGCAGAAGTAAAGGGGCCCCGAGCGACCAGGTTGGGCAACTGCGAAGGCCGAATTTGCAATAGATGTGTGCGATACAACACAACACCTGCTAGAACCACAGACAAGATATTTTTAGTTTTTTTTATAAAGCCGCCTTTTTACTATCAGCCAGTAGTATTTTTTTAATGTAAAATTTTAGTAACTTTGAATGTGAAAAGGAATGTGTGAGGAATAGAGGTAATTAATAATACTGGCTGGAAATAAATGTTCTCTTTATTTAGTTCCACAGAAATGACGTTCATACGTCATAAGGAAAATAACAAATAGCAACACAGTAAGTGAACCATACAAACAGACGGTCTTATCGACACAAAGCGATTACACACATTTAACCATTCATTAGCTAAACACCGTTTAAAAATAAACCCAATCCTTACACATGTGAAGTGATTGGTTAAAAAATTTAATAGGGTCACGGCAAAAAGCACGGGTTTCCGTAAGCCTATACCGTTCACCTTGCCGGTGTCATCTGTCAAACAAAAAAAAAGTACAAAAAATAACCCAATTCCAAAGAGTGCACCATAAAAAACCTACCTGCCTCCGGTAGCGCCCCCGCATTAAAAAAAAAGCTAACTGTATTTTAAAAACCCTAAAAAAAACGACCCTAGAATCCCGCGCTTTCAGCCAAAAAATTCGCAAGTGATTGTTTGGATTTATGGCCATAGCGATGCCGAGTTAACAAAGCACACGCTTCAACTTTTATGCTGTGCTATTAAAGTGTATTTTCGCTTATTTATCAAACATTTTTATCGTGGTATCGAGACGTCGAAACGGTACTTTGACTATTGTTGCAAATTTTTACTAAACTGAGTTTTTACCCCCAAATTATTTACAGCTTGCTTTTGAACCTCTGAAAATAAAACAAACAATTGACGTAGTTTCGAATTTCCTGCTCGCGCCGCTCATACCACTTTGAACTTTGTTGTCGGGCGATTAAGTTGGGTTTACAGCTTCGTTATTACACAATAGGATTTATAATGTCGGTCTAGCATGCGTCAGACGTCCAGACATGATGTCTGTGACGTCATTATTTCCGGTCGCATATAAAATTATAATATCGTCACTAGAAAAAGCCCATTTGTCAGATACATAATTATGTAAAAATTATACAGAGCCCGAAAATATTTTTTTAGATACGAATTTTGCTCACGTCCTAAGTATCTGCTTTAAAAAACGATTAAAAAAAGCACAAGTTACATCCTAACGACCGACTAGTGTTGCAATTATTCAAATCGATCAATTAACGTACTTGAAGATCTTGACTGACTCAATTCAACGCCCAAACCGTTGGATTTATGAATTTGAAACTTTGTTCTTTTACAAGGAATTAAATACGGAATTTTGTTGAATTCTCACAGGATAACGACTATGACGATTGATAGTGAATAGGTAGCATTATTTGCACAATACAATTGTCTTTGAAACTAAGCCAGATTTTAGGCACCAGAGCAAGATAATCCAACCTTTTAATAACTCACCTGCCATGCCTGTGTGTACATAAATATATGTTATACTCAGGCCTACAGGAATAACACACTTTCAGACATACATTAAATATGTAATGTTAAACTTCGTACCCAAATCTCAGGAGTAACACCAACATGGCGTAACCTATCTGAAAAGTGAAATATTTAGCTGAAATTACTTTGTGACATGATTTTATTATCTTAAATCTTTATCACACAACATATGCTTATTTCTACGACAGAAACGGCGGTCATTATAATAATTTAAAAATCGAACTCCGTGTTTGCTCGTGACCTTAGAGCCAAACATGTGACTGCCAGTGCTTGTTTGTCGACCCGAAATACTGGCAACTTCGAAAAACGCAGCCATAAAAAGTAATTCTACTTACAAAAATAACTTTTTTTCCTAAACAAAGGCGTACGAAAACTTACCAGGATGAAAACGTGACGAATAAAAAATCAAATACCTACTGTGTATACTTAGTCTCGCCTCCGAAACCGTATAGAAAAGAATCTACAGCCGGTAAAATTCGTACAGCACGGAATAGTTGGAAAGGTGTGTTTTGTAATGCCTGTGGGTGTTCAAGGCGTTTTGTTGAGCGTCAACGTGCGTGCGTTGCGTCACTCGGATATTGAGCAAGCGAGTTTTGTAAAAAACGCCGCTGGCAAAAGTGTACCGGCATTCATGTGCGCTCCCCGCCGCTCTTACCACGTACACCATAAGAACCAATATTAAACGGCCGGGCTGTTATTTAAGTTTGGCCTAATGTAGGTTGAATTGCGAACTCTTTCGGTGTCAGTGTGTCCTCGGGTAAGGTTCAAGATATAACTGGAATCAGGATTCTGTTGCGTAAACACTTACGTTGTCTGGCCGAATTTTAGTTCCGCGAATACAGTCGAATCCATAATTCCAAAGGCCTCGAACTTCGCATGGCTAGGGCTAAACAGAACTTCCGTTTTCAAACTGGCCAGCAACATCGAAGCTGCCACTGGCCGCTAAAAAACTTTTTCTTTATTCGTTTGTTTCTGTTGTCTAACTTCGAATGAAGAACGTACTCTGATATTCGAAATGGAATCAATCATAATAATTATTATAGGTATAGGTGAAAAAGTAAATGACCTGTTGTATGTGTGAGTAATGTGCGCGAATAGACAAATTGACGTTCCAAATTAGAAAAATGACTCAAGTCCCATATCAGTTCTGTAAACTACTAATACAACAGGTCATTTACTTAAGTTTTTCTCCTATACCTACTATATAGGTAGATGTAGAATTAAGTATATTGAAAACGATGTTTAGATTGCCAAGGTAAGATTATTTTGTACCTAAATGGTTGTTAAGGAAAGTCCCAGTGCCTACCAAGATTACCGGCGAACGTTTCTTAATAAACGATTTCCTGTTTTTAAAACCTCAGTGTTGCAATGTCCGCCGACAGATGAATGAAATGTAACTGGCAAGATTTTTAGATGCGGATGTTGGAAGGCCACGGTATTATAAAATAAAATAAGGGTCTGCCGAAATCGTAATACTTACAAATAAGATTAAATAATTATCAATACCAACTATCGCTATAAAATAAAATTATAACGACATCGAAAGAGACCGTACTACATTTTTACATTAAACTCCTTCGCAAAATTGCATTCATTTGTTCTTCTTTAAAACGTTCAAAAATGGAACGCGGCGCATTTGACGAAACATTCCGATACTCGTTTGTTTTATAATTAATTCATTCGAATATGAAATGCCAACATCAAAGAGCGAATTCGAAATCGCGTTTGTTTTTTTTTTATCAAGCTATTCGGGTTCGAGAAAAAGACGGCTCCACAGACAATCGGTAACGTTACGAAACCGGTAACTATGTCAATGTCGTCTAAGATCTCGCGCTAATCGACGCTGGCCGGAAACCACAGATAGCGTATTGGATCCGAACAAAAGGCGTCAAATGTAAAAAAAACTTATTGTCTTTTAACGTCGTTTGCCAAGTATTTAATTAGGAAAGGCATTTTCTAAATAAGAAGTAAGATAAAAACACTATTCTTATCTACAAATGGTCTATTTGATTGCTGATGAGTTGATAAAATATTACATTTTATTGAGCGAATCGGGCTTTACTTTGCGGAGATACTTTAATGTACAAAAAAAGAACGTACGAGTCCATTAGTCGACTAAGTACGTAAACTAATGTAATGACTGCCAACCTAAGAAGCCTTTATGTACCAGTAAATCCTATAACTTTAATCAGTCAGCAGTTAATTCGCAAGAAAATTGGGTACGAGCCACAGTGACTCCGTTCTCATTGTAGTTCGTCGATACCTTGATGAAGGTCCGCGGATTGGTCCGAAACATGTCGGGCATACTTTCAATACTTCACTTATGTAGTAGTCCGACCACGCAAAGTTTTGAATATTGATTTTGATGGGCCGATAGCCGATCCGTAGTGATGCTGTCGCATCCTGGCCGCCATGTTGGCTCGGAAGTCGTAAAATACCGGCGCGTGCGCGTAAACAAACAAGCAGCAGGACGCGATTGTCTTCCACATGTTGTGGTAAACAAGACGACAATTCCCGACGTGTTTAACAACCGGCGAATTTTTGGTAGAGCCATCATTTACACTAGGGGCAAAGGGACTAAGACCTCTCCCTTCCTCCCTCTCTCTTAAAGCAGTGTTTCTTAACCTTTTTCAGTCATACCCCTAGGAAAACTAGCACAATTTTCAAGGACTTTTAATTAAAAATAACTCTACGCGAAGCTAATACGAAACTAACCTGAAATACATAATACTCTCGGGAATTCGGACAAAAATGTAATCCTCGATTGTGTCTTAATCTTTTGGTTACTTTTAAATAAAGTTATCAAACGCACAGTTTACTTGTAAATATAAATAACTGAGAACTTGACTTTTTCTCAGCAGGATCGATGACGATTAATTTTCCAAGTTATTTGACAACTTTGACGCAGCCATTACCCGGCCATTACAAAACTTAATTTTAAAGTTTGAACAAACAGGTTTTTACTCTGAATCACGTTTCAGGGAGTCATTTCTCCATTCATGACGCGATTAACATGAATGACCGGCCATTTTCCTGTTTGTTTGCGATTGCGTAACGGTTTTAGAACATATATTTGACCTCGGACGGAACTACAAACAATTACAGCGCAAGTCCCCCACTATACACTAGGTGGCGCTTTACGAAAGGCTTTATGAGCGAACGTCTGGGAGAGTCTCCTGGTGTATTGAAAAATCGAATGACAAAGGCGCCACAGTCCATGCAGAAAACGTTAAAGCTAAATTATTAATTATATTTTCACACAAACGCGTTACAAAGTGACTTAAAGAATGCTGTTAATAGAACAATGCGTGTATGAGGTTATGTAGCATTTGCTACATAACCCTTTATGAAGATATACTAATAAAGGTAATAAACAAACGCGTTCTAGACAAACGCCGGCAAAGAAAACTTTATTACTTACAGACTTTGCAGTTAGAAATAAAAACAAACTAGTTTTTATAATTTTACGTATAATTCAATCATCGGGAATTACACTTCCCTCCCACTACGCGTATTAAATAAAAACCTAACGGCGTTGAAATATTAAAAAATAAATTGCGCGTTGAAATGAATAAAAACAATGGAAAACAGTGCAACGCGTATGCAAATTAGATACCATCAATATTTCATTCTGTGCGGTTTTGACGTCGCTACATTATTTTTATGTAAACAATTTATAGGCAAACTCGCTTCGTAAACGCTACTCGAGCTTACTTAATGTCACTTTGACGTTTGCGTCACACAGACAAAACAAAGAGGTCTATGAATAGGGATAGGTGATTAAAAAAACATGTTTACTTCAAATACAATCCATTCAACTATAACCTCCAAATAACCTCATACCCTAAAAAAACACTATTTAGGGGCTCAAGACGACGTAAACAGAACTCCTAATTATAACTTTTGTGGGTTACTAATTAAAGTACAAGTTTCAACGTCACCGATGTAGAAATAAGTCCTTTTGAAAGCCCACTCCTCTGTAGACGCTATGACCTACTCTCACCCACCTGCATTCGAATTGGCAATCATTTCCGGTTTTTACACTATGCCGGTTCTTGAGTCGATCGCGAATTATGTCATCGATTTTTGCGAAAAAAATATGTCGGCTCATTTTATTCGTTATTGAGTATTAATTATTCAACAATACAATAAAAATAGTCTAAAAATAGTCACAAATCAGTACAAAACAAGACAGAAACAAAGCACGAGGTAGGGCAGGAGGATGATGATATGATTCTACTTCGTATTTAATATATTATTATAATTGCGAAAATTTATAAGTGAGGATGTAAGAGAGTGTGTATGTTTGTTCCTTCTTCACGCTGAAGCGATTGGATAGATTCTGATCAAATTTGGAAGGGAGATAGCTGGTAGCACAGGTTAAAACATAGGCTACTTTTTATCCCGGAACATTGCATAGTTCCCGCGGGATTGCGATAAACATGTCAAAACTAGCTGGCTAGAGTCGCAAAGTAAATATTTCAGAATAAACTATCAAGTTCTCAAGTCTAGTTCTACGCGGACGAAGTCGCGGGCATAAGCTAGTACAGTCATATTTATGTTATTTTTAAAGGTACAATTAGGTCATCAAACTTTTCAGGGGTATTCGAAGCGAACTTGACTTAATTAACGTCCCCAAGTGCGGTAGTTAAACTGAAAGACATAATTGCAATCATTAAGCATAATACTGTCGCGAGTCCAAACTAGAGCGAATTATGTCATAGTTAGCTTGTATTTGTAACTATTTCAATGCGAAGTTTAAAGCCCACGCAACATTTTATCGAATCCGGTTCAGATTTGCGGAAATTTGCGTTTTGTCATTAACAATAGAACTAGGGCTTTGTTGATACCGTATTCTGAATTTTACATTAAAAATGACTTCTTTAAAATCTTTTAAATGGGTGTATAAGGATACGCGGAGGAGGCCTATGCCACGAGGCACGCCGAATTACGCGACAAGTTAATAAATAAACGACAATAACAACAACAACATGTACTTACTGAAATTGTAGCGAATTCGGAATAAAAAGGCTTATAAAATAAACTAAATAAATAAGGAAACTTAAAAAAAAAACGAGGACTCACCGACCGTCACAGCATTTACATCCGCTGAGGATGGTTCGGAGAGAGGTGGAACACCTCGGATTAAGCTTTACGATCATTCTCAATTAGTTACAGAAATTAATAATAATTAATTGATCACTTCTAATAACTATTTTGCTACAAACAAATTGGAAGCGGAACTAAGTATCCACTAACGTTAATTGACTGTGAATGCCGGTAGTCCAAACATTACAAAATAGACATTTTAATTTTTCATAAAATCACCGTTTCACTCGTTCTAATTACAAACATTCGATTCCCTACACCCGGGACACCTGAGAGATTTCTAATTTGGAACGGAAACCGCATTCAACAGATACAAAATTAATAGCGACAGTGCTACCAACGTAAACAAAACCGAAACCATAGACACGTAGAGCGCACGCACACAGCCGCGCAACTAGGTCAAGGGAGCGCAGTGCATCGCTGGAAATCTCACTTTCGCAGTGCAGTGACGTAGCTGGCGCGTTTACGGTTTTCCAGTTTATAGACCACAGAGTAGATTATTAGATTTTGTAAACTGTTCAAAACTTCTTTGAAATGTTAAACTCGCGTCAGGCGTAAGACGGAGGTAGAGTTTATGTACCAGGATATCAGATCCTCTAAGAGCTTATTTTGAAATACGAATGAATCGCGTTCGATTTTTGAAGTGTTTATGTTGAGTCGTGAGGCAAAAGTACTAGGGCATCAGCACATTGTTAGAGGTCTGTCAATATAGATTAGGAATCATGTTATAGGCGATTAGCAACCCTATTTGAATTCCCCTATTCACCAACACCCACAATCATGCTAAACATGGCCTAGGTCTTGTTGCTTTAGACTCTGTCTACCCCGTAAGAGATAGACGTGGTTTTTGTGTGTATGTGCTGTTTTTTTTTAATTAGGTTAAACAGGGATTTAATTGTGTTGCAATGTTACACGTGTAATTTGTCAACAGCACATATCTGAAGCCTTGTCCCTATTAATATTACGCTTGTTATAGACGTTATCAATGGACGATAGCATTACGATACTGATTTCAAATTGTTTATGTCACCGGAACACCATTCGGCACACCAAACGAATGTTGTTTGTGCAACAAGAGAGCAAAGTTCGTTTTTGTTGAGTGTCGATTTTGTATCCCGAGTGAAGGATTCTAAAATTGAATTACGAACGTAGCTTTAGTGATTCTAGGATAGAATCCTGAGTGCAGCGAGTGATTAAAAGGCACGACATACAAAAAACTTTGGTGACAAATTGAAATGAAGTTCAAACCTTTCCAATTTCGTAAATAGACCCAGCACTGACTTCGGCATTCAAAAAAAATTGTTAAAAAGTTGCTTTGTCTCACGGTCAAAGCAAAATCGAGTTTTGCTTACTCTCTGGAATGAGCAAAACCCACCTAATTGAGGTGCTGAGGTGAAAAAAAGAACAAAACAGCACCCTAAATAACGTAAAACAATAGCTGGCCGGAAAACTGCATTCGAACTCGTAATTTCCAGAATAACAGGCTGGCTTAAAAAAGAAAAAATCCCGTACGATTCCAATTTCAAATGCCGATGTCGCAACCGATTGTCTATTAGTCATGTTTCAAAGGCCGTGGTTGGCTGGTTTTTGGGCCGCTTTCAGTGACCTTGCCGGCGGTACGCTAATTTGTTACGTGCACTACGTAAAGTAAACACACCTTAATTGTTTACAAACTAGTGACTGTGACCTGTCGTTTATTCTGTGTAAAATCAAGTGAGATCTCGGGCTGTCTTCAAGGAAGATTGCAAAGCGTTTATCTCTGACCCCCTTATACATGTTTATGTTGCTCTCTAGGCTTCTACTAACTTCAATCGTTTGTCCTTATCTGTGAAAGGTAAAAGTCAATGTGACAGATAAGAACAAAGAGGTAGGATGACAAAGGGGACCGAGAGAGGTGCGGGGTAGTGCGTCTGCCACCCGCACCACTCTCGCCCCCGCCTCAGCAAAATAATGGGGGAGAACACATCACGTGTAATTTTTATACACAGCAGGAAAGTAAAAAATAACGAAATTACGAGCGTGACATTGCTTAAATAAAAAAAAAAACAGTTATTGATGTTTCTTTAACTAACTAACTTAACTCATACTAAGTCTTAAAAATACAAGTGATCTTGAATGGGGGGGGTAGCGTTATCACCAAATATCACCAAGGGGGAGGGGTCAAAAGTAGGCCAAATATGATCACATGATTTCTGGAATATTCCAGATCAAATTCTGAGATGGGAGACGTTGTCTAACTAACTTTAACGTTTGAGTAGACATGTCAAATATTATAGTCTTAAGTTTGCGGATGAAGCGTAGGATGCGCGCCCTTCGAACACGACCTACTTGCGCTTGCGCAGTCAACCGTACAGCTTAGCATAAAGGCTCTACATAGACTCAGTACAACCTACATTCAAATATTCCATACCTACGGCCCTTTTTTCTCTTACCTGATGAAAAGTATTATTGAGGTTTCGATAGCACAGGAGTAGAAATTGGGAGCGAAAGTAAAAACCAAGCAGGTTACATGATAGTTATATTGAGACAGATGCATATATGACAGAATATTTAAAAAAAGCATGTAAAAAAGCAACATTCAATAAAGAATAATAGACAAATATAGAAGACCTATTTACAGCGCCAACAGTGTTCTTAGTGAAAATTATCGCAAATATGGATTATTTGGCGATGAATGTGAGCGCTTTGAAAGCAAAGCAACATTGCAGCATAGATCTTATAGAGTCGCCTTTGACAGCTACACCTCAACAGTGGCGCCAACTGGTGAGCAAAAAAACGATAGTCCCCAGGACCCATACCATGGCATGGCTTGGATTGGTCATGCGTCCCAATTCATTCAGTTTCAGTCATAGCCACACATCGTGTATCACATAACAGCGTATGTAATCTGTGACTGTGACTCATACGGGAAAACCGTGTACACCTCTATTTCATCATGAAATACTTTCCCGGTTAACAAGGATTTCTAATTGTAGCCTTTCCGCGAAACTTCCCGAACCTTACCTATTCAATGTCACGACAGAATACAGTTGCTAAGCGGCACAAAATCTGATACCCTCCAAGCTGGTCTGGGTAAGAAAAAACAAATGCACCATTTGCTTCTCTTCCTAGGATGAGAAACCAAAACAAAATTATAAAAAAATAAAAATCATTTATTTCGGACATCAAGGTCCATATCGGGTTAGTAATACAACTTAGAGTACTATGTTAGTTAATTAAAATATATATTATTATTATATTTATTATATATATTATATTGCGGCTCGTGAACTGTAATCTCTTTACGATTTGTACTAGAGTAACAATTGACGCAACGCAAATAAAGTGGCATTAAAACAATTTTATTTTGCGGCTGCCAAACTATTGCACTGTACTATTTGCTAGGTAAGAAATAGTTGACCAGACGCAATATAATGCTATTGTGGTGTCTCATTCTAAATTAAATGAAGTGGTCTTGTTGCCTTAGGCTCTGTCTACCCCGTAACGATATACCTACATATTTCTTGCCTCTGACTCTGAGTGTACTATAATTATTTAAACGTATGTGGTATACAAAATTAGTTAAATAGTAATTTTTGATAAATAAAGTCACCGGACACTGAACACCGTGGCTCTTGCTTCTGATTGGTTGAAACATAGACGTTTAACGGCTATCGGTGCTTGAACCAATAAGCGCGATCCAGTTTTAAAAATGGAAAACGATGACGTTTCAACAGTAAACTGTTAATAATTTTAAACAGCAATTCGCTTTCCGATAAACGTCAATTGTCTATAAAATACCAATAATGACGTTTATGTCGTATGCCTACAAGTTAGCGCAACCATTCTTATTACTGACAAATATAAAGTTATAAACCCTTCCTGTGGTTTTGTCATGACCGCATTCACAATCGAGTCACGTACGCACATTCTAACTTAGTTAGAATGTTAAAAGAACCTATTCGCATTAATTTAGTACAGCTAGCAAACCGTATGCTAATTCCAACGATACTATAATTTTAATGTAGTCTATAATCTATGATTAAGGAAACAATTGCGACCGCGTCACATTTTTACTTCTAAATCCGAAAAGCAACTGGCACGAAAGAATAGCAAACTGGCTGTTTTTTTTTTTTCATAGCCTCGCGCTCTTGGCGCGTTTAGTCAATACTGGCTGGTTAATCTTTCCGAATGTTCGATATTTGACTAATGAGGTCCGTAATGAGCACGAGAACTCGTACAGACGGGGTTGCCATATAAAATATTGTTCTCGACAATGAATTGACCGCAGTAGGCTGAGACCTAGTGCGTGCTAGAACGTGTTATCAGTATAATCACGCGGTTTCCTTTTCACGAAGCAACTTTCCTCAGTTTCCCACGAGGGAAAGTGCCCGCGCTTTTCCTGACGCCATCTTGTTTCGCGGCTTTTTAATCTGTGGTGATTTCAAATTAGAAATTAGGAATTGATAATTGTTCCAAAATTAAAGTGAACCTACACGAACTAGGTAACATAGATTAATGAATGACTAATTTTATTATCATTTGGTGGCAGTTAGCCTTTTCTATGTAATTGCGTCTGTTGGATATTACTTAATATTGACAAAATGATCTTTTTGACTAAAACCCTAAGTTATATCAATAGTTTTGAGTAAGTAACTTAAAAAAATACAAACAATTACAAAGATACTTTTATTGCAATGTGTGTCAAATTTGTGTTGTATAGTTCTGCATCAGATACCAACGGGGCACAGGGGCATATCTCTTACTGCCGTGAAAAACCCATTTTAAATAATGAACAAAACACATCACACAATATATCTACTGCACATACATTAAAAATGCTAGCGCACGACACGTGCAACTGGCAGCTTAGCATTTTGAATTCGCGTTCTTTTTTGTGATTCAAATTTGTCTATGGTCTCCACGTTCAAATTTCTTTTTCCGCTCATTTTTGTTTTTATGCCGGCACGAGGTTCATCTGATAATATTTAAATTGTTTTTTTTCCTGTTAAGTATTTTTAGATATTGTAATAGAAACTACACGTGTATCTTCCTTCGATGTAGACTGGGCATAAAAGTAATGCTAATTTGGTCTAGCAAATGTCTAGACTCCTGTATATATTATGTAATTCAAGGCAACCGGTCTATAGGTAACTTAGGTAAGTATGTACTTAAGGTATGTTCATTCTTAACTGTCCTATTTGGTAAACAAAATTCTAACCTCAATGTACATTTTTTTGAAAAGAATAAGGTGTATTATGTTATCAAATAAACCTGAGGCATTATTTTGTACATAGTTTTGTTCCTTTATTTACGATGAAATAGTTAAAAAATAACAAAAATAAGACGTTTTGAGGTTAGAATTTTGTTTACCAAATAGGACAGTTAAGAATAAAAAGACCTTAGATCTAGTATCATACCAAGGCCTCATTGTCAGGGGGTTTTGTAAAACTTTATATATTATCAACGAACTCAATTTCCTTAGTTTGCGTTTTCGCCGTTCGTATGTACAACAATTAGTAATTTTAGGACGATACCAAACGACTTTTTTCACCTAAATATTTGAGTGTTAACTATCTAATCATTCGACTTAGGGACAGTTAGTATGCCTAGTACTACATATTGTAAAACAAAGTTATCTACGTCAATCTGTAGGGTTATTGTCTAACTCGCTCGCAATCACCATCGTGTTCATTTTGACAGTTCATGTATGGGCTGACAATTGGCATCGGAATCAGCTAGCTGTCACATTCATACAAGAACTGTCAAAACGAACACGATGGCGATTGCGAGAGAGTTAGACAATAAGCCTACTGATCACGATAAACTCAAAACTACTAAATGGATTCTCATACATATATAAATCACGTCTTTATTTACAGAGTAGACAGAGCCTAACACGACTAGCGCTCGTCCTGAAAACATGATCATATTTGGCCTACTTTTGACTCCCCCCCCCTGGTGACATTTAGTGATTATAACGCTAACCCCTCCCCCCATTTAAGATCACGTGTTTTTTTCGGACTAAGTATGAATTAAGTTAGTAAATTAAAAAAACAGCAATAACTAGGCTTTCCTGCTGCGTAAAAAAATTACATTGAGGGTGGTAGGGCCTTGTGCAAGGTCCGTCCGGATAGCTACCACCATCTTACTCGCTAATCCTGCCGCTAAGCAGCAGTGCTTGCGCTGCTGTGTTCCGGTGTGGAGAGTAAGTCAGCCGGGGAAATTACGGGCACAAGAGGCATTTCATCTTAGCCCTCTAGGTTGGCAACGCATCTGCAATCCCTCCGGGGTTGCGGATGTCTATGGGCAGTGGTGATCGCTTACCATCAGGTGACCCACTTGCTCGTTTGCCTTCCTATTCGCATAAAAAAAAAACACGTGATGTGTTCTCGGACACCTCCCTCCCCCATCGTGATCATTCGTGATATTTTGCTGACAAACGATCACATGATTTCTGGACGAGCCCCAAGCGTTCAGGATGATATAGTCTGTCTAATGGCGATTTACTTTTTAAAAAGCATATCTTAAGCAAACACTGACGAGAGTTGTATGAAAAGTTTTGCTCGTGAGTATAATTTATAATATCAATGTATTCAGCTTAGCAACTAAACCTGTAAAGAGAATATTAGGCAGAAAATGCCAGCATAGAAAGACCTCTGGCTATATTCAAAATGCTAAAAATCAGAGCTCTTCAAATGTGGCAAATAAAACCAGCCAAGCAAGAGCTCTCGTTCTATACTAGTGCATTCACGTCAGAGGTCTTAATTCTGGTTGATATATGTAATGACTTCCCGGATGCTACTGCTCTGGCGTCACTCATCTCGTTTGAGATTTTTGTTATCAAACCGACTTTATTGTGTTTGTCTTTGGGCTGGTTTTTGTTTGAACGCGGCCGTGTTCATTATAGCACAAGCTTAGAGAATTATTTGACTGTTTAATTTTTCTTAGGAGGAAAATACAATATCGTCTTGGGAGGAATTAAAAAATATAAGTACTCTATTAAGCTACGTGGGTATTTCTTATGAATTACTTGTAAAAGTCATTACATTAAACTACTTCAATAAATTAGAACACTCGGTTTTACGTGAGAAATCAAGAAAAAATAAAACTATTTGAAAATCAGTTCTGCCAACATAACGTTTCGGTAAAATTCTCCTCACTTGCACCACTCTCCCATTGACGTAATCGTTTAAAAAAAATGACACATTGCCCACTTCCTTGTTGGCGGTCTTTTTCAATACTGGCCAGTTATAAAATAGTTTGTTTTCGACCACGCTTGGACTCGATTAAAAAGCAAAAAGTTTTGTCTCAGCGCTGTTGTTATTGAAAAAGACAAGGACATCATTATTTTGTGCTCCGTTAAGCTTAAGTCGGTTTAAAAAAACATTTATTTTCAAATTTAAATCGATGAGAATGGAACACTCAAGACATTACGTTTGATATTTTTTTCTTTGGTGAAATAAACCCACGGTACAGAAACAGGATTCACAGCGTATCGAATTGACTAGACGTGGTTCTTTATTTATTTAGGTAGATATTTGGTATAAGTGATATCAAAGAGACGTAATGTGTTTTTTGAGTCTATTATCAACAAAATAAAACTACCACGAAGGATTAAATATTGTTGAACTTATTTACAATACGCTTGAAAAAATTGGAGCTCAATTTAAATATCGAACGAAATTGCGCGTTATATCAGACAGCGATGACGTTCCACTTTTAAAATAAAAAAAACAGCATTCTATAGTTGACACGGCAAGAATTAAAATGTCAAACTTAAAATAGAAATTCCCGTGCAACTGCAGCCAAAAATGTCTGTTACGTTAAAATTTTACAACGTTTATTATTTAAAAATGATTTGGCATGAGTCAATGTCAGTTTTTATTTTTTATTTTCATGCTGTTTAAAATACTTTCGCTCACTTATTTCTACGTTTTTACGATAAATTTATGCACAATGTAACATTATTTAAGTCGCGTGCTCACGGTGGATGCAAGCCGCTTCCAACCGAGGCAACTGGAGGTCTAATGGTAGGCCTAGGTCCAACATTGGACGTCCTACGACTGATATGATTGTCATTTATGTCCTTCAATAAGAAGATTAACTTCTTTTACACGTGAAATATGATATATTTCCACTGTACTACTCATTGTAGTTCTTAAACGTTCGAAGATGTGCTACGGAAAATTCACTAAATCGCATCCTTGTCATGCTTTATTTTAAAATTTATGGAGATCAACAAGATTTAATGCTAAACAAAATTAATACCTACTGCAAAAGGGTTAAGTAAGAAATTCTTGTCTATGCCTCAACGGCATAGTTTTTAAATCCAGAATAATAGAGTAGGAATCATTGGCTGAAAATCGTGCTGTTTCCAGCTTTGAAATTCTAAGTGTTCCCAGAACGTTTTATTTTTATTAATTTATTCAGCGCTGAAGAAAATCCAGCGACTGTTTGAGTCTATTTTAAGTGCAATCGATACCGAACGCTTATCAAATGCAGTAATTTATATGCCAGTGGATGCGAACTATACAAAACAAGTGGAACAGCGTGCAAAATTAAAAACAAAGGAACCACTGTATTTGTTATGGTCTGTGGCAAGTAGTTTTCACACTGGCCATCAATGACAGCAAATCGAATTTAAAAAAAGAAAACTGCGTTCCCGAAACGCGGTACGCACGTTCATAACATAATCATAACAATGGGTCTAAAATTGAACTTTGAGTCGCGCGCCTAAGTCTAAACCGAATAAATTTTCCTTACATTTTTTCACCTTCGAAATATAAAGGATGTTCTCAGACAATGTCAAAAAAAAACTTATTTGCATGTGAAAAAGAAATAATCGGATTTTCCTCATTTATAACTTGACGGTATTTATAAATTGTTATGAAAATAACCAAACAATACCTTCTGTTGTACTTACAAAGGAGTACCTAGGTACTTATATAGTACATAGAATAGACAACATAGTAAAGGTTAAGAGGATTCTCAACGTACCCTCAGGTACAAAGCTAAACGTACGTTGCCCCTTCCTATCCTAAGATTCCTAAGGCAACGTATCTTGTACTATTCTAGAATTCTATTTTGTTCTAACGTTGCGCTGCATTTAGGTCGAATTCGTCCATTTGTCTGATCGCCGAATACTTTTTTCGGTGAACGTAAAACTTCTAAGTTTGAAGAAGATTATTTTATATGAAATTATTTTTGTACGGTTCGAGTCAGAATAATGTAATAATTATCAGAGGTCATTTTGTCTATCTCGCATCTGCTATCTCTTTCTGTCAAATAGCGTAAAATGGGGGTAGAAAGAGATAGTGAGTCCACTTTTACAATATGGCTCTCCAGTGTCATGAATTCGTTTCTTTTTGTGTAAAAATGGGCATCAATGAACCATTTCAGCTTATTATCGAAATACAGAGAAGGCAGCCCGTAATTAGAAAGAAAGAAAGAAGACATTTATGTATTCATTTTGCAAGACACAAATATAAGAGCATACACATAATTTTATAGAAAATTAGATCATCAGCGTTGTGTGTCTCCGCAAAAGTGAAACGGTCGCTGGCTCAGCATTACGCATTATAGTCTTTTTTTTATCTCAAAAACATGCCAGTTCGTGTTCCTCCTGTAAAAAAATAATACACTCGGTTCCTACTTAAGCATGTACCAATCCACTATTTGCAGTAAGTATGAAAAAGTGTACAGGTTTACATATGTTAGGTTACCAACCGTCTATTGGTTGAGTCAATCTCCAATTTTCGTCCAGATCTCACCACCCCTAACTAGCTTACGCCCCCCACATAAGCTAGTGCATTCACCCTGGAGGGGGGGGAGGGTTATGCAAGTTGGTTAATATTTAAATACGGGCGAGAGTGGCTCCCGACTTTCGCTTCAACTTTATAATATTCATATACTTTATTCATTAAACAAAAGGAGGGTGATGTCCGCCATTTTGTATTTTTCATGTAGCCAACTACACTAATAATGCTTACACCCCGAGCTATTAGAATACCATTTGTTTTGCTGTCGCAGTCACATACGATTGAGTGAGACAGAAAAACAAACTCACAGACTTTACCTGGTTCAGAAAATCACGACAGATTTTTAGCTATTTACGCTACACCCTGTACGCTTAAAAGAAAAAAATAGTTATTTATTTATTTACTACAAAATATTTAATAATAAATACAATAAATTTTAAAACAGACTAAATACTAATACTAAAACTACTACTAATTATAAAACTATAAAGTAAATATGTCGTCAAGATATCCCGCCACAGGCATCGAGCCCAAGACGCTGGCCGCATTGCCTCTCTGAACTGCTGTTCCTAGCCTTCGAGAAAGGTAAACTACATAATGAAAATGTTAGGAATCACTAAAGCTAGGACCTAGCTTCTGTGAAAGCTAAATTTCCACGTATAGGTAAAGTCATACTTTCAAGTGAAATAAATCAATACTTGCCTAAAAGCTGAAATCGATACCCATAGACGAGGCTGTTCGAACAATCCACTCAACAATAATACTACTGTAGGTTTGGGAGGTAGCTTTAATAAGACTAAAAAGACGGTTACTTGTTACATACATATATATACACATACATACACAAAACGTCTTTATCCTTTACAGGGTAGATAGAGCCTAAGCTAAGACCTAAATGGCCATGTTTAACATGATTGTGGTACGGCCAATTGGTGTCAATATTGTGTGCCAAATTATCTGGCATTTCAAAACAACCGGATACGCTATACGCATCAATATTTTGTGATATGGATCGCGATGCGTGGATCACGCCCATTAAGATCACGCCATAATCCTCGCCCGCGCGGTACAGGGGCGCGGGGTAGACGACAAAGGGGGCCGAGAGGGGTGCGGGCGGCGGCCCCTTGACGGCAAAGGGGATAGAATACGGGCGGGTAGTGTGCCGCCCGCACCTCTCTCGGTCCCCTTTGTCGTCCTACCCCGCGCCTCTACCGCGCGGGTGTGACAAAAAGACAGACTCACATTCCACAATGGGTTTGACAATCCCGGCTTTATTCAATCGTCATTATTATATTATACGAAAAACCGCAAAAAATCACCCACTATTATAACGAACAATAGCCGCCATTTTGTTTGCGGTCAAATATTATTTCGTACATAATTGATATGTCAGACATCCAATGTATACACGGAGACAAGGCTAGAATCACGGTGACAGTCAAAAGATGGCAATATATGAGCGGGAGCAAAAAAAACCGATCACTTCCCTCCCATATAAAGTGGTATGGTTTTTTGTTCCCGAATATAATAACTTTAATTCGCGAAATAACAACACTAGACTTTAAATGAAAAAAAAAACGATAAGTATATTTGATAAAGTTTATATAAAACCTTAATATTACATGAACAATAAAAAATAAATTCTAACAGTGTAAAATATAAAGACACATGATAACATGACTGTAAAGATCGCCCGTTCCCTCGATGGGCTTTTACGTGCGCGGGAAGAGAAGCAACTGGTACATTCAGTTTCTTTAATCCCACAGTTGCATGGAAAAACTCCTTTGTTTTAAATGAAAAATAAATTAAAATCATAGCTTAGGAAATTTCTTCTACTTTGAAGTTTCTTGGTAATCGGCTTACGTTATAAAAGAGCCAATTAAAATTTACTTATAACATAAGGCAGAAACACTACATACTTTGAGTTAAGTCGACGTAAGTACCAAATCAATCAAATCAAAATCATTTATTTTGTTCAACACAGGCAAGTAACTAGGTACATAAGTTCTTGCAAATATTTGAATATTTGGACCTAGGGGCTCTTAGCACGTTTACGTAGTTTTGAGCACTACCTTTGTACAGTGAAGGGCATAAATGTATGTAAGTTACCAAGGCTTTATGCTACAAACAATGCCGATGATACATTACTTATATTTGACATGATGGTTTTATGGATATTTATGCCTTTGACTGCATGCGATACATTTTAACCTTCATCCCCGTCTTGTAGATTGTAGAGAAAGAAAAGAAAGAAAAAGTTTATTAATAACAAACACAATTAGTTAAGAAACAAACATTTTAAAAAAACTACAGAAAAACGGCCACGCCCACCAATAATGTAAAAGCCCATCGATAATGGCAAAACTTAGGCGGCTGTTTTAACTTTTTCTTGTTACTCGTTGCCATGGTAACGACTCCTCGGCCACTCTATAAAAGTTTATAAGATTAAAATCGGTTAATCTCGTATTTTTGC
This sequence comes from Pandemis heparana, assembly GCA_963854515.1. Taxonomy (NCBI): domain Eukaryota; kingdom Metazoa; phylum Arthropoda; class Insecta; order Lepidoptera; family Tortricidae; genus Pandemis; species Pandemis heparana. The sequence continues at coordinate 34,505,562 of OY978006.1, forward strand.
GGTAACTATAAGCCTCTTCTATACTTCGACTTTTTCAGAATTAGAAACCACAATAACACTATATTGCGTCTGGGCAACTTCTTACCTAGCAAATAGTGCAGTGCAATAGTTTGGCAGCCGCAAAATAAAATTGTTTTTTATGTCATTTTATTTGCGTTCATCAATTGTTACTCTATTACAAGTCGTTAAGAGATTACAGTTCACGAGCCGCGATAGAATATTGTGGTTTCTAATACTAAAAAAATCGAAGGATTTAATTGGTCATCTGCTTAGCATGTTAATATAACGAGACACAACATTTCTAACAATTACTACTTTTCCCCTCGCTGATGGCTGAATAAAAATAAATAATTGATACACCCACATACACTAGGTACGAGCCAATCTTTTCTGCAACAGCTTTTCTCCACCCCTGTTTCTAAATGAAAATGCACGGTACAATGCAAATTTGAGGTCGACGACCGGCAATATCTGTGGAACTCTGTCGGTCTGAGTAGCATATCCGGATGGGGTCCTGGCCACATTAACAAACGCTTCAGCCAAGCTGAGGCGGGAGCGGAAGAGAAATTGCCAATGTTCGCGACGCCATTCGGCTAGGATAACATTCGATTAAAAAATTAAAAGCCCCCCACGCAATATAAATCAATTTCATGCAAAAAATGCCTTGCATCATTTTAGAAAGAAGCTGGGGCCTTAACATGACGTCCTAATTCCGACTCAGTTCAAGTTTTAGCTGTCACTTTTAGTATGAATCTGACAGCGAGCGAACCTAAACTGAATCGCATTAAGACGTCATGGTAAGGCCCCTGATATTCTTCAAACTGCTTGACCTATTTCTACCAAACATGGCTAAGAACTACCGCAAGGAAGGCTTTTGTATTTAGAAAACGGTATCGAAATCGCTCCATCCTACGATGCCACAGACAGAAAGACATGGATGTCAAACTTATTTTACTTAGGGGGTTAAAAAGCATGTTTCACTATGACTGCATTCCATGTATGCTCAATTAAAGTCTTCGAGTATTTAAAACTGTCAATGCGAGAAAGCGTCAAAGGTTCAGGCGTCAGCGGGTGTCAAATGTATCCACGCCCTTATTCTGTTCAATGCACTGAAGCTTAAATTATTCTACCCACTCAGCCAGTCCCATTCTACCCTCGATTTGCTAAATTAGAAACCTAGCACGTAAACAACTTCAACGGAAAACGGTGGGCGATTTGTTCTTAAGCGCCTTTTATTCTGCATCTCGCTAACAATTTGAAATCAAACGAAACACTAAGAAATATCAAAACTTATTTTGCTTTACTATTGAAGTGTTTAGCTATTGCCCGGTAGTTCATCTGCAAAGAATTCATTCGCTATCCCGCGGGAATCACGCAATATTCCGGGATAAAACGGAGCGTGTTATGCCTGACTATAATCTATAACTGTGCCAAATATGATCCAGATCTGACCAACCGTTCCGGCGTGAGAGAGTAACAAACATCAATATTTAGAAACTTTCGCATTTTTGATATTAGTGGGATTTCATCGTATTGAAGCGCGGCTTAAAATATGTAATTTCCATGCTGCAATGTTAGTAAACTGTAGCTAATTAACGTTTTTAAGTTCGACGGTTAAAGCAAGCGTTTTTATCGCATTTGACGGCATACTCCCAAACACCCCCGAAAATGGTCCGGCTGTGTGGGTAAGCGCATTTTGCATACGACATTTACGAGTTCACGTCTTGTCTAGACGTTTCGACCTATGAAAGGGAAAGCGTGTGTCCTGTTCTACGGCACATGCGCACGTAGGTCAAAGAGGGACAGAGACAGGTGAATTTCGGGGGCGCAAGGTCATGAAAACGTCTGAGAATCCTCGTCTGATGCTCCAATGTAGCTTATTAGACCTTAAATCGACGACGTAGGGATATTTTCACTGTAAACTCGTTTTCATTTCGTTTTACTGTTTGTGGAATTATGTAGGTATAGGGTTTCTAGGCAACGGTAACTGCTATTTAAGAATTCGTTTTCTTATTTTAAAACGCCGTTTTATTAAAAGCAAACTTCAATAAAGCTTGTTTCTGAAACGGATGATAATTATTTAACTACGATAGAGTGAACGCCATAACAAAGAAATTACGTTGATCCGTCTTCTGGCGTCCTCAATAACCTTTGTGTTCGCGTTAAATATCGTTAAATTAAAAATTATTTCCAACAATCTAGTCTAGACGGATGCTGAAGCCAATTAGTGTCCAGTTCCGTTGAAACCCAGCAAATTGATAGGGAATTTCATATTTGATATTATCCAATCTTAGATTCGTATTACAAGCGGCATTATCTCAGCTTCTCTCTGCTCAGTGCGTCATTACTGATACTTGACACTTCCTCTACTATTGAAAGCGAAGCTCTCACTTTTTTAAAAGTTTATTCCGCGAAAAACAAAGGCCACAATTACAGATTTTAGCCAATCAGCGCTTTCCGAAACGCAGTTTTTAAACAAAGTTTATCTAATACAAGACTTAACTAAAGGTCTCTGTAGTGTCGTATTCGTATCAGCCCGGCTAGCACGACAGGGTACAAGAGTCGCGTCGCGCGCGAGATAGACTACCCGTCTGTTTCTAGAACGAACAGTAAGAAAGAGACGGGCAATCTATATCGCGCGCGACGCGACTCTTGTGCGCTGTCGTTCTAGACGTGCAGGAGTTCAAAGCAATGGCGATTACTCCACCGACATGAGCTGGACTTAAAAAAAACTGTAGTACACGGGATAGGGGTTATGCTAGCTTAACTGTTTATGCTTTTGTTTTTAGTTCACTGTTAACTTTTTTTGTCCACAGTGGACGGCGAGCCAGCGGGTTTGCCACTTGGAGCCCGAGGGCTGGGTCGGGCGTTGCTACACGGACTGCTTGCGCCCGCGCAGGCGGTCAGGCATCCACTCTACACAGCACCCAATACTGGTAAAGAATATTCTACAATGTCTCAAAGATCCAGAATAATTCGGCAGTGGAGTTAGTTATTTAACGGTCGAAGAAACTGAATCACGAACGAGTACACCTTATGATATTTGAAGTGAAAATAGGTCCCACATTACTGTAAATGCTTTACAAGATATTTTCTGATTGTTCAAATGTTTCCTTTTGTACGTTATTCAAAGCGTACGGCTTCAAAGGCATGTCTAAACTTTGAATTGTATCAAGACAAAAAATACTAAGTATATAGGTCTTCAATCAAAGTAAGCGATCCACGTGCTGAAATATTCAGGAATTTGAGACACTTGTATGCTTCCAGATAACGGCACTCAATTTGTCGTAATCGTTTTTCTACCGCGTCAATATCTAAAGATGAGTTTTATATTGGTAAACATTGAGGCATTAAGGTGTACCATGTATCAGATGCTGTATTTTAATAAAAAGTTCGTAACAAAATTGACTTCGTTATCTGGAATTCTAGCACTTCTCATCTGCAAATAAATTCGAAGGCAGCGCTTTGGCAATTGTGTATAAACATGGCGATTTTTTAAATATAGAAGGCACAGAAACTAGATTCTTTGTTAGATTAAATTAATTCGTTCTAATGTCTTGTCACATAGCACTTACGACTTGTAGAAGACCACATTTATCGTTGGAAACTGGTAGAAGGTCTTTTGTTGTGGTGTAACATAAAGTGACAGTTATTCTTGTGGCAGTGGCGGGGCGTCCGTGGAACGATTCCCACCGGTTCACCCATCAAGCCAATATGAGCTTCCTACTTTTTGTAATGGCCAAAAGTTACGTCACAACACCACAGTAAATACTCCCCCCGCAAGAGTGGCAGAACAAATGTAGTGGTGACAAAGACCAAAGCTGAAAGCAACTGTCATAAATGCATTGTGGCATGTTTAAGATGACACGACGCCAAATAGGGGATATTCATGATTTTTTATATGTTTAATTATTAAAAGAATACTTTTCGAATAACTGTTAAATAACCAAGATATTAGCTATCAAATATTTTTTTTTTATAAATCTCTTTCTAAAAAATCGGGATTCGATATGGAGTTTTATTATATATGGTTTTTTGACATCACACAACATGTCGGATTTCTGTTCCTTATCGCTGTGCAATTAGTAGTTTAATATTCTTATATTTTCCGTATTTCTTGACCGATGTTGCTTTTAATTTCACTGTTCACTCCATATTTTCGTCTTTTTTTAAGCGATCTCATTAAAGCATATGAATATTCCCTATTTCCCGAGTCTCGTCGACCAAGAACACTATATCAGTAACTTTTTCACTGCTGGATACCACCACGTCTTAGTGATTGGTAACATTGATATCGACCAATTAGTGCCACATTACCGATAGCATAGCGATTGTTTTTCTTAGCTGATAACTTACATGTAAGTTATATTAAGTAGGCTTAACACTTTGTCCTTTCATTTCACGTTAGCCGTTAAATAGTATCTCATCTCATCAGTTAATCTTAACATTAAGATATTCATCACACCATATACACACGGAATTGTGTACCTATACTGCGCCTCAAAACTTACCTACTGTCATGTATGTATGTATAACTCTTTAATGTACAATAAAACACATGAAAGTAGGGTATAGTAAAGGTTAGGTTTATGTGTTTTATGTGTCACCGAAAACACCTTACATCAGTTTCACCGACAGTTCTATTTTCACTTAAATATACACCTGTGACCACTCCACCCTGATTGCGTCATAATTCGTAAAATCCAAGCACAGTACGATATTACATTCTACCGAGTCCTTTTAACGTGATATGAACATTTTCGTCTCGAGCGGAAATGGAGCCGACAGCTTTATACAGAGATATTGACGAAATATCCCTTCCAAGTAATACCCATTCCACTTAGAGTCGGCAATTTCCGGAGTATCATACTCGTAGGATGATTGAGAACATAGCAGAATAGTATATAATGCAGATATAAGACCAGACTATAGCCACACCCCTCGATTTCGACATACAAGTCTACTTGTAACAGACAACAGTTTGCTATATTAATTTAACTATAAGTGAAAAGTTTGGACGCAATTTCGACATTAAACCTATGAAAAACTTGTCGGTAATGGTTAAATTAACTTGACGCAACTTACGCAACCGTTTTGACTCCTTCGCTGACCATTTTGCTCATTTTTGTCTATTAACACCGTACTCCCATAGTCCGCCAAAACGGGGTAACTTTGTAATCATTGTATGAAAAGCACACTAATTTGCTAATTCATTGGTTTAAACTCTACAAGATAGTGCTTATCGACTTTAAAAAGGCTACTTTGAATCTACAAGCATGGAACTACTATTCTCGTGACAAACGCCTAATGTCTGTACCCGAGAGCCCTCTATATAAACCGACATACCCTTAGGTACGTCTCAAACGCCGAAAACATTATGTAATACTCCACATCGTATATGAGGGGACGCTCATGCGGACCAAAATATACTACATAGCTACAAAGGTATATACCCGTCTCGAATTTTAGATAACCTACGGGTACGGTGAGCCTGAATACGTTATTCGGAGCGGAAATTGTAATAACATATCTTTAAGTGCTATAATAATTGAGGCTACAATAATATAATACCACGCTGGTCTGTGAGAGGAAACAGAATGTGCCAGTTGCTTCAAAAAGCCAAAGCAAAAGCCCATCGAGGGAACGGGCGAAGATCTTAGAAATCATGTTATAGGCGATGCTAGCAACCCATCACTATTTTGATTCCCCTTTCCCTAAATCCTGCTAAACGTGGCCTTCAGGTCTTGTTACCCCAGGCTCTGTGTACCCTGGATAAAGACGTGACTTTTATATGTATACATTTAGGCTAGTATGTCGTCAATGCGTATCTATCTATACAAAGCGTTTATAGATGTCATAGGCGTCAAAACAAATGGTACCATGAAAAATTCATAAAGGAAGAAGTTGGGAATCGATCGCTGTATCAGCTGTTGGCCTGGCCCAATGTCATGACTACCCGTTGACAGGGTGGCCCAGTCCCACCCCGTCGGCGCAGACACACGCAAGTTACGCACACAGACTACACAGCTACGCACAAATGGCCGACACACAGACAACACAGACGAGGTTAGGGTGATCGTGAATACAGTAATTAAATGTCAAAGTTTCAGTGTGTTAAAGTCAAAAGTTACGAAATATTTGTATACATTTTTTTAACTGTATTGCTGGTTTATACGTGTTTCCAAAAATGGGCGACTTAAGAATCATGTTATAGGCGATGCTAGCAATCCATCACTATTATGATTCCCCTTTCCACCTATACGTCTACAATCATGTTAAACTTGAATTGTTACCTTAGGCTCCGTCTACTCCATAAGGGCTATAGAATTTAGATATTCGTACGTTGTTTTAAATCCTACAAATCTAATTTTTCAATCAAATCTACTACTAAATTTCAACCACATTTTAATCGCGAATGTCTTTCCTGTTTCCGCGTAGCCTTACACGCACACAGGCTCACCTAATTTACGCAGACGTGTATACAATAGGCACTACTACATGTAAACACATTGCGTAACTGTAGCAGTGATAAGTAGATCGATAGCTAGGTGGCCTGGGTGGGCTAGATTTTGTGCGGTAAGCATTTTAGGTACAACGTTGGTGACAACGCATGAGTTAATTTGCTTGGCAACACTTTGAAACCGTTATTTGTTTTGTCTACATTCTAGATAGTTCTTGCAAAGGCTATACCACGTGCCTTCAATTTAATCTGGCATATTTCATGATGCTTGGATTGTTTTACACCCTTGCAAATATATATTTTTTTAATTTAATATTTGTGATTAAAGTTGTCATCAGATTGAAATTAAAACTGGCCAGTATCGGTCTTTTTTTTTCATTTTTCTGGCCAGATGTAAGTGGACAGGCGGAATTACAAGTTAATGCCTTTGTCTAGCGAACATTTCAGATTAAAAAAAAAAGAACGCCGATTTTCCGCTCGGAAACTTCAAACGCAATGTGACGCGACTCGATTTACTTAACCCTAGACGTAAAAAAAAAATTGAATTTGAATTTATATTTGCTCTTGGTCACATTTGTAGATTAACCATTGTCATCAACCCTACTCATGCGTGTGCAAGGTGTTTAACCCATTTTGCGACCCAAAAAAGGGCCTTTTTGTCCCAAATCCGTCATTTGGGCAACGCAAGCTGCATTTGTTTGGTTAGGACGGGATGACCTAGCAAGGGTTGACTTGCTTGCATTTTTGCGCCATACGCCATATGGTTTCATATGTACATTTGGCGACAAAAGTTTATGTAGTTCGATTATTTTTCAAGTGTTGCTAGTTTGGCGTCTGAAAAGTGCGAAGACACTGTATTGACATGTCTAATATGTCTAAAATCGGCAGGTGAATATAAAAACCAGTGTTAAAGTCCTGTTTCTAAGTGAGATGCAGGCAGAGGGAAGTCATTTTATAATGGTTATACATAGACATGAGAATGACATCTTCAGATTATTTCATTAGTTGTACCATAGGAGCTCATCAAATTTCTAGGTCTAAACACTCCGTAGGTTATGATACCACAGCAATTTCCCGTTCCCGTGGGAAACGAAAAGCCCCTTTTTCCTGAGATCACTTATTCCCTGGATGAGCTCTTACGTGCGCGGCAAGGCAACGACCAGTATGGAAGAAATACGGAACCCTAATGGTCCATTTGAAACATTCGAAATCCAAGCTTTATCCAAATATCCGAACACCGGTCATCCAAACTTACGCAACACAGATGGCCGCGGCCGATATTGTATAGATTTTTTTGCCTCCACGATTCGCAACTTTCACCCTTTGTAGGTGCAGATGCGAGTGCATTGCATTGTTAGCACAATGTGAGAAGGGTTGCGTCGTCCACCCACATTGCCAAATAGACTGTCAATATTATCCGAACCATCCAGCGAACCATATACAGGGTGCATCAGACACCCCCTAACAATAATCCACTGGGGTATATAACCATAGCTGTAGAAGCTAAAAAAAATATTTAAAAAAAATTTGGAGTAATTTTTTTTTATGTTTTCTATAGGAATGATTACAGTTAAATACTACCTCCTATAGAAAAAAAATAATTACTCCTTTTTTTTTAATATTTTTTTTAGCTTCTATAGCTATGGTTATATACCCCAGTGGATTATTGTTAGGGGGTGTCTGATACAACCTGTAGACATAGACATAACTTTATTCGACACCTAAAACCAACGGAGCAACAGATTGATGCGCGTCATAGACCCGGATTTCTTCCATATTGAGCCTCTAGTGTAAGTTTTCGCATATAAAAACGTCTGGAACGCGTTCACGTAAACGTCTCAATTACTATGGAAAATTTGGCAGCGCCACTTGCGGATCGAAACGGCAACAAACTGTTCTCATAGCATTTGACATTTTAACGCAAACGCTTTCGAGACGGTGTTCTGTGACCGAAAACTTACACTAAGCATACATAGTTAAATTTTAACGCAAACGCGTTCGAGACGTATTTTGTGACCGAAAACCTACACTAAGCATACAGGGAGTAAAGATAAAACTGAATGTAGCAGGTGCTTCTCTTCCCGCGCACGTAAAAGCCCATCGAGGGAATAGGACAAAATCTTAGGAAAAATGTTATAGATAGGCGATGCAACCCATCACTATTTTGATTTCTTTTTTCCACCTGTCCGTCCAAAATTTTGCTAAGCGTGGCCTTTAGGTCTTGTTACCTTAGGCTCTATCTACCCCGTAAGGGATAAAGACGTTGTTTATGTACTATGTGTATAAACTATGTAATGATGCGGTTCTATTACTAGTAGTCGCGTGCAGTGGTAATTAATATTTAATTAGTTATTAGCGATTCCCGTACCGCCAATTTTAAAGAATCAATATTACTATCGACGTTTCTGAGTGCAACAGCAAAACGCTTCTTTAATAACTAATGTCAACATTAAAATAATGACAGTCCCAAGGCTTCCAGCATTTCTTGTCACAATGTAATTTATTTAATAGCTCTATAATTCTTTTTGTCCCCCAAGTTAGCTAATGACACTTTTCTAAATAAACGTACATTTGTTTAATATTACACTTTTCGCCTAGTCACCAATACGACAATTGTCGGTGACAAGTGACAATTCTCTGTACATTACAAACTCGACGAAAATCTACGCCGGTTGGCTTCATATTGAGTACGCATTGCAAATCGAACTGTCAATGTCACCGACAATTGTCGACTATTTCACAAATAGGGACCTGTCTAGTCACAAAAACAAAACCGAATATAATTCTTTGAGTTCCGTTTTGTTTTTATTTCGTAACCCAAACACATATTGGTTACTGAATATCTAATAACGCATAAAACTTGTAATATAATACATACACATATACAAATCGAATCTATATCCCTTAGGGGGTTCAGAGCCTAAAGTAACAAGACCTAAAGGCCACGTTTAGCATGGGCGTATAGGTGGAAAGGGGAATCAAAATAGTGATGTGTTGCTAGCCTCGCCTATAACATGATTCCTAAGATCGCCCGTTCCCTCGATGGGCTTTTACGTGCGCAGGAAGAGAAGCAACTGCTATGTTTTTTCTTTGTTCTCAGACTACTATGGCAATTAGAAACAAACCCACTATAATTTGCAAACTATAAATTCATAATCTCCTGCCTCACACCAGTTCACTCGTCAATAACTAATAGCAAAATGTGCTTCGAATCATTATTTAATACTAGCATATGTGCCACAGAATAAGTAATTAGTACTTATACCATTTTCATTCTTACCTGTCCTATTTGGTAAACCAAATTCTAACCTCAATATGTAAATTTTTGTAAAGAATAAGGTGTATTATGTTATCAAATAAACCTGAGGTAATATTTTCTACATAATTTTGCTGATATTTTATCTTCAGTTAATTTATTTACGATGAAATAGTTAAAAAATAACAAAAATGAGACTTTTTGAGGTAAGAATTTTGTTTACCTAATAGGACAGGTAAGAATGAAAATGGTATACGTACTTATGCCCGCGACTTCGCGAATAGACTTAAGACTGTTGATAATATATATTCTGAAATAATTTGCGACCTAGGCAGCTACGACATGTTTACCGCTATCCCGCGGGAACTACGCAATTTTCCTCGACACAAAGTAACCTATGTTATAATCTAGAGTACCAGCTATCTTCACTTTCTATGCTGGTCTGAGAGGAAAGAAAAAAACATAGAATGCAGTTACTTCTCTTCCCGCGCACGGGAATGGGCAAGGGGAAATCATTAGCCGATGCCCAGGGTGCACCGGACCAAGTACTGCTCCCTCCGAACGGATCCAAACGAACCGTAGCTCATGATCACACGCGGAGGTAACCCGACTCACACGCATTCAGTGCATAACTTCAATAAGCAGTTTTCTTAATATTTGACAGCAAGATAAATCTTACGCTAAATTTCTCTGACGAAACTTACTTGCTCCGCCGCCGCAAAAGGGTGGAAGTATTAGTCACTATTCCCTATTTAAAACCAAGTGCAAAGGCAACTGAAACACAATAACATCCTCTGTATTGGTACAGAGTAACGTGCAGTATAAGCTTGCGCAGTTTTTTTTTACAATGAAATATCCTGAGCCGTGGAAGTTTAAGTTTAAAAACATTCCAATTTCATGGAGAAATTGGCAGCGCCACTTGCGGATCGGAACAGCAACTGTTCTCATAGTATTTGACGTTTTAAACGCTTTCGAGGCGTTTTGTGACCGAAACTTAAACTAAGCGGTGGGTGCGTCTCTACCGTCCGTTTCGATCGTGAATCAAACTCAGAAATGCCCTTTCAAACCAGTTAACTTTATATCCCCTAATACCTTTTATAATGTTACTTTCCCTTTGTCCATCCTTTTTTATGTTAATGCCGATTAGAAGGACAACACTAGAAACCGTTAACATTACGAATGGTTCTTAAAGGGGCGGTCAGATGGTCACTCTTGACCGTTAAAACATTAACAAACAGCCAGCGACATATTTGAAACAAATTAAAAAGTTGAAAACGTTTTTCGTCTACAATCGAGCTGCAATTATTTGCGGCCAGTGTCATTTTCCAAAAAAAGGTAGCATTACATTTGAATTTATGTCACAGTATTTACGTAAGTTATTAGTATCAATGAATACGAAAAGTTAAAGCTACGAGATTAAAACTAAAACAGTTTTGGTACCAATTGGCATTGCGTCAAGTCATATTCACGCTAAACCAGGTAGCAATTTACAACCTGCTTCCCAACAATGCCTCAATAATATTCATATGCAAAATCATTGCGAATAAATATCTAACTCCATAAGATTATGGTCTAACGCCGTCCATACAAAGGCGGTCAGTTCATAAAGATCGAGATAAAAGTACTGTGTGCTTCGGACAGTACTCTGGCCATCGGAATCCAGTTTGCTTGTACAAAGAATTATAATTTTAATACGTTGCAAGGGCTCAAACTGGTTGGACTTTGGGGCTTGATTCGTTTTGTTCCGCGTAACAATGGTCTAATATTGCATTTGTTTTTCTGATCACACAATTTAATATTAACAAAGTGATTTGAGAAGACAAGTCAGCCTTCATTTATTATCTCCAGTCTGTATCGGATCAGAAAAAGCACTGACGACATTACACTAACTCAAGCTGGTGGGAGCAAAGAAGACAGAATGTAGGTGGCTGCTTCTCTTCCCGCGCACGTAAAAGCCCAACGATATTGGGTGAAAATCTTAGGCATCATGTTACTGATGCTAGCAACCCATCACCATTTTGAGCCCACGCCCACAATCGCGTTAAACGTGGCTTCTAAGTCTTGTTACCTTAGGTTGTCTGGTGTAAGGGGAAAGAAGTGATTATGTATTAACTCATCAGTTTAACCGTATTGAACCCCTGCATGGCTTCATCATTATAACTTGAGAAAATAATACTGAAATGCAGACATTTGCTGGGCTAGGAAGTCAATAATTGAACTTAAGGTACGAAACTGCCACGGCGTTTAGACCGACTATCGTTTTGATTACGCGATTTATTGTCAACGTTTTTTGAGACACCAAGTACACTTCCATTGGTCTGAGTTATACTCCGTTTTTATTACCGTACTCTTTTAATTTTAACTTTGTTATCAAACAAAATACACCCGAATCCAACCCCGATCGCCATTTGTTCCAACTGACCATCGTGCGACTCGCTTTAATTACCACCAGAGAAAGGGTTACGGTCAAGCCCGTTCCCATACATTGTCCATACAATACACACAACCCATACAATAGGGTGTCGACAGTCCACCGGTCAAATGGTCATTCCATTTCCGGACAAGAAAACGGAATAGTGTACTGTTGATAGCATTATTCAAATTACATTCAACCGTAGGGGACATGAGAAAGTACAACGGGTGCTGTGTAACCCCAGTTATCTCAATAGGCCTAGCGGTCACTGCTGAGAACAATGCCAGGGGTATATTTCTCTCATTTTTTAATAAGAACAAGAAGCTAATGCTATCACATATATAAGATGCACCATTTACACTAAATATCATGATTCGTATTGTAACCAGTGCAGAATTTTTACCAACTGTGACGCCACAGGCGAACATAAGCATTGTATCACTTGCAATTCTGTGCAAGCTCTCGTTTACCGTTCTTTGATGCTCTTCCAGTGATTGATTTGGAGTTTGGTATACATGGTAAAAATTGCATAGGACTCCATTAAGTTGCGTGAATAAAGTTACCGTTAAAGTTACCAAGTTACAAATCGCATGCAACGCATTTAGTTAACGGTACAAAGGTACGAATCGTGGGATCAAAATTACGAGACAGGTTTAATTATTTAAACAGATATCATTTGTTAACTTAATTGGATGCAAGCTTTCAACCTGCGTCTTATAACGAAACTTCAAAAAACTCCGCTCACAAAGCGGGGTAATAAATCACATGAGCATCTTCGCAACGCAACCCCTAAACTTTAAACACAATGCAACCCTTTTTCTATTCGCAAATGCATAAATCCTATTCTCTTTTTGCATAACAATTGTCTAAGATGCATCGCAGGTTGGTGAGTGACCAATATTAACGGTCACTGTTGGTCACTTTGGCCGTGTGAAAGTTGGTTAGTTTGGCATAACCGTTGGGGATGAGGATGACATAATGCTAATCTAACTTATTAGACTACTTGTAAAGGGTTACTTTCTTATGCAAATCCGCTTGTTTTCATCTCATGTAGATTTAGACGAGATACGTGAGTCGGAAGATACCAACCTATATAAACCCATAAATAAAATTAGATAAATATCTTGGGACCATCAATTGACAATGTGACCTAGTCCCAAACTACTCACTAGTACTGTGGTTATATATTCCTAAACGATACTGAAAGTGAAAAAATGCGGAAAGTAAAGCTATGGCCGGGGATGCTATACTCTACCACTACGGTACCCATAGCAGGTGTGTAAGTGATCGAATCCATCTGTACTAGCATTATAAAAGGTCGTAAAAGCCCGTCGAGGGGATTGGCGATAATCTTAGGAATCACGTTATAGGCGATGCTAGCAACGCAACCCATCACTACATTGATTCCACTTTCCATAAGTCCACAATCACGCTAAACGTGGCTTTAAAGAAGAAAGAAAGAAAGAAAGAAAGAAAGAAACTTTTATTCATGATATATACCTACCTATAGCATTATTAAATTATAAAAACAAAAAAAGAAGTAAAAAACATGAGGAAATACATCACGAAATGGTCCCAACTCAGCATAATGCTGGCCTTGCAGCCAGCGCTAGTCTTCCGTTTGGACTATAGGTTTTTTACCTTAGCCTCTATCTATTGTAAGAGTTAAAGACGGGATTTAGCAAAGTTCTTGAAGTTAAACCATCATCTTCTTCTCCAGGTTCGCTGCCACCGTCGCCAGCTGACTCCGGCGTTTCGGATGTGGAATCATCATCATCAGGAGCGGGGTCTGCTGAAGAGCTCAAAGCACGGCTCCAGCCTCCGCCGGCGCCATACGCTCCGTTCCTGCCATTCTACCAGCACCACCAGATCGCGTCGTTGCAGCACCACGCGACGCACCCACGGCCACCTGGTAAGCTGACCTAACTTCTAGCTTCATCCTCTCGAGCGCATCTGCTGATAGGCCTCTCAGAATGAGGGCTTTGACTGACACCATTGAATTGAACGTGAGATATTAGGGAAAGAACATTCTTTGTCAGATTCACTTATGGCTCGTTTTGAAATCATATGATCATATTTGACCTACTTTTGACCCTCGCTTGGTGATTGGTGTTGGTGACTATCAGCCTTATTCAGAAAAAATCCTTAATTGAGGTTTGATCAGTCGATTAGTTAACAGACTGATTAAGCTTATTGGACAGTTGTTAAAATGTATGATTCATAAACGCTTGCTAGCAGTCTGTTAGCTAATGAGTTGCTGATGGATAGATTAGACGCGTTATGTTGTCACCTTGACAAATCATAGACCAAAAACGGCCTTTTAGTGAATTAAAAAAAAGAAATTGACAGCAGTGGCAGCGAATTAGCGGGAAACCGAAAACATGGCTTCAGCCTAACGCGACAGACGAGGCAGTGTAGATCTAGTTTCCATTACCTTTCCCGGAGGGGATAAACTTAAAACAAAAACAAAACTGTCTTGCGTACGGTTTTGCTCTTGCCAAAATCAGCTGTTCACATTTGTGGCGGCCATTTTGTGAGTTAGCAGAGAGATAAAGTAGGGTCTACGGTCCGCTAACTTTCGGAGGACTTAACAGACCCTTGATGGACTGATTAGCGCTAATTGACGTTTATGAATCATGTTTTTTGCATCGGTCCTATCCTATAGCGAGCTTATAGCGAGCCTCTAACTTTATATGAATAAGGCTGTATGTCGCTACCCCCTCCCCTCATTCAAGATCACGTGTATTTTTCGGACTTAGTATGAATTAAGTTAGTTAATTAAAAAAACATAATTAACATTGAATTTAAACTTATTTGTTTTCGTTATTTTTTGACTTTACTGCTGTGTAAAAAATTACACGTGATGTGTTCTCGGACACCCCCTTGCCCCATCGTGATCATTCGTGATATTTTGCTGACCCTCACCCCCTCTTAAATGATCACATGATTTCTGGGCGAGCTCTTAGCTTACCTGCTACATTATACCACTTTGTATGAGGCCACAGGTCATAGAAGACCGAAAGACTACTTCACCACGTGATGTTAAATGTGGTTTGGCTCTTTACCATCGTAACGGAAAATGGATTACAGGTGTTCATGGAAGAAAGAAACATTGTGACCCTTTACTATATATAGAGTCTTCATCAAGCGTCTCTATACACACGTATAGTTGGATTAAGCTTCCGGGGGCTCGACCAACTCTGGCTCGCCTCCAGCTGGCTCGCCGAAAAATTCGAATTGCACTTTTAAAATGCACAAATTGCTGTAATAATTTAACTCCAACTGTTGCCGCTCGTCTTACGCGTATCAAAAACAAAACGATTTGTCACAGATACCGCAATTAAATCCTTCGGTAATGCGAAAAGCGACAGTCCGTTGTTTTTTGTTTTCCTGGAACACCGAAATTGCTGGCCAGTTCCTGGCGTGGTCTTTTAAATCTGTTTTTTTGGAACACCGAAATTCTAGCCATTAATGTTTAAGAGTAAACAGTTTTGAATATATCAGACTTATGTTTATATTAATCATTTATATTGACTGTGATAGCGTAAGGTCGAATATGGATTGCTTTTCAATTGGATTGGAACAAAATCAAACTATTTTTATAGTTTTCTGATCAGTGAAGAAGGATTTAGCTTTGCAGTAACTTTTTCACTATAATCATTGTCTATACTTAGCCCCTGAATAGGTAGATGCGTCACAAACGTCCGACGCATAGATAAAGAAGCTTTACGTTTTTAAAATGCACAATTGAAAGTTTCGTACGCGTCTCGCATTCGCGATCCGGCATTTTTTTGCATCTTTTTATTAGGATCACTAACCTTGCGCAATGTCAAATAGCTGAGGACTGGCCAAGACGTATAATCGACGTATAACATGTATATTTGAACTGCGTTGCTCTTCTGTTTCTGGGTGAATCTTTGCACTTTTTTTCCATGTTCGAATTCGTGTAGTTTCAGCCAGACAGTTGATAATGTTACTTCTTTGACATGGATTTGTCGGTCAGTATTATCGTGATACTTCTAGTCAATATAGGATCGTGATATGCATAGATTACACGGTAATCCGTCTAAGGCATGCCTTTCAACCTAACCTATACTTCATTTAATTTAGGATGAGAAACCACAATAATGTTACATTGCGGCTCGTGAACTGTAATCTCTTTACGATTTGTACTACAGTAACAATTGACGCCACGCAAATAAAGTGGCATTACAACCATTTTATTTTGCGGCTACCAAACTATTGCACTGTACTGTTTGCTAGGTAAGAAATAGTTGACCAGCCGCATTATAATGTTATTGTGGTTTCTCATTCTAAATTAAATGAAGTATACTTGTGTCACAATGTACATTTGAAAGCTAATAATTGAATAATCTCATGTTGACCTAATCAATTAAAAATTTGTGTTTTTGTATTCATAATATACTCACGTCTTTATCCCTTATGAGGTAGACAGAGAAATAAAGAAAGAAGACATTTATTCACACCCCTAACAACAACAGAACAACAGAACGGTAAGCGCACGTAAAAGCCTAGGTACGCCCACAATCAGTCTAAACGCGGCCTGTGAGTTAATTATTATTACTAGCTTCTTCCCGCGACTTTGTCTGCGTAGAAATACATATAAACCTTCCTTTTGAATCACTATAAAAAAAACTGCATCAAAATCCGTTGCGTAGTTTTAAAGATCTAAGCATATACGGAGAGACAGCGGAAAGCGACTTTGTTTTATACTATGTAGTGATAGCAGAATGTTTTAGCTGGATATAACGCAGTTATATTAGAGGAACACGGTGGATATACCCGTCCTTTTTTGCCGATTTCTGCGTTTTCGTTTTGTACTACCATAGAGGAAGTGTGCCTGACCCCTAAAACAGGTTTAAAAGTCATTCCGCTATATTCTGGCTTGGAGCGTGGAAGATTTGACTCATATCAAGCGCCTATTTCACCAAAGCGACAAATGTCGGTGACAATTGACAATTCAAAATGCAATGATCAATGTGAAGCCAACCGGAGTAGATTTTCGTCGAGTTTGTAATGTAAATAGAATCCCATCCCAAAAACATAACTTGTAAAAAAAATTCTCGCAAGTCAGTTCTTCTACCGTAAAAAGTACTGGGGCCTTACCATGACGTCTTAATGCGATTCAGTTTAGGTTCGCTCGCTGTCAGATTCATACTAAAAGTGACAGCTAAAACTTGAACTGAGTCGGAATTAGGACGTCATGGTAAGGCCCCCGATACATGTAATACCGGAGTCGATTAATTTATTCATTCCTAACTAAAGGGACCTACTGTCTTAAGTATTACGTAATTAGCTAACCTAATAATATGTTATAATGACCACATCAATATTAAAAATCTTATGTTTTAAAAAAAGGCCAGGTCAAGAGTACCCGAAACCGACGAGCATGTATGAAAAGATTGATGAATGTGAATGAAGCGAAAGAGATAGGATCAGGTCAGGATCGTAGCATGTGGAACGAAGTAGTTTCTGCCTACCCCTGTGGGAAAGAGGCGTGACGATATGTATGTATGTATGTTATGTTTTAAATTAATAGATTGACTTGGCATTCGCGTTAAACCATCAATTTAATATAATATAGTATCAAAACACAATTTTTCTCACAAGTTATACATATTACATTGAATTAGATTGTTTAATGCAAATGCTTCTGGTCTTGTTACTTCAGGTTCTGTCTGTACCGTAAAGGATATAAAAGTGATTAAAGTATGTGTGTTATATGCATAATAATGAGAAACAAACAGAAAAACAGAGTCACGCGACAGTAAATACCCGCTGCCGTATACATAACTACGTGACCACAACACTAGTGCACAAAGTAATATTGGGGATTTTACACTAAGGTGAATAACTGGACTATTATTATTAATTTACTTGTTGTTTACGTTCCATTCATAAAATAATGTTTTATCATTGTTATGAATAGAACTAAACAATTCACATTAGCGATGTGTCGAAGTTTGTTTATAAAAAAAGGGTGAGGAGGAGCACTGTTGGATGGATTGGTCACAATTCGTGACTGGAATTGTCCGGTAGTAAAAGGTTTTTTTTTTTCTTTTTTTCCTACTGTGGCTTGAGGGTATATTTTGCATGTACTCATCAACACAGAACAGCGTAGTGTGTAACATTAAAAATAGCGATTGAGAGCTCTCCACTTTCTGCCAACAAACTGCTATGCAGTGTGGCAGAGGTATAATAGATATAAGTATTTTGTACTTCTTTTGTCAAATAAATTGAAAAAAAAAAAAAAAGAATGACGCAATTTAACTGGAACTGTACGAGTAAATATTACACTTTATATCTGTTATGGTGCATTCAATATTATATTTTCTACAGACCGACCGCTTAACTGAGTCCTCGCCCGCCGGGGTACAGGGGTGCGGGGTAGGACAAAGGGAACCGAGAGCGGTGCTGGTGCCTCCCGCAACCCTCAAGGCGCGAATCCTTGGCCGGTTTTTTTTATAGAATCAGGCGTTTCTTTATCATAAAGTGACGTAAAGAAAGAGCGAAGATGAGTAGTTTGGAACCCTTTGGCAGTTTAGCACACTGCGAGACGGTGTCGCGAGAAATACGTCTGTCCAGCTCTAACACACTGTAGTGACTATAGTCTTTCTCATGAACGGAAAGCGAACGCGGTCATCGTAATAAAAAAATATTTATATGCTTTCCACAGATAAAGTAAGCATGATGTGTTGTCATTAATTACTGGTCCTTGTTTTCCTTGTTGTTATCGTTGTTATGAAACGAAACCAAGAACTAAACTATACTTCATTTAATTTAGGATGAGAAACCAAAACAAAATTATATTGCGGCTCGTGAACTGTAATCTCTTTACGATTTGTACTAGAGTAACAATCGCCACGCAAATAAAGTGGCAATAAAACAATTTTATTTTGCGGCTGCCAAACTATTGCACTGTACTATTCGATAGGCAAGAAATAGTTGACCAGACGCAATATAATGTTATTGTGGTTTCTCATTCTAAATTAAATGAAGTATAATAGAGTAGAAATTCCGTATAATTCCAGAATATTTCGGAGCAAAGAAAAAACATAGAATGTACCAGTTGCTTCTCTTCCCGCACACTAAAGCCCATCGAGGGAACTGGCGATCATAGGAACTATGTTATAGGCGATGCTAGCAACCCATGACTATTTTACGGAATTTATATACGATATTACATTTTGAAATTTACCATGAGCTTTTCGAAGGAATAACATCGTGGGGAAACCACGGCGAAGCAATTAAGTGTTGTGTGTGTGTCCCAATCCCCACTGGGCCCGCGTGGGCACTAGAGCCCAAGCCCTCTCTTTCTGAGAGGCCTGTGCCAGTGGGTATAAGTTGGAGATGATGTCACATCACTCGGGCCCCCAATTAATTTGACACAGGGCCTCAACTCTACGCCACTGCCTCTCATTCTGCTGTGGGGTATATAGGTTGGATATGATGTCACATCATTCGGGCCCCCAATTAATTTGACACAGGGGCCTCAGGCACTACTGCCTTGACTGTATGTACACACTTTTCCTCGCACGAATTCAATCCGACGTTTGACGAAACGTTTGGCATGACCACATTGAATCAGGTTCGGCTGGTAAGGAAGGTCACGCCACAATGCGCTTGCGCAATACGTTTGCAACACCGAATTCATGTGTTACAACGCTGCTGCGAACGTCCGGTACCGTCGCTCTTCTGGGCCCCTGGTACAAAACTGTGGCCCCCGCTAAATTTTACGTTAAGTTCCAGTTAACTTAAGTGTCAGTTATCTATGATTCCGTCCCTTTTACTACGAAACAGACAGAGACGTCATAGCCCCCAAAATACTTTATACTTCATTTAATTTAGAATGAGAAACCACAGTAACATTATATTGCGTCTGGTCAACTATTTTTACCTAGCAAACAGTACAGTGTAATAGTTTGGCAGCCGCAAAATAAAATTGTTTTAATGCCACTTTATTTGCGTGGCGTCAATTGTTACTCTAGTACAAGTCGTAAAGAGATTACAGTTCACGAGCCGCAATATAATGTTGTTGTGGTTTCTCATCCTAAATTAAATTAAGTATAGTCTTAGTACCTACTAGACTAGTCTAACCGTTTTCAGAAACACACTGTTTGTACATTTATTAAACCGGGACTTCCAATTACGAATATTTCACTCTCATTTATTTTTCTAAGTCTATTTAATGCATACGGCGCTCACTCGACTCGGGCGCATCAACAGGCGACGCCCCGGAGCGTCGCGACGCAGTTTGGGAAGCCCTGTTGTAGCCTAAGTTTTAATGTAGTACCAGCTATCTCCGTTCCCAATTGGATTGAAATCCGTCCAGTCGTTTCAGTGTGACGACGGAACAAACATACACACTCACGTCCTCACAAATTTTTGCATTTATATTAGTAGGGTACTCAAAGGCTCTGGCGATGAGCGACTAGTTTTGTAATACAGTGAACGGAAAGCAAAACGGCTGAGGCTGCGCGCGCGCATGTTCTAACGCGTAGAGGTGAGCGCACGATTTCAAGGGCGCTGCAGCGAACAAAGATATAAATAGCGTCGCTATTTTGCGATGGGCTGGGAGAGCGAAGTATTGACATTCTGACTTACGTAATTTAATTATAATGAGATTTTGTCAAAATAATGTTGGAGTAGAGGCATGCCAAAAAGGAAATGGCGAGATTTTGGAGTCTTGTAAACAGACAGAGACGGGTGGAAAGAGAAGGCCTTTGCCCTGCAGTGGGACACCAAATAGGCTACACAAAAAAATGTTGGAAAATGTGAATGTTTTAATGTTTCACTGACAAACGTTTTGATCGAATCGTTTGACAAACTTCATTTGTTTTATTTTCTACTAACATATATCGAATTTACTTCCATAGCTTTGGGCAAAGGAAAAACATAGCATATACCAGTTGCTTC
Organism: Pandemis heparana; assembly: GCA_963854515.1. Taxonomy (NCBI): domain Eukaryota; kingdom Metazoa; phylum Arthropoda; class Insecta; order Lepidoptera; family Tortricidae; genus Pandemis; species Pandemis heparana. The sequence continues at coordinate 34,526,628 of OY978006.1, forward strand.
TCGTCCCGCGCAGATGGTAGAAGCTCATCGATGTGGCGAAAATCTTAGGAATACTATAGTCGATGCTAGTAGTCCATCACTGTTTTGATTCCCTTTCCCGCACGCCCACAATCATATGCTAAACATGGCTTCTAGGTCTTGTTGCCTAAGTTGTTCACCGTTCCCTCCATGGGCTTTTACGTGCGCAGGAAGAGAAGCAACTGTTACCTAAATAGGTACATACTGTTTTTTCCTTACTCCCATATCAGTATGGTCACACAATTATCGATATCTTTCGTCAGAAGTTGCCAAATGTATATCGTTTATGACTCCGAATGCCACAGAGCTTTGCTTAGTTTGTAGGTCAATTGGTGTCAATTGTCCAATGACATTTACGAGTATGTATCGAGGGAATGGGTGAAAATCTTAGGAATCATGTTATGGGTATAGAATAAGTAAGAACATAGTAGAACGGAATCTCCCGCTCCGGCCGGACTCAAGGTCACGATATTACAGTACTCGTTAAGCGAGCGACTCAGTTAGGCTGCCACGGCACGGCCGGCGTCGCTACACGCGCGTTTGGCACTTAAACTACTACTAGATTTACGTGAGCCTGTATGTATTTTATTTTATATTTGTCGGTAAGTAATACTTACTTAAATCATCTTAAATGGCTTCATTTGGTATGGCACTCGTAATAACTTCTTATTTAGAAGTACCTATCTATAATATGTTGGTACATACCTAATGATTTATAAATTTCATATTTTGTAAAACTAGAATAAAATAATGATTTAGAAGTAAATAAAAACTTATTTTTTTGCGATATTATCTTTAGACGTAAGTATAATATTTAACGGTAGCAACCCTAGCAATACGCTTCGACGACAGAGGGGTGTAAAGACGTGAAGGGGGAAGTAGGTATATAAATGGCGGCGTTTTGGACGCGGTCAAAAGAGATTCCGTTCTACCCTGTTATTATCTATTCTATGTTATGGGCGCGCTAGCAACCCATTAGGTATTACCTACTATTCCCCTTTCCACCTACTCACAATCATGTTAAATGTGGCATTTAGTTTTTTAGGTCGTAACAACCGGCGCCTTACCATGACTTCTTATTTCCGACTCAGTTCAGTACGCTTATTGTCTACGCTCGCAATCGCCATCGTGTTCATTTTGACAGTTCTTGTATGAATGTGACAGTTAACTGATTCCGATGCCAATTGTCAGCCCATACATGAACTGTCAAAATGAAGACGATGGCGATTGCGAGCGAGTTAAACAATAAGCCTGCAGGTTTTAGCTGTCATTCTTAGTATGGATCTGACAGCGAGCGAAACTAAACTGAACCTAAACCTAAAATTTGATATATTTAGGACGGAGGACAATGCAAGTAAAGTCAGCATAAAAGCTTGTAAATCAAGCACAGTTTTCACGGACCCCTTTAATAAAATAAACAGCAAAAAAATCGGATTAGGTATTTATTTTAGTTATTACAGATATAAAATTACGAGACTTATTAGCATTTATATATGGTCCAGAGATGACACCGCGGACCCCCATACATATACTCGCGGACCCCCAGGGGTCTGCGGACCACAGGTTGGGAAACACTGCTTTAGAGCAACATATAGTGCCAATTCCACTTTAAGCTACGCATCAATATCGCATCAATTGTGGTACTATATCACTGGTGGACTTACGTGCCGGCACTTATACGGAACAGTGAAAAAGACTTATCTTTCTCGTGGAATTAGATTCTCGTATCGTGTTGTTTTCAAAAACCTTTTAGCGGCGCAGGCGCAGATCTGGGTCATTGCAGACTTATCGTTTGGACGCTAACGCGTGAATCGTTGCGATAGACCAACAAACAGATAGGCAATCGATTTCGGTGCATCATTCAATAATAGCCACAAAAAATACAGTCAAGGGCGAATGTAACGTTTTTGTCTGTTTGTCTGTTTATTTGTTTTTTTTTTGTTAATTTAAATTAACTATTTGTCTCAAATAGAATACAAAAGAAGTAAAAAATACTTATATCTATATACCTCTGCCAAACCGCATGTTGTTTGTCTGTATATTTGCGAGCGCGTCACGTGAAAACGGCTGAACGGATTTTAATGAAGACTTTACTAATCTGTCCAGAAAATCTCCGGCCAGGTTATCTGTTACTTTTTATCCCGGAAAATTGCACAGTTCCCGCGGGATAGCGATAAAATTGGCAATTGCTAATTCTATGCGGACGAAGTCGCGGGCAGAAGCTAGTTATTATATTTATGCCCTTGTCTGTACATAGACTTTAGGGTTCATTAAGATTAATCGGCGTCTCCGGTTGCGGCGGTTAGTGGTGCCGCCATCTTCGGAACGGTGCGCGCGCGCCGACCCACTTCGATCGCGACCGATGCCAAGTGCTGCCGCGTAATCAACTAACATGGCGTATATACACGATTTAAAAGATTATTATTAAAATGTAACTCTGAAAAGTGACTGACAGAAATAGTATATTAAGTCCCGCCCTTGATGCGGTTCATTTTTGTCAATGATTCAAAAATTCTGGAAAACACATACGCCTTATTTAGTACTAACCCAACCCTGCTGGAATATTCTGGAACAATTCTAAAACAGCCTGTACACAAGGCATCACCGTCTCTCTCCCTTGACAGAAAAACAAAAACCGCTCGCCTATTAAAAAATTAAAAATCGAACGCGACGTCAAACCCGCGCGCCAGAAAACGGAAACAAAAAGCGCTCGCGTCAAATCGAAAATCGAACGCGAAATTCGTAATTCAAAATGAAACAAATGCACGCCGAATACCGAATACCTGGTTGCCGATTCGTGCGGTTGTTTTTCTAAGCCGAACTCGGTGTCGCAACACGTCCCATCCGAGTTGAACGTTCGGCCTTGCGCATGCGCACCGAAAGCGAAAGGGTTACGGAATACGGCGCACGCGACTGGGACGCAATGGGACGCTCTGTGGGGTACCAAATATGACTTCTATAGGGTACCATTGTACCATACAAGCTGTGTCAGAATTGTTCTGTAATATTTCGGAAGGTGATCAAAATAGTGTGACCCACGCTAAGATTTTTCATTAATACTTGATTCAACATTAAGGGCTATATCTATGATTCCGTCTCTATTTATTACTACGAAACAGACAGAGACGTCATAGATAACTGACAGTTAAAGAGTGGTGAGACAGGCCCTTAGTGTTGCCAATGCACACGTAAAACAGCTGACCGAATGAAAAAAAAAACGAAAAGAACAATGCAATACAAGGCCTTACCATGACGTCTTAATGGTCCATTCCGATCCAGTTTCGGTTCGCTCGCTGTCAGATCCATACTGATAAGGACAGCTAAAACCTGGACTGAGTCGCAATTGAATCGCATTAAGTCAAATTAAGCCAACAGTCTGCTGAAATATTCCGGATTTTTTTTAAGATCACTACATAATTAGGTACTCGCCTATATAAAAACAAAATACTGAAACTATCTAAGGTCTTTTCATTCTTAACTGTCCTATTTGGTAAACAAAATTCTAACCTCAAAACGTATCATTTTTGCTATTTTTCAACTATCTCATCGTAAATAAACGAACTGGAGATAAAATATCAGCAAAATTATATACAAAATGTTGCCTCAGATTGATTTGATAACATACACCTTATTCATTACAAAAATTTGTACATTGAGGTTAGAATTTTGTTTACCAAATAGGACGGTTAAGAATGAAAAGACTTTACTGAAGGGATTTTCATGCGGTTTTTACCAATAGATAGAGTGACTCACGAGGCAGGTCTAGGTATATATTTAGTGAGGGTCATGCGTAAATTGGTTGAGATATAGCAATTATTGTTGGTGTCGGAAAGAAGCTCGTTAGTATACTTACAGCCTTATTCATAAAAAGTTAGAGGCTCGCTGTAAGCTCATATTCATAAACATCAATTAGCGCTAATCAGTCCATCAAGGGTCTGTTAAGTCTTCCGAAAGTTAGCGGACCGTAGACCCTACTTTATCTCTTTGCTAACTCACAAAATGGCCGCCACAAATGTGAACAGCTGATTTTGGCAAGAGCAAAACCGTACGCAAGACAGTTTTTTTTTTGTTTTAAGTTTATCCCCTCCGGGAAAGGTAATGGTAACTAGATCCACATTGCCTCGTCTGTCGCGTTAGGCTGAAGCCATGTTTTCGGTTTCCCGCTAATTGGCTGCCACTGCTGTAAATTTTTTTTTAATTCACTAAAAGGCAATTTTTGGTCTATGATTTGTCAAGGTGACAACATAACGCGTCTAATCCACCCATCAGCAGCTCATTAGCTAACAGACTGCTAGCAAGCGTTTATGAATCATACTTTTTAACAACTGTCAAATAAGCTTAATCAGTCTGTTAACTAATAGACTGATCAAACCTCAATCAAGGATTTTTTATGAATAAGGCTGTTATACCTGACCATAAAGATTGCACATCGGTCTCCTTTACAACTTCGTAGAGCGTTGTTTCGCTCTAACTCACGTGACGCCAACTGTCTCTTTCCACACCGAAGTGCGATCTTGGCCGGATACTGTAATACAATTTATAGAACGACCGCTTACATGAGTCCTCGCCTGCGCGGCACAGGGGCGCGGGGGGACGACAAAGGGGACCGAGATGTGCGGGCGGGTAGTGCGCCTGCCGCCCGCACCTCTCTCGCCCCCTGTCGTCCGGCGAGGACTCTTTTAAGCGGTCATTCTACAGTGTATCAGACACCCCCTAACAATAATCCACTGGGGTATATAACCATAGCTATAGAACAGGGGTGGCCAACAGGTCGATCGCGACTGTTAGTCCAGTCGATCGTGACAAGGCAAAAAATATTAATACGTAGACCAGACTGCGCAACGTGTTTCATTTAAGGTTTCATGAAGTATGTAATTGGTAGATCGCGCAGGGTTTTGTTAATAAACAGGAGATCATGGGTCTAATCAAGTTGGCCACCCCAGCTATAGAAGCTAAAAAAAATATTTAAAAAAACATAGGACTAAGTTTTTTTATATTTTCTATAGGAATGATTACAGTTAATACTACCATTCCTATAGAAAATAAAAAAAAAATACTCCAATTTTATTTTACATTTTTTTTAGCTTCTATAGCTATGGTTATATACCCCAGTGGATTATTGTTAGGGGGTGTCTGATACAACCTGTATAGCGCGGACCAAGTCGCGGGGAACAGGTAGTATTGAACGGAAAATCCGCATTATTCCTACGTGACATACCACCGCAGGGGTTTATACATACAAATAGTGATGCAACGAATATTTGCATGTTTGTTCATTCAAACATACAAATTTAATACACCGACTCTTGAAATTAATGCAGAATACACATCGCCCATCGATAAAAAGCCGTGGTAGCCTAGTGGTTTGACCTGTGGCCTCTCAAGCAGCGGTCGCGCGTTCGAACCCCGGGATCGCACCTTCCAGTTTTCCGGAATTTATGTGCGAAATTACATTTTGAAATTTACCATGAGTTTTTCGGTGAAGGAAAACATCGTGAGGGAACCGGACCAATCCCAATAAGGCTTAGTTACCCTTGGTTGGAAGGTCAGATGGCAGTCGCTTCTGTAAAAACTAGTGGCTACGCCAAATCTTGGGATTAGGTTGTCAAAGCGGCTGAAAGCTCGCTGAGCCGTGGCAAATGCCGGGAAAAAACGCTAGGAAATTTTATAGGCGAGGCAATTTTATAGGAAATTTTATAGGCGATGCTAGCAACCCATCACGCTCAAAATCATGCTAAACGTGGCCTTTAGGTCTTGTTACCTTAAGCTCTATCCCGTAAGGGATATACACGTGATTTGTGTGTTTGTACAGGTTAGTTTCTCAAACGTTAATCGGTTAATTAACGATTAATGAGTTAATGCCCACCTTTGACCCACTAATGTCCATCCATACACATTACATACATATCGTCACGTCTCTTTCCCACAGGGGTAGGCAGAGACTACTTTGTTCCAATTGCTACGATCCTGACATACCTCTTTCGCTCCATAACATAATACCCAATAATAATTTCCATAATGTCCATATTTACCCGGAATTGGTACTCATGCAATAGGCTTATTGTCTAACTCGCTCGCAATCGCCATCGTGTTCATGTTGACAGTTCTTGTATGAATGTGACAGCTAGCTGATTCCGATGCCAATTGTCAGCCCATACATGAACTGTCAAAATGAACACGATGGCGATTGCGAGCGAGTTAGACAATAAGCCTACAGGACAGCCAAGTGCAGCCCACAGAAAGTATAGTCAGCAAAACAAGCTTATTTGTAAAGTTTCCATGCAAGGTCGTTGCGTTGGCTAGCGGCGCGGTATTATGATTCACGCATGGCGCAACGGAGTGGCGCAAGAGCATCCAAAATGTCCTAAATGTAAGTAAAGTCTGGAATGACCTCCACACGGATTCCCGGTCGAATGTGAGGCGCTGCGGGAGAACAAGGTGTCACCGCAAACGCCCCACGACCACCCCGGGATGGGGTTCCCTCTCCGCGGCACCTGTGCAATGCAGGTTTGGGAATTCCCGCCCTCCCCCGCTGGTGCCGCTTGGATTTTTTATAGAGGTTATCTCCTCGTGGCCCCAGTCTTGAAAAAGACAGCGGCCCACGTTCCCAGCGCCTGCGGGCCGGGGTTACGTGTTGACCGACGGTGGCCGGAGCCACGCCGCTCCGCGATCGCGTCCCTTACGGGGCGCATTGCTCCGACGGCAGGCTTATGCCCGCCGACCCTCACGTCAGCTCTCACACCCTCATGTACTACTCTGAAAGCAGAGCGGTACCGAAGGCATGATCGCGTCCGTCACCACAAGCACCTGCGGGTGCGACCCTCTGGATTTTTTATAGAGGTTTACTCCTCACGGCCCCCTGTCTTGAAAAAGACAAGCGGCCCACGTTCCGACCCCATGGGCCGGGTTGCGTGTTGACCCCTCCCCCCCAGTCGGATATTAGCCAACAGTTAACTAACTTACTAAATAAATTAATTAACCGTTGTTGCCCAGGGTGCACCGGCCTAAGCGTTACCCTTCCCCCCCCCGTGAGGCCAAGAGCCTCTGTTAGAAGGGAACTGTAACACTAGAGCTCTCGAGGAGGTTTCCGACTTCGCACCCCAAGTCTGGAATGACCTACCACCACCATTTAGAATCCCTATGCCGCTATTAAGGTTCTAGAAACTTGTTCGTAACCACCTGTTAGAGAAACAGACAAACCCCCAATGAAAAATAGACACTCACGCCAACACGCACACACACACACAACACACATCTTGATAAGTACGATCATAACTTCTTTTTTAGCTATTTTTTACTTTAAAAGTTCTTTTTTTTTGTTTTGTTTTCCTTCCTGTAATATTAGATACATATTGTATTCATGCAGGGCTGCGATATACCACATAGGCCTTTCTGCAAAACAGCGCTGAGCACTCGAGCCCAGCACACGCTGAGATTGGTACCCGTTGCTAAACTTATGTACTTATTGTTAACTAGCTGTTGCCAGCGACGTCGTCTGCAAAGTGACATGATATCTAATACGCATACCTACACAAAGACAGAGCCTTTTTTTGTTGCGGTGGGAATATTGGTCGCATCGCCTTTTTTTGTGTAGCCTACTTGGTGTCCCACTGCTGGGCAAAGGCCTCCCCTTCTCTTTCTTTATCGCCTTTATCATAAATAAATAAATAAATAATTGTCATTGGACTAATTACACCAATTGACCCAGTTCCAAACTAAGCAGAGCTTGTACTATGGGTACCAGGCAACGGATAAACGTGCTTGTATAATGTAGATAAATACATACAACATCCATGACTCGGGCACAAACATTCGTATTCATCATACAAATGTCTGCCCCTAACGGGATTCGAACCCAGGACCTCTAGCTTCATAGTCAGGGTCCCTAACCACTAGGTTACCCGGTCGTCATGATTCGTAAGATTGTTGATATCTACTTAAGTATGCTTTATTGTATAAATACATTATAATATAGATACAGACACAAATCACATAGAGAAAAAAAAATCTCAGATGAAACCGCGGTATAATGCATTCCATAATAGTGCCAATAATTATATATTTTAAGTAGTAAGCTTTTCTAAGCAATTTCGCTAAAGTCATACAGTATAAAAAAATGTTGTGTGATTCAATCTCTAATATTCCGTGGAACAATTTCCCTTTGCCCGTTACCGTTCATTAAAAAATGTTTTTTTTTTCACAAGTCTGTTCTATTTGCGCTGACCTAACACTGACCCTCGGCACTGGCAGGCAGGACGATTATATTTAGCGGCTTTGATGGAACGCTTCGCATCACAAAGGGTCGGGCCTGTATATACTAGCATTTAAAAAAAAATCCTCATTGGCAGATAAGATAATTGCTCCGAGAGCTACCTCTAGTTTTGATGACAGCGCCATCTCTTATTTTGTGACCACAAAAGCAGCTTGTGTTTGCTTTAAGCTTACTTTTATTTTACACTACATTTTGTTTTCCGCTTTCCACGGGGGACGAGGTACACACATACAGCACACGTCTACATTGCTTACAAACACATGCAAAAGCCTATCAGTCGACGCACACGTCAGGCATCTGAGGTCTGACCTTGTATTCCGCAATTTGATTTTCTTAGTTCGTTTCTGTTGGCTATTAGTTTAAGAGTGAGGGAGTCGGTACGAACTTCGAAATTATCTCGGTGTACCGTGTCTCCAAGCGCAAACACAAACCTAAGCCTAACTACTGTTATATGTTTCACTAAAAATCGCCTCGAACGTGTTCGCGTTAAAGTCTTACTAGGTGGAACAGCAGCTCTGGTGGCAGCCATCAACAGACTTCGTGTAAGTTTTCCGTCGCAAAACTTCGACGCGCGTCGAAATATCAAATATGAGAACAGTTTGCGGCCGTTTCAATCCGCAAGTAGCGCTGCCAATTTTCCCATAGTAATTCTGAAGTTACGCGAACGCGTTCGAGAGGTATTGTAAACTGACGCTAGAAGCTCTGTTGTAGGCGTTCTAGGCGTTTGTAGCGATGAAACTTGGGGCTTAGGGCTGGATATTTCTTTCTATAGGGGCAGACAAAGAGCTATAAATATATGTGAATCAATATTTGGCTCAGTAGAGCAGTGTAGCGTATTTAGGCCAGGCATGAGCTTCGGAGTAAGTGGACCGTGCTGGCCTGACCAGGAGGCAGTGTTTTGAAATCACGCCTAAAAAATACCACTGATTTTCATTCAATTAGAAACATTAGCCGACTTCGTGTGTAGATAAAAATGTAATGACTGGACCAATTTGATCAAAAATGGAATCAAGTAAAAAAATTGTTTGTCTAAAATTACCTTTTTTTTAATTTGTAAAACCGATTGGGACGTTGCCTCCTGTTCCGCCTGTATTTTAAATTTAAAATGTAGTTTTTTTTTAGTTTCGAGTTATATTTACAAGGTTTATTCATAAATAACTCTAGTTATATCAGTCTTCCTTTTGAAGAGGTTTTAATTTCTAGATAATATATTAAAATCAAACAATACCGTACTTATTTTAAATGACCAAGCAACAAGCGACATTTACACGAAATTTCAACAAAATCGGTTCACCGGTTCAGCCGTAATACCGTGACAAACATTCGCTACCGGATTTATAATATTAGTTCAGATTACGCAGTGTTGAAAAACAACCACGGTTATAAATATTGCGTTATAGTTTCGTAATTGCTCAGTTATATTTAAATGCTCCATTTTCCCACGGTTAGGAGGCCGTGGGGCTGTCAGTTGAAAGTTTTTTTTTAATAGGGCCCGCGTAGCTCAGGGCTTAACTTTAGCTTCCTTCCGTAGTTTGTCTATGTCTTTTTTACTTTATTGTAGAAATCGTTGTCATATTTCACTGTAGCGAAACTTAAATTATATTAGCTTTTACGACTCAGTAGAATGTAAGATTTCTTTTAGAATTATCGCTTTCTCTTTATTACTGTAGCTGACCATACTGGTGTACGATATAATTATATTGATTATAAAGCTGTTGCAGTTTGTCTATACATAGATTAGTTCCCGCTACTGTTCGCGAGGTGGCGCCGCCGTGTCAAGGTCCGTTGCCCAATCACCCTTGAGCCGGTCAATCAGTCCGTAACGGTTCTTTTTTCACACAAACACCGGCCAATTACCGGTTTTTGTCGACAGATGTCGCTAGTAATTTTGGCTGGGTCAAATCCGACGGCAAAATAGTGAAACGTACTGGCCATTTAGAAAAACGCACGCCATTTAAGTATTAAAAAGTCAAAGCATGTCTTCTCTGTATTTGTGTTCGACATTTGAAATCCCATACGGGATTCGAAGATTATTTTTTTAATCTTTTTCTTAATATTCTTTTTTACAACGGCAAGGATGCTAGGAGAATTTGTCATCGACCAATAGCGTTACTGGCGGTCCACGGAACAGCCAATCAAAGGACAGTATTGTCGCGCTAACTCTTAAATTTAATGTTCAATGCATTTGCTAGATTCTCTAAAATTTGCTGCCAGTATTTACGCTCGAGTGCATGCGATGCGTGCTTCGTGTAAATTTTCATCTTCCGTTCATCTCTTATTGTGGTTTCCGGCTTGCTTCCGTCGACCTGGTTACATGGCAACACCAATCTGATAATGTATTTATTTTAATTACGATATTGAACAGCGCGAGGTCGGATGAATTCTAATTCTTCAGTTGCTATTTAATTAATTGTTCATAAAAACTTTATTTACACATTTTTGTACAGAGTTAGTTTAACTAAACACCATAATGCTAAATGTATCGTGGTTGAAAAAAAAACATACAGATAACAGAAAATATTCAATAAGAACCCAACACATCTTGCTGAAAGGCTTGCAGAGGTGGAAACACATTATTAACACGCGACGCGACCCGATGCAACGCGACGCGTGTTGAGTCGAATCAAATTGTATTATTTTCTATGACCAGAACCACACTATGAACATCCGACGCGACGCCATGCACATACATTCGTTGCATCGGGTCGCGTCGCGTGTTAATAATGTGTTTCCACCTTATTCTATACTGTCTTCCTGGCCTCAAAGAAAAAACATAGAATGTACTAGTTGCTTCTCTTCCCGCGCAGATGGTAAAAGTCCATCGAGGGAATGGGCGAAAATCTTAGGAATCATGTTATAGACGATGTTATCGGAGATGCTAGCAACCCATCACTATTTTAAAAGTTGCGATGAAAAACCTTTATTGTTCAATTAGAAACACATGCCGAAATATTCCAGATCCGGAGTACCTAATTCAAAGATTATGTTGTATAATTTGCGTCTTTGTAGTTTGTATTGTTTTAGGAAATACCTATCTTCACATAACGCACTCAATAACTCATGCCATGGTAGGTACTCGAATTTTGTTTTGATATCATAGTAAAATGTGGTTCAGTGTGTTTCGAAACTCCATAAAGTTATTGATACGCTATTAAAATTTCCACGTAATTTATCAAAGCGACTTTATGCTAATATTTTCTTGTTTGCAACTTTAATGGCGTTTGTTGATATTATGTGTGTCATTAATTAAAGAGCATTACGGATATTGAATTTCGAACTTAGCCGGGTTGAAGTGACAGCAGCGCAAACGTTTTGCTTCTGACCAGTAGGCTTATTGTCTAACTCGCTCGCACTCGCTATCGTGTTCATTTTGACAGTTCTTGTATGAATGTGACAGCTAGCTGATTCCGATGCCAATTGTCAGCCCATACATGAACTGTCAAAATGAACATGATGGCGATCGCGAGCGAGTTAGACAATAAGCCTACAGGGGCCTTACCATGACGTCCTAATTCCGACTCTTCAAGTTTTAGCTGTCACTTTTAAGAATATGACAGCGAGCGAACCTAAACTGAATGGCATTAAGACGTCATGGTAAGGCCCCCAGCTTTTGACCAATGGCGTGGCTGCATTTCTGTCACGCTATGCATTTCACCAATCAGGAAACGCGATTTAGGGCCAATCATGTCTTCCGAAACTGTTCACGCGGTACTTAAATAATGATGTCAGCTACGAAAGGCCTTGGGTTGTATTTTAATTGCATTTAAAGTTATTTAAGATGTTTTGATGTAGGTACACAATTGTTAACTATTAAAAAAACCGGCCAAGTGCGAGTCCGACTCGCGCACCGAGGGCTCCGTATAAATTCTCCAAGTGATAAAATCCAGTGTTAGCTGAACCCCGCTCCTAAGTAAAATGTAGACTGTCAGATCATTTCAAGTATATTGGTTACTTACGTAGCAGTCATACAAAACAAATTTTATAGTATAAAGATTTATAGTATTTGTTGCTATAGGGTCTCTATCGTTTGCCCGAATTTCATATGCCATAAATGTATTGTTTGCCATAATGATCATTTGCCATAACTCTTTTTTCTCTTTATTTGTTAATTTCAGGATTGTTATGAAACAAACCTAACCTAACATATAGAGTTCTACAGGATTGCCATTACAATGCTCCTGAAAAAATTACGGTTTCAGAGAAAACAAGGGTTATGGCAAATGATTATTATGGCAAACATTACATTATGGCATTTGAAATTCGGGCAAAAGAGGGGGCTCCGGTTGCTATGGAAGCAACAGAAATAACTACGTCATCTGTGAAAATTTCACTGTCTGGCTATCAGGGTTCATGAGACACCAGGGTGCCATAAGTAGTAGAGTCGCGAGTCTTACCCCCTTATTCATAAACGCTCTGTAGGCTTCTGTTAACTTAGAAATAGTTTGTCCTTATCTGTCACTTTGACATTTACCTTCCACAGATAAGGACAAACGATTACTAAGTTAGCAGATGCCTATAGAGCGTTTATGGTCCCGTTTTTACCCGGGTACCTACGGAACCCTAAAAACTGATCTTCACGCTTTGGTTCGCTTATTTCCGTGAAATTATCAAACTGCGTTTTATGCACCGCACCTAAATAGAACTGACGTAGGTTTTATTTTACACGTAATGGTGTATTACTTTACTGAACACAATAAGGGGTAAGGACCGGCAATGTCATGTCCTATATTTGCATTTGAAAAGGATCTGAAGAAACAGGTTATTTACATCAATACACTGTTGTCATGTCAGAAATGCGACACTAGCGCTGCCAGGTTTAAAATGGCGGTCGGAACTGGAACTAAATTGTCCTTGATAGTTTAATGCATCGACGGGCAACGGTAGGAATTTTAGGTTAGGATCATTGTAGGTGGTAAATTCTTGTTTAATTTATGAATGTATTAAATTAAATAACGAGAACCTAACGTATTAATAGGTAAAGGGTGCATCGTAAAAATTGGATTTTTGCTTTCCGTTGAGCTTTTATATTATCGTAGACGTCGACTCTTTCGAGCATAACACGACACGAATCCTTTGTTCAATGATACACATAAAATTGTAATTACGTATTTCGCTTCACAATCTTGTACAAGATTTACACAGAAAATTGAGACCTGAAGCAAAAATCCAATTTTAAGACTCACTCTAAGTAGAGTGCATCTTAAAATGAATGAAAGAATTCGATGTCATAACATAATCTTTATTAGACGTAATTCAACAAGCAACTCAAAGCGTAACACGATTGCGTTTAAAAACGAAAAGACGCCTGATTGATAAAAAAAACATGGCGTCTCGTCCTGGAAGTGCAGAGGCAGAGGAATTCGCGGAGACGCGGTGGGGAGGTGACCTTCGAGGCTTGATGCAATGTCGCCGTGTCATTGACCACGGAGCTCGCAAACACTCACGCCCCCCTCCTGTCTATCGCTTCCCCGCGCTGCGTTATATGCAATTACGATAAAGAATTCGGTTTTTAAAATTACAATTTCACGCCCATGGACAACATTTTTTTTTTACTAGCGGGACGCTGGGTTAGATCAGTGTTAGCCAGCGTTTGAGTGCTAGTTTTTAGCTATTTTTAAACAGATATTGGGGTTCCCAACAGCGTGGTAAAACAGTTTTTTTAAAGCATGACTTACATTTGTAATCTCGCTTTGTTGTTGCAAATTACATAACTGAGACACCCAAAACAGACTTAGGTTAGGTTAGTTTGCTATTCGTTGTCAACGCCCAAGTCACATGTTTTTAAATGTGATTAAATGCATTTATCTATATAGGAACTTGAATGCGTCTTAGCGCTCTCTGTGCCTAGTTTTTTTGCCCCCAGGTTATCACGTAGGTATAATATTTTCGTATGTCGAATGCAAATAAACGGCCGGATGCTTTTTATCGCTCGCTGGTTCAAATATCTCTTTATTTAGGCGAGGCGATGTCCATTGCGTAAGGTCAGGTTCATGTAGAGACGTGCTTTGTGCCTGATAGCGGTTAACATTATTTAATTTTCATTATACGAGGTCTAGAGTTATCCCAAGATATTTCAGAGGGTGCTTAGGTTGGCAGTACACCCCTACGAAGATTCCTCGTTTAATTTTTTGATTCATTTAGTTACTTGACGCGGTTCACTTTGAGCATCGATCAACGTATGGATTTGTCGACTATGATTCAAATATCTTAAATAACAATTACAAGCCTATTAATTCCAAATATCCCAACCTGATTTATTCCGGAATAATTTTATGAAACCCTGTGTTAGGTATTACATTTGTGCTCTTCATTGTCAACTAGCTGTTGTCCGTGTACGCATTCACTTATCGCTAACGCGGGAACTATGCAATTTTCCTTCCCCGGAACTAGAACCGAATTCCAGCTATATCGGTTCAGCGGTTTAGCGTCAAAGGTAACAGACAGGGAAACACTTTCGTATTTGTAACCTAAGTCATATTGCTACGTATTTCAACTTGATTAAGAAAAATATGGTAATAAATTTCGCGTGACAATAATTGGCATTGCTCACTTTTTTTTATGTACTATTTCAAGCAACTAATTTGAATATAATGCTTTTAGGTAGATTTGTTATTAATAAAATAGTGAGTATTTTTTCGCTGTTTGATAATTTGTTAATTTTGACACGATCCCAGTCGTCTTCGTTCAGCAATAAAAAAAACGGTTTTGTCTATGGATTTATCTTTACGTCACGTCATAGCTCTGTGAATGAAGTCTACGTCAAACCACCAACTTTTGTGTGTTCGAATCCATTCCGTCTGTTGGTGTTGTTATTGTTTTCCGTATTGTTTTGGCTTTCCTCGTTTGACCCCTGCACATTTTTCCCGACTCATACATACATTAAAGTGGTCTTCGCAACAATACTTCGAGTAAACTTTGAAATATTCCACGTTAGCTTGTGTACACCGTTTCTCCCGCAAATCTTCTCTGATTTTCACAATGATTTTGTTGGGGCTATTGCTCGAGTCATTGTTGCATCCCGGCACTAAACATTTTTCATAAATCATAAATATCCATTGTGTAGATGTTAAAAGTACGTTTCCAAAAACGTAAAGTATTTTTGAGATAGATTGGACAATTTTATTGATTTTTGTCCTCCAAATGGTTTTCGAATTGGAGCATACTAAAAAAAATGAACAATGCCATTTACCTATGTGATAAAAAAAGAACGAAAAAATAACCCACTAAAACTATGTAAGCGATTTCATAAGTAGAATCGTGTGTTGTCATCCGTATTTGCATAAAGTCGTTCACCAAGATATACTTTTAAAACATCGAATAAAAATATCAATATCCCGCGTCTCGGTCCAAACTTGACACTGAAATCGTCCGCGGCACATCTCTACGTACTTTTGACTTTCCTGCGTTGTTTGTCATTCGATATCGACTTTTTTTAATTGACGCTTCGACCTCAAGCCTGTAGATTCGGACGACAGAGGTGAGCCGAGTTCGAATACCCCGCTTACGTAAATACTTACAACTAAGAAAACATGAGCACCGATGGTTTATTGATTAAAAACTGTACAAACTTCGTGGATGTTTAATTTAATTACATTGTAATTTTCCTCTTGATCTGCTGTGGTGAGGAACGTTTTTCGTGTTGCAAACGGCCGTTTTTCTTTTTAATTGTCTATTGTCAATTGACGCTTTTGCACGCGGCCAGTATTTAATAAGAGTTTATGAAAAAGAAACGTCGCGTTTGTAAATTGTAAATAGAACGTATCCCTCTACTTTCTAACTTCTTAATTCTTATTGTTATGTATGTAATTTTTGGTTATAATTATTAAACATGTTTAAGGTGACCATTATTCATCAGATCAAGTAGTTTGTTCAGCCGCCAATTTTTTTCACGAACACGGAATCGCACAATACTTATTCATTATTTATTTTAGAATATTCAAATTATGAACGTTCTGTTGAATAGACAGGAAAGAATACCGAAGGCTGAAACGCAGCTTTAGTTCCTATTTAAGAAAAATGTAGAGTCGCTTAGTCTTTTTGTAATTTTAGGATTTTTATGATAAAAACAGTTAAGTAGGTTAACTAAAGGATTAAAATAAATACTTACAAGCAGCTTTATCTTAACGAGCAGTAAATTGCCAGCATTTCTATGCAGGAATTAATTAGCTGAAGTGGGAATAAAGTGAAACAAAGGTTATAAATTCAATGGAGGATTAATTCTTTTGAACGTAATAATAAAAATCTGTGCACAACATCTTTATTATCACAGTCTTGTGACTGGTTGATTAAAATAGTACGGTTTTTGTTTTAAATCTAGAGCGAATAATGATTTTGATATTGTCCACCGCTTATTGTTGCATTTTCTAATGTAGCCAAATACCTACATATTTTACACTACTTAATGCCCATAGACAAACTATAATATCAAAAACTTTTTACTGCCATCTCTCACTCTTAACAAAATGAATTTGAAACGTACCTACAGACATGCAGATTATATTATTTGTGAGCGTAGCCTCCGCACTATCAGCCGTATAGGCTAGGCACATATTGCGAAACAACCTTCTGTACCAGCCATCGGTAAATAAGCATGTTGTTTGTGCAACTGCTGTGACGCCATGACACTCGCTGGCAACAGATTAAAAATTATAAAAATCGAATTTAGAATCCGGCTGAAACTGGAAAGGCCGGCCAGTGCGAAAAAAATGTCTATGGTTTTATGACGTGAGGCTGAATTGTTACTGGCCAAATAAAATAATTATTTTTACCCATTGTTGCTAATTATTAATCTATTTATTTTTGGTATTATTTTCAGTACAATTTAATTTCATTTTTTTCACTTCAACTGCGTACTTTTTCTGTGAGCTAACTGGCCGGAAATAATTTAGTTTTTTTCTAACTTTCATTCCACTAGGTATCGCGTCTAATTTAGAAAATATTAAATAGAAGTTAATAGTTAGTTGCCATCTCTGATCGCCGTCTATCCTAACAGTAAACCTTTTACGAGTTAAATGAACTTAACTGCGGTAACAACATGCAAATAGCGATTTAACAAACCAAATGCATTGAAACGGAAGCCAGGGGAGTTGGAAAGGTCACTATAGTGCAATATGACATCACTGCGTTAAATTGTGGTTCTGTTACCTACCTAAGTCACAGTGTCTAGCGCAGTTGCATTAAGTAGTAGGTAAGTAAGTAGTGGCTCACAAATTATTAAAAACCAATCGCGCTACTCAAAATGGCGGCGAAATGGATTTGCATTTATGGATAGACAATGTCATAAGTACGGACTTCAATGCGGGTTAGAATGGAACTAATTTTAAATGTGTAATTATAATTTTATTTTTGACGACTTAGATCCATGTTAAAGTTTTACCGTCTCGCGTTTCGCAACGTAGACTTGAAACAGCAGACATAGACCATTTGGGAGAGTGATGCGGTTCTTCTTATTATTAAACCTTGAATCTAGTGTTAGTAAACGTTGCCTAATTCTGTTATTAAAATATGGTAGTACGTTGAGAAAACAGTCTGGGATCAAATTTGTCCCACTATTGTCTAGGAAGTTCGTTCCATTCAGACGTAAACATTAAACTATGTTGCCATAATGAGTGCAATGTGACAGGCGACTGTCAGTTATGACGCAACTTTTGACTTTAAAAAAATATTTTAGTTCATATAATTAAACATTGCCAGACTATACAACTAATCTGAACTACCATTTTGTTGTCTTGCTTATAAATAAAGCTTTGGTTCCGTGATGGCAATTATGTTTCATATTTAATTGGTCCATTTTACGAGTAAGTATATTTATTCCTAGCTTTACCTTGTTTACTGCATTACTAAGAGCGTATCAGCAGATAAATTTAAACATCTAACAGGAAAGCTAAAAATATGTGTACAGTTTTGATAACAATGATTTTTAATAGATAAAATGTGGTTGCGTCAGAGCACGCGCCTTGACCCCGATGTGGCTGCCTCACTGCCTGTCGCCGCAGTCAGTGCCTCGGTTTTAAAAAAACAACAGAATCCGTGAAATTTAAAATGGCACCACATCGTCAAACGTCAAAGGGGCAATAGGCAAGTTCCGTTTTTTTTTTCGCACACCGTATTCAAAAAGGAAGTGGCCAGTTTTGATTAAAGAATGCTGTAATTTAGGTCAATTAAAAACTAAATGGTTACTTGATTTAAGGAACGGTGTAGTGGAGACTTTGAAAACAGTAATTTGAATTAGCTTTTTGTAAAACTAGATCAGCTATCATTTTATGGAAGGCTGAGCCAAAAAAAATGTTAACCTTATTATTCGGAAACAGATCAAAGCGGTAAATAGGCTAGTTAGATTCCCACTGCTTGTGCTACTTGATTATAAATAAAATTTCCTCACACGTATGTGCCAATTTTCTTAATTTCTCTCACAACGGAAGTCTGTTCGGGCGCAGAAAGAACGCGGTATTATTAGAAGCCGTTTTCGATGACGATACACTTGTTTGTTACGTTTTTTTTTGACGCTAAGACGCGTTCACAGTGACAATTAAAAAAGTACGCTTCATTTATGTCGCTGTCAGTGCTCCAAGGGAAACTGCGGATTTTCAACGCGATAAAGCAGCGTGCGCTTGTTCCCTTTGCCTTTACTCGTTTACGTTCAAATTTAAAAGTGAAAATTCATACGTATTCCTTGCTGTTAGCATGATTTTAATAAATAAACTAGCTAACCAAGCCATGCAAGATTGCGTCTGACAAAGTACAGTCCAATTTGTAAATTCAGTTGATAATTAATGAACCGAATGTGTTTGCTTTACGTAGGTATACGACACATTCGATGGCCGGTCTAATTAGTAGAGTATATTTCGAATAGAAATGAAACGACCTAGTTATTTGCGGTTATTTCCATACGTTCGTCAAGGGGTGCACATGAGCAAGCATTATCGAAAATCATTTATACATTTTGCAGGAAAAACCGCACGGAATTTATTTACTGAATGTATCATGAAGTGAATTGGCTTAGCACTGTTTATATATTAAGGACTAGCTGTTGCCCGCGACTTCGTCTGCAAAGAATTCGTTTATCGCTATCCCGCGGGAACTACGCAATTTTCCGGGATAAAAAGTAGCTTATGTGTTATTCCAAATCATAAACTATGTCTGTTCCAAATTTTATCCAGATCCGTTAAGCCGTACTGGCGTGAAAGAGTAACAAACATCCATACATCCATACTTACAAACTTTCGCCTTTATAATAGTAGTAGGATATGGGTAAAGTAACTGCCTTTTAAACACTTGTTCAGTAAGTACTCTAAAAAAACCTAGCAACTTGCGTACCGAGGTTCCGTACAAAGTCAAAATGTAGCAGAGTGAGGTCATGTTACTTGCGACATAAAAAAAATCAGATTTTTAGATTTATTTCATTAGTTGTGCTGTAAGAGCTACCTTCATACCAAATTTCAAATTTCAAGGACAACTAGAAGTACCCTATAGATTTCTGTAGCTCTACTATTTTTATGGAAACACCTTTTCTAATGACTGTATTTTTTGATTGCATTGACTTATAGGTTTGATTTTTTCACAGCATTAAGGGACCGCAGATCTCAGTATTCAGTATCAATTTCAATTATATATCGCTATGCGTTCCTAAGGGTCGCGACGAACGGACAGACACGAAGTGATCTTATAAGGAATCCTTTTTTCCTTTAGAGGAACGGAACCCTAAAATGAACGAGAATTTAGCCGATTGTTTGAGGTTGACACCTGTCAATTCTGCAGCCAATCTGACGCCTGCAAGTAGGTCAAAATATTCGGAAACTACTTGTGTACTTGCAACACGACTCACATTACATGTTACAGTGGTTATCGCATCGCGTTGGATTGATATTTTCTACATTACAAACATGACAAGTAAAAGTTAAGCTACGTCACGAGATATAATACTGGCACGTTACAAAAAGTTGTTTTTTTTCGCGACCATAGATTAGCGTCACTGTGACCGCCATCTTGGTTAATATCTAACGCGTATTTTCGCGCGTTTATCGCAGGTCGTTCACCTCGCGGCACGTGTCGTATTAAGAATAATAAGCGTTGCGCAATCCTATGTAGCGACATTATGGAAGCATCGGCTTACCATTCCGTTTGCATTCAATTTGAATATCCAGCTGACAGCCTGATCAAATACTGCCCGCTTTTCGACGGTCACACGGATATCTCCGCCGGCGGCGCGAATACACGTACACAGGAAAATTAAAAAGTTTACACGCGCACACTTTAAATTTAGAACTAAAGTTCGATGTGTCATTGTTGTTTTTTAACTTGCGTTGTTTAGAGGCACGTGCTTAAGTCCGCATCGAAATGTGCTAATCTTATTTCGACCACTTACAATGTGGTATCTCATATTCGGAATATTTATATTTGCGTTAGTTTATATTATTTTATATACATTTCTGCGTATAACATTCTTTGTTAGTTGACGACGTCGAATTAAAACATCGAAATACATTTGTCAAGTTAAAAATAACTATGAAAAACATTAGGCATGATCAGTTGAACTGACCCAGCCACCTGCCGTTGTGTCACGGATTATATGAAGACAGTGTATAGTATTACTAGTAGATAGGGTGACAATGCCATGCAAAAATTGCAGCACACAAGTAATAAAAGTGAAGCGAAGTGTCTAAAACACTGGACATAGATTATTTTATGTGCCCGCATCGATACAAACGCATACAAAGCCCTCCTGGCACATATATGACAAGGTTTGTGGGGTAACCCATATACAGCAACGCGCAAACCTGTCCCACCCCCACTCCGGCGCATCCAGAAATAAACGCACACAAGCACTTGAAGCTACGGGGCGTTTTGCAGTTGTTTTGTGCAAAGTTAACATTGCTGCCGACTGCAGCGCTCCCGTCTATGCTTGTTGGTTGCGTTTGTAAGGGATCAGGATAGTTTCCAAGTTTGAACGGCCGCAAATAAGGATTGTTCTCTAAGACTTTGTTAACCTTGGGCTAAAGATAGACCGTGGTTTTTTTGGTCCACAGCCTTTCGAGCTTGAAGTCTGCCTTAATATAACTGTTATAATGGTTTAACACGGGAATAGTGAGCCCTGTCTAGTTTTTAGACCAGGTGTTAGCTTCAATGCTTTTTAAAACGGGTCTATATCGGTCGCATATTGGTCTAGTGTTAGTTTACACAGAATGCATCCACAGGAAAATTGAAAAATGAATTTAACCTAACCTAAGCTCCTACATAGGTAGCTTATGTTTTCCGAAATATTTCCAGTTACCGGAGAAATTTTAGAGGAAAAGATCGTTGGGTCAAATGATGCGTTAGAACAAACAAATATTAGACCATTGGGATCCAGTCAAAAGCTCTACTGAAGCTGTCGAAATCATTGAGTTTCTAACATTTTTCGAAAATGTGATGAAGAATTGTTTTTTTTGACAATTTTTTTAATGCATGTCTGAAGAAGCAAATGACTAGCTATTTTAATAAACGGAATCAGAACGGATTTGACTTGGTAAGAGGAAGTTTTGTGGAGTGCTTGAATAAACCCAATCGAAATTGGCGGCAGATTGTTACGTCAACCAGTGCATTATCGCGCGTTATCAATTCGCGAATTTTTATCGTCTATTTTAGCAAAGGAATTAGAGATAAGATTGTACAGCGATTGCTCAAAGCAAGAGCAAATAATGATTAAAAATATTTATCTATGCCAGGCGGAAGTGATAGTGTTTAAAATTATACAGTTTTTTTTTTCTTATCATTTCCTGGCTGGTGCATGAGAAACGATAGTGGACAGTTTGCGAGCATCCCAACGATCCAGCTTCGTGTCTACTCTTTAAAAAAAACGGAATAATATCTCTGCTTTGCTGGGTCGTTCCGTCATTTCGTGCCAATCACATGTTCTTGTACTTTTCGATAAAAATAACAAGTCAACGTAAAGTCTGTTAATGCAAAACGATATGTATTTAGAACCTTAATATAGTGCATTTAACTAATACACTATTATTACATTATTTTAATGTATAAAGACACGAAAACTTGCAAATAATTCATTCCTCTCCTATGTTCCAACACAAGTTCTTAGTTGGAATATTTTTTTTCTACAATCTCATCACAAGAAAGCCAAACTTGTTTATGTCAGTAGAATCCTTAAATACTCCTTATGTATTGGTATAAATTTTAATTTTTTTGAATACAGTTTTACAGTAAAATTTCGTAACTAAATATTTGTCAAGCAAAAAAATTCATTCACTTCCAACTATACGTTACAACTAATTACACCTCCTAAAATCGTCTCTGGTAACTTTATATCGCTCCATCGCATGACGCAATAATCATTCTACCGGCACGGTTCGAACGGGGTGGACGTACGTGGAATTTAAAAGAAATATTTGCGATCTCCGCGACGACGAAGACGTTTGGTACAGTATGTTCATATTTACCTTCCGGACATTTCACAAGTAATTAATGGTTTTAATTTTTTTTATACATTAAAAATGTATGTCTTTTGGGCGGGTTTACTTACAGTTTTAATTTAAAAATTCAAGGACATCTGGTTTAAGAATAATTAATGAAATAGTATCTATTGTTCATTCCTCTCCTTTGCATTACCGTCCATTCCTTCCACATTAGTATCAAAACCGTTGGATGGTAATGAACAAATTACGAAACATTACATATTTTTTCAGTAAAGTTATTATAAAGTAGTAAAATACTTAGTATTTAATACGGATGTAGGTATATCACCTCAAATAAAAACGGTAAATATGGGTAGAATAGATGTTTTATGAAATTTTTTAAGTAGGTAGAAACAAGTTTTTATTAGTCGTTACAAGAAATAAACAAATCTTATTACCCCCCACGTTTGAGGCAATTATAATGCGATTAAGTTCCGTTTTGATTAATAATAAATGAGCCTTCTTAATGAACATCAGGTGACCTTCTTTAGATATATTCATTACCATCTTGTCAAATTTCCTTACCATCCTGAGCAGCATTACCATCTTTGACTTTACAGGGAAACCGGAAAATTGGTTGAGGTGCCTTTCTTAAAAATAAGTAGTATTTAGATACCTTATCAAGATTATAAAAAATCTTCATCTAAATACAAACTTTTTTTTATTCCGCGGAATGTCTCAAAATGGCACGAAATCACGGAACGACTCTGCTACGTTTTGTGCTTCGTAAAGCACACACGTCAGTTGTCCAAAATATGTCCTGGGGCCTTACCATGACGTCCTAATTTCGACTCAGTTCAAGTTTTAGCCGCCACATTTAGTATGAATCTGACAGCGACCGAACCTAAACTGAATCGCATTAAGACATCATGGTAAGGCCCCTAAAAGGCACCATCATGACATCTGAAACTAAAGAATTGAAGCGCTTTGCAAAGAACATCCTTAGCACATCAGTTTGGCAAAAAATTAAAAATGCGTTAGGCACCTACATCATCTTGAAAAAAAACTGATACTCTTCAAACCGCTGAGCCGATTTTTACCAAATATGGCTTGGGACCACCGCAAGAAAACTGGCTTTCGAATGAAAAAAACGCATCGAAATCGGTCCATCAGCTTCAGAGCTACGATGCCACAAACAGACATACACAGACTTCGACGTCAAACTTATTTATAACACTTGCGTCGTGTGTTAAAAACAGAATTAAGTACTTAATAAAGTAAAGGACAAAACGTCTTACTGATCTAACTCAACATACTCCAAGCGCATTTCATAATCACCAGTCTAGTCTAGTCTTAGTCCGTCCCTCTCGCACGTACGTGGTTAGTCATAGGAGCGCGGAGACGGCTGCCGGCCGGTATCCTGTACAGCCGGAAGGTGGCGCTGGCAATGACCAGGATATGACGACGGCGGAATGACCTTCAAACGCAGACGTGCGCAGGAGTGTGCGCCCGATTTCGCTTTCCACGGGAACGTGTGTACTTGTACACTGAGGATTATGGTTACTTTAGTATAATGAAAAGATTAAACCGTAAAACAAAAATGTATATTTCGAAACGGTGCGCACTGACTACATAGAAGACCAATAAAGTACACACATGAAAGAAATATAAGAAAAAGTACAAAATGTTGCTTTCACAAGTTTCAAAAGTACGCTTAGTATAAGTTTTCGGTCGCAAAACACGTCTCAAACGCGTTTGCGTTAATGGAGTGTAAT
Organism: Pandemis heparana; assembly: GCA_963854515.1. NCBI lineage: Eukaryota > Metazoa > Arthropoda > Insecta > Lepidoptera > Tortricidae > Pandemis > Pandemis heparana. The sequence continues at coordinate 34,551,080 of OY978006.1, forward strand.
TCGATTTTTTTATAACAGTGGGACCACAGGTAATACCCGAATGTCAGTGTAACCCGTGGTCCCACTGTCCGACAAAAATCCTCACTTGAGATATAAAAAATAGGTTAGGTTCATTGGGCAAACAAAATTCAAATGCCCGAAGGGCAAACCGAACAGAATTAAATAGGAACCCCGCGAAAGCGACGTTCCGTCAACTTTATGGTGGAGTGTAATTCGTATTTTTTTATAACAGTGGGGACATAACAGTGGAACCACGGGTAATACCCGAAAATGTCAAGTATATAATGAACAGAGAACAGTTTTTTGCCGTTTCGATCCGCAAGCGGCGCTGCCAATTTTCCACCGCAATTGAGACGTTTACTTGAACGCTTTCGAGACGTCTTTTCGTGTGAAAACTTACACTAGAGGTTCAAGATACGAGCAATGAGCGTTATAAATAACTGTTATGCTTTAAGGATTTTCTTTTATCATAAGTATCATTGTTTTGATAAGTGATGCTTGAAATCCTGGATGCCTTAGTTTCCATTTCTAAATTAGAAATGTAATTGCGGAAAACGAATAAATACAAATTGACAATCATGGCTAAGCGCCAGTTGTTATGTTACAGTATGTATGGTTCTCAATTAGCTCCCATATTTTTTTTACTGAATAGCCGACTTGTTTTTAATTAAAACTGTCTTACTTTGACACTGGTAACATTGTTTGCCAAAGGATAGAGCCATAAAGAAAAACAAAAAGTATAAATGGGAGTAAAGAAAGGACAAAGGAGAGTGCGATTGTATTAAAAATAGACGCTTTGCTCAAAGAAATGACAGATAGAATTAAGTAAATCCAAATATAAATCTGGTTTTCGTTTTCGCGTGTATCTTCGCTTCGGTCACCTAGTTCCCTATCCCGACGCAATTAGATATCCTTATCTTTTGTAATCCATAAAGTTCAGCATCATTTAAATACTAATAATGCGTCCAGTTACTCATAAACTTGAGGTGACGATGATGACGATGTCAATTTTATTTCCCTATTTGTCCTCCTTGCACATTACCGCCAAATATAAAAACGTCAAGATAACGAACACTACCTAAATACTTACATAACAGTGTTTATCGCAGTTTTATCAACAAAAATGTTTATAAATTAGGTACAGTGTCACCTTGACAATGAACAGTGAAGTGCATCTCCACAGATGCGATAGCGTTGCAAAATTTTCCTCTTTATCAACGTACTTTTTTAATTACGCGAGGGTAAAGGGGAGCACTCCACAGAATCGCAAAATACGGCTATGTTACAAAATATCTGGACCGTTTACTTTGTTAAACCAATGTTATGTTAGACACACAAATCTGTCTCTCTGTCTTAATTACGTCGTCGCCACTATCAATTATGGCGTAATTTTCTAGGATACTTGAAGATTTACGAATAGTACTTAATATGTATCGATCCTCAAAATATCCGCATTTGATTTTCTAGCATCCTGTATTTCGATGAGACACGAACATTGTAATTTATCTAAGACAATGGTTAAATTGACTGACGCTGGCGACCAAAGCGGATGCGCGCCTAAAATCATGGCCTCCCATTACCATAGATTTTACATTACGCTTTTTATCTATTGCAAACCTGCACCCGGTTTAAGGACTTGCATATCATACCACCATATCACTAATTCGTTCGTATCACACTTCGTTCGCTTAAAAGCAAATATAGCTTATGTTCATGAGGGATAATTAAGACTCTAATGGGGAAAGAATTTTTCAAATCGGTCCAGTAGTTTCGGAGCCTATTCAATGCAAACTAACAATCAAATCTTTCCTCTTAATAATATTAGCTAGTATAGATTATTAGTATAGAAGTATAGATTAGTGTAGAAGCGTAAAAAAAACTATTATCACGAGAGCAAAACTCCACAAACGCACTGCCTCAATGTTGTTAGTGCGTTGACGTTTCGAATTGGGAACGCACCGGCGCAGGCGCAGCCAGTTAGGTAAGGTCAGCGCCGTTACGCAACCGCGATAACAGAGGGCGGCACTATTGGGGTCGCTATGAGACTATAGTCTTCGGCACGACTCATTTAATTAATTCAATTAATTTAAATGCTTCCATGCTGGTCTGGGAGGAAAGATAAAACATTATGTAGGTACCAGTTGCTTCCCGCGCTCGTAAAAACACATCGATAATTAGCGAAAATCTTTGGAATCATGGAACCCATGACTGTTTTGATTCCCCTTTCCACCTATACGCCAAGGCTTCATTCAAAATGGCCGCCGATTTCTTTCACAAGTCTTTTTTTTAAACTGCCAGCGCTTTTTGAAATAAGAAACTTGGTATAAAGTGATTTTGATATTCCAATTTTAAACACAATCAAATTCAAGTACACGTACGTATGTACTGTGTGCTGATTCTTTCAAAGCGACCCGTCTAGCGTCTGTGCATCAGCGCCAACCCAATAACCCAAGTTTGAATGCTACGGAACTTCCTGCTGTTCTACTTAGCTGTTTGCTGTCATGTTCTACGAACTACGTTATTGACTAAACTCTGCGACAACGCTGACACCTACCCTCTTCGGAAGCTGAAACTATTACAACAGTGTACAGATTACCTTCCATGCTAGTCTGGGAGCAAAGAACATAGAATCTAGCTCTAATAGCTTCTCACCCGCGTAAAAACCGAGGGCGAAATAGGAATCATGTTATACACCCTTTCCACTTATACGCCCGCATTACGCTAAACGCGGCCTTTAGGTCTTGTTATGATGACGTCTCTGTCTGTTTCGTAGTAATAAATAGAGACGGAATCATAGATAACTGACAGTTAAGTAGTGGTGAGACAGGCCCTTAGTGTGTCCATGTAGCGGTATCAGGTGACCAGAGCCTGGCGATCGGGAAACCATTAATCTTCCATCTCTCTTCAGCAGGTGCGGTGAACGAGCGCGACGCATACGGCTACGGTTACGGCGGGGGAGGCACCACACACCACTTCGCTGCGCCAGCGCCGCCGCCTCTCCCGGACCACGAGCTACCATACTCGGTATTCGACTTCGGAGACTACCAACGGCACCATCACCACAACAAACTGAAGCCGAAAAAGAGGCCCAGGACCGACGCCCCACCCACACCCGGTGTCAAACGCAAGAGCCGCGAGGGCTCCACAACTTATCTCTGGGAGTTTCTGTTGAAGCTCCTTCAGGATCGCGAGTATTGCCCGCGTTACATCAAGTGGACGAACCGTGAGAAGGGTGTCTTCAAGCTCGTTGATTCCAAAGCTGTTTCTCGTCTCTGGGGACTGCATAAGAACAAGCCAGACATGAACTACGAGACGATGGGTCGCGCCCTCCGCTATTATTATCAGCGTGGGATCCTCGCTAAAGTGGACGGCCAGCGGCTCGTCTACCAGTTCGTGGATGTGCCCAAGGACATCGTTGAGATTGACTGCTCGTTGGCATAAGGCGTCGAAGCCGAATCTCTGTGTGAAAGACTTATGTGCCGCAATTTCACTTCATAAATCACTTATTGTTAGTAAATTCGTCTATTTTACGATTCACCGCATTACAATCGCTTGTGTCTACGGATGTCTTGTATGTGAAGTGTTTTCTATATGGAATAATAATTATCGTTGAATTTAATATTTATACAAAAATATGGGAGGCGAAATTGATTGCTCAAATGTTTATATATTTTAGGGGAAACAGAAAAGAACACTAAATTTGCTAAGTGGTTATAGGAGACGGAGCGATTTTTGTATAATGTTGAAACGAATTTTCTAAAATATTTAATGATGTTTAGTATATAATATACCTGTGCATGTTTAGTCGTGGTCGCCTGGCCGGGAGCCGGTCGCCGTGGCACGGCAGGCAGGCGACTCCTGAACTTCCTACCTCAGACTAAACAAACCTTCATACTATTATACACTTTATAATATTTGAACTACAATTTTACAACAGTAAGAACCTATTATTAATAGTCTAATAAGAGTTTATTATAAAGAAATATTTACCTAAAGTGAACTTCTCGTTAACATATGACAAAAATATCGTATTGACAGATTATCTCTATACTCGGTGCTTGAGAGGCCATTTTATGATGAGTTAAAGGGAACGGGGGTGACCTGTTCCGAATATAATTACGTTATATAATTATTATGTGTTATATCAATGAATTCTATGATTTAGCTGTCTTAACCCGCTCGTAGTTAAGTTGTCAAGTCTCGGAGCCCCAGGGCTCCATCTCATCGATTAATTAAGATGTTAGCGTCAGTTTTCGCGAGTACTGTAACATACTGCCAACTTTCTTTTAAACCTGATCGTTAATTAAGTAAAACGTTCGTTAATTGTGTTAATTATAGTAAAATAGTGTTTTTAAGTGACCTGTTTTAAGTGAACATGCTGTAGTTTATGTATTTTATTTGATAATGATATTATGTACGTTCTAAGGGGGCCGCGCGTCATACAAATTACTACATATCATATATTTGAACGTTTTAATCCGTCGAGTCCCTCACGCAGCATATCAAACCACCATCCGGATTGAGGGTGTAAGACTCGAGTTGCATGGGCCATCGTGCCTTTGCATTTGGGTTTTACGCCGTTTTTTTTCTCGGCGCGCGGCCCCCATTTTTTGTTACCTGAATTAAATAATTAATTACGATTTGTGGTCCAATGTTATTAAAACATGATAATTTTTAACTAGATAGATTTTAAAAGTGTAGCCTAGTTCACATAATGTTATGTTCGTACAACAAATTGACTATCCATTCGCAGTAAGCAAGTCAAATGGCCAGTGTGATGCGAGCCCGCACTCGCCTGATTGGTCGGCGTACGGCCTCCTGTTTCTGATTGGTGTAAATTGTAATAGAAGGCGCGTGATTGGCTCGTTTGTTTCCGCTTGCCGTTAGGCTTGCCGCCACAGGTAACAATATTTTCTTGGTCCAGTAGGAAATGTTAGGGATGTGTCCAATAAGTGACCGGAGCTCGCACTGCGCCACCACATTTCCTAATGTTATTATGTAATTTTTATATTCTATTCGAAATAATTATATCAATTATGTAGTGAGTAAGAATGTTGAATATTTCGTGGGGAGTGCGTGCTCCGCTAGGTTTCGGGCCTTAGCGGGGAGTCGAAGGTGCTATGTGGGACCGTCTGAAGGAACCAGGCTATTGGCATTAGTGTAACAGACCAATCCAGGCTATACAGGTATATACACCCAGTGTGCTAAGTGATTATAACTCTATTGTAAAGATCTCAGTGTCCAATCTTCTTCGAACAAAATCCAGTGTCCCATGTGATTAAATTTTATATAATAAAAATGTGGATATAACCGTGTTTTTGTATAGCTAGGATTCGAAATTTACTTTTTCGGCACTTCTAATGCTTTTGTAAATATATTGATAGATTAACTTATTTATTTCTCTTTGATAAAATGATCGTACCTTAGCGTTGGGTGGGTTCGCGCCGAGGGCTTCCGAGCGCGGCCGAACGCGACCGATCGCACGAAAAGGCGCGAACCTCGCCGACGCTGTCATGTTTTACTTTTTAGGGAATTTCGTTCTATAGGTTAGAAATTTTATTGTAAATTAATAATTGTAATTAAATTAAACGTAATGAATGGACCACGTGATAGAATGTGAGCGCTCTCAGGACGTTTAGATTAATCTAGATGCTAAATTAAGCGATTAGAGAATGAAAAGTTACCGGGAATGTTCGAGCACGCATTTAAAACGTTGCTCCGTATAATCATAGTCGAATTTGATGTTGTTAAAAAAAAAATCAAAGTTTCTAATGTAAAATGTACTTATCTGTGTAAATTTTATCGGCACCTCGTGAATTCGGGACTAGTCTTAGAGTTTTAAAAAAAATAATTTTAATTCGACGCCATATTGGTAATGGGGATTTCGAGATTACGCACACGGCCCTCTAGGCATGTTTTGAGAGACACTGGGGGGGAAAGAAAGGTTAGTGATTTGGTATAGGGGTGACCTAAAGACCAGTATTTTCCCGCACGTTCGCGCTAGGCGGTCTTTAGTCTATGGTCGATGACGTCACGAAGATGGCACTTTTCCGGCCGGCGTCCAGTGCGCCAGCTATTGCCTGATTTAGGTACTAGAGTGTAGGACAACCGCTAGCGCCGCTTGCTAAAATCAAAATGTCCAAATTCCTAATAAACCAACCATTTTTTTGCAAAGATCCATGTATCTTTGCGGCAATTTGATTTTTTTTTTACTTGCTCTTTAAATTCTGAAAAACCCATTGAATACATCGGTCAATTTCGACAGACGTCAAAGGTATTTTTTTTTCTGGTTCAGTTAGAGAAGGGAATGGTGACAATTGTCAGCAGCGACATCTAGCGGTTAATAGGCAACACTCGTTATACTTCTGGCGGCTTCGGGTAAACTCGTTTTAAACGGTCCAGCCCTAAGCCTGACATAACGTTGCTCGGTTAACAACCTTAAAATTTAAAGTTAAGGTCTATTATTGCAGAGTAAGTATGGTACTTGTGATATTTAGGATTGGGGCGATCGAATGGCATTTCGGGGTTGCTAGTACCGAGTACGCACTAAAGTTTTCGTCGTTATTAAAATATTTCAATGTACGTATATTCAATTGTTAAATTAAATTTAAATTAATGTCGTATTTTATGTAATTAGCGAATTCAACTCCTACGGGATTTAAATGTTAGTTATTCTGTGTGATTGCATTAAATTAAAATTTTAACCTCTCCCCCCACCCCTTTTGGGCCTTTCTTTTCGCTCTGAGAGCTGAATCGACGTCTGCTTGATCTACTTAGTTTTAATTATGATCAGTTAAAGTCCGTTATGTTTATTAATTAATTATTAAATTTAATTTAGTTGTTAAATCTACAAAATACTGTATTTCTGCCCCCTAGTTAAGTTATTTTTCTATGTATAGTTAGTTATAAGTGTACATGATTTAGCACATAAATTTGATGCATGATAATACAGTTAATAAAATATCCACTTTAAAATATAATGTTGTTTTTCGTCGACAACCCTGAGCCTGTAGTGTAAGTTTCCACAAGGTCTAGAAACCAGGCTATAAAATTCCAAAAAAAAAAGTCAGTTTCCACACAAAAAATGTCTCGAACGCGCTCAACGCAAACGTCTCAATGGGGACATTGGAGACTATCGTACTTTTGCTCACCAGTTGGCGCCACTGTTGAATTGACTAAGGTCCAGAGGTGTAGCTGTCAAAGGCGACTCTATAAGATAGGCGCCGAAATAAAGTTTTAAATCTTGAATCTCACTAAGTTTATTAATTATAAATAATACTAATATTATAAATGCGAAAGTTTGTGACGATGTGACGATGTGAGTGTGATATTTGTTCCTTCTTCACGCTAAAACGACTGGACCGATTTGGATAAAATTTGGAACGAAGATAGCTGGTACTCTAGATTGAAACATAGGCTACTTTTTACCCCGGAAAATTGCACAGTTCCCGAGGGATAGCGATAAACATGTCAATTGCTAATTCTACGCGGACGAAGTCGCAGGCAGAAGCTAGTTATAAATAACTATCATATCGAGTAACTATGCTGCAATATTGTGCAGTTTCGTTTTGTCTGGAAAAAAACACCGGGTAGCACTCCGGGAGAGCTGGCAGAAGTAAAAACTACACACACGCACACGCGCGTAAAAAAAAGAAAAACAATACTCGACGTTTGAACTGCAGTCACCTGAGAGAACACACTGTTTTTCCACACCTTATTATACCACCAGGCCGAAAGCACATACATAAAGCTCTTAGAGGATCCTGATATCAAATGATGCCAAATAAATCATTCACTTTTCAACAGGTAAATGAAAGAAATTATAATTTATGTCACGAAACCCGCCAAAACCAGTGAAATGAAAAGTGAATGTTATTAAACCTCACGCGACACTAGCGCCTCTAGCGGCAAATTCACACGCGATAGCCCCCACCCATTGCTATATAAAAATTAGCAGCGCCACTTGCGGATCGAAACGACAACAAACTGTTCTCTCATATTAATTTGTCATTTTGACGCAAACGCGCTCGAGACAATATTTATGCCAAATTATGTGATTCTCTTCAATTGATGAACAGTTAAATGTTGTTTTTATGTTTGACTGATTTCTTACGATCAAATACAGTTTTATAAATGAGGGGCAAAATAAAAGTTGGCTTTAGTGCATATAGCGTCATCTTTTAGTACTGTTATAAACTACGCAGAATCTTGATTTCAAACCTGCCGTTGACCCAATTTGCTATTCGACGCTAGATGTCACTGCCAAAAACGAATTGGCTAGAATTTTTTAAATAAATTATTCGGAATTTTACTTTACAATCGACGATTGGGAAACAAACTTTTAACTTCTCATAAATTATCATATTTTCCTTTTTCTTTGGACGTGTAAAGAACTATACAATATCGAAGTGTCCCAACCCCAACCGCTGAGCTTCGTCGCGATGTAGGTAGTCTTTTCGTTCAACACTAGAGAGCGCTATACACAACTCGTAAAAATAAAAATAATTTCGTAGATTAATATCTTACTGATCTAACGAAAAAACAATTTCATTTTTTCTTCATTTTTTTTACAAAATCATATAAAAAATAAACTTTCACATTGTTCAATCCAAAAACGTAAACAAAATAAACTGAACGCATTCCAATCATAGATATTCGGCTGACGTGTGGGTTGTCAAAACTGACACTGGCAACGGTGACGTGTATATCGCTACAGCTGTGTAGATACATACGTTTCCTCCCAAATAATGTGAAGAAATACACAGTTGTTATGTGAAATAATCGATTGCGTACAGTTCAGTTAGCTCTTCTCACAACTAGATAGTGCCAGGACATTATTCATTGTAGAAACAGTTGAAAAAAACACAAATTCCAGAATGGTGCTCATGACGATGATCGCGAGAGTTGTCGACGGGCTCCCGCTCGCTGCGACCATGCAAGACGACGAGCAGGTAACTAAAACAGCAGACAAAACCTCCCTTAATCAGTTTATAATCACACTTTTGTGTTATCATGTTATAATAGTTTGTTATTTGCATTTTATTTGCGATCGGCAGAGTGGCTGCAATATTCTGGAGTATCAGAACCAAGCGAAAATGCTGTTCCGGAAGCTAAGCCCGCAATCCCCGATCCGGTGCTCGATAGAATCCGGGCCTTTCTTGTTCCAGTGAGTTGCTTTTTATCTTTTGTGTTGACTTTGTACTCTTCCAGGCATGATCATAGTCTTGCAACAGTTATTGTTTTAAAAAAAAAAGAAATCGTTTGTTGCCACACTGAAAAAAATAAAAATCCAAAAGTAGGGCAAAAGAACTGTGCTTTTAATGCCACTGCAAGCACATTGCATGTGTCTTCATAGCATTTCTTTTAGTCTCCTCTCCCTGCACTTCATATGGCTTTAACAATGGTGGTTAGACCATTAGAAATGTCATGCACACAGTATTAAAAATTAGTTAAACAGTAAACAAAAGGAAACAAATATAATGACTTGGTGGTCAATAACATATCGAGTTTCCACAACATAACTTGATGTGGCATTACAGAACAGAAAAGAACAGTCACAAAAAAAAACATCATTTATACTGTATTTTTTTGGCCCGTAGAATTCTGACATTTCTTGGTATTACCAGTCATAAAAACATTCCTTGAATCCGTGGTAAGAAAAGGAAAATAAAATAAAATGTAGAACATTATGTTGAAGTTGAAATACTTAAACTAACAATCATTTTTACATATTAGTAATTAACAGATATTTGGTTTAATTTTAAATTGCATAATTTAGACATAATTAATATTCTTTTTTTTTTTTTTGGGAGAATATAAATTGTTTGGGGTATCACTTTGAGTATTGTCATATATTACAAACCTTCGGTCTACGATTATAATATATTGATTTATTTCGTAATATTTAATAAAAAGAAAAAAGAATGAACAGAACGTAAAACTTCAGCAGTCAACTGTCATTCTTCCGGCAAAGTATAGGAAAATATTTTAATTGCTCCTCTACATTAAACCGAACAATCTCCTCACGTGTGTAATGTTATGTCACTACTTCGACATGGCAAAATATGCCTTGCTAAAATAAAGACGTGATTTATGTATGTACGTATGTATGTGATAATAAGGATGATTTTTAAAGTTTTCAACTTAGATTTTCTGTACTCTAATTGGCCAATTGTCGTTAAAATAAAAGCTGCCATTAATTTTTAGATCCATTATTTGAGTACCTAATGTTAGAACGCCACCGTATTTTATTATTTTTATTTGTTAGTTAAAATAACGAAAGCTTAGTGTGTCAATTTATTTGTTCAGCAGAAAAAAATGTTGGTGGCCCCTGAAACGTCTAATTCTGACAGCTGTCAAAATTCTACGGGCCAAAAAAATACACTTTATATGTATAAAGGGTGTCTTAAAGTTGGTAATACCAAATCTTACAAATTACCTAATTACTTGATAATTACATTGAAACATGAATTTTGTTTTTTACATGTTCTATCTGCTATACTGTAAAAAACAAATACTACTGTAATGTTCCTCATTACTTACTCGAGTTAGATTCAAGACTGAGGGTAGCAGTGGCGTGGCGTCCATAGAACTCAATTCCCACCGGCTTGCCTATTTTAAGGCAGTTGGGCAATTTATTGTGCAGAATTAGAGGAAAAGGCTAGTTAAGTTCACTTCGGCTTGCCTTCTGATATACTTGACGCCACGCCACTGGAGGGTAGGTACCCTGTCGATTCCTATTAGCCATCCGAAGTCTACTCACATCTTAATATATAACATCTACCTTAGATATTAAGTTCTCATGTAAGGTATTTTCATTCTTAACTGTCCTATTTGGTAAACAAAATTCTAATCTAAATGTGCAAATTTTTGTAAAGAATTAGGTGTATTATGTTTTCAAACTAACCTGAGGCAATATTTTGTACATAATTTTGCTGATATTTTATCTGCAGTTCCTTTATTTACGATGAAATAGTTAAAAAATAACAAAAATGAGACGTTTTGAGGTTAGAATTTTGTTTACCAAATAGGACAGGTAAGAATGAAAATACCTTAAGCGACTTACTGTTTTTAATTAGAAATAAATCTGTACTACTATTATAAAGAGGAAAGATTTGTATTTTTGTGTGTGTGTGTATGTTTGTAATATTCTATAAACCGAAGTGTTAATCGATGCCACATTTCCGTTCTCCAGTTATCTAATTGAGAACGAGATCTGCTACCTGGTGCTGTGCGAGAAGAATTACAACAAGCGGTTAGCATTCAGCTATCTCGAGGAGATATCACAGGAGTTCTACCAGCAATACGGGAAGAGGGTGAGTGTGATGATGCTTCCGACTGTATTCAGCCACAGTGACCACTTCGACTCTTAGTAAATGTTTGTCCTTATCTGCCACTTTGACATTTACCTTTCACAGATAAGGACAAACGATTGCTAAGTTAGCAGAAGCCTACAGAGCGTTTATGAATAAGGGGGTTACACAATACAACAGGTTGTTTACCGGCAAGTATTCCACCTATATACATATTTAGGATGGATGACAATGCAAGATTTTTTCTCTATTTGAAAATGCAAAGGGGTTTTGTGCCTAGGCAAACACATCAAATTACATTATATTATTTTTGTTTTTATTGTCGTATTGTTTATATACTTATCTTTGTCATAAACAAACTTTTTCTTTGTTTCTTTCTTTCATTCGAGTACAGTAACAAAAGCTTGTATTCAAAATTACACACTTTTCTTTTGTCCAGGTAAACACAGTGACGCGTCCTTACACCTTCATAGAGTTCGATACGTGGATGCAGAGGGCACGCAGACAGTACAGGTATGACTCACATATTTTTCTTGATGGTTATGCGGTTATTCATTTGTTAGGTATAGGTTTTTGTATGTATGTAACATTGTAATAGATGAAGGCGTATTAGTGACTGTATAGCGCCTAGTGTACTGGCTTAATGTAATCCAATACATGTTCAAATGGTTGTCTAAGCGACATAGAACATTATGTTTAGACATGACTTATTGTGATTGTATCTAGAGGCTGATGTGTGCACCTCGTGCGTGTTTTTTAAATATTTATACCTTAAGAGGCTGACAAGACCATATTTTGTTGAAATTGATGTTATTTAAGCACTTTTTTAAGAAAAACTACACACAAACATATATATATATAATATATATATATGTTAATATTCATCATATTTGAAAGACTGTGGACGGACTCTATACATAATTGAACGGAAACAGCTCGATAGAAAATAATTGCAAAGATTGGTCTTAAAATCATAGTTAAACGGTTCTAGGTTTTTTTTTTTCGACGTATGGGTCTGTAATTAAAAACATAGTCAACATATTCATACCTAAACGGCTAACGAGTCATATTTCACAAATAATCCATTTTTTTTTTTTTTTCTTATTATTCGTGTCATATTTGCAAGACTAGACGCGAGCTACGCTGCCAGAATAGTTTCTTCTCTTTCATTAACATGCACGCGAACCGTATGTGTGAAGAGTGGCGCTGCTCAAGGTCATTTGCTGTTGACAGCGCCTTAATATACTATTTACTGTTAATCTGGCCGCTCATTTCCACAAAATCTCATTTATGTATGTATGTTGTTGTGTAAAAAATGTTAAACTCGCGTCAGGCGTAATACGGAGGGAGAGTTTAAGTGCCAGGATATCAGGATCCTCTAAGAGCTTATTTTGCAATACGAATGAAGCTAGAGTCGCGTTCGATTATTGAAGTGTACGTTGATTTCGTCGCTTGGCCTAGTTGTATAAGGTGTGGAATAACTGTGTTCTCTCAGGTGTTCGCAGTTCAAATCGAGTGTATTTTTTTTTCTTTTTGCGCGAGTGTTCGTGTATGTAGTTTTTGTTGTTGTCGTTGCAGCGAGGGCGGGACGCGCGCGCGCCGCACCGGCGCCGCGGCCGCCCTCGGGGGCCAACTTGGGGACGTTCAGCGCATCATGATGCAGAACATCGACGATGTGCTGCAGCGAGGAGCTGTTCTATCAGGTGAGACAGCCATTGAGCAGGGCCGGATTTAAGGGAGGGCAACCGGGCCTCCACAAAAGAGGGGCCCCCACAATAGACTTCGAAAAAAAAATTCAGACTAGTAAACAACAGAACTTGGACAGGAAAATAATTTGGGGGCCAGGGGCCTCCACTCCTTTGTTGCCCAGAGGCCTCCGGACTTCTAAATCCGGTATTGATTGAGGTAAAGTCGTCACAATTTAAAAGGCCCGTTTTGACATTTGTCTTCCTGACGTAACTAGTGATGTCACCGTACGACTCGGTACTCGATACTCACGATAAATCGATTCAAGTTTGCATGTGTATTTGATCGATTTAAATATGTATTGTAAAGACGCATTGGATTAAAGTTCTGATTAGAAAGTGAATCTTCAGTCAATCATTTTCTTCAGATGATGAAGACGAGCCATTCTATTGAAATCAGTGTTGCCATTGTTTACGGCTTTGAGCTCCAAGGTCATAATTTTCAGTAAAGATCACTACACAGCTGGTGAAATGCAGTAATTAATTGATCTCAATAACATAAATAAAGCCGGCCAAGTGCGAGTCGGCCTTAAAAAAAATTATCTTGATCGATTTATATTTTCCTTAACCGATTATTATTAGTCTGTGGACAATATGAAAAAATCGTTATGCACAGCACTTAGCTGAGTGAGCGATACCCATCAATGAAAAATGCAATTACCTTCAGAACATTTCGATCGGTAAAAAAATAGAGAACTTCATGGGCGTGAACTGTCAAAACGGGCCTTTTAAATTGTGACGACTTTAATAAGCAATTAGAGTGGTAAGAGCTGTGCAATTGTTTTATCTTATTTACATGTTTGCAGGAAAAGTTATTTTTGTTTTACAGTGAAAAATGCGCGTGTTTTATTTTATTTTTGTTAGAACTGATGTTACAAGGAAATTCATAAATACTGGATAGACTATGTGTGTAAACTCTTGTGCAAAATAAACATAAAGCAAATACAATTGACCAACACTGAGATACATGACACTAAGGGACTACTTTAGACGTTTATTTTATTGTATGTATGTATGTATGTAAAACTCTTTATTGCACATAAAAATTTAAAAATACAGAAGTACACAGAAAATAGTACAAAGGCGAACTTATCCCTAAGAAGGGATCTCTTCCAGCTAACCTGGAATTATTATTACCTATTGTTCGTATTTGTATGGTATTTGTCAGACTCATACACGTTGGTTGGCATGATTCGGAAGTATTTTTTTTTACCGGCGTCTAATTAGAAACGCTCTGCGAAGTTAAGCAACGTTGACTGCGGTCGGTAATTGGATGGGTGACCGCTTATGATTTTTGCAAGATTTTTTTACATCAATTTCGACACATTTTTTTTTACTACGTTTACTTGAGATTTGGTACATTTATGAACAAAAAAGTACAGTTGGCAAATAAAGCTTGTATTATAACTTTTTTTGCAGGAAGTAACTTCTATTGTTTTTTTTAGATTTTTGATTATTGGTGAAAGTATGCATTATGGTTGATTTAGTGATTTTTTGAATGTAGTGATAGTAACTGCCAGCAAAGCTATATCTTGTATTATAAATTAAAAAAATATAACCTACAACATTTCTATGTACATTATGCATATATTATTATGTAAATGCAAAGTAAATTTGTTTTTTTCTGTCTATCTGTTGCGTTCGTCAGTCTATCCGTAGCTGAAGCCTAAACGTTATAATGTGGATACGCGTGCATTTTGGCTATCAGCGAATTATTATGCTGCGTTTTACAAGCTTGTGATATTATTTATTTAAGTACCTTTATTATTTGTATTGAATAGCTTCAAGCGAAGTAGATTTATTATGTACTGAACAAATCGGGGTCAGAATTCAAAGAGAGAGAGAGGGGAAGAGAGAGAGCGCGAAAGAGAGAAAGATATGATGTCGATGATGTTGGGTGGGGACGCCTAGCTGGGTCAGACGGGCTGTCGATCCTCTAAAAGAGAGAGATAGAGATTTACATTATACATAGTACTAGCTGTAGGGATTGCAAAATCCGGTTTTTTCTCAAATCCGGATTTACAAATTATCAACTGTACTAATCCGGATTATCCGGTTTTTCGGATTTTTATTTATATTTTGAAATTTTCATGTAATTACATGTTTTTTGAAAACCTAATGGTGTTCAATTTTATTGTTTGTTTTTAGAATTTCCCTAAGAATATTATAAAATAAAACTGCAAAAATCTTTATAATCCGCGTTTAATCAGTCCAGTACTGCTGTGTCTGCAGTACAGTACTACCGGACTGGGAACTATAGCCCAAACCCTCCAATACACGGAGGAGACCTATGCCATGAGGCACGCCGAATTTCGCGACAATTTAATAAATTAATAAAAAATAAACTACAATAACAACAACAACATGTACTTACTGAAATTGTAGCGAATTCGGAATAAAAAGGCTTATAAATAAATAAATAACTACCGGACTGGCCGACTAGCTAGATCTAAAGCTAGGTATTAGGTAGCCGGAAATTCTGGTTAAATGTCAACTTTGTCAACTGTAATAGAAATCCGAAAAAACCGGATTTTTATGCTAAAAATCCGAATTTATAAAAGGCGATAAAAATCCGGATTTATCCGGTTATTTTGGTTTCTGATCCGGATTGCAATCCCTAACTAGCTGTCACTCGCGAATGTGTTTATTCTCCAGCAGCATCTGTCCGCGACTTCATAATGTTATAGCGAAAACTATTTAATATTTTCAGAGCTTGACACGAAAACACAATCCCTCTCCATGATGTCACAGAAGTATAAGAAAGACGCGACATATCTGAACACCAAGTCTATGCTAGTGAAGGCTACGGCCGGCGCCGTGATTCTCCTTGTCTTCGTGCTTTACTTCTGGATCCTGTAACTTGTCACGGCTAGCACAAGCGTCCTTATATTGAGACCTTTAATCAGATACCGTGGGCATAAATATATATACCGTAAACTTTCCGAGGTGACTTTAAAAAGTAAGGGTCAATATTCAAGCGTTTCGCTCGTGCGTCATTGTCGTCCCACAATTATTATCCTAACAGAAGGACAAGCCGCAACAACTTTGGATAAGCTAAATGCAGCATCGATACTGTGTTTCGTTGTCATAAAAAGTTAAGTTTCAGCATCATCTCTATTAATGGTATATGCTGAGACGATAATGACGAAAAAAAAAACGCTGAATATTCGCCCTCAAGCGTCCTTATATGGACATAAATATTATGTAAAGTCGCTGTCATTTGAAATGGCGTACAATTTAATACACCATAATGAAATATCCATATTCTAGCACTTGTTTATTGTTTTAATGGTTCGGGATAATCTTGTGATAAGTATTGATTAAATAACACACGGATGTAGCAGTATTTGATGAGGGGAAAATGGAAATTAAAGACATTTTAAATACCAGCTTTGTTAACATTGTTTGCAATTTCAATTGACTGACAGTTTAACGTAAACCGCTGACTTTGGTTTCCGGGGTGACTTTGATATGTATTCGAAATATTATAAACGGGATGTGAACCGCGATTACCTTTATTGAGCACCCGATATTTCGACGCAGTTGCATGCATCATGGGGAGCGTTCAAGTATTACGTAACGCAATTTTTGAAGATTTTTGATCCCCCCTCCCCCCACTGTAACGCTCCGTAACATTTTTCTGTATCCCTCTAAACGTTACGTTACTCTCAAGTGATCATTTTTAATAACCGTTTGGTTCGGTTTTCACTTGCAATAAGTGAATTTTCACTTTTTCATGTTATGAGAGTATATAAAAAAATAAATAATGTTACGTAACGTGTTGTAAGAAAGACCCCCTCCCGCCCCTGTAACGTATCGTAACGTTGTACGAGACCCCTCCGCCCCCCCAAATTGCGTTACGTAATACTGGAACGCTCCCATGATCACGGATAGACCACGGTACGGGTAGAAGGGTGCTCAATAAAGGTAATCGCGGTTCACATCCCGTTTATAATATTTCGAATGAACTTAACCGTGAATCATTGAAAACTCTTACTTTGAAATGTAGTTAAAATGGCGAAATAGTAAATTTTTATTTGCGTAAACGCTCATGTGTATTTTATTCACCCCATTCAAAAAAACAAAGTCGATTTCTCTGTCCCTATGTCCTTATGTATGCTTAAATATTTAAAACTACGCAACGGATTTTGATGCGGTTTTTTTTAATAGATAGAGTGAATCAAGAGGAAGGTTTATATGTATAATACATGCCGTGCGAAGCCGGGGCGGGTCGCTAGTATAACATAATACATATTGTAACGCGGCTTTTGTTTTTTTCTGCGCCTTGGTTTTAAATCAATCCTTACTTCAGCAGGTTTGGTTTTGTATGACAACACTATAATATAATAATGTTTTACGTCCCCCCGGGCCGTAAACAGTAATTTACCGGGCGCTGCGCGAGCGGAAATTTCCACTGGCCAGAGGAGACGTATTGTGTACTTCGGGCGGTATTACAAAAGCCACGGGTCGCATGTTTATCGCCCTCGCCTTTGGTTCGTGCGACAAGTTCCTGCGAGTTCTTTGTTTCGCCAACCTCGACACACAAGTGGTCGACTAATGTTTTTATTTATTGCTCGATGTACAAAGTATACGGAGTCAATGTGACTTTGGTAAAAATTACAATAACCTTTAAGAGGGCGCATCCGTGCTGAGCTGGCAACGTCGCATTTTTGGTGATTTTTTGCGATTATTTCACAGAAAACGAATGAAAGTTTCAAATATCCGTCTGTAGTGCACTTCGTTTTTAGTGTATTAATGTGTCTGATGCAATAATTCATCGTGATGGACTTTTATTTTCTTATTAAACGAGATATAGTATTTTAAGTCCATCGCCATTAATCATTGCATTGGACACATTAATACACTAAAAACGAAGTGCACTATAGACGGATATTTGATACTTTCATTCAATTTCTGTGAAATAATCGCAAAAAATCACCAAAAATGCGACGTTGCGAGCTCAGCACGGATGCACCCTCTTAAAACACTTGATGAAATATTCCTGATTAATTCTAAGAAAACTCGTAGTACTCGTAGTGAGAAGAAAAAGTCGATCCCGACAGTAAACGCTGGAGCGATATTCCATCCCTCTCTTGTAAGAAAGAGCCAGCGTATTGCTGTCTTGACGCTCAATTGTTTCTTGTGCAAGGTTTTAGCGTCTCGAACACGTCTCGTTGACGTCTTAATTTAGGTTGCGGTTAATAAGGCCTAAGCTAATGAAGCGTAGCTAAGAAGTATATGTAATTAATGAATGTATGTATAACTGTTTATTGTATATAAAATAAATGAAATAAATAATTACAGGACAAAATAATGCTCAATGGCGAACGTCCATCTTAATTTTTCCTGAACAAAGATTTTCGTTTGAATTTTTGATTTATTTAGACCCTTGACGATGTTCTCTTTGAACATCGTATGGAAACATTTGTCGACTCGACTCGGATTCAAAAATCCTGAGAAACATTTTACAGGTTTGTTTATTCAAATTAATCCAATTTGCTAGAATATTCCGGAACAATTTTAACCCTTTGAACGCTTTCAATTTGAATGAAGCGATCACTCACACGCCAAGCACTAATTAATTGATGTAACGTTTAAACCAGGGATGTTATGGATATATAATTTCTGATACGGATATGGATATGGATATTGGTAAAATATAATATCGGTTTCGGTTATGGATATTAAATTATTTCGGATTATCCGATAGTTTTGGTTACGGATATGGATATCCATAACAACACTGGTCTACAGTTGCCGGCCGGGCAAAAACAACAACTTGTCACGACGTGTCATATTTACTATAAAGTATAACCCGTACGAATTAGCTGTGCACCTCGCGCTGTGACGTCATTAGGTAGCGGGAGAGGTGTCGCATTCCAGCGGAGTGCACACTTAATTCGTACGAGTTGTAGTATTTAGACACACAACCACTTTATAGGTTCTTGGCGTTCACAGGGTTAAAGAGACCCTGTATAGCGATTATTTATATTACAACAATAGTTTAACGATGTAATTTAATTATGTGTGTAAACGTAGGCCTTATTACCTAATCGTAGGCTTTAAAATGCTTCTGGTGTGGTATTTGTTAATGGTAAGATTTTATTTTTGTATGTGTCAAAAAATTAATTTGCTCGTTTATGTTTTATAAAATATTGTTTAATAAATGTTAACATTATTGGTTATATTGGATGATCTACATTTTATTATAAATTATAAATATCCCTTGAGCCTTGTTACCTCCAATTCACTTATGGGCACTGTCACCACCACTACCAACAAACTTATAGCATACTAGCTGTTGCCCGCGACTTCGCCCGCATAAAATTAAAAAATGTAGCCTATGTTCATCAGGGATAATATAGAATTCTAACGGTGAAAGAATTTTTCAAATTGGTCCAGTAGTTTCGGAGCCTATTCAATTCAAACAAACAAACAAACAATCAAATCTTTCCTCTTTATAATATTAGTATAGATATGACGTCGTCACCTCTATGGCAGTCATGAATCTGCAGTTTTGGCAAAAATGAGATTTTGATGCCACGTATTTCCAAATATGATTTTTGAACTTTCAAAACGCTCCCCTGAAAAGATCAATTTTTGCAGATTCATGACTTTGCCATGGAGGTGACGACGTTATCGCGACGTTTTAAGACGTTTGTTGAAAAAAAAATTGAAAACATGCAATGAAATAATGATGTTACGTTCCTTATTAGGCTTCAAATTCGAAGTGTCACGTTTTGGGTGCGACTAGTCAAGAGGTAAATGGGATTTCATACAAAATTGCAGGCCAAGGCTGGCAAAGTGCTCTTTTTTTAATTTCCGTTGCCCACATATTTATGACGCAGCATCTTGGCATTCAGCCATAAAAAAATAAGCATTTGCTTTCTTTCGTTATGACAAGAAGAAGGAAAAATTAAAATTTAAATATTGAAATTTCTCGAAAACGGTCGTAGGCATACTTACATTGTCAAATTGACGAATGACGAAATATATATCTTACTTTTTCTAACTTATTGTTACTCGTGTATGTTAGAGCGTGGCAAGCTGATTTAATTCTGTCGCAGTTTTGTATTGACTTATCTTTGTCTTTAATCTGAGTATCAGAGATATGTTTAATGTCGTTGGTTTAAAAAGATACAGCTGTTAAAATATAGTCTAGAATATATGTAAAAATTGTAACTGAAGTGAATATTGTATGAAACTGTTTAAGCTTAGCTTTAATTTAAGATGTACAGTCAAGGGCATAAATATATACAGTCAGCGTCATAGTTTGAAATTCAAGGCAGCCAAATTAATACATCGAAACCATCGTAGCAAGGCGAGCAGAACTTGTTGGTTACCTTGGATGTTTCATAATATATGACGCTGATTATACGTTACCAAGACGTCAAAAACATCTATAAACTACGATGTCACATATATTTGACATGATGACTGTATCGATATTTATGCCCTTGACTGTACTACAAATTGATTCCTAACCCACTGTAGATCATTCTCGCAGTAAATTTGACAGTGATTTTACTGCCCAATTCAATGTAACTTCACTATGACAATTACTTCGAAAAGGTTCCACAATTGGTCAGGATATTATTCGATAGTAATGCTGTTGCTAAGGTGGTGTAAATCGATAAATAATAATATATATATAAGTAAAGTGAAACATGAAGTCTTGAGAAGCTTTCTTTTAAGCTATAATATATACCTATTCATAATTTTTAAATAATTTGAGACATCGGAACTGCTAGGCCTTACCATGATGGCGTCTTAATGCGACTCATTTCGATTCAGTTTAGGTTCGCTCGCTGTCAGATCCATACTAAAAATGACAGCTAAAACCTGAACTGAGTCTGTATTGAATCGCGTTAAGCCGTCATGGTAAGGCCCCAGAAATAAGCTTTTAAAGCGACACTGAGAATTGTTTTGCGGGCACACTTTTGAACGACTCACATTATACAAGGTATTTCAGAGCCTCTAGTGTAAGTTTTCGCATATAAAAACGTCTCGAACGCGTTCACGTAAACGTCTTAATTACTATGGAAAAATTGACAGCGCCACTTGCGGAGCGAAATGACAACAAACTGATTTCAAGGTATTTGACATTTTAGCACAAACGCGTTGGAGACGTATTTTGTAGCCTACACTAAGCATACTGTAGGCTTATTGTCTAACTCGCTCGCAATCGCCATCGTGTTCATTTTGACAGTTCATGTATGGGCTGACAATTGGCATCGGAAGCAGCTAGCTGTCACATTCATACAAGAACTGTCACAATGAACACGATGGCGGTTGCGAGTGAGTTAGACAATAAGCCTACTGTTCTCCGTGCTATATGGCCCCATTGCCACTTCAACGAGCTAATTCGCTTGGCTAAGTTGGTGACCCTTGTTCTTCTACGTTCCTCATTTCTGATTCGATCCCGTAGAGAAATCCCTAGCATAGTTCGCTGAGCAACTCTGAACTGTTTATCCTATTCGACGCCAGCGACTCAAGCAACGCTGTAGGCTAACTCCCTTATTCATAAACGCTCTATAGGCCTCTGCTAACTTAGTAATCGTTTGTCCTTATCTGTGAAAGGTAAATGTCAATATGACAGATAAAGACAAACAATTACTAAGTTAGCAGAGGCCTATAGAGCGTTTATGAATAAGGGGGTTATTTTCTAACTCGCTCGCAATCGTCATCGTGTTCATTTTGACAGTTCATGTATGGGCTGACAATTGGCATCGGAATCAGCTAGCTGTCACATTCATACAAGAACTGTCAAAATGAACACTATGGCGATTGCGAGCGAGTTAGACAATAAGCCTACTGGGGCCGTACCATGACGTCTTAAGGCTCCTTACAAGCTCAAAGAGCGAATTTAGCTAAATTCTTAATTTTTCTTCAAAGACTATGGCGTATGTGTTCATAATGTCAGTAATATTATTAATGTACAAGATAGTTCACTTCTTAAACTACGATACTGCTGTAATCGGCGCTGAATGAGGGTGCGGCGTCAGTCCGCCGTGATATATAGGTGATATTTAAAAATTTATACTGAATTTAATTCAAGACCGATACTAATGTTTTTTTTTTTCTGAGTCAAAATAGAGTTGAGCATTGCTAAATAATTATTTTTAGAGCAGAATATCAACACTGTTTTCGAGAATCAAATAAAATGTAACCCTCTTTTTCATCAAAAAACTAGCTAACATTGAGTAGCTATTCTATCTATTAATTAAGATGAATCTTCAAGTTTTTCACGATGACTTTTTAGTTCAAGATATACTGAATTGAATTGAGTTCACTTTAGGCGAGAATGAGATTCCGTTTCACTTCGAAATTGAGAATGAAACTTCACCTTTTAGAGCAAAATTTTAAAAGCCCTCCCAAGGAAACACCTTTTTTTAGATTTCACGCCAAAAAATCAATAATTTAGCACAGCAGTATCTTAGTTTAAGAAGTGAACTATCTTGTACATTAATAATATTACTGAAATTATGAACACATACGCCATAGTCTTTGAAGAAAAATTAAGAATTTAGCGAAATACGCGCGTTGAGCTTGTAAGGACCCTTAATGCGTTTCAGTTTAGGCGCGCTCGCTGTCAGATTCATACTAAAAGTGACAGCTAAAACTTGAACTGAGTCGAAATTAAGACGTCATGGTAAGGCCCCTGGTTGAACAGCACCGACCTATATACAGGGTGTTACAAAACTACCCGTAAAGCCGAAAGGAGGTTAAATGTGACCTCATAACAAGTCCATTTACAATATTTAAGAACCCCAGTATGGTTTTTTGAGATGACGGTTTACCAGGGTTGGCAAAATTTTTGGCTTTGATATTTTACGGGGTATTTTGTAACACGTGTATAGGTACGTCCATTACTTCAATGCAAAAGCAACCTTCGCCTAATTGGGTTTAGGTTCAACTTAAGAGGGTGCATCCGTGCTGAGCTCGCAACGTCGCATTTTTGGTGATTTTTTGCGATTATTTCACAGAAATTGAATGAAAGTTTCAAATAGCAGTCTGTAGTGCACTTCGTTTTTAGTGTATTAATGTGTCCAATGCAATGAAATGAAATGAAACGAAATGAAATATTTTTATTGCAAGAATACAGTTCACAAGTTATAGTACATTACAACCTCACTGTGTTCTGCCTCATAGGCATGCAAAAATTTTGTATTGTAATACAGTATTAACAAAAAATAGAGCTTTGTTAGCTTACTAAACTTGAAAAATGATTAATGGTGATGGACTTTTATTTTCGTATTAAAGTGATAAAATACTATATCTCGTTTAGTAAGAAAATAAAAGTCCATCACGATGAATTACTGCATTAGACACATTAATGCACTAAAAACGAAGTGCACTACAGACGGATATTTGATACTTTCATTCAATTTTTGTGAAATAATAGCAAAAAATCACCAAAAATGCGACGTTGCGAGCTCAGCACGGATGCGCCCTCTTAAGGCATTGTAATAAAAAAGTCTCTTGTATGGGTGACGACTCGTCTCTTGTATTTGATGTGGCGGAAAAGGCTAAAGCGAAGAAAGGTCGCGAAATTTGTGTAAGGCGCTCTCTGTGCAGCGTACTCAGGACGCTCGCGTACATCTGCTCGAGCTGTGTAAAATTACAGTTGTTGTGAAACAGCTGCACGTCTAGCACGAGGGATATACTACCAGTCTCTTTCTTAGTTCGTAGCTTGTGCTAGCTGTGGAGTTGCCTACATTTTCTAACACTAAGTAGGTACCTCTATTTCTTGAACAGTGATAACCAGGGTTACTATGACGTCTTAATGCGTTTCAGTTCAGGTCCGCTCGCTGTCAGATTCATACTAAAAGTGACAGCTAAAACTTGAACTGAGTCGGAATTAGGACGTCATGGTAAGGCCCCAGGGGTCGGACAAAAAGTGCGGATGACGTAAAAACGACGTAATCTTGCGCACAGGATGACGTTTGTATTTAAACTTCCGTGTGACATGTACCTACCTATCTATTAGCTTCTGGTCAAGATCTGCTTGAATATTAGCTAAGTATTGATTCCTCAAATACTTTTATGTCCCTAGATCGCAAAGGATATTTAATTTGTGTATAAAATGGTGTTTTTTTTTTCTAACTGGGATTGGATGGTGAATATCTGTAAATATAAAAGACATTTTGAAGATCGTTGTTTTTATTTTAAGCTTAGACCGGCCGCTTAATCGAGTCTTCGCCCGGGCGGTGCAGGGGCGCGACGACCGCGGTGCGGGCAGGCGCACTCCCCGCCCGCACCGCTCTCGGTCCCCTTTGTCGTCCTACCCCACCCCGCCAGAGGCGTCTTTAGAGTCTGTCTAACCAAAGCTGAACCTGCAAAAGCGCGGCAATTTCAAAAAATCATGAGCGGGTAACACAGGATTCACACAGCTGCAATTTTCTTAGAGAAATGTCAATTTGACATACAACATGACACCTCAGATAGACACACTTAAAGACAAAATGTTGCCAATTAAATAACTAGTGGGTTCAGCTTTGGTTAGACAGACTGCCTATGGTGCAGGGTGTGCGGCGCACACGGGCGCCGGGTTTGGCTTGATTTCCTCCTACGCTGACGTTGGTCGCGCGTACGAATGTATGGGCATCCGCACTGCGGACGTCGGCGTAGCAGTGCGGATGCCCATTGATATTGTGGATATTCGTACGCGCGACCGACGACAGCGTCGGAGGAAATCAAGCCTAAGGGGGCGCCGAGCGTCCTCTAATGCGACACCTCCAAAGATGCGTCGCTCGCGGCGCCGGCGCTCCCAAAGACCCTGCGCTCGTGTTATGGCGCCAGGGTACTGGTTGCACACGGGCGCCACAAGGGCTAGAGACGCCTCTGCACCACGCGCCACGGTCCACTCGAGTGGATGTTTCATTTTTCTTTCATTCATTCGGCACTTTCCTTTCACTTTGCGTTCAGTTCAGACGTGTCACTTTGTGTGAAAGATGCAAAATGAAATAAGAAAATGAACAAAAAATGAACCGTCCGGGGCCCGATTTTTGAAAGCACATCACTCGAAAGTGGTATAAATCTGTTTAAATATATCTTCAAAACTACAGCTTTAATCAAACTTTTGACTAGTTCACAAGATTAATAAGAGCCATAAGTATCTTCTATGCTGCTTGTATTTCAAATTCAGCCAATTTTTCACCACTTTCGAGTGGGTAGATACCTATTTTCACATAAAAAATGTGCTTTCAAAAATCGGGCCCCCCATATCACCTTTAGAATTAAAGATGTATGAAAGTGTGAACGCACCAGTGGGTGAGGCAGGAGTTATACAATTTTGCAAATTACAGTGGGTTTGTTTCTAATCACTAATAAGCCTCCATGCTGTTGCTCAAAATAAAATGTACCAGCTGCATTGACTTACAATAAACAACTAGACTCCCAATCGCAAACAAAAGTGCCTCAAGAAACGTCCGAGCGGCGTTGTCTATGTATTGTGTGTGTCAACACATCAACTTACACAGATAACATTAACATATTCGTTCAAATTAACACCTTATTTCGTGGCAGTAATGTTTAATGTCAGTTGCATACGATCGTGAGAAGTAAGAACACGACGGCACGGGCTGGAAACCTGTCTGTCTCTTGTTCTCAAGCGTTTGAGATTACGGTGCGGAAGAGACATGTACATTGTTATCGAAGCGCGGTCGAAACACGACTGAACTAAAAGTCAAAACTCTGCACAATAGACGCGTCGTGCAGACTTTTGCTTCCGTCAGTTTTTGAGCGTGATTGGGAGTCTAGTTGTTTATTGCAAGTCAATGACCAGCTGCTTCGTTCCCGCGTAGATGGTAAAGCCCGAAATGGGCGAGAATATTAGGAATCATTGTAATACTTGCCTCACATCATTTATGTTAGGAAAAGAGCTGATACTCATCAAACTGCTGAACCGATTTTTACCAAACATGGCTAAAATCCACCGCAAGGAAACTGGCTTTCGAAAGAAAACAACCGCATCCAAGTCGGTCCATCGACTTGAGCTACGATAGCACAGACAGACACACACACACACATCGACTGGGGTTAAATAAAACCGCTTGTTCCCCGTACATAACTATTTTACATAACCAGGACATAAGGTAAAATAAAGACTATTTCTATATTAAAACAAAAATGTTCGCGACTTAGCCGCACCTAAACCTAAATTAATCCATCTTACATTGGTTTTACCAGTGCCGGTTATGTAGTTTGGTTATGTACGGGACAAGCTAAAAAACTAACATCCATAAACATTTATTTCCACTACTCGTATACATGTAGGTACTTATAGTAAGTTTTATAATACAAAGAGAAAACTTTCTCACTACTTACGAGTACCCTCTTTTAAACATGGCGGCAAAAGAGCAAGGGAACCCAAGAACAGTCTCAAGATTATTTTATAACAAATTGCTGTGCCCTTACAGGGTAAATGTCTGAAACTGTATAGGGGAGATAGGGGAGCATTGGGCAGTCGGGAGGTTCGGGCACCACCTTGTAAGTCGGGTCGTATGAAAGGTACTTAATTTTGTATACTGTGGTAGTTTAGCTTACTAACTGGCAACACCGCTCAGGCTAATGTCATCTGCCATTTTGATTAGTTGTCAGTGTCACATGGTGTCGACCGTTTCGTGCGTGCAAAAGTAAATATTTTGATGTGATTTCGAAGGAAATAACAACGTGATCTGCGTAAAGCCGTAAGTTTCTGTATTGTCATCTAGTTATGTGTTGACAAAAGCTAATATTAACGTATAAATTAAGGTAAAACATTAGATTACAAAAAACATATTTGAATTTATTTGTGAAATGAAGGGGTGGGGAGCATTGAGCACTAATTTTAAAGGGAGGTTTGGGCATGCCCAATGCTCTCGCCACTATTGTTTGTAAAGTAAGTTCTGTTAAAAGAAAATTATTTCGACGGGTTTAAATTGCGTGTAAATATTCAATTTGAATACTAAATACTTTTGATGTTTTATTATTGTTTGTGTTACTAATTATTATATTATTTTTCCTAGAAAAATGCCGTTTGAATTTAAAAAGAAAAATAAGCGACGCGAAATCCCTAAAGAAATAATATTACGTGCCATAGAAGAAATTACAAAGGGAGCAAAATTAAAACGATTGCAAATAAATACGACATACCTAGATCAAATCTCCAAAGATATTTAAAACAAGGCACTGTAAAAGATGTTTCTTCTAAATTCATATCTTGCCAAATATTCGCTAAAGATGAAGAAGCAAAACTGTCAGAGTACCTCATAACATCTTCTAAATTGAACTATGGACTTTCAAAAGTGCAAACGCGTCAGTTGGCTTATGACTATGCATGTGCAATAAATAAAAAAATACCATTTTACCATTAAATGGCCTATTTAATACAGTGCCCAAACCTCCCATTGAGGTGTCCAAACCTCCCGACCATTGGGAGGTTTGGGCACTTTTGACAGTATTCAGAAAATCTCTTGCAATTTTGAGACTAATTATAATTGTATAAGTGTTCTTCGTTATAATTGAAGCCAAATATATGTGCTACTAATATAAGGAGTAAAAAGTTGATTTTGTTAAATAATTGCATTTTTATTAAGGCTTAAGTAAAAAAGTGCCCAATGCTCCCCTATCTCCCCTACATATTAAAATCTTTGTCACAACGTTTTTATGCAATAAATACCTAGTGAGTTTGAGATACCTGTGACACTTAAAAGATTGCCTTGCTTAATTTGTGACTAGGTCAATTTGTGCGAATTGTTTCCTAATATCTATTTATTTATTACGAGAGTCCGACAGATTGTGTATATAGTGACTGTTGGATATAGGCCTCCATAGACCTCCAGTTGCGTCGGTTGGAAGCTTGCATCCACCGTGACGCGACTTTATCGTAGACTCATTGTCTTAACTCGCTCGCAATCGCCATCGTGTTCATTTTGACAGTTCATGTAAAAATGTGACAGCTAGCTGATTCCGATGCCAATTGTCAGCCCATACATGAACTGTCAAAATGAACACGATGGCGATTGCGAGGGAATTAGACAATAAGCCTACTGTTCTCCGTGCTATATATATATATGGTAGTAAAAATTTCACTGCATCGAATTAATAGCTTGGCTAATAATAATCGATTTCGTTTAAGTAAAGAATTGGCTTTTTCGCCCTCGCCATGGAAAAGGGCATAGTGTTAGCAAGAAGTAATACTTAAGTGCAAAAGATATACTTACCTGATTAATGATTATTTTATATAACATATACAATATATAGGTAATCGACGTATTAGATACCGTCTATTAATTAAATAAACATATTTGCAAAAAAACGGGCGCCCAAAACTTTTCACGCCACGAACAATTACAGCGGTTACATTTTACTTAATAAAACAGAAAGTCAAATGAATTTACCTTGTTTTTTTGTCAAAATGAGTGCTTTCCTAAGAATCATGATAAAACAAATGCGCCCGTTTTTTGCGAAGGAGTTTAATACTACACATAGGGCCTTTTTCACCACTCCTTAACTGACAGCTATCTATGATTCCGTCTCTATTTATTACAACGAAACAGACAGAGACGCCATCATAGATAACTGACAGTTAAGGAGTGGTGACAGGCTCTTATTTAACAAATTTCTTCGAAAAATTTAATCTGAAGCATCCATACTTACTAATATAACGGAATTAAAAAGTATAGTTTAGGATAGAATACACAAGGAATGTCGTTTCAAAAATTGACCCAACTGTCTTACACTATATGGACGTACCAATTTCAATAAATATAGTTTCATACAATTTCAACACGTAGGCATTTGGCGCCTGAACACATACATATTTTTATTTCTTCTCTATTTACAAACAGTGTCAAATATATGATATAATATAGGTACCTAATTTGGCTTGGTTTAAACACGTATGAATAATAAATATCAACTGGACAACAATCGATTAGTCCACTATAGATATACTAGTATATAATAAACATACTTTTATTTTATATACAGTCAGCGTCAAATAGTTCGCGACACCCAAAGTGGCCAAAAAGGTAGCAACACGACCTTATTTCAACTGTCACAATGACGCGTTGCGAACTATTGCGAACTATTTGGCTACTTTGGACGTCACGAACTATTTGTCGTTGACGCTAACTGCACGAGGTCCCACAGATTTTTTCCGGAATATTTCCACAGGATGAGTTATTTCGACTGAGCCGTAAATACTTTTCATATAAAATTTCCATACAAAATTTGGTCTTGACGCGGAACATCAGTCAATGTATGGAAACATTTATCAAATCCAACATTTACAGAGCTATTTAGTAGTGATGCAACGAATACTACTTTTACGAATACGAATACGAATAATGGTTTTACTATTCTGCGAATACGAATATCAAAACGAATAAGTAGTAAACTTGATCAATCCAACGCAAAAAAGCAAGTTATGATATTATATGCGAACTATTATAATCTAATTACACTTGTTTTAAATAATCAAAATAAACTGCTGTTAAATTTTGTTAAAAAAAAACTACGCTCGATTTTTGAAAGCACATACCTATAAAAAACGAGTTAATTAATAAATGTTTCTATAGTATTGACGAATTCATGAAGCATGCATTTTAGTTATTTCAATTAGTTTTTATTAATCATAATATTCATAATGATTGACCTTAATGACATTAATTTGACATGATTTTTATTTTTACCATGATTTTATATTAGCCATGATCTTGTTTGCCAATGTATGTACTTGCGACCTATAAGTTTGCCATTATTGATTGGTATGTAAAGATAGCTTAGGATTATGATATTAATTATGTAAATTTTCACATGTCATATAGACTGAATGTATTAAGGACCTAATTGTACTACATGTAACATCTTTTTGTACCATATGTTCTGTGAATAAACATTCATTCATTCATTCATTCATTCATTCATATAGGTACGAAAGAAGATGCTCTGATTAATCTAGTCAACTAGTCGAAAATTTAATTTGAGCTGTAAATTTGTAACAGTACCTACACAAATATTTCCTCTTTCGAATGATACATACTTACAAGTGATATGCTTTCAAATATGTCCTCTTCGGTTCTTTACGAATGCCATTTCGATATCCGGCGAATACAAATATTCGCTAATGGGTCTATATTTGGCGAATACGAATATTAATATTCGTATTCGTTGCATCACTACTATTTAGCTAACCTAACCCCACCACCTGTTAAAATATTCTGCAACAATTTTATTAATATATATACTTACTTAGTGCTTACTTTGGTACTAGGTAAATTTGTGTGATTTTCCCTAATATTAATTAATTTATTGTGTATTACCCAAATCGTAGATACGTCAAGAAAGGTCGACAGGTTAAGAAGAATCGGGATTGCTCCTAAATTCGTGTTCGCATCCCTCTCACTCAAATGTTAAACACTACGTGCGAGCGGGACAGCACCATTCGCACTATAAATTGAGTACAACACCAGTAAATACTGACAGAAGAATAAAATGGGCATTGCCTTACAAAGTATTTTGGTCTACGTGACGTTATCTTAGAGTGGACATGCTTTCCGGGATTCCGAGATTTTCGTTACATGATACTCTTAATTTACCAGTTTACATAACTTGCAAAGTTCTTACCTAAATATCATCAAGATTCGAAAAGGATTAAGAACCTTTAGTAGAAAAAAAAAATAGTATAAGTATTGGTTCGTTTTAAAAGTTCGACCGAAACGCGATACTAACGCTTTAAAGCTTTTTTATTTTAAAGAACTACCTATTTGAGCAACTTCAATTTTACCCATGATTACCTATACACAATTCACTCCTATATAATTCATTTTTGAAGTATTTCAACTGTGGGCACGCGTGGGACGTATATAGGCTCCAGATAATAACGAAACTGTACGAGTTAATATCAAATGGATGAACAACGAACAGATGAACACCCTTAGAGAATGCACTAGTACATGTTACAGCTCTGGTCCTTTATTTAGATTAATACGATAATTTAGAGACCCTATACAACCTTGTATAGTATTCGGATTTGTTTATATTTTTCTCTATTTGGAATACCACTATTTTAACATGTCAACAAACCAATTTCATCTAATATTCCCGCACAACCATTCATTGTATGAAATTAGCATCACATCCACCGGAATATAGAAGGATCATACCTGATATCTCACGTTTTATAATAATTATACTATGATTTATAAATGTTTATAGTTGATAGGTAGGTAATTTAAAATTTTGGTTGTGTATTTTTGAACTTTGTCTTTATATTATCAATAGTTAATTTTCGTAGTTCCACTTTTATTGAATAGATATACTCGTACAACTATGATTGTTATATTTCAATTTTTATATGAACCTTGGGGGTTTGTCTGTTTAGGCTTTAACATGGATTGTAATAAACTATAGTTTAGGTACTAATTGTTTAGTTTATTTAAGGCCAGCGAGGAAACTGTCAAATATTGATTTAGTCACTATGTTTTTAAAGCTTCGGAGTTATACATTATAACACTCGATCGAGATTTAACTTTTGCTAGGAAGACGGCTGTAGTATATAAGTAAATATGTTTTTATTTGGCTTTCTTAGAGATTCTTGTAGCGCATTTTTGCATTTTTGGGAATGCTAATGTTTTCGAAAGCGGTGGATGAACAGAATGACTTAAAAAGCCTTCTGCGGCCTAGAACGTGATTGTAGTTAAACTATGATTAATAGTTACTTAGAAAATAAATACCGGAATCCCGTGGTCATATCCACATTAACATCAACCTAAAATGATTCATGCATATTTAAAGACAATCAACATCAATCTACTATAATAGAATACACCAAAAAGTATGTATATCGAAACTCGTTGTTCTAATAATAATTGGAATTATTGGAACTCCAATTCCAATACATCGTTGCAGTGCTCTGCGGCAGCACGACTAGAGGCTGATTGGCCATTCCCACGTAAAAATCCTCTCTTACTGAGCGTAGACAATCGATCAGCCATTGGTCAGAAGACGGGACCCGTGGCAAAATCCCGAGCTGCAATTGGTTGGGCATCACCGACCTGTACACTGCCTGCCTGAATACGCTCTGTGATTGACCGTATTCCGCCGGGGGTTGATTGATCGACGTACGCCATTGGATCAATCTGCGGAAGTCGATCTGGTGCACCCCAAACCGCCGAGTTTCCAGCCAATAGGCGTTCAACGATAGCTATTCACCTCTATTCTCGGCTTCTAGTCTCTTGGCGTTAGCGACGTGACTTTGGTTAATCAACATCATAGTTTCACGCAAACTGAATCCCACGGACGGTGGGATACTCTGGAAAACGTGTTTTAGATTATTATATCCTACTAATATTATAAATGCGAAAGTTTGTGACGATGTGATGATGTGACGATGTGAGTGAGCGAGTGTGTATGTTTGTTCCTTCATCACGCTAAAACGACTGGACGGTTTTGGATAAAATTTGGAACGAAGATAGCTGGTACCCTAGATTGAAACATAGGCTACTTTTTATCCCGGAAAATTGCACAGTTCCTGTGGGATAGCGATAAACATGTCAATTGCTAATTCTACGCGGACGAAGTCGCGGGCAGAAGCTATTAGCTAGTTATAAATAATGCCTCTGTGCCCCCCCCCCCCCGTGTAAATCCGCCCCTGGCTCTATGGGCTCACCCAGAAATCATGTGATCATATTTGGCCTACTTTTGCCTACTTTTGTATGCTTAAGATACGGATCCGTGCCAAATTTAAGGCTGTCTTTTTGTATTTTTATAAAAAAAAAGCCGTGGTAGCCTAGTGGTTTGACCTGTGGCCTCTCAAGCAGAGCGTCGTGGGTTCAAATCCCGGGCTCGCACCTCTGAGTTTTTCGGAATTTATGTGCGAAAATTACATTTGTAATTTGCCATGAGCTTTTCGGTGAAGGAAAACATCGTGAGGAAACCTGCA
This sequence comes from Pandemis heparana, assembly GCA_963854515.1. Lineage (NCBI taxonomy): Eukaryota > Metazoa > Arthropoda > Insecta > Lepidoptera > Tortricidae > Pandemis > Pandemis heparana. The sequence goes on from OY978006.1 coordinate 34,584,067, forward strand.
CACATCTGCGAAGAAATTCAATGGTGTGTGTTAAGTTCCCAATCCGCACTGGGCGCGCGTGGGAACTATAGCCCAAACCCTCCAATACACGGAGGAGGCCTATGCCATGAGGCACGCCGAATTTCGCGACAATTTAATAAATAAATAAAAAATAAACGACAATAACAACAACAACATGTACTTACTGAAATTGTAGCGAATTCGGAATAAAAAAGGCTTATAAATAAAATAAATTTTGTATTTTTATTTAAATCAGCAGAATTAGTGCATATAGAAACAGATGAAGACTAGAATGCAGTACTTTTTTTAGCTCCCGCATACGAGGGGTTAATTGAAAAAACAGCAATAAGTTGATTTTTTTACGTTATTCTTTGATTTCCTGCTAACGTGATGTGTTCTCCCCCTTTATTTTGCTGAGGCGGGGGCGAGAGTGGTGCGGGCGGCAGACGCACTACCCCGCACCTCTCTCGGTCCCCTTTGTCATCCTGCCTCTTTGTTCTTATCTGTCACATTGACTTTTACCTTTCACAGATAAGGACAAACGATTGAAGTTAGTAGAAGCCCATAGAGCAACGTGTTCTCGGACACCCCCCCCACCCCATAAACGATCACATGATTTCTGAACGAGACCCGCAAAAGATAACTGTGATTTATGTCTATACGTACATATGTATCTTTACCCGAAGCCGACGAGCATGCATGAAGATATTGATGAATATGGAAAGCTAAAGAGGTGTGTCAGGATCGTAGCAAGTGGAACAAAGTAGTCTCTGCCTACCCCTGTGGGAAAGAGGCGTAACGGTATGTACCATCAGCCAAATATGTGGTCTACCACCCTAAGGTTAAAATTCCTTTGCACGTCACAATATATAATGTCGATAAGACAGGCTGTCAACTTGAAAGTTCATCTTTTCATTTGATAGGAAGTTGGATGAAAACTGGTAGACCACTTATTTGGGCGACCGTACAGGTGGCGGCACGTAAGTCTAACGTCGAGTACGCCCGCCCGCGTCCCCTGCACTCCCCCGCGATACCTTATTTTCGACTACTGCGCATCAACGGTCATCGCTAGACTTACGTGCCGGCACTTGTATATAGGTATATTTACCTGGAGTAAAGAGGGCAGTAGAACAGGGCCCCGCCCTTCATTCCAATAGACCAGCCCAAAGATCTGCGCCACAAACGGCTGCCCTGTATACGTGGGCAGCTGGCAACAATACGCGAGAGACAGCCGAACCTGAACGCTGCTATCGTCAAGCTAAAACAAAATTTAACATGAATTAATTCATTTCATACGGGATTTTCACCCAAACACACACACGCGCACACACACACACACACACACACACACACACACACACACACACTTGTACTTAGGAAACATAACAACACAACAGATATTAGTATAAATCTAACTATGTACTATATTCCGTGTGTCCGTATATCCGTGTGTTATTTAATCAATACTTACCACAACATTATTCTGAACCGTTAAAACAATAAACAAGTGCTAGAATATGGATATTTCATTGAATGGTTCATTTACATCATAGGTTCCCAAACTCTTTTGTTCCATAGACCACTTTCAAAATTTTGCTGCATCCGGTGGACCCTCTGCAGCTACATTACCACTAATTTCTAAACTAAATCTCGAAAAAAATTAAGATTAGCTCTATAATCTATGGAAACTTGCGTTGTTGCTGAGTTTCAACGATAAATTAACAGTTTTCGAAAAAAATGGTTAGAGTTGATTGCTTGATAGGGTTAATTTGAAAATAAAGTCGACTAAACAAATTTTCAATTAAATTATATTTTTGTGCTGCGAGTGACTCCATCCTACTTTACTTTCTTGAAATCTACAATGACTCACAGCACAAAAACCAATCAATTCTCACAAATTTTATTCAATTTTCATGCACCCCCGCTTGCGATTGTGGACCCCCATTTTTGGTCAAGCCCAACGTAGACCCCCATCGAGTCTTCCGTGGACCCCTGGGGGTCCACCTCGACCACTTTGGGAACTACTGATTTACATTGTTCGCAATTTCCATTGACAGCGACTTCACATTACAGCAGAGGCCGGAATATTGCAATTCGTGGATGAGGAAATAGACGCGTCGTCAGTCAATAAACACGATTCCACGAATTGCCGTTTCCGCCGAGGCATGTATAGTGCTTTTCTCCGACAATGCGAGGAAATAAAATAAAATGTTAAAATATTCCACTGACTTGCAATTGAAGAAAATTGTCGCAATGTTTTCTACTCCCGCAACAGTATGATTTCATTCAAAAGTATATTTACGTTTACTATAAAATTGTAATTAATCAAATAAAAGTGCAAATATAAATGTCATAAAGCTATTTAAAATTACATTTGGATTAAAAAATCAGAAAACTTTATTCCACAGTACAGTAACCGATTACTTTTTTCCACAGTTCTGATCTTAAGGTAAAACAAAAAAAAAAGATTAAAAAGTTAAATAGTTGTGAAGTAATTAAATTTTCCCGGCCGCTGCAGCTGTGTTTTTTTTTCTAATGTTGCGCCAGTAGCGGAGACCTTCCTGGAAGCTGCTTTTATCAGGAAGACGCATTTCCGAGCAAGTTGGAGAACAGTTTAAAAAAAATAAACAACAGCAAGTTACAACTAAAAATCCGTGGAATATTGCGATTTGTTTACCCTGGTGTCTTAATGCGATTCAACTTCAAGTTTCAAGTTCAAGATTCAAGTTCCGGTTTCAGCTGTCATTTGTATCTGACAGCTAGCGAACCTAAACCGAATCGAAATTGCATCGCATTAAGACGCCGTGGTAAGGCCCCTCATCGTTTCGTATTTACCAGTTACCGATTTTTACAAAGTGTTTTTCGTTAAAAACACATTTCATTATTCCTTGTTTACATATCATGCTAAAAATCCGAAGCACCAAAGCTCGCTCCAGTTTAATATCTGGGTCACTGTTGTATTAAAAATCGATAGCGTCGAACTACATTTTATTCAATAATTGCCTTTAGTACACTCCCGGATGACCTAGATATCAGGATATTCTAAATTACACGACCTGGCGGCTTTCGCAGCAGGATCCTGAGCTATAGATACGTCAACGTCATTCATTACAAAAGAAGCCCTATTGCGCATGCACCAAAGTCGATTTGCGTTTCGCGGTCAGCGATAGACGACAAGGAAATAAATAAATCCATTTTAACTTTGTTAAATCTACAAGATTCCATTACAATTTTATTTTCGGACCGGAGCCCGACTTTTGAAAGCACATGTGTGAAAATACCACTCGAAAGTGGTGAAAAATTGTGCTGGATTTGAAATACTAGTAGCTTAGAAAATACTCACGGCTCTCATTAATCATGTGGACTATGCAAAAATTTGATTAGAGCCGTAGTTTTGAAGATATAAACAGATTTATACCACTTTCAAGTGATGTGCTTTCAAAAATCGTGGCGTAGGTTTTTTTTAACAAAAACATCATCATAGTTTGTAATTCGTAAGTCACGATAAATAAAAATAGTTGCTTCCTTTGTTCTTTGTTAGGGAAGCAAATCGAAACGGTTTTTCCTATTTTATTAGTAAAAAAAAGTTAAACGACATTTCGTAATATGTACATATTAGCAATACGAAATAAGACGCCTGTGAATCGCCATACAAAAACGCGACCACATCCACACCGCCGCTTGAAAAACGGTGACGTTACGGAATCGCAACAAAATGTATGAAGAAACGGTGAGAAAACGTGACGCATACGACACGTCACTGCGTATACGCGGCGGTTTGGTCGCACCCTAACGGTCAAAACTCGAACGAGATACACTGACGAGTTAATTTAAATAAATAAGAGTGAAATTCGCGGAAGTATAAAACATTATTTCGTTCATGATATTATTATGAAAATGTAACGACTGTTCTTAATAAGTATAATTTAGTAAGAAAACCAAATTTTCTGGTACTTTTTGATTTCAAACTGTTTGAAAATTTTGCAATGTTTTTCTGGTCTTTATATATTCTGATAATAAACGTGACTATGGTTACGGAGGTGGTTTTTTTTAAACAAAAATTAGGTTTCGAAAAAAAAAAGTATTTTTTTAACTACATACTTACAATAAAAAGAAGTTAAAAGAACAAAGAAAAAAAATTCAATAACATGATTAAATATTTACAGATTGTTTGCACAAAGAAAGTGCTTGGGATTCAATGGGCTCCTAACTTTGTAGACATAATCTCTTCATGGGACTAAATAAAAACAAACATTTAAAAAAAAACACAACCGAATTGAGAACCTCCACCTTTTTTTTAAGTCGGTTAAAAATAAAAGTTGATCCACTATAATCTAAAAATTATAGAGCAATTCATATATTTAATCATAATGTAGTTTATACGTAACTATAGCCCAAACCCTCCAATACACGGAGGAGGCCTATGCCATGAGGCACGCCGAATTACGCGACAATTTAGTAAAATAAAATAAACGACAATAACAACAACAACAACATGTACATACTGAAATTGTAGCGAATTCGGAATAAGAGGCTTATAAATAAAATAAATAAATAAAAGTTTTTTTTTCTCTGTGTAATCTGCTATCAGTCCGAAAAGACTATTATCAGATGTGTTGCAGAATTCTTCGCGTTTCAGAATGTGCTCTCCAGCGAGACGCAATCACTCATTTGAGATAACCGAGAATCGTGACTAGTTCCTGGATGGTATGTCTTTTGAGTCGCCTCTGATAGTCGATCATTGCAAGCTGCCGGGCCAGGACGTTCGGATGGTATTCAAGTTGTGTTTGATATTTCTCAGCGGACGTGCGTATTTCCTCTTTTACTGTAAGCTGATGTATCTCTTTGTTTGTTGCGTACCATGGCACATTAGCAATAGACCTTAGAATTTTGTTTTGCAAACGTTGTAGGGTCATTATGTTAGATTCGCTATTTAATCACAATGTAGTTGAGGAACAAAGGATGCCCCCCACCTCCCACTTGGTGTACGAATATTGACAGTGAAAGAACAAAGAACATTGTATCTATTGTGAAAGTAATAAAATCCTGTTTCTTTTAATTCCAAATTACAGTTTGTTAGTAAAAATTGAATTAATTACACATAATATTTAAATTTGGCAACATGTACAATAGAAAATGGTGAAAACCCACAAATTATTTACTTTTTTTTAAATAATTTGGCGAAAATGTTGCCACACTTGTCACAGACCCAGGGCTAGGGATTGCAATCCGGATAATCCGAAATCCGAAATTTTGACATAAATTTTAGCATTTTGGCATAAAAGTCCGGTTTTTTTGGATTTCAATTACAGTTGACAAAGTTGACATTTAAGCAGAATTTCCTATTGAATTTAGTTTCATTTCATTCATTCATGCGTTCGTTTCGTTCCCCGTCACGTAGCACTATCTATCCCTCTCCCCTCCGCGCTTTACTGGCTACCTCATACCTAGCTTTAGATCTAGCTAGTCGGCCGGTCCGGTAGTACTGTACTGCAGACACAGCAGTACTGGACTGATTAAACGCGGATTATCAAGAATTTTGCAGTTTTATTTTATATATTGTTAGGGAAATTTTAAAAACAATAAGATTGAACACCATTCGGTTTCAAAAAACATGTAATTACATGAAAATTTCAAAATATTAATAAAAATCCGAAAAATCCGGATAATCCAGATTTGTACAAGTTGATAATTTGTAAATCCAGATTTGAGAAAAGAACCGGATTTTGCAATCCCTACCCAGGGCTCTGTTTTTGTCAACTGTTTTAAGCACAATGGCAACTGTAGCAATGTAGGAGTAACAAAGTTTCAAAACAATCAACAGGTAGTTTCCATTTACCCTTTCATCTTGCAAACTCCTCTCAAGCCAATAAGTAACATATAACTTTGACGAGTATTACGCGTCGTCTTTATAAAAAAAAATGCTGAGGATTTATAAAGAAAAAAAAACATTTTACTAACCTCGTGAATAAAATACCGTCCGTAGTGGCAGGACACGACGCCTACGGTGCGGCACCGGAATGTGTTCCAGTGATATTTCGCTTCTTGAATCTGCCTCACAGTCATGAAGTAGTATAAATCGGCCTGAATTCCAGACATGTTGATAAATACACTATAACTAAACCGCAACGGGCAAAGTCACCGGCCGGACTGATTTCCCAGGCCGCTTTGATTACACAAATAAATTAAAAAAGAACGCAGGTGCAGCATAGCGCATGTGCGCGTTTAATGCATCCGGAACAAAGGTAAAAACTAGTACAAGGCTGCAATGGAATCAATACTGATCTGTCAATAATACTTACAGGGCTGGGAGATTCAGATGAAAAAGGCATATCCCGGTATGAGGTATCCTTCACGAACGGCATAGCAATAGTTCGTTTTTGTTTGAAATATGTTGGAAATATGACAAAAAATCATAACCCGGCTTTGCCGTAGTCAGGTAAAAAATGAATCACAATAACAACAACAACAATAATTCAACTGGTGGCTGCCGGCGGCACTATTTTTGTGCAATTTTAGGTTATGTTATGTTGTTTTCCTGCATATTCTGTCAAATAAAGGCGTTTTTTCGCTCTGAAACGCGTCACTATAAAAAAATAAAAGTGTGTCATCGCCCCAATGGCTAACTCACAAGCATTTATTTTATGTAATTTAGTTTAGCTGACCAAAAAAAAGTGACAACACTGACAGCTGTTACTACAAAAATCCTCAAATTCTCAAGTTTTTCCCTCAAAATCCTCCACCAAACTTCCTGTCCACCTATACACACAAAAAATAGCAGCATGGCCCCGATTTTAATCAACTTGCGTCCCGACCGGCGCCTTTTGGACCACGAATTCGAAGGTTACAAACTAAATTTGCAGGCCCTGCCACATTACAGCACCGAGCTACAAATACAAGTAGACAGAGTGTTTCCAGATGAGATTCAGTACTCGTTCATTCACGCTAAGATGTTCGCGCTCCACAACCACCTAGTGCCCGACCAGTGGAACTACACACACAGTTATTACTACATAGATAACAGACAGCAAGTACGACACTTGAGCTTCGAAAGTGAGACCCACCGATTCCAAAACACAGTTGTTTACGACATACCAGCACACGTTGAGAGGAAATCTGGCCATTTTAACTTGTGTCTCGCGTTCCCTTCGAGTAATCTGGCCGTCGTTAGCGACGGTACTGGGTATCTGCACATAGTCGATACGCGCGCTAGAAACAGGACTAACATCCACTACCCATGGCAGACCCTCCACTCCAGCCTTGTCCTCGGACAGGATAAGTATTTCATAGTTGTTGACACGAGGATAGAGGAAAAAGATAGCACAGAAATTTTACACTGTTTACTCCAGTCTGTTGAACAGAACGAGTCTCACTTCAATTCGGTACTGACCTGGGTATCTTTTGAGAGGGAAGAAAAAACATGGAAACAAATCGGCCTCCGACAATTGCAAGGCAAAGGCATTGTGCATTATGCCGCAATAGAAACTGCTTGCAACGCACTGTACATAATATCCGATCACCCGTTCAAGTTTACTGCAGACTCAGAAAAAGAGATAGTTGAAAAAACAGACACACCGAAAACGATATTGTACACCTGGCTTCAAACAACCGAAGACTTAACGGTGACATTGAAATTCCAGGAGAATTTCGACAAGAAACTACTTCACATAGATGTGTCTCCTTTGAATATCAGAATCAGTTATAATGGCATTGATTTTGTAAATGGAAAGTTGTTCCGAGAAGTTGACAGCGAGCTTACAACGTGGAGCATCCAAGATAATGGTCAAGTGAACATTTTGATCACAAAATTGGAGAGCATGTTATGGAACGAAATGATTGAAGGTGGGGATGATAACGGTGAGCAGATTATGGATGAGAGTTTGGTTGAGGAGGCTCACAAGAGACTGGCTCATCTCTGTTCGGAGACAGAGGTGGTCGAGGTGAACCAGGCGGTGCCGGGGCTGTCTACGCAGGAGTTAGAGGAATGTGATGCAGCATCAGAGGAAGATACGGTTCTGGGTAAGACAAAGATATCCTCAACTTAAAGTAAAGAGTATAAGTGCCGGCACATAAGTCTAATCTGACCTTGTATGCGCAGAAGTATAAAATACGGTATCCGTGGATGCGCAGATCCCCTCCACGTGACTCGTCATCGTTAGACTTACGTGCCGGCATGTATACACACCCAAAAAATATTATATATAAAGATGTCTGATCTGAATTAAAATAGCATTTATTTGAAAATCTTAGAAAGTCACATAATAATTTTCTAAATAATTTCTTATTTTAAAATTACTTTGCAATTTACATTATTCTAAACCCGGCTTCGGCCCCTTTCCAGAATTTTTTGCACTTTGGTCTTTGGAAAGAGACATTCAATTGGCGTCACGTAGCGAGTGAGACAACGCTCTATGAAGCTGATATTATATTAGCCGAGAAGACCAATGTGCAATCATTATGGCCAGGTACTGTAAGCACTAGTAGAATAATACCCAAAGGACTGCAATTATAGAGAATATCATCAACCTACGCAGTAATAGTTGTTTTTCCTTTAGTCAGTACTCCTAATAAACAATTTAGATAACAAACAAAAGGTACTATGTATATATACAGACGAAGTCGCGGGCAGAAGTTAGTGCATATAAAACAAAAGTCGTTCATAAGGTTTCAAAAGTGACTGTCAGATTGTGAAAATGAAATGTGTCCCTTTTGCATTTAATCAACAATGTAAGGTCTTTTCATTCTTAAATGTCCTATTTGGTAAACAAAATTCTAACCTCAAAAGGTCCCATTTTTGCTATTTTTTAACTATTTCATCGTTATTTAATAACATAATACACCTTATTCTTTACGATTTTGTTTACCAAATAGGACAGTTAAGAATGAAAATACCTTATGTATGTGTTGCACTGCCGTTGCAGTGATTTTAAGCTATTTTTTCCACAGTTCGTATGGATCTAGACCACAAGACAACCCACAGAGTGTCTCTAAGCGTCCATCAGTACCTCTTCAGTGTCCGGATAGAGCCTCAAGAAACGCCCGCTGTGATCCTCAGGCACGACGTGGATGCCTGCATCTGGCAACCATACTCTAGAGTCCTCAACTCTGACGGCTGCCTACTCCTGCATCAGGGTACCCTGATGGCATTCGGTTATGTGCAATCATCGAAGCAGAACAAGAAATTTTTAACGTGCCCCCCTAACTTTTCCTACAGTGTTGTGTCAGAGGCATCAAGGCACATATTCTTGTACCAGAATAGAAACGGTGATTGTCAGTTGAGAAAACGGAGCGGTGGTACGGTGAGGAATATCAAGATTGGACAGCAGAATGTGTTTAATGTGGAGAAGTACGGTGAAGTTTTGGGTATAGATGCAACGAATGATTACTTGTTTATTTTGACAGAGACCTCGGTTGTGGCGATTGGGATACAGTAAACAGAGTAAACACCATGAGGCTGACATGATCACCTGGAGTGACCAGCCTCGTCAAAAATCAGAAAAAAAGACCAAGGTCATATCGAGTAAATAACTGGCAAATGAAGAAAAGTGCTAACACGAAAAAAAAAGATATGTAATTGTTATAATTAAAATGGTGTTCCCTGTATGGTTTAATTGAAATCTACCTTGAAAACTAGTGCTTGTGTGGTTAAGTGATAAAGCACGTGTTAAAAAGAGAAAGCTGGTGTTACTCTGATGGTTCTATCCTCTATGATAATGATAGCTGATCAAAATGAACGCGAATGTTATAGATTGAAAGACTACTTATGTTATATTTCATGATAACTATATTGTAAGCGCAAGGCAGATTAAATAAAAATAATAGAATAAATTCTTTTATTGACTTAAAGTAAAAGGTATGTATAGTTGTATGCAATAGTTACTGATCTACACAGATATCAGTATACCATAGATTATACAAATTCAGGTTTCAATACAAATCATGGTTATTTGCTTAATCTATTGTGCATCTGATTCTGTGGCGGACTAAGAAACCATGTGTCCAATTAAAAGCTATGATTTCTCATCTCCGCTTAAATCTATACTCTCTTCAGACGAATAGCCGGTTGTGAACAAGAGATTCTTCGCTTTCTTCTTTCTGTCTTCTTTTATCTCCTTTTGTATTTCTTTCTGCTTCTCTATTGCTACTTTTTCTGTCAGTAATGGTCGTTTTCTCTTGTTATAATGGTTGCTGTTCGAAGCAACCGTGGGTTTACTTTCGGTATTTTTCTTTTCTTCATACTCAAACTCGTCATCTGCCAAAAATATGTTATTTATTAAATTGGCTTGAGAAACTCCATGCCATGTGGCATTAACTTTTTCTTTCCTACACTAAAGATATAGGAAATAAGTATAACAGGATAGATAAAGTGTTATCCTATCTCACCCGGAGTTATGATTTCGAAATTGTATGCATGGTCCTTCAGCACCACAAAGATAATCGGGAACTCCACTATGCACTTCCCGGAGAGGTTCTCGGCCAATGTCTCACTCGGGTCCATCTCAAAGAACTTTTGTGCGCAGCCTTTTACTTTTTCCGCTGTAAAATAATCATCATCATCTCATCTGTTTCCTAAAAGTACATGGGGCGCGGGGTGGGAGGTGCGGGCGGCAGGCGCACTACCCGCTTGCACCGAGAGAGGTACCCTTTGTCCTCCCACCCCGCGGCCCTGTGCCGCACGGGCGAAAACTCATTAAAGCAGTCGGTCTAAGGCTTGTTTGGGTACTAGATAATATACATACTTATATAAAGAAAAACATACTTAAATAGATAGACACATCCTTGAATAGGGAACAAATATTTGTGCTCCTCACATTTGTGATTAGATCAGGATTTGAACCAGTCTTTTTAACCTTGTTCCAGCTGCCAAGTTCCATCACCGTACTACTCGATTCAAAAGTAGTTTCCATCAACATCAGCTCGATGGATGGTGCTCCAACACCGTACGATTTAAACGGTCTTTCTTGCCCCGTACGTGTAAAATTTGGAATGGGCTGGCGGCTGGGGTTTTTCCAACTGGCTACGACATGGGTACCTTTAAGAGGCGAGTGTACCACTTCTTGCATGGCCGGCAACGTGCTAGCAGTCCCAATGGTGCTGAGGTTGTCCATGGGCGGCGGTGATCACTTACCATCAGGTGCACCGCATGCCCGTTTGTCGGTTTTAATATAAAAAAAAAAAAAGTCTTGCTTAGCATGCAGTGTCAGTACCAACTAGGCAAACTGTTTCAAAGTATAATTTTACTAACCTCTTAGCAGAATTTTGACACCGCTAAACCCAACAGATTTGTAATACGCCAGCGCCTTCGACCCTTCAAAAGGCTCCACATCCAAATTCAAGTATTTATCTAGGAGTTCGGACAATCTTTTCGTTTCCAAACATTTTTCATCCGTAAACTTGATCACATTAGGTTCTGCGTTGGGGAATATCCACTCTATATGCCAGCTGATAAGGTTCGTTTTGTAGTTGTATCTGGTGGTGTTGATGGAGTGCCTGGTAAAGTTTTGTGCTAGGAACTGGAGCGCTGTACCCCTGTCTCGGGCGGCCATTTTGAGCTTGAATAAGTGCTGTAAAACAGGAAAATAAGTAAGTAAATGCTTTATTGTACAGATATAAAGAAACAAACAATTCACGAAAAAAGATATTGCAAAAATCCCCTTTAGCCACTTTGGAAACCAGAGGTTTGAAACCAGTTAAGACAACAGAATTATTTTTCATCATCAGAAATCAGTAGGCTTATTGTCTAACTCGCTTATGTTCATTTATTCATTATGTTCATGCTTGTGTTCATTTTGACAGTTCATGTATGGGCTGACAATTGGCATCGGAATCAGCTAGCTGTCACATTCATACAAGAACTGTCAAAATGAACACGATTGCGAGCGAGTTAGACAATAAGCCTACAGGTTTCTGAAAAAGAAAAATAATTTTGTTGTCTAAACTGGTTTCGGACATTTGGTTTCCAAACTGGTCCAAGGGCACAACTTTTGAAGTAGCCCCACCAGATATCAAGAAGCTTCTAAATCAGGTGGCATGGTATGCGAAAGGCGAAGGAGTAAAAACCGGCATTTACTAGGAAAACATGTCCCACTCTGGATAACATCATCTATTATCATCAGGAATGATCGTGATGTGCATGCAAAGCGTATTTTTGCATAAAAATGCCTCGCTCTGTAACCAAGGGCTAGCGCGACGTTGCACATATATAAGTTTAGTAGTTTTACACACTTACTATAGGTAAATCCTTGTCGATCCTGGTGAACCTTTTCTTCTCGTCCCGTTTCACACCATACACGAAGCGTGCACATTCTTCCAACAATCTATAATCGCTCAACAGGTCGCGGTCAGTAAAATCCTTGACGCGAATAAACTTCGTTCTGTCTCTGATGCCGTCACATTTTAGCTCCATTTTGTGGATCCTCACGCAGTTCAAGCAGCAAGTCTTGACCTCGCATTTAGGGCATGTGTACAACGCTTCGTTTGCACCGCAAACTTCGCAAAAGCCGTGCCTGCAATAAACAATAACACGTAAGTTTTTGAGCGACGTGAATGGAGGCATTGGTAGGAAGTTTACCTACCTAGGCACGGGTCCTGTGGTCTCCGGTTCGCTGTCTGATGAAGCTGAAGACATTTTGAGGGTTTATGCTACTTTTGTAGTTAAAGATTCGGTATTTACGTTTAAAACTGACTAATCCCGGTAGCAAACTCACGTGGTTATAACCATGTATGTTTAATTGTTTATTGTCATGTCACGTCACCTTGACATTGACAGCTGATTTGTTCAACAAAGATGGATTCGTGCATATTGAGAGAACTTTCCGAAATAGGTCACTTGCACACTTACAGTTTTATAAAACACAAAATAATGTTTTACAAAGATTATAATTAAGAAGAAATTAATCGTATAGCGTCAGTCCACTTTACAATCGGTAACTCCGTAAGTATTGATAAAATATGCACTGAAGTTGAGCGCCTGAAACATTGTCGCGTCAAACGACACGAGTGAGATCCACGTGAGATCAGATGGTTGCTCGCTCTAACGCGCACCTACTTTGAATGTTAGCCGATAGGGGTATTATGCAGGGTTTCACCTGTTTCATATCGTAACCAATACGATCGGATGTTCGAATATTGATCGTACAGGTGCACCAATAACAACTGAGTATCTTTGGTGTTTTTATACCTTAAAACGCCTTACGGCTTATTTACATGTTCAGCGAAACAAACAAAACACCACAGGATCAACATTATGTAGGCGGGTTTTTCAAGAGGACGATCACACTACACCAATACCTTGGAGAGTCAACATCATCAGAGATCGCAGTAAGTTTTGAAGATATTTAATTTGTAATTTGTGTAGAGGTAGAATTCTGCCTCCATTTAATTCCTAAATCTCCATGATCAGTTTTTTCACTTTTTTTGTGAGGCACCTAAAATTGACTAGGTACTTTTAAATGAGACACATAAATTATTTCAAACTGACTGGATAAAGAAAAAAAACTATTTCTAACCGGTGAACTAATTATAATTTGTCGAACCGCGCAAACATCAAATCTTATAAGTACATACATATATACCGTCACGCCTCTTTCCCACAGGGGTAGGCAGAGACTACTTTGTTCCATTTGCTACGATCCTGATATACATCTTTCGCTTCATCCACATTCATCAATCTCTTCATACATGCTCGTCGGTTTCGGGTACTCTTGGACTTTTTTCCAAAACGTCCCCAATTTCCCCTCCCAACGCACCCATTCGCACTCAAAAAAAAATTATACGCTACTTCAAAATCCGTTTCGTACCGTGTCGCTTCACGGTAGGTAATTGACATTATTGAGTGAAACGGCTGCATAACAACTTTTTCACACCTCTCATTCAGAAAAGTAAGTTTTGCTTCCTGTCAAGAGGGATCAAAGTGCAACTTTTATGTTCAAGGCTTTTCTAAGTGTTTTTTGCAATTATTTTTTTTAAGTTGATAATTGTACAACCACGCCATTTTCTATGCTGGTTGCTCTTTAATTGTATGTAGAATGACTTTTTTCAAGTTTTTTTTAAGTTCGGTGTGAAAAGTTGTATGAGCCACTCAGGAGCAAAATTATTTTCATCTTCCTGGGCGTTAACACTTGAATCCCTCATTACGCTCTGGATTCAATTCACCATTTTGCTCCCTTGTGACACAAATAACTATTGGAGTAGCCCCCCTGATACCGTGAGGACCGTACAGCAAATAATCTGTACTAAAATAGGTAATCCAACACCTTGAATTTTGATATCAAGGGAATACGAAAGAAAGGTGTAAGTATCCCCAGGGGAATCAATGTCATTATCGTCATCGTCATATTTTTATACCAAAAGGAAGGTAAACGAGCAAGTATGTCATGATCGTAAGTGATCACCACTGCCCATGGATACCCGCAACACTGAAGAATTGCAGAGTTACCAACCTAGAGGGCTATGATGAAATGCCTCTTGTGCCTGTAATGTCCCCAGCTCTGCCGTCATAGTACAGAAGGCGGCAAACTGACAAAAGCAACTTTCGACATAAACGGCAAAAACTTTTAAATATTTCAAATGCTTGTAGGTATTTTACGCAAAAAATGGTTTACCAAAATTCTGTTTACACACAGATTTAGACAAAAAATCACGTTTTTTTATTGATCTAATTAGATCGTAGAATAATTATAAATAGTATTAATTTTACAGCATTTTATGTTATAGATTAGGGATTAGTGAGTAAGATGGTGGTAGCGATCCGGACGGACCTTGCACAAGGTCCTACCACCCACGTCTTCAGCCTATAGTACCACTGCTGGGCACAGGCCTCCTCTCAGAATGAGAGGGCTTGGGCTATAAATATAGTTCTTGGGCCCGGTACGGATTGGGAACTTCACCTCAGAATTGATTCGCATGTGTGCAGGTTTCCTCACGATGTTTTCCTTCACCGAAAAGCTCATAAATTTCAAATGTACACATGAATTCCGAAAACTCCGATCAATCCAAGATTACGATCCAAACTTAACCTTTTTTTATATTATTATTAGCTGTTGCCTGCGACTTCGTCTGCAAAGAATTCGTTCATCGCTATCCCGCGGGAATTTTCCGGGATAAAAAGTAGCCTATGTGCTATTCCAGACTTTACTCTATTTATGTGCCGAATTTCATCCAGATTCGCTGGTCCGTTCCGGCGTGATTGAGTAACAAAAACAAACAAACATCCATCCATCCATACTTTCGCATTTATACTTAATATTAGTTAGATTTTTGATACCTATCTTCTTGTCAAGTTGGTTGTTTGTGTCATTCGTTACGTATGATCGCAAAAGCATCTGTTAAAGCTAAATTATATATTATTGCTACAAAATACCGTGTTTTAATCATCACCACGCAACTTTAAACTACTGCAGTCCACCTCTCCATAACACCTCTGTTGGAGAGGCTACAGATGAAACCATTAGGCTACCACCAATGACATCAGTATTATATAGTATATCATTGGCTACCACGGCTTTATTAGACAGCAGACGAGTAATACTAATACATATTTAATTAGCCCTTTCCTATCGAGTTTCATGTTTGCCATTTAATCTTTGTGACGCAATTATAAATAAATGAAACTAAGAAACTTAAAATAGGTACAGAAGTTTCTTTTAACGCTTTATTGTACGTTAGAAATGAGTTTACTTACGTACCTACCTACAATTCTGGCGTATGATTTACAAAAAAATACTTGATACATAGCCGTGTCCCCAGACAAAGAATAAAATGTTATTTTTTTAAAAACGAGGTGGCTGGAACATCGCTGTATGATGATATATTTAGAACAGGCTTAGACCCCCTTACATTTGAAGATGCGCGCAAAAAACAAGTCCCACGCAAAAAAATTCATGACGTATCAATTAGGACTTAATTGAGCCGTACTTATCTTATCAATTTTGTTTTTACGCGTATTTGCCATTTTCAACTGTGTTTGCTTGTGAACGTTACATTTTGTTAGTAGTAAGAATGTTGGCTACTGGCTGGTTTGCGGCGGGTAGGTACGTGTTTGGGCCTATAAAGTTGTATGGTGTGGTCTAAATTTAAATGGGAAGTATTCACCACCCATCCAACCTTCGCGCGCGCCTGCTCTGCTTTATGGCATAATAGAGCAGAAAAAAGAAGTTGATAAGTTGCTGTCAACGCGAGCATGGGCGATAGCCGCTGCAGTTTTCCGTATTAATAATTGCTTCATTTGATTGCTTCATCGTCGTGAACCCGCAAAAAACCAACAGAAACATCTACTATCGCCGAAGAGGCGCAAACCGCTGGATTAAAGGTGAGTGAATACCAGCAGTTATTTTCAGCCACGCCATACTTCTTTTTAGGACATTTACGAGAGTGACGGAACACCTAATTCTAAATACAGTCCACTCAAAACTCGATCCCTGGCTTAGGCCACATTAGTACGTATATAAAGTTTAAAATGGAAATGGGTTAAATGGTTCAAAATATATCACGCGATTGTCTCGAAAAATGGTAAATTAACAGGATTGTTATAAAATAAACCTTTTTTTATGGTGTGGAAAATGCGCCGAATGCATCCGCCCGGTACGGGGTTACCGGGGTATGTGGGGCTCTCCCGCGACGGCAGGCATACCCACTAAAACCACGGATTCCCTATTCGGTCGGATGTGAGGCGTTACGGGAGCACTCGGTGTCACCGCGACGCCCCACGACCACCCTGGATGGGGTTCCCTCTTCTTGGCACTTGTAAAATAAAGCTAACCTAAACCATATAGATTAAGCTTAGCTATCAAAAAAGTTCGTCTAGCTAATAGTTTTACAGAAAATACCATTATAACAATGAAAATGCTCCTCATTGTCCTTATAAACTTTTAATAGTATTTAGTACAGTAGGTTCAACAGAAATTATAGCAAGCAAAGAACTTATCATTTAGCACACGCGTTCGGCTCGGTAGCCTGGAGAGAGAAGAGCGAGAGAGCGATGCGGAGCGAGCGAGAGAGGTGGCGCGGATGCGTTCGGAAACGGGATAAAGCCCGTGTTACACCATTAAATATTTTGAACCATGGTATTTTAATTTTAACCAATACATTTTAAACTTTATGTAATTTGACCTGCACCCGTTTGCGGCATATTTTACATTTGATATGTGTCAATGTATGTAGTGTGCCTTGTGCTGCTGCTGTCATGCTGTCATGGTGTTTGAAATAACTTTTGCCTTTCAATATTTCATTTAAATCGCAATGTTGGCTACACTGGTTTGCGGAGTATTTTAGTTTTGAAATGTGCCGATATTGTAGCTGCAGGCATTGCCTGTGCTGCCATTGTTTCCACCCGGGTTAGTATCATTTCGTCTAAAACGCAACTGGTACTAGCGGTAACCGGTCTAAAACGCTGTTAGTCTAAAACGCATCTCGTCTAAACTGCAACTGGTCTAAGTAGCTACCAGTCTACATCGCTACTGGTCTAAGCAGTAAGTGGTCCAAAACACAGCTGGCCTAGGAGTATGTGGTCTAAGCCTTAACTGGTCTAAGTAGTAAGTGGTCTAAGCCACAACTGGCCTAAGTAGTGTCTCGTCTAAAATGCAGTTGGTCTAAGTAGTCATTTGACTAAACATTTGCTGTTTTCGAAAGCAGGAAGTAGTCTAAAACTCGACTAACCTAAGTAGTAGCTAAACCTAGTGACACGTAAATTCGGCAATATTTGGAGTGCACTATACTGCCGTCCAACGGCAGAAAGCTGCAAGTCAAAAACCCTAGTTTTGAGAAAAACGCGTTTAAAGGTTTTTATGTTTCACGCTAGAAAACACCTATTATTTATTGCTTCCAAGAGTTGGTGGTTTTTGTAACTTATGAGTTTTAATTCCTTCTTTATAGCCGAATAGTCAAATAATAATTAATGATTATCATTAATTTATTATACGCGATAAACTGTTTTGCCACAAGAGCTTTATAAATAAAACACATCAAGGCCTAGGCAAAACGCTACAAGTTGTAAATTAAAACGTTTTGTCGTGTTTATGAACTACTTAGGTATGATGTTATGCCCTTTTCTCATCTCCCTTTTCTCTTTTTATTATCAGATCGAGATTTTTATTATGTATGTTTATTTTTTATGATGAATCGTTTTGCCGTGTTTATGAACTACTTAGGTATGATGTTATGCCCTTTTCTCATCTCCCTTTTCTCTTTTTATTATCAGATCGAGATTTTTATTATGTATGTTTATTTTTTATGATGAATCGTTTTGCCGTGTTTATGAACTACTTAGGTATGATGTTATGCCCTTTTCTCATCTCCCTTTTCTCTTTTTATTATCAGATCGAGATTTTTATTATGTATGTTTATTTTTTATGATGAATCGTTTTGCCGTGTTTATGAACTACTTAGGTATGATGTTATGCCCTTTTCTCATCTCGCTTTTCTTTTTTTAAACGACAATACTTACAAAATATGACAACTATAGTTGCAGTGTTTTAGTCAATTTAAATTGCCTCATCAGATCAGGATTTTTAATATGTATGTATGTTTATTTTTATGATGTAATGCAACAAAAAATAAACAATTTTTATTAATTTTATTAATTATTATCATAAAAAATGACGACCGGATAGCCTAGTGGTTAGTGACCCTGACTATGAAGCTAGACGTCCTGGGTTCGAATCCCGGTAGGGGCAGACATTTGTATGATGAATACGAATGTTTGTGCCCGAGTCACAGAATATATAATAGTACTAACGTACAGAATGGCCACGCTCCGCCCCGCACCGATTCGAGTTACCCCACCCCTCAAGCTCAGTCTGCCGGAAAGCTGCTGGCAACTAGTAGGGCTCGCAACACGATGTTATGTTGGCCGCACGTCACAAGTTCGGGAACCTATCCTACCTACTTCATTTTATAAAACATTAGAAAATTAATGCTTTCTGAAATTATCGCGATTAATACATGAAATAACTACAGAATCATTCGCTTAAGTTTGTTGTCGTACATCTATTGTAATTGAAAATAATAATGCTTAAATACACAGACAGACACATTTTAAGTAAGTTTTAATAAAATAGATAACGATTAAGTACATTTATTTGCACACATCTAAGCCATATATTCAGTATATTTATGTCATTGGTAGTATTTATAGTTCTAGGTTTTTGCGATAGACAGCCCTGTGTATCTTACGCACACACTGACGCGTGTACAGACGACGTCGTGCCTGTGTTCATTTCAGAACGTGGATTTTGTACGTCGTGGCCGCCGTGTGCCCGAGTCATGGATGTTGTAATATGTATTTAAGTATGTATGTATAACTCTTTATTGTACATAAAACACATTAAAAAGATGAATACAGGACAACACATGCACAAAGCTCATTAAGTATATAATATGTATGTTTATCCGTTGCCTGGTACCCATACTTAGTACAAGCTTTGCTTAGTTTGGGACTGGGTCAATTGGTTTAATTTTTCCAATGATATTTATTTATTATTATTATAATCCTGTGTGTCCGTTACCGTGGATTAAACGTAAACTTTGGTTTCTTCTTTCTTCTTGCCATTTTAAACACTTACTGTCAACTATCACTTGTTATTATCACTATTAATTGTTGAGCCACGATAGAACCTTGTCGCAAAATGTCGATGTCAAAATATTATTGAAATTTGTTTGTCGACATGTCGTTACTTCACTATGACAGCGTTCCATGTATGCTCAACAATCAAAGTCCTCGAGTGTACCTACATACATAAGGAACATCTGTTTAAAATAATTTATTATCAAAAACGAAATGTCTAAAGGCCGCTGGCTTTTCGTTAAGTACCAGTAAGGTTCAAAAGTTCCTGGCCGTATATATTTAAAAGAAGAAAACAAGAAACAAATGAATGTCATTTTATTTGTCATTTATTCAGCTATTGTGTGGATAATTTCGTGGTTTGTAACTTTCGTTTTCATAAAATTTTCTTTGATTTAAATATAAAAAGCGGTGTTATTTATACAATGTTCAAATTGGAGTATCGATCAGTGATAAAATTTCTGACAAAGGAAGGCATAAGTCCAACTATAATCAAAGAAAGGTTAGATAACGTGTACGGGAATTCCTCCCCTTCGTTTTCGACTGTTAAGGATTGGTGTAAGCAGTTTCGTTTAGGGCGTGAGTCCATCGATGACGAACCCCGACCAGGCCGCCCTGTTGAGGTTCTTACGCAAGATAACGTCGATTTAGTCGAACAAGAGGTACTGAAGGACAGAAGACTAAAGACGAAGGAAATAGCGTCAAGAACGGGACTTACGAAAATAACAGTCCTTAGGATTCTACACGACCATCTAAACATGAATAAGGTTAGTGCAAGATGGGTCCCGAAACTTCTCTCGAGTGCTCAGCGAGCTGAACGAGTGGCGTGCTCCAAGGAACTTTTAGAGGAGTTCAAGTCATGTGAGAGTGAATTTATCCAGTCCATTGTTACCGGAGACGAAACTATGGTCTTATACTATGATCCTCTTTCGAAAAGAGAGTCGATGGAGTGGCGTCGTTCTGGGGAAGCACCCCCTCGAAAGGCAAAGGTGTGCCAATGTACCAAAAAGATAATGGCCACAATATTTTGGGATTGCGAAGGGATATTGCTTATAGATATCAAAGAACGCAATCAGACAGTAAACGGCAGTTACTATGCTTGCCTTATAGACCAGTTGCGAGAAGCAATAAAGCTTAAACGTCGAGGAAAACTCAGCAGGGGTGTCCGTCTTCTTCATGACAATGCGCCTGTCCACACGGCTGCAGTTGTAAAGGCGGCTATATCTAAATGTGGATTTAAAACAATCCGTCACCCACCTTACAGCCCTGATCTAGCCCCAAGCGTCTATTTTTTATTTTCTAAACTTAAATCGGACTTAAGGGGGAGAAAATTTTCGTCCGATGATGAGGTCGCTGCTGCAATTTTCGAGCATTTCGAAGACAAAACTTCCGAATATTATTTTAAAGGCAAAGAAATGTTAATCAAACGATCTGAAAAATGTATAACAATAGGAGGAGACTACATTGAAAAATAAAAATATTTTTTTTAACCTAAACGTTAATTTTCATTATTAGGCCGGAAACTTTTGAACCTTACCACGTAAGTACATTTTTTAGTTTCATTTTAAGATACTTACCCTTGTATTTGTTAGGAATAAGTATATTTTGTTACAGTGTATCATAACCTAAAATATTGAAAATAAATAGTACTTAAGTCTGTGTTTAAGAAGATGAAAATAAAGACTCACAACAAGACTCAATACACAAGACAGTTTCATCTTTTTTTTTTTGTTAATTTGTATTGTACAGCCACAAACACGTGTATATCGCTATACATGCAAATGTAAATATTTTTCATTTTCTCATGTGTCTAATAGGTACCTACTGTATAGGTACCTACTAAGGTAGTTTGCCGACCATATAAAACGTTTTTTGATACTAGCTGTTGCCAGCGACTTCGTCTGCAAAGAATTCGTTTATCGCTATCCCGCGGGAACTACGCAATTTTCCGGGATAAAATGTAGCCTATGTGCTATTCCAGACTTTTCTCTATCTATGTGCCGAATTTCATCCAGATCCGTTGGGCCGTTCTGGCGTGATTGAGTAACAAACAAACATCCATCCATCCATCCATCCATCCTTCCATACTTTCGCATTTATAATATTAGTTAGATTCGCAGGTTAACGACGTGATATTTTAAGAAACTTAGGTACCTACCTAATAAATTTTCATAAATGGCTTTCCATTAGAACGAAATTCTCCCTTTTTCCTTGAATAAACTTGTATAAACTAGAATAATTTGAGAAATAAGTTCGTCACGTGTTACTCTGGGAAAACGATTATTCTTAAATTATTTCTGAGTAGTCGTATGTTCGGCGAACCACCTAAAGTCATAATTCGTACAGGAAATAAAATGTTGAACATACTCACCGACGATCGACATCTAGTTTAGACTAGGAGTGTTTTAGACTAAATCAGCTTTAGACGAGGTGCGTCTTAGGATAGATGTCTTATTAGACCAGTTGAGTTTCAGATTAGATACGTATTAGACCAGATGTGTTTTAGGCGAAATGAGTCATAGACCAGTTGCGAATTGTCTGCTAGGCTAGATACTAATTAGACCGGTAGCGATGTAGACTGGTAGCTACTTAGACCAGTTACAGTTTAGACGAGATGCGTTTTAGACTAACAGCGTTTTAGACCGGTTACCGCTAGTACCAGTTGCGTTTTAGACGAAATGATACTAACCCGAAATACTGTCATGTACATTTTTCTTTAAATAATTGATTAAAGGAAACACATTATTAACACGCGACGCGACCCGATGCAACGCGACGCGTGTTGAGTCGAATCAAATTGTATTATTTTCTACGACCAGAACCACACTATGAACATCCGACGCGACTCCATGCGCATACCTACATTCGTTGCATCGGGTCGCGTCGCGTGTTAATAATGTGTTTCCACCTTAATACGGGGTGCGAGTCGGGTTACCTCCGCGTGTGGTCAAGAGATGCGGTTCGTTTTTGAATCCGTCCGGGAGAGCAGCACTGAGCATCGGCTAATGATTTCCTGGCAGTTTCTGATGGATACCATTGGCCTTTGGCTAAGAGCCCGACAGGGGCGAGGGGGTCTTTTGACCGTATTACCGTACAACATTTTGTCACAAGATTTTTGAAGTGTAATCTTCTTTAGCGGCGTTGGGCACATTGGTGAAGTTGTAGTCGCTATAACGACTTGATACGCCACAAATAAGAAGAAGAATATTAACATGTTTAGAAGGCGTTTCCATCATCCTCCATTTGCTTTATATACAGTCCATTACCAGTAGCTATCAAAGGCTTTAAAGATCCGTCCGGACCGCCACCATCGTCGCTAACCCTCTGCCAAGCAGCAGTGCTCGCGCTTCCGTATCTTACCGCTCTAGGCTGGAAACGTATCAGTTATGCCCCGTTATTGCGGATATCTACGGCCCGTGATTAAAACTTACTTCAGGCCTATTTCACCAACTTGTCATACCTATGTCGGCCACATGCATTGCCACAAGTGACAATTCGATTTTGCAACGCGTAGTCAATATGAAGCCAAGTGGCGTAGATTCTGGTCAAGTTTGCAATGTAAATAGAATTGTCACTTGTCGCCGACAATTGTCATGTGAGTGAAACAGCCGCCTGGTAACCGGCTTGCTCGTTTGTATTCCTTTCCTATAGAAATAAAGTTATTATTTGTGAACGAGTGATTTCGCAATTTTTCCTACAGGTTTGTAAGGCTTCTGGTTTTTGCTTTTAATAATTCTGTCTTATTTATGTACTTATTCGAATATTTTAGTGGGGTTATTAAATTAAATTGAACGCTCCTATGTTTTCATCGTAATTTTTGATCCAAAATTCAATCACCCTTTGATGCAGAGTAGGTACTACCTACAATTTCGACATCGGCCAATCTATCTATCTTCTTCTATACTTAGGTACATTATAAAATGCTTTGTCCTGAATGACTGACTGACTGACGGATTAACGCACAGCCTAAACCGCTGATTGTAGAGACCTGAAACTTGGAGGGTGTGTTTTTTACATAACGTAGGGCATCCTATAAGAGAGGATTTTACGAAATTCTAAAACTAAGGGGGTGAAAATGGGGGGCTAAGTTTGTATGGGACAAACGTGATTCCTTGGTGCGAAACTTAAAATTTTGCATAAACATTATTTACTTAACAAAATTGATGGAACACGGTCTCATATATTCTTGGAATTGATCCCCTGACGGGCTTTAAGTGAGAGTTTTTAATGATTCACGGTTAAGTTCATTCGAAATACCTACCTATGTGATTTTATTGTTATTTAAGGTAAAGAAAAATTAACTTACTTGCGTGTTATCACACACAACACTTAAGCTAGCTAAGTTCAAATTATTGTAAATCAATTTGTAAAATTAAAATTAATTTATTGTTTTTGCTATTGTCATAATAATTGTAATTGCATTTTATTTTAGAGGAGCGGGATCTCCTGTCACAGGTATATTCGTATACCGGGAGCGGATCAGAATTTATAAAGTTTAAAATGTATAATGGGTTAAAATGTATAATAGTTCAAAATATATAATGCAATTTTCTGTGAAACTATTAGGTATATGATTTTTTTTTATAGCGTGATCTATAGATTGGTTTAGGTTAGGTTAGGTTTAGTTTATAACAATTTTGTTAATTTTAAATTTTCGGAGAAAATCGCATTATATATATTTTGAACCATTATGTATTTTAACCCATTATACATTTTAAACTTTATGTATTTTAATACGTACCCTCGTATATCTACTAGGAGGTCTCTAACCTTCTTATATGTTTTATGGATAAAGCAATAAAATACATTTTTTATTTTCTTTTTCAAAGCATCGCCGGAAATGAGAGGTTTAAGTTTCCTCAGCGCGATGACTGCCGCTCAATCTATCACAGAGCACCTTAAAGCAACGCGGGCTTGCAGAGCACCCGGCACTTCCAGTTTAGCCTTTAGGTGATCGTCCAACGTAACCAAAACCGACACTCCATTGTCACCGGCATTGTGCTCATGATACAAGGTGGCAACGTGACGCTACGACCCTCAAACCATAACACACGAAATTAACCCGTTCGTCTTGAATTCGTCAGTATGTTTAGTATAAGTTTTCGATAGCCAAATACGTGTCGATCACGTATGCGTTTGTCGAATACTATACTTCATTTAATTTAGGATGAGAAACCACAATAATGTTATATTGCGGCTCGTGAACTGTAATCTCTTTACGATTTGTACTGCAGTAACAATTGACGCCACGCAAATAAAGTGGCATTAAAACAATTTTATTTTGCGGCTGCCAAACTATTGCACTGTACTGTTTGCTAGGTAAGAAATAGTTGACCAGCCGCAATATAATGTTATTGTGGTTTCTCATTCTAAATTAAATGAAGTATAGCGGCGCTGTTAATTAAGGTCCGACCACACCGCCGCGTATACGCAGTGACGTGTCGTATGCGTCAAGTTTTCTCACCGTTTCTTCATACATTTTGTTGCGATTCCGTAACGTCACCATTTTTTTAAGCGGCGGTGTGGTCGCACCGTGAGACGTTGACACAAACGCGTCGGTAAGTGTTTAGTGTCAAAAATTTACGCTAGAGGCTCACCGCATGCCTCACTTTATTGAAAGAAGGTAGTTAGTACGACCGCTCGGTGACAATAACAGTGGTAAGTATCATCTGGAAATAGCACAGACAGTCCCGCCGCGATCAATGTCGAAAGATCGTTAGTACATAGTGCTAAAAAAGAGAGTATTGCCCAGTGGTGACCCCTGTGGGATCCCTACACTCACGGAACCCAACGTCTGAATCATACCTTTTCCCATTTGTTGACAGTCTGACAATCTGTTTACGGCGCTATTTCGAATAGTATTTCGATTTCGACGAATACCATAGTACGGCAGCTTGTTTAAAAGTAATTTAATGAATAGTAAATATAATTGGGGTAATTAATAGTAAATTTAATTGGGGTAGGTACTTCCAGTTGTCCTAGAAATGTTAAATTTGGTAGGTAAATGTATAAGCGCGTTCATGGAACAAGGAAGTTGTGTATGTAAAGCTATGTAAAGGTAAACATTAAAGGTTTTATCTATTGGGCAACGGACGGCTCGAGTTGTATCATATCTGTTTTTATTTAATGTAGAGTTTATTGACATACTTAAAAATATAGTATATATCATGCAACAGTTAGAAATAATAATTATATACAATTTGAATAAAATCTTTTTTGCAATCATATTGTTTTAAATTGACAATAGATGTCGCTGTAATGGAAATAAACAAGGTTTCCTCCAATGCTGTTACAAATTCAATAAGAAACTTTTTTCTTCTGTTTACTCTTAGTTATTGTTGTCTTTGTTCCAGCAACTTTAACTGGAGTCTATACGTCTTCAGAAGTCCAGACCTTGTTTTGTTACTGGGATCACGTTTTTTTCAATTTTGTGAAGGTTGCTCTTGTGTGAGCATAGCACAGCTAAATTCAAACCAAAATTAAAAAAATATTTTTCTGTGTCTGCTATCGCTGGATACCTACCTATAATAATTAACTTGCCGAATTTGTACGGAAGTGTCTTCACGCTTATAGTTAGCTCTGAACCGATGACTGAAAGTTTAGGAAATTTACACTATAGAATGGGGATGAAAGTTTGTATGAAAATTTATAGTTTGAAGGACATGTTATTTAAAAACCAATAGGGAAATGGGTAAAGATCACTTAGGGCCACTTGCACGGACCGGGTTAGCGACTTAAACCCCGTGTTAGATGCTAACGCGGGGCTAAGTAGCGTCAAAATGTAAGGAACTGTCAAACCTAACCCCGAGTTAGCGATTTAAGTAAGTATGTATGTTTGTTCCTTCTTCACGCTAAAACGAGTGGACGGATTTGGATAAAATTTGGAACGAAGATAGCTGGTCCCTAGATTAAAACATAGGCTACTTTTTATCCCGGAAAATTGTAAAGTTCCCGCGGGATAGCGATGAACATGTCAATTGCTGAGTCTACGCGAAGTCGCGGGCAGAAGCTAGTTTTTTTTTTTTTTATGTGAATAGGAAGGCAAACGAGCAAGTGGGTCACCTGATGGTAAGCGATCACCACTGCCCATAGACACCCACAAGGAGGGATTGCAGATGCGTTGCCAACCTAGAGGACTTGGATGAAATGCCTCTTGTGCCCGTAATTTCCCCGGCTGTCTTACTCTCCACACCGTAACACAACAGTGCAAGCACTGCTGCTTAGCGGCAGGATTAGCGAGTAAGATGGTGGTAGCGATCCGGACGGACCTTGCACAAGGCCCTACCACCCGCAAAAGTGTGTCAAATAGTGGTCAAATATCTGCGTCTCGGTGTCAACAACTACCTCGGTGTCAACAATTACCTTTGCCTTGCAATTTCAAAGTGATACTAAACTATAATATAATATAGTCAACGCCAGCCCTGCCGCGGCACCCGAACAGTGCGGACGTGTTACTTAGGTGATATTAACAGTCTAATAGTTAGTGATCGTGACGGCGTAGTGGCTGCAACGCACTTAAGTTACCAAGTACCGTAACTTTAGTGTTATTTTATTTGTAAGGTAAATAAGCTTAGCTAATACTTGAGAACAATGTGGGCTGCGGAAGATACTAGTTAAATATTTTCGAATATTTTCGATTACTCTCGGTTTTTATTGAAGTGAGAACTTTTTTAGCGTCGTTGGGCACTTTTTGGGATGGGTAAAAAATGACAGACGTAAGACGGAGGGAGAGTTTAAGTACCAGGATATCAGGATCCGCTAAGAGCTTATTTTTGAAATACGAATGTAGCCTATCGCGTTCGATTTTTGAAGTGTACGTTGATTTTCGCTTTAAACTTACCTATGTGCGTTAGGCCTAGTGGTGTAAGGTGTGTTCTCTCAGGTGACCGCAGTTCAAATCTCGTGTTTTTTTTTCTTTTTGCGCGAGTGTGCGTGTGTGTAGTTATCACTTCCGTAGTGTTACTTTGTTACAGTATCTTTAAAGTACCTACCGTAGCACGAAAATAACAATTGTTAATATACAAAGTAAACATAATGCTAAAATTACTATAGTATTTAATTATTTCATACACTTGATTTTACTTTTAGAGCGATGCGATAGATTTTCTAAAAATAAACATCCACTTTCTAAGGGTGCGACCAATTGTCATTATTCTAATGATTTGTCGTATTGACACAAACAAAATGAATACGGTACTTAGTAGATGTCAAAAAGTCAAAAGTCAAAAGTTTATTTTGCAAATAGGCCGCCGAGGGCTCTTTTACATGTCTTTTTTTGAATCTACCAGCGCATTCGGAAAGACCATCATTGCCAAGAAGAATGCGCCGCAAGAAACTTGGCAGAAAGTCATTTTTTCAAAATAAAATAGATTTACAATAGTACTTAAATTCTACTTAACTTACCTAATACAATTAATACATTTTGTAAAAGGGATGTAAAAGGTCCCTAAGTTAAGTCCGTACCTTAAATTACATTGGTCTATAGTAGAGATGTATAAAGTCTCTACTGGTCAAAGCGAAACAAAATATGCGATAATAATAAGAAAGAGAAAGCAAAAGCAAAAAGTGAATAAAAATAATCTAAGTTCAGTGGAGGTGTAAAAAGCCTCCACCGTCAAATAAGTTAATTGGAGATATCTCCAATGTCGATGAGAAAAAGAGCAAAAAAAAAAAATATTATATATAATAAAAAATTATGAAATATGCATTTCATGTCAAGTAAGTAACTGATAAGCTTTTGGATTCCGAAGGCAAGCTTACGTCTGCCGCCCCCAATGTTGGCTCACACGCGCTCATGTCATGCTCTGAAAGCAGAGCGGTACCGAGGGCATGTATCACTTCCGTCCCCACAGGCTCGCTATGGGGACGTTTTAGGAACTTCGACGCTGCTAGCCTGTAACTAGACAGTAAATGAAAAAATAAAACAACAAAAGAAAACGGAAATCCATAAGCTTAACAATATACCTACCTAATACCTAACTTAGCACACATACACATACGACATAGCAATATTTATGTCCTTGTAAATAATTAATAATAATAGAAATAAAAATATTACTAAAGTAAAAAGAAAATAAAATGAAAATAAAATGAAAACAAAAGAAAATAATAGAAAATAAAATAATGACAAACGATGAAAAACGACAAGCAGTGCTAGCCAAGTTAATAAAACCTATAATATCTATTTCATTCTGTGTGAAGTTTGTGCTTTTTAATGGATTGGTATTCCTACTCCTTTCAATCTTACAACTTCGCCTTTTTAACAACTTTTTTTAATCTAAAACTTTAATGAGGCTTGCGTGCACCAATGGTGACTAAGTCAGCCTCATGGGAAACCACAGGTATCTATTTCACACTCTGCCTTGCACAGAGTCCGAGGCTCTGGAGCCAAAGGCGTGTCTTACAAATTCATACAATATCACTGCGTCGTCTGACAAAGAGCAACTCTTAACAACTCTTAGATCGTAATACCGAATTTTACAATACAATACAATAACTCTTTATTGAACACCACATATAACAATCAAAACAGAAAAAGGTATACAGAAGTAATAAGGTAACAACAGTAATAAGGTAGTAATAAGGTAATTTTACTTCGGGTAAATCGGTCGATTTCTTACTAGGCCTACTGTCTGCTCGGCGAGTGTTTAAAAATTTATCTAGCTAATTAATTGTTGCAGTCTTACCTACCCGCTAGGCTTTAAAGTAAGCTAAACCATCCAGACTAACGTACCTACCACGATCGTAGATTGCGTTATGGTAATGATTTGCCCATTGATGTCTTCAAATACGTTCCGTGCGTTAACCATCTAACCTGACTAAGAGCTCGGCGGATGATCCCTGCGATAAGGCCCATTTAGGCACAATGCTAGCATTGTATGCCATACACTTAGTTACATTGCGAAGTTTGACAGATCGGCTGAATTCGGCTTACCCCGGCAACCCGTAATGTAATGAAACTGGACCACTTTGACCAGCAACCCTTAATGTAATGAAACTTGCACCAGCAATCCGTAATGTAATGAAACCTACTTAACTTGGGGACCTTATACATCCCTTGTATAAATGTGTTATAACATAATGTTTTAGACTACCGCGATTTTCACTCATATTCAAAGTACGCCACTGCATCGTGTCTGAAACGTCGAGGTAATTGAAAACAATTTTTACGCGGTTAAGTTCTGACAGTAATACTTAAAATAAATATCACAAGTTAAGTAGAGTTTAAGTAATTGTTGTAAATTAATTTTATAAGAGTTTTAAATGATTCACGGTTAAGTTCATTCGAAATATTATAAAGGGGATGTGAACCGCGATTACCTTTATTGAGCATGAGCACCCGTCTTACCCGTACCGTGGTCTACCCGTGATCATGATGCTTGCAACTGCGTCGAAATATCGGGTGCTCAATAAAAGTAATCCCGTTTATAAGATTTCGAATTAATTTTATTACGAAAAAATGACTTACTGCCGAGTTTCTTGCGGCGTTTTCTTGGCAATTCCGTATGCGCTGGTAGTTTAAAAAATAGACATGTAAAGAGCCCTTGGCGGCCTATTTGCAAAATAAACTTTTTGAATTTAGTAATTCTGAATTTTTTGCGTGTGTCTAAATGGGCCTCTAGTCAACAACCAGCTAAGTCTCCGCCACCACAGGAAGTCTTCGTAATCTTGACTTGTACCCCATTTTATACTGTTCGTGATTTTTAACTATTAGCTTAACTCGGTTAGGATTTCGTTGCAAGCTGACAGCGAGCATAGAATAGATAATAACAGGGTAGAAGGGAATCTCTTTTGACCGCGTCCAAAACGCCGCCATTTATATACCTACTTCCCCCTTCACGTCGTTACGCCCCTCTGTCGTCCAGGCGTATTGCTAGGGTTGCTTACCGTTAAATATTATACTTACGTCTAAAGATAATATAAAAGAAAGAAAGAAAGAAAGGAAAAGGTTTATTTGGTGCAATATATAATATCGCTAAAATATAAGTTTTTATTTACTTTGAAATCATTATTTTATTCTAGTTTTACAAAATTTAAAAACTTAAGTGTGGCATCGTTTTTGCATTATTCATACACCCAAATACACCACAATAACTTGACACCATTGTAATTATTGTTTCCAAGATGAGTACCTACGGGACGGAACGCGCAAAAATGCCAAACGCGCGTGCGGCGACGCCGGCCGTGGCAGCGTGACTGAGCCGCTCGGCTCGTTTAACAAGTACTGTAAATCGTGACCTTGAGTCCGGCCGGAGCGGGAGATTCCGTTCTACTATGTTCTTACTTATTCTATGCAGCGAGTTCTTTCAGTATAAGCCTGGCGAAACTATAGACCGACCGCTTAAAGCTTTCCCGAGCGGTGAGGCGCGGGGTGGAACTACCGCCGGCCCGAGTGAGGTGCGGGGTGCGGGCAGGCGCACTACCCGCCCGCACCTCTCAGTCCCCTTTGTCGTCCCACCCCGCGCCCCTGTACCACGCGGGCGGACTTAATTAAAGCGCTGTCAACAGCAAATGACCTTGAGCAGCACCACTCTTCACACATACGGTTCGCGTGCCTGTGAGTGAAAGAGAAGAAACTATTCCGGCAGCTTGGCGCGCGTCTGAAATCTTGCAAATAAGACACAAATAAGAAGATATAAAAAAAAAGTATGGATTATTTGTGAAATATGACTCGTTAGCCGTGTAGGTATGAATATGTTGACTTCATGTTTTTAATTGCAGACCCATACGTCGAAAAAATAAAGACATAGAACCGTTTAATGATGATTTTAAGACCAATCTTTGCAATTATTTTCTATCGAGCCGATTTTGTTCAATTATGTATCGAGTCCGTCTAGCGCAGTAGTTCCCAAAGTGGTCCAGGTGGACCCCCAGGGGTCCACGGAAGACTCGACGGGGGTCTACGTTGGGCGTGACCAAAAATGGGGGTCCACAATCGCAAGCGGGGGTGCATGAAAATTTAATAAAATTTGTGAGAATTGATTGGTTCTTGTGCTGTGAGTCATTGTAGATTTTGTAGTGTGAGCTGTGCCTGGTTATGTGTAACCTATATAGACGTAAGCGCTTACTAAATAAATACAGTATTAACTCTGAACTCGGCATTATCAGTCACCTCTCAACGCCCATCCTCACATGGCGACCCTGCCAGTGCGGCCTTGGCGCTGCACTGGCGGCGCGCTGCGCCGACCAGTGATTAAAATTAAATAAAAAGACAATAAATATTTAAAAAAAAAAACAAGAACAAAGTGAAGTGGAAACTGTGGAAAGTGAAAAGTGAAATAGACACTATATAAAAATAATTTAGAACGATACTAATATTATAACATAGAATACTTTTAAAAATAAAATTATAATAATACATTAAATGAAAATAGAAATACAAGATTCAAAAACATAATACGATTATAACTATAATACGAAAAATAGAATACATAAATAAAAGAAGAAAAAAAAATGAAGACACATTATATTGAAAAGAAGACAAAGTTAAAAGAAAGCTGCCGGGAGAAGTTGGAGCCCTGAAGATAAGAGGAGGAAAACATCAAGATGCTGCAGGGTAGTAGATGGTGTCATAGATGAGAGAGGTGATGCAGTCGTGAGAGCTGCAGGGAGTTGATGGTGTCGTAGGAAAAGAGCGGAAAGAAAGTGGTAGCGCAAGAACATTATTTTTAAAATATCAAAGTTTTAATTGGTATCGGTATTGATCTATTTTACTTTTGCAAATTTATAATAGGTATTAAGATTAAATTACATTACTAAGTTTTTGTGTGCGATTTAAAAGCCTTTTTCATTCAGTGTTTTAGGTTTAATTTGATTTAAATTAATCATTTTTTTATTAAATAACAGTTATTAATTAATTATTAAAATGTTTTGTATTTTCAGTTATGTGTACTTAGGTAAGTGCCGCTTGTTGACGAGATTGTTTTTTTTTTAGTCCAAAATGTTGACGAATTGCGCATTTCTTTTAAAATTATTTAGCAAGGTAATGGTTTTTTTTTTACAATAATTAACTACAGATGAATTAAAAAGTGAAATACTTAATGCAATTTTAATAGATAATGAATATTTTGATTTTATAACTTAATTTTATGTCCACAATCTAAAAATAGATTGCA
Organism: Pandemis heparana; assembly: GCA_963854515.1. Taxonomy (NCBI): domain Eukaryota; kingdom Metazoa; phylum Arthropoda; class Insecta; order Lepidoptera; family Tortricidae; genus Pandemis; species Pandemis heparana. The sequence continues at coordinate 34,616,740 of OY978006.1, forward strand.
ATGTATTGTTTAGATTCACACGTTCATAAGTAGGATGATCTCATACAGGTCATCAGAAAAAGGATTGGTATGCCGCGTCTGTTATTACAGATCAAATTTCTTTAGGTAAGACACTACTGTGCACTGTTTGAACGACATTAATATTATTGAGTAATGAAATGGTTTAGAATTATATTGAATGATCGGAAGTAGATATTAATTATTATGGAATTTTTGTGATGATTTTTTTATAGAAAGTTTGGAGATGAGTAGGAAACGATAGTATGAAAGCTGGATTTTATGGATTGTTTTTTTAAAAGATTTGTTTTACTTTGCAGAAATTTTGATAAAACACAAATTGTCCCTTTTATTTAACTGCAGATGAATAATAAGGATGATTAGAAAATAATTTGTCATTGCCGTTGGACTGATCATCCAGCTGCCATTTCAAATTATTAGAAAAAATAGGTAAATTTGAAAATGTAGTCAGTCAAAATTTTAAGGATTTTGTATGTAAAGATTACAGTTAAGGTTAGTATTTCTGATGATTTGAATTTTAATGATTGCAGATGAAATGATTTGATTGAGAATTAAATGGAAATGTTAGTATTTTGGATTGGATTGTGAAGAGTGAAATATGCATAGAGTTGACAGGAAAAGTTTAAGTATGGCAAGGTATAGTTTATGAATGAGAATTTATGTAATGGGTTGTGTGAGAATAATAGTAGGAAAATATCAGTCGTTATCAACAGTAAAGCACGAGATGCGCTGTTGAGCGAGCTGGTAGCAAGGTGCACCCAGGATACAGGGCAGGTAGGAAATCCTTGAACTTCGACCATGAGGCGGTCGAGCTATCACTCGTGGGGACTCTTGGACACAAGGAATGCAAATTAAGTATGGAAGTGTTAAATGAACTGCCTGTGTATTATATATGTATAAATGGTTTAATGTATGTGCGCGCACGAAAGTAAATAAAAAATACCTGTATCCTGATTAAATAAATAAATATGTGAAATAAGGTCGGCCGACCATATAAATAATATGTGTAGTGTGCACCATGCCAAAAAGTGAAGCCAAAGTTGCTCACTAAGGAGAAGTATTATTGAAGAAAGATAAAGAAATTATAAAAGTTGAAGTGTATAAAAGAATAGATTGAAAGAAAGGCCACTAGATACTGAGAAGATATATTAAATGAAAGACTCTGAAGTTAAGAAGATAGGAAATACAGTAACGTATTAAGCAAATTTCTAAATAAATATTGTTTCAATAACTAAAACATATATACATTTTTTAAGAGTGACACATGTATACAAACTAAATAACGAAACCAACAACTGCGTCTTGTAATATTTTTGTTTTGTATCTCGTCAGCAAAGCGTGCTATTATTAAGTTAATTGTAATTACTATGTTATGATTAAAAATATTAACGTAGCATTATGGTGAAGTATTAAGTTTTGCTTTGACTAAAAGGTAGAAATTTCTATAATTAATTTGCCACCGGAAACAAAATTGGATATTGTCGTGTAAAAAAAAAAAAATTGTTTGTTTTTCAGTCAGTCTTAAATTTCTTTTCTTAACATTCATCATAAAATAATATTCTTAAGTAGTTAAGTATAGATGATCTAGTACTTTAGTAAAAAAAAATCTATTTGTATTTTTTTTCTTTTCAAGGGGGGAGGTGTAGTGTGAGCTGTGCCTGGTTATGTGTAACCTATATAGACGTAAGCGCTTACTAAATAAATACAGTATTAACTCTGAACTCGGCATTATCAGTCACCTCTCAACGCCCATCCTCACAATTTCAAGAAAGTAAAGTAGGATGGAGTCACTCGCAGCTCAAAAATATAATTTAATTGAAAATTTGTTTAGTCGACTTTATTTTCAAATGATTAACCCTATTCAAGCAATCAATTCTAACCAATTTTTTCGAAAACTTTTAATTTATCGTTGAAACTCAGCAACAACGCAAGTTTCCATAGATTATAGAGCTAATCTTAATTTTTTTTCGAGATTTAGTTTAGAAATTAGTGGTAATGTAGCTGCAGGGGGTCCACCGGATCCAGCAAAATTTTGAAAGTGGTCTATGGAACAAAAGAGTTTGGGAACCTCTGGTCTAGCGTGTTTGAAATATAATGAAAATTAACATTATATTTTTTTTGTATTTTGTTTGTGTGTAGTTTTTCTTAAAAAAGTGCTTAAATAACATCAATTTCAACAAAATTAGGTGTTGTCAGCCTCTTAAGCGGTCGGTCTGTAACGTGATCACGCACGACATACCCCTCTGTTGCCCGTTGTCCTACTATAGTTTGTTCTACTGTTTATCGACGTTCCTTTTTCAGGGAATTTTGCCCTTCGAGCAACTGAAGATACCTACCTATTTTTTTATTTAAATATCATTGAATGATTCAAAATAATGCCAGCATTTTTTCCGAGTATACAAATTAGTGGTACCACACACCACAGTGGTAATACACTGATAGACAGACATCTTTTTATAGTTTTCTTGATAGATTTTTGATAGAGATCTTTTTAGCTATCACCTACTGTCAGCTACGGCGAATTTCCTACTCATATTTACTATTATTTTGTTTACTTCCGATATGCACTTTTTTAATTCTAAAATCGCCCTTGTAATCAGTGCAGCAGTGTATGTGTTTTTTGTGTTTAGTTTTATAGTTTTATCTGGGTCCCACTGAAAAACAGCGTTGCGGCTTGCCGCAACATTATGCTGAGTGGGATCCATTTTACACCATATCGGTACTATTCCTTAGTATATTGTATTTCTCCTTGTTTTATATCTCAGTGTATCGAATGTGTGTAAATAAATGTTTCTCTCTCTCTCTCTCTCTCTCTCTCTCTCTCTCTCTCTCTCTAATCACTAATTTTTCGGCTATTTGCTTTGGCTTTAGCGTCCTTTTTGTAAATGTTTACGCCGTTTCGTGCAACCATTTTGTGCGTGTTTCGCGTTTTAACCTAGGGCTTAACCTAGCGCTTTTCATAATTCGTTAAATATTTTATTGAATCAGGCGTTACATTTCGGACGTCCATTTTAATAAACATAAAATATTTACCTTGCAAGCTATAAGCCGTATTAAGCTTGCTAGGTTGCAATGTAAATATTTTATGTTCATTAATTCGTTGAATAAATTTGTTCCTCCATGCTGGTGGGAGTAAATAAAAAAATAAAAACATAGAATGTACCGGTTGCTTCTCTTCCCGCGCACGTAAAAGTCCATCGAGGGCACGGGCAGTCTTAGGAATCATGTTATAGGCGATGCTAGCAACCCATCACTATTTTGATTCCCCTTTCCACAAAATTTATACGCCCACAATCATGCTAATCGTGGCCTTTATGTATTGTTACCTTAGGCTCTGTCTGTCTACCCCGTAAGGGATAAAGACGTGATTTGTGTATGTTTGAGACTGCACATGCATGCAGCATATCTATTTCTTAATAATATTAGATACACAGAATCATTCCTAGTAATATTATAAATACGAAAGTTTGTGACGATGTGAATGATGATGTGAGTGAGTGTATATGTTTATTCCTTCTTCACGCTAAAACGACTGGACGGATTTGGATAAAATTTGGAACGAAGATAGTTGGTACCCTAGATTAAAACATAGGCTACTTTTTATCCCGGAAAATTGCATAATTCCCGCGGTATAGCGATAAACATGTTAAAGCATTGCTAATTCTACGCGGACGAAGTCGCGGGCAGAAGCTAGTTAAAAATATAACAATTATCATATCATCAGTGTTCAAGATTAGCATATTCAAACAAACATCATCTTCTTAGCGTTTTTCCCGGCATTTGCCACGGCTCAGTGAGCCTGGGGTCCGCTTTGACCACCTAATCCCAAGATTTGGCGTAGGCACTAGTTTTACAAAAGCAATTGCCATCTGACCTTCCAACCCAGAAGGCTAACTAAGCCTTATTGGGATTGGTCTGGTTTCCTCACGATGTTTTCCTTCACCGAAAAGCTCATGGTAAATTTCAAATGTAATGTAATTTCGCACATAAATTCCGAAAAACTCAGAGGGGTGGATTTTTGACGTTGTAATTTGTGTGCCATACAGCCATACTATAAGTACACGACCCTCTGCTTGAGAGGCCGCAGGCACACGGCGGCCACGACGTACAAAATCCGCGTTCTGAAATGAACACAGGCACGACGTCGTCTGTACACGCGTCAATGTGTGCGTAAGATACACAGGGCTGTCTATCGCAAAAACCTAGTACTATAAGTACTACCAATGACATAAATATACTAAAGATATGGCTTAGATGTGTGCAAATAAATGTATTTAATCGTTATCTATTTATTTAAACTTACTTAAAATGTGTCTGTCTGTGTATTTAAGCATTATTATTGTCAATTACAATAGATGTACGACAACCAACTTAAGCGAATGATTCTGTAGTTATTTCATGTATTAATCGCGATAATTTGAGAAAGCATTAATTTTCTAATGTTTTATAAAATGAAGTAGGTAGGATAGGTTCCCGAACTTGTGACGCGCGGCCGACATACATCGCGTTGCGAGCCCTACTAGTTGCCAGCAGCTTTCCGGCAGACTGCGCTTGAGGGGTGGGGTAACTCGAATAGGTGCGGGGCGGAGCGTGGCCATTCTGTACGTTAGTACTATTATATATTCTGTGCCGCAGGTCAAACCACTAGGTTACCTACCACGGCTTTACCACATACAAACATACTACTACATTAAAAAAGTAAAATTAATGTGTTTTATGTACAATAACGAGTTATACATACATACATTAGGGCCTCAAATTATCATTTAGACTTTCCCGGATAGAATAACATAGGTACATTTTCTTTTGCTACGTTTTCTAAAAATTAAACCTAACTAAGATGGATTACCTACTTAATGCCCCCGAAGCCCCCTGCATAAAAAATTTCATGAAAATCGTTTGGAGATTTTCCGAGATTCAGATTGTACAAGAATTGCTCGTTTAAAGGTATTATAGATGGCAGTTTAATGATCTTTATTCCCACTAAGAATATACATTCACTTATAATGAGAATTTAACTACTAAAATCGTGCTAAAAACATGCTGCGCGCAATAACAAAAACAAACAGGTATCTGGGGGCACGGCAGTGCCTCCGCCAAATCGAGTAGTCTACATCACTTGTTTGACACATCTCGCCGGTACGTAATATTTTCATAGAGTGGGTAGAATTATTGTACTGAGCATCACAAGATTCTTAGTAAGATAAATTGGAAGATATTTGTTTGATTATTATTATTGCGTACCTAACTTGCTTATCAGTTATATGCCTTGACTATTTTTTTAAAACTGTATATGTATAATATGGCCTTGACTTTTTATGTGCTTTGGTAATTTATTATATAGTCGAGCACGAGCACCCTCATTAATTATAACACGCGTCGTTTTCCGTACTTTGTTCTCGATGAACGCTGTTTTATATCGTTCGCATTTCTAAGATGTATATTTTGTTTTGTAATTTTCCAAGTAAAATCCATTTTGTGTATGAATATTTTTGTTCAATACTTTCCGAACCAAAACAAGTGTTATATTCATATGTTTGCGTATTATTTAGTAGCTTCATTTCCTTATTATTCTTTCTGTTGATGATAAAAAGTCACACTGAAGCAATAGCTACCTACTTTTATTAATCTATTTTTAGTCACTTATGGTTTAAAGCTTTTTGCGGCCTAGCTCCAAACTTAAGTTCAATTACGTATGAAAGGCATTTTACAACTGCGTTATGGCATATCGAACCTGTGGCTGACACATCCCTCCAAGCCTCGCAGTGCGATGCGACCGTCAACCGTCCGTTTTTGTCAATGTGTGGCTTTTTTACTGTCCAAAACCGTACAATAATTTTACTTTACTCGCGCTCTACTTTTGATAAGAGTGACGGTAACTACCAACTCGGCAACATTGCACTAATATTAAGCAAATCTTAACGCTTACGCCGGCACTCTTAAAACTAACTTGAAAGATTTGTCTCTAAGCCAGCTGTAATATTTACACTATTAAAAGAGTCATAACTCATGTGACTACAATTGATTGAATTTAAATGTTTTAATTTCTTATTATTGAAATGTAATAATGTTATGTAGGTGCTCTGTAGGTGTCCCGAATAAAAACGAATAATTAAAAAAATAAATAAACTTGAACCTCAGCAAGGAGAGCTAGGCTACTGAAACTTAGTTATTGGCCCCTAACAGGATTTCACTTTAGATTTTTATCTAAGCTGAAGGCTCTTTATCTACTCTTTTTAATATTTGTTTGTTTATTTTAAGAGGATTGTATTTAGTAATTTTAGTAAAACTAATATCACCTCCTGAAATATTCCGGAACAAATTCAAGAGATATTCCCTTCCCTTCCCTGTAGATACTTCTACTATCCACCTCCATTCTGGGGCCTTACCATGACGTCTTTGCGATTCAATACCGACACAGTTCAGGTTTCAGCTGTCATTTTTAGCATGGATCCGACAGCGAGCGAACCTAAACTGAATCTCAATTGAATAGCATTAAGACGTCAATAAGGCGACGATAGCGACGCCTTTTAATCCATTGATTGTTTTTATAGTTGAAAATGTCACGGATCTCGAACTACCTGGCCAGCTTCCGGGCTGGTATCAACATGCTACGAGCTGTCCCTGAACCAGATGAAAGCATTAACGCTGCTGATAAACCAAGCGAGGATCATCATAAGGATGACGACGGAAGCGTAGCGCCGGCAAACCGACCTAGAGGCCGTAACGAAGGCACCATGGACCAGAAGCCATCTAAAATAAGACAGAATAAGAGAAGCGACTCTGCTACCTTCGGAGTTGATGTACGTGGAAGGAAGAAAAGCAAGAGGGAGGAACCGAAGAAATCTGAGACTGTGGCCTCGGGGAGTGGTGAGGCAGTGGCCAGTGGCTCCGCTGGGCCGAGTGCGCCGAGGAAACGCAAAGGTACAACAAGTCAGAAGTCAAATCGCCATGGAACGAGAGAAGATAGGAAAGCTAGGAGGATCAAGAGGAAGAAGTACGAAGACTTGAATAAGCAGTTTAGCGAGCTCGCGGTTTTTGATTCGGGGGATAATGGGAGTACGCAGACGCGTTCAATCGTGGGCAGTCGCAGTATGGATGCTGGGATTGCTGTGACGCGTTCCAATGCGAGGGGATGTCGTCAGCTGTTATTGTATTCGTACCTACGGGATACCGACCTCAGCGGGATGGGGTGAGTTTCATTTTTATCAAACGAAATTTATCCTGCTTTTGATTCTTCATACGCCCACAATTGACAACATTTCATATTTCTGAGCCTATAATTTTAATGGTTCTCTGTTATTTTGTTTGAAAAGATAAACATGCTGACAGTTTAATTTTTTCGCTAGGGCTTGTATTTAATTTATAATTAATTTATTAATTTGTGCTTATTCTAAAAGGGCGTAACTCCGATACTATCACAGAATACACACTTATCCCTTTGTCTTTTCTCTATAGAAAAAAAAACCCGACGTTAATTTCAAATTGTCAATGACAGGCCCTATTCTCCAATATTCGATTTTCGAGGTTCGCTTCGTGCTGTTCCGCTCATACTAATAGTCATTATCTTGAGAGTGAGAGAGTAGGTATGCAACGAACTTCGAAAATAGAATTTCAGAGTTGCCCCCCTTGTACTTTGAAGTTGTCAAAAATACAAAGTTATGATCGCTTATTTTTTCTCGTGAAAAAAAGCAAAGGCGTTTCACCTATCATGTGGTAGTTTTGGTAAAATTAGGACATATTTTTAATTATTTTTTATTTTTCATAATAAGCGATATTAAAATTATATAAACATATTGCAGTGATCAGGAGGCAAAATGCTTTCGAACCATATATACATTTTCAGGTGTTATAAAAATGAAATGTTGTCAATTATGCTAAACGTGTCCTTTAGGTCTTGGTTACCTTAGGCTCTGACTACCCCGAGATATAGACGTGATTTGTGTTTACCGTCCTACTTGCGCTTAAGGAAGAGGGCTTTGCATTACTTATTAAACTTCTAAACGACACTGAAAATTAGAACACAAAAAAAAACCGGCCAAGTGCGAGTCGGACTCGCGCACCGAGGGTTCCGTACCATTATCTATAAATACCTATTAACCAGTGTAAGCAGAGCCCTGCTCCAAAGCATAGCTATACGCAGTGTGGGGTCACTTTATATTGGTCACCGATATATACAGACATACATACATATTTACGGTTTTCGCAATTATTCCTTAATCTGTGCTATAAGACCTATCTTCATACCAAATTTCAAGATTCTGCGTTCACGGGAAGTACCCTGTAGGTTTTGATTCCCTTGAGAGTTGCGGAAATTTGCGACATAAACGGCTGTATCTTTTGATTGCGTTGGCTTAGAAGTTTGATTTTTTCACAGCTCTAAGAGGCAGTGGACCTGAATATTTGATATAAATTTCAGCTTGATACCTCCACGCGTTCCTGAGAAAAAGGGTCTTGACAGACGGGCGGACGGACGGACGGACGGACAACAAAGTAATCCTATGGGCAGTTCTCCGAGACGAGCTGTTTTAGGTGACTTCAGTGGTCAATTTTTCTACTAACTTTTTTATTGTATCACCTCAAAATCTAAATACAGGCCAAAATTTTAAAAATATTAGTGCTAAAGGCCTTCTTGTAAACCTGTTACTTAGTGAGATATTTAAATCACCGAATTCAAACATACTCACCGATATCAAAATTCAATAAGACACTTTCAAAAGCGTAAACAAGCGACAACTTGACTGATACATACTTCTTTAATTTTGCGTTTTTGTGCGTGGAATAATTATTCGTGTAAAAATTAAGAATACCTACTCAACGTTTTTCTAATATAAATACTGATATCTGTGGGTGGCTTTATTGATTTCGGTGGCAGTTTTATTGATTTCAGTGGCAGTTTTTTTGATTTCAGTGGCAGTTTTAATGATTTCGGTGGCCCGGAAACCCACCGAACTCGCGAAGATCATTGCCACCGAATTCAAAATTAAACGATGTTTTTCAAATAACAGAAAATATAGGAATAGTACATAAAAGAGTCACTTAATAATGAAATCGTATACCCTTAGAGATGACTTACTTACTATCAAACTGACAATTAGACTAACACTGAAGAAAATAATTGCTTCACCGAATTCAACAAAACACGAAACCAAACCCACCGAACGACGAACATTACCTCGAAAAATCTGACGCTTGAGTTATGAGTCGAAGTCCGATCTCGCCAGCAAACACGGCACGACCGAGGCTACCTACACGCGCATTTCGGGATTCCTGGTATGTTTCTTTGTTAGGATGCCGGCGCGTTTCGTAAACTCCACTGAGTTCAGATTCAGACGTTACCCTCGGACACGGAGAAAAATTGTTTTTATTGACTGAATTTAAATGATATTTTTTATTTGTGTGTATAATATGAATTATAAACAAGTTTAGTATATGGGAACCCATTTAAGACCTGCCAATAAAATTCCTATCCTAAGATATAATTTTTTTTCTTCGCTCATCTGCGTAAGGGACACTACCACCGAAAGTCTATTTTCAAATGTAATATTTTTTTCTTTAGATGTATAAATAACTATGAAGTATTTTAATACTTTCCTAGGCGGAACTGAGCCTAAAGTATATGTCTGATTTTTTTTCAGTATTATCTAGCGACGAAATCTATTATTTTTTGCCCCGGACAAGTAAAAATGCCACTCCGGAGAACTGCCCCTATAGGGGGTTCCGTTTTTCCCTTTTGAGGTATACGTAACCCTAAAAAATAATTCGATTTAATACCTAAAATGCCTCACATAATTTTGGAAAATAGCTGATACTCTTCAAACTGCGGGTAGTAGGGCCTTGTGCAAGGTCCGTCCGGATAGCTACCACCATCTTACTCGCTAATCCTGCCGCTAAGCAGCAGTGCTTGCACTGCTGTGTTCCGGTGTGGAGAGTAAGACAGCCGGGGAAATTACGGGCACAAGAGGCATTTCATCTTAGCCCTCTAGGTTGGCAACGCATCTGCAATCCCTCAGGGGTTGCGGGTGTCTATGGGCAGTGGTGATCGCTTACCATCAGGTCCCACTTGCTCGTTTGCCTTCCTATTCGCATTAAAAAAAAAGAAAAAAAAAATTGAAAAAATTGCTGGACCGATTTTAACCAAACACGGCCAAGAAGCACCGCAAGGAAACTGGCTTTCGAATAAAACATTTTTTAACCCCCGACGCATAGAGGGGTGTCGTACGTGAGTTTGACGTCGATGTCTGTGTGTTTGTCTGTGGCATCGTAGCTCTCAAGCGGATGGACCGATTTGGATGTGTTTTTAGGGTTCCTTACCTCAAAAGGAAAAAACGGAACCCTTATAGGATCACTTTGTTGTCCGTCCGTCCGTCCGTCCGTCTGTCAAGACCCTTTTTCTCAGTAACTCGTGGAAATATCAAGCTGAAATTTATATCAAACTAGCAAACCTGGCGAACTCCGTTTCGCCACCAGATGGCTTCGTTTGTAGTACATGCTATGTATCAGAGATGGCGCTGTATGTGAAAAAAGATTTTCCCGCTTTTCGTTGAAATTTTCCTGAATTTTCTTTGCTATAAACCTCACGGAGCCCGAGAACTTTCCAACGAATGCAAAACCGTGGAAATCTGGAGTTATAGCGTCAGGAAGGAAAACCCAACTTATTTTTATATAGTAAGTTTTATTCAGGTCCACTGCCCCTTGGAGCTGTGAAAAAATCAAACTTCTAAGCCAACGCAATCAAAAGATACAGCCGTTTATGCCGCAAATTTCCGCAACTCTCAAGGGAATCAAAACCTACAGGGTACTTCCCGCGAACGCAGAATCTTTAAATTTGGTATGAAAGTAGGTCGTATAGCACAGATTAAGGAATAATTGCGAAAACCGTAAATATGTATGTATGTCTGTATATATTAGTGACCAATATAAAGTGACCCCACACTGCGTAAATTTTGCTTTGGAGCAGGGCTCTGCTTACCCTGGTTTATAGATATTTATAGATAATGATACGGAACCCTCGGTGCGCGAGTCCAACTTGCAATTGGCCGGTTTTTTTACGAAAGCCATTTTCCTTGCGGTGGTTCTAAGTCATGTTTGGTAAAAATTCGCCTAGCAGTTTGAAGATAACAGCTCTTTTCTAAAATGATTTGAGACATTTTTCGCATAATATTGTTTTTTTTTTTATATTTACGCATGATTTTGATTACTCACTTCAATTTAATGTTATATTGGTAAGGAGGGAAACGCGTCTTATAGATCTTCTGATAAAAAACTATAAATTAGTGAAAGATATTAAAACCTAAGGTCTTTTCATTCTTAACTGTCTTATTTGGTAAACAAAATCATCAAATAAACCTGGTTATGGCCGCCAAAAATTGTACGGTAACGGTCGTGAAGGTAACACACGTGAAATTTGTAAAGCCCAGAGTACATGACAGAGATTTCTATCATCATCATCATCATCATCAGCCCGAAGACGTCCAACTGCTGAACAAAGGCCTCCGAAATAAATGGAAAGGATGTTCAGTCATTGCAATAATAATGTTCACATCATTATCATCATCAGCCTATACAATGCTCGTTTTAATTTTAAATAACAATAGTATATAATAATATTAGGAGTACAATAATGTACACTCAGCTTAATAACAGATCACGAATGTTACGTAACGCATATAGTAACAAATGGCATCATTCGTGAATCAAAATGCTGTGGAAATACCATTAAACAATTTACATTCGGTGAGTTTTGAAGTTAGAAAGCACTGAATAACTCTATTCGTTAAAGGAATAGTCTACTCACATCTACAGTTTATAATTATGCATCAACTTGTGTTCTTACTATGGATATTTACTGCCCAAAACGTAAAATAATAATGGAACAAAAACGCTGGCCAGGTTGTTGTTTCATTCCGTCTTAAACGAAATGGCGGATTACTTCCGTAGTTGGACAACCTGTAGTGTGGGTGTTGCCGGACCCAATGAATGTATTTGCGGCCCTGGATTCTCGTAATTTTCACAGTAACATGATAACATACGTGAAGTAACGCACGGGAACGAAAAGTGAGACAAATTTATTGCGCTATTTTATTAAAATAATTCAATAGGAATATAGCAAATTTAGTGAAGAACGTTAGCCATTCCGAATTTATAGATTTGCGAATGAAATTGTATATATTTTCTGACTTCGATCTGTGCGATGTCGCAGTGGGACACATAATTTTTGTATGAACGCGAAAATGAACCCTTTGTATATTGTTGTATTAAAATTAACAGGAAACGTTAATCTACTTAAATTAAATTTATATATGTATAAAAAGAACTGCAGATCAGATAAACCTTTAAAATTTATTATAAAACAAAAATACATGAAAGTTATAATAATTTAAGTGAGTGGGACACTGACTTTTTCTCAAATGTACAATTTTTGGCGGCCATACCCACCTGAGGCATTATTTTGTACATAATTTTGCTGATAATTATCTCCAGTTCCTTTATTTACGACGAAATAGTTAAAAAATAACAAAAATGAGACGTTTTCAGGTTAGAATTTTGTTTACCAAACAGGACAGTTAGGAATGAAAAGACCTTATATGTAATAATGTTTACCGTTTTGCAGCTATCCTGACAGCTTCATTGCAAAATACAACAATATCGTTTTCAGGACAAATCTGGACCTCAACCCCGTGGATGGTACAATCAAGGTAATTCGAACTCTTTTCTGCTAGGTTATATATCGGGGATGTTATGGATATATAATTTCGGATCCGGATATGGATATTGATAAATATATTGTCGGTTTCGGTTACGGTTATGGATATTAAATTACTTCGGATTATCCGATAGTTACGGTTACGGATATGGATATCCACAACAACACTGGTCTAAAGTTGCCGGCCGGGCAAAAACAACAACTTGTCACGACGTGTCATATTTACTATAAAGTATAACCCGTACGAATTAGCTGTGCACCTCGCGCTGTGACGTCATTAGGTAGCGGGAGAGGTGTCGCATTCCAGCGGAGTGCACACTTAATTCGTACGAGTTGTTATTTAGTTAGACTCCGCCCTATCCGAAACTATCCAAACTTTTATTTCGGATTCGGGTACGGTTACGGATATTTTTTTATTTCGGATATCCGATAATTTCGGTTACGGATATGGATATCCATAACAACTTGTGGTTGGCGTTGAACCTGCGGTGCTGATGTGTGACGTAGGCGTAGAGAAGGTTAAAATTAAAATGTAAAATAAAACTACCTATAGTTTCTTAAAGCAACTTATATCTAATAGTGTCCGACCGAAGTTTCGGTTTCGGTTTCGGTTTCGGCCAATTTCGGCCAAAAAAATGATTTCGGCCGAAGTTTCGGTTTCGGCCAGAATCCGGCCGAAACCTTCGGCCGGGCCGAAATTACTTCGCGGCCTCTCGCTGCTCTCGCATCGGGAGCCCTCGGCTTAGTTCGGGCACGCTCGGCCGGGTAGGTATAGGTAATGCACAGACGGCCGGCCCAGCTGGGACCAGCGACAGTAGTATGCATGCAGTTTTTATTTTATTTTGTTTAACAAAAAAAGTAACTGTTCTCATATAAGTACTCCTTGCAATAACCTTTTCCTTACGATTTGTACAGTAATTTTGATTATTTTGTTTAACAAAAAAGTAACTGTTCTCATATAAGTATTCCTTGCAATAACCTTTTCCTTACGATTTGTACAGTAATTTTGATTATTTTGTTTGATATGGTATGTCATCAAAATTTTCGGTTTCGGTTTCGGTTTCGGCCGAAATAAGAAAAATACCTAATATTCGGTTTCGGTTTCGGTTTCGGCTAAATATCGTGTTTCGGTCGGACACTAATATCTAAGGAAGGCCCCAGACTGCCAGGCCTGGGCAGCAATTCAATTCCTTCTTTTTCATACTGAACTTAAGTTTTATTTTATAGAATTTCTTTATTCAATTAGGTACGTCTGCTCGCGGCACCTTAATAGGTGAACCTCCGATCTAGTTTATGATTTTTTTTTTTAATAAAATCAGTACTCAATAAGGAAGGCCCAAGCCTTCACAGTAAACATACTATCAGTGCGTTTTGTTAACGTCGGCATGGTCTAAACTGTCTCTGTTTGAATCCGTGTGGACAAAATACACCTATCTATAGTGACAATCATTTACTCGCTTAAATGAGTCTTCGCCCGCGTGGCACAGGGGCGCGGGGTGGACAACAGGGGACCGAGAGAGGTGCTCTTGGCGAGGACTCATTTAAGCTGTCGGTCTATTAGCTCAATCAAATTAGAATCCAATGTATGGGAAATTTGGCAAAATATATGGAGAACATTTATCTATGGGGATGGATACCTTATGGGGTGAAGTCAAAATTTATCAACTCTTTCCCTCCTCCGGGGTGCGCGTCCCCCCCTCACGCCCCCCAAAGTGTCCCGAAACGCGGTTTTTTGAACTTTTTGAGAAAACTGTTCAAGATACAGAAAAAGTGTTTAGGAATGAAATAATGTACAATAAATTTACTATAAATCTACCATACACATGAAAGCGATATCTCTTATGGTTTTGACGCAAGAAGACGCTGAAAATCATAATTTTTTGTTTTTTTACGATACATTTTATTAAAATTTCAGTTTTCTCAGAAAATACTCATTTTACATCTAAAAAATGTATGATTAAAATAAACAATGGAATATTCCCTTTAAAAAGAGGTATCACTTATTTATATATTAGTTAAATTGACCATTTTATGATAGGTTAAATATTTAATTTGTCATGAACAAAATTTTTTTTGAAGATTAAGTATGTTTAAATTTGTTTTATATAGTTTAGAGCTAATTATAAACCATGCTAGTATAATTTTGTTTATTTATTCTTAGTTATCCGCAAATAATTAGTGTGAATAAATTCATTCATTTCAAAAAAGGTAATATTTATGTACTACGGTGTTTATTTAATATAATCAACTATTTATTTAAGTATACACTTTTATTTAACTAACTTACATTGAAATAAACAATGTCAACACTCTTATTATCTGGGGGCACGGTAGTGCCCCGGCTAAGATAGCCAAGTGAAGCGCAAGAAGGGCACTAGTTACCTTTTCTCGAGCCGCTTTGTCGTTATTTTGTACCCTCATAATTTGGATTTGGATTGTACCAGGTAACTAAAATTCTCGGAATATGATGTGAATAGTGGACTTATTACAAGTGTAAAGTTTCAATTGCATAGCTCTTATATTTTAAATTTTATTGATATCTAATAAACTCTGATGTCGTCACTGACTCACTCACTGGTGATCAACAAATTTACGTCCTAGAAACTTTAAATTCGTTACTATACGAACTATTGTAATGATAATTACAATTATAACTACACAAACGAATAACTCACGTATAAAAGTCGAGTGATGCTCGACATTATACCAGACTAGTTCGTAGTCCTTATTCCTGGACCGCTCGCCCCGGCGGCAGCGAAACGATCACATATTATTTGTTGTCACATTATTGACTGAGTCTCACGGTAATTTCATGTTTAAAAAAAATAACTATTTTAATGAACAGGAAAGTAATGAACAGTGATTTTTTTCGTCTATATGACGGTAGCAAAACGGCCAAGCCACATTATTTTTACTAAGTTGTAGACTTCACAAACTCTAGTGTGTGGGGCTTGTAGAGTTAGAGCGTAAAAAGTTTGTAAGTTGTTGCTTTTGACAAGCGCCTTCAGAAAACACCACATTTGCACATGCTTAATTCCATCCCCTAATTCAGTTTAATTTACTCAAAATCCTGAAATATATAGTCTATTATTTATAACAACTCTCTTTATCAATTTTCAGACCACTGGCATCAAAATTTGCGAAGTTTCGTACAAATATCCATTCGCTAGTTTGACCGATTGAAGAGTTAAAGTTCCAAATTTTAGATTTTTGCTGTTGATTGTATACTAATCTAGCTTACAAAGCAAATTTGAGCTTTCTAGGACTTTAATATGATGATCACTAGTCACGATCACTAATTTTTTAGATACATATAAGAGCTATGCAATTGAAAGTTTACACTTGTAATAAGTCCACATCATATCCCGAGAATATTAGTTATCTGATAAAATCCAAAACCAAGTTATGAGGGTACAACATAACGACAAAGCGATTCGAGAAAAGGTAACTAGTGCCCTTCTTGCGCTTCACTTTGCTATCTTAGCTGGGGCACTGCCGTGCCCCCAGATAATAAGAATGTTAACATTGTTTATTTCAGTGTAAGCTACTTAAATAAAAGTGTATACTTAAATAAATAGTTGATTATTTAAAAAAAACATAAATATTGCCTTTTTTGAAATGAATGAATATACTTATTATTTTCGGATAACTGAAAAAAATAATAATCAAAACTAGCATTGTTTATAATTAACTCTAAACTATATAAAAAAAAATTAAACATACCTAATCTTCAAGTAAAAAAATTTGTTCATGATAAATTAAATATTTAAACTATCATAAAATGGTCAATTTAACTAATATATAAATCAATAATACCTCTTTTTAAAGGGAATATTCCATTGTTTATTTTAGTTCTACATTTTTTAAATGTAAAATGAGTATTTTCTGAGAAAACTGAAGTTTTAGTAAAATATATTGTAAAAAAACAAAAATTTATGATTTTCAGCGTCTTCTTGCGTCAAAACCATGAAAAATATCGCTTTTATGTGTATGGTAGATTTATAGTAAATTTATTGAACATTATTTCATTCCTACACACTTTTTCTGTATCACGAACAGTTTTCTCAAAAAGTTCAAAAAACCGCGTTTCGGGACACTTTGGGGGGCGTGAGGGGGGGACGCGCACCCCGGAGGAGGGGGGAGAGTTGATAAATTTTGACTTCACCCCATAAGGTATCCATCCCCATAGATAAATGTTCTCCATATATTTTGCCACGTTTTGAGCTATTTTTACTGAATTATATAAGGTATTTTCATTCTGAACTGTCCTATTTGGTAAAAAAAATTCTAACCTCAAAACGTCTCATTTTTGTTATTTTTTAACTATTTCATCGTAAAAGGAACTGGGGATAAAATATCAGCAAAATTATGTAAAATAATGCCTCAGGTTTGTGTACAACCGTATTGTTGGACTAAAGTTAATGTTCCGTTCACCACGACGATAATATCATATTATATCTGTTATTATAATTCGTTAACGTATGTATGTAACGTTTAAAAATCAAATAGTTGTAAGATCAATATTCATTCAGATATGTAGTTTGCCAATACGCCGCTAGATGTCGCTGTACGGTGCGGCGCGAATCCTAGATCGCGCTGTTAAGATTTTTCTTGGAATCATGACCTTCCATGTACAAATTTGAATTCAATGAACTATTATACCACTTGGGATTTGAAGCCTGTGTTTTATTCAGTTTGTTTGATAACATAATACACCTTATCCTTTTCAAAATATACCACGTTGAGGTTAGAATTTTGTTTACCAAATAGGACGTTAAGAATGAAAAGACCTTAGACTATTTGCTTTGCCAGGCCCTGAGCAGTGAGCGGGAGTTCATCCAGGCCTCCCGCGTCCGTGTGCTGCCAGTGTTCAACTCGATGAACAGCTGCGTGGCGCGCTGCTATTCCAGACTGAACCGGGGCGTGGTCCAGGACATGTTCGGGCTGGTCGACCGCCCGCGCTCTGTTAGCCTGGTATCACATCGCAGAGACGGAATGTGTGAGTGTAAATATCTCTTTCTTTTTCAAGGTTCCGTATTTCATAAGGTATTCGAGCTTATCTGCTGACTGTTCTCGCATTGTCATCCGTAGGCTTATTGTCTTTCGCTCGCAATCGACATCGTGTTCATTTTGACAGTTCTTGTATGAATGTGACAGCTAGCTGAACAAAATGAACACGATGGCGATTGCGAGCGAGTTAGACAAGCCTGCCGTCCTACATATGTGCGAAGAGGTAAGTAACCACTACGTTTTAAGAGACGAGAGTCACATACTAGCGAATAGAATCGTTTGACACAAGGTCTACATTTGGTCTGCATGGCAAAACACCAAAATGGACGCCAAGAAAACAGTACCTACTGTTAAAGTGCGGTAGGTAAGCTATACGATTGCGTTTTTTATCGATATCGATAAAATGGTGAGGGTTGTCAGCGGCTAGCGGCTGGCAGAGAACTGAAAAGAAAAGGCGTGGGTGTAAAAATATAATACAAAGTAAATATTTACAAAATTGTGCTCTTGAAGTTAAGCACTGGCCTGTGACTTCGGGTAAACAGGAAAGCGGCAGGGTATCCGGATGACCTCGGACTGCTGCGAGTCGTCGGAGCGAATTGAGTTGGAGGAGCGGAAGTGTAGAGTAGGGCGGGAAAGGAATATTAAATATAAACCTAGTAGTTTATAGAAGTAATCTTCAGTCTTATAAAATACTAGCTGTTGCCAGCGACTTCGTCTGCAAAGAATTCGTTTATCGCTATCCCGCGGGAACTACGCAATTTTCCGGGATAAAAAGTAGCCTATGTGCTATTCCAGACTTTTCTCTATCTATGTGCCGAATTTCATCCAGATCCGTTGGGCCGTTCTGGCGTGATTGAGTAACAAACAAACATCCATCCATCTATCCATCCATCCATTCATCCATCCATCCATCCATCCATCCATACTTTCGCATTTATAATATTAGTTAGATTAGATAGTTAGACTAGCCTCTGCCCGCAACTTCGTCCGCGTATGTTTGTCGCTATCCCGCGATACAATTTTTCGGGATAAAAAATAAGTTACGAAGTCTATAAGTAGTAACTGCATGGAATTGCTACATGCACGTGGCCACGAAATTCCGCTTCTATTATGTCATTATTCGCAACAATAAACAAAATAAGCCAATGCACAATGAAAATAAATATGGCCCAAAGTAACTGAAAAGTAGGTAACGAAGGCAATACAATACTTACCGGTCTTCATTCAAGAGAAATTTCGAGGAAATTTCGCCATAAATGACCGTTGTGCGTCATCTTCCCTCAAGACCTATTTTCAGATATTTTATATAAACTCGTGGAAATTGTATTTACAATAAATGTTTCCACGTAGATCTGTTTTCACTGCTTTACGTAACAATGAACATGAACACTAACTTGAATAGAAATCTAAAGAAATTAAGGAAAAAAAAGTACACGAGCCGCGATGACAAGGTAATGTGGCTGACAGTTGGACTGCTGCGGCACGAATAGTAATATTTTTTTAATTTTTTTTTCGAATGGACTTTGCTGTTAGCCTCAGACGGCTTTTACAGCTTACCGGAGAGAGGGCGAGCTGCCAGACGGGCAGCTCAGCAAGGGGTAATGAATAGAGTCATCTGCCGCAGTACCGATGGATTATTGACTCTATTTTGCAACAAGGAGCAGGGGCCTTACCATGACGTCCTAATTCCGACTCAGTTCAAGTTTTAGCTGTCACTTTTAGTATGAATCTGACAGCGAGCGAACCTAAACTGAAACGCAATAAGACGTCATGGTAAGGCCCCAGTAATGCACAAGCAAGCGATACTTGCGCCTGTGGCCTAGTGTCTCCAATCCAACCATGCCCAACACAAAAAGTGATGGGAACAATAACTGATAATAACCAGTAAGTACCGAGCAAACTATACATATGCATACACACAGATATACACCAGACGTTTATATCCCTTACGGGGTAGATAGAGCCTAAGGTAACAAGAGTGGGTGTATATGTATAAGCGGAATAGGGAATCAAAATAGTGATTGCTAGCCGCATCGCCCATTCCCTCGGTAGGCTTTTACGTGCGCGGGAAGAGAAACTGGTAGGTAGATTCAGTTTTATATTTGCTCCCAGACCTGCAAGGAAGTGTTACACACAATATAAATAAATGAAAAATTAAATGGATGCACCCTTACGGGATCACTTTGTTGTTTGTTGTCCGTCTTCAAGCCAAGACTCTTCTACTTTTAAGGAACTTAGGCCCACTTGCGCAGTCCAGAGTTAAAAAATTAAATCGCTAACTCGGGGTTAGGTTTGACAGTTCCATACATTTTGACACTACTTAGCCCCGGGTTAGCATCTAACACTGGGTTAGGGTGCGACCACACAGCCGCTTAAAAAACGGTGACACGCTTAAAAAACGGTAAAAAACGGTAAAATATTACTAATAATCTAACTAATATTATAAATGCGAAAGTATGGATGGATGGATGGATGGATGTTTGTTTGTTACTCAATCACACCAGAACGGCCCAACGGATCTGGATGAACTTCGGCACATAGAATAGAGAAAAGTCTGGAATAGCACATAGGCTACTTTTTATCCCGGAAAATTGCTTGGTTCCCGCGGGATAGCGATAAACGAATTCTTTGCGGACGAAGTCGCTGGCAACAGCTAGTAATATTATAAGTGCGAAAGTTTGTGACGATGTGAGTGAGTGAGTGTGTATGTTTGTTCCTTTTTCACGCTAAAACGACTATACGGATTTGGATAAAATTTGAAACGAAGATAGCAGGTAGGTACCCTAGATTAAAACATAGGCTACTTTTTATCCCCGAAAATTGCATAGTTCCCGCGGGATAGCGATAAACATGCAAAGGTCGTAGCTGCCTAGAGTTGCAACGCAAATAATGATTGCAGAATATAACTAATGAACATTATTTGTGTTTTTAAATCTAATTCTACGCAGACGAAGTCGCGGGCAGAAGCTAGTTTACAATAGATTAAATAATAACATTTCCAATAAAATTACACAATAACATTTTCAATAAAAAACCATAAGACTTTCAGATTGGAACACTTGATATCCTGTCATCCATCGCCTCACAAAACCGCAAGCATTCACATCGCACAGCCATCCATCGCCCCGCATACAGTTCAAGTTTTAGCTGTCACTTTTAGTATGAATCTGACAGTGAGCGAACCTAAACTGAAACGCATTAAGACGTCATGGTAAGGCCCCAGGTCGCACTCCGGTGCTGATGTCAGCAACGCATTAAGTTGTGTGAGGGCACGGAGCAGCGGTAATGGGTGAAAATGTTAGCAACCCATCACTATTTTGATTCACCTTTCCACCTATACGCCCACAATCACGCTAAACATGGCCTTTAGTTTGTTAAAGGTAAAAAACTTATGTAAATGACTTAAGCGTGTGTAAGTAATGTGTGCGAAGACAAATTGACGTTCCAAATTAGAAAAATGACTTGAGTCCCATATAAGTTCTGTACGCTACACAACTTAAGTTTACTTTGGTTTTTAGTTTAAGTTTTTCACCGATAGTGTTCATAATGTCAACTGCCAGCCACATTTGTTTGTCATTGCTCGTGTATTTTTTTCCTTAATTTCTTTAGATAGTTCTCAAAACATGATTTTCTATGAATGCACTTTGCCTCTAAATTAATTAAGATAAAAACTTCGTTGTTCTACATCTCGTAATAGGTAACTGGCGAACAATGAGAGCTATTTTTGGACTGCGAGCTAGCCGGGACGACCTGTCCGGGGTGTAGGCGTTATACTTTGTACCTATGCGTGCATTAATCAATATTGCATTCAGGATATCTGAATTTGTATCCTGGGTCGTCGATTTTCGCGCATGCGCCGCGTTTCCCGCGTTAGCCAGCCACAGGTTGCCGGCTAGTCTAGAATTATCAGGCAGCAAGAGTACTGCGCGAACAAAGAAATCGAGTTTCGAACTGTTAAAGGATTAATACCAGATTAATACCATGTAAGTTATAGTCGTAGTGCAGAAGGTGTTTTTAAATTGTTCTGGAATTTTAGGCGGTTAACTTTTTTATTAAAAAAAATTGGTAAAAAATTTAGTCGCGCCTCTGATGCACATTGGGCATTATGGAAAAAAATTACAACTTGACTCAAAAGTGTGTAATGTTATAAGTACGTTTGTCCGGGTGATCCGGACGTCCGGGATCTTCAACCGATTGAGTTGGAATTTTTCATACTTGTGTAAGTGACAATATAATAATCTGGTGGTGGCCTGGCCAGGGTCGTCTCCGCAGGAAACTCTTCAACGGTTGCTCCGATTGACTTGAAATTTTGTACACGTAGTTATGTAGGACGGTTGACAATGCAAAAGCAGTTTAAAAAAGCTTAGTATTAAATGTAATTTTTGACAGAAGCTTATTATTTATATGTATATAGACTATATGTATAGCTGTAACCCGCGACTTCGTCCGCGCTGAATTGAATATTAAACTAGAGAAAACAGCGTTGCCAGCAAGATAAATACCAGGGCCCCTATTTTACCAAAGCG
Source organism: Pandemis heparana (assembly GCA_963854515.1). NCBI lineage: Eukaryota > Metazoa > Arthropoda > Insecta > Lepidoptera > Tortricidae > Pandemis > Pandemis heparana. Next base: position 34,639,000 of record OY978006.1, read on the forward strand.
ACAATTGTCAGTGACAATTGTGGGTGACAAATGACAATTCTCTTTACATTACAAAGACGACATCGACGAGAATCTACGCCGGTTGGCATCATAATTGACTACGCATTACAATTCGAATTGTCACTTGTCGCAGACAATTGTCGGATTGGTGAAATAATAGGGGTCTGATATTTCACCGCTCTCCACGCGCTGGCCTATTTCACCAATATGACAATTGTCGTTGACAATTGTCAATTCTGCTTACATTACAAACTCGACGAGAATCTACGCCAGTCGGCTTCATTTATGACTACGCATTGCAATTCGAATTGTCACTTGTCTCCGACAATTGTCGGATATGCCAGTAATTTTTCACTCCACGCTGGTCTGTGAGCAAAGAAAAAACATAGAATGTACCGGCTACTTCTCTCCGTGCAGATGGCAGAACCCTATCTACAATGGGCTAAAATCTTAGGATACTGTAAGGTTGTATACCATTTTCATTCTTACCTGTCCTATTTGGTAAACAAAATTCTAACCTCAACTCAATAATTTGAGTTTATTAAAAAAAAACATAAATTTTCAAAAGTCATTTTTTTATTTTCTTCGCATAACTTTTTTTTCTGCAAAGTATTTTAAAAACCTGCAAAATTTTCTACCTATCAATTTTGAAAGCAATCTACTTATGGAAAAACTGTAGGTACTGTACCTTTACCGCAGAAAGAAGAGAGAAAGCAAAGGTTAAACATTCACACTCAGAAACGCCAATTAGTATATTACAAGACTATTTGGAGCATTTCATTAAAAGTTGTACATACACTACCTTTTTCTGGCATTTTTAGTTTTATACTCAGAACCACGAGCATTATCGATCCTGATAGGAGAAAAAAACGTCCCAAAATTGCCTTTACCATTCCGTTACTCCATTCATACAAACTTGTATGCCGGTAACGGATTGGAAATAAATTTTAGGCCAGGAAGTCTGCGGAATTTTTGGGACTTTTTTTTCTCCTAGCAGGATCAATTATTGCTCATGATTCTGAGTAGGAAACCGAAATAAAAGTAAAATCCCAAAAAAAGTTAAGTGTATTATATACAACTTTTAATGAAATGGCTCTTTTATCACTTACGGAGTAGACAGAGCTTTTTTTTATCGAAGTGGAAACTCTATACGAGTACCTCCAGTCCCGGAGAGGCCCGGGTCTGTTATGTGGGACTCTCCCCCTCTCTCCCGCACGGAAAGGGGCGGGGAGAGCATACCCACTAAAACCACTCCGGCGCTGCCCTCTTGCCGTGTTTAGGAAGGTGCTGTGGGGTCCCGAAGATTGGCTTTCACCAGGGCCAGGGGTAGTTAGAACTTGAGGTAACAAGAGCCACGTTTAGTATGGTTGTAGGCGTAAAGATGGAAAGGGGAATCAAAATAGTGGTGGGTTATACTAGTATTGCCTATGATTCCTAAGATTTTCGCATTTCCCTCGATGAGCTATTGCCTGCGTGAGAAAAGAAGTAACTGGTGTATTTTGATTTTTTTTGCGCCCAGACGAGCGTGGAAGGAAGACCTGTAGGCTTATTGTCTAACTCGCTCGCAATCGCCATCGTGTTCATTTTGACAGTTCTTGTATGAATGTGACAGCTAGCTGATTCCGATGCCAATTGTCAGCCCATACAGTAACTGTCAAAATGAACGCGATGGTGATTGCGAGCGAGTTAGACAATAAGCTTACTGCTTTGTTAACATAAAAACTTTCTTTCCTACAGCCGTCGCAATCATTGAATACGAGAGCCCAGAGGCCGTTTTTCGGACCCTCAGTCTCCAAAGAAACGCCAGGAACAATCTTCATCAAGTTTTCTTGGACAGTTACGAGGACGAAGACCATTGGCCGTTGGACTTCGATACAGATTCCGATTAAACCACTGTCAATAACCTATCTTAACCTGTAATAAGAGAAGCGAGTACATCTCGCTCGCTTAATACTTGTCAAAATTCTGAGCATAGTACTTGGAGTTATAGTCGGCGTGATACTGGGTACTATACTTGGCGTAATACTGGGATTTATACTTCGCCACCATACTTGGCTTGGCATAATACTAAGTATTACACTTTGGTACAACACTTTGCCCTAACCCTTGGCGTTCGGTGGATTATACGATGGACCGCTTGCTACTCTTCTTGATATGTGATGCTGTACAGAATACGATTAGAGGAGATAGGCTGAACATACGGTACTTATTATACAGGGTTGTTAAAAAAGGACTGGTGTGGTTGCTCAGCTATGTAAGAAGACGTTGGCCAGAAAGTATGATGGCTTTTTGCGATTTTATATATGTCATCATCAATCCCACTCCGGTGGTGCAGGTGGTGGTGCCTATTTTCAACAACGAACGTTACGTTCGGATGTAATGGTTGGGCGGGAAATAGTAGTTCGTGGATTGACGTAGTTTGACGGACGATACGTGACTGAGTCCGTCAATAGATACGAATCCCTATTGCCCTTTCTGCCGACTTGCCGAGGTACCTGTCTGGTTTCCCTCGAGGTACGACTTGTTACCGTCGAGTTATGGCTTGTTTCCGTCGAGGTATGTCGAGTGTGTCAGGTACGTCCTGCTCCGACATGCGAGGAACTGTTTTTTTTTCCACTGACTTGAAATTGAAAAATGTTCTACTCCCGCATTAGTATATTTCCGTTTACTATAAAATAGTAATGAATCAACTAAAAGTGCAAAAAATGATTTTATTCCACAGTTACATTTTGAAAAACGCGGTTCCATATGATTGTACGAGCATTTGGCTGTTTGCTTCAAATGCTCTTTACATGTTCTTTTTTAAAGTAAAAACGGTCCAATAATGGACCTGCATTCACTTTCCGGCCGCTGAACTGTACAGAGGGCATAAATATATGTACGTTACCAAGCCGTCAAAAACATCTATACACCTTTATGCCACTATAATAAGGTCGGTGGACATAAATATATTTTACATGAAGGCTGTTGTCGATTATGCCCTCCACTGTAAACTTTAACTTTTTAAAATTTGCGTTAGTTTATTATTTCCGAGCATAGTGGAGAAAAGGGAATTTTTGGGATGCCGTTTGACAACCATTCTTGGCGAGCCGCTTGGCTGTTAGCAATTTAATCGATAATCAAAAAGAAAAACGAATAAACATTGTGACAAACTTAATAGTTTGCACTGCACTTTTTAACTGCCACGAATGTCTTTAAACTTAATTTATTAGTTCAATGAAAGTTAAGTTTAGTCAAAATTTACACAACCTTGTTGAAAAATGAAAGTGTTTTCTTTTGTATTTATATACTTATATATTTTCTATTTACTAATTGCGTTCTATCGCACTCTTGTAACTATACTTAAGATTGGTAGACATGTAAGTTGGTAGTTATAAGTATTATACCATTGTTAACAGTAGTCAACGCATTTTGAAGCGTTTTGGTAGACTAAGAACAGCTGTTAGTATGTTTATAATAATGTATTGCTTATAACCTCTCTCACTCACCCAAGAACGAAAAGGATTTCGTTTCCGTGTGCGGAAACCAGTGTCGATATAAAGAACTGTTCAATTGAGATACCAGTTTGTACCCGTTTCGTTCGTCATTCGTTTTTGGGGAACGAAACTAACCGGTTTAATTGAAAATAACGAAACAAGATCGCATCCCGCAGACACAAGGTGACATGCTGGCGGTCGGGTTTAACCGGTATGATTCCGTTAACGCTAACGTTAAAATTTCATTCTCTGTACTTAAAAAAGCAAGACCATTTCTATTTAATTTTGTTCGTTCCTTTGATTAGCTGGTATTATCAAACGATATAAATTAACTGTATTGGAACGATATTAACAGGTATATTTATACCGCTGAATTATACTTAAAGACCTGCGCCTAAAACGGTACGACCGTTTTAAAAAAAAGTGATATTTCACTAACGGGTGGTGTCTAACGATATTCTAAATTTTACATTTATTCATTGGTGAAGGTAATTTTTAAGAATCGCGAACCGTTGATTTGCTAACCGCGCTAGCCATAGCGTACCGTAAACTACTCAAAGAACTATGGTCCAGTACAGAAATATGCAAATTGCAGAACATTCTCAAAATAGCAAGAATATTCTCAGAAACTTTCATGGGAATTTAATTTATGGTAAGTTTACATTAGGATTTTTTTAAACTTCATATTAATTTAATTTAATTAATTTTTATTAGATAATATAGAAGTGGGTGTAAATGAGTGGGTCAACTTCTATAGTTCTACTGACACTTTTTAAACCAACTTTGTAGGATTAAAGTTTGTCAAGCGCGCATTTTTGCGGTTGTTTTAGGGTGCGACCAAACCGCCGCGTTTACGCAGTGACGCGTCGTATGCGCCACGTTTTCTCACCGTTTCTTCATACATTTTGTTGCGATTCCGTAACGTCACCATTTTTTAAGCGGCGGTGTGGTCGCACCTTTAGTCTAATAATTGCATACTGTATGTTAGTACAATGAGACATATTTCTTCTGCCAAACTGTACTATTTTTGTCCCTTTGCTGATGTTACAATATTACATAATAATATAGGAACATTTAAACAAATGATATACATAGACATACACATGATTACGTTGTGATTTTCTGTCGCTTCCGCGGATCTGTACGACGCAACCTGAATTTGCGCCAACGCATATGATATTTTGTCTTATATATCTTTTAGTTTTAGGGTAAGCATTGTTGTTCCGGCTTCTTTGCCAATCTAGAAGTTAAGTAATTGTTGAATGTACAATCGAATTTATTACGAAATAAGCGCATTTATTGTATTTATAAGATAGCTAATCGATCTCACTGTATGTTAAAGGTAACCCGTTAAAGATTAATCGGTTGTTACTCCTAACCTATAAAGTTAAGACGAGCTATACCTTTTACGTCCATGCTTGAACGCAATCACTTAACCGACCAATGTTTCACATATTTCATATCACAAGCTAATCATTCGGTAAATAATCTGCTAATTCGTAAAATAAAAAAACTTTTGATAACGTATTTATAACGTTTACAAAAACTATACCATCCATGATTAACGAATTAGGCGATTACTAGAAAACTTATTAAATATTATGTCAGCGACAGCAATGACTCGATGAGTCACAAATGGGTACACATCGGATATCTATAAGCTGTTATTTGTGTTATTTTATCGACCAATAGTGATAAGTAACTTAGTCTCGATGCTGCTTAAAAATTTGAAAATGACAAGTCAAAGAAAAAGATACACCCAAAAGCTTAAAGTAGATACACGGTGCGTGGGCATTGTGAGAGATTCGTACAGTATAAATTATTCCTGAGGTCATAGACTAAATGCTTTAAACATGCTGAAACAATCGCCAAAAATACAAACTGGTAAATCCCTAGGTCTAATGCGCTAAATTTAAAAAAAGTCGGAAATCAGGAGTATTAGTTTTATTAGAATTTTATTATTGCTTGATCCTCATTAATTTAAGATTCAAGACCGGGTAGCGTAACGTAACCGTAATAGGGAATATGTATTAAAAAAAAACTTAATAAAATATGAAAATATCGTAAAAGAGATGACAAAAAGTGAAATTAAAAGTAAAATCGGTCAAGACATACGGAAAATATACCTAAGTCTACTAAATAGTCAGCGATTAGAAAGAGTTCCGATATGACATGTGACGTCATTTGTCACAACGCCAATATAAACTCCATATTAAAATTCTGTTTCTCTAGAAAGAGATAAAGAAAGATCTTTCATAGCTTAATATCTCGGTTATTTTTATAGTTGCGTATTTGAAAAATATTTTTTTATATTGTTTACTACATAAATGAGCTTTTAATTTTGTTTTCTTTCATTTTTAATTAAAGCCATGAAAAAAAATCATGAATATTCCCTATTGTTGCACGTTACAATAACCACGGCCACATAGAGTTTTTGGTTGCCGTAAAGTGAAATACCTAGTTACGGTTATGTTCGTCGATACCCGGTTTAATAAGTAAATCTATGGGCCTAATTCCCTATGGTCTCAGTGCTGTGATTATTTTTTATTAACAAATGGTTTGAATAGATTATTTTATTGAAGTTTTTAACGTATTTATATCAAATATATTTATATATACTTTGGCCAATAAAATGTGCCATATATGATATAAAAGTTAAGAGCCAAGTTAAGGAACACTTATTTAAGTATAACATGTTCAAGCAGTTTTCGTCCGAATTGTTTAATTTTCGCGCTATGTAGGTACATAGGCTCTCAAATAGGAATTTACGAAACTTTTTTACAAGTTTTTTTTTCTAATTTGCAATGTTTGAAACCTAGCAAGTTGTTCCTAGCTAAATAGTCTCTATTTTAGATAAATGACAAACGAACAAATTTGTTAAATAACAATAGACTCAATCATGTTCAAATTTAATGACAAATAAAAAAAATTGGAGCTATAAAATACGAATTAAAAAATGTCTAAGTCTATAGAGACTTAGACTAGTTTAGGAGGCGGTCCTACTTTCTGCGTAAGCCGGGTAATTAGGTACTCATATGCGAACTGTAACCATAACTTCTGCACGTTACTGTAACCGGAAACCTGGACCCTGTTTTATAAAGTTACAGGCTACAGGTTACAAGTCTACAGGCGACAGTCGCCTGTAATGCACTGTGTACAATTACAGGTGTTTTATAAAGACACACGGAAAGCTACATTTGTAATACGGCATTGTAAATCTCGATTACAAGTAATTTGTACAGGTGTGATGGACATCACTAATTAAAAAAAAAGTGGCTGTTATAAATGACAAATACAAAGAGGTTTCTTTGCTATTCTATTACATATATTATAATAATATATAGTAAAAAATATATTCGGCCGCCATTAAGGGAGAATAGAATAGAAATAAGAATTTGATGGGCACAAAATATTATCCTACGAACTTGATAAATAGGTACAAATAAAATATACGTAAATTTGCGATTGCGATTACGATTCGAATAAGCTCCCAATTTCTTGTAGAATGTACTTCACATAGCTGGGCATTAACTCGTTAATCCGTTAATCGTTAATTAACGAAGTTAACATTTTGATTAACGGATTAACTTCTAAGTTAACTTTTAAAAATGTTAACGGACACGTTAACTTCCGTTAATATGCAGAAGTCCGTTAATCGTTAATCCTATGCCTACTATTTACCGCACGGCACCGCGGCGCGGCGCGAAAAACAGATTCAGACAAGTATGAAACGACAAGAACCAGGCGGCGCGTGGCAGCGAGTGAAACAAAAACAAAATTAAACTAAAACTAGACATATTTTGCCGGTGTGTGCGAGTGAGAAAACTGCGAAGAGATTTGTTTCGTTTGATCATTTCATTATTTAGCGCAGAACCTAAACCAACAGGTTTTATAAGTTCACTAACGCAACGATATAAAAATGCAATTTTACATATATTAACGGATTAACGATTAACGTTAACTTGCGTTAATTCTTCCGAAATGTAACGCTTTAACGTTTAACGAAGCTAACTTTTTTTGTAGCGGATTAACGATTAACGAAGTTAACTATTTGATTAACGGTGCCCAGCTATGGTACTTCATTTGCGTAGAGTTCATTCTGAACCTTTCATTAAATTGGAAAGGTGCTTCAAAGTCGACATTTTATTCTTGGGCGAAACACCCTATTAGGTCGTCGCTGTCGTGGACTCTCTTCGTCCGAGTCTGAGTTAGAGGGCCAATATTCAAGCGTTCCGACCGCTCGGTTCATGCGTCCTTGTCGTCCCACGATTATTATCCTAACAGAAGGACAATCTGCAACAACTTTGGATAAAGCTAAATGCAGCATCGATACTGTGTTTCGTTGTTATAAAAAGTTAAGTCTCAGCATCATCTCTATTAATGGTATATGCTGAGACGATAATGACGAAAAATCGCTGAATATTCGCCCTCGACGATTTAAACTTTCGCGATTTTTACCCATTGTTATAACGTGATTAAGTCCCGTTTTTCTTATAATAACGAGTTAGACGAGTCCTTCATAAGCGGATCATTCCTTAAATTGAAGATCTTGAGTTGAATAACTTGAAGAAGAGGATAATTCTGCACCTGTAGCCCTTGTTACCAGTCTCAAGACGTATGTAAGTTTTCGTTACAATTGTACCAATCTACAGTTGTATTTTACAATATTTTTATAAAACGCTTGTTCGATTATGCATTTAAAACTAATAAAGGTCCACGATTTTGTCTATGATCAGCCTACAGGCGCCTGTACCTGTAGCATGTAAAATTGTTACACAGTACTTTTATAAAACGCAAATTGTAAAAACAGGACAAATGTTGCCAATAAACGCCTGTAGAATTGTAACCTGTAGCTTCATAAAACGGGGCCCTGTTGGCGCTCCGCTCGCGGGCAGGCTCGCACGTCCACTACGGTTTTTGGTTACAGTAAAGTGCTACTGTTACATTTAGGTACAGCTCTGATTACCCTGCTTTAGATATTATACTCTTGTTACGTAACTAAGCCCTCCTCAGTTTAATACAAGGTATAACTTAGTTATTATGAAATTGATATTAACTATTTAAGTATATGATATTTGTATATTTATTGCATGATATTAAATATATATACATAAACAAAAAAAAACAAAAAAACACAATATACCTACACAAAAAATACATAAAAAATATTTCTAAAAATCTATTAGCTCGAAATACGGACTCTGTCAATTACAAGAGGCCTTACCGCGTCTTAATGCGATACAATACCGACTCTTTAGGTTTTAGCTGTAATTTTTAGTATGGATTAGACAGCGAGCGAACCTAAACTGAATCAGAATTGAATCGCATCAAGACGCCACGGTAAGGCCCCAGTATTATTTTTATAGCTGTACCTTTTAAAATTAAGAGAATGTGTAGTGTAATACATATAAGGTTTTAAGGCCAGTGCCGGCGTTCTACCACGACACCCTGGGCAACATTGTGGCGCCAAACGAGCCCAATCGAGTACCAGTTTGGCGGGGGAAGCAACCCCCCCCACCGATCTCCCACTGAAATTCTGCGCCCTGGCGCCCGATTTTTGAAAGCACATGTGTGAAAATACCATTCGAAAGTGGTGAAAAATTGTGCTGAATTTGAAATACGAGTAGCTTAGAAGATACTCACGGTTCTCATTAATCATGTGGACTATGCAAAAATTTGATTAGAGCCGTAGTTTTGAAGATATAAACAGATTTATACCACTTTCGAGTGATGTGCTTTCGAAAATCGGAGCCTAGGTCCAGAATTAATCTAAGTATATTAAGTAGTTATATGCACTCTATTTTCTGCTGGATGTTAGGTAATTCTAAAGAATGTACTGCGATTTTTAAATCCAGTTTAGAACGAAGACGACTGTATACTGGCATGGTTAAGAATAAATTATTGAATGTCTTTGAATTTTTTATTTTTTTGTTGCGTTTCACTGTCCTAATACCTATTTATGAGGCTGGTGCATGCCTTAAACACAAGTGAGGTTTTGAAACGAAGTGAAGCTGAACTTGTCGCGCGAGGCGATAAACATGCGACCTGAGACTTTCTTTATCATAATCACTGCCCGAGCTATGTACACAATTTTACGTCTTCCCTTGTCAGGAAGTGGAAATTTCCGCTTACGTAGCGGGCGATAAATTGCTAATTACGGCCCGGGGCGGCGTAAAACGTTATGACAAAAAATCTGGGGCCTTACCATGACGTCTTAATGCGAGTCAGTTTAGGGTCGCTCGCTGTCGGATTCATACTAAAAGTGACAGCTAAAACTTGAACTAAGTCAAAATTAGGACGTCATTTTAAATGACGAGCATGTATGAAGACGATGAATGTGGATGAAGCGAAAGGTGTCAGGGTCGTAGCAAGTGGAACAAAGTAGTCTCTGCCTACCCCTGTGGGAAAGAGGCGTGACGTGACGGTATGTATGTACAAATAAAAGTCGCCACATTGGAACAGTAATTTATTGTGTCTTATCGCAGTAATTCAAAATAGCTAATTATACACTGTTATACTAATTATAATAAATATTTACAATAATACGAAAGTTACAGCGACTATTATACAAATAATACTTTCCGACGGTTCCTCTAAACATTGCAGACGAAATTAGTGGAACGTTCACCGTTGATCGAATGTTTTTTTCACAGAACTATCTCTTCATCGAATCTTAACAAAACTAGTAAGCCATCAACATTCGACCAAAGTCCCTAAATGGACCTTAAACGTTCCATATAAATTCGTCTCCAAATTGTATAATAATAATAAATTACTAATTTATATGCTTAAAACCGAACCCTGGATGGGATGGTCAGCAATTTCATTTAATTAATTTCATTAATGCTAGTTAAAGTTCAAATGTACACAAGGGTAGAAAACGTTTCAACGCGTTCATAGTAGTGCCCCACATGTGGGGCCACGGCTCAACAATCCCGTGCCCCACATACGAGGCACTGGAGTTAATGAGAGAAATTATTATTTATTATAATACAAGGCAATTAGGTACGATCATATTTTAGGCGACTGGGGCTGCAGATTGCAGTTCTAATGCGATTGGTCAGCGCCGAAGCACCCGACCTACGGCAAGCGAAATAAGTAACCCTCGGTAATTGGTAAGCGTATTCAAATTTACCTTTAACGTAATAAAAGGTAAAAAAGACCAGATAGGAAAACACGGGTTAAGAGCGCGCATCCCTACTGAGCTGGCAACGTAGCATTTTTGGTGATTTTTTGCAATTACTTCACAGAAATTGAATGAAAGTTTAAAATATGCGTCTGTAGTGCACTTCGTTTTGAGTGAATTAATGTATCTAATGCAATAATTGATTGTGATGGACTTTTATTTTCTTATTAAACGAGATATAGTATTTTATCGCTTTAATACTAAAATAAAAGACCATCACGATTAATCACTTCATTGAACACATTAATAAACTAAAAACGAAGTGCACTACAGACGCATATTTTAAAGTTTCATTCAATTTCTGTGAAATAATTGCAAAAAATCACCAAAAACGCGACGTTGCCAGCTCAGTAGGGATGCGCGCTCTTAAGACCCACCGCACCCCTGGGCCCTATTTTATAAAACTACAAGTTACAAGTGGAAGTCTCTTTCCGACTTTGGCCCCGATTTTTGAAAGCACATCACTCAAAAGTACCACTCGTAAGTGGTATAATAGTATTTTATGCAACAGTTGTATTATAGGGGTCAAAAAAGGCGAGTGGTGTGGGTTACGATGTGAGCGTAGCGAACATCGTAAGAAATACGCCACGAGCTTTTTTGACTTGCTAATACAAACGTTGCATACAATATTTTTTCTACGACTAAGTAGATACCTACTTACTAAATTAAAGTAATACGTTCTCCAAAAATGAAGAAGTACAGTGTTCCTCGCCATGAAATTCTCGAAGGCTTTATCATTGCCGAGATTTTTTAGGCAACAAATTTTCCATCACTTCCTGGGCCGCCGCGGATATTTTTTCCGATGTTAACTTAATTTCGTTTTCATCTATGCATTTTTGTGATACGTTACAAAACTTTGTTAAAACTATTGCAATCAAATAAAAAAACAAGACAAGAGTGAGAAACATGAAAACGACAAATAACAAAATTGGAAGTTTGTTTTTAGTAAACTTTGTTTTTAATTATCGTTTACTTTTTTATAGCTTTGCCTTCTTGGCGCATTTAGCCAAAACGTTTACCGACTTGCCAGTGACGTTATTATAATATCTTGTTTGTTATGTTGGCAGCTATGTATTTACTTCAGAAAGTTTTAGTTCTATAAAAACCCTATGAATTAAATAATTTGTTAAGTGGGTAGCCATGCATTTTCATCGTAAATTTAATGTTGATCGTGTAAAAGTTTACCTAGGTCTGGCAGTCTATGGCTGGCAGAATAACGATGGAGCACTTTTAGAGCCATAAACCAACAAGTGCTTTTAGAGGGAATAGACAATATAGACTTATCCAAAGTCTTATTATGAGTATTCTTATAGTGGTGCTCGTGATAACATAAATCACAGATAATAGTACAGGAGTAGGAAAATCTGTTTATATCTTCAAAACTACGGCTCTAATCAAATTTTTGACTAGTCCACATGATTAATGAGAGCCGTAAGTATCTTCTAAGCTACTCGTATTTCAAATTCAGCACAATTTTTCACCACTTTTTCACACATGTTCTTTCAAAAATCGGGTCCCTTAAGTGTTTAGATAGAGACTTCCGCTTGTAAATTGTAACTTGCAGCGTTATAGGAGGCCCTGGCCATACCCCTGGTGGTACGGTGGGACTTGAACCATACCGTAGTGTTGTAAGCTACGAGTATTAGGCAGGTTAGGTTAGGTAGCTCCTTATGCCTGAAGGGTAAACCACACAGGAATAGGAGCCCCGCTGATTTAAAAAAAAACCATTACTGTATCGTTTAACTTTAAAAGACCCACCGTACCAGGCGTATGGCCAAGGGTACGGGGGGTCTGAAGGCGTAAACATAATCCGTGTGTTTAGAACGGCATTGGGGTTTCGGCCATCGGCCTATTTAAGTTTCAAACTCAAGAGTGAGCAAGACAAACCTGTATGCCGCTCTAGGAGCTCAGGGACTGTAGAAAGTCATACTATACATCTAGACCCCGTTATCTTGCCGCGCAGACAGGGCCGTCTTTAAACTATTTGAGGCCCTGGGCACATTAGGATCATGGGGCCCCTATGACCTAAATATCGGTTATCATTTGGTAATCTGGCAGGAACTAGGGGGCCCCATTCGATCGCGGGGCCCTAGGCACGTGCCCATAGTGCCCAGTGGAGAAGAGGGGCCTGCGCGCAGAAGATGTTTTTCAGTAGAGCGTAATTTTTTTTTAACGACTACCTAAATGTCGATACAGTATGTCACTGTTGATTTCAAACAGGTGTCAGTTGATAAAATTGATAAGTAGTACCTAGGTACTACTTATCAATTTTGTATAAAAATATATAATAATAAACGAAGAAATAAGAGTCTAGGTTCGTTAGTTAGGATTTATCATAATTTCTCCACAATAAACTTTGCACAACTGTACATCGTCAGTGTAACTATGGGTTAGGGTGCGACCACACCGCCGCTTAAAAAACGGCGACGTTACGGAATCGCAACAAAATGTATGAAGAAACGGCGAGAAAACGTGACGCATACGCAAAGACATGCGTGCGCATATGACACGTCACTGGTTACTGCGTATACGCGGCGGTTTGGTCGCGCACCCTAATAAAGGATTATCGTAAAGACAAACAAGAAGTTTTAGTAAAAGGCGAAAATTCAAACATCGATATCAAGAAGGTCGCTAAATAAAAATATTCACGCTCTACTGAAAAACAATTTATGTGCGACAAGATTACGGGGTCTACGCATGACTGTCATATGAGTTGGGCTAAGAACAGGGGTTTTCCGATACTCACTGACGCCCCGGAAGTACCTCTAAGGGTAAAACTGATCCATAGGTAACATTGACTAGATTAATTTTGCAGTCAGGTAATATAAACACCTCAAAAAAAGAAAACTTTCAAGTCAATATTGTAAAATCATAATTCATAATTAAAGGGTACATAAGCGTATTTAAATAAAGTTTGAAAAATATGGGTAGGTACATATCAGTGGCGTGGCGTCAAGTATATCAGAAGGCAAGCCGAAGGGAACTTAACTAGCCTTTTCCTCTAATACTACACAATAAATTGCCCAACTGCCTTAAAATAGGCAAGCCGGTGGGAATCGAGTTCTATGGACGCCACGCCACTGGTACATATCGGGCATAACACAATGGTTCAAAATATATAATTACAATTATCTGAAGGTGAAAGATCATCCATGCTGGTGCATAGAAAAAACATAGAATGTATCAGTTGCTTCTCTTCCCGCGCACGTAAAAGTCCATCGAGGGAATGGGATGGGCGACAAATCGTAAAAATCATATGTAGGCGATGCGGCTAGCATTCCATCACTATTTAGATTCCTCTTTCCACCTATACGTCCACAATCACGCTAACGTGGCTATTAGGTCTTGTTACCTTAGGCCTTAGGCTCTGTCTACCCCATAAGGGATAAGCGTGATTTATGTATTTTTGACAACTTAGCGCAATTGTTATAAAATAAACCTAACATAAACCTGTTGTTGCGTGATCAAAGTCGACTAGTTAACAAACAGCTTTGCAAAAAAAAACGATATGAGTGCGTATGTTTGTGCTTTCTTCACGCTGAAACGGCTGGACGGATTTGGATCAAATTTGGAACAGAGATAGCCGGTACCCTAGATTAAAATATAGGCTACTTTTTATTTGGCATTGTTCATTTTTTTAGTATGCTCCAATTCGAAAACCGTTTGGAGGAAAATCTCGCCCGATTTAAAAAATACTTTACGACTGCAGATATTTTTGTAAAAGTACTTTTGACCTTTGTTTCACCTAATGACCCGGCAGAATCGGGCATTAAATGTTTGCCACAAAAATGAAAAAAATAAAGTATAGCTAGGTACATACAGGTGGCGGCACGTAAGTCTAACATGGAGTACGCCCGCCCGCGTCCCCTGCACTCCCCCGCGATGCCTTATTTTCGACTTCTGCGCATCAACGGTCATCGCTGGACTTACGTGCCGGCACTTGTATGGCACCTGTCTGCAGTCACTGTCACATCTACATCAAAACATTACATTCCTATTAAAACTAAGTACCTACTAACGTTAGAAGTAAAATAAAATTCAACGTATAAAGCTGTAACACACAATGGATATTTTATAAAACGTTTTGTTCCCTGACCGAATGCAACAAAAACTTTAACAATATCTCCAGCAGTCATTGTGAAAACTAGAGAAGATTTGCTGAAGGAAACCTACCTACTCAGGTAAGTATACTACTTAGTCTAAGAGCTAGCTACGGAAATATGTATACTAATTTATAGAGCACCAAAATCCCTCTACTTAGTAACTATGTACCAGCTGAAAAGCTGACAGACGCTCGGATTAATTAATAATGATAGTATGGCATAAGTACTAAACTACTAACTAGAGGGATTTCGTTGCTCTATAAATTGTATATCTATTTCCTTAGTTAGCTCCCCGTCTATACGCAAGCGACTGTGGAATATTTCAAAGCTTATGTACACGGTATATTGCTGCGAAGAGCAGTTTAATATAATTACCTAGATGTCGGAAAAGATGTGCAGTCAGGAATCAAACGGGAAAAGCATAAACAACACGGAAAACAATAACTACACCAGTGACATTATTGTAAATTACTTACCTCAGTTTTATCATCACTACATAGTATAAAACAAAGTCGCTTTCTCTGTCCCTATGTCCTTATGTATGCTTAAATCTTTAAAACTACGCAACGGATTTTGATGCGGTTTTTTTTTAATAGATACCTAGAGTGAATCTAGAGGAAGTTTTATATGTAGGTATAATACATGCATAATATACCGTGCGAAGCCGGGGCGGGTCGCTAGTATAGTAGCTATCATAGAACAACACCAACGGGCGGAACCGTTTGACGTGTATACAAATCTATAGACAAAACGTTTTTTTTTATTGCTGAACGAAGGCGATTTTGATCGTGCCAAAATTAACAAATTATCAAACAGCGAATAATTTATTACTAACAGACAAAGCTGTAAAAGCATAATATTGAAATAAGTTGCTTGAAATATTCAATTTTAACAAATAAAGGTGTTAAAACAAAAGCACAGCTCAAAAAAATTAAAGCGTTAAAATATTTCTAGTGTAAGCAAAAATTCCTATAACATCCGACAATCTCTTCGGCCTTTGGGCCCCCCGATATTTAGGCACAGAGACCGTTTAAGACAAGGTACGCTACTAACGGTCCTTCCACCAGGCTAGTTTCAATGTGTATAGCTTTTTAGCTGAGGCGAATAGCGAATACAATACAATACATAAATCCCTCCTTTACCCCTTCCTGGATCGACCTAGACGTAGCAACAAGACCTAAAGGCCACGTTAAGCTTGTTTGAAGACCAGTGAGTGTGCGTCTATACTATAAATAAGCTTATTTCAATGTGAGAGTAAAAACATAGGAGCGTCCAGTTAATGTGGTTACACTTTGATGAAAATTGTTAATGTTGTTTACGGAGAGTTGAAAAGATTAGCGATAAATCTTGATAAAGGATTTACCTCCTTTATTAATTCTGTTTTTCATGACAGCTATAATTAATATTCGAGATCATATCATGCCTCTACCCACTTCCCACTACCCACTCTTGTTTATCAAGTCAAGTGCGTAGCAACTGTAGCAAGTAAATATTCCCGTATTCACAAAAAAATAAGTGGCTCCAATTAATATTGTACATGGCGTCTTAAGTGTTGTGGAAAATTTCAGCAGTTGAGCTACTTATGACTAAATAGGTCCGTAAATGTTTTTCAGTATTTTTTAATAGTCGACAAACGTTTCCATACATTGATCGATATTCAAAGTCGCGTTGGAGCTGCGTCAAAATTCAATTTTGCAGGTTCAACGCCAATACGTCCATTACTTCAATGCAAAAGCTTAGGTTTAGGAATCACAATAAGAAGTCTGTTGTATGAGCGACGTCTCTTGTATTTGACGTGACGGCGAAGAGGCTAAAAGGCCCCGTAGTAACGTCAAACTAGAAATAACCGGCCGGGAGACAAAAATGACGAGCTCCATCCCAGAGGCGTCTCTAGCCCTTGTGGCGCCCGTGTGCAACCAGTACCCTGGCGCCATAACACGGGCGCAGGGTCTTTGAGAGCGCCGGCGCCGCGAGCGACGCATCTTTGGAGGTGTCGCATTAGAGGACGCTCGGCGCCCCCTTAGACCCGGCGCCCGTGTGCAACCAGTACCCTGGCGCCATAACACGGGCGCAGGGTCTTTGAGAGCGCCGGCGCCGCGAGCGACGCATCTTTGGAGGTGTCGCATTAGAGGACGCTCGGCGCCCCCTTAGACCCGGCGCCCGTGTGCAACCAGTACCCTGGCGCCATAACACGGGCGCAGGGTCTTTGAGAGCGCCGGCGCCGCGAGCGACGCATCTTTGGAGGTGTCGCATTAGAGGACGCTCGGCGCCCCCTTAGACCCGGCGCCCGTGTGCAACCAGTACCCTGGCGCCATAACACGGGCGCAGGGTCTTTGAGAGCGCCGGCGCCGCGAGCGACGCATCTTTGGAGGTGTCGCATTAGAGGACGCTCGGCGCCCCCTTAGACCCGGCGCCAGTGTGCGCCGCACATCCTGCACCATAGGTAAAGACGCCTCTGCTCCATCCTTTTCTATCGTTAGCAATACAACTGTTTTCTTATCTTGTGCGTGCGAAGACGTCTAGTATTTTAAAGCAGTGTTTCCCAACCTGGGGTCCGCGGTGTCATCTCTGGACATACATAAATGCTAATAACTCTCGTAATTTTGTATCTGTAATAACTAAAATAAATACCGAATCCGATTTTTTTTGCTGTTTATTTTATTAAGGGGAAAAGTATGCTTGATTTCCTAGGGGTCCGTGGCTGAAAAAGGTTGGGAAACGCTGTTCTAAAGCATTCTCTTTCTATGATTAAAGTTATAGCTAAGGCATAAACACCTAGAGGTGATACTGATACTGTCGCCATGGAAATAAAACAGATCGCTCAATTGGATTCTGAACAAAATACCGAAGTTTTGTGGGAAAAATATTTCTTCTGCCTTAGGGTTACTGTTTTTAATAGACAGACAAACACTATATGTATTAAATTATGTCAACGAGTGTAAGGACATTATATTAACTATGTAGCTAAAAAGCGAACAAATGGTAAGACACTACTGTGTACCGGAAGACATTCATATATATTGCGTACTTATTATCATACATATTAAATATATTACAACTACATATTGCCTGCGTTCAGGAAATAAGGTGAAATAGTTGAAATCAGTCATCGAGAATAATCATAGTCAAATCAGAAAACAGACGTGTATTTTATGAGAAGACATTGCTTTCAGTTGTTTAAATCGTTGATTTAATTAGCTAAGTTTAATTTACACTATGAGGTATGTTCCACGATCTGTAAGCTTAGTGTAGGTTGTCGGTCACAAAATATGTCTCGAAGGCTTTTGCGTTAAAATGTCAAATACTATTAGAGCACTTTGTTGCCGATTCGATCCGCAAGCGGCGCTGCCAATTTTTTCATAGTAATTGTGACGTTTACGTGAACGCGTTCGAGACGTTTTTATATGCGAAAACTTACACTAGAGGCTCTGAGCCTCGATGTTTTCACACAGACGTCACGAATACGTAACTTCTCAATTATTGTGGAAAAGACCGCACTTGCGGATCGAAACGGCAACAGTTCTCATATAGACCCACCGGTTAAGGGGAACTCTCTCTGTGCGGGCGGCAGACGCACTCCCCGCCCGCACCGCTCTCGGTCCCCTTTGTCGTCCTACCCCACGCCCCTGTACCGCTCGAGCGAGGACTGAGTTGAGCGGTCGGTCTATAGTACTTGAGGTGCGCGTGAGACGTATGCTAGTGACCGAAAACTTACACTAAGCATAACGCGCTTGAATTGAAACCTTCATACTACACGCTTAGGGTCGATTTCGACGTGGCATCTCACATTATTTACTATTCTGATACAATGCCTCCCACCACAGAACAATAATATTTTTAATATTGCATTTATTTAATCACCATATTCATTTATCCACTACCGACTTACAATTCACCAACTTAATTTGACTTACGTCTAGCCCCTTTGAATATTTCCTGTGTTTAGATTCAAAAATACTTAAAACTAAGTCTGTAATTTCAAAAATTATAACATGGAGTGTCCCAAAATCTCCAACTATATTTATTTTCCCAATCTCGTCAGTTAAGTCGGTCTGTACACCCTTGCAAAACTTCAAATTGTATGTAATATAACGAGAACATAGTACTGAAATGCATTTACGACGCCAAATATACCTATCAGGGCCTCGATTTTTGAAAGCACATCACTCGAAAGTGGTATAAATCTGTTAATATATTCAAAACTACGGCTCTAATCAAATTTTTGACTATACTTCATTTAATTTAGAATGAGAAACCACAATAACATTATATTGCACAGTGCAATAGTTTGGCAGCCGCAAAATAAAATTGTTTTAATGCCACTTTATTTGCGTGGCGTCAATTGTTACTCTAGTACAAATCGTAAAGAGATTACAATTCACGAGCCGCAATATAATGTTGTTGTGGTTTCTCATCCTAAATTAAATGAAGTATAGTCCACATGATTTATGAGAGCCGTAAGTATCTTCTAAGCTACCCGTATTTCAAATTCAGCACATTTTTTCACCACTTTCGAGTGGTATTTTCACACATGTGCTTTCAAAAATCGGGCCCCATTTGGTCAATGTGACAAATGTCATATCGGATCACTCTTTCAAATCGCTGACTAAGTAGTAATTAAAAACTCTTTTATTTTCCGTATTGACCGATATTAATTTTAATAGAAATGTGATATTTTTTTTAATGAACATTCCCTATTCATTAATGCGTGGTTTCGATATAACAAAAATGCAAATTGAATAAATTTCTTTAATTTTATTTTTTATGTACAACTTCACGTTTCAACGCATGATTTACGTACGGATATGTATTGTTTGGTGTAGGTTTTAGTTAAATATTTATCACTTAGCTTTATCGCGTAATTCATTTTACACATCTATTTAATAAACGTCTTATATACATTTGTTTAATTTTTAATTTATAGGATTGAACTGTCAAAAAAATATTTTTTTTTAACTAACAACTGTTTTTGTATCCAATGATTTTAGTGGTCATATAGATTTTACCAATCACAATATTTTTAAAGTTAAACAATGTAAATATTATAGTTGACTACTTATTCATGATTTTAAGATCCTGCCGCTGTACGCATGAACTGTTCTAGATATTTAAGATCCGTGTAACCGTGTTCTAGCAAATAAATAATTTTTGATTTGATTTGATTTTGATTTCACGCAAAACGTATTCGTGTATACATATGTGGTATCGTATATTGTAAACATTTTTTTTAAACTTTGTAAATCGATACAACACCGAATCATTTTTATTTCAAGTATCCTATTACCGACGAAAAACGATTGTCTAAATCACCTATCGAACTTATACGTCGAACGGCATCGTATTATGTATATCTAGAGGGGGCACTAGGGTTGCCACAAAATCGATATTTTTCATATCGATAATTTAAAATAAAATGCCATATCAATAGGCCTACATTATCGATCCCTTATTTAAAGCATATTGCTTATATATCGCAGGTATTTTACAGAAAATTACAAAAACTATTGGTACTATCAGCTGTGGTAGCCTAGTAGTTTGACCTGGTGGCCTCTCAAGCAATATCGTGGGATCGAAAAGCATAGAATGTACCAGTTGCTTCTCTTCCCGCGCACGTAAAAGCCCATCGAGGGAACGGGCGGTCTTAGGAATCATGTTATAGGCGATGCTAGCAACCCATTATTTTGATTCCACTTTCCATCACGCCCACAATCATGCTAAACGTGGCCTTTAGGTCTTGTTACCTTAGGCTCTGTCTACTCCGTAATGGATAGACGTG
This sequence comes from Pandemis heparana, assembly GCA_963854515.1. Taxonomy (NCBI): domain Eukaryota; kingdom Metazoa; phylum Arthropoda; class Insecta; order Lepidoptera; family Tortricidae; genus Pandemis; species Pandemis heparana. The sequence continues at coordinate 34,659,541 of OY978006.1, forward strand.
ATTTATGAATGTATGTATGTATCGACAACTATCGATACTGTCGTTGCACAATCTATCGACACTAAGAGGCTCCAACGTTAATAATAAAATAGTACTTAAACTTACGAGTATTGCTTTTAGTCCGGCGTGGTGGGAGGCTAACCCCCCTTAATCATAAACGCTCTATAAGCTTCTGCTAACTTAGCAAGCCTTCTTCCCCTTTAATGGCGGCCGTCAGTGTAATAAAATTTTTCAATAATCTTGTGACAAAATGTCGGCAACGTTGTACGGTAATGTCAATAAGGCATAAGGTCACACCCCCCCCCCCCCCCCCCCGTCGGGCTCTTAGCCAACGTTCAATGATATCCCTCAATTAGCTATCGTTTGTGCTTATCTGTGAAAGGTAAATGTCAAAATGACATAAGGACAAACGATTACTAAGTTAGCAGGAGCCTACAGAGGGTTTATGAATAAGGGGTTGAGAGTGTATCTATGCTAGAAACTCCTATAGGCACTTTATGGACCTGTTGTTTGCGTCCACACTCGGTATTATAGTCTGGCAGATAAATCACTGCAGCCAGATGACACTTTCAGTGTTGTCAGTTTTTGGCGAATATTAAATAGTGAGTGAATGAAAGAAATGAACGATGTGATGCAATCAATTTGCGTCATTTATGTTGAAATGGAGAATTTTCAAAGCGTATTTTAATAAAATGATTTGTTCAATAACATTTTTTGTATGTTTTCTAGTTAGCAGTAGTGTAAGAGCGCGATTTGGAAAGGTGCGGAAGCATGTCAAATCAGTTACCAGTTTTCAACTCATTCCCCATATAGCCATAAATAAAACAACAATTATCACAATAATATTTTTTTCTACCTCTGTACTTTCCTTAAAAACTTAAATTATTCCGAATCAGCGGACCAATCCTTTAAAGTTTTGAGTTTGGTTGCAGTGCGGAGTGGAAATGGAAAAGTCGTTTTTGTTCATTAATATGAACCCCTCAAAAGTATCGCGCTTAATTTAAAATATACTAAACTAAGAATGTGACATTCATAAAATATTTCGTTCGTTCAATAATGAAATCATTCATTACGTGACCTTAGTCGAGCACTAGTGAAATAAATGTGGTATCATTATTTCGTATAATGACATTTGGAAGTGTCATCTGGCTGCAGTGGTTTAGCTGCCAGACTATAGTGGCACTTTTGAACTATAGACTAACCGCTTAAACGAGTCTTCTCGGTGCGGGCGGGTGGTGCTGCCGCCCGCACCTCTCGGCCCCCGCGGTCGTCCCACCCCGCGCCCCGCAAACCGGTCGGTATAAAAACGTGGTTGGTTTAGTTAGTGACCCTGCCTGCGAAGCAAGCGTCGTGGGTTCGAATCCTGGTAAGGGCGTATTTGTGTGATGAGCACGATGTGTTCCTGAGTCATGGTTTCCATCTATTTAAGTATGTATTTCTCTATATAAGTACGAGTATGTATATCGTTGTCTAGTACCCATAACACAAGCCTTACTAGCGCTTACTTTGGGACTAGGTCAATTTGTGTGAATTGTTCCCTAATATTTATTTATTTTGATGTCAAGATTAAAAACGCTGAAAAGTATGGTCAATCAATTTAAACATAATTAAAAGCTTATTGGGCTACTTGGTTCCAAAATCAATGGAGTCGGTATTTGTAAAAAAAAAAGTTTCAAATAAAAACACATGTTCGTATAAAAAACGCAGAGCATTCGCTCTAAGCGTAGCACTTTTAAAATGCGTCTATCATAAACGTGCCGATGAAGTTCTTCCGAACAAACCGAAACTAGTCGCGCCCGACTTACAATAGTGAGTTGGCCATATTTTTGGCTTTACAAATAATTTTGCAAATGAGCTTAAATAATATATTGGTTGTGCTTTTCACAAAAGGATTTCCGGTGAGACTTTGAGACAGTGCACCCAGGGCAACAACCGCAATAGTCGATACTAAGAAAAGCGTTTAACATTTTTAGTTTTGCCATCTCAAAATCCCACCCAAATTAACCCAGCTAAAGCAAATAGAGCCAATTAAACAAATACATTAAGGGGGGAGTTGGCAAAGTAGGCCAAATATGATCACACGATTTCTGGATGAGTCCATAGTTGGGCAAAAAATAGTCATATTGGCATGATTTTCACCGGAAAATTGATTTTATTGCCGTTTCACACATTTTCGGTGACATTGACATTACATTAGCGCAAGTTCGTGTATAATAATAATAAATAACTCTTAACTATACTGCCCTCCTAATTAAAAAGGACGTATATGTGTCATATGAAACGCATATACGTCCTTTTTAATTAGGACGGCAGTATAGCCCATTACAAATACATTTTAAATATTTTGTAAACAAACAAATCCCCAAGTTCACTTACAATTTAAAAGAGCGTTTTCCCAAAACAAAAAAGTCTACACAATATTTTTTCAAATCACGTCTTTATCCCTTACGAGGTAGATAGAGCCTAAGGTGACAAGACAAGCAGGCCACGTTTAGCAAGATTGAGCGTATAGATGGAAAATGGAATCAAAATAGTGATGGGTTGCTAGCATCGGCTATAACATGATTCCTAAGACCGCCCGTTCCCTCGATGGGCTTTTACGTGCGCGGGAAGAGAAGCAACTGGTACATTCTATGTTTATCTTTGCTCCCAGAGCAGTGGAAGAAATCCAAAATTTGAAGTGTAAACGATTCAGAGTAAGAGAAATCCAATAGTTAAATTCTGGAAAAAATATGTAGTGTAGACTTTCTTTTTGGAAAACGCTTACCAGCTCAATAAAGGTAATCACGGTTCACATCCCGTTTATATTATTTCGAATGAACTTAACCGTGAATCATTAAAAACTCTTAACGCTTAACAGTCACAGCATAAAGGTGCGACCACACCGCCGCTTAAAAAACGGTGACGTTACGGAATCGCAACAAAATGTATGAAGAAACGGTGAGAAAACGTGACGCATACGGCACGTCACTGCGTACACGCGGCGGTTTGGTCGTAGTCGTACCCTTATTGTTATAAAATGACGTTAGTGAGTCGTTTAAAAAAAAATGCACATAATAAAAGGCTTTAATTGAAACAAAAGTTAATTGACTCCATTTTGTTATGACTTCTTCACCCATTCAGAGGCATTTCATCTAAGTCCTCTAGGTTGGCAACGTATCTGCAATCCCTCCGGGGTTGCGGGTGTCTATGGGCAGTGGTGATCGCTTACCATCAGGTGACCAATTGCTCGTTTGCCTTCCTATTCAAATAAAAAAAAAAAAACATTTTTTTTTAACGGTCGTTACACTAAAGGTGTTTATTCTCTTGAGGATAAGCGACTATAGGAATCAATTTTTATTGTAATTAGACCAACTATATACATTTTTTTAAACGACTCGGATATCCCAGGCGTTAAAATTGATAAAGATTGAGAATACAAAAAAAATAATTGCACATTAAAAAAAAAAAAATTACAACTAACCGACGTCTCCGAGTACGGTGTAATATAATACTTACACTAACAATACCTAGCGGTTTCTTAAAGCTAAATAGATTAAGGCGACACGGCTTGGAAGGGCGCCCCCAAAATACCAAATACCTAGAATACTAAATGACCAGATTATAATGAGCATTTTTTTTCCAATGTCGATCTTAAACTATACCTAAATCATCATCGCATCGGCCGTAGGACGTCCACTGTTGGGCATTAGGCCCCATCAGACCTCCAGGGCCGTTACTCGAAGCTTATTAGACTAATAATATTAGTGTTTTGTTTCATTCTTTCGTTTAATTTACGAGACAAAACACTAATATTATTAGTCCAATAAGCTTCGAGAAACGGGGCCCAGGGCCCTATTTTATAAGCTACAATAAATAAAATAAATAAAAAATAAATATCGTGGTACAAATTACACCAATTGACCCAGTCCCGAACTAAGCACAAGGCTTGTACTATGGGTACCAGGCAACGGATAAACATACATATATAATGTAGGTATATACATACTTATATACATACAACATCCATGACTCGGGCACAAACATTCGTATTCATCATACAAATGTCTGCCCCTTCCGGGATTCGAACCCGGGACCTCTAGCTTCATAGTCAGGGTCACTAACCACTAGGCTATCCGGTCGTCAAACAAGTTACAATATACAAGCGGAAGTCTCTTTCTGACCCTATGTTTTAGATAGAGACTTCCGCTTGTAAATTGTAATTGGTAGCTTTATATAATAGGGCCCTATTGCAGAGGTTGGAAGCTTGAAACCACCGTGAACCCGCAACTTCACAAGTGGAGGGGAGAAAGGTCACCGACATAGCCAAGCGAATGGGGACTATGGTTTCTTTGCTCACCAGTTGGCGCCACTGTTGGCTAAGGTCCAGAGGTATAGCTGTCAAAGGCGACTATAAGATCGGCGCCGAAACAGTTTTAAATCTTGAATCTCATTAGGTTTATTAATTATAAATAGCTATCATCATATCGAGGCTATGTTGCAATGTTGTGCAGTTCCGTTTGGGCCGGAAAAAAAACCGCTTTCAAAGCGTTCACATTCATCGCCAAATCTAACTAATATAATAAATGCGAAAGTATGGATGGATGGATGGATGTTTGTTTGTTACTCAATCACGCCAGAACGGCCCAACGGATCTGGATGAAATTCGACACACAGATAGAGAAAAGTCTGGAATAGCACATAGGCTACTTTTTATCCCGGAAAGTTGCGTAGTACCCGCGGGATAGCGATAAACGAATACTTTGCCAACGAAATCGCTGGCAACAGCTAGTTATCCATATTTGCGATAATTTCACGAAGATCACTTTTCAACAGGTAAATGAATCTATATTAATAATTTCGTGACCGGTTACGGTAGACTCGATCGAAACGTTGCCTGAATGATAGAACGTGAAAAAATAAAAATTTCGAGTCGACAACATGTATCCGCAAAATTCGGATTGTCGAGTATTTTGTGAAATTCTAACAGTGCTGATGGACAAATCGCAGTCGCCATATTGGACACCACAGACTAGCGCGAAATGACACCGGAGGACGACAAACGTTCCGTTTCATGCTAGCGCACATACGCCGTGCGATTTTTCTTAAACCTGATATTGGCCAACATAACCATAGAAAAAATAGAATAATTGGTAATGGATGATTATTTTAAAAGTGCTTGGTGATTTTTCTTTTGATAGGAATAACCATCCTCAGCTACGGAAAAAAGTTTCCGATTTTTTCCGTCGAGCCATATATTTTATAAAAATAAAAACATTTTATTCAGTCACTCGGCGGTAGTGATGTAATGAATGTCATATTTTCGACATTAGCGAATGCAAATGCGAATGCGAATATTCAGTTTTTGTTAAAATTTGGCACCATTTGTCTATGGCTTGGTGACTTTGGTGGCAGTCCCGTACAAACGAAGTACGTTCCGTTTGTTTTTTGTTCCTAGAATAGCCGAGTTGAGACGAACGAACGCATCTGATTGAAATGTCATTCCACTCTATGTTACCAGATGGGCTATTTAATTTAGCGCCAAGCCAATGGGGCTATCTCCCTTACCGGGCGGCGAAAATTATATAATTAAACAACTACTAGATACCCTCAATTTTTTTTTATATTCGCATAACATTCGCAGTAATTTTGCGAATGGGAATGCGAATGCGAATATTCCAGAAATATGCGAATATTCGCGAATGCGAATGCGAATATTCGTTACATCACTACTCGGCTCTTATACGGCAGTTAAGCAGTACGCCAATGCATATCAAATTAAAAAAAAAACTGGTTGAATCTGTAGTAGAAATGTCATCACATTTCTAGCTAAAAGAAGCAACGGCTAAGTGGCGCCGTCTGTAGATTGTTCGTGTTACTAAACCACTATGGTAATTTTTATTGAAATTGGCACTGTTCATTTTTTTTAAGCTGTGCTTTTAACACCTTTATTTGATAGAATGGACTTTTTTAAGAAACTAACTTGAATATTCGAAATATTATAAACGGGATGTGAACCGCGATTACCTTTATTGAGCTCCCGATATTTCGATACAGTTGCATGTATCATGATCACGGGTAGACGGACGGACGGGGGGACGGGGGTTTATAATATTTCGAATGAACTTAACCGTGAATCATTAAAAACTCTTAACTTGAATATTATGCTTCTACGTATCTTTGTTTATTAATAATAAATATAAATATTTTTCGCTGTTTGATAATTTTTTAATTTTGGCAGGATCCCAATCGCCTTCGTACAGAAATATAAAAAAAGGTTTTGTCTATATGTCAACGTCATAGATCTGTAGATGTGTGTGAATTTAACGGCAAACTCACGTTTAGTGTCAACAATGTTCGCGTGTTCGAAATTATTTCCGTTCGTTGGCGTTGTTATTATTTCCGTGCTGTTTTTGCTTTTTCGTTTCACCCCTGCACAGCTTTCCTGACTTCTACTTACATTAAAATGGTCTTCGCAACAATGCATCGTGTAAACTTTGAAATATTCCACATTAGCTTGCGTACACCATTTCTTCTGCAAACCTTCTCTGATTTTCACAATGATTTTGTTGGGGCTATAGTTCGAGTCATTGTTGCATCCCGGCAGATTTTTTTTTTATAAATATCCATTGTTTGTTACAGTTTTATACTTTGAATTTGCTTTTATTTCTAATGTTTGTAGGTTAAGTCAGAATGTAATGTTATGATGTAGACGTGACAGTGATAGCGTGACAAATACCGCAGCTAAACTTTTTTTTTTCATTTTTGTGGCAAACATTTAATGGCCGATTCTTACATAAAACATAAAACCCGGTCGTTAGATCAAACAAAGGTCAAAACTTACTACGTACTTTTACAAAAATATCTGCAATCGTAAAGTATTTTTGAAATCGGACATGATAAATCGGTTATTTGATGGTTTTCCTCCAAATGGTTTTCGAATTGGAGCATACTAAAAAAAATTAACAATGTCAATTCCCCATGTATGGTAGTAACACAAACAATCTACAGGCGGCGCCACTTAGCCGTTGCTTTTTTTAGCTACAAATGTCATCGTTTATCACAGATTCAAGCAGCAATTTAAAAAAAAAATGATATGTCATTGGCGTAGTGCTTATCAGCCGTATAGAGGCCGCCGAGTGACTGAGTAAAATGTTTTTATTTTTATAAAATATATGGTTCGACGGAAAAATAAATAATAATAAACAAATAAATATCATGGGACAAATTACACCAACTGACCCAGTCCCCAACTAAGCAAAGCTTTGTGCTATGGGTACCAAGCAACGGATAAGAATACTTATATAATTTAGATAAATACATGCTTAAATACATACAACATCCATGACTCGGGCACAAACATTCGTATTCATCAAACAAATGTCTGCCCCTACCGGGATTCGAACCCGGGACCTCTAGCTTCATAGTCAGGGTCACTAACCACTAGACTATCCGGTCGTCTAATCTGAAACTTTTTTCCGTAGCTAAGGATGGTTATTCGTATCAATAGAAAAGTCACCAAACACACTTTTAAAATAATCATGCATTCCCAATTCAAAATAAAAACGGATTTTCAAACTTTAAAATGGCCGCCCTGTAAAATTGCCATTTTGGACTCATCAAGTTGTTCACGCCATGCACAGATATATTCTTGCAGATAATTTCAGTTATTGTGAATGCTATCACATCTACCTATTTTTGTATTAAAATAATAAACAGTGATTCGAAATAATGGCTACACATTCTACCTACATTTTGTACCTACAAGTGTATTATGATTCAAATTTCACCCGAGCGAAGCCGGGTTTTCATCTAGTGTTATTATAATTTATGTCACGAAACCCGCCGAAACCAGTTAAAAGTGAATATTAGGACCTCACGCGACACTAGCGCCTCTAGTGGCAAATTCACACGCTATAGCCCCCATTAGCTCATTGAAATGGCAATGGGCCTATAAAGGTTGTTACAAAACTACGCGTAAAGCCGAAAGTTCAAATGTGGCCTAACAAGTCGACAACAATGGCCGGCGTCAAAAACGCACCGCAATCAACGCGTTCAATTTCTTTGACTTTTGTAGTCTATCCTTAAAGGTGTAATAACTTAATTAAAATGGACAATAGTCTACATACAAGTTGTAACGTAAACCTAAAAATAACAATAATAATACGATTATTAAAATAAATTACATTTAAAAATTATAGTGAAAAGCACATCCATTTCATTCAATACAATAAAATAACAATATTGGGTTACTTATATTATAATACTAAAAAAAAAAAACTTTTTAAATAATACTTTTAAATTATAGATTCTATATGAATTTGGTTTCAATTACACCAAATGGGGTTAGTTTTTTTCAGTAATCTCAGTACAGGACCGATTGCAGTCATTTTTACACCAACAGTATAAAGACCAATATAACAAGGACAGATTAAAAAATCCCATAATACGACCATTTGAGATTGACAAATAACATAATTCACAACTTTAAAAACTAGTCAAGCACAAAGCATAAAAAACAAAGATACAATGAAGAGTTTTTAATGTATTTAGTAGTTCTTATTACGACTCAATCTCTTCCTTGTTTGATAAATCTCAAATGGATACAATACATTCTTAGAAATACCGAAATAGTAAATTTTCAAAAAGCGCGCAGAATTTTTTCAAAGTTTTCGAAAATTTCGGTTTTTTTTCCGCAACACTACTGATTCTGTTGGCAGAAAGTCCCCAAACTGACAATGAAAATATCTACAAATAATCTGGGACACTTTATTCGTAACCAGACAGTGAAAACAATACGGGACCATTTTTTTAACACTTCTCTAACAGCTCTCATTTTTTTACCTATCTAGAAATAATAATTTCTAAACGACACTGAAAATTAGAACACATAGAAAATTCCGAAAAGTAAAGCTATGGCCGGGAATCGAAACCGGATCCTCGTCATTCCGTGACGCGTGCTATACCCCTACACTACCCATAGCAGGTGAGTAAGCCCCGAATTTTTCTATCTGTTGTCAACTGTCACGTGACCTTGTTACTATGCGAATAATTGTCGCTAAGCGTCATCTGTTTGAATGATGTGTCTGTACGACACAATTACAAACTCCCGTGAATTAAGTACTGCTCACCAGGGACGAGAGAAGGCGCTGTTTTTCAAATGATAGGAAATATCAAATTAATCAAGAAATTTACTTCTTGATTTTTAATGTTTACTTTTTACGTTTTACCGTTAGAAGTTTAATTTCTAAACGACACCGAAAATTAGAACACATAGAAAAATCCGAAAAGTAAAGCTATGGCCGGGAATCGAACCCGGGTCCTCGTCATTCCGTGACGCGTGCTATACCCCTACACCACCCGTAGCAGGTGAGTAAGCCTCCTAAAAATAATAATGCGACTCAATTTTAAGGTGTATTAAATAAAAAATACTATAAACACTAAAGTTAACTCTGTATAAAACTGTCTATAATGATCAAGAGAAGGCTCCGATTAAAAAACAGAGCGGCTACTATTAAATTCGATTTCAGAAATTATCATACCTAAAAGGCGAGGGACAATACGATTGTTTCGAATCAAAGCACTTTTTTTTAATTGCCAGACCAAATGACCAGCATCAAATAAGTTTATGAAAGTAGGCTGTTTAAGATTGGTATTGCGTAACCTACAAAAAAAAACCTAGTTATGAGATTCAGTCGTAATGAAACCATACAAAATGTAGCAAAATTCTTCGAGAATATTTCAGGAAGTGGTTTAGTTAATTCAACTGAACCCCTATAAAGATATTAGACAGACAAACAGACATAAATCAAGTCTTTATCCTTAACAGGGTAGACGAGCCTAAGGTACCAAGACCTAAATGCCAAGTCATGCCTACAATCGTGCTAAAAGTGGCCTCTGGGTCTTGTTACAGCCTCTGTCTACCCCTTAAGGTATAAAGACGTGATTTATGTATGATACAGAGCTATTGAGCCAAACTAACCCAACAACCTACTAAAATATTTCAATTGACAACATTTCATATTTCTGAGCCTATAATTTTAATGGTTCTCTGTATTATGTTTGAAAAGATGAACATGCTGACAGTTTAATTTTTTCGCTAGGGCTTGTATTTAATTTATAATTAATTTATTAATTTGTGCTTATTCTAAAAGGGCGTAACTCCGATACTATCACAGAATAGACACTTATCCCTTTGTCTTTTCTCTATAGAAAAAAAAACTGACGTTAATTTCAAATTGTCAATGTCAGGCCCTACTCTCCAATATTCGATTTTCGAGGATCGCTTCGTGCTGTTCCGTTCATACTAATAGTCATTATCTTGAGAGTGAGAGAGAAGGTATGCAACGAACTTCGAAAACAGAATTCCAGAGTTGCCCCCCTTGTACTTTGAAGTTGTCAAAAATACAAAATTATGATCGCTTATTTTTTCTCTTGAAAAAAGCAAAGGCGTTTCACCTATCCTGTGGTAGTTTTGGTAAAATTAGGAGATATTTTTAATTAACTTTTAATTTTTATAATAAGCGATATTAAAATTATATAAACATATTACAGTGATCAGGAGGCAAAATGCTTCTGAACCACATATACATTTTCAGGTGTTATAAAAATGAAATGTTGTCAATTGAGTTTAGAGAAACCTTGTATACTTAGTAACTTCATAGCTTATGCTTTTGCATGCCTTTTAAAACACTATAATCTTCTTAGATAGGTATATATTCAATAGTCAGTTATATTAGTCTCCGTAGTATCGGTCTATTATACTTAATTTACTTCAAAGTCAGCAAGTGCCTCTCACCTAAAGTTAACATACTAATAGTCAATTTTATACATACGTATGTATATTACGAGCCAACACTTGCGTATAAACTTATCAACATAACCACTTAGGTATATCAATTTATGTTTTCACTATATGCAAACGCATCGAGTTCGACGCGTTATTTTCTTATACACATAAAAAAACCAGTATCAACTGGTGCGAACCTGTTTCCATCCCGCCATAACTACTTGCATGAACCAGTATAGATTCACATCACATAGTATATATAACGACAAGTAGCGTTAACGCGCGACAACACACGCCACAGCTTACCTGGTCTCCATATGACATGCGTCAATTAGTTAATATGCCATGTGTCAACCAGTCAACACGACCATGCCAAGTGTAAACTAGTGTTGACAAGGCACGTGTCAACTATGCTGACGAGGAAAAACAAAGGGTCGCCTTCCATACATAGTTGTATGAAAAGTGACCCATTATTTTTGCTAGTGAGTATAGTCCAACACGACACGTGTCAACTCAACTAGTCGTCACACGACATGGCTCGACTTGTACAAAACGAAATGTGTAAACTTTCAACATGACGTGCGCCAACTAAATCATCGCCATGGCATATGTCAACTATAGTCTCCGCATGACACGTGTCAACTGGCCACATGACAATGGTCAACTGGAGTTCACATGTAACGTGTCAACCTAATCAACTGACGTCAACGTGCAACGTGTCAACCGCGCGAAGTAACAGCCGACAAGGTTGACCCGTGCCAACCGGTATGCACATGCAACGGGGCAACTGTAGGATCAGCAGTCAAGGTTGACGCGCGAGGACAGCACAGACAGGCTCGGCCTTGGCAGGGGCTACTCGTAGCCCTTGAGCAATCCCTAGGGATGCCTCTGGTTCGGCACTGGAATACTGGAACAATACAATTTATCTACATCCATATCACAACTACCCTACAATATGTTCAGGAGCGATTAGCAACATACTCTAATTATATTCAAACTTCGAACAAGAATATTTTGCGCGTAAATATATACTAATTGTGTTATATTTGTAAATATGATAAAAATTGTATTAATATAAATGTATTTAAATCAGTTTAGATCTTAAAACCAAATAATATTACTTTGCATGCCTACCTAAAAAAGGTATTTAGCATTATCCGAACTCACACATTATAATTTTGAACATCTAAATGGACATAATGTTATGCAAATAAAGAAATTTCATTTCATTTCATTTCATTTCATTTCATTTCATTTCAACATCTTAATAAACGTTCTGTTATAGGCTACTGCTAACTTAGCATTCGTTTGTCCTTATCTGTGAAAGGTAAATGTCTAAGTGACAGATAAGGACAAACGATTGCTAAGTTAGCAGAAGCCTACAGAACGTTTATGAATAAAGGGGTAAGAATTTAAGAAAATTTATAAATTTCAATCATTTCATCCGTTTCGAACTTTCGAAGAAATATGCGACTGTACATAATTAGGCATTAAAACACTCGCGCAATCTTTAGGAAACTCAGCTTCGCTTCGTTTCATAAAACCTCACACGAGTATACAAAATAAAAGTTATGACGAAACGGAAGTCTTTCTAAAAGCAATAAGTTAAACAAACACACACACACACACACACACACACACACACACACACACACACACCACATGCTTGCGCATGTTGCCTTGCTTGTATTATGTATGTATTCTGTTCTTAATAAACTTTAAAACATTGTGCATTTTTAGGGGGAGGAGCGCTGCTTATCCTATAACACAGGTTTTTACCTATTTAGGGAGCAGAGTTCTAGTGAAAGATACCTTGGTAATTATGTTTTTTAGAAATAAATATTATTATTATTATCTCTCTCTCTCCAGCCTATATACGTCCCACTGCTGGGCACAGGCCTCCCCTCTCAGAATGAGAGGGCTTGGGCTAGTTCCCACGCGGGCCCAGTGCGGATTGGGAACTTCACACACACCATTGAATTGCTTCGCAGTTGTGTGCAGGTTTCCTCACGATGTTTTCCTTCACCGAAAAGCTCATGGTAAATTTCAAATTAGATATCGCACATAAGTTCCGAAAAACTCAGAGGTGCGAGCCCGGGATTCGAACCCGCGACCCTCTGCTTGAGAGGCCACAGGTCAAACCACTAGGCTACCACGGCTTTTTTAAGTACCTACTGCAAATGCATAATCAAGAAAACAGTATGAAGGAACTATTGAAAAGAGAGAGTGGGGACGAGAGACGCAAATATATATTTTTCATAATTTGTGTACTTTGCAGCAGCGCAAAAAGAACATGGCTCAGTGAATCTCATTTCTCACGGGAACTCATTGAAGTTAACATTGAATATACATTTAAAAAACGATCTAATTTAGGATGAACATTTAAGGATTTAAAAGGTTTTGATTGTTTTAATAATAATTATGTAGGTTATTATTATTATTAGGTTATTAGTATTATTATTATATGTTAATATAAAGCTTGCAAATAACCCCCTTATTAATAAATTCCCTATAGGCTTCTACTAATTTAGCAATCGTTTGTCCTTATCTGACACTTTGACATTTGCCTCTCACAGATAAGGACAAACGAAAATAGATCTCATGGCTGTTGCAACGGTCCTATTACTCTATTAATGAGTTCTTTAGTGATTAACTTTTGTTGTAAGTAATATATTTTTTTACAGAATATTCGCACACCAGAAATGGTGTAGTGTGCAGTTTTAATTTTAATTATGGAATATCCCTGTAACCACATTACTGCTAATAAAATATTTTGATTTGATTTGATTTGATTTTGAACGATTGCTAAGTTAGCAGTAGCCTATAGGGCGTTTATGAATGGGTTAGTGTGGCTTTATGAAACGAACCTTGGCGAGTTTCATAATACGTTCACACGTGTGTAACGCCAAATTCGTTAAGAGGCTGACAACACCTAATTTTGTTGAAATGCACTGATTAAAATGGCGATTTTAGAATTAAAAAAGTACATATCAAAAGTAAACAAAATAATAGTAAATATGAGTAGGAAATTCGCCGTAGCTGACATTAGGTGATAGCTAAAAAGATCTCTATCAAAAATCTATCAAGAAAACTAAAAAAAGATGTCTATCAGTGTATTGCCCGTGGTCCCATTAATTTGTATACTCGGAAAAAATGCTGGCATTATTTTGAATCATTCAATGACATTTAAATAAAAAAATAGGTAGGTATCTTCAGTTGCTCGAAGGGCAAAATTCCCAGAAAAAGGAACGTCGATAAACAGTAGAACAAACTATAGTAGGACAACGGGCAACAGAGGGGTATGTCGTGATCACGTTACAGACCGACCGCTTAAGAGGCTGACAACACCTAATTTTGTTGAAATTGATGTTATTTAAGCACTTTTTTAAGAAAAACTACACGCAAAAAAAAAAACAAAAAAAATATAATGTTAATTTTCATCATATTTCAAACACGCTAGACGGACTCGATACATAATTGAACAAAATCGGCTCGATAGAAAATAATTGCAAAGATTGGTCTTAAAATCATCATTAAACGATTCTATGTCTTTAATTTTTCGACGTATGGGTCTGCAATTAAAAACATGAAGTCAACATATTCATACCTACACGGCTAACGAGTCATATTTCACAAATAATCCACACTTTTTTTTATTTCTTCTTATTTGTGTCTTATTTGCAAGATTTTAGACGCGCGCCAAGCTGCCGGAATAGTTTCTTCTCTTTCACTCACAGGCATGCGAACCGTATGTGTGAAGAGTGGCGCTGCTCAAGGTCATTTGCTGTTGACAGCGCCTTAACGACTTACCCGTAAAAAGCTGGGAAATTCGTGTCATTATTAAACTGGAAATTGACAGGAGTTTTCGGCGACGCGCAACTGTAGCTCAGATAGTCGTCTGAGGCGTGCAGTTGCCTGTTCATGTTGGGTTCGGAGGCACTCCTGGTGATCTTGGGCATGGCGCGTAGCATCGCTTCTAGGGACGCGAGGATCTGTCTGAAGAGAGGTCTTTGTTCCCTGTCGAACTTTATGCAATCGTTGAACAGTCTTTTCAACGCTTGCGGGGCGTCCTGTCTGAGGTACCGAGGGTCTGGCGTGAGCAAACCCCGGCCTACCATCCATAGGATCTGAAAAAAAAAGCCGGTTAGCAATCCGGGAGTGCCGGCAGAAGTGAAAACTACACATTATGCATTCGCGCTAAAAAAAAAAAAAATTCTAACGAGATTCGAACTGCGGTCACTTGGGAAGACGCACTGTTATTCCACACCTTATACCCCAAGGCCAAACGCATATACATACGTTAAGAGGGTGCATCCGTGCTGAGCTCGCAACGTCGCATTTTTGGTGATTTTTTGCGATTATTTCACAGAAAGTTTCAAATATCCGTCTGTAGTGCACTTCGTTTGTAGTGTATTAATGTGTCCAATGCAATGGTTAATGGTGATTGACTTTTATTTTCGTATTAAAGGGATAAAATACTATATCTCGTTTAATAAGAGAATAAAAGTCCATCATGATGAATTATTGCATTAGACACATTAATATACTAAAAACGAAGTGCACTACAGACGGATATTTGATACTTTCATTCAATTTCTGTGAAATAATCGCAAAAAATCACCAAAAATGCGACGTTGCGAGCTCAGCACGGATGCACCCTCTTAAAGCGACGAAATTAATGTACATTCAAAAATCGAACGCGACTCTAGCTTCATTCGTATTTCAAAATAAGCTCTCAGAGGATCCTGATATCCTGGTACTTAAACTCTCCCTCCGTCTAACGTCTGACGCGAGTTTAACATTTTTTAACCATCCGAAAAAGTGCCCAATGCCGCTAAAGAAGTTTTCTCTTCAAAAACCCGATTGTCTGTAACGGTTTACGGACGATAGTTTTGCGTGATAACATAAATTCATCGAACTGCTAGCTCTGACGTCACGCGAGATCGTGCCTCTCTATCGCATGCTCCGCGCTCTCGTTTGCACACTGACGTCACGCGGAATGTGGCAAGGGGCCGTCCATAAAGTACGTCACACCAATTGGGATTGTTCATTTTTTTACAACATACCCTGATTTGAAAACCATTTCGAAGTATGGGGCTTGCGAACTGTTTCATCTTACTGGCGTTCAAAAATACTCAAGGATTACGGATATTTTGCAAAAAAAATATTTGATCTTTATTCGACTTTACCGAGCGGCTGTTAGTAGTTCCAAAAAATAAATCGGCAAATATCTAGTTTGTCTATTAAATTTATATGTCAACTAGTTATCAGTGTCACCCAATGTCAGTAAAGTAAATATTGTTTTGTTGAAAACTTAAAATTGTCGGTCGATTTAAAACGAAATAATGGAAATTACAGAAAATGCTTCGTTCCAACCTGAAATAATGACTCTAAAAACAGCTCCAAAACAATAGATCGCACGGATCCGAGAAGATTTAAGAGAAAAGTGGTGTCGAAGTAAATGTTGAATACATCAAAGTTTATAAGTACACAATATTGTTGCGAGGATCATTTCGATGTAAGTAGGTACCAAAACACAATGCCACATACTTCCACATTCATAAATTTTCAACTCATTATAACCATGATCAGGATTTAACGCAACATACAATAAGCTTGTAGGTAAACCAAAAGTAAACAGTATATTTGACATTGAGATGATAGTCACAACAGTTACGACAGCTATTTTTTTTTAAATCTCCAAAGGATTGTGGGAAAATTGCCCATTTCAGCCGGCCGTATATAATTTACGAAAAGTCGTATCTCATTTTTTAAAGCAATTATATTAATTAAATTAAGCCATGAAATGACGAAATATTCAAATTAGTTTCTTAAAGTGCTCCATATTTTCTAAAAAAAAAATATAAAAAGGGGGGGTTAAAAAAAATGAACAATCCCAATTTCATGATTTCTAGAGCCCCCCCCCCTTGTCACAAGGTTTACTATGAAGACTGCAATTATTTTGTTCGCGAGTCACAAATTTCCAGACCCCCCCCCCCCTCCCTAAATGTGTGACGTACTTTATGGATGACCCCCAATGAGTGATTTTCTTTACTACTCACACGTAAAGAAAAAGACAAGGACATCATTTTGGCGCTAGTCGCCTTAAGCTGACAACACCTAATTTTGGTGAAATTGATGTTATTTAAGCACTTTTTTAAGAAAAACTACACACAAAAAAAATATATGTCAATTGCATCATATTTCAAAGACGCTGGACGGACTCGATACATAATTGAACAAAATCGGCTCGATAGAAAATAATTGCGAAGATTTGTCTTAAAATCATCATTAAACGGTTCCATGTCTTTATTTTTTCGACGTATGGGTCTGCAATTAAAAACATGAAGTCAACATGTTCATACATAAACAGCTAACGAGTCATATTTCACAAATAATCCATACTTTTTTATTTCTTATTATTTGTGTCTTATTTGCAAGGCTGCCGTAATAATTTCTTCTCTTTCACTAACAGGCACGCGAACGTATGTGTGAAGAGTGGCGCTGCTCAAGGTCATTTGCTGTTGACAGCGCCTTAAGCGCGTTCTATAAATTACCTGGTCCTTATTATTAAGGTTGTTGTACGGGAGCGTCTGCGCCATCAGCTCGTACAGCACAATACCGAACGCGTACACGTCCGAGCGAAAAGTGTAAGGCGCGGGCTCCTCCATGCGTATCACTTCCGGCGCCATCCACAGTATGGAGCCAGTGGGTTGCTGCCACTGTATGCCGCCGGCTGACTGGGTGTCTAGAAATAAACACTGTAAGCTGAGCTATGATGCTATACAAGATGTAAGCAGCGCGAGCTAATTTAATCTTGGCAAAGCCAGAGTAAGCTGTAATTTTCTTTTCATCTCTCATACTCTGAAAGTAGGTCATTGATTATCTGGATATAGGGTTGAAAGTGACTCATCGCGACCCTTGGGTTGAAAGTATTTTTTTTTTCTAGCTAATCCAAATGTGGTACACAGCAATGGTATTACGTATACAGCCATGTAATCTATGTTTAAAATAATAATCTATACTAATAGTTCCTTTTTAATTGTAAAAGGCAAAATAATCTTAAAATAACATTCTCGCTATATATAAGCTTATGCAAGCGTATACAACGAGAATTAGTAGAAATGATTACGTTCGGTACCTAATTTTTTTAGCTTGAAATATTTAAGTTGACAATTAATTGATAGCGACCTCCGTGTCTGCAAGATTAAAAAAAAACTAGCCGGCCGCCATTGGTGCGCAGAAGAAATGCGCAATGCGCGCAAATCGCGCAATAGAAAAAAGAGCGGGAAGAGAATGACAAACGTAACAAATATTAAATGCGACCATGCGACGTTAGTCAAATTCTAATTTCCTCATATTCGAAATGAAAAGTAGAGTGTTCAACTCGGATGAAATTA
The DNA here is from genome assembly GCA_963854515.1 of Pandemis heparana. Classification (NCBI taxonomy): domain Eukaryota; kingdom Metazoa; phylum Arthropoda; class Insecta; order Lepidoptera; family Tortricidae; genus Pandemis; species Pandemis heparana. The sequence goes on from OY978006.1 coordinate 34,677,709, forward strand.
CCCATTTCACCCTCGAACCATTAGTAGCTTAGAACCTCGAACTATCTCAGGTGAAATGGGTATATTTCAACCCTTGTTTATCAATCTACTATTTTCTACTCGTTGATTTTAATCTGTCAATTATGTGTTTATAGACAAAATTGCAATCACATACTTTTTAATCTTGTATAGTCTATGGCACTTCGGACTCAACTATAATGATTATTATACAACCCCCTAGACGACTATAATAATTTCAAAATTAGAACATAGTTACTTCGATTGAGCGTCGTGAGGCTTAGTGGAACGCACCCAATGTAAAGTTGGAAATATCTGGCAAATTTGCTTCCATTTGAACACGCTAACTTTTTTCTTCTGTTACGTGATTGGTTAGTAATTGAAGTAATTGACCAATCAGAAACAGTTTTATAACGACGTCTCACCTTTTTTGTGCTATGAAAATTTAAAAGTTTTGTTTGTTATTTGACGCGAAATCGATGGTGTTAAATAAATAATCCCTAATTCGAATTAAACATGAGTGACAGTGACGAGATTAGTTTCGCCGCTACTCCAGAGGAGATAACTACTATTAATTCATAATAGAAGGTACAATTTTCAAACTTAACCCAATGTACTTTACAAAAGGTTATGTATGTACCTCGATAGACGATGATGATGATGACTCGTAGAAAAATTGTACACAATAGTTACATAATTAGCTCTTAAAATCTCGTACCTTACTTAGGCCACGAGGCTTGCCGAGTAAACGGTACACGGTACTCGACTTTAAGAGGGTGCATCCGTGCTGAGCTCGCAACGTCGCGTTTTTGGTGATTTTTTGCGATTATTTCACAGAAATTGAATGAAAGTATCAAATATCCGTCTGTAGTGCACTTCGTTTTTAGTGTATTAATGTGTCCAATGCAATGATTAATGGTGATGGACTTTTATTTTCGTATTAAAGCGATAAAATACTATATCTCGTTTAATAAGAAAATAAAAGTCCATCACGATGAATTATTGCATTAGACACATTAATACACTAAAAACGAAGTGCACTACAGACGGATATTTGATACTTTCATTCAATTTCTGTGAAATAATCGCAAAAAATCACCAAAAACGCGACGTTGCGAGCTCAGCACGGATGCACCCTCTTAAGAGCCTTCATTATGCAACGATTGTATAAAACACTATTATCCAAGCACTATAATTCATTGCATTAGTGCTCTAAACTAACACTACAGTACAAAAATCTGAGCTTAGGCCCACTTGCAGTAAAAGATAATTTTTAATTTAGAATGAGAAACCACAATAACATTCGGCGGCTGGTCAACTATTTCTTACCTAGCAAACAGTACAGTGCAATAGTTTGGCAGCCGCAAAATAAAATTGTTTTAATGCCACTTTATTTGCGTGTCGTCAATTGTTGCTCTAGTACAAATCGTAAAGAGATTACAGTTCACGAGCCGCAATATAATGTTGTTGTGGTTTCTCATCCTAAATTAAATGAAGTATAAATCTGGTATAAAGCGTGACAGTTCCATACAATATGACACTACTAAATCGATTTTAACACTAAACCGAGGTTTAAATTTTTCCAGCAATACAGCCTTAATGTTATTATTATACAGATTTTACCATAACCTTACAATAATCCATATTGTAATAACATTAAAGTAGATTTTACCTACCACCACAGTCAAGAAAGTACTTACATAAACCACGTCTTAATCTCTTACGGGGTAGACAGAATCTAGTATAATGCCAAAATGTCTGCCCCGACCGGGGAACGAACCCGGGACCTCTAGCTTCATAGTCAGGTTCTCTAACCACTAGGCTATCCGGTCGTCAAAGAGCCCATTACTTATGTGAAAAAATATACATATATAATATATGTATACATACCTATATATATAATAAACTAGTGCCTACGCCAAATCTTGGGATTAGGTTGTCAAAGCGGACCCCAGGCTCACTGAGCTGTGGCAAATATCGGGAAAAACGCGAGGAAGATGATACATATAATGTATACATGTATATATTCGAACTTACCCGACCATCGCACTTTGGCCGTGGCCAGACCGAAATCTCCGATCTTGACAGACCAGTCGTCCCGCAAGAAGATATTGTTAGACTTCAAGTCTCTGAAATGAAATAAATCAATTAAATAACATATTACACTAGAACTAGGTAAGGTCCATTCTGGATAACATTAGAATCTAGAATATTTTAAATACATTTTATATAAATATATTTTAGATTCCGGTAGTGTTGACACTCATCGAACGCAACGACCCAATGGTCGAGTGCACCGACCATTGAATGCAACGGCCATTGAGTGCCACTCAAAAGCACTAACCTGTGTATGGAACCCTTGCACCATTGAGTGCACCGACCATTGAGTGCCACTCAAAAGTACTAACCTGTGTATGGAGCCCTTGCACAATTGAGTGCACCGACCATTGAATGCAACGACCATTGAGTGCGAATCGAAAGCACTAACCTGTGTATGATATTCTTCGCGTGTAGATAGTCCATGCCTTGCGCCGCTTGCCGCGCTACGTCTATCAGATACAGCATGGGCAGCGGCGTCTCCAGCACATGCAGATGCTGGTACAGCGAGGAGCCCTCGCACCATTGAGTGACGATGGCCAGCGAGGGTTTCGACACGCAACCCATGAACAACAGGATGTTACAATGCCGAGTTTTTCTTAGGACGGCCACCTTGAATAATATTAGTAGATTGCTCGTTTGCCTTCCTATTCACATAAAAAAAAACTGGGGGGTTACCATGATGTCTTAATGCGATTCATTCAGTTTAGGTCGCTCGCTGTCAGAATCATACTAAAGATGAGAGCTAACACCTGAGTCAGAATTGATGGCATTACGACCTCATGGTAAGGCTCCTGTTTAGCCACACATTCATACATTCAAACTTTCACATCTACACTAATATTATAAAGAGGAAAGATTTGTACCTATTTTTGTATGTTTGTATGTTTGTAATGAATAGGCTCAAAAAGTACTGGGCCGATTTAAAAAATTCTTTCACCAATAGAATGCTACATTCTTCCAATTTGACATAGGCTACATTTCATTTTGAAAAAAATTAGGGATCCTTGGTAAAATTTGAACAATGTAACCGAAGGTGTAGAAAAATGAGTCTTAAAATGTCTTTCGTCGAATGCGCTGCCGAAACTATTAGTGATAGAACAAAATAATGTACAACAATATTGAAGAACATCATAATGTCTACAAAAAACTCCGCGGTAGCATATGTCCAACTATTGTAGTTATGTCACTACAACAACTTTTTTCATTTTATACAAATAAAAATATTTGTGAAAAAAAGTGTTTTATATCCAAATTTCCAAAAATAAATAATTGTCTACCCCGTGCGAAGCCGGGACGGGCTGCTAGTTTATTATATTAGTAGGAAGAACGATTCAGTGCTAATTTTTTTTCATCAGGTCACATCAAAGTCTCACCTCGTTTTTGAAAGCCTGCAGTTGCGCAGGAGTGGGCGTCTTCACGTTGAGCGTCTTCACAGCGACAGGGCCGTGCCAGTGCGCCTTGTACACGGTCCCAAAACTGCCGGAACCTGTCGTACCATACATACAATCACGTCAGAGCCTATGGTAACAACTAAAGGCCACGTTCAGCATAAAAAAATCTGGATTGGTGCGAAAACCGGTTTTTTTAAATAACCGGTTAAAACACCGGTAGCCAAAACGTAACCCGCAATCCATTTCGGTTCCGGTCATTGACCCCAAACCGGTTAGTTTCAAAAACCGGTTTCCGATCCCTGGCTATACATACACATACACAAATCACGTCTTAACCCTTACGGGGTAGGTAGAGCCTAAGGTAACAAGACCTGAAGGCTTCGTTTAGCATTTTAGCATGATTGTGGGATTATAGGTGGAAAGGGGAATCAAAACGACTCACATATATATATTTTTTTTTATGTGAATAGGAAGGCAAACGAGCAAGTGGGTCACCTGGTGGTATGCGATCACCGCCGCCCATAGACACCCCCAACCCCGGAGGGATTGCAGATGCGTTGCCAACCTAGAGGACTTAGATGGAATGCCTCTTGTGCCCGTAATTTCCCCGGCTGTCTTACTCTCCACACCGGAACACAGCACCGCAAGCACTGCTGCTTAACGGCAGGATTAGCGAGTAAGATGGTGGTAGCGATCCGGACGGACCTTGCACAAGGCCCTACCACCCGCAAAACATACGACCGAATTTTATATAAATTAAGCTCTGTCAACTCCGTACGGGATAATTGTGTGATATATGTATGTATATATGTATAATTACCGATCCTAGCTCCGATTAATATCTCGTCGGCATGTATGACCCAATCGTCATAGCTCTCGCGGGGCGAGAGAGCGTTCTTCCACGACTCGTCGGCCGAGCGCGCGCGAGGCCGCCGCGGACGCAGCGTGCCGGTCGGCGAGGCCTGCAACGCAAGATGGCAGACTATTTTTAGCACACACTTTTCAGTTTCATTCTTTATTTCAATTTCAGTATTAACTACAGTCAACATCAAAGTGGATAAGCATTTGAAGAGCTCAATATTATCTACACACTCTTTATATTAGGCAGGGGGTATACACTCCGCAGTTTAGGTACGATCAACCGGCGCTCCTGCCGGGCAGGATAATGGCAGTAGGTTGCCGCTCGCCTCGCACGCTGGCGTCGCGCGTTTGTGTTACCTAGCAACGAACAATGACTACTACAATACAACCCTAATAAGTACGCGGTGACGTCGTGAACGGCCATGATTGAAACGGTTAAACTAAAAGAAGCGCTCCCGCGTAGTAATACGGTTTATTTTTGCATGAATGCTATGCGGGAAATGTGATGGAGTGGGGCTGTAGGCTATTATCGCTGTGGGTAGGTATAACAGGTGCGAGCTAGATTGTGCTTTATGTGTACGCGGCGAGTTTTTATTTATTTATAATCGACTTTCGTTCCTTCTTTACGTTAGTACTGTTACTTATTCTTTGCCCAAACGTAATTCGAAGTCCGCTATAAGGCCAAGACTAATATAATCACGTCTACTGGTCAGTACCTGCGTACTCCTGCTCTGCTGCTGGTCCTTATCCTTGTCCTCGCGCTGTCTGTTGGGATTGGAGCTCAAATAGTTGCTGTTGGTGGCCTGCGGCGAGCTCCCAGCACACTGGAAGCAATGGAACAGCTGATCAAGCATCAAGATTACAAAACTACAGTCAGCCACAAACCTTTCGACGGACCGTAAACGGAATACCAACTGAACCTAAAATACCAAATGCTGTTATTACCAAACGCTAACCTCGTAAAACAACAATCAATATACGCAAAATACCAATTATTGTAACTAAACGCTTATACTGACACTCCACTTGGCGTATTTATACAAATATTTGCGTGAGTGAAGGGGATGCACTATATTGTTTGTAGCGTATGCGACGAAGACGCCAATAGCGCAACGCCAAGTGGAGTGCCGGGGTTACCATTTGCGAATAATACTAACTATAGGTGAAAAACTTAAGTAAATGACCTGATTACAAAAATGACTAAGTCGTTTTAATTTTTCTGATTTGGAACGTCAATTGCAAAATAAACTATTGAATTTTGAATTTTATGGTATTTTACGATGTGGTAGTACGTTTATAAAAAAGTTAAAAATTTCGCAGTTGGTAGTATCTTCCGTTTATGGTATAGTCCGTCTAACTGTGCCGAATTTGAAGAGTCAAGTTCTTACAGTCACTGAGAAATATTATAAGCCTCATTTATTCCCTATCAAGTGGCAATTTCAAAAAAATCCCTTCTTAGTTCACCTCTGGGATACTCAAGATTTACGTCTGCCAAATTTCAAGTTCCTAGGTCCAGTGGTTTAGGCTGTGCGTTGTCTGTCAGTTAGTCAGTCACGCTACTGTTTTATAGGGTTTGGGCGCATAACGTCCCATTCGCAAAACGTCTTCTCTGCAAATGGTCCCTTATGTAAAATAACCCATTCGCAAAACGTCCCTTTCTCAAAAGGTCCCACCCCTTTCGCAAAACGTCCCGTCTGCGAAATGACCCATTCGCAGAATGTCCCGTCTGGAAAAAGCTTGTTTCAGTAGAGATTAGCAGCCTTATTCATAAAAAATCCTTAATTGAGCTTTGATCGGTCCACTAGTTAACAGACTGATTAAGCTTATTTGACAATTGTTAAAAAGTATGGTTCATAAACGCTTGCTAGCAGTCTGTTAGCTAATGAGCTGTTGATAGATGGATTAGTCACCTTGACAAATCATAGACCAAAAATGGCCTTTTAGTGATTTAAAAAAAAGAAATTGACAGCAGTGGCAGCGAATTAGCAGGAAACCAGCGAATTAACACAACAGTCGAGGCAGTGTGGATCTAGTTTCCTTTACCTTTCCCAGAGGGGATTAAAATTTAAAACAAAAAAAAACTGTCTTCCATATGGCTTTGCTCTTGCCAAAATCAGCTGTTCACATTTGTGGCGGCCATTTTGTGAGTTAGCAGAGAGATAAAGGAGGGTCTACGGGTCCGCTAAATTTCGGAGTATTTAACAGAGCCTTGAAGGACTGATTAGCGCTAACTGACGTTTATGAATCATGTTTTTTTGCATCGGTCCTCTAACTTTTTATGAATAAGGCCAGAGTCTTCTCATGGGATAAGGATCGTTTTGCGAACGGGCCATTTTGCGAAAGGGACATTTCGCGAAAGGTACAAAGGGACATTATGCAAATGGGACGTTATGCGCCTAAACCTTTTATAGTTATAGATGTTGAATGGTACGTACCTGGTTGTGTCTTCGTTGGTGCTCGGCCAGGGTCAACGGCCGCTGTACCATATTGATGCAGACGTTGGGCGCCGAGTTGGACCGGTCCTGCTGGTTCAACGACCTGGGATGCTGATGTCTGGAACAACACATACAAGAATCAGAAACGAGGATACGTAGAACAAGGGTCATCAGCATAACCATAATTAGCTCGTTGAAGTGGCAATGGGGCCATATAGCGGGTGGTAGGGCCTTGTGCAAGGTCCGTCCGGATAGCTACCACCATCTTACTCGCTAATCCTGCCGCTAAGCAGCAGTGCAAGCACTGCTGTGTTCCGGTGTGGAGAGTATGGCAGCCGGGGAAATTACGGGCATACGAGGCATTTCATCTTAGCCCTCTAGGTTGGCAACGCATCTGCAATTCCTCCAGGGTTGCGGGTGTCTATGGGCAGTGGTGATCGCTTACCATCAGGTGACCCACTTGCTCGTTTGCCTTCCTATTCGCATAAAAAAAAATAGCACGGAGAACAGGGGCCTTACCTTGACGTCCTAATTCCGACTCAATTCAAGTTTCAGCTGTCACTTTTAGTAAGAGTCTGACAGCGAGCGAACTTTTTTTTTAATATGTGAATAGGAAGGCAAACGACCAAGTGGGTCACCTGATGGTAAGTGATCACCACTGCTCATAGACACCCACAACCCCGGTGGGATCGCAGATGCGTTGCCAACCTAGAGGGCTAGATGAAATGCCTCTTGTGCCCGTAATTTCCCCGGCTGTCTTACTCTCCACACCGGAAAACAGCGAAGCACTACTGCTTAGCGGCAGGATTAGCGAGTAAGATGGTGGTAGCGATCCGGACGGACATTGCACAAGGCCCTACCACCCGCAAACTAAACTGAAATGCATTAAGGCGTCATGGTAAGGCCCCAGGTCGTTGGGGCCGAAAGGTTCTCGAGTGTTGAGGCAAGCGCAGCCTGTGAACATTTTAAATGATACACGAATAGTGGTGGTCGTTATTACAACAGCAGATAACGTAATGCATTATTTGCTCGCAACGAACAACACATTATCTAATCGTCAACTATCCTGTTATCATTATTCGTTGTCTGTTGTCAAAGTTGTTCATCCGCGCACTGTTGCCGCACTTGGCATAGAAGCGCAAGCGAGTGCACAACAAATCAAGTAGCTGTTTGCGCGAGATAGCGCTATACTCGCGAGCCCGCATCGCAATCGCAATTCAAACAACTGACTTTTGGTATCATTATTAGCTGTTGCTGTTTGTTGTCAGTCAGTACAATATCATACAAGGTAAAAGAGCGTTGTTTTGCTTTTGTTCCCGTACGTTTTTATTACGCTGCGATCGCGACGAAATAAGTATGACATTTATTTAATAATAAGCTCATTATCGTTTTGTAAAACAGCAATATAACAGGATAACAGACAACAGTTTACAATAACAGCTATTTAATAATAACACAACACTGTTATTCATTATTGCAAAACAGCCGTTATTGCCACCACTATACACGAATAGACAAAAAAAAACAGCAGCTTAGATTAGATTTTAATGTTGTAACTTCCATGTCGCTCAAGGCGCGTACCGTACTGGCCGCTTACAAAAAAATTGTACGTATTATCTATACTGACAGACCTCTAACAATGTGCTGATGCCCTAGTACTTTTGCTCCACGACTCAACAAAAAAAACCCTTCAAAAATCGAACGCGATTCATTCGTATTTCAAAATAAGCTCTTAGAGGATCTGATATTCTGGTACTTAAACTCTCCCTCCTTACGCCTGACGCGAGTTTAACACTTTTTTACCCACACCAAAATGTGCCCAACGCCGTTAAAGTTTTCACTTCAAAAAATAATTTTGTGTCCAAAATGCCTCACATCATTTTAGAAGAGAGCTGATACTCTTCAAACTGCCAGACCTATTTTTACCAAACATGGCTAAGCACCACCGCAAGGAAACTGGCTTTCGAATGACAACTACCGCATCACCCGTCCATCCGCTTGAAGCTAGTCACAGACAGACACAAACACACACACACACAGACGTCGACGTCAACGTCGGGGGTAAAAAAATAGAGTATAGCAAACTAGGTTCGAGTTCTAGGAAACCAGTGCCAGACGTAAGCCGATTAAAGCGCGTCCATTTTTCCCATTCATTAGCAGTTCGGGCAAATTTTTTAACGAATCAGTTTGTAAAGGGATTAGGTACTATACTTTTTAACGAGGTCGAACGAGGTTAGGTTTTTATCGTGATTTAAGTCCCGGGGTAGGACATAGAATAGTTATTATCAAGGAAAATTGACAACATTTCAATTTTATAACACCTGAAAATGTATATATGGTTCGAAAGCATTTTGCCTCCTGATCACTGCAATATGTTTATATAATTTTAATATCGCTTATTATAAAAAATAAAAAATGATTAAAAATATGTCCTAACTTTACCAATACTACCACAGGATAGGTGAAACGCCTTTGCTTTTTTCACGAGAAAAAATAAGCGATCATAATTTTGTATTTTTGACGACTTCAAAGTACAAAGGGGGCAACTCTGAAATTCTATTTTCGAAGTTCGTTGCATACCTTCTCTCTCACTCTCATGATAATGACTATTAGTATGAGTGGAACAGCACGAAGCGAAGCTCGAAAATCGAATACTGGAGAATAGGACCTGACATTGACAATTTGAAATTAACGTCAGTTTTTTTTCTATAGAGAAAAGACAAAGGGATACGTGTGTATTCTGTGATAGTACCGGAGTTACGCCCTTTTAGAGTAAGCACAAATTAATAAATTAATTATAAATTAAATACAAGCCCTAGCGAAAGAAATTAACTGTCAGCATGTTCATCTTTTCAAACAAAATACAGAGAACCATTAAAAGTATAGGCTCAGAAATATGAAATGTTGTCAATTCCCGCGGGATAGCAACAAGCGAACGCAAACGGGATCGCGGACTACAGCGATTTTTTATACACAATGGGTCTTACCATGACGTCTTAATGCGTATCAATTCCGACTCAGTCCCGCAAGCCTATTTTTTTTTTTTTTTTTTAATGGCTTTCACCCTTGCTTTAATTTAGCAAGGCGTATTTCGCCAATGTCGACGTAGTGACATTACACACGTGAGGAGATTGTTCGGTTTATAATAATTTTGATTTTGGGGGAGGACCAGACAAGCTTATTTACACTCGCTCGCGATCATCATCGTCTTTTGACAGTTCATGTATGAGCTGACAGTTGGCATCGGAATCAGCCAGCTGTCACATTCATACATGAACTGTCAAAATGAGCACGACGGCGATTGCGAGCGAGTTACGTAATAAGCCTGCAGGTTTTAGCTGACATTTTTAGTAATATGGATCTGAAAGCGAGAGAGCCTAAACTGAGAGCTTAACAGCCTTATTCATAAAAAATCCTTAATTGAGCTTTGATCGGTCCATTAGTTAACAGACTGATTAAGCTTATTTGACAGTTGTTAAAAAGTATGATTCATAAACGCTTGCTAGCAGTCTGTTAGCTAATTAGCTGCTGATGGATGGATTAGACAAATCATAGACCAAAAATGGCCTTTTAGTAAATTAAAAAAAAGAAATTGACAGCAGTGGCAGCTAATTAGCAGGAAACCAGCGAATTAACACGACAGACTGGGCAGTGTGGATCTAGTTTCCTTTACCTTTCCTGGAGGGAATAAAAACTTAAAACAAAAAACTGTCTTGCGTATGGTTTTGCTCTTGCCAAAATCAGCTGTTCACATTTGAGGCGGCCATTTTGTGAGTTAGCAAAGAGATAAAGTAGGGTCTACGGTCCACTAACTTTCGGAAGACTTAACAGACCCTTGATGGACTGATTAGCGCTAATTGACGTTTATGAATCATGTTTTTTTGCATCGGTCCTATAGCGAGCTTATAGCGAGCCTCTAACTTTTTATGAATAAGGCTGTTAATCTTTAAAACTACGCAACGGATTTTGATGCGGTTTTTTATAATAGATAGATTGATTCAAGAGGATTTTTTGTATAATTCTAAGCAAAGGAAGTCGCGGGTAGAAGCTAGTTCCTGAATAATTCTCAAACATCTTGTACATGGTCACACTCGAGCGTCGACAAGCCTCGCCCTCATGATTGAACACCTATTGAACACACAAAGGCCTGCCACAATCCATAGAGCAATCAACCAATAGCAGCGCTAGTGGAGGCGTCTAACGGACGAACGCGCCGCCAAGCTTGATTCCAGGCTTTAGCGTACAGGCACAGAATAAGTAATCGTACTAATTTACAGAAGACTCTCTGGCGTCGATTAAATTAATAAAAACTCTAGCCACGTACACATAAAGCACAATCTAGCTCGCTCTTGATATATTTACCTACAATAGCCCCACTCCATCACATTTCCCGCAAAGCATTCATGCAAAAATAAACCGTATCATACTACACGAGAGGCTTCCTTTAGTTTAACCGTTTCAATCGTGGCCGTTCACGACGTCACCGTGAAATAATTAGGGTTGTGGTAGTCATTGTTCTTTGCTAGGTAACTAGGTACACAAATAAAGCGCGACGCCAGCGTGCGAGGCGAGCGGCAACCTACTGCCATTATCCTGCCCGGCAGGAGCGCCGGTTGATCGTACCTAAACTGCGGAGTGTACACCCCCTGCTAGCGATGTTCATTCAAACTATTCCAACCACGGACTGATATATTCCGGAACTAGCTGTTGCCTGCAACTTCGTCTGCAAAGAATTCGTTTATCGCTATCCCGCGGGAATTTTCCGGGATAAAAAGTAGCCTATTTGCTATTCCAGACTTTTCTCTATCTATGTGCCGAATTTCATCCAGATTCGTTGGTCCGTTCTGGCGTGATTGAGAAACAAACAAACTTCCATCCATCCATACATTCACATTTATAATATTAGTTAGATAATTAAGACCTTGTATAATGACGTTTCCACTCTACAGGTTAAGTCATCTAAGCACCGGCCCAACAACAAGCCCCAAAGTAAAAAATAGAAACCCGACAAACGCAAACCGACTCCTATTACTCGCGAGTTTTGCGAGTTAGCTTTTGCCGGTAGCTTCGTTAGTGCGAATCATGCCTTTGAATAAGAGTTTTTAATGATTCACGGTTAAGTTCATTCGAAATATTATAAACGGGATGTGAACCGCGATTACCTTTATTGAGTTCCCGATATTTCGATACAGTTGCATGCATCATGATCACGGGTAGACTGAAGAAATTGCGGGTGGATGTTATTGTTAGGTAGACCGAGCTCTGTCTACCCTCATTCTTGCGTTCAATGTTTTATCTTTGAGCCAATGAAAAAGCTTAGTTCTGAATTTTCACCGAGTCAATATATGAGGCTTATTGATGTCGCTCCTGATTTGATGCATTCCCATCTTACGAGTATGTACAGTCGCCATCAGATATATCGCAGCAGGCGACATCCTCAAATATTTCGGAGCAGCATTAAATTTCAATAAATTCGTTACACTATAATGATTAATAACATCAAAACACGCAATCCACGCAATTAGTATATTATAAATGCGAAAGTTTGTGACGATGTGACGATGTGAGTGAGTGTGTATGTTTGTTCCTTCTTCACGCTAAAACGACTGGACGGATTTGGATAAAATTTGGAACGAAGATAGCTGGTACCTTAGATTGAAACATAGTCTACTTTTTATCCCGGAAAATTGCACAGTTCCCGAGGGATAGCGATAAACATGTCAATTGCTAATTCTACGCGGACGAAGTCGCGGGCAGAAGCTAGTTCGTCATAAACATAAGAGCAGCGACTCTTCAATAAATTCGGAACGTTCAATGAGGTAAAAATATCAGGAAGCTGACTGCATCGATACCTTTGACGATCTGTATGCTTAGTGTGGGATTCCGTCACAAAATACGTCTCAAAAGCGTTTGCGTTAAAATGTCAAGTACTATGAGAACAATTTGTTGCCGTTTCGATCCGCAAGCGGCGCTGCCAATTATTCCATAGTAATTGAGACGTTTACGTGAACGCGTTCGAGACGTTTTTATATGCGAAAACTTACACTACAGGCTCAGTATGCTTAGTGTAGGTTTTGGTCACAAAATACGTCTAGAACGCGTTCGCGTTTAAATGTCAAGTACAATGAGAACAATTTGTTGCCATTTTGATCCGCAAGTGGCGCTGCCAATTCTTCCATAGTAATTGAGACGTTTACGTGAACGCGTTCGAGCCGTTTGTTCGTGTGAAAACTTACACTAGAGGCTCTGTGCTTATTGATATTTTTACCTCATCGAACGTTCCTAATTTATTGTATTGTATTGTATGAAGAATACAAATGCTTGTGCCCGAGTCATGGATGTTGTATGTATTTAAGTATGTATTTATCTACATTATATATGTATGTTTATCCGTTGCCTGGTACCCATAGTACAAGCTTTGCTTAGTTTGGGACTGGTTCAATTGGTGTAATTTGTGCCATGATATTTATTTATTTTATTGAAAAGTCGCTGCTCTTATATTTATGACGTATTGCGTGTTCTGATGATATTAACCTTATCTATACTTGGATTTTTTTAGAATTAGAAACCACAACAACATTATATTGCGGCTCGTGAACTGTAATCTCTTTAAAACTTGTACTAGAGTAACAATTGATGAACGCAAATAAAGTGACATTAAAACAATTTTATTTTGCGACTGCCAAACTATTGCGCTGTACTATTTGCTAGGTAAGAAATAGTTGACCAGACACAATATACTAGTGTAACGAATTTATTGAAATTTAATGCTGCTCCGAAATATTAGAGGACTTCACCCTATACATATCTGATGGCGAGTGTACTCGTAACATGGAAACACATCAAATCAGAAGCTACTTCGATATCCCGTGTTATGCAGTCGACATTTGCCATTCAAAGCGTTTCGCTCTAAGCTCTCTAAGCCGAGCTTTGTGGACGCTTTGAGCTTTGCAATGGGTGCAGCTTTTATGCCGTGAGCTCAATTTCGAGCATCGTAAGGCGCGAGTTGTTTCTGCATTTCCGGATAAACTCGGTCCAGTTTTTAATATTTTGTTTTTTAATTATTATCGTGTACAATGACTTAATATTGCTATTTGGTACGTGTACTAAGCTACACTTAATTTAATTTAGAATCAGTAACCACAACAACATTATATTGCGTCTCGTGAACTCTATGTAATCTATTTACAAATTGTACTAGAGTAACAATTGACGACACGCAAATAAAGTGACATTAAAACAATTTTATTTTGCGGCTGCCAAACATTGCACTATACTATTAGGTAGGTAAAATATAGTTACCGGACGCATCATAATGTTATTGTGGTTTCTCATTTTAAATTAAATGAAGTATACACTGAAAAAAATGATTTGTTGGTTTTACCAAAGTAGCAAAGGTTGGCTGAATTACAGGGAAAACTTGATAAAAATGACAAGACATCGCTTTTGAATTTACAAAACTAAAAAGGTTAACGTCAAAATAATGTCACTACCAGAGTTATGGTTAAAATTACTAAAGAGTATTGTACATTTTACTAAACATATTAAAATTATTTGGTATTGTTGATTTTATCATGTTTATATGTTGATTTTACAACAAATAACAGTGGTTTTTAACATACCAGTTGGTTGTTAGTACTATTTTCATTTGATAAAAAAGTTTCCAGTGCCGTCGCATGGTGGCGGTACTATCGCTACCATAGTAACGGTTAAAACGACTAAAGAGTATTGTAAATTTTATCAAACAAATCACGACAATTTAGTTTGGTTGATTTCATCATATTACTAAGTTACTTTTACATCAAATTATAGTTTATTTTACCAGAGCAGATTGTTGTTAATACTATACTTATTTGATAAAAAGTTTCCAGTGCCGTCGCATGGTGGCGCTGCAATCGCTACCATAGTAACGGTTAAAACGACTAAAGAGTATTGTACATTTTACCAAATAAATCACAACAATTTAGTTTGGTTGATTTTATCATATTACTAAGTTACTTTTACATCAAATTATAGTTTATTTTACCATAGCAGAATGTTGTTAATACTATACTTATTTGATAAAAAAAGTTCCCAGTGCCGTCGCATGGTGGCGCTACTATCGCTACCATAGTAACGGTTAAAACGACTAAAGAGTATTGTAAATTTTACCAAACAAATCACAACAATTTAGTTTGGTTGATTTTATCATATTACTAAGTTACTTTTACATCAAATTATAATTTATTTTACCATAGCAGAATGTTGTTAATACTATACTTATTTGATAAAAAAAGTTCCCAGTGCCGTCGCATGGTGGCGCTACTATCGCTACCATAGTAACGGTTAAAACGACTAAAGAGTATTGTAAATTTTACCAAACAAATCACAACAATTTAGTTTGGTTGATTTCATCATATTACTATGTTACCTTTACATCAAATTATAGTTTTTTTTACCAGAGAAGATTGTTGTTACTACTAATACTCATTTGATAATAAAGTTTCCAGCGCCGTCGCATGGTGGCGCTGCAATCGCTACCAAAGTAACGGTTAAAACGACTAAAGAGTATTGTAAATTTTACCAAATAAATCACAGCAATTTAGTTTGGTTGATTTCATCATATTACTAAGTTACTTTTACATCAAATTATAGTTTATTTTACCATAGCAGAATGTTGTTAAAACTATACAAATTTGATAAAAAGTTTCCAGTGCCATCGCATGGTGGCTCTGCAATCGCTACCACAGTAACAGTTAAAAGGACTAAAGAGTATTGTAAATTTTACCAAATAAATCACAACAATTTAGTTTGGTTGATTTCATCATATTACTAAGTTACTTTTACATCAAATTATAGTATATTTTACCAGAGCAGATTGTTGTTAATACTTTACTCCTTTGATAAAAAAGTTTTCAGTGCCGTCGCATGGTGGCGCTGCAATCGCTACCATAGTAACGGTTAAAACGGCTAAAGAGTATTGTAAATTTTATCAAACAAATCACGACAATTTAGTTTGGTTGACTTCATCATATTACTAAATTACTTTTACATCAAATTATAGTTTATTTTACCAGAGCAGATTATTGTTAATACTATACTTATTTGATAAAAAAGTTTTCAGTGCCGTCGCATGGTGGCGCTGCAATCGCTACCATAGTAACGGTTAAAACGGCTAAAGAGTATTGTAAATTTTATCAAACAAATCACAACAATTTAGTTTGGTTGATTTCATCATATTACTAAGTTACTTTTACATCAAATTATAGTATATTTTACCAGAGCAGATTGTTGTTAATACTTTAATCCTTTGATAAAAAAGTTTTCAGTGCCGTCGCATGGTGGCGCTGCAATCGCTACCATAGTAACGGTTAAAACGACTAAAGAGTATTGTAAATTTTATCAAACAAATCACGACAATTTAGTTTGGTTGATTTCATCATATTACTAAGTTACTTTTACATCAAATTATAGTTTATTTTACCAGAGCAGATTGTTGTTAATACTATACTTATTTGATAAAAAAAAGTTCCCAGTGCCGTCGCATAGTGGCGCTACTATCGCTACCATAGTAACGGTTAAAACGACTAAAGAGTATTGTAAATTTTACCAAAGAAATCACAAAAAATTAGTTTGGTTGATTTCATCATATTACTAAGTTACTTTTACATCAAATTATAGTTTATTTTACCAGAGCAGATTATTGTTAATACTATACTTATTTGATAAAAAAGTTTCCGATGCCTTCGCATGGTGGCGCTGCAATCGCTACCATAGTAACGGGTAAAACGACTAAAGAGTATTGTAAATTTTACCAAATAAATCACAACAATTTAGTTTGGTTGATTCCATCATATTACTAAGTTACTTTTACATCAAATTATAGTTTATTTTACCATAGCAGAATGTTGTTAAAACTATACAAATTTGATAAAAAGTTTCCAGTGCCATCGCATGGTGGCTCTGCAATCGCTACCACAGTAACAGTTAAAAGGACTAAAGAGTATTGTAAATTTTACCAAATAAATCACAACAATTTAGTTTGGTTGATTTCATCATATTACTAAGTTACTTTTACATCAAATTATAGTATATTTTACCAGAGCAGATTGTTGTTAATACTTTACTCCTTTGATAAAAAAGTTTTCAGTGCCGTCGCATGGTGGCGCTGCAATCGCTACCATAGTAACGGTTAAAACGGCTAAAGAGTATTGTAAATTTTATCAAACAAATCACGACAATTTAGTTTGGTTGACTTCATCATATTACTAAATTACTTTTACATCAAATTATAGTTTATTTTACCAGAGCAGATTATTGTTAATACTATACTTATTTGATAAAAAAGTTTCCAATGCCTTCCCATGGTGGCGCTGCAATCGCTACCATAGTAACGGTTAAAACGACTAAAGAGTATTGTAAATTTTACCAAATAAATCACAACAATTTAGTTTGGTTGATTTCATCATATTACTAAGTTACTTTTACATCAAATTATAGTTTATTTTACCATAGCAGAATGTTGTCAAAACTATACAAATTTGATAAAAAGTTTCCAGTGCCATCGCATGGTGGTGCTGCAATCGCTACCATAGCAACAGTTAAAAGGACTAAAGAGTATTGTGAATTTTACCAAATAAATCACAACAATTTAGTTTGGTTGATTTCATCATATTACTAAGTTACTTTTACATCAAATTATAGTATATTCAACCAGAGCAGATTGTTGTTAATACTTTACTCCTTTGATAAAAAAGTTTTCAGTGCCGTCGCATGGTGGCGCTGCAATCGCTACCATAGTAACGGTTAAAACGACTAAAGAGTATTGTAAATTTTACCAAATAATCACAACAATTTAGTTTGGTTGATTTCATCATATTACTAAGTTACTTTTACATCAAATCATAGTTTATTTTACCAGAGCAGATTGTTGTTAATACTATACTTATTTGATAAAAAAAAGTTCCCAGTGCCGTCGCATAGTGGCGCTACTATCGCTACCATAGTACCAGTTAAAACGACTAAAGAGTATTGTAAATTTTACCAAATAAATCACAACAATTTAGTTTGGTTGATTTCATCATATTACTAAGTTACTTTTACATCAAATTATAGTTTATTTTACCAGATAGTACGGGTCCTTAACTTAAAATACGGTCCCATCCTGAAGAAAGCATGAAACTTGGCATGAATGTAGCTGTCATATATGTGTTTCAATGTCGATATGGAAGCACGTCGAAAAATTATTTTTTCCCCCCATCCCCCCCCCCCCTTTTTATGTGCCAAATCGTGTTTTTTATTATTTTTTATGAAAACGGGTACAGCTATCAGAAAACTGTCAAAGATCAATACGTACCTTATTAAATTAGCTACAAAATGACACTTATTTCATAGTCGTAAAGGCATTACTTCTAGAGTTACAGCTCATCGATTCTGACTCAAGTACTCTTTTTTTTACCTTTTTACAATACCATCTTTTCGTATGCTGTTCAAGAGTACCGAGTGGTTTTGGAGTCCAGAAGATATGCCTAGTAAAGTAAAAAAATTGGTGCTGGTTTCAGGAAGAAAAAAAATTTTTTTCGTTATTTCAGGCGCTACAGCGTCGTCAAGTTTTTGACCATAACTTCGTCATTTTATATCCGAATTTCAAACTTTGAATTGTAATGTAAAGTTTAATAATTTATTTTCACTATCGTAGCACATTATTTTAGTCTTTCATTTTGGTGCAAGAAATAAAAGTTCGTAATATTTTTCCAAGATTATTATTATTTTATTTATAGCTCTTAAACGTGAACATTAATGCAATTACAGTTAAGAGCACAAAAATAGTATATTTAACTAGCTTTCATTTGATACCCCACATGTATTCGTGCGTTGCATAAGTTGGGTGTAATTTTAATTTTTCAAAACGCGGTGGCGGCCAATTTGATGACGTCATAACTGGTGACCTTGACACCTCAGAAACTGTCTCCCGGCAGTTTTGGGGTCCAGATGATATGCCTAGTAACATATAAAAATTTGGTGCGCATAGAAGGTCAGATTAGACTTACGTGCCGGCACTTATTAAAAGTTGGCTTTTTAATAAAACTTTTAAGTAACATGTACATATTTTGTAAACTATAAGTTCTATCAACATATGTCTAAAGACAATATTGTAGCTAATTTAATAAGGAACATATTGATCTTTGACAGTTTTCTGATAGCTGTACCCGTTTTCATAAAAAACACGATTTGGCACATAAATTTTTCGACGTGCTTCCATATCGACATTGAAGCACATATATGACAGCTACATTCATGCCAAGTTTCATGCTTTCTTCAGGATGGGACCATAAAACTGATTTTTGTTAGGACAAGGAGCCGTACTAAGAGCAGATTGTTGTAAATACTATACTTATTTGATAAAAAAGTTCCCAGTGCCGTCGCATGGTGGCGCTACTATCGCTACCATAGTAACGGTTAAAACGACTAAAGAGTATTGCAAATTTTACCAAACAAATCACAACAATTTAGTTTGGTTGATTTCATCATATTACTATGTTACCTTTTCATCAAATTATGGTTTATTTTACCAAAGCAGATTGTTGTTAATACTATGCTTATTTGATAAAAAAGTTTCCAGTGCCATCGCATGGTGGCGCTACTATCGCTATCAGATTAACGATTAAAACGACTAAAGAGTATTGTAAATTTTACCAAACAAATCACAACAATTAAGTTTGCTTAATTTCATCATATTACTAAGTTTCTTTTACATCAAATTATAGTTTTTTTTTACCAGAGAAGATTGTTGTTACTACTAATACTCATTTGATAATAAAGTTTCCAGCGCCGTCGCATGGTGACGCTGCAATCGCTTCCAAAGTTACGGTTAAATTGACTAAAGAGTATTGTAAACTTTACTAAACAAATCACAACAATTTAGTTTGGTTAGCTTCATCCTATCACTAAGTTACTTTTACATCAAATTTTAAGTTTTTTATACCAGAGCAGATTATTGTTAATAAAAAGTTCCCAGTGCCGTCGCATGGTGGCGCTGCAAATGCTCCAATCGCTACCATAGTGACGATTAAAACGACTAAAGAGTATTGTATACATTTTACAATCACAACATTTTTTTTCTATGTTAGTTTTACAACAGATAACAGTGTTTTTTAACAGAGCAGTTGGTTGGTTGCTTGTTACTAATCCTCATTTAATTAGATAAAAAAAACCAGTGCCGTCGCATAGTTACTATGCAAAATAATTAAATTTTAAATGCCCAACCTAGACTATTTCAGCACTTTCTATGGCTTTCTTTTGAGTTCCAGTGGAAATCTTTCGACCCTTATCATCATGCTGAATATGTATGTATGTATGTAAAACTCTTTATTGTACATAAAACACATGAAAAAGATGAATACAGGAAAACACGAATGCACAAAGGCGAACTTATCCCTAAAGGGATCTCTTCCAGTTAACCTTTGAACGATTGACAGGACATAGGTATTAAGCAAGAGTAGACACACAGAAAAAGTAAAAAAACTGATCAAAACCTAAAATAATCCTAAATGCCTAAATTTTAAATTCTTAATGTAAGATATAATACATAACAGATAAATACGATAAACTAATACATATATACAGTCATAATAAATACATAATAAATAAAATGTATTACACAACATATACATATACATAAGTCATAAGAATATCAGTTACCTATGACGAGAAGACATGTCAAGACAAATCAAACAAGCCCAAACTCGACGGAGTTGCGTCATGCTATCTTCCTGCATTCCTGCTCAATTATCAGACCCTAAATATCATCTATGACCAGATAGTTCTTGTCGTGACAAGTCAAACGAGCCTAAACTCAACTTTTCATCAGGTTGTAGGACTTAATAAGTACTTAGGTATGCAATATTTCAGCTCAATTGAACGTCGGGAAGTGGGTCAAATTTAACTTAAGTAGATAAGATTTGATTAAGTTGATCAGGTAAGTACCTACACTACACACACACACACACACACACACACACACACACACACACTGGTTGGTTTACTTTGTTCTCCTTAAAATGGTATAGGTAATGATCATTTTTGTGCCTTGTCGCTTTCAGTCGTTACATGATTTCGTATGGTTTTTGAAACATGACTTTAAAGTGACAAGGTACAAAAGTGATCACTTATTTATGCTGGTGACTGTACACTCTATAATAACGACAACAATACTTCATTATTTCATTATTAAGCAAAAAACAGTACACCTGGTCTACCAAGGTAGGTATCTACTTTCTAAGTTTTTTTTTTTTTATATTAGAGGGGGAAAACGAGCAGACGGGTCACCTGATGGAAAGTAATCACCATCGCCCAGGGACACCTGCAAGACGTGGGGAATCACAGGTGCGTTACCGAAATGAATAAGAACTTAGGTTCTTTTTTTATTGCTTTACCTAGACTAATATACCTTATACCTATTAGTGGGTTGGTTTTTCGGAATGTATACTGTGCAAAATTACATATGTAATTTATCATGAGCTTTTCGGTGAAGAAAAACATCGTGAGGAAACCTGCACATTACCTACCTCCGAAGCAATTCAACGGTGTGTGTGAAATTCCCAATCCACACTGGGCCCGCCTGGGAAGTGGGAACTTACAGCCCAAGCCCACTCGGTTTGAGAGGAGGCCTGTGCCCAGCGTACCTATGGTATACGCTGGAGATGATGAGGCAATCCCGAATGAGTAACGGTGATGATGGTGACGACACGAATAAGGGAATTGCCTAATGCCTAAAATCTCACACGTAGACCTACCTGTATGGCATTTCCGAGCAAGTGTAGGTAGAAGTACCTAGTAATATATATACACCAATTGATCTAGTCCCAAACTAAGCAGCTTGTATTAGGGGCACTAGACAACGGATAAACATACATAAGTAGGTACTTAAATACATAGGAAACATACATTATGACCCAGGTTCAAACATTCGTACCTATTCGTATTCATCAATACGCTACTATCTGAAGTTAGGTTTTTACAATATTCAAATAAAAAGTAATAAAGCAATATTAATACAAAATATAAAAACATTATAGAAACCTTACCTAGGGTGCCGCCGGCAGCGAGGCCTAAGATATTTGATAAAAAAAAAAACGTCGCATTGTTACCTACTAGCACAAAAATTCAATAAAACTCACACATTAAATAGGTGGTAAGGTCAACCGGGGCTATGTCGTCTACGGGGCTAATGCGTCCATTCCAATTATCATAAGAAAAGCGTTCTTTAGAACTACTCACGTCCGCTCACGCACGCTTTGTCACTAAAAGTACAAAAAATGATCACTAAATTTAGTGGCCGAGCTCTTTTTTTTTAATTAATCCGTGATCTTTAATTTGTCATTTCGTTTCGACTCTTCTTGTGTGCCAACACGTGCATTTGTATCTAACAAATCTCAGTGTCTCTAAGTGAATCGATGTTTTTAAACCGTAAGTACTTTTGTTAATTCATTGGAATATGGAATACATGTTGTTTTGATTATTTTATCTAATTAACTTAAGATTTAAAGTTAATTATGCAATTTCAAATTTGTATTTTATGTTTTAGCTTCGGGGCTATTGCGTCAGTCCTGTTGGGGCTATTGCGTCTGTTGTGACGCAATAGCCCCTTTTCTCAGGTCCGAAACCTTTTATTTTAGGATAATATTATAGCTGTAAAACTTTCTGTACATGTCTAATAAAGGAATCTATATAAATAAAAATTAATCAACGAAATGTACGTACAGTTAGAATTTTATTTATATTTTTTATTTTTATATATTTAGATAATTATAATTATTTTGTTTATTTGTTGATTGTTTGTGGCGTGACGATATGTATGTATGTATGTATGTATGTATGTATGTATGTATGTTGATTCAATATAAAATTTTCGGGTAAGATATTAAAAAGATCAAAAATGAAAATGAAAATGAAAAATGAAAAGACATGTTTTTATTTCTAGACTTACGACCAAAAAATACTCGAACGGCTCTATATCTGAATCCCTAATAATCGAATGCCAAACGTAATTTTTGGTCGAATGATCGTTTGTCCTAAACTGAATTTATACTGAAACCATGAACTTTTCAGAAAAATCATAAAATAAACCTAACCTAACCCAACCTATTCTACAAAACCTTTGTAAAATAGTTTCAGAAATATTTTCAGTTTCAGCTGGAGAAATTTCAGGACAAACGATCATTCGGACAAACGATGTTAGAGGTATGTATGTATGTATGTAAAACTCTTTACATACATACAAAGGTAGGTATCAAAAGGTAGGTAAAGGTAGGTAGGTATCGCGACTGCCACTCTACTCGAACCTATAGGAGATAAAATTTTTTGGTACTCCTGGAATCCAGGAAGGGGCTAATGCGTCCATAAGAAACGTAGTCAATTAGACACTACAGCACCGAATATTTTTGTTCAACTGATTACCCTAGAGCTAAAGCTAAAGCTAGAATTTAGCGTACCACATCTATATATATAAAATTCAAAGTCCTGACTGACTGACTGACTGACTGACTTAACTATATATCAACGCACAGCCCAAACCACTGGACCTAGAAACTTGAAATTTGGCACATACATACATACCTATTAATACAATGTAGGCGTCCACTAAGGAAGGATTTTTGGAAATTCTCACGGGAATGGGAGAAAACGGGATTTATATATTTGAATCCAAGTGACCCTATCTCAGTGACTATAATAACTAGAGTTCAAATTTCATACACAAGTAGGTGATTACAAAACTAAGAAAGTTATTTCAGGATTTTGGAAATTCCCACAGGATAAGGAAAAAACGGGATTTATATATTCTGTTCAACCAAATCCTATGAACTATAATGACTACTCTTCAAATTTGACTTAGAAAGTAGGTGATTATAATAGTAAAAAATAATTATAAGGATTTTCGGAAATTCCCACGGGATAATGATAAAACGGGATTTATATTCAGTTCTACGGGATCGATTTTTCGTTTTACTTGTCGTAGAAAACTGAAACTTGGCCTTCAGGTGCTTTGGGGAGTATAAGGAAGCATTAAGAGACAATTGACTAAAATTCCCACGGGAACGAACGGGAAAAAAACTTGATTGAATGAGGAAGATTTACTGGTCGTAGAAAGCTGAAATTCGGCATGTGGTTGCTTGATGAGTGTAGAGGAGCATTAAGAGAGCATTTCCCGAAATTCTTACGGGAACGGGAAAAAAACAGGATTGAAATACTCCTGGTACACGCGAGCGAAGCCGCGGGCAGAAGCTAGTAATAATATACTTTTCCATGAGTGCTTTTATAAGGTTATCTCGATTAAAATCATTCCGACCAATCCGATCACATAATACTAGTGAAAGACGCTTTAGCCCCACCTGGGGCTATAGCGTCTAAAAATCCCAGCTTTTACAGAAACGTATGAATTTAGATAAAATATGCTAACTTGTATCATAAGTTATAGCTTTTAAGCATACATAATGTGTTTGTTATAATCTGATAAATATGCTGTTTAAAGTATTGTGACGCATTAGCTCCGGTTGACCTTAAATACACCTATTTAAAGTTTTATTGTTTTACGTAGGTATTTTCTTTGGCCTAGCCTAGCTTTAGCCCACGACGACTTTTCCTAGGTAGGTACTGTAGGGAAGTGTAGCTCAGAGTGTAGATAAAGTAAACTCATTATTCTTCAATTAAATAGATTGTAGGTATTCTGCTTCAAAAGTATTTCATTTAACAACCATGGGCTCAGCGTAGCCCCGAGATTCTACACAATAGGTATGACTGAGCGTCAAACGTATCCGTAACCATTCCATTAAATTAATACCTATTTTAAACACGTTCCGACACGCAATAATGGCTAACTCGCTACAGTATGTACCTACCTTATTTCTTATATTTTACACCTAAATGATCATTAAAAGATGTCATGCCATTGATTGATGGCAAATACCAGGCAATTATAAGATTTATAAGGCTAAATTTCGCTTATGTACCTACCTATGTAATGTAATGTATGTATGTGTAGGTATGTATGTAATAGTACTTTTAAACTTAAGTTTTAGCTCTTGGTGATACATGGTGAGGTTTAAGACTACCCCCGAGCGGTCGTCGGCGGCGCCGGCGCGTGAGAAGGTACTTCGTTCGTTGCCTAGCAACGGCGAGTCAAGGTCACACTACACGCCGCTTTTCGATTTAAAAATCGCGCGTTTGAAAAAATAATGAAAAATTAAATACACGTGATATCTTTACTACAACCCCCTCCCCCCTTGTGACATTTCGTGATTTTTGTCAAACCCCTCCCCCCCCCCCCCCTTTCAAGCCTCACGTGATTAATGGACGGCCCCCTATGCGTCTAAGATTCCTAGTCCTACCGTAGCGAACAAGAGCTCATGACCTTGAATGTCTAAAAACCATCGCTAGACAACCGGCTTTCAAATAAAAAAAACCGTATTCAAATCGATTCACCGGTTTAAGAGCTAGCTACGGTCACAGATTTGATAATAGTTACCTACGGTGCCTGCAGACAGACACACAGACACACTTGTACCTAACACCCCTCTTTTATGCGTTGGGGGTTAAAAAAAGAAAAAACAAAATGAAATACCTACCCAGGTACCTATGTACTCGCGATGACCTACCTATATTTTTGAAGTCTATAAAGTCCAAGTACTTACAGCAGGTAGGTAGGTATACCAATGTTATAGGGTCTATGTTTGTAATGGCTAAATTATAATATATTTTAATGTTAAACCTACAAGGTGTCATGACGACCTTGACATAATTACGCCGTACCAGACAAGTTTCACTACTTAATCCCGTCTTGATGCATATTTCTGCCACGGCATGCGCTGCGATCGTTTTCTATAATTTCTATATTATGTATACCTAATCCACCCAACCAACTTCCCGCTGCCGCCCGCTCGTCGGTCGCGCAGGGTGAGGGGGAGGGGATCGGCGGATCGGGCGCGCCTGATACATCGATACATCGATGTTTCAGAACAAACATCGATGTTCAAAAAACATCGCCCGAAAAACATCGATGTATCGAAACATCGATGTTTTTTTAATTTCTTTTATTATCTATCTATTCAATAGTTAAATTATATATTATCTATCATCTATAGCAATATTTTCTATTGAATAGGTAAGTCTTTAGAATAAGGAAGGTGTAGAGTAGAGTATAGGAAATAAAATTACCTTTAACACCTATTTTCTGCTCTGCTAAAAGTACCAAACATTTCTAATAGATGACAGGCAAAAGAAAAACATCATAATAATAAAAGCACTAAAAATTTCTAACAGATGGCAAGCAAAACATTGATGTAAAAACATCGCATAAAACAACATCGATACATCGATGTCTTGCAATGGTGAACATCGATAGCAAACATCGATGCATCGTTTGCATCCCTAAGCACGCCGCGCCGCGTGCGACGCGACGCGAGCCGAGCCGAGCGAGAGCGACCCCCCCGCCAGACAGAAGTGAAGTACAGAGTAGAACACACGTTCGTTGCGCCTGTCGTCGTGTGCAAATCCGGCTCGCTACTAAATTTCCAAATCCAAATTAAATTTCTTTTAAAATAATGGAAAGTGATTCAGAAGACGACTTAGGGGTGAGTTATTTGGCTGAGTGGGGGCTATCTGAACCCACTATAAAGAAATTTGAAGGTAAGTTTGTACAACATGAATATATTCTTTGAAATATGTATTTATTTAGTGAAAAGCGTTTCGCATTTCTGTTTAAAATATTGAATGCATCAGTGGCAGTGGTTGTATTGTGAGGTAGGACACGATGGTCGGCGGTTGAGCTGTTACCTACCTACATCGATAAAGAAGCGGTTTTCGTCCAGGAAACTGCTTTTCGTTTGTTTTATTGTATAGAAAAGACCTACTTTATCACTTTGGTAAAATTAACAGTAATACTTAGGCAGGTATTTACTAAAGCAATTTGGTAAATTTTACAGTAAAATTTATTCGTAAACTAGCTTTTGCCAGCTAAGTTGTAAGTGTTTTTTCCCGTTCCCATAGCTGGGCACCGTTAAGCAAATAGTTAATCGTTAGTTTAGTTTTGTTTTTATTTCACTCTGCCACGCGCCGCCTGAAACTGGTTTGAACCTGTTTTTCGCGCCGCGCCGCGGTGCCGTGCGGTAAATAGTAGGTATAGGATTAACGATTAACGGACTTCTGCATATTAACGGAAGTTAACGTGTCCGTTAACATTTTTAAAAGTTAATCCTTTAGTCAAAATGTTAACTGTTAATGTTAATTAACGAGGTAATGCCTAGCTATGCCAATATCTATTTTGAAAAACGAAACCTACAAACCTAGCTTTTGCTTTTGTGTTGACTGACGAAGTACCTAGGTGTCAAACATAGGTTGAACACGCACGTCTACTAAACTAACATGTACCTAGTAAATTAATCTCCTATTTTTGTATTTTAGAAAATCGGATACCCTTCAAATTGATGAGCGACATACAAGAGCCAGAGCTTAAAGAGCTCATTCCCGACCTAAAAGAAAGGATATTATTTAAAAGAGGTCTCAACAAGTTGCAAAAAATTATTACTGTAAGTACCTACCTACTATTATTTCCTGCCTGTTACCTCTACAGAAGTTCTTAAACTTCGCTCTCAGTAGTTAGGTAGGTATAGAGGGTTAAATGCAATTTATTATAAACTAGCTGTTGCTCTTGGCTTTGCCCTGTTGCAGCTTTATTTTTCAAAATTTCCTTCATACAAGCCTTGTGCTGGCAATAGGTTATTTTACTAAAAAAATATAATTAGTCCGTCAGATTATCCAAAAAATATAGGACCCTTTTTTTTCTTAATTAAACAAAAAATTATAATGAAGCCTGTTAAAGTTCCGCGTGACGTCACACCGTCAGTAGGTACAATTTTATTTATATGTATAAAAGAAGATGCCTAGATATAATTCTTGGTTTCTCTCTAACCCTAAAAGAGAATATCACATGATTCACAAAATAAATATATTTGTACTTTATTGAGTAAACAGAAACTACATTCATACATATCAAAAATATCTAAAAGAAAGAAAGAAAAAATACCTACTATTTACAAAACTTATACTAAATAAAAAATTAAATATAGTGCACATTGTAATATTAACAAAATTATTACAGGACACAGCGTCTGAGGACACTCTTAGCTGTTCCAGCGATTCATTCAAAAGCGGAAGCAGTTTGAGCAGTCATGATGGGACAGAACCGGCTGCAAAAAACCCCACTCATGTAAGTACTTCATTGAATCGGGCCCCTATTTCACCAACTCGACAATTATCAGAATTATGACAATTCGAAATGCAATGCGTGTTCAATATGAAGTCAACCGGCGTAGATTCTCATCGAGTTTGTAATGTAAAAAGAATTGTCACTTGTCACTGACAATTGTTGTGTTGATGAAATAGGATTCAGGTGTGTGTGACTTGTATTATCTGTCTGGACCGGCGATTGTCAAATTATATTATCGTTAGATCATTACCCTTTATTTCGCAAAGTTGTTTATAAACATAAACAACATAACTTTTGACATACATGTTGTATTCTTTTACTTAATTGCAAATTTTCAAAGGTTTTTAAACAGAGCTAAACAGTGATTGGAAACAGAGGCTGGAACTCAGTATTTCTTTTTAAATTGCGAAATGAGGGGTTAGTATAAGGCCGTTTGTCCACCGCCGCCGTCACCGTCACGTCACCGAGAACGAGATGACGGCGCCGAAGTAGCGGTACATACATTTACTTAAGCCGCGTGTCGCTGCGGTGGACACGCGGCTTAAGTAAATGTATGTACCGCTACTTCGGCGCCGTCATCTCGTTCTCGGTGACGTGACGGTGACGGCGGCGGTGGACAAACGGCCTTAGGCTATAAAACTGCTCAAAATGGTTGTCTGCATGCTTATTCTGATTTCGTTGTAAAAAATGATGTTTTCTTTTGTTTAGAATGATGATTTAGAAATTATCTTAAAAAGTAATAGTGCCGGAGAACTATGTCTAGCTTCTTTAAAGAAGAATGGAAAACTAGACACGACGGCACGGAACTACTTAGTTAAATCAGTAGTGGAATATTGCATTAAGCAATATGGCGTTATGAAAAGAGATCTATTTGAAGATATTTCCTCACAAATTGTGTCCTTAGTCCCAACTGAAGTTAAGGTACTTACCTATTAAAATTGTAACTGAAGTTTTTGAAGTGGATACTTTTTGCTATAGTTTGGCAGATAAATCACTGCAGCCAGATGACACTTTTCAGTGTTGTCAGTTTTTGGCGAATATTAAATAGTGATGTGACTTAGTGAGTGAATGAAAGAATGAACGATATAATGAAATTCATTTTCGTCATTTATGTTGAAATAGTGAATTTTCAAAGCGAATTTTAATAAAATTATTTGTTCAATAAGGTTTTTTGTATGTTTTCTAGTTAGTAGTAGTGTAAGAGCGCGATTTGGAAGCATGACAAATCAGTTACCAGTTTTCAACTCATTCCCCATTTTGCCATAAATGAAACAACTATGATCTCATTAATATTTTTTTCTATCTCTGTACTTTACTTAAAAAGTTGCAGTTCGGAGTGGAAATGCAAAAGTCATTTTTGTTCATTAATATGAACCTTGAACCCATCAAAAGTATCGCGTTTAATTTAAAATATACTAAACTAAGAATGTGACATTCATAAAATATTTCGTTCGTTCAATAATCAAATCATTCATTACGTGACCTTAGTCGAGCACTAGTGAAATAAATGTGGTATCATTATTTCGTAAAATGACATTTGGAAGTGTCATCTGGCTGCAGTGGTTTAGCTGCCAGACTATAAGAAGGAGATGTTAAGAAATTGTATGTCAGTTCCGGTATAATTTTTTAAAATCTTTTTTTATTGAATTACAGTTAAATTTCTGACTATAGATTACTTATAACGTTTTTAACTTTTTAATAGTTTACAGTTTGTAATGATTTAAAACCTCGGAAGTAAGCGCAGTTAGTGCCGTCATTGATTATTTCTTCTGTGATTGATCGCCCTGGTGCGAATTTGTTGCCAGTTAAATGTGGCATAAGAAAGTATTCACTTAACTTAGTGAAGTAGATCAGTAGGTTACAGGTGTAGATGTAGTAGTTAGTAGTAGCTAGTATATATTTTTATGTAGACTATTAAAAAAAACTTACTTTATACTAACATGTCAATGTCATATAAGTCATTTAATTTGACACAGTACCTACGTAGTACTATTAGTTATTCTGTGACAGTGTGGAGTTTCATACTAAGAATACTGAGCGGGTCGAGTTGAGCGGGTGCCGTGCCGGCGCGGAGCGGTAATGTGTGCGTCAACCTATAACTGGGTGCGTTTCACTCTCTATAAAGACAATTGATATATTATTGACTCGCACTTGGCCGGTTTTTTTTAGATAACATTAGAGTAAACATTACATTTAGAGTAACCATTATTCCCGAATAAAATCCAGTGTTATACTTGGGACTTTAAGGTACTTAAAATTATGTAAACAATCTTGACATGTCATTTTAAAGAAATGTACACTTTAAAAATACTTTACAATTTATGTAGTTATAGCTTTTGCCCGCGACTTCGTAAGCGTAGACAATATAACTCAAGTAATACAAATACTGGTTTTTAGTAAAAAGCTACATTGTGTCTGATTGAAATACTACTTTTATCCCAAGAAAGTGTAAAGTTCCCGTGGGATAGAAAACAAAACAATAAGACTTACTGATATTGTATATTACTGCAAATTTATTATTATTTTAATAGAAATACATTTGCAGTGATATGAAATATCAGTACTTAGTCTTTTGCTTTAAACGCCTCGGGCTATCTGTCAGCGCCATCTACATTCACGAATTGAACTACATATCATCCTTGGTAGGTATATAAATATATATATTGCAATACAAGATATTTACTGTATTCATGTTTTACGTACCTAGTGTTTGCAGTTGGGTGAGTAGATAGATGCTGTAGTTAGTTGTATTAGCAGCGAATTACGATGGCGTGTCCCACCGGAAGCATTGTTACTTTACATCACATGGTTTTTAGTTCAGTCGCTCGCTGAGGACATAAGGTGCAGATTTTGGTAGATATCAGATGCATTCACTTGGTACAATTGTATCCTAGTATGGTCAAATGCAAAAATAAGTATCTATGCGAACTTCTCAAAAATATGTCCCACGATAGTATTGTTTTGGAATAAGAGCGTGTGGTACATATTTTTGAAGCGTTGCATTGATACACATATTTTTGCACTTAACTGTACAATACCTATAGCTAATAAAAAATATATTTTCCTAGGAGACCTACTATATTCGGAGCCAAAAGTTTGGCAGCAATAAATATATACCTGCAAGAGGAAAACTAGTGGATAAATATAACAATCATAAACGACTGCTACGGAAGAGTGGTGTGATCGCCAAAAGTAGAAAGGACGTACCGCCCGAGCCCGACACGGTGTTGCAAACAGGAGATGAAGGTCAAGGTGGTATATATTTGAACATTATGTTGTTAAAATTATTTATCTACTTACACAAACATACCTATCAGCAGATCCAGAAAAACCCTTAACACATCCGAAGGCTAGTTGCTGATTAGCTTCACAGTAAGAAAGTACTCGGTACACAATTTTAAAGCGCGGTTCACCGAACACGCCTAAAAATAAATTGGTTGTGACAAACTGACAGACAGACGGACATGATGAAACTATTAGAGTTGCGTTTTTGCAATTTGGTTACGGCACCCTTAAAATGACCACTAGCTTTAGGATGAGCAAAGGGTTCTGGTCGAAGCTTTTAGTAGTTATAGGCCGCGGCACAAAAGTCTAGCGATGACAGTTAATATCTGCGCATCGGTTCAGTCGCCAGCCAATCGCCTTGATTAAATGTATACTTTTATAAACATATATACACTATAATATTACACTACACTTCTTACACATATATAACTAACGTTACGCTAATCTAACTAATATTATAAATGCGAAAGTATGGATGGATGGATGGATGGATGTTTGTTTGTTACTCAATCACGCCAGAGCGGCCCAACGGATCTGGATGAAATTCGGCACATAGATAGAGAAAAGTCTGGAATAGCACATAGGCTACTTTTTATCCCGGAAAATTGCTTAGTTCCCGCGGGATAGCGATAAACGAATTCTTTGCAGACGAAGTCGCTGGCAACAGCTAGTACGCTATAAATAACTAACCTTGATTTATTGTTTACCAGTATCTAACGAAGAATATGAAGAAATAAAAGTTTGGCTGAAATACAACAAGGAGCCAGTGCCCGAAGTACTCGAGAACTGGAGGAAAACCTCCAAATTGCGCCTTAAGGAGATACAGTCAGAAAAATATTCACACGTACGTGACATCGTGAACGATTGGCCCTCATATAAATTGAGTTTCGGATATAAGTTGGTAAGTTGTGACCCTTTTTTTACAAGCTTTTCATTAGCTTTCCATAAGTATGTGAATACATCTTAGTGATTGCTGTTGATAGTGGACTTTGCATACCTATGGCGATACGCGCTACTCTATTTACTGGGAACCGATTTTTGGATTTCCCCCCTAAAGTGCCCCCTCCCACTCGTAGATATCTCACCGCGTGACATTTTTTGAATTTGACATTGATCTAACGGTAGCGTAAGCAAGTCATGGTCTTGAACGAGTAGCGCCGTCTAACGTGCGATAGAGGAACTAACACGACACTGACACTGACAGCGACTGAGCGACACTACGTTTCGTTTTAGGTTTAACTCAGTTGATTTACATAAATATTCAAAGTTTTAGTATGAGAAACAAAAACCGGTATTAAGGTCGACACTATACTTATCTGCGTAAAATTGGACGTAACTGAAAGATTGTCTATGACTAACACTGCGAACAACTGCGAGATATCTGCATGTTGGTACATAGGGTGTGACATTAAAAACTACGACATTTGATAAACAGTGACAAAAAAGTCACCAGTGACATAATATGTCACCGGTGAGTTAAGAGATCATCGGTGAGATTCAAAAATCGGTTCCCTGTTGTTAAGTATATTAGTTATATAGTTGAATTTCTAATTATTCTATATTTGGTTTTGGCAGACCATAGCCGTTGCACCTAGGCCGAAAGTTGATTAGAAACAAGATACCTAAGCATTTTGCAAATTAATTCAAATACTTATACTTAAACGTATTTTTTTTTTTTAGATCGAATTGGATTTTGAATCCAAATTTAAAGGATCAGAGCTCCTATTATTCAAAAAATGGCCGAATTTTTTAGACAAAGCGCTTAATCTTTTCAAATCGGTAAAAGCTGCTTCTGACTACATACAATTGATTGAAGAAAATCCAAGTGAAGGTTTGTTATTATACTGATCAAAACTTTCATGAATTTCACACAAAACCCGAAACAATTAAAATAGCCATATGAAAATTCGGGCAAACGATACATTTGCAGATAATTAAGCCGACGCGTATTCATCACAACTAAATATTTTTTTTATATTTCAGATGTTAGAGACTTCTGCTATTGCGCGGCTATTGGCTATAAAATAGTGCCTACAGTGAGAGTACAGTGCCAAGATATAGATGGTAAAAGAAAAACCATTAAACCGAGTATAAAAGAAGCTATGAACAGTTTCATTCTTCATGCAAAGGTATATAATTTCACTCTTAAAATTATTTTGAGATGACTACTTTCCATACACACGGCGATAACGATTCCACCACCTAAACGTTAACTCATTTCGACCAATTTTAGATATACTGTCATCAGACCAAAATCTAGGTGTGTACGTTTAGTTTTTCAAATATTTATTAATCATCAGTAAACAAATTACGGCTGAAATTTGTTTTGTATGAAAACACTAGAACAGGAATAATATAATCAAATCTATTAATGATATTGAAAAAAGCGGAACCTACAACCAACCTTTTGTGTCGACTGACAATGTGTGAGAAATTGGAAGGTGGAAATCGTAATCACAGTTTGTATAAAAAATTGAAAATACTAATTTTTGCCATTGCTTAACGATCCTCTTCAATATTTATTATTTTTATTAAAAGTGGTACAGTCAACAGCAAAAGAAACTGATGAATAAAATTAGCCTCCCAAAATAATATAAACATTAAATAAGTCAAATGTTACTGACTATTTGTAGTTTATTAGAAGTAAATGAACACACAATGTGTCATAAGTAAGTGATCACATTTATTTCGATCCTTGAGGACTAAGTGACATGCCATTCAAACAGTTAGTCATTGTAGTGTTTCAAATTGAAGTGATTATCTATAAAATACGGATTTATGGGACACCTCGGAGTACAACCCAGATATTCGGTATATATCGGTTATATGTTAAGACAAACATGCAAAGCGACTATAAAACCTTTCATGTCCGTTTGAAATGTTGATTTTGATCACTTACTTTTGTCGTTGACTGTACATCGAATGATCATTAATATGAATTACGTTCCGAACCCCTTTCAATAAATATATATAATTGCGATACCAAACCAATAAAAGTCAACAGTCAGTGTCAACGCTGACTAGAAATTATAATAAATACGGATAAAAGTAAATAATTCATTCTGATTTCCAGAACCAAAGCGAAGTCCTCACCCAGCTGGACTACCGGCGAAAAGCCCAAATGGCTAAGGGTCTACGGTGCCAACCCATTATTGTTGCTGTCGGACCAACCATCGATGCCCTAAAGGACTTTTATGTTGCGTATGACGACATCCTTTACAAATTAGACACGCTCCTGAAAGCGCTGGACGTATGCTTTAAAACATTCTATTGTGTGGACGCTGAGTATCCTGCAGAAGCTGTTCACATTTGGCTATTTCTGCAAAAATATTTTTATGAAATTGACACGAAATCGGACAAAAAGCTTGCAGGTGTCTCATGTTTTATCTCCGAGTTGGCATAGGTAATTTGTTAAGCATATAAATACATTGCCTGGACGCTGAGTATCCTGCAAAATCCGTCCAAATTTGGCTATTTCTCCAAAAATATTTTTATAAAATTGTCAAAATATCGGACTTCATTATATCGGCTTGTGTCTCTTATTTTATCGCCTTTGTTCAGTTACTTGTTACTCCGTGTTTTGTGTACAATAAAGAGATATACATACATACATCCATACATAAGTAATTTGTTAAGTATATACATTTTATCAAAATGTTTGTTTGTTTCAAATGTCTCGCTTCAGTTGAAGATTACAAAGATTTTTGTGAACATTTAAAAGACCATAGCTTAAGTTCAAACGCAACATATCGCTGCAAACAGTATCAATGTGACCGTGAATATCAAAATGTAAGGTCTTTTAGACGCCACTTAATTTCCCAACATTTGAACACACGAACAATTTTTAATCAGAATCTCCTTAAAAATGATTGCGCATTAAGTGAAAATATACAAGATACGCCTAGTTTGTTAGATTGTTGTGAATCCTTTGAATATCATCCTCTAAATAATGTTTGTCGTGAGAACGCTTTGGATACTGCCCATAGTATGTTAGAAAAATCTGCTACTACTTTAACGCTTTCATTATACAGTGATGGTGGGGTTAACCGGAAAACTGCTCTTAAAATATTAGAAAATGTTCAACTTCATATTACACAAGTTATTGGTGACATTTTTAAACATGTAATGCCTATTTGTAATGAGTTTGATCAAAGTGAAATAGATAATATACATAAATTGATATCAAATCCTTTTGTTAATATGCAAACAGAATATCAAATTATAAAATACTTAACAGATATCAATTGCTACATTGCTCCTGAAAAGTACATAATTAACGAAAATGTTGTGGAAAACACAGTCAACACTTCAGTAATGCTTGCGCCTAAATGCTGTACGGGCGCCAAATTACCGCTTCGTTCAGTATTTAAGAAAATTTTTGAATTACCTAATTTTTACAAATTTGTTTCAAATACACTAACACCTAACGAGGTTGATTTTCCGAATTTTGCTCAAAGTTTAATTTTTCAAAAAAAAATTGCAAGGAAAGAGGGCCAACTCTGTTGTCCGTTTTTTATATATTTCGATGATTTCGAATGTAATAATCCCTTAGGTAGCCACGCCGGTGTGCATTCAATATCGGCTGTATATTATCAATTCCCTACTATGCCACAGGAATATCTTTCATTGCTGGAAAATGTGTTTGTCGCAATGTTGTACAACTCTTCTTTTAAGATTTATGGCAATCAGTCAGCATTCTACGAACTCATCAAAGAATTAACATATTTAGAGGAAGAAGGTATAGAGTTAAATACCCCTAAAAATGGTAATGTAAAAATACATTTTATACTTGGAATGATATTAGGGGACAATCTCGGACTGAACACAATTCTCGGATTTTCGAAATCTTTCAGCAGCAATTACTATTGTAGGATATGTAGAAGTCACAAAAATGTAATGCAGTATCAAACCAAAGCAGATCATGCACTGTTAAGAAATCGGGAAAATTATAATAGTGACCTCGAGCAGGATAATGTTAGAGAAACAGGAATAAATGAATATTGCTGTTTTAATAATATTCCTAGCTTTCACGTAGTAGATAACTGTAGTGTAGATATAATGCACGATATTTTTGAGGGGGTTTGTCATTACGACTTGGCCCACATTATTTTGTATTACACCGGAACATTACGCTGTTTTAATCTAGTGACTCTAAATAATCGCTTAAAACTATTTGACTATTCAGTTACAGAACTTAATGACAAGTCTGTTTGCATCAAACAAGAACATTTGGTTCGCAGTAAATTCAAAATGTCCGCTTCCGAAATGTTGACGTTTGTGCACTTGTTTCCTCTACTAGTTGGAGATTTAGTTCCTGTAGACGATCCCGTGTGGCAATTGTTAATAATTTTATTGAAAATTGTTCAGATTATATTATGTAGCGTAATACATGCCCCGACAGTAAAAATGTTAGAATCTTTAATCACGGAACATCATGAAAACTACATTAAACTTTTTCATGATACATTAAAACCGAAGCACCATTTAATGTTGCATTACCCATATATTATTGAGCAAGTGGGCCCCTTAAAGCAATTGAGTTTTTGAATCAAATTTTTTTTTGTCATAAATGGAAAGATCATATATAAGTTTTGTAAGAAAAGTATTTTTAGTTTTTTTTTATTCGCTATAATTAACGAGTTATACCGATTTGAAAATTGATCGTCGAGTACCGCACCGAAAACACACCGACAGTTCCCGAACAAGGCCGAGCCGCGTGTGACGTCACAATGTTAGTTTCCACTCGTAGTTAGTACACAGGTGATACCGTTTTTTGATTTTAATCTACTCTATTCTGTTATTATCCTACTATTATTGTAAAATGCTATTGTTTGTGAGAGCGTATTGGTTTGTGACTCTTTCACGCTAAAACGGCTAAACAGATTTCGATAAAATTTGCCATACACGAACTTTATAATTTATAATCTGGATTTACGTACCGGCTATAGTAGGTGTCATTCACGATGGATGCCATCCACCGTGGTTCTTATTAATTTGCAGTTAAAGGTTAATTTTAATACATCTACGAGTCTTGTGGATGGCACTATCTATACTTCTATCATGCTTCTATCCCAACTTTCCACGGTACCGGGATTTAAAACAATAAAATTAGATGAGAATAGTGATGAGTAGGTAGTAACTATTTATATGAATAAGTAAATAAGTCGTGGGATTTCAGTTCAAAATCCCGTTGATTTTATCCCAGGAGAATTTCATAAGAAAACCCGGAATTTTGAGCACAAAGATGGCGGATGACATTTTGACACTATGACACTAAAAATGTTTATGGGTGTCGTTTTTGAGTAATTTGATGGCTCTGAGCCCGATTTTGGCATATTTTTTTAGATTCAAGATGGCGAATGACATTTTGACACTATTGACACTTTGACACTAAAATATTAATGGGTGTCGTTTTTGAGTAATTTGGTGCTTCTGAGCCTGATTTTGACATACTTTTTTGGATTCAAGATGGCGGATG